>CM064062.1:13431120-14681120 GCA_032594955.1 Panicum miliaceum
AGCGGCTCGGGCGGAAGGCAGGCGCAGCGACGGGCGGGGCGCGGGAGCCGGGGCGGCACGGCGGGGCGCGGTGACTGGGCGCGATGGGCGGCGGGGCTGGGCGCGGCAGCAGCGTGCGCACGCGCGGGCGCTCACTGGGCCGCGCGGCGTGGGGAGGGGGCAAAGCCGGTCGTGGCGGGGTGGCGCGGCGGCCACTGGCCTGGCGCCTCGCGCCGGTCAGGCGTCGCCGGCCACCTGGCGCGCGGCGGTCGGGCGGGGAGGAGAGAGAGGTGGGGGGCGCGAGGGCCTGAATGCGAGAATTTGGAAAACTTCAGGGGGCTGGGTGCAAACCGGGCGTTTTCTCCTCTTTCTAATTTGAATTTCAGAAACTTTTGAACACGAAAGTTGTTCAGATTAAAAAGTCCTACAAGTTTGGTTTCAGGCAAAATCCCATTTGGCTTATAGTTTGAGAGTTAAATTTAAAAGTTCAAAAGTAACCAAATGTGCTCAATTTAAATTTGAATTCCAACTGAACTCGTTCCAATTCTTTCCACCCTTTTATTAGTTGGTTTAAGCATAGGGTTAGGCTAATGATACTGATTTTAGAGATGAAATTTTTACCAGGGTTGTCACACAGCTCGTCGCCCAACCCGCGCGCCGCGTGATCTCCTGCTCCCCACGCCAAATCCTCAGCGCCCAATCCCCTGCCCGCGCACGCCGCACGCCGCGCCAGTTCTGTTCGCCGCCCGCCACGACCAGTCACGCGCTCCCGTCGTGTTCCCCGCGCCGGCGTCTCACAGTCAAGTCCCGCCCTTTCTTCCGCCTCTCTGCTGCTGTAACACCCAAAAATTTAGGAATCAAAATTCTAAAAGTATTTTTATAAAAATCATAAAATAAAATTGTGCATGCACCTTTATTTCTTTTCTTCTCCTATTCTTTCTTTCAGCCCAGCCCAATTCTTCTCTTCTCCTTCTTTTCTTTTTCCCGCGGCCCAACTCAGCAGCCCAATCCGCTCACCCGACCCTTTCTTTCACTGACAGTTGGGACCCATCTGTCGGTGTCTTCTTTCTTCTTTCCTTGCTTCTTCCTCTGCTCCGCATCGCTCCCGCTTCTCTGTTTCCTTTCTCCGCCGCGACAGCAGGCGCGCCGCGCCAGCGTTCGTCCTTTCCTCTTCCTTCTTTCTTCCTTACCCCGAGTCCGGATCGACTCCGCGCCGTCACCCGCGTCTCTGTTTCCTTTCCCGCGATGCAGGCTTACCTTACTAGCCGCAGTTCCGCCCTTTCCTTCGCAAGAGCCGCCGCCTTCCTTATTCCCGGCCACTCCGCCCCTATAAAATCCCGCCGGAGCCCCGCTTTGCAACCAGAGTCATCTTCGATCTCTTCTGCTAACTCCACACCGTCACATGCCGCTGGAAGTCGCACACCGGAGGATCGCCGCTGTCCCGTGTCGCCGTCTCTCCGTCGACTCGCCGTTCCGCAGCTTCTCCGCTGTCTTCAACTCTCGCCAGAGCTCCGCGAGTTGGTGAGCATCAAGCCGCACCAGATTCCCCTCTCTCCCTTGCTCCGCCGCAAACCCGATTTCTCGCCGGACCCCTGTTTTCGCCCGCTGTCGTGGCCGCCAGTTTACAGCCGCCGCACAGCCATCCCGTGACCACCCTCACCTTCGTCGTGCCGCCCACGCCCTTCCCGGCATAAACCCAGCCAGAACCAAGCCCGGGAACACCGGATTCGGTGAGGCACCGGCCGTCCGCCGCCGCACTCGCTCGCCGCCGATTCACCCGACCCTCTCCTCACACCGCCGATTCGCCCGACCCTCCCTTTACTCCGCCGATTCGCCCGACCTTTACTCCGCCGATTCGCCCGACCCTTACTCCGCCGATTCGCCCGACCCGCCGCTCGATTCTGATCCAACGGACCAGATTCACCCGACCCTAGCCGTCCCCGAAACTCTTGCAGAAAGATCCCTAAGTTTTCCAGGAATCAACCCGCAGTCCAGAACAGTAGAAAAATAATTAGGGTTGAGCTCTTTCTTCTTCTGTTCCTAGTGTGAACGAGGGTTCCCGATCTTCCGAAAGGTTCTGATAACTCTCGATTTGGTGGAGTCGCGACACGAATCGATCCGGCTTCCGGCAACACGTCCCGAAACCCCGCAATCGTAGCATCACATCTCCTCAGGTTATCGACCGGCGAATACACGGTCGACCACGCCAAGAAGGCTAATCCCTGCCTGCGAATCGAAGAACACAAGCAAGAACAAGGAAGATTGCAAACCAATTGCAGATGGATGATTAGCTCACGAGTTGGGGTGTCACAAGCCGAGTACGGCGAAACTGTTCTTGACAGAATAATCTAAGTAAAAAACCCATCCTAACGAGGGCGGCGGCTACTGATATATAGGGTTTAGGGTCGTGTCCAAGTACCTGGACGCAACCCTAAAGGACTCGACGACGATACACGGCCAAAAGGCCAAAATACGGTGACGCAGCACCAGGACAGATTCTGGACGCCAACTTCCTCAGACGATTCCCGACGACTCATAATGAATTTGGGCCTGAAACGAACGCCATTGGAAGCTCTATCAAATTGTCTTTCCACCCATATGTAGATTGTCGAAATCGGACTTCGGATGCGGCCTGGGCGTCCAATTCAAGTCAAACTGCTCCTGGACTCTGAGGTGGACTCGAAGTTGAGTTGTATTGGGCCTCCACGTAGCTTGGACGTCCCTTGCTGTCCCTCCACGACTCCATGCTCCTCTCCATGTGTCATCTTATCTTATCCTTGGTTTCTAATCACAATATAAACATTAGGTAGCAAACTATTCTCGAAACTATTAAGAAAAATACTTAGGAGCGAGCTCACCTCTAAATTTAATTGTCGCGCGCGAGCTCTTGTGATTGGACCTTGAATGGTTTGGATGTCTAGCGAAGAAGCCTCGTGTATATCCGTAGGAGTGATGTCCTCATCATCCTCCCCCTCTTGAATTTGAGTCGTCCTCGACTCAAGCGCATCATCTTCTCCCAAGTAAGGCTTCAAATCTGAAATGTTAAAGGTGGGACTAACCCCGAACTCGGGAGGCAACTCAAGTTTGTATGCATTATCATTAATTTTCTTAATTATTTTGAAAGGACCATCAGCTCTAGGCATTAACTTGGACTTCCTCAATTCTGGAAAACGTTCTTTTCTCAAATGTAACCACACTAGATCACCTTGTTCAAGTTTTAACTCTCTTTTACCTTTGCTACCAGCAACTCTATATTTTTCAGTCATCTTTTCAATGTTGTGCTTAGTTGTTTCATGCATTTTCAATATAAATTCAGCACGTTTCTTAGCATCACTATGAATTCTCTCAGTAGTAGGTAAAGGTAAGATATCAATAGGAGCACGGGGGTTGAAACCATACACTACCTGAAAAGGACTTACCTTTGTGGTAGAATGTGTTGCCCGATTGTATGCAAACTCCACGTGAGGAAAGCATTCTTCCCACATCTTCAAATTCTTCTTCAAAACAGTCCTCAACATGGTGCCCAAGGTACGGTTCACCACCTCTGTTTGTCCATCAGTTTGTGGATGACAAGTGGTAGAAAATAATAATTTTGTCCCCAACTTGTACCACAAGGTACGCCAAAAGTGACTCAAAAATTTCGCATCACGATCTGAAACAATAGTAGAAGGCATACCATGCAAGCGTACAATCTCGTGGAAAAAGAGGTTAGCAATATGAACAGCATCATCACTTTTATGACATGGTATAAAATGAGCCATCTTAGAAAATCGATCCACCACAACAAAAATGCTATCCGTCCCCCTCTTAGTCCTAGGCAATCCCAAAACAAAGTCCATAGAAATATCAGCCCAAGGAATAGAAGGAACAGGAAGAGGCATGTACAAACCATGTGGATTCAAACGAGACTTAGCTTTCTGACATGTAGTGCAGCGAGCAACGAACCTCTCAACGTCGGTCCTCATCTTTGGCCAAAAGAAATGTGTGGTCAAAATATCCTCCGTCTTCTTTGCGCCAAAATGTCCCATCAAACCTCCTCCATGTGCTTCCTGTATCAACAAAAGACGAACGGAACCAACTGGAATGCACAGGCGGTTAGCTCTAAACACAAATCCATCATTGACCATAAACTTGTTCCATGTACGTCCCTCTTTACAATTAAGCAACACTTCTGTAAAATAAGGATCAAGCGCATATTGTTCTTTAATTGATTCAAGCCCAAAAATCCGACAATCAAGTTGGGACAGTAAGGTATATCGTCTAGACAAAGCATCAGCAATCACATTATCCTTCCCTTTCTTATGCTTAATAATGTAAGGAAAAGATTCAATGAACTCAACCCATTTAGCATGTCTACGGTTCAGATTATTTTGAGAACGAAGATACTTAAGCGCTTCATGATCAAAGTGTATAACAAATTCTTTAGGCCACAAATAATGACGCCACGTCTCTAAAGAACGTACAAGAGCATACAATTCTTTATCATACGTAGAATTATTCAGAACAGGGCCATTTATTTTTCGCTAAAGTATGCAACGGGTTTACCATCCTGCATCAAAACACCACCAATACAAACTCCACTAGCATCACAAGCGAGTTCGAAAGTCTTACCAAAATGCGGAAGTTGCAGCAACGGCGCATGCGTAAGCTTGTCCTTCAAAGTGACAAATGACTCCTCTTGTGCTTTTCCCCAACGAAACACCACACCCTTCCTCGTCAACTCATGCAGCGGTGCAGCAATGGTGCTGAAATCTTTGACGAAGCGGCGGTAGAAACCTGCAAGACCAAGAAAACTCCTCACCTGTGTGATGTTTTGGGGCAACGGCCAACTCTCAATGGCTTCAATTTTCGTCTCATCCACCTCAATGCCCTGTGGAGTAACAACATAGCCAAGGAAAGAAACTCGATCGGTGCAAAAGGTGCACTTCTCAAGGTTAGCAAACAATTGCGCTACTCTCAAGCATCAAAAACAGCACGTAAGTGATCCATATGTTCATCCAAAGACTTGCTGTAAATCAATATGTCATCAAAGTAAACCACCACAAATCGACCAATAAAAGCCCTCAAAACCTCATTCATCAAGCGCATGAAGGTACTAGGTGCATTGGTTAAACCAAAAGGCATCACTAACCACTCATACAACCTAAAGTTAGTTTTAAAAGCAGTTTTCCATTCGTCTCCAAGCTTCATTCTTATTTGGTGGTAACCACTACGCAAATCAATCTTTGTGAAAATTATAGAACCACACAACTCATCAAGCATGTCGTCCAACCTAGGAATAGGATGACGATATCGAATAGTAATATTATTAATGGCTCTACAATCAACACACATACGCCACGAACCATCTTTCTTAGGAACCAAAAGCACAGGAACAGCACAAGGACTAAGGCTCTCACGTACATACCCACGGTCCACAAGGTCTTGGACTTGTCGCTGAATTTCTTTAGTCTCCTCGGGGTTGGTTCTATAGGCAGCACGGTTTGGCAGAGCGGCGCCGGGGATCAAATCAATTTGATGTTCTATTCCTCTCAAAGGTGGCAGCCCCAGAGGTATCTCAGCTGGAAAAATGTCCGCGTACTCCTGCAAAATGTTAGTAACCACAGGAGGCAAAGAGCTAGCAATATCATGAAGTGAAAATAAGGTTCGTTTGCAAAACAAGGCATAGCAAATATCATCATCAGAAATTTCAGCGAGGTCACATTTTGTTGCAAGCATAACTTGAGCCCCTAATTTAATTCCCTCGGCCTCAGATTTATGAGTGTGTTTCTCCTTTTTAGGTGGGAACATAGAATTAGCAACTTGCTGATTTTCAGATTTATCATTACTCAAACTAGCAGCTCTTTCTTGATCGGCTTGTGCAATTTCAGCAGGTGTCAAAGGAACCAAAGTAATTTTCTTCCCTTTATGCATGAAGGTATAATTATTACTTCTACCATGGTGTGTAGCATCATTATCATGTTACCATGGGCGACCCAACAAAAGTGAACAAGCTTGAATAGGTACCACATCGCAATCAGCAAAATCAGCATATGCACCAATGGAAAAAGAAACTCTGCAAGTTTGTGTTACCTTAGCTTTACCGGAGTCATTTAACCACTGAACATAGTATGGATGTGGATGTGGTCGTGTGGTCAAGCCAAGCTTCTTGACCAGATCTGAACTCACCAAGTTGTTGCAGCTTCCTCCATCAATAATCACACGAGCACGTCGCTGCTTGATGACGAAAAAGGTCTGGAACAAATTGTGTCGCTGCAACCTCTCAGGCTGCTGTATTTGCGTGCTGAGTACACGCTGAACAAGAATGTTCAAGAAGCCCGCAGTCTGTCCACCACGAATGACCAGGTTGTCGACGTCCTCAGCAGCGACCGCTTCATCATCATCTTCTATGTCGGAGGTGCTGATGTAACCTCCATCTTCTGTCGCCAAATATGCCCGCTGACTTGGGCAATCCTTCTTCACGTGTCCAATCCCATGGCAGCGATAGCATTGAATGCCGGAGGTGCGTCCCGTCGATGCAGCGGATGAAGAACTCTGAGCCGGGGCCTGCACAACATTGTTACCTGAATCTGCAGCACGTGAAGAAGATTTGTTTGGTGTAGTCGAAACACCACTCGTCGTTGTTTTCTTGCCCGCTGGTGGAGGTGCTCGAAAACTCGAAGGCTTGGGCACCCCTGAAAGCGCCGGTGTGCGTGAGGCAAAGGACGTCCGGGCGCTGGTCCTGTCCTGTGGCTGACGACCCTGCAATTCCTTCTCTGCAAGCATAGCAAACTGGAACAACTGGTTGATAGTAGTGAAATCCTTATAATCAACTATGTCCTGAATCTCGCGTCTCAGACCCGAATAAAAACGAACGAGAGCATCCTCGGGTCCCTCAACTATCCCGCAACGCATCAAACCCTTCTGAAGCTCACCATAGTAGTCCTGCACAGATTTAGTACCCTGATCTAAACGCATCAAACTGGCACGCAGTTCTCTATGATAAGAAGGAGGAACAAACCTATCACGCATAGCAACCTTGAGGTGTTCCCAAGTAGTAGGTGCAAGACCTGAAGCAACTAAACCAGTCCACCAAATGATAGCAAAATCTTTAAATTCACTAGTGGCTTGTCGAACTCTATGTTGCTCAGGCACTAGGTGGGCACTAAATTTTTGGTCAACCGTCATCTCCCAATCAAGATATCCCTCAGCATCATAATGTCCAGGAAAAGACGGTATAGTAAATTTAACCTTAGCATAAGGATCAGCGGGGGCACGGTTACCTCCTGCGTTGTTCACGCGAACACGCGCTCGTATGCGGGCCTCTCGTGTAGCTGCCTCGTCAATGTTGCCATGGACGTCATACACCACGTCTTGAGGATCGGCTGGCTGAGGTGGTGGACGGTTTTCCAACGCAGCAACTCTGTTAGTTAGCGTGGCTATCCGTCCGTTCAACTCCCCAACGAGGTCAGCAAGTCGGAGTTCGTTGATGTTCTCGGTGACGGCCCTGGTAACTGCCTCGCGTATCTCGTTTCATGTGTCCTCCATGAAAGCATGCAGCTGAGCTTGGCTAACACACTCGTTTATGTCCTTGGGAGTGTCTCCATCGTTGCCTGCCATTGTAGACACAAAAAAAAACAGGAACAAACAAATAGTGAAGGTTATCCCTAAAAATCTCCTACGCAGGTGTGGTGGTGCCTCTCAATTCAATCTACACAGCAAAGGAAACACCTTACCAAGCTCTTACAAAGTTCTTACCAGCAAGGCGAAGGATACCTGGAAGGCGTAGGCCACGATTGCAAGGGTTAAGAACCGGTGCTGCACAGAAGTAGTATGTGGAGTTCTAGGAAGGCCAAAAATATGTAAGTGGAACACAATTCACTAGCAGATAGCAATGCTGAATAAATGTCCACTTAGTGTGAACGAGGGTTCCCGATCTTCCGAAAGGTTCTGATAACTCTCGATTTGGTGGAGTCGCGACACAAATCGATCCGGCTTCCGGCAACACGTCCCGAAACCCCGCAATCGTAGCACCACGTCTCCTCAGGTTATCGACCGGCGAATACACGGTCGACCACGCCAAGAAGGCTAATCCCTGCCTGCGAATCGAAGAACACAAGCAAGAACAAGGAAGATTGCAAACCAATTGCAGATGGATGATTAGCTCACGAGTTGGGGTCTCACAAGCCGAGTACGGCGAAACTGTTCTTGACAAAATAATCTAAGTAAAAACCCCCATCCTAACGAGGGCGGCGGCTACTGATATATAGGGTTTAGGGTCGTATCCAAGTACCTGGACGCAACCCTAAAGGACTCGACGACGATACACGGCCCAAAGGCCAAAATACGGTGACGCAGCACCGGGACAGATTCTGGACGCCAACTTCCTCGGACGATTCCCGACGACTCATAATGAATTTGGGCCTGAAACGAACGCCATTGGAAGCTCTATCAAATTGTCTTTCCACCCATATGTAGATTGTCGAAATCGGACTTCGGATGCGGCCTGGGCGTCCAATTCAAGTCAAACTGCTCCTGGACTCTGAGGTGGACTCGAAGTTGAGTTGTATTGGGCCTCCACGTAGATTGGACGTCCCTTGCTGTCCCTCCACGACTCCATGCTCCTCTCCATGTGTCATCTTATCTTCTCCTTGGTTTCTAATCACAATATAAACATTAGGTAGCAAACTATTCTCGAAACTATTAAGAAAAACACTTAGGAGCGAGCTCACCTCTAAATTTAATTGTCGCGCGCGAGCTCTTGTGATTGGACCTTGAATGGTTTGGATGTCCAGCGAAGAAGCCTCGTGTATATCCGTAGGAGTGATGTCCTCATCAGTTTCGACCCCTAACTTTTCTAGAATTAGTACCCGCCGTCTAGAACCTTTAGTTTCGCACCCCGACCCTCTGTTTAAGGCTTAATTATGGTTTAACCCCTGATTTCTTCAGATTTAGCCCCTGGAAGTTCAAAACTCTCGCAGTTGGGTCCCTAGATCACTGTTTTAGCCATATCTTCATCGTTTCAACTCCGATTTCAGTGATTCTTGGGCTCACGCGATCCTTGCATCATGAACTACAACTTTAGTATCTTTTTACTTTCTGTTTGTATTGTTTGTTGTTTTGTTTCTTATTTGTTTGTGTATGCTTGTTTGTGTGATCGCATAGACAACGTGACGTTCAAGCCAAACCAAGAGCAAGCTTACGAGAAAGAGAATCATCAGCTGTTTGAAGAAGGCAAGTGGATTTCCTCCCCTGCATATTCTGTTTGATCCCAACAACAGCATGATAATTCACTTTATTTTAATGTTGCTTTGCATAATTTTGATGGGTTACCTATGCTAAGGACATACCTAGTCTTTTACTCCAAACCTTGAAACACTTGGGTTTACTATTCATGTTGGGTAGTCACGCTTAGTTGCAACCTTTGGGATTGGTATTGGTTTACTCTTTTGGGAATGTTGATCATGTTTCATATTGTTGCTACCGCGTAATTTCAAGATCAACTTGGTTTAATGGGAACATGGAGAACCACCCAAGAAAACAGTGCAACCACAAAGTCATATGGCTCTGACCTTAGCCAATTAATTAGATGTGTAGTTTGCTGGTGGCCTTACCGAAAGGGCAAGGAGGGGGTTGGTGATAGGGGTCATAGCCCGGTCCTCTTGGGGTAGCTACCTTTGCTAAGGAGCTGACCATTAGGGAGGTTTATGGACCACACCGCTACTGAAACTCTAGCGGGCTGCTTAGCTCTCGACATGTCTTTGTAAAGTCTTCGTAGTGTACCCTCGCCACTCACCTCGGAAGTGTTTAAGGGCTTTGCAAACCTGGGCGACTCAGGGAAACACGATTTGTGGGTAAAGTGTACAACCTCTGCAGAGTGTAAAACTGTTATAACAGTCGTACTCACGGTTAAGAGTGGCTTGGACCCTCACATGATAATGAAACTTGAAGATTAATTAAATTGTGATTCGTGGTTTATGTTTTTGTTGACGGAATCTTTATGCTTTTGATAAAGTGGGTTGGTATAAACTTAAACCTAGTGAATAGGTGCTTGTTAATAAATATTTGACCAACTAAAAGTGACCGCTGCTGCAAACCCTAGCCTATCCTTGATGGCCATGCATTTTCACCCCACTTGCTGAGTACCAACCATAAGAGTACTCACCCTTGCCCCCCTGCTGTTCAGAAGAGAACTTTGAAGAGGAGCACTTCGACGACTTCGAGGAGTTCTAGGTCCTGCGTTCACCAGTCATCGCCTGTGGAAGACGGAGTTTTTGGAGACTTCGTATAGGGTATAACGGTTTATCGTTTAAAGACATTTGTGTCTCTTTTATACGGAGTGTAATATTGTTAAATATCTTATTTAGTTACATTTTGATCATTGTCTTTGATATATTACACTTTCCGTCTACCATATGTGTGTGAACATGATCCTGGCGCACATATGAGATGCATCTGGTTCTTTCTAGAATCAGGTGTGACAGCTGCCTACAAAAGGCCGCACTGAGTCCCCCTCGCGCGCCCAGACACCAGAACGCTGCCGCCGTGCACCACCCGCCCGTGGAGCCCCACTTCCCAGCCTCCCACTGCCCAAACCCGTCACCCAGCGAGCTTGACCTCCCTCCACTGAAGGTCACCGGCCTCTTCCCAGGCCAGCTCAACCGCCAGAGCACCGCCGGCACCGCCCACGTCGCCGCCGCTCCCTTGCTGCTCCGTGGACAGCTCACTCCAAAACTCCTCCGTCCAAGACAAGCTTTGAAACGGGTTCCCCTCGACGCCGCGAAGCTCATCGACCAGCCCACACCCTCCCCTCCTCGCCGGAGCACCGTTGCCGACGCTCCGCCCCACCGCCGCCCCTCTGCTCCGCACCGACGAGCCACCTCCGGCCACCCCAACCCCGACCAAGGACATCCCGAAGTAGCTCTCACCTCCCCGGATCTCCCCGACCCTTTTCCCCTCGCCGCCGACGAGCCCCCTCTCCGGAATTTGGCCGGCCACCATGCCAGCGCCGCCCAGGGACCACATTGGTTTGATTGCAATCTTCCCAGGAGTCTGCACGCAAGTTTCCAGGGACCACTCTGTAAAAGAAAGTTTAAACTTTGAATTCAAAAACAGCAAAGTTGTAAAATTCGTATAAAATCAGAGAAAAATCATAAAAATACAAACTGAACTGTTCTGGAATCTTTAGATGAAAATCTACAACCTTTGTTACATGCATTTCTTCAGTTGCTGGCTAGATCTTGCTCTAAATTAAATGGAAGGTTTAAGAGACTTTAATTGTACCCACTGTTGTACGCAAAGGCTAAACACGAAAATTTAACAGTAGATTAGTTGCTTGATTTGTAAGCCAGTGTAAAAATATTAGGACCAGAACCCATGAAATAATAAAAGTAATTTATAACTGCTGTTATATTGTGATTCTTGTGGTGAAACTTTTTCAGAACTGTTATATTGATGCCTAAATACTACAGAAAAAGTTTAGAACCTTTTTACTCTCTGTAACCTATTTATATAATTTTGTGGTAGGAAAAGTGCACTAAATCAAATAATTAGTTTCTGTGCTTGGAAAATGTTCAACTTTTTACTGTAGCACAACTTAGAGTAACTCGTGCTGTATAAAAAGTTTTATACACAGAAAATTTGTAAAACATCCCGTAAAAATTAATCTTTATTAAAATAGGTATATCTTGTCCTATTTATTAGGCTTTGTATATTGCACAGTAAAATCTGAACAGTTTACAGTAACACATGTATGGATAGATTAATCCCCTGTAAAATTTTTGGTGTCAATACTTGCATGGTTTGTTATGTATAAAAATAACTAGATTCTAGCGGTGGTTGTGTTTTACCTTTTTCATAACTTTTCTGCTGCGTGAAAATGCCTGAAATTTTTACAGTGCTTTTGTCTCTACATAATGTGCTCTAAATAAAAATTTCATCACCAGAAGTTACTTAGTCCAGAAGTTGTGTTTAATCCATGTTGTGCTTAGAAAAATTAAGTTTCCAATATAACACAACCCTTCTTGTTTAATGAAGTTAATAGTTTAAGTTATACTCTATTAACAATGGCCCAAAGAAATCTTAACTAAGTAACTTCACCACCAAATCGGTGTTTTGTGGACTGCAACTTTATCGTGAAGGAAAATAATCGTCATATACCATCACTATAACTTACACTTGTGCATTCATATAGAATCGACTACTCTCGCCGACGGAACGTATGAGATGGTGCCCGCGTCCGAGAGTGAGCAGCGTGAAGCTCATGCAAATCTAACTGAAGATTTCGAAGACCCGAGCCCAAGTTTGGATGAACCCTATTTTTCCTAAACTTATGCAACTTATTACTCTACTTTACTTGTGCATTAAGTTTATAAGAGTTGGATGAAAACTTAGTCGCATGATCCTAGGTACCCATGCTCTGAACACTAGATGTAAGGTTCGATAGAATGCTATGCTAATAGGACTCCGGTAAAAGTCGAGTGATTTCCTGTCACTCGCGAGAATTTAGGAGTTGAATGTTTACTACATGCTGCAATCATAAGGTCGACGGACGGGGCTATGGTACGATGCTAAGGCCGCAGTGTGTGGTAGTGGTGGTTAAGTCTTTGAACGTACTAACCACATGCCGAGAATATGGTAATCGGTAAGCTTAAGTACCGGATTGAACCGAGGCCGGAATATACTCCCCACCGTCTTGAATTCGTTCACATCTAGCTGATGGCGGGTGCATGTGCAGCCATGGCCGGGCCATGGGGTGGTGTAGTCGAGGGCGGTGGGCCTGTTCCGTGAAGCGGGAATTGAAGGGAAAAGTTGCACGTGTGACTCTGGGAGTAACCACGTGACGTGTGTTTAGGTTTTCTTTGCAAGGTTAAGAAATTCGATTCGAATCATCCGTTTCTCGCGGTTATTGAGACTGCTTGACCCTTTTACCACATAGAGTAAGAAGAGGAACAATGATGATGATAAATTTTGTTGGATGAAAAATTAATCCTTCCACCATGTATGATATTGGATAGTTGCTTACCTAGAATGGTTAAATAAAACTAGAATATGGAGCTAAAATTTGAATGTAAGGACCTACTTGTTTATGCTTTTCGGCAAAACAAACCCCTCAAGCCAAAAGCCTTGTATGTCTACGAGTCGGCTAAGTATATTATACTAGTCGGGTAAGCCTTGCTGAGTATTAGTATACTCAGCCTTGCTTGTGGCTTGTTTACAGATGAAACTTTTGAGGACATGATTGCTAGATTGACTTGGCCTTGTACCCTTCCTCCTGGTTAGTCGGTGGAATGGGATACGCCCCCGGCTAACGGTGATAATGCCGAGTGATGTCTCGTACGGGCTTCATCTAGACATCCTGTATCGTCGAGTAGTTATCGTTATTTTTCCACTACATTGAACTCTGAAGAACTCAATTATTTGGAACTCTGAAGTGCCTTGTTTTACGAATTTGAACTCCATTGTAATATTTATTTATGATGAACCCTGTGGTGTAAAATTGTGGAATGTTGTATCCTCTGGGCTCACCTTCGTGTGAGTACATGTATGTGTGGTTTCGATCGGCAAAAACCGTGGTTGTATCGGGAGGTTACCCTATAGATCAATGAATTATTCCGTTTGAAGTGCAAGTTAGCCCTGATTGCCCTCGTGGTGATGGTTAGCGCACTTGAGCCGGATTAATTCAGGTGGTTCTGCCACAGCTGGTATCAGAGCCATAGCTGGTGACACAAATGGTACCAGAGCCGAAATGCATACGCCAGAGAATGCAACAAGCCTTAAAAACTTATTTTCCTAAAACTTGACCACAAAAATTATGTTTGGAAAATGCGTTGGTTTGTTAAGGATGGTGCCTAGTTCGTAAAGCTTTAAGTGATTATGGGAAAGTTACTAGGTGGCTATCTAACTTATGAATATTATCAACTGACTTCCAGCACATTACATTGTGTCAAAACTTACTTTTATGCACAATCGACCCTTAATTTCTGTAACGACGCACTCGTCGCTAAGGTAAGAAGGTAAGAATCCTCAGCCAACTGAGAGAGCTTGGCCTTCCTGTCGGTGATGCGAGCCGAACGCTGCCCTCAAGCAGTGGCTTACTTGAGGTGCTGCCAATATACCAACTATTAGTTGATTATATTGGGAGTAGAAGGTTTGGCGCAGGGTATGGCGATCGCTGTTCATACCCCTGTCTCAAGACGGTACCCCCCGTGAATACGCTATCTCGATAGCGTATGTTAACGTCGTCTGTACAACGGGAATTGTACGGATGCCGTTTCTATAGTGAACGGTAATGAATACGGATACTTTCATGAGTGCTGGCATGAAAGGTCCAATGGATATTTATATGTTATATCAATCTTCTGCAGGTACACTAACCGCAATTACGATAAGTTTAAGAACGGCTAGAGATTCCTCGACTAGCTATTATAGTGAGAGATGTATTGTGTATGCCACCGAAACTAACTTCGTAAGACCAAAGCTATTTGGCAATTATTCTATTTTGTGAGGATGAATAGGACGTGCATGCATCATGATTATATAAATCTGAAATTGAAAATGCAATGCGTGAGAGTGGTAAGGTTCACGCGCCCACACATTTGACTTTGCATAAGGATTATCTAGCAAATCTATCACATTCAGTCTTATCTGAAAAGATGGATTTATTAAGCCTAGAAAATGACCCTTTCTGGAGAAGTTCATGTTTGAAGTTTTGCTCCAAATTTTGTATTCTACCTCCTGTCTAAATATGAAAAATTCTGGACAAATGGATAATGAGAAAAAACAAAGACCTTAAGATGTCAGTTTTCTATCCAAAATGAGCAGTTCTGCCACATAAATTTTTATGCCCTCTTACTACAGTTTTCTGCGAAGGTCTTCAACACAAAACTTGTTGTACATTTACTCAGGAAGATACTGTTAAAATTTGACAATTTTTGGCTGGATAGATTTTCCCTGGTGCATAAAATCTTAGCCCACTGTTCACTGAAATTTCTGGGTAGACAGTAAAGTAAAACCTTAAGAGAAATACGATTTTAGAGCCTTATCTAGCTCTAGAGTTGACTAGAAAAGTTGTTCACAAATACCTTAGGAATGTGTTGACGCTTGATTTTGACACGTGTTGTATCGGCGTCAGGAAAGGAAGAGATTGGCCGATGCGGCAGATTTAAAGGCTACAGCTGGGAATCGGCCGATTGAGGCTACAGTTAAGGATCAGCCGATTGGCGATGCAGCTTGCGCCAACAGATAGGGGATGAAGCCAATGGAATCCCAACAGAGGATCCCAGTCAAAGATGACCTGACGTTGGTCAAAGAACGACGCCGACTCGGTCGTGAAGCAATGGAAAGAGTCCGGATTGGACTAGGAGATTGCGGCAGAAGATTCTGCGGGAGCCCATTTCCTTTAGGAAAGTATTATAGATATAGTAGTTTTTATTTCAATCAAGTTTGCAACGGATCGTAATAGATCAGAAGTCTTAGTCCTAGGGTATAAATAGGAGCAGTCAGGGTTTTGTAAGATATAGACATCAATCAACACAAACGATCTACTTTTTCATCGCACTTTACTTTCAAGTCGGCGGCTTTGCCAATACTTCTTTTTCTTTCAAGAGTTCGTGCGGATTGGCAGGGCTGCATCGACACGATCTCCGGCCAATTGGTAGGTTCCATTTATCGAATAACATCTAAGCTTTAACTTCGGGCGCATCGCCGTTGTTTCGTTTAGATTTATTCACCAGTTATCGATATTTACTAGAATTATAGGTTTTACCTATTGTTCTAGTTTTATCACTAGTTATCCAGCTTGAGATCGAACTGTCCGCTTCATCATTATTTCTCCTTGTTTACCATCATATAGCCGATTATATCTATTTCGAGTGTTGTATCTGTAACAATTGTTTAAGTTACTTCAGTAGTTTCTTGGCAATTGTTACATGATTATCGGCTGGTCCATAGCCGGTCATCGTCATAGCAAATCAGCCGATTCACTGATACGCTTTTCAGGACAGATCGGAACTCTAGCCAATCGGAACCCTGGAGTTTAATACGTTTATTTCCTTGTCAATCAACAGGTCAGATTGTGTGGCACGCCGCGCGAACTGCACCAGGGCAATCACCCGAACAGGAGTTAAGCAGATTCTCCCGGGTCGTGTGTCCGACGCTGAAGGTCATCGGCCGATTCCCGGCCGATTTTTAGCGCCAACACACTTTTGGCACGCCCGGTGGGACCCCTCAAGATCCAACATGCCAAAGACCACGGAAATCTCCAAGAACAATATCATTGAGGTTACAAAAGCAGATCTCAAGGACGACATGTGACAACCCTGGTAAATTACATTTCCAAAATCACCATCATTGGCCTAACCCTATGCTTAACCAACTAATAAAAGGGTGAAAAGAATTAGAACGAGTTCAGTTGAAATTCAAATTTATTTTGGGCACATTTGGTTACTTTTGAACTTTTAAATTTAACTTTCAAACCATAAGCCAAATGAGATGTTGCCTGAAACCAAACTTGTAGAACTTTTTATTCTGAACAACTTTCGTGTTCAAAAGTTTTTGAAATTAAAATTAGAAAGAGGAGAAAACGCCCTGTTTGCACCCAGCCCCCTGAAGTTTTTCAAATTCTCGCAATCAGGCCCCTCGCTCCCCCCCCCCCTCTCTCTCCTCCCCGCCCGACCGCCGCGCGCCAGGTGGCTGGCGACGCCTGACCGGCGCGAGGCGCCAGGCCAGTGGCCGCCGCACCACTCCCCCACGCCCGGCTTTGCCCCCTCCCCACGGCGCGCTGCCCAGTAACCGCCCGCGCGTGCACACGCTGCTGCCGCGCCCCGCCTCGCCGCCCGTCGCGCCCAACCGCCGCACCCCGCCGTGCCACCCCGGCTCCCGCGCCCCGCCCGTCGCTGCGCCTGCCCTCCGCCTGAGCCGCTGCAGAAGCTGCTCCACCACTCCGCGCGCCACACTATCTCCTCTCTGCCACGCCAAATCCCGGCCGCCCAGTCGCCCGCGTCCGCCCTCCGCACGCCGCGCCGGCGTTCTGCTGCCGCCCGCCGTGCCCAGTGCCGCGCCGTGCCGTGCCTCCGCCCCGCGCATCGCCCAGGCCCCTCCACACCCCCTCCTGCCCCTATAAAAGCCGCGCCCCGGCCGCCCGCGCGAGCCACGCACCCAGAACGCCCTCGCCGTCGCCATTGCCGCTGCCGAGCGCCGCCCGCCCGTGGACAGCCCTCCACCGCCGCCCACCGCCCAAATTGAAGCTTCAGCCACCACTACATCATCCCCCTGAAGCTCGCCGACCCGCCCAACGCCGCCCAGAACCACCGGAGCACCGCCACCCGCGCTGCCGCCGCCGCCGCCGCCCCTTCTCGCCGTGGGCAGCTCGACCCCGACCTCCTCCGTCCAAGCCAAGCCCCTGAGCAGCTTCCCCACGCGCCACTGAAGCTCGCTGACCGGACAAGGCTGCCCCAAGCCCGCCGGAGCACCGCCGTCGACGCGTGCCGCGCCGCCGCCGCCTCTGCTCCAACGCCGGCGAGCCCTTCCCCGCCGTCCCCCACCTGAACAACACCCCCACGAGGTAGCCCTCGCACCCCTGAACCTTCCCCGACCCTCACCCCTCGCCGCCGGCGAGCCCCTCGCCGGAATTTCGGCCGGCCGCCGTACCCGAGCCGCCCGAGGACCCAATTGCAAGAATTTAAATCTTTAGAAGGGTCTGCGCGTAAGATTCAAGGACCTAGTGGTAAAAGAAAGTTTCAAATCTAGATTCAAATTCAGTGAACTTGTAAAATTCGTATAAAATCGTCAAAAATTCAGAAAAATGCAAACGCAACTGTTCTGGAATCCTTAGAACAAACTCTACCACTTTTGTTACAAAAAGTTTCTCAGAATCTCAACATATTTTGCTCTACATTAAATGGAAGCTTTAATGGACTTATTTTGTACCCACTGTTGTAGAACAATGCTGACCCTAAATTTTGGGCAGTAAGTTAGTTGCTTGATGTTTAGGACTGTGTAAAAAGATCAGGCCCAAATTCCACCTCTAACTACACTGTTTATTAAACTTAGTTTCATACCTTAAGTGGCTAGATATATTTTATCCCTGCAGTTAGGTGATGAATCACCCAATGAAACTTTTTCTATGCTAGTGTATTGGTACCTAGAATCCAGATAAAAATTGGGAGAATTTATATCTCACAGGAACCTAATTATTTGATTTATGTGCTAATAAAATACATTAAATCAAGAAAATAGTATCTTAGCTTGGAAAATTCTCAAATGTTTACTAGGAGGTACACTATGGTAGAGCTTGCTGTGTAAAAAGTTCCATGGACAAAAACCCTGTGTAGGGTCCTATAAAAATGAATCCTTGAATAACCTAGGTGTGTAATGTCATATTTTCTATGCTCTGAATACTGCATAATAAATCCTACAAACATTACAGTAGCTCCTGCATGCTTAAATGAAAGCTCTGTAAAAATCTTAGACTCAGTTGTTGCACCAATTGTCCTGTTCAAAAAGAACAAAAGTCTAACAGCAACTATGTAATATATTTTTCATAATTAATCTGTTACATAAAATTGTCTGAAAATTTTACAGTAAGCACATCTTTCCCCAACGTGCCTAAATCCAAAATTTCATGACCAGAAACTATCCACTATAGTAATTACACTTAAATCATGTCGATTACCATTACCACGACTTAAACTTGTGCATTCATGTAGAATCGACGACTCTCGCCGACGGAACTTACGAGCTGGTGCCCGCGTGAAGCTCAAGTGAATCTAACTGAAGCTCTTGAAGACCCGAGCCCAAGTTCGGAAGAGCCCCAAGCTAACTGCGAAGGCAAGCCCCGGAGCATGACCCATTTCTTTTCCTAAATTATGCAACTCACTACTCTTTTGCTTGTGCATTAAGTTATAGGAGTTGAATGAAAACTTAGTTGCATGATGTTAGGAACTCATGCTTGAAAACTGGACGTAAGGATCGATAGAATGCTGTGCTAATAGGACTCTGGTAAAAGCCGAGTGATTTCCTATCATTCGCGAGAAAATAGGAGTTGAATGTCTACTACACGCTGCAATCATAAGGACACGGACGGGCTATGGAACGATGGTTACGATTGAGGCCCGTCTGTCTAGTGAAAAATGCTAAGGCCGCAGGGTGTGGTAGTGATGGTTAAGTCTTTGAACGTACTAAACACATGCCGAGATTATGGGAATCGGTAAGCTTAAGTACCTGATTGGCCCGGCAAGGGGACGGCATCCTACCCTTTGAACTTCGGTCCCATGTGCATATGGCGAGTGCAGAGAGTGGTCACGACCCGGCGCCGAACCGTGGCGTGGGGCTCTTGTACTCTCGGAGGGTAGCCCCGATCCACGACCCGGAAAGAAAGGGGAAAAGTTGCACGTGTGACTCTAGGGAGTAACCACGTGACGTGTGTTTGGGTTTCCCTTGCAAGGTTAAGAAATTCGATTCGAATCATCCATTTCTCACGGCTATTGAGACTGCTTAACAATTTTTACCCACAGAGTAAGAAGAGGAACAATGAGGATGGATGAACTGGTTGGATGAAAATTTAATGCTTCACCATGTATGCTTTTGGATAGCTGCTTATCTAGAATGGTTAACGAAACTAGAATCTTGAGCTAAAAGTTGAAAGTAAGGACCCACTTGTAGAAGCTTTTCGGCAAAACAAACCCCTGAGCCAAAAGCCTTGCATGTCTAGAGTCGGTGGAGTAGATTCCACTACTCGGGTAAGTCTTGCTGAGTATTAGTATACTCAGCCTTGCTTGTGGCTCGTTTTCAGGTGAGACCTTCGAAGATATGATTGCTAGCTTGACTTGGCCCTGCACTCTTCCCCCTGGTTGGTCGGTGGAATGGGATACGCCCCCGTCCAACGGAGATAATGCCGAGTGATGTCTCGTACGGGCTTCATCGAGACATCCTTATCGTCGAGTAGCTTTCGTTGTTTTATTTTCCGCTGCAACTTAAACTCTGAAGAAACTATTTAGTGATGATCATTGAAGTACTTTGTTTCTAAAACTCAGAACTTGGTCTGTAATATTTACTTATGCTAATGTTGTAATATTGCAGGAATGTGGTATTCTCTGGGCTCATCGTCGCATGAGCATTTGTATGTATGGCACTCGATCCGCTCTACCGTGGTTGTATCGGGAGGTTATACCCGACAGACCAGTGGATTACTCCGTTTGAAGTGTAAGGTTAACTGAGATTGCCTTAATGGTGATGGTTAATACACTTGAACCGGATTAATTCAGGTGGTTCTGCCACAGCTGGTATCAGAGCCATAGCTGGTGCCACAGCTGGCAACAGCTGGCGCCAGAGCCGAAATGCATACGCCAGAGAATGCGACAAGCCTTAACAACTCATTTTCCTAAAAACTTGACTAGAAGGATGTGTTGCGAAATACGTTGGTTCGTTAAGGATGGTGCCTAGTTCGTAAAGCCCTAAGGGATTATGGGAAAGTTTACTAGGTGGCTATCTAACTTCTATATATTATCAACTGACTTCCAGCACATTACTTTCTGTCAAAACTTACTTTCATGCACAACCGACCTTAAATTCTGTAACGACGCACTCATCGCTAAGGTAAGAAGGTAAGGATCCTCAGCCAACTGAGAGAGCTTGGCCTTCCTGTCGGTGATGCGAACCGAACGCTGCCCTCAAGCAGTGGCTTACTTGAGGTGCTGCCAATATGCCAACTGTTAGTTAAACATATTGGGAATAGAAGGTTTGGCGCAGGGTATGGCGATCGCTGTTCATACCCCCGTCTCATGACGGTACCCCCGTGAATACGCTATCTTGATAGCGTATGTTAACGTCGTCTGTACGGCGGAAATTATACAGATATCGTTTCTATAAGTAAACGGTAATGAATACGGACGCTTTCATGAGTGCTGGCATGAAAGGTTCATGAAATATACATGCTTTGTCAATCTTCTGCAGGTACACTAACCGCGATTACGATAAGTTAAGGAACGATTAGAAAGACTCGACTAGCTATTATAGCGAGAGCCGTATTGTGTATGCCACCGAAACTATCTTCGTAAGACCAAAAGTATTTGGCAATTATTTTACTTTGTAAGGACGAATAGGACGTGCATGCATCATGACCATATATATCTGAAATCGAAAATGCGTTGTATGAGAGCGGTAAGGTTCTTGCGTATCTAAGCGTGGTTTGCATAAGGACTATCTAGCGAACCTGTCACAAATCTGCTATGACCGAAAAGAGCGAATTATTGACCAAAGAAAATGACCTTTTCTGGTAAAGTTCATGTTGAAAGAACTGTTCCAAATTTTGTGTTCTATCCCCTGTTCAAAAATCAAAAATTCTGAACTTATGGGTAATAGCAAACAACAGAAACCATGGGATGTCAGATTTCTATCCAGAATGAGCACTTCTGCCCCTTAAATTTTTAGGCCCCCTTCCTGCGGTTTTCTACCAAAGAGTACAACCCAAAACTTGTCCCAAATTTACCCAGGTAGCTGCTGTTAAAATTTGGTAAATTTTGGCTGGGTAGATTTTCCCTGGTGCACGAAACTCTAGCCCTCTGTTCACTGAAAATTCTGGGTAGACAGTAAGGTAAAACCTGAAAAGAAAGACCATCTTAGAGACCTATCTAGCTCTGGAGTTGACTAGCAAAGTTGTTCACAAATACCTTAGGAGTGATCTGGTGAAATTTGAGAATTTTTGGATGAGAACTGTGGGAGTTATGGTTATTTTTGCACACTATACAGAATCTGTCCTTGTGCTGTTCACAGTTTTCACTATCTCACTCCATTTGATCTTTTGTTCAGATGGCCGAGCCTGTTGCTATGATGGTGGATGAGGATGGACGCGTTCACTCGCAGTGTCTCCACTGGGAGGGCTTTCCCTCTATTTTGTGGGATGTTCTGCGTACCGCGGGCTATCTAATTCCCCCACGTTACGCCGGACTGGAGTTTGCAGAAAATGGAGTTACCCAGTGCCGTGTCAACGTGACTGTCTTTCCACACCCGCTACACCCGGAGTGGCCCGCCTTGGAGCTTGAGGCTGTTGGTCGCCGTTTGGCCGATACTTGGGAGCTTGCAGCCATGAGGGCGCTCACCACTTTTTGTGCGCAGCGTCCCGAGGTTGTCACACTGGCTCCCATTGGCTTGTTTCCTGCTGCACAGGACAACGACCCCTTCTGGCTCAACAGGGTGCAGCACGCACAGTACTTTGTAGACTTTCACGCCCAAGAAACTATTCATACCTCCGTGCGGTGCATGAGTGCACTCTACCGACTTCAGACTCTCCAGAGTCAGGCGCTTGAGCAGCTCACTGATCTTGCTCAGGCCTACCACATGATGGCAGATACCAGGGATGAGCAGATTAAGGAGCTCAGTCAGGATCTTGAGGACAGAGATGCTCAGATTGGCCAACTTGAGGGCCAAATTCAGGAGCAGGACACTCTCATGGGTGAGAGAGATGCCACGATAGCACAGTTGGAGGAGCAGCTCCATGATCTGAGCCTTGAGTTGGAGGATGCTAATGAGCACATTCAGTGGCACCATGATCAGAATGACCATCCCCATGAGGAGGACATGGAGGAAGATGAGGAGGAGCCACAGGAGATTGATGGTATCTCCGGTATGGATTTCGAGGGTGAGGTACCACAGGCACCTCAGATGGGAGCTCACTCTCCTGCTCACAGCGAGTCGTCCGTCAACGACTTGGATGATTTCTAGAGGACGACCTAGGAGGACTTTTGCACATACTCCTCGATAGGGTAGCCTAACGTTTGGCAAGTGTTGTAATAGGCTAACTAGGAGTTGAGTAACTCTTTTGTGATGGGTACACCTGAGCCATGTGGATACCCTCAACTTGTAAGGAACAGCGATAAACTTGGGTGATTTCGTTGTAAGCTGGAAAACGATGAAATCCACAATCGCTGAATCTTGTCGGAAATTTTATCCATGTTCCCTTACATTTCTGAGCTGTGAGTTGAATACCAAACTTGTGCTAAATTTTGTGATCGTGGTTCTCACAAAAATTCAGCATCATTGGACCTCGCTAGTTTAAGTTATAGGCAAAACAGTACCGATCGATCTGCTGAAAAACAGCTAAGACAGTAAGGCAAAGGACGAGCCTTTCGACCAACTTAGCTATAGTTCTAGCGCCAAAGTTAAATACCAAAGTGGTGCATTCCTAAATTCTCTGACTACTGCCAAAGTATGAGATGTTTTAGATGGACCCACAGCAAGCTATGATTTTTCTCGTAGCAAACAGAGATTCTGTCCATACTTCTAGCTGTGATTTCGGAAGTCTTTGACTACACCAAACATTTCTGAATCGAGGAAGTAATATGGATCGCGTTGCTAATGGTAACCTTTCACGTTTCAGATGGTTGGATCAACACATGGCAACCCCGAGGGTTTTGGTGCCGGTGGCAGCCGCTCGCGACAATCGCCACCACCCCCGCCCAGTTTGGTGGAAGTGATGGCCGCTCAAACCGAGCTGCTGCGTCAGATCGTGCAAGGACAGCACCAGCAGAGGGGTGGGCACAATGCTCACTAACCCCAAGCTGCAGGATACACGGTATGGACCCAGCCGCCCTTGTTCCATAAGACCGAGGAACCCCTAGACGCAGATGCATGGATTCGCACCATCGAATCCAAGTTCACACTACTTGTGGCCCCATGCTCGGAAGCCAACAAAGTTTTGCCGCGCAACAGCTTCGCGGTACCGCTCAACTGTGGTGGGACCACCATTCTGCGATGCTCCCGGCTGATCATGTGGTCGACTGGGACGAATTCAAGACCGCATTCCGGGCACATCATATTCCCGAGGGTCTCATGGAGAGGAAGTTGAACGAGTTCCTGGCACTCACCCAGGGCACCCGCAACGTGCTGCAGTACGCCCAGGCGTTCAACAATCTATGCCAGTATGCGGGCTATCACGCTGATACGGATGCTAAGAAGCGTGATCGTTTCCGCCGAGGTCTGAATACCAAGCTCAAGGAACGTCTGAACCTAGCCAGGGCTGACACCTACAACGAATTGGTCAATATGGCCATTACCCAGGAAGACTGTATCATGGCACACCGGGCAGAGAAGAAGAGAAAGGCACCCGCTGGACCATCAAGTGCCCAACCACCAAGGTATCACATCGTGCAAAACGCCGCACCCACAGCTCCACCTAGGGCCCCTCAGCCAGGGAGATGGATTGCCAGACCCCCACAGCGGCCAGGCATGGTACGGCCCCCGATGTCTCCACAGAATGGTCCGAGGCCCATTCTTCAGCAGTCTCTTCGACCTAGCCCCGCGAATTGCTGTTTCAAATGCGGGAGTTCCAACCACTTCGCACAAGAATGCCCTCAGTCTTGACAGCCCAACCAAGGTCAAGGATCCAACCCGAACACAAAGAACAGGGGCAAGAGACAGACCCTGCAAGTCAAGCAAGGACGGATTAACTTCACCACGCTTGCAGAGCTTCCTGAAGGAGCCCCAGTGATGTCAGGTACATTCTCTATCCATAACAAGCCTGCAGTTATATTATTTGATTCTGGTGCATCGCATAGTTTCATAAGTGCAAAATTCGGTGCAAAAGTAGACTTGGATGTTTGTCACACAAAAGGGTCCTATATGATATCAACACCGGGTGGTAAAATTGCTTCAAACCAAATGGTCAGACAAGTACCAGTCAAATTGGGTAGTAAAACCATCGACACAGACCTTGTCCTTTTACCTCTTGACGGCATGGACATTATTTTGGGAATGAACTGGATGACTATGCATGGAGTCACACTGGACCTTTCTTCCCGAGCCGTTGAGATAAATTCACCTAGTCACGGAGCCACTACCCTTTACCTACCATTCCTAGATTGCACGAATTCCTGTGCTTACCAGATGGAAGGACTTAAGCTAGATGATATTCCTGTGGTAAACGAGTATGCCGACGTTTTTCCGGATGACTTACCGGGAATGCCACCGGATAGGGACATTGAGTTCATCATTGAACTGCAACCAGGCACTGCACCTATATCCAAAAGACCATATAGGACGCCCCCTAAAGAATTGGCAGAACTGAAAATCCAACTCCAAGAACTACTGGACAAGGGTTTCATTCGCCCTAGCGCGTCACCTTGGGGATGTCCAGCCCTTTTTGTAAAGAAAAAGGATGACAGTTTAAGACTATGTGTGGATTACCGACCTCTCAATGCGGTAACTGTTAAGAATAAATACCCACTTCCCCGTATCGATGTACTCTTCGATCAATTAGCTGGAGCCAGAGTCTTCTCAAAGATTGATCTTCGTTCGGGATATCATCAGATCAAGATTCGCCCGTGCGATATTCCTAAGGCTGCTTTCTCGACACGATATGGACTATATGAATTCTTGGTCATGTCCTTTGGACTCACCAATGCCCCCGCCTACTTCATGTATCTCATGAATTCGGTATTCATGCCCGAACTTGACAAATTCGTCGTAGTGTTCATCGACGACATCCTTATCTATTCCAAGGATGAGGAAGAGCATGCCAAGCACCTTCGCATTGTTCTTCAGCGACTCAGAGACCATCAGCTCTATGCTAAGTTTTCTAAGTGTGAGTTTTGGTTGGATACTGTAAAGTTCTTAGGTCACACGATCTCCAGCGAAGGCATAGCTGTTGACCCCAGCAAGGTACAAGAGGTGATGGATTGGAAACCCCCTACCTCTGTTCATCAGATCCGCAGTTTTCTCGGCTTAGCCGGCTACTACCGTCGCTTCATCCCGGATTTCTCTCGAATTGCTAAGCCTATGACTGAACTGTTAAAGAAGGAAGTAAAGTTTGTATGGAATGAGAAATGTGAAGAAGCTTTCCACACCCTCAGAGAGCATCTGACCACTGCACTTGTGTTAGCTCAGCCCGATAATACCAAGTCATTCGATGTGTATTGTGACGCATCGGGTACTGGTCTAGGATGTGTGCTTATGCAAGAGAATCGAGTGATTGCATATGCCTCACGAGCCCTTCGGCCCCACGAACAGAATTATCCCACTCATGATCTTGAGCTTGCAGCTGTCATTCACGCTCTGAAAATATGGAGGCACTATCTCATGGGTACACAGTGCAATATCTACACGGATCATAAGAGTCTCAAGTATATCTTCACACAAGCCGATCTGAATATGAGACAACGGAGATGGCTAGAATTAATCAAGGATTATGACCTTGAAGTGCACTATCACCCCGGCAAGGCTAATGTAGTCGCGGACGCACTAAGCCGCAAGTCCCATTGCCATTGCTTATCCATGGTGTCCTACCATGAGACATTGTGCGCCGAAATGAGGAAGCTTAACATGGAAATGGTTTCCCAAGGCACTCTAGATCACATCTCAGTGGAGCCCACTCTTCACGACAAAATCGTCATGGCACAACTACATGATAAAGGAATTAAGATCATCAAACAAAAACTCTCTCTAGGTGAGGAGAAGTACAAATGTTTCCGCCAGGACCATAAGGGAGTTCTATGGTTCGAAAGTCGTATAGTCGTTCCGAAGAATCGTGAACTCCGCAAGCAAATTCTCGATGAGGCACACCTTTCCAAATTCTCGATCCACCCCGACAGTAGGAAAATGTATCAGGACCTAAGGCAAAACTTCTGGTGGACTAGAATGAAAAGAGAAATTGCTACGTATGTCTCAGAATGTGACACGTGCCAGAGAGTGAAAGCTAGCCACTTGAAGGAAGCCGGTACACTTCAACCGTTGCCTATACCATCCTGGAAATGGGAAGACATAAGTATGGACTTCATCGTTGGACTACCAAACACTTCCCAGAAACATGATTCCATATGGGTTATCGTTGATAGACTCACAAAGACGGCACATTTTCTTCCGGTACACACCACCTATACCGCCAAGAAATATGCCGAGATTTACCTCGATCGTATTGTTTGCCTACATGGGATACCTAAGACAATTATTTCCGATCGTGGTCCTCAGTTTGTAGCACGCTTTTGGGAACAACTGCAAACGTCTCTTGGTACCAAACTGATTCGCAGCTCAGCATACCATCCTCAGACTGACGGACAAGCGGAAAGAGTAAACCAAATTCTTGAAGACATGCTGAGAGCCTGCGTCATTCATTATGACAAGAATTGGAACAAATGCCTACCCCTAGCAGAGTTCTCGTACAACAACAGCTATCAAACGAGTTTGAAAATGGCACCATTTGAGGCCCTGTATGGACGAAGGTGTCGAACTCCTTTGAGCTGGTCACAAATCAGAGAACGTAAGATAATTGGACCCGACCTGGTAATCGAGGCAGAGGAGAAAGTAAAAGTAATACAAGCAAATCTTAAAGCCGCACAAGCCCGACAAAAGAGCTATTCTGACAAAAGGAGAAAGCCCCTAAAGTTCGAAGTTGGCGATCATGTCTATCTTCAAGTTTCACCCACCAAGGGAGTGCAAAGATTCGGAATCAAAGGCAAACTAGCTCCCCGTTATGTTGGTCCTTACGAAATCATTGAGAGCTGCGGACCCGTAGCCTACAAATTACGACTGCCCCCTCAGCTCACGGCCACCCATTATGTCTTCCACGTATCTCAACTCAAGAAGTGTATTCGAGTCCCTACCGAGATTGTGGAACAACAACAAATATCGTTGGAACCCGACCTCTCGTATGTCGAACACCCAGTTAAAATTCTGGATCAAAATGAAAGAGAGACCAGGAGGAAAGTGATTAGAATGTATAAAGTACAATGGAATCACCACACGGAAGAAGAAGCCACCTGGGAAACCGAGAGCTACCTGAACCAAAATTTCCCTGGTTTTCTTATCTCAACCACTGGTATGTACACCCACGCCCACACTAAGAATTACCGAATCTCGGGGCGAGATTCTTGTTAAGGGGGGAAGGCTGTGACAACCCTGGTAAATTACATTTCCAAAATCATTGTCATTGGCCTAACCCTATGCTTAACCAACTAATAAAAGGGTGAAAAGAATTAGAACGAGTTCAGTTGAAATTCAAATTTATTTTGGGCACATTTGGTTACTTTTGAACTTTTAAATTTAACTTTCAAACCATAAGCCAAATGAGATGTTGCCTGAAACCAAACTTGTAGAACTTTTTATTCTGAACAACTTTCGTGTTCAAAAGTTTTTGAAATTAAAATTAGAAAGAGGAGAAAACGCCCTGTTTGCACCCAGCCCCCTGAAGTTTTTCAAATTCTCGCAATCAGGCCCCTCGCTCCCCCCCTCTCTCTCCTCCCCGCCCGACCGCCGCGCGCCAGGTGGCCGGCGATGCCTGACCGGCGCGAGGCGCCAGGCCAGTGGCCGCCGCGCCACTCCCCCACGCCCAGCTTTGCCCCCTCCCCACGGCGCGCTGCCCAGTAACCGCCCGCGCGTGCGCACGCTGCTTCCGCGCCCCGCCTCGCCGCCCGTCGCGCCCAACCGCCGCACCCCGCCGTGCCACCCCGGCTCCCGCGCCCCGCCCGTCGCTGCGCCTGCCCTCCGCCCGAGCCGCTGCAGCAGCTGCTCCACCACTCCGCGCGCCACACTATCTCCTCTCTGCCACGCCAAATCCCGGCCGCCCAGTCGCCCGCGTCCGCCCGCCGCACGCCGCGCCGGCGTTCTGGTCCCGCCCGCCGTGCCCAGTGCCGCGCCGTGCCGTGCCTCCGCCCCGCGCATCGCCCAGGCCCCTCCACACCCCCTCCTGCCCCTATAAAAGCCGCGCCCCGGCCGCCCGCGCGAGCCTCGCACCCAGAACGCCCTCGCTGTCGCCATTGCCGCCGCCGAGCGCCGCCGGCCCGTGGACAGCCCTCCACCGCCGCCCACCGCCCAAATTGAAGCTTCAGCCACCACTACATCATCCCCCTGAAGCTCGCCGACCCGCCCAACGCCGCCCAGAACCACCGGAGCACCGCCGCCCGCGCTGCCGCCGCCGCCGCCGACCCTGCTCGCCGTGGGCAGCTCGACCCCGACCTCCTCCGTCCATGCCAAGCCCCTGAGCAGCTTCCCCACGCGCCACTGAAGCTCGCTGACCGGACCAGGCCGCCCCAAGCCCGCTGGAGCACCGCCGTCGACACGTGCCGCGCCGCCGCCGCCTCTGCTCCAACGCCGGCGAGCCCTTCCCGGCCGTCCCCCACCTGAACAACCCCCCCACGAGGTAGCCCTCGCACCCCTGAACCTTCCCCGACCCTCACCCCTCGCCGCCGGCGAGCCCCTCGCCGGAATTTCGGCCGGCCGCCGTACCCGAGCCGTCCGAGGACCCAATTGCAAGAATTTAAATCTTTAGAAGGGTCTGCGCGTAAGATTCAAGGACCCAGTTGTAAAAGAAAGTTTCAAATCTAGAGTCAAATTCAGTGAAATTGTAAAATTCGTATAAAATCGTAGAAAATTCAGAAAAATGCAAACTCAACTGTTCTGGAATCCTTAGAATAAACTCTACAACTTTTGTTACAAAAAGTTTCTCAGATTCTCCACATATTTTGCTCTAACTTAAATGGAAGCTTTAATGAACTTATTTTGTACCCACTGTTGTAGATCAATGCTGACCCTAAAAATTATACAGTGAGTTAGGTGCTTGATGTTTAGGACTCTGTAAAAAGATCCGGCGAGGGGCTCGCCGATGGTGAGGGGTGAGGGTCGGGGAAGGTCCAGGGGTGCGAGGGCTACCTTGTGGGGGTGTTGTTCAGGTGGGGAACGGCCGGGAAGGGCTCGCCGGCGTTGGAGCAGAGGCGGCGGCGGCGCGGCACGCGTCGACGGCGGTGCTCCGGCGCGCTTGGGGCGGCTTGGTCCGGTCAGCGAGCTTCAGTGGCTCGTGGGGAAGCTGCTCAGGGGCTTGGCTTGGACGGAGGAGGTCGGGGTCGAGCTGTCCACGGCGAGCAGGGGCGGCGGCGGCGGTGACCGTGCGGGCGGCGGTGCTCCGGTGGTCCTGGGCGGCGTTGGGTGGGTCGGCGAGCTTCAGGGGGATGATGTAGTGGTGGCTGGAGACTCAATTTGGGCGGTGGGCGGCGGTGGAGGGCTGTCCACGGGCGGGCGGCGCTCGGCGGCGGCAATGGCGGCGGCGAGGACGTTCTGGGTGCGTGGATCGCGCGGGCGGCCGGGGCGCGGCTTTTATAGGGGCAGGAGGGAGTGTGGAGGGGCCTGGGCAACGCGCGGGGCGGGGGCACGGCACGGCGCGCACTGGCCACGGCGGGCGGCAGCGGAATGCCGGCGCGGCGTGCGGCGTGCGGGCGCGGGTGACTGGCGGCCGGAGATTTGGCGTGGGCGCGAGGGGATAGCGCGGGGCGTGGATTGGAGAAGGGGCTGCTGCAGCGGCTCGGGCGGAGGACAGGCGCAGTGACGGGCGGGGCGCGGGAGCCGGGGCGGCACGGCGGGTCGCGGCGGTTGGGCGCGACGGGCGGCGGGGCTGGGCACGGCAGCGGCGTGCGCACGCGCGGGCGCTCACTGGGCCGCGCGGCGTGGGGAGGGGGCAAAGCCGGCCGTGGCGGAGTGGCGCGGCGGCCACTGGCCTGGCGCCTCGCGCCGGTCAGGCGTCGCCGGCCACCTGGCGCGCGGCGGTCGGGCGGGGAGGAGAGAGAGGGGGGGGGGGGCGTGAGGGGCCTGATTGCGAGAATTTGAAAAATTTCAGGGGGTTCGGTGCAAACCGGGCGTTTTCTCCTCTTTCTAATTGGAATTTCAAAAACTTTTGAACACGAAAGTTGTTCAGAATAAAAAGTCCTACAAGTTTGGTTTCAGGCAAAATCTCATTTGGCTTATGGTTTGAAAGTTAAATTTAAAAGTTCAAAAGTAACCAAATGTGCTCAAATTAAATTTGAATTCCAACTGAACTCGTTCTAATTCTTTCCACCCTTTTATTAGTTGGTTTAAGCATAGGGTTAGGCTAATGATACTGATTTTAGAATGAAATTTTTACCAGGGTTGTCACAGCCTTCCCCCCTTAACAAGAATCTCGCCCCGAGATTCGGTAATTCTTAGTGTGGGCGTGGGTGCACATACCAGTGGTTGAGATAAGAAACCCAGGGAAATGTTGGTTTAGGTAGCTCTCGGTTTCCCAGGTGGCTTCTTCTTCCGTGTGGTGATTCCATTGTACTTTATACATTCTAATCACTTTCCTCCTGGTCTCTCTTTCTTTTTGATCCAAAATCTTAACTGGGTGTTCGACATACGAGAGGTCGGGCTCTAACGATATTTCTTGTTGTTCCACAATCTCAGTAGGGACTTGAATACACTTCTTGAGTTGAGATACGTGGAAGACATCATGGGTGGCCGTGAGCTGAGGGGGCAGTCGTAATCTGTAGGCTACGGGTCCGCAGCTCTCAATGATTTCGTAAGGACCAACATAACGGGGAGCTAGTTTGCCTTTGATTCCAAATCTTCGCACTCCCTTGGTTGGTGAAACTCGAAGATAGACATGATCGCCAACTTCGAACTTTAGGGGCTTTCTCCTTTTGTCAGAATAGCTCTTTTGTCGAGCTTGTGCGGCTCTAAGATTTGCTTGTATTACTTTTACTTTCTCCTCTGCCTCGATTACCAGGTCGGGTCCAATTATTTGACGTTCTCCGGTTTGTGACTAGCTCAAAGGAGTTCGACACCTTCGTCCGTACAGGGCCTCAAATGGTGCCATTTTCAAACTCGTTTGATAGCTGTTATTGTACGAGAACTCTGCTAGGGGTAGGCATTTGTCCCAATTCTTGTCATAGTGAATGACGCAAGCTCTCAGCATGTCTTCAAGGATTTGGTTTACTCTTTCCGTTTGTCCATCAGTCTGAGGATGGTATGCTGAGCTGCGAATCAGTTTAGTGCCAAGAGACGTTTGCAGTTGTTCCCAAAAGCGTGCTACAAACTGAGGACCACGATCGGAAATAATTGTCTTAGTTATTCCATGTAGGCAAACAATACGATCGAGGTGAATCTCGGCATATTTCTTGGTAGAATAGGTGGTGTGTACCGGAAGAAAATGTGCCGTCTTGGTGAGTCTATCCACGATAACCCATATGGAATCATGTTTCTGGGAAGTGTTTGGTAGTCCAACGATGAAGTCCATACTTATGTCTTCCCATTTCCAGGATGGTATAGGTAACGGTTGTAGTGTACCTGCTACCTTCAAGTGGCTAGCTTTTACTCTCTGGCACGTGTCACATTCCGAGACATACGTAGCAATTTCTCTTTTCATTCTAGTCCACCAGAAGTTTTTCCTTAGGTCTTGATACATTTTGCTACTGCCGGGGTGGATAGAGAATTTGGAAAGGTGCGCCTCATCGAGAATTTGCTTGCGGAGTTCACGATTCTTCGGAACGACTATACGACCTTCGAACCATAGAACTCCCTTATGGTCCTGGCGGAAACATTTATACTTCTCCTCACCTAGAGAGAGTTTTTGTTTGATGATCTTAATACCTTCATCATGTAGTTGTGCCATGACGATTTGGTCGTGAAGAGTGGGCTCGACTGAGATGTGATTTAGAGTGCCTTGGGAAACCATTTCCATGTTAAGCTTCCTCATTTCTGCACACAATGTCTCATGGTAGGACTCCATGGATAAGCAATGGCAATGGGACTTGCGGCTTAGTGCATCCGCGACTACATTAGCCTTGCCGGGGTGATAGTGCACTTCAAGGTCATAATCCTTGATTAATTCTAGCCATCTCCGTTGTCTCATATTCAGATCGGCTTGTGTGAAGATGTACTTGAGACTCTTATGATCCGTGTAGATATTGCACTGTGTACCCATGAGATAGTGCCTCCATATTTTCAGAGCGTGAATGACAGCTGCAAGCTCAAGGTCATGAGTGGGATAATTGTGTTCGTGGGGCCGAAGGGCTCGTGAGGCATATGCAATTACTCGATTCTCTTGCATAAGCACACATCCTAGTCCAGTACCCGATGCATCACAATATACATCGAACGACTTGGTATTATCGGGTTGAGCTAACACAGGTGCAGTAGTCAGATGCTCTCTGAGAGTGTGGAAAGCTTCTTCACATTTCTCATTCCATACGAACTTTACATCCTTCTTTAACAGCTCAGTCATGGGCTTAGCAATTCGAGAGAAATCCGGGATGAAGCGACGGTATTATCCGGCTAATCCGAGAAAACTGCGAATCTGATGAACGGAGGTAGGGGGTTTCCAATCCATCACCTCTTGTACCTTGCTGGGGTCAACGGCTATGCCTTCGCTGGAGATCGTGCGACCTAAGAACTTTACAGTATCCAACCAAAACTCACACTTAGAAAACTTAGCATAGAGCTGATGGTCTCTGAGTCGCTGAAGAACAATGCGAAGGTGCTTGGCATGCTCTTCCTCATCCTTGGAATAGATAAGGATGTCGTCGATGAACACTACGACGAATTTGTCCAGTTCAGCCATGAATACCGAATTCATGAGATACATGAAGTAGGCAGGGGCATTGGTGAGTCCAAAGGACATGACTAAGAATTCATATAGTCCATAGCGTGTGGAGAAGGCTGTCTTAGGAATATCGCAGGGGCGAATCTTGATTTGATGATATCCCGAACGAAGATCAATCTTTGAGAAGACTCTGGCTCCAGCTAATTGATCGAAGAGTACATCAATACGAGGAAGTGGGTATTTATTTTTAACAGTTACCGCATTGAGAGGTCGGTAGTCCACACATAATCTTAAACTGTCATCCTTCTTCTTTACGAATAGGGCTGGACATCCCCAAGGTGACGCGCTAGGGCGAATGAAACCTTTGTCCAGTAGTTCTTGGAGTTGAATTTTCAGTTCTGCCAATTCTTTAGGGGGCATCCTATATGGTCTTTTGGATATAGGTGCAGTGCCCGGTTGAAGTTCAATGATGAACTCAATGTCCCTATCCGGTGGCATTCCTGGTAAGTCATCCGGAAAAACGTCGGCATACTCTTTTACCACAGGAATATCATCTAGCTTAAGTCCTTCCATCTTATAAGCACAGGAATTCGCACAATCTAGGAATGGTAGGTAAAGGGTAGTGGCTCCGTGACTAGGTGAATTTATCTCAACGGCTCGGGACGAAAGGTCCAGTGTGACTCCATGCATAGTCATCCAGTTCATTCCCAAAATAATGTCCATGCCGTCAAGAGGTAAAAGGACAAGGTTCGTGTCGATGGTTTTACTACCCAATTTGACTGGTACTTGTCTGACCGTTTGGTTTGAAGCAATTTTACCACCCGGTGTTGATATCATGTATGACCCTTTTGTGTGACAAACATCCAAGCCTACTTTTGCACCGAATTTTGCACTTATGAAACTATGCGATGCACCAGAATCAAATAATATAACTGCAGGCTTGTTATGGATAGAGAATGTACCCGACATCACTGGGGCTCCTTCAGGAAGCTCTGCAAGCGTGGTGAAGTTAATCCGTCCTTGCTTGACTTGCAGGGTTTGTCTCTTGCCCCTGTTCTTGGCGTTCGGGTTGGATCCCTGACCTTGGTTGGGCTGTCCAGACTGAGGGCATTCTCGTGCGAAGTGGTTGGAACTCCCGCATTTGAAACAGCGATTCGCGAGGCTAGGTCGAAGAGACTGTTGAAGAATGGGCCTCGGACCGTTCTGTGGAGGCATCGGGGGTCGTACCATGCCTGGCTGCTATGGGGGTCTGGCAATCCATCTCCCTGGTTGAGGGGCCCTTGGTGGAGCTGTGGGTGCGGCATTTTGCACGATGCGATACCTTGGTGGTTGGGCACTTGATGGTCCTGCGGGTGCCTTTCTCTTCTTCTCTGCCCGGTGTGCCATGATACAGTCTTCCTGGGTAATGGCCATATTGACCAATTTGTTGTAGGTGTCAGCCCTGGCTAGGTTCAGACGTTCCTTGAGCTTGGTATTCAGACCTCGGCGGAAACGATCACGCTTCTTGGCATCCGTATCAGCGTGATAGCCCGCATACTGGCATAGGTTGTTGAATGCTTGGGCGTACTGCAGCACGGTGCGGGTGCCCTTGGTAAGTGCCAGAAACTCATTCAACTTCCTCTCCATGAGGCCCTCGGGAATATGATGTGCCCGGAACGCGGTCTTGAATTCATCCCAGTCGACCACATGATCAGCCGGGAGCATCGCAAAATAGTGGTCCCACCACAGTCGAGCGGTACCGCGAAGCTGTTGCGCGGCAAAACGAGCTTTGTTGGCCTCTGAGCATGGGGCCACAAGTAATGTGAACTTGGATTCGATGGTGCGAATCCATGCATCTGCGTCCAGGGGTTCCTCGGTCTTATGGAACAAGGGAGGCTGGGTCCCTAGGAAATCCGTGTATCCTGCAGCTTGGGGTTGGTGAGCATTGTGCCCACCCCTCTGTTGGTGCTGTCCTTGCACGATCTGACGCAGCAGCTCGGTTTGAGCGGCCATCACTTCCACCAAACTGGGCGGGGGTGGTGGCGATTGTCGCGAGCGGCTGCCACCGGCACCAAAACCCTCGGGGTTGCCACGTGTTGATCCAACCATCTAAAACGTGAAAGGTTACCATTAGCAACGTGATCCATATTACTTCCTTGATTCATAAATGATTGGTGTAGTCATAGACTTCCGAAATCACAGCTAGAAGTATGGACAGAATCTCTGTTTGCTACGAGAAAAATCATAGCTTGCTGTGGGTCCATCAAAAACACCTCAAACTTTGGCAGTAGCCACAAAATTTAGGAATGCACCACTTTGGTATTTAACTTCGGCGCTAGAACTATAGCTAAGGTGGTCGAAAGGCTCGTCCTTTGCCTTACTGCCTTAGCTGTTTTTCAGCAGATTGACCGGTACTGTTTCGCCTATAACTTAAACTAGCGAGGTCCAATGATGCTGAATTTTTGTGAGAACCACGATCACAAAATTTAGCACATGTTTGGTATTCAACATTCAGCCAAGAAATGCAAGGAGACATGGGTAAAAATTCCGACAAGTCTCAGCGATTGTGGATTTCATCGTTTACCAACTTACAACGAATCACCCAAGTTTATCGCCGTTCCTTACATGCTGAGGGTATCCACATGGTTCAGGGGTACCCAACACAAAAGAGTTACTCAACTCCTAGTTAGCCTATTACAACACTTGCCAAAAGTTAGGCTACCCTATCGAGGAGTATGTGCAAAAGTCCTCCTAGGTCGTCCTCTAGAAATCATCCAAGTCGTTGACGGACGACTCGCTGTGAGCAGGAGAGTGAGCTCCCATCTGAGGTGCCTGTGGTACCTCACCCTCAAAATCCATACCGGAGATACCATCAATCTCCTGTGGCTCCTCCTCATCCTCCTCCATGTCCTCCTCATGGGGATGGTCATTCTGATCATGGTGCCACTGAATGTGCTCATTAGCATCCTCCAACTCAAGGCTCAGATCATGGAGCTGCTCCTCCAACTGTGCTATCGTAGCATCTCTCTCACCCATGATAGTGTCCTGCTCCTGAATTTGGCCCTCAAGTTGGCCAAGCTGAGCATCTCTGTCCTCAAGATCCTGACTGAGCTCCTTAATCTGCTCATCCCTGGTATCTGCCATCATGTGGTAGGCCTGAGCAAGATCAGTGAGCTGCTCAAGCGCCTGACTCTGGAGAGTCTGAAGCCGGTAGAGTGCACTCATGCACCGCACGGAGGTATGAATAGTTTCTTGGGCGTGAAAGTCTATCAAGTACTGTGCGTGCTGCACCCTGTTGAGCCAAAAGGGGTCGTTGCCCTGGGTAGCAGGAAACAATCCAATGGGAGCGAGCGTGACAACCTCGGGACGCTGCGCACAAAAAGTATCGGCCAAGCGGCGACCGACAGCCTCAAGCTCCAAGGCGGGCCACTCCGGGTGTAGCGGGTGCGGAAAAACGGTCACGTTGACACGGCACTGGGTAACTCCATTTTCTGCAAACTCCAGTCCGGCGTAACGTGGGGGAACTAGATAGCCCGCGGTACGCAGAACATCCCACAAAATAGAGGGAAAGCCCTCCCAGTGGAGACACTGCGAGTGTACGCGTCCATCCTCATCCACCATCATAGCAACAAGCTCGGCCATCTGAACAAAAGATCAAATGGAGTGAGATAGCGAAAAACTGTGAACAGCACAAGGACAGATTCTGCATAGTGTGCAAAAATAACCATAACTTCCACAGTTCTAGTCCAAAAATTCTCAAATTCACCAGATCACTCTTAAGGTATTTGTGAACAACTTTGCTAGTCAACTCCAGAGCTATATAGGTCTCTAAGATGGTCTTTCTCTTCAGGTTTTACCTTACTGTATCCCCAGAATTTTCAGTGAACAGAGGGCCAGAGTTTCATGCACCAGGGAAAATCTACCCAGCCAAAATTTACCAAATTTTAACAGCAGCTACCTGGGCAAATCTGGAACAAGTTTCGTGTTGTGCTCTTTTGCAGAAAACCGCAGGAAGGGGGCCTAAAAATTTAAGAGGCAGAAGGGCTTATTCTGGACAGAATTCTGACATTCCAAGGTTTCTGTTATTTCTCACTATCCATAAGTTCAGAATTTTTCATTTTTGAACAGAAGATAGAACACAAAATTTGGAACAATTTCTTCAACATGAACTTTATCAGAAAAGGTCATTCTCTTTGGCCAATGAATCGCTCTTTTCGGTCACGGCAGATTTCGGACAGTTTCGCTAGATGGTCCTTATGCAAACTATGCTTAGATACGCAAGAACCTTACCACTCTCATACAACGTATTTTCAATTTCCGATATGTATGGTGATGATGCATGCGCGTCCTATTCGTCCTCACAAACTAAAATAATTGCCAAATACTTTTGGTCTTACGAAGATAGTCTCGGTGGCATACACAATACGGCTCTCGCTATAATAGCTAGCCGAGTCTTTCTAATCGTTCCTTAACTTATCATAATCGCGGTTAGTGTACCTGCAGAAGATTGACAAGCATATATATTTCATGAACCTTTCATGCCAGCACTCATGAAAGCGTCCGTATTCATTACCGTTTACTTATAGAAACGATATCTGTATAATTTCCGCCGTACAGACGACGTTAACATACGCTATCGAGATAGCGTATTCACGGGGGTACCGTCATGAGACGGGGGTATGAACAGCGATCGCCATACCCTGCGCCAAACCTTCTACTCCCAATATGTTCAACTAACAGTTGGCATACTGGCAACACCTCAAGTAAGCCACTGCTTGAGGGCAGCGTTCGGTTCGCATCACCGACAGGAAGGCCAAGCTCTCTCAGTTGGCTGAGGATCCTTACCTTCTTACCTTAGCGATGAGTGCGTCGTTACAGAATTTAAGGTCGGTTGTGCATGAAAGTATGTTTTGACAGAAAGTAATGTGCTGGAAGTCAGTTGATAATATATAGAAGTTAGATAGCCACCTAGTAAACTTTCCCATAATCCCTTAGGGCTTTACGAACTAGGCACCATCCTTAACGTACCAACGTATTTCGCAACACATCCTTCTAGTCAAGTTTTAGTAAAACAAGTTTTTAAGGCTTGTCGCATTCTCTTGCGTATGCATTTCGGCTCTGGTGCCAGCTGTTGCCAGCTGTGGCACCAGCTACGGCTCTGATACCAGCTGTGGCAGAACCACCTGAATTAATCCGGCTCAAGTGTATTAACCATCACCATTAGGGCAATTTCGGTTAACCTTACACTTCAAACGGAGTAATCCACTGGTCTGTCGGGTATAACCTCCCGATACAACCACGGTAATCGGATCGAGTGCCATACATACAGATGCTCACGCGACGATGAGCCCAGAGAATACCACATTCCAGCAAATATTACAACATTATCATAAGTAAATATTACAGACCAAGTTTTAAATTTAGAAACCAAGTACTTCAATGATCATAAATAAGTTCTTCAGAGTTTAAGTTGCAGCGGAAATAAACAACGGAAACTACTCGACGATACAGGATGTCTCGATGAAGCCCGTACGAAACATCACTCGGCCTTATCTCCGTTGGGCGGGGGCGCATCCCATTCCACCGACCAACCAGGGGGAAGAGTGCAGGGCCAAGTCAAGCTAGCAATCATATCTTCGAAGGTCTCACCTGAAAACGAGCCACAAGCAAGGCTGAGTATACTAATACTCAGCAAGACTTACCCGTGTAGTGGAATCTACTCCACCGACTCTAGATATGCAAGGCTTTTTGGCTCAGGGGTTTGTTTTGCCGAAAAGCATCTACAAGTGGGTCCTTACTTTCAACTTTTAGCTCAAGATTCTAGTTTCGTTAACCATTCTAGATGAGCAGCTATCCAAAAGCATACATGGTGAAGCATTAAATTTTCATCCACCCAGTTCATTCATCATCATTGTTACTCTTCTTACTCTGTGGGTAAAAATGGTTAAGCGGTCTCAATAGCCGTGAGAAACGGACGATTCGAATCGAATTTCTTAACCTTGCAAGGGAAACCCAAACACACGTCACGTGGTTACTCCCTAAAGTCACACGTGCAACCTTTCCCCTTTCTTTCCGGGTCGTGGATCGGGGCTACCCTCCGAGAGTACAAGAGCCCCACGCCACGGTTCGGCGCCGGGTCGTGGCCACTCTCTGCACTCGCCATATGCACATGGGATCGAAGTTCAAAGGGTAGGATGCCGTCCCCTTGCCGGGCCAATCAGGTACTTAAGCTTACCGATTCCCATAATCTCGGCATGTGTTTAGTACGTTCAAAGACTTAACCATCACTACCACACCCTGCGGCCTTAGCATTTTTCACTAGACAGACGGGCCTCAATCGTAACCATCGTTCCATAGCCCGTCCGTGTCCTTATGATTGCAGCGTGTAGTAGACATTCAACTCCTATTTTCTCGCGAGTGACAGGAAATCACTCGGCTTTTACCGGAGTCCTATTAGCACAGCATTCTATCGATCCTTACATCCAGTTTTCAAGCATGGGTTCCTAACATCATGCAACTAAGTTTTCATTCAACTCCTATAACTTAATGCACAAGCAAAAGAGTAGTGATTTGCATAATTTAGGAAAAGAAATGGGTCATGCTCCGGGGCTTGCCTTCGCAGTTAGCTTGGGGCTCTTCCAAACTTGGGCTCGGGTCTTCAAGAGCTTCAGTTAGATTCACTTGAGCTTCACGCTGCTCACTCTCGGACGCGGGCACCAGCTCGTAAGTTCTGTCGGCGAGAGTCGTCGATTCTACATGAATGCACAAGTTTAAGTCGTGGTAATGGAAATCGATACGATTTAAGAGTAATTACTACAATTGATAGTTTCTGATCATGAAATTTCGGATTTAGGCACATCAGGGAAACATGCGCTTACTGTAAAAGTTTCAGCCAATTTTATGTAACAGATTAATTATGAAAAATATATTACATAGTCGCTGTTAGATCCTTATTCTTTTTGTACAGAACAATTGGTGCAACAAATGAGTCTAAGACTTTTACAGAGCTTTCACTTAAGCATGCAGAAGCTACTGTAGTTTTTGTAAGATTTATTATGCAGTATCCAGAGCATAGAAAATATGACATTACACACCTAGGTTATTCAAGGATTTATTTTTACAGGACCCTACATAGGTTTTTGTCCATGGAACTTTTTACACAGCAATCTCTACCACAGTGTGTCTCCTAGTAAAAAGGTGAGAATTTTCCAAGCTAAGATACTATTTTCTTGATTTAATGTATGTTATTAGCACATAAATCGAATAAATAGGTTACTTTGAGATAAAACGTCTCCTAATTTTTCTCTGGATTCTAGGTACCAGTACACTAGCATAGAAAAAGTTTCATTGGGTGATTCAACACCTAACTGCAGGGATAAAATATTTTACTTAAACATGGTATGAAACTAAGTTTAATAAACCGTAAAGCTAGAGATGGAATTTTGACCTGGTCTTTTTACACAGCCCTAAACATTAAGCAACTAACTCACTGTCCAATTTTTAGGGTCAGCATTGTTCTACAACAATGGGTGCAAAATAAGTCCATTAAAGTTTCCATTTAATGTAGAGCAAAATATGTTGAGATTCTGAGAAACTTTTTGTAACAAACGTGGTAGAGTTTGTTCTAAGGATTCCAGAAAAGTTGAGTTTGCATTTTTCTGAATTTTTTAAGATTTTATACGAATTTTACAAGTTCACTGAATTTGAATCTAGATTTGAAACTTCCTTTTACATCTAGGTCCTTGAATCTTACGCGTAGACCCTTCTAAAGATTTAAATTCTTGCAATTGGGTCCTCGGGCGGCTCGGGTACGGCGGCCGGCCGAAATTCCGGCGAGGGGCTCGCCGGCGGTGAGGGGTGAGGGTCGTGGAAGGTCCAGGGGTGCGAGGGCTACCTTGTGGGGGTGTTGTTCAGGTGGGGAACGGCCGGGAAGGGCTCGCCAGCGTTGGAGCAGAGGCGGCGGCGGCGCGGCACGCGTCGACGGCGGTGCTCCGGCGGGCTTGGGGCGGCCTGGTCCGGTCAGCGAGCTTCAGTGGCTCGTGGGGAAGCTGCTCAGGGGCTTGGCTTGGACGGAGGAGGTCGGGGTCGAGCTGTCCACGGCGAGCAGGGGCGGCGGCGGCGGTGACCGTGCGGGCGGCGGTGCTCCGGTGGTCCTGGGCGGCGTTGGGTGGGTCGGCGAGCTTCAGGGGGATGATGTAGTGGTGGCTGGAGACTCAATTTGGGCGGTGGGCGGCGGTGGAGGGCTGTCCACGGGCGGGCGGCGCTCGGCGGCGGCAATGGCGGCGGCGAGGACGTTATGGGTGCGTGGCTCGCGCGGGCGGCCGGGGGCGCGGCTTTTATAGGGGCAGGAGGGAGTGTGGAGGGGCCTGGGCAACGCGCGGGGCGGGGGCATGGCATGGCGCGCACTGGCCACGGCGGGCGGCAGCGGAACGCCGGCGCGGCGTGCGGCGTGCGGGCGCGGGTGAGTGGCGGCCGGAGATTTGGCGTGGGCGCGAGGGGATAGCGCGGGGCATGGATTGGAGAAGGGGCTGCTTCAGCGGCTCGGGCGGAGGACAGGCGCAGTGACGGGCGGGGCGCGGGAGCCGGGGCGGCACGGCGGGTCGCGGCGGTTGGGCGCGACGGGCGGCGGGGCTGGGCGCGGCAGCGGCGTGCGCACGCGCGGGCGCTCACTGGGCCGCGCGGCGTGGGGAGGGGGCAAAGCCGGCCGTGGCGGAGTGGCGCGGCGGCCACTGGCCTGGCGCCTCGCGCCGGTCAGGCGTCGCCGGCCACCTGGCGCGCGGCGGTCGGGCGGGGAGGAGAGAGCGGGGGGGGGGGGGGGGGGGGGGGGGCGAGGGGCCTGATTGCGAGAATTTGAAAAATTTCAGGGGGCTGGGTGCAAACTGGGCGTTTTCTCCTCTTTCTAATTGGAATTTCAAAAACTTTTGAACACGAAAGTTGTTCAGAATAAAAAGTCCTACAAGTTTGTTTTCAGGAAAAATCTCATTTGACTTATGGTTTGAAAGTTAAATTTAAAAGTTCAAAAGTAACCAAATGTGCTCAAATTAAATTTGAATTCCAACTGAACTCGTTCTAATTCTTTCCACCCTTTTATTAGTTGGTTTAAGCATAGGGTTAGGCTAATGATACTGATTTTAGAAATGAAATTTTTAACAGGGTTGTCACAAATTCCATCTCTAGCTTCACCGTTTAATAAACTTAGTTTCATACCATGATTAGGTAGAATATTTTTATCCCTGCAGTTAGGGTATGAATGACCTAATGAAACTTTTTCTGTACCGGTGTAATGGTACCTAGATGCCAGAGAAAAATTGGGAGAATTTATATCTCACAGGAACCTAATTATTTGATTTATGTGCTAATAACATACATTAAATCAAGAAAATAGTATCTTAGCTTGGAAAATTCTCAAATTTTTACTAGGAGATACACAGTGGTAGAGGTTGCTGTGTAAAAAGTTCCATGGACAAAAACCCTGTGTAGGGTCCTGTAAAAATGAATCCTTGAATAACCTAGGTGTGTAATATCATATTTTCTATGCTCTGAATACTGCATAATAAATCCTACAAAATTTACAGTAGCTCCTGCATGCTTAAATGAAATCTCTTTAAAAATCTTAGACTCAGTTGTTGCACCAATTGTCCTGTACAAAAAGAACAAAAGTCTAACAGCAACTATGTAATATATTTTTCATAATTAATCTGTTACATAAAATTATCTGAAACTTTTACAGTAGGCACATCTTTCCCCAACGTGCCTAAATCCAAAATTTCATGACCAGAAACTATCCACTGTAGTAATTACACTTAAATCATGTCGATTACCATTACCACGACTTAAACTTGTGCATTCATGTAGAATCGACGACTCTCGCCGACGGAACTTACGAGCTGGTGCCCGCGTCCGAGAGTGAGCAGCGTGAAGCTCAAGTGAATCTAACTGAAGCTCTTGAAGACCCGAGCCCAAGTTCGGAAGAGCCCCAAGCTAACTGCGAAGGCAAGCCCCGGAGCATGACCCATTTCTTTTCCTAAATTATGCAACTCACTACTCTTTTGCTTGTGCATTAAGTTATAGGAGTTGAATGAAAACTTAGTTGCATGATGTTAGGAACCCATGCTTGAAAACTGGATGTAAGGATCGATAGAATGCTGTGCTAATAGGACTCCGGTAAAAGCCGAGTGATTTCCTGTCACTCGCGAGAAAATAGGAGTTGAATGTCTACTACACGCTGCAATCATAAGGACACGGACGGGCTATGGAACGATGGTTACGATTGAGGCCTGTCTGTCTAGTGAAAAATGCTAAGGCCGCAGGGTGTGGTAGTGATGGTTAAGTCTTTGAACGTACTAAACACATGCCGAGATTATGGGAACCGGTAAGCTTAAGTACCTGATTGGCCCGGCAAGGAGACGGCATCCTACCCTTTGAACTTCGGTCCCATGTGCATATGGCGAGTGCAGAGAGTGGTCACGACCCGGCGCCGAACCGTGGCGTGGGGCTCTTGTACTCTCGGAGGGTAGCCCCGATCCACGACCCGGAAAGAAAGGGGAAAGGTTGCACGTGTGACTCTAGGGAGTAACCACGTGACGTGTGTTTGGGTTTCCCTTGCAAGGTTAAGAAATTCGATTCGAATCGTCCGTTTCTCACGGCTATTGAGACTGCTTAACCATTTTTACCCACAGAGTAAGAAGAGGAACAATGAGGATGAATGAACTGGTTGGATGAAAATTTAATGCTTCACCATGTATGCTTTTGGATAGCTGCTTATCTAGAATGGTTAACGAAACTAGAATCTTTAGCTAAAAGGTTAAAGTAAGGACCCACTTGTAGAAGCTTTTCGGCAAAACAAACCCCTGAGCCAAAAGCCTTGCATGTCTAGAGTCGGTGGAGTAGATTCCACTACTCGGGTAAGTCTTGCTGAGTATTAGTATACTCAGCCTTGCTTGTGGCTCGTTTTCAGGTGAGACCTTCGAAGATATGATTGCTAGCTTGACTTGGCCCTGCACTCTTCCCCCTGGTTGGTCGGTGGAATGGGATACGCCCCCGTCCAACGGAGATAATGCCGAGTGATGTCTCGTACGGGCTTCATCGAGACATCCTTATTGTCGAGTAGCTTTCGTTGTTTTATTTTCCGCTACAACTTAAACTCTGAAGAAACTATTTAGTGATGATCATTGAAGTACTTTGTTTCTAAAACTCAGAACTTTGTCTATAATATTTACTTATGCTAATGTTGTAATATTGCTGGAATGTGGTATTCTCTGGGCTCATCGTCGCATGAGCATTTGTATGTATGGCACTCGATCCGCTCTACCGTGGTTGTATCAGGAGGTTATACCCGACAGACCAGTGGATTACTCCGTCTGAAGTGTAAGGTTAACTGAGATTGCCTTAATGGTGATGTTTAATACACTTGAGCCGGATTAATTCAGGTGGTTCTGCCACACGACAAGAAAGAAGAACTGGCAAGACACCTAGAAGACTACAAGAGGGTATATCTGCAATCTTTCAGTCGTACCAGAAGCGGGGAGACCATCAAGAAAGATCCTCTTCCAGTTCCCCGCCACATCACCATCGCTGAGGACTCGGGCAAGATGTCCGATATGATTCAACAGTCCATTTATCAGGCTTTCATCAACCAATCCTCAGTAATGACCAACACGGTATACAATACCGTCATCAGTTCTTTGGTCAGCAGAGTAGCTCAAGGATATCAGGGGTCAGCATACGCCCCACCTATTGTTGCTCCAGCCAGAAGCTTACCAGGCATGTCTCACTCGGCTCCTTAGCCGATATCGACGCAACACGAAGGATACAACACTTCATTGCCTTCAATGCCTCCAGGATATAACGGTGCACCATGCTTTCGATCACAAGCGCCGCTTCAGCCTGTCCAGATTGCTTCCGTGCAATCACTGCCCTCAAACTCGGTACCTAGGGGCGCACCGGCAACGGCAGCTTTTCCGGACCCATCAACCGGCCATGGGAGCTCTCCGATCCAGGTACCGTTCCATTCAGCTGTCTGGCCAACGATCCCTCAGTATCAACCGGCTACCTCAGAAATCGGCAGGGGGGCAGACGCCGCAGAGACACTCAGAAGCGCGGCACCGATGATGCTGTACGATGGGCCGGCAGATTCGCTAGGCCACCAGCTGTCAACTGCTCAGCCGGCCACAATGCAGCAGAATCCGCCACACGCTTTGATCCATCACCCAGCCGTCCCGCCGCCGATCCACCAACATGTGCCGGCGCCCCGACTAGTTGTTCATCAGCAACAGGTGGATTGGACAGCAAGGATAGCAGAGGTAATTCAAGACCAATTCGGGTTAAAGCCGAAAGTACAAACCTATACGTACAAAACGCCATACCCACCCGCCTACGATCTACTGTCGTTTCCCCATCGGTACAAAGTTCCTGACTTCACCAAGTTTTCGGGGCTGGATGACACCTCAACTGTGGAGCACGTGAATAGATTCATCATCCAGTGCGGGGAGGCCGCCACACAAGATGCTCTGCGGGTGCGTCTATTCTCGTCGTCTCTATCTGGGTCGGCCTTCCAGTGGTTCACTACCCTACCACCCAATTCCATCGTTACTTGGGCCGATTTGGAGAAGCAATTCCACAAGTACTTCTACGCAGGAGTCCACGAGATGAAGCTTTCAGATCTGACCAGCCTCAGGCAGAGGAGCGACAAACCAGTAACTAGTTATGTACAGAGGTTCAAAGAGGTCAGAAACAAATGCTATACCCTAGCCCTGACCGACGCTTAGTTGGCCGACATCGCCTTCCAAGGTCTCCTGCCACATATCAAGGAGAGATACGCCTCACAAGAGTTTGAAAGTTTAAGTCAGATCATTCACCGATTGGCCGGTCAAGAAGTACGTCCATTTGATCAGCGGAAGAATTTCTAGAACAAGGTGGCATATTTGGAAGGGTCTGAATCTGAGGAAGAAGAAGAAATCGGCCTAGCAGAATGGGTCAAAGGGAAGAAGCCGATATCGTGCCCTTTCGGGAAGAAAGAACCAGAGGCGTTCGGCTTTGATACGTCAAAGGCCGATAAAGTCTTCGATTTACTTCTCCAAGAGGGGCAGATCAAGCTCTCACCTTACCACACCATTCCGTCGGCCAATCAGCTCAAAAAGATGAAATATTGCAAGTGGCACAATGCTACATCGCACGACACAAATGAATGCAAGATCTTCCGTCAGCAGATACAGTCCGCCATTGAGCAAGGCATACTCAAATTTGAAGTCCCGGCGAAGCCAGCAAAGCCAATGAAAATTGATCAGCATCCTTTCCCTGCTAACATGGTCGACACGGGAAAAAACTCGCTTCAAACCAAGGTGCTAACGTCGGAATCGGCTAAAAGAAGCGGCGCCGTGGACCCCAGAAAGCAGGTTACGGTGGACGATGTCAAAGGGAAAAGACAGGTTGAAGACGAGGGCGAAGGATCAGAACGATCGCGTAGACCCATCACTTACCAATTTTTACTCAACAAATATCAGCGGCAGCAGGAAAGATCAAAACACCATGAAGAGATGACACGCCGACACGAAGATCATTGGCGATGCCCGTTCTTCATCCATTGCTGGGAAAATGAGCTCAGATTACCATCAGCTGACAATCGCCCGCTCGAAAGGTCGCGTTCCAGAGACAGAGGATCAGAGCCAATCAGTAGAAACTGGCGCGAACAAGAGGGTCGGCGCCTTTCAGTGCATGATCGGCTGGGGGGCAGAGTCAACCGGTACGACTGGCCGAGGGGTAGGATCAACCAGCAAAAGCGACTGGGGGGCAGAACCAGCATACACGATCGGCTAGAAGAAATGGCCGATGCTAGGATGTCAGATGAGAACCCCCTAGGAAGGGAGCTAGGCTGGGAGCGCGCCAAACCACCGGCCAAACTAGTGAACCCCAGGTGGTGCCCTGATGGACTGTCCAAATCTCAAAAACGAAGGATCCAACGTCTACGCCAATGGGAACAACAAGAGGAAGAACAGAGGCAGGTGGTGGATAAGAAAAATGATAGGTCTCGGGTCTGGCGCCCCAAAAGAAACAACAACGAGGAGGGCGACAATCAAGAATCGGCAGCTGATTCAACATGGTGTTCATCTTGCCGATGGAGTTCATGGCGCCCGACAAGGATGGAGGAGCAGATGGCGCAGGTGGTTTTGGAGCCGATGACAGCCACTTTTGAGACACGTTAACGGACAACCCGTTACCAGGATACTAGTGGACAGAGGCGCTGTAGTCAATATCATGCCATATGCCATGTTCCGGAAGTTGGGCAAAAGCGATGAAGATCTGACCAAGACGGACATGATGCTCAAAGACTTTGAAGGCAACGTGTCTCCCGTCCGCGGAGCGCTATGCGTCGACCTCACCATCGGCAGTAAGACTCTTCCCACTACCTTCTTTATTATTAATGGCAAGGGGTCCTACAACATGTTTCTTGGTCGTGATTTGATACACGCGAATTGTTGCGTCCCGTCTACAATGCACCAATGCCTCATACAGTGGGTCGGCAACAGTACCGAGATAGTCACCGCCGATTCCACCTACAGTGTTGCGGCGGCCGATACGCAACAGTGGAGCTGGGAACACGTCAAGTGTATATCTGGTAGAACTTGGGACACTGATTTTCTGAAAGTGTCCGATTTTGGCCTACAGCCAATCCAAGCAGTCGGCTCTGAAGATTCAGATTAGATGGATTAGTTCGTCCTAGAAGACGCGAAGCTTGGGCATGGATTTACGTCGGCCGATTCATTCGAGATGGTGGATTTAGGAGATGGTAGCAAGCCAAGGCTGACGTATATTAGTGCTAGCTTGGATCCCGACTACAAATGTAGATTGATAAGTTTATTAAAAGAATTCAAAGATTGCTTTGCTTGGGAATACCATGAGATGCCTGGCCTAGACCGATCCATTGTCGAACACCGGTTGCCTATAAAACCAGGATATCAACCATATCAGCAGCCTGCACGACGATGCAACCCTAAAATTCTACCTGATATAAAGGCCGAGATCACAAGATTGATTGAAGCAAGATTTATTCGGCAGTGCCGTTACGCCGAATGGATTTCTAATATTGTACCCGTATACAAGAAAAACGGAAAGTTGCGCGTATGCATCGACTCCAGGAACCTAAATCAGGCTACACCAATGGACGGGTATCCAATGCCGACAGCCGACGTTTTGATAGATGCTGCCGCAGGACATAAAGTCATCAGTTTCCTGGACGGTAATGCTGGGCACAATCAAATATTGATGGCCGAAGAGGATATTTCGAAAACAGATTTCAGGTGTCCGGGCCACCTCAGTTTATTCGAATGGGTGGTAATGACCTTGGATTAAAGAACGCCGGCGCTACATACCAACGGGCTATGAATTATATCTTTCACAAGTTTATTGGTGTCTCGGTGGAAATCTACATCGACGATGTTGTAGTCAAGTCAAAAGGTCATCAGGAATATATGGCCAATTTACAAGAGGTGTTGGAGTGCACGAGGAAGCATGGGTTAAAAATGAACCTGAACAAGTGTGCATTCGGTGTGTCGGCCGGGCAATTCTTAGGATTCATGGTCCATGAACGCGGGATAGAAGTTAACCGGAAGACCATAACTGCCATCAATAAGGTTGTGGCCCCGCAGAATAAAACCGAGCTGCAGTCCCTAATCGGCAAGGTCAACATTATCAGAAGATTCATATCCAACTTGTCCGGGCGTATTCAGGCTTTCACTCCTTTGTTGAAATTGAAGCCCGATCAGGAATTCGTGTGGGGAGAAGAACAACGCAAAGCGTTAGAAGATATCAAACAATATCTAATTTCACCACCTGTATTAGTCCCCCCATAGGTTGACAAGCCGTTCAAACTATACTTGTCAGCCGAAGAGCGGGCTATCGGATCGGCGCTGGCACAGGAGTTCGAAGGAAAAGAACGGGTGGTATATTAGTCAGCAGAAGACTCCTGGACACCGAAACGAGATATTCCCCGGTGGAACGGCTGTGCCTGTGTCTATATTTCTCGTGTACCAAGCTCAGGCACTATTTGTTATCGGCAGAGTGCATAGTCGTATGCAAGGATGATGTGGTAAAATATATGCTATCACTGCCAATTTTGAAAGGACGAATTGGAAAATGGATCCTGGCTCTGTCAGAGTTTGACCAAAGGTACGAATCGGCTAAGGCTGTCAAAGGTCAAGTCATGGCCGATTTCGTGGCTCAGCATTGTGGACCGGAAATCACTGTCGTTGAACCAGTTCCATGGACTCTATACTTCGATGGTTCCTCGTGTGGAGCCGGATCGGGAATCAGCATCGTTCTTGTATCGCCTCGAGGGGCAAGCTATGATTTCTCTCTGCCAATAGAAGCGTCCGCGACCAACAACCAGGCGGAATACCGAGCCATCTTAAAAGTTATCCAATTGTTAAGGGAAGTCAAAGCTGACGCGGTTTAAATTTTTGGAGATTCCATGCTCATTGTAGATCAATTAACAGGGAGATCTGAATGCAAAGATGATATCTTAAGGATTTACTATGAAGATTGCCTACAACTATTAAAGGAATTCATGTCGGCGGTTATTGAGCACATTCCCAGAAATTACAATGAAGAGGCCAATAGACTTGCCCAACACGTGTCCGGGTATCGGCCGATTCAAGGGGCCATGATTCTGGAACTTGCGGCCGACGACTGGCGAAAGGAGATTGCCGATTACTTGAAAGATCCATTCCAGAAGGTGGATCGGCGAGTACGTTTTCAGGCTACAAAATATGTATTGCTCGAAGAGGATTTGTTTTACCGGACGATTGATGGGGTTCTTCTCAAATGCCTGGGAACGGAAGAAGCAAAGGTCCCGATGGGAGAAATCCACGAAGGCGTATGCGGAGCTCATCAATCGGCTCACAAGATGAAGTGGATGATCAGAAACAATGGGTATTATTGGCCGACGATTCTCGAAGATTGTTTTAAATATTATACAGGTTGTCAAGACTGTCAGAAGTTTGGCAATGTGCAGCGCACGCCAGCCTCGGCTATGAATCCGATAATCAAACCATGGTCGTTTAGAGGTTGGGGAATAGATCTTATCGGACAGATTTACCCTCCATCAAGCAAAGGGCACAAGTTTATATTAGTAGCCACAGATTATTTCACCAAATGGGTGGAGGCAGTTCCGTTGAAGACCGTGACATCGGCCGATATGATCGATTTCGTGAAGAACCACATTGTTTATCGGTTCGGCATCCCTCAAACTATCACAACTGATCAGGGAACGATGTTCACCTCAGGGGAGTTCGAGGAATTTGCCGCCGATATGGGGATTAAATTTTTGAATTCTTCTCCGTACTATGCTCAAACCAACGGCCAGGCCGAATCATCCAATAAGGGGATAATCAAGTTGATCAAGAGAAAGATAGAGGAACAACCCAAGAAGTGGCACATGTCTTTAACTGAATCTCTATGGGCTTATAGGATGGCTTGCCATGGGGCCACTAAGATATCTCCTTATCAGTTGGTATGTGGTCACGAGGCAGTATTGCGTTGGGAGTTAAGGACAGGGTCAAGGCGCACATCGCTTCAAGATCAGTTGACGGCTAATGACTATTCCCTCCTCATGAAGGGAGAGCTCGACGATTTGGCGAGTCAGCGGTTGAGGGCCCTGATTAGCATCGAAGAAAACAAGAAAAGGGTGGCCAGGTGGTACGATAAGAAGATCAAAGTTAAACAGTTCTCCCAAGGAGATTTGGTATGGAAGTTGGTGCTGCCGATAGGGTCTAAGGATCCCAAATTCGCTAAATGGTCGCCCACTTGGGAGGGGCCGTATAAAATCGACCGATGTGCTCCGGGAACTGCATATATACTAGAAACTATTGAAGGAGAAGAATAAACAAGAGCCTTAAACGGGAGATATCCGAAGAGGTACTATCCAAGTATATGGGTGGGTGCGTAACTTACGATAGAGTGCATCAAGACAACGTGGCCAACTCCTATTGGCTCCTGTTTATATAGCCGATGTGAAGATGACATCGCCTTAAGGATGAATGTTCGATTTAGTCTGACCGATTCATTATTCGGTAAGAACAGCAAGGTACATGGCCGACACGGTACAAGTCGCCCTTAGAACAAAAATACCAACATATTTATTGACCATGTTTTGTCTTAATCTCCCTCTCAATCCGGCCTAATTTTATCAAGAGGCGGATGCTCTTTTCCTCCAGATCCTCCATGGCGACTTCAGCCTTGACTTGACGAGGGAGCGGGTGGCTCCTGTCGAGAGGTGGTTGGGATGTCCCCGCCGCAGCATCTTCAAGGGCGACTAGGCGAGGAAGTGGATGACTCCTTTCAGTTGGCGGCCGCCTGGAGCAGTTGGCATCTATATGGTCCCAGATCTTCTGGACGTTAGCGGGGACATGATCTCTAAGTTCTTCTCGATGAGCCCTGATCAGATCTCTGTCCGCCTGCGACAGTGGTCCGTCTGAATGCATGACTTCAATCGCTCGTTGCAGACTGGGGCTAAGACATTTCGGCTAAAAGGGGAGCAAACAATCACCTCAGATTGATTGAAATGTCAAGAAAGGGAACAAAGGAAGATTTCGTACTTGGTTGACGGAGAAGAAAGAAGACGAAGAAGACATCTTGGCATCTAGTATGGGAGGATGGAGATCAAGTCGTTAGAGGAAAAGAAGACGGGCAATACGGATGCCTTTGGAAACGACACAGGATCTCATACTTATAGAACGAAGAGGGTGAAGGGATGGTAGGATGCGTCCCATCGGAATAAAAGGGTAAACAAATGAAAAGCTGCCAAAAAGGAAGGTCCAAGTTTGAATCTGCACGTCAACGGCAAGAAGACATTAAATGTTGCCAAAAAGGACGGTCCAAGTTTGAATCTGTGCGTCAACTGCAGGAAGACATTAAATGTTTACAGAATTTTTACAGTTCACCCAAGGAAGGCATCAATAGCCGCAATCGCTCATTGCCTAACTTGATCGGCCAAGTCTACAATTCTTTGGTCATCATCCGCCAATCCGGGGATTTCTGGCATATGACGATGGATTTTTATTGCTTCGTGGGCCAAGTTCTGCCTCTCCTATTTCAGCTCAGCGATGACAGATGGGAGGTCTTGAAGTCTTTTCTCTTCAGCAGTTATGGCCTTGGTCACCTGCTCCATCTCCTTGGCTAGCTCTGCCCTTCGCCGTTTAAGGTGGTCTATGGCGCCGACAATATCTGGACGAGAGTTCTCAAGGAAGCTGATTCGCCGATGCACCTCTTGAGCTTGATGTTTGTAGGAGTCTTCCTCCTCGCGGGCTTTCGCTAGTTTGGCGCGATCGGCCATATGGCGCAAGGCCCTTAACACTGAAGTCTGCATTGACTCTATATATGCAGCAGGATCCAGAGCCTCTGTCACTTCTTCTGAAATTCGGCCTCTGATTTTACTAAGAAGTTGCCGAATCGGCGAGGCATCTCCCACTAATCGGCCGATGTTGTCTAGCAGGAGGGTCCGTATGCTCTCGAGCTTGGCACAGACGTTATCAGTGATTGAGCTCGTTGTGACTTGGCATGAAGCAATCTCTTCATCGTCAGAAAGGGACACCACGAAAGAAAAAAGACTATTGTTGGGAGTATCCTGCTCCTGCGAGAGAATAAAAGAGATAAAAATAAGAATTAGCCGACGATAAGGGGAAATCGGCTGATTTGGGTGGCAAGTTCCTTACTTCTTTGAAACGGATTTCTTGTGCCTGCATCGGCGGAAGTGCCACCCTCATCTCAGGAACTAGCGTGATTGGCTCGTCAGAAGAAAAAGATTCGACGACTATCAGCGCTCTGCTCGGGCCAGCCTCCTGGAAAGGTATGGAAATAGATTTTATAAGCATAATGCAAGTGATTAAGTCTGACGGTGTATGATGCCTGCTGTACCTCCATAAGTCCTTCGGCCGATGTTTGTTGGGGAGGAGCAATCGATGCGCTCAGAGTAGCCTACATAAAAAATTGGTTAGTTTTTGGTTAAGTATTGAGAAATTGAGTTAAGAAACTCTCTACCTCGGTGAGGCGAATTGCTGGCGTTTCGGTTTCCGCCTGGGATGTAGCCGATTGCCGCGGAGACTGCACTGGGGCGATTCGCGCAGCCTGGCAAAAAGAAGAAGTTAATATCGATGAAATGCTTAGGAGTATGTGAAGTGTGCGAAATTACCTGAACAGTTTCTACTAGCAATGATGCAGCAGCCGCTCCAGCTTCTGTAGCAGTCTGGAGATCGACTTCCTCAATAATCGGCAAAGTTAGTACAGTTGAAGGTTCAGTCGATGCCGTCGCCGATTGATCAGCCGGTTCTATACGAGCACGCACTCGGCGGCTCGTCTTCTTTAAAGTGGGCCTCTTTGGTGTTTGCTTCCATCGGCCGCTGGTGATGTCTTTGATAGTTGGGGCGTGGTGGCCGATGAGTGGGAATGGTGTGTATGGGCAGCTACTCTCTATCGGCCTACCACTTCGGCTCCGCATCGCAGGAAGTTGATTTTCGGACTAAAAAGGGAAATAAGAGTTAGCGGCGAATTTGTAGCATAAAAAGGGATAACATCAAAATCGGCTGGGAGAAGGCCAGTACCGCTGCATTTGAGTCGATGTTGTCGAGATCCAGATTATTACAATATGTTGAAGGAGATGAACAGAAGAGATGCTACTTCCATTCTGCCCACCATAATTTGAATTGTTGGACGGCAAAGGGAGCCACTATCCAGTTGTTTAGATCAATGGTACTGGAGTCCGGTACTAAATTGCACAGCCGACTATAGTCAAGGCTCTTGGTGAGCTCATCTCGGAATTTTGCACGGCTGGCAAAATAAACTTGGATCGGCAGCTGACCAAGGCCGAATTGCCGTGTTGCAACTGATGGGATGTAAAATTCATAAGTTGGAAAATCTTTCCCAGAGAAGAAGTTTGCCGGTAAAATCCCTGGCTTGATCAAAATGTCCATGAGATTATCATCAAAGGAGTTGGACGATGAATCATAGCAGACGGGAAGCTCAAAAGGCGGCTGTCATCTGGTACGGATACCAGCTGGTGGTCTCTTCACTAAAGCCATTGTAAAAACATCTGAAATATTTGGCTATTCGGGTGGCGGTGAACTGGCAACCAGGAAAAACTGATGCTGCTTCTCCGAAAGAGGTGCACCGTCGTCGTATGGTGGGGTTCTCCTCTGACTCGATGTTGGGGAATGTTTTGGTCTCTATCTGCTGTTGGGAGACTTGCTCATGTACAAATTAAACCAGAGGGTGATGAACCACTAGGGGCCACCAGGGTTACAAATCGGCTCTACCTTTGATAATTTGACGCCGATCTGGTGCATCATGTGGTAAGCCGATCCTAGCACATGCTTCCCAAGGGGGATGGTGGATCCTATTGACAGGACTTCGGCCAGAGCTTGTGTATTGGAAGAAGGACCGACCGCTCTGCCGCAGAAGAAGTGCTTCTCTAGACACATCATCAAGAAAGCTGTATGTTCTCTCTCAGAAATCATCCCAGTCCTCATGTTTCTATTGATGTACCCTTTCCACCCGCTGATTCCTTTCGTCTCTAGCCGATGGGTTGGTTTCATCAGATAATCAAAGGGTGTATCAGGGGAGGAAATGTCAAGGCCGGTCAGCATCAGGACATCGGCCAGAGTTGGAGTCATGGGTCCATGCCCAAAGAGAAACGCGTTGAGCGCGTCGGACCAGAAATAGGAGGCCGCCATTACCAGGGGTTCATTTTTCTCCATTTGGGACAAAGAGAGATTGATGCACTAGCCGATTTTTAATTGATCCCACTGAACTCTCTTAGAGTTGGCTAATCTTTGGTACCACTCTTTCCAGCCAGGGGGTTTCATTCGGCCAAGATCTAAAAGCGCCTGACCACTGACCCAAATCCATAGGTGATTGCTTGAAAGGGATTCTATGGGTTTCTAAGTTGATCAAATCAGTCGGGTCTAGATTCCCCATAGGACCTAAACAGATGAGACCAGGGGCTTCGGAAAGGGGAATAGTGATTTGGTGTCTAAATGCCTAAAAAACGTGAAAAAGGGAAGAACTGAGAATAGATCTAAAAGGTGCCGATGGATGTTTACCTCCAGGATGAAGCTCATCGTCACCGATGGAGTCGCTGATGGAACCGCCGTCACCGACGGAGTTGCTGGCGGAGCCTCCATGGTTGGTGGAGTTGCTGATAGTGCCGCCATTGGAGGGATGCAGCGGATTGTAGATGAGAGGAAGATCGCCGGAGAATGCGGTTGGAAACCGAGAAGACACTGGGAGAAGATAGAAAGTCATGGGGAGGAAATTACTAAGCTCGTGGAGAAGAAGCAACGGAGAACGCCGGTACTTAAAGACAGTTCAAGAGAGAAAGGGTAAAGGCAGGATTTTTGCCGCGTCGTCTACATGAATTCCAGGGGAACAGTTGTCTCAGTCGCCCGGTTCGAAAAGATTGCAATCATCGTGTAGAAGACCACGAAACGGAAGGAGATTTTTGCTGCGTTTGTTTTGGAGGAGAGATTAAAAAAGAATTTCAAAGTAAAAGTCATGTTTTACTCCGAAACTGGGGGCATGTGTTGACGCCAGATTTTGACACGTGTTGAATCGGCGTTAGGAAAGGAAGAGATTGGCCGATGCGGCAGATTTAAAGGCTACAGTTGGGAATCGGCCGATTGAGGCTACAGTTAAGGATCGGCCGATTGGCGATGCAGCTTGCGCCAACAGATAGATGATGAAGCCAATAGAATCCCAACAGAGGATCCCAGTCAAAGATGACCTGACGTTGGTCAAAGAACGACGCCGACTCGGTTCTGAAGCAATGGAAAGAGTCCAGATTGGACTAGGAGATGGCGGCAGAAGATTCTGCGGGAGCCCGTTTCCTTTAGGAAAGTATTATAGATATAGTAGTTTTTATTTAAATCAAGTTTGTAACGGATCGTAATAGATAAGGAGTCTTAGTCCTAGGGTATAAATAGGAGCAGTCAGGGTTTTGTAAAATATAGACATCAATCAACACAAACAATATACTTTTTCATCGCACTTTACTTTCAAGTCGGCGACTTCACCAATACTTCTTTTTCTTTCACAAGTTCGTGCGGATTGGCAGGGCTGCATTGACACAATCTCCAGCCAATTGATAGGTTCCGTTTATCGAATAACATCTAAGCTTTAACTTCGGGCGCATCGCCGTTGTTTCGTTTAGATTTATTCACCAGTTATCGATATTTACTAGAATTATAGGTTTTACCTATTATTCTAGTTTTATCACCAGTTATCCAGCTTGAGATCGAACTGTCCGCTTCATCATTATTTCTCCTTGTTTACCATCATATAGCCGATTAGATCTATTTCGAGTGTTGTATCTGTAACAATTTTTTAAGTTACTTCAGTAGTTTCTTGGCAATTGTTACGTGATTATCGGCTGGTCCATAGCCGGTCATCGCCATAGCAAATTGGCTGATTCACTGATACGCTTTTCGGGACAGATCAGAACTCTAGCCGATCGGAACCCCGGAGTTTAATACGTTTATTTCCGTGTCAATCAATAGGTCAGATTGACTGGCACGCCACGCGAACTGCACCAGGGCAATCACCCGAACAGGAGTTAAGCAGATTCTCCCTGGTCGTGTGTCCGACGCTGAAGGTCATCGGCCGATTCCCGGCAGATTTTTAGCGCCAACAGAATGTTCTGGTAAAAGTTGAGAATTTTTGGACAAGAACTGTTGAAGTTATGGCTATTTTAGTGCACTGTCCAGAACCTGTTCATTGTGTTGTTAACGGTTTTTCGCTATCACCCATTTGATTTTTTGTTCAGATGGCCGAGCCTGTTGCCATGATGGTGGATGAGGATGGACGCGTTCACTCGCAGTGCCTCCACTGGGTGGGCTTTCCCTCTATCTTGTGGGATGTTCTGCGCACCGCGGGCTATCCAATTCCCCCATGTTACACCGGGCTGGAGTTTGTAGAGAATGGAGTTACCCAGTGCCGTGTCAACGTGACCATCTTTCCGCACCCGCTACACCCGGAGTGGCCCGCCTTGGAGATTGAGGCTGTTGGTCGCCGTTTGGCCGATACTTGGGAGCTTGCTGGCATGAGGGCGCTCACCACTTTCTGTGCGCAGTGCCCCGAGGCCGTCACACTCACTCATATTGGTTTGTTTCCTGCTGCCCAGGACAATGATCCCTTTTGGCTCAACAGGGTGCAGCACTCACAGTACCTGGTAGACTTTCACACCCAAGAGACCATCGAGACCTCCGTGCGATGCATGAATGCAGTGAACCGACTTCAGACTCTCCAGAGCCAGGCGCTTGTTCAGCTCACTGATCTTGCACAGGCCTACCACATGATGGCAGATACCAGAGATGAGCAGATTAAGGAGCTCAGTGAGGAACCTTAGGACAGAGACACCCGGATTGGCCAACTTGAGGGCCAAGTTCAGGAGCACGACACTCTCATGAGTGAGAGAGATGACATGATAGCACACATGGAGGAGCAGCTGCATGATCTGAACCTTGAGTTGGAGGATGCTAATGAGCACATTCAGTGGCACCATGATCAGAATGCCCCTCCCGACGTGGTGGCTATGAAGGAAGATGAGGAGGAGCCACAGGAGATTGATGGTGTCTCAGGTATGGACTTTGAGGGTGAGGCACCGCAGCCACCTCCAATGGGAGCTCACTCTCCTACTCATAGTGAGTCATCCATCAACAACCTCGACGACTTCTAGATGATGACCTAGGAGGACTTTTGCATATACTCCTCGATAGTGTAGCCTAACTTTTGGCAACTGTTGTAATAGGCTAACTGTTGGTGCTAAAATCGGCCGGATAGGAATCGGCCGACGGTCTTCAGCGTCGGACACACGACCCGGGAGAATCTGCTTAGCTCCTGTTCGGGTTATCGCCCTGGTGCGGTTCGCGCGGCGTGCCAGTCAATATGACCTGTTGATTGACAAGGAAATAGAGTATTAAATTCCAGGCACGTCAATCGGCTGGAGTTCCGATCTGTCCTGAGGAGCGCGTCGGCGACGAATCGGCCGATTTGCTGTGGGGATGATCGGCTATGGATCAACCGATAATCGTGTAGTAATTGTAAAGAAAACTGCTGGAGCGATCTAAACAATTACTACAGAAGCAACACTTGAAATAGATCTAATCGGCTGTAAGATGATAAATCGAAGAAGAACAATGACGAAGCCGATTACTCTGATCTCAAGCTGGATAACTGGTGATAATACTAGAACAACAGGTAAAACTTGCAATTCTAGTAAATATCGATAACTGGTGAATAAATCCAAACGAAACCACAATGATGCGCCCGTAGTTAAAGCTCGGATATTACTCGGTAAGCGGAACCTACCAATTGGCCGGAGATCAAGTTGATGCAGCCCTGCCAATCCGTACGAACTCGTGGAAGAAGAAAATATTGGCGAAGTCGCCGACTTGAAAGTAAATTGCTGGAAAAGTAGAAGTATTGTTGTTGATTGATGTGTTTATTTCTTCTCAAGACCCTGACGACTCCTATTTATACCCTAAAGCTAGGACTCCTGGTCGATCACGACTTGTTACAACCTTATTTAAATTACTATATCTATACGAACTTTAAAAGGAAATGGACTCCCGCAGAATCTTCCGCCGCCATTCCCTAATCCAATCAGGATTTCCTTCAATTGCTCCCCGACCGACTTAGCGTGCCCCCCTTTGACCAAATTTTTGACCAGGACCCTCTGAAATAGTCCCATCCTGTTGGCGTAGGCTGTATCACCAATCGGCCGATTTCCAACTGTTACCTCAATCCGCCGATTCCTTTCTGTAGCCTTCAGATCTGCCGCATCGGCCAATCTTCTCCTCCTGACGCCGATTCAACACGTGTCAAAATCTGGCGTCAACACATGCCCCCCAGTTTCGGAGTAAAATATAACTTTTTCTTCGAAACTCTTTCTTTAATCCTTTCCTCCGAAACGGGCGCAGTAAAAATCTCCTTTCATTCCGCGGCACAATGATTGGAATTTTCTCGAACCGAGCGCGCGAAACGACCGCTCCTCTGGAACTCGTGCAGGCGGCGTGGTAAAAATACCATCTTTGCCCTCGCTTCCCTGATTTCTCTTAAGTACTGGCTTTCTCCGCCTATCCTTCCCCACGAATCTAGCATTCTTTTCCATCGTACCACTGTTCGTCTTCCTCCAAGCTCTTTCGATTTCCATGTGCTTCCCCCTTTTCGGCGATCTCATCCGCGGTCTGCTCCGACCCCCAATGGCGTCTCCATCAGCGACCACTCCATCTACAGAGGCTCCATCGGCTACTCCTTCGGCAGCGTCGGCCCAATCGGCGGCTTCCCCAGCGGTGTCATCGGCGACGATGGCCTCCATCCCAGAGGTAAATGCTCGAAATTTTTCCTTTTCGCCTTTTTACTGCTTCAGTATTTTCCGGACCCTCTCTCAGTTTCTTCCCTTTTCCCCTTTTTTAGGCACGTAGGCACCGAATCACTATTCCTCTCTCAGAATCCCCTGACCTCATCTGTTTGGGCCCTATGGGGAGCCCTGATCCAACGGATCTGATCAGTTTAGAAACCCATAGGATCCCTTTTAAGCAGTCATCTATGGATTTAGATCATTGTGTAGGCACTTTGAGATCCTGGCCAAATGAAACACCCGAGTGGAGAGAATGGTACCAGAGGGTAGCCGGATCTTGGAAGGTTCAGTGGGAAGAACTCAAAATCGGCCAGTGCATAGACTTATCCCTGTCTCAGATGGAAAGGAACGAACCTCTGGTTATGGCAGCCTCTTATTTTTGGTCCGATGCACTTAACGCGTTCCTTTTCGGACACGGACCTATGACCCCAACCTTGGCCGATGTTCTGCTGCTGACCGGCCTCAATGTTTCCTCCGCCGATACCCCTTTCAAGCCATCTCATCGGCTGGAGACCAAAGGAATCGGCGGGTGGAAAGGATACATCAGTAAAAACATGAAGACCGGGACAGTCTCGCAGAGGGAGCATACTACCTTCTTGATGATGTGGCTGGAGAAGCATTTCTTCTGTGGCAGAGCAGTCGGCCCCTCTTCCAACACTCAAGCTTTGGCAGAGGCTCTTTCACAAGGATCGGCCATCCCCCTTGGAAAACATTTGCTGGGATCGGCGTACCATCTGATGCACCAAATCGGCGTCGAGCTGTCGAAGGGGGAGCCGATACGGAACCCAGGTGGTCCTTGGTGGTTCATCACCCTCTGGCTCAATTTACACATGAGCAAGGTTTCTCAGCAGCGGATAGAGACAAAGACCTTTCCCAATATCGAGTCAGAGGAGAATCCATCGGTCCGTCGCCGTTGCAGATCTTTTGGAGAAGCGGTATCGGCCTTTCCCGGCTGCCAATTCACTGCCACCCGCACAGCTGAATACTTCAGATGCTTCTACAATGGCCTTAGTGAAGAGATGATCAGCTGGCACCCATATCAGGCAGTAGAGCCGATTTTCGAATTGCCCGTATGCTACGATTTCTCCACTCATACCTTTGATAGAGAGTTAATGGACGTCTTGATCAAGCCGGGGATTCTGCCAGCCAACTTCTTCTCAGGAAAGGACTCACCCACCTACGAGTTCTACAGTCCATCGGCTGCGGCAAGGCAACTGGGTTTTGGCCAACTGCCGATTCGGGTCTACTTCGCCGGCCAGGCAAAATTCAGAGATGGACTAACTTCAAGTCTTGATTACAGCCGGCTGTGCGATCTAGTACCCGACTCCAGTACCATTGACTTGAATGGTTGGTCAGTTGCCTCTTTCGCCACCCAGCAGTTTAAATTATGGTGGGCAGAATGGAAGCAGCATCTTTTCTGTAAATCTCCATCGTCTTACTGCAACATTCTGGACCCAGAGAACATTGACCCAAATGCAGTGGTATGTCCTTTTTCCTTAGCCGATTCCAATGTTATATTATCATCTTGTTGTTAACTCATGTTAATCTCTTCAGTCTGAAAGCCATGTTCCCCCGATGCGGAGCCGAAGCGGCCGGCCGATTGATAGCCATCACCAATACACGTCGTATCCACTTATCGGCTTCCATGCTCCAACTGTCAGAGATATCTCCATCGGCCGATCAAGGCGAGCACCAAAAAGGCCAACATCAAAGATAACCAGCCGTCGGGTGCGAGCTCCCATTGGATCGGCCGATCAGACGGCAATAGCATCGGCTGAAGTCTCCCGCATCGGATCGGCCGGCCAGATGGCAGTGGTATCGGCCGAGACTGCCCGCGTCGGATCGGCCGACCAAGTAGTGGTGACACCCGCCAAGACTCCAGGTCCTTTACCTCTGCCGGTTGTCGAGATGGCCGATCCCCAAGTCACTGCTGAAGTCGGGGCTGCTGCAGCATCACTATTAGTAGAAGCTGTTCAGGTAATCTTATTTATCTTATATATTCTCCAAATCTTCTACTGACATCAATTCTATTCCTCTGCCAGGCTGCACAAGTTATCCCACCGCAGTCTCCGCAACAATCGGCCACGTCTCAAGTGGGAACCGAAATTCCAGCAGCTCCTGCCGCCGAGGTAAACGATCTCTTACCTTGAATCCTTAATATCCAGAAAACTTAACCAATTTTGATGCAGGCCGATTTGAGTATGCCGATTATAACCCCACAACAGGCATCGGCCGGGAGACCCACAGAGGCATGGCAAATTTCTGTTACTATCTTATTTCAATTTCCCATAGCATTTTCACGGGAATCTTCTTTTATGTCTTTTTCAGGAAGCTGGTCCAAGCGGAGCACTAATAACCATCAAATCTTCTTCTTCCGACGAACCAAATGCACCAGTCCCTGAGACAAGGGAAACACTTCCACCGGCGCAGGCAAGAGAGATTCGCTTCAAAGAGATAACAGTCTTACCATTAGAATCGGCCGATTTCCTTTCACCGCTTGCTTACCCTTTACTTTATTTCCTTACAGGAGCAAGATACCCCCAACAACAGCATCTTTTCTTTTGCTGTCTCCTTGGCCGATGACGAAGAAATCGCTTCACACCCAATTCCATCGAGCTCCACCTCCGACGATGTCCGCTCCAAGCTCGAAAGCATTCGTACTCTCCTCCAAGATGACATCGGCCGATTGGTGGAAGATGCATCGCCGATTCGACGACTTTTCAACGAGGTCAAAGATCGAATCCCGGATGAAGTATCAGAAAATTTAGGGTATGCTGCCTATATAGAGGGCATGCAGATTTCGGTTTCCAGGGCGCTGTGACGTATGGCCGATCGTGCTCAGATGGCCAAAACTCAGGAGGAGGTCGACTCGTACAAGCACCGGACTCAGGAAGTACACCACATGATCAAATTCCTCGAGAATTGCCGTCCGAACATCGTCGGCGCAATAGATCGGCTAAAACGGAGGAGAGCAGAACTGGCCAAGGAGATGGAACAGATAACCAAAGAGATAGCCGCTGAAGAGAAGAAGCTCCAAGAACTCCCATCCATCATCAGCGAGCTGAAGCAAGAAAGACAACATATGGCCCGTGAAACAATAAGGCTCCGTCGCCGCGTGTCAGAAGTACCAGGATCGGCCGATGATGATCAGAGAGTACTAGACTCGGCCGATCAAATTAGACGACGGGCGATTGTAGCCATAGATGCTTTCCTTGGGTTGTAAAAAATATGTTAAACATTATTGCTCCTTTAATGTCACTGCGCCGATTCGGTTTTGAACTGCTCCTTCAGTCTGCTTTGCATTTATGTATGTATTTACTCCGATAGGACGTGTCTCATCATCCATATACCTCCTCTTCATTTATAAGCAGACCGTTCACCATCTCTAGAGGCACACGCATTACTTATCTCCCCTCCTTCTTTTACTGTCCCAAATTGAATGACAGATGTCTTCTTCGTCCTCCTCATCCTCTTCCTCTGTCAACCAGGTATGAATTCCCCCCTCTGCCTTTCTCTTAAGCATCTCAATCGCTCTGATACTGGGTAACTCCTTTTATCTCTGTTTAGCCGAAACGTCTTAGCCCCGGTCTAGAACGAGCGATAGAAATCATGCATTCAAAAGAGCCACTATCACAGGCAGACAGAAATCTGATAAGAGCTCATGCTGAGGAACTTAGAGATCATGTCCCTGCCGCTGTCCAGGAATACTCGGACCTCATAAACGCTCATTTTTTGGTCCGCAAGCGGCCATCTTCCAAAAAAATTTCTTCACCTCCTTGTAAAGCCAAAACTGGAGTCGCCATGGAAGATCTGGAAGAGGAGAAGACCCGCCTGCTGAAAGAACTCTGCAACCAAGCTGAAACTGGAGCCACTGCAGAGGACTCGAAAGAGAAAAGGCTCACCCTTATGATAAAACTGGGTCGCATCGAGAGAGAAATCCAGCGTAGGCGTAATCAGTAGACACACCAGTATTTTTATTCTAAGGGCGACTTGTACCATGTTGGCCATGTAATCTGTAATTTCCATTCAATAATGAATCCCAATGTTTCCTTCACCAGATGTGTAGACAGAAACTGACGAGAAATCGGCCATGTTATCTTGACATATTTTGCTGCAAGTTATGTATCTACCCAAATGCTTGGATAGTACCTCTTCAGATATCGCCCATTTAAAGCTCTTGGGAATTCCTCTCCTTCGACTGTCTCCAGAATATATGCATTCCCAGGGGCACATCGGCCGATTCTATACGGCCCTTCCCAAGTGGGTGACCATTTACCGAATTTGGGATCTTTAGATCCTATCGGCAGCACCGATTTCCATACCAAATCTCCTTGAGAGGACTGTTTAACTTTGACCTTTTTGTCATACCATCTGGCCACCCTTTTCTTGTTCTCTTCTATACTAATCAGGGCTCTCAACCGTAAACCCACCGAATCGTCAAGTTCATCTTTCATGAGAAAGGAATAGTCATCGGCCGTTAACTGATCTTGTAACGATATACGTCTTGACCCTGTCCTTATCTCCCATGGCAAGACCGCCTCATGACCATAAACCAACTGATAAGGGGATATTTTAGTGGCCCCATGACAAGCCATCCTGTATGCCCATAAAGATTCAGCCAAAGACATATGCCACTTCTTGGGTTGCTCTTCTATCTTCCTCTTGATTAGCTTGATTATCCCTTTGTTAGACGACTCTGCTTGGCCATTGGCTTGAGCAAAGTATGGAGAAGAGTTCAATAATTTAATCCCCATATCGGCGGCGAACTCTCCGAATTCTCTAGAAGTGAACATTGTCCCTTGATCAGTTGTGATGGTTTGAGGAATACCAAATCGATATATAATATGGCTTTTAACAAATTCAATCATATCGGCCGATGTCACGTTCCTCAAAGGAACTGCCTCCACCCACTTAGTAAAATAATCTGTAGCCACCAATATGAACTTATACCCTTTGCTTGATGGAGGATGAATCTGTCCGATGAGATCTATTCCCCAACCTCTGAACGGCCACAGCTTAATTATTGGATTCATAGCCGATGCTGGCGCGCGCTGCACATTGCCAAACCTCTGACAGTCTTGGCATCCTTTGTAGTACTTGAAACAATCCTCAAGGATGGTCGGCCAGTAATATCCATTGTTCCGGATCATCCATTTCATTTTGTGAGCCGATTGATGAGCTCCACACACGCCTTCATGGATTTCTCCCATCAACACTTTTGCCTCTTCTGTTCCTAGGCATTTGAGAAGAACTCCATCAATCGTCCGATAAAATAAATCATCCTCAAGCAACACATATTTTGTAGCCTAAAAACGTGTTCGCCGATCCACCTTTTGGGATGGATTTTTCAAGTAATCGGCTATCTCCTTTCGCCAGTCATCGGCCGTGAGCTCTAGCGTCATCGCTCCCTGAATCGGCCGATACCCAGAAGCATGTTGAGCCAGTCTATTGGCTTCTTCATTATAATTCCTGGGGATATGCTCAATTGTTGCAGACTTGAACTCTTTTAAAAGTTGAAGACAATCCTCATAATAAATCCTCAAGATATCATCCTTGCACTCAGATCGCCCCGTCAACTGATCCACAATGAGCATGAAATCCCCAAAAATTTTGACTGCATCAGCTCTGACTTCCCTTAATAATTGGATGCCTTTCAGAACAGCTCGATATTCCGCCTGATTATTAGTTGCAGAGGCTTCTATCGGCAGAGAGAAATCATAACTTGCCCCCCGAGGCGACACAAGAACAATGCCGATTCCTGATCCGACCCCACACGAAGAACCATCAAAATATAGAGTCCATGGAACTGGTTCAACGGTGACGATTTCTGGTCCACAATGCTGAACTACGAAATCGGCCATCACTTGACCTTTGACGGCTTTGGCCGATTCGTACCTTAAATCGAATTCTGACAAAGCCAGGATCCATTTTCCAATCCGCCCTTTCAAAATCGGCAATGATAGCATATACTTCACCACATCATCCTTGCACACGACTATGCATTCTGCCGATAGCAAATAGTGCCTGAGCTTGGTACATGAAAAGTACAAGCACAAGCATAGTCGCTCCACCGGGGAATATCTTGTTTCGGCGTCTAAAAGTCTTCTGCTCACGTAGTATACCACTCGTTCTTTCCCTTCAAACTCCTGTACCAACGCCGATCCAATAGCCTGTTCATCAGCCGATAAATATAACTTGAACGGCTTACCGGGCTGTGGTGGAACTAATACCGGAGGTGAAACCAGATACTGCTTGATATTCTCCAGTGCCTTGCGCTGTCCTTCTCCCCATATGAATTCCTAGTCGGGCTTTAATTTCAACAGAGGGGTAAAAGCCTGAATACGTCCTGACAGGTTGGATATGAATCTTCTGATGAAATTGACCTTGCCGATGAGGGACTGTAGTTCAGTTTTATTTTGTGGGGCCACTACTTTGTTGATGGCGTCTATGGTCTTGCGGTTGACTTCTATCCCGCGCTCATGGACCATAAATCCTAAGAATTGCCCGGCCGATACACCAAATGCACACTTCTTTGGGTTCATCTTCAACCCATGTTTCCTTGTGCACTCCAGTACTTCCTGTAAATCGGCCAGATGATCTTGGTGACCTTTTGACTTGACCACGATGTCATCTATATAAATTTCCACCGATGAACCAATGAGCTTGTGGAAGATGTAGTTCATGGCCCGTTGATATGTAGCGCCGGCGTTCTTCAACCCGAAAGTCATAACCACCCATTCAAACAAACCAAGATGACCTGGGCACCTGAAAGCCGTTTTCGAAATATCTTCCTCGGCCATTAATATCTGATTGTACCCGGCATTCCCATCCATGAAACTTATGACTTTGTGGCCTGCGGTAGCATCCACCAAGATATCGGCCGTCGGCATCGGATATCCATCCATCGGCGTAGCCTGATTTAAGTTCCTGAAATCGATGCACATACATAATTTTCCATTCTTTTTGTATACAGGCACAATGTTAGAAATCCATTCGGCGTAGCGGCACTGCCGAATAAATCCTGCTTCAATCAACTTTGTAATCTCGGCCTTTATATCAGGTAGAATCTTGGGGTTACACCGTCGTGCAGGTTGCTGATATGGCCGATATCCTGATTTTATAGGTAACCGGTGTTCAACAATAGACCGGTCTAGTCCTGGCATCTCATGATATTCCCAAGCAAAGCAATCCTTGAACTCTTTTAATAAATTTATCAATTTACATTTGTACTCAGGATCCAAATTGGCACTAATGTACGTCGGCCTTGATTTGCTGCTATCTCCCAAATCTACCATCTCTAATAAATCGGCCGACGTAAACCCATGCCCAAGCTTCCCATCTTCTCGGACGAGCTGATCCATTTATTCTAAATCTTCAGAGCCGACTGCTTGGATCGGTTGTAGACCGAAATCGGACACTTTCAGGAAGTCAGTGTCCCAAGTCCTGCCAGATATACACTTGACGTGCTCGCAGCTCCACTGTTGTGTGTCGGCCGCTGCAACGCTTTAGACGGAATCGGCAGCAACTATCTCTGTGCTGTCGCCGACCCATTGCACCAGGCATTGATGCATTGTAGATGGGACACAGCAATTTGCGTGTATCCAGTCGCGACCAAGCAGCATATTGTAAGACCCCTTGCCATTAATAACGAAAAAAGTGGTAGGGAGGGTCTTACTGCCGATGGTGAGGTCGACGCAGAGCGCTCCGCGGGCGGGTGACACATTGCCTTCAAATCCTTCAGCATCATGTCCGTCTTGGTGAGGTCTTCATCGCCCTTGCCCAGCTTGCAGAACATGGCATATGGCATGATGTTAACTGCAGCGCCTCCATCTACCAGTAATCTGGTGACGGGTCTTCCGTTGACATAGCCTTTGAGAAACAGCGCTTTGAGATGCTGCCATTTTTCTTCTTCTGGTTTCTCAAACGTAGCCGTCATCGGCTCTAACACCAGTTGTGCCACTTGTTCCTCTTCTGTTCTTGTTATTTTATCCCGATCGTTGGGCGCCATGAACTCCATCGGCAGTATGAACACCATATCAATTTCGGCTACCGATTCCCGGTTGTTTGCTTCTTGATCGTGTCTCTTTGGGCGCCAAACTCGAGATTTAACATTCCTTCTCTCTTGCACCTGTCTCTGTTCTTCTTCTTGATGCTCCCACTGGCGTAGGCGTTGGATCCTTCGCTTCTGGGATCTGGATAGGCCATCGGGACACCACCTGGGATTTGCTGGTTTGGCCGATGATCTGGCGTATTCCCAATCTGGTTCCCTTCCTAGGGGATCCTCGTCTGATACCCTATCATCGGCCATCTCTTCCAGCCGATCGTGCGCGCTGATCCTGCCCCCAAGTCCATCCCGCTGGCCGATCTTGCTTTTTGACCGGTAGTACTGGTCAACTCTGCCCCCCAGCCGATCATGCACCGAAACGCGCTGTTCCTCACGCCGATTTCTGCTGATCGGCTCTGATCCTCTGTCCCTAGAGTGTGGCTTCGGGCGATCGTTGCAGCTCAATCCGTTACACTCCGGACAGTTATCGGCAGACGGTAATCTGATGTCATTCTCCCAGCAGTGGATGAAGAATGGACATTGCCAGTGATCTTCATGCCGGCGCATCGTCTCTTCCTAGTATCTTGCTTGTGCTTGCTGCTGCCGATACTAACTGAGTAAGAAATGGGAGGTGACGGGCTTGCGTGGTCGTTCTGGCCCCCGCCTGTTCCTTCTGATTTCTTCCGTCGTGATCTGCCTCCTGGGATCAATGGCACCGCCTCTTCTCGCCGATTCTGACGTCAGCACCTTGGTTTGACTTGAGTCTCCCCCAACGTTAACCATGTTGGCCGGGAAAGGATGCTGATCTATCTTCATCGGTTTTGCCAATTTAGCTGGAGTTTCAAATTTAAGCCGCCCTGTGACAACCCTGGTAAAAATTTCATTTCTAAAATCAGTATCATTAGCCTAACCCTATGCTTAAACCAACTAATAAAAGGGTGGAAAGAATTAGAACGAGTTCAGTTGGAATTCAAATTTAATTTGAGCACATTTGGTTACTTTTGAACTTTTAAATTTAACTTTCAAACCATAAGCCAAATGAGATGTTGCCTGAAACCAAACTTGTAGAACTTTTTATTTTGAACAACTTTCGTGTTCAAAAGTTTTTGAAATTCAAATTAGAAAGAGGAGAAAACGCCCGGTTTGCACCCAGCCCCCTGAAGTTTTTCAAATTCTCGCAATCAGGCCCCTCGCCCCCCCCCCTCTCTCTCCTCCCCGCCCGACCGCCGCGCGCCAGGTGGCCGGCGACGCCTGACCGTCACGAGGCGCCAGGCCAGTGGCCGCCGCGCCACTCCGCCACGGCCGGCTTTGCCCCCTCCCCACACCGCGCTGCCCAGTAGCCGCCCGCGCGTGCGCACGCCGCTGCCGCGTTCCGCCTCGCCGCCCGCCGCGCCCAACCACCGCACCCCGCCATGCCGCCCCGGCTCCCGCGCCCCGCCCGTCGCTGCGCCTGCCCTCCGCCCGAGCCGCTGCAGCAGCTGCTCCACCACTCCGCGCGCCACACTATCCTCCGCGCCCACGCCAAATCCCGGCCGCCCAGTCGCCCGCGTCCGCCCGCCGCACGCCGCGCCGGCGTTCTGCTGCCGCCCGCCGTGCCCAGTGCCACGCCGTGCCGTGCCTCTGCCCCGCGCATCGCCCAGGCCCCTCCACACCCCCTTCTGCCCCTATAAAAGCCGCGCCCCGGCCGCCCGCGCGAGCCTCGCACCCAGAACGCCCTCGCCGCCGCCATTGCCGCCGCCGAGCGCCGCCCGCCGTGGACAGCCCTCCACCGCCGCCCACCGCCCAAATTGAGCCTCCAGCCACCACTACATCATCCCCCTGAAACTCGCCGACCCACCCAACGCCGCCCAGGACCACCAGAGCGCCGCCGCCCGCACGGTCACCGCCGCCGCCGCCCCTGCTCGCCGTGGGCAGCTCGACCCCGACCTCCTCCGTCCAAGCCAAGCCCCTGAGCAGCTTCCCCACACGCCACTGAAGCTCGCTGACCGGACCAGGCCGCCCCAAGCCCGCCGGAGCACCGCCGTCGACGCGTGCCGCGCCGCCGCCGCCTCTGCTCCAACGCGGGCGAGCCCTTCCCGGCCGTCCCCCACCTGAACAACACCCTCACGAGGTAGCCCTCGCACCCCTGGACCTTCCCCGACCCTCACCCCTCACCGCCGGCGAGCCCCTCGCCGGAATTTCGGCCGGCCGCCGTACCCGAGCCGCCCGAGGACCCAATTGCAAGAATTTAAATCTTTAGAAGGGTCTGCGCGTAAGATTCAAGGACCTAGTGGTAAAAGAAAGTTTCAAATCTAGATTCAAAATCAGTGAACTTGTAAAATTCGTATAAAATCGTCGAAAATTCAGAAAAATGCAAACGCAACTGTTCTGGAATCCTTAGATCAAACTCTACCACTTTTGTTACAAAAAGTTTCTCAGAATCTCAACATATTTTGCTCTACATTAAATGGAAGCTTTAATGGACTTATTTTGTACCCACTGTTGTAGAACAATGCTGACCCTAAATTTGGGGCCGTAAGTTAGTTGCTTGATGTTTAGGACTGTGTAAAAAGATCAGGCCCAAATTCCACCTCTAACTACACTGTTTATTAAACTTAGTTTCATACTTTAAGTGGCTAGATATATTTTATCCCTGTAGTTAGGTGATGAATCACCCAATGAAACTTTTTCTATGCTAGTGTATTGGTACCTAGAATCCAGATAAAAATTAGGAGACTTTTTATCTCAAAGTAACCTATTTATTTGATTTATGTGCTAATAACATACATTAAATCAAGAAAATAGTATCTTAGCTTGGAAAATTCTCAAATTTTTACTAGGAGACTCACTGTGGTAGGGGTTGCTGCGTAAAAAGTTCCATGGCCAAAAACCCTGTGTAGGGTCCTGTAAAAATGAATCCTTGAATAACCTAGGTGTGTAATGTCATATTTTCTATGCTCTGGATACTGCATAATAAATCCTACAAAACTTACAGTTGCTTCTGCATGCTTAAGTGAAAGTTCAGTAAAAATCTTAGACTCAGTTGTTGCACCAATTGTTCTGTACAAAAAGAACAAGGATCTAACAGCAACTATGTAATATATTTTTCATAATTAATCTGTTACATAAAATTGGCTGAAAACTTTACAGTAAGCACATCTTTCCTTGATGTGCCTAAATCCAAAATTTCATGACCAGAAACTATCAATTGTAGTAATTACACTTAAATCGTATCGATTACCATTACCACGACTTAAACTTGTGCATTCATGTAGAATCGACGACTCTCGCCGACGGAACTTACGAGCTGGTGCCCGCGTCCGAGAGTGAGCAGCGTGAAGCTCAAGTAAATCTAACTGAAGCTCTTGAAGACCCGAGCCCAAATTCGGAAGAGCCCCAAGCTAACTGTGAAGGCAAGCCCCGGAGCATAACCCATCTCTTTCCTAAATTATGCAACTCATTACTCCTTGCCTATGCATTAAGTTTATAGGAGTTGAATGAAAACTTAGTTGCATGATGTTAGGAACCCTTGCTTGAAAACTAGACGTAAGGTTCGATAGAATGTTGTGCTAATAGGACTCCGGTAAAAGTCGAGTGATTTCCTGTCACTCGCGAGAAAATAGGAGTTGAATCTCTACTACACGCTGCAATCATAAGGACACAGACGGGCTATGGAACGATGGTTACGATTGAGGCCCGTCTGTCTAGTGAAAAATACTAAGGCCGCAGGGTGTGGTAGTGATGGTTAAGTCTTTGAACGTACTAAACACATGCTGAGATTATGGGAATCGGTAAGCTTAAGTACCTGATTGGCCCGGCAAGGGGACGGCATCCTACCCTTTGAACTTCGGTCCCATGTGCATATGGCGAGTGCAGAGAGTGGTCACGACCTGGCGCCGAACCGTGGCGTGGGGCTCCTGTACTCTCGGAGGGTAGCCCCGATCCACGACCCGGAAAGAAAGGGGAAAAGTTGCACGTGTGACTCTAGGGAGTAACCACGTGACGTGTGTTTAGGTTTCCCTTGCAAGGTTAAGAAATTCGATTCGAATCGTCCGTTTCTCACGGCTATTGAGACTGCTTAACCATTTTTACCCACAGAGTAAGAAGAGGAACAATGAGGATGAATGAACTGGTTGGATGAAAACTTAATGCTTCACCATGTATGCTTTTGGATAGCTGCTTATCTAGAATGGTTAACGAAACTAGAATCTTGAGCTAAAAGTTGAAAGTAAGGACCCACTTGTAGAAGCTTTTCGGCAAAACAAACCCCTGAGCCAAAAGCCTTGCATATCTAGAGTCGGTGGAGTAGATTCCACTACTCGGGTAAGTCTTGCTGAGTATTAGTATACTCAGCCTTGCTTGTGGCTCGTTTTCAGGTGAGACCTTCAAAGATATGATTGCTAGCTTGACTTGGCCCTGCACTCTTCCCCCTGGTTGGTCGGTGGAATGGGATACACCCCCGTCCAACGGAGATAATGCCGAGTGATGTCTCGTACGGGCTTCATCGAGACATCCTTATCGTCGAGTAGCTTTCATTGTTTTATTTTCCGCTGCAACTTAAACTCTGAAGAACTTCTTAGTATGATCATTGAAGTATTTGGTTTCTAAACTCAAAACTTGGTCTGTAATATTTACTTGTGCTAATGTTGTAATATTTGCTGGAACGTGGTATTCTCTGGGCTCATCGTCGCATGAGCATTTGTATGTATGGCATTCGATCCGCTCTACCGTGGTTGCATCGGGAGGTTATACCCGACAGACCAGTGGATTACTCCGTTTGAAGTGTAAGGTTAACCGAGATTGCCTTAATGGTGATGGTTAATACACTTGAGCCGGATTAATTCAGGTGGTTCTGCCACAGCTGGTATCAGAGCCGTAGCTGGTGCCACAGCTGGCAACAGCTGGCTCCAGAGCCGAAATGCATACGCCAGAGAATGCGACAAGCCGTAAAAACTTATTTTCATAAAACTTGACTAAAAGGTGTGTTGCGAAATGCGTTGGTACGTTAAGGCTGGTGCCTAGTTCGTAAAGCCCTAAGGGATTATGGGAAAGTTACTAGGTGGCTATCTGACTTATGAAATATTATCAACTGACTTCCAGCACACTACTTTCTGTCAAAACTTACTTTCATGCACAACCGACCTTTAATTCTGTAACGACGCACTCATCGCTAAGGTAAGAAGGTAAGGATCCTCAGCCAACTGAGAGAGCTTGGCCTTCCTGTCGGTGATGCGAACCGAATGCTGCCCTCAAGCAGTGGCTTACTTGAGGTGCTGCCAATATGCCAACTGTTAGTTGAACATATTGGGAGTAGAAGGTTTGGCGCAGGGTATGGGTATCGCTGTTCATACCCCCGTCTCATGATGGTACCCCCGTGAATACGCTATCTCGATAGCGTATGTTAACGTCGTCTGTACGGCAGAAATTGTACAGATATCGTTTCTATAAGTAAACGGTAATGAATACGGACGCTTTCATGAGTGCTGGCATGAAAGGTTCATGAAATATATATATGCTTTGTCAATCTTCTGCAGGTACGCTAACCGCGATTACGATAAGTTAAAGAACGGTTAGAAAGACTCGACTAGCTATTATAGCGAGAGCCGTATTGTGTATGCCACCGAGACTATCTTCGTAAGACCAAAAGTATTTGGCAGTTATTTTATTTTGTGAGGACGAATAGGACGTGCATGCATCATGACTATATATATTGAAACTACGTTATATGAGAGTGGTAACGTTTTTGCGTATCTAAGAGAGTGATTTTGCATAAGGACTATCTAGCGAATCTGTCACAAATCTGCCATGACCGAAAAGAGCGATTTGTTGACCAAAGAAAATGACCTTTTCTGGTAAAGTTCATGTTTAAAGAATTGTTCCAAATTTCGTGTTCTATCCCCTGTTCAAAAATCAAAAATTCTGAACTTATGGATAGTAAGAAATAACAGAAACCTTGGAATGTCAGAATTCTATCCAGAATAAGCACTTCTGCCTCTCAAATTTTTAGGCCCCCTCCCTGCGGTTTTCTACCAAAGAGTACAACACAAAACTTGTCCCAAATTTACCCAGATGGCCGAGCCTGTTGCTATGATGGTGGATGAGGATGGACGCGTCCACTCGCAGTGTCTCCACTGGGAGGGCTTTCCCTCTATTTTGTGGGATGTTCTGCGTACCGCGGACTATCTAATTCCCCCACGTTACGCCAGACTGGAGTTTGCAGAGCATGGAGTTACCCAGTGCCGTGTCAACGTGACCGTTTTTCCGCACCCGCTACACCCGGAGTGGCCCGCTTTGGAGCTTGAGGCCGTTGGTCGCCGTTTGGCCGATACTTGGGAGCTTGCAGCCATGAGGGCGCTCACCACTTTTTGTGCGCAGCGTCCCGAGGTTGTCACACTTGCTCCCATTGGATTGTTTCCTGCTGCCCAGGACAACGACCCCTTTTGGCTCAACAGAGTGCAGCACGCACAGTACTTGGTAGACTTTCATGCCCAGGAAACTATTCATACCTATGTGCGGTGCATGAGTGCACTCTACCGGCTTCAGACTCTCCAGAGTCAGGCGCTTGAGTAGCTCACTGATCTTGCTCAGGCCTACCACCTGATGGCAGATACCAGGGATGAGCAGATTAAGGAGCTTAGTCAGGATCTTGAGGACAGAGATGCTCAGATTGGCCAACTTGAGGGCCAAATTCAGGAGCAGGACACTCTCATGGGTGAGAGAGATGCCACGATAGCACAGTTGGAGGAGCAGCTCCATGATCTGAACCTTGAGTTGGAGGATGCTAATGAGCACATTCAGTGGCACCATGATCAGAATGACCATCCCCATGAGGAGGACATGGAGGAAGATGAGGAGGAGCCACAGGATATTGATGGTATCTCCGGTATGGATTTTGAGGGTGAGGTACCACGGGCACCTCAGATGGGAGCTCACTCTCCTGCTCACAGCGAGTCGTCCGTCAACGACTTGGATGATTTCTAGAGGACAACCTAGGAGGACTTTTGCACATACTCCTCGATAGGGTAGCCTAACTTTTGGCAAGTGTTGTAATAGGCTAACTAGGAGTTGAGTAACTCTTTTGTGATGGGTACACCTGAACCATGTGGATACCCTCAACTTGTAAGGAACAGCGATAAACTTGGGTGATTTCGTTGTAATTTGGTACACGATGAAATCCACAATCGCTGAGACTTGTCGGAATTTTTATCCATGTCTCCTTGCATTTCTTGGCTGAGTGTTGAATACCAAACTTGTGCTAAATTTTGTGATCTAGGTTCTCACAAAAATTCAGCATCATTAGACCTCGCTAGTTTAAGTTATAGGCGAAACAGTACCGATCAATCTGCTGAAAAACAGCTAAGACAGTAAGGCAAAGGACGAGCCTTTCGACCACCTTAGCTATAGTTCTAGCGCCGAAGTTAAATACCGAAGTGGTGCATTCCGAAATTCTCTGACTACTGCCAAAGTATGAGATATTTTGGGTGGACCCACAGCAAGCTACGATTTTTCTCGTAGCAAACAGAGATTCTGTCCATACTTCTAGCTGTGATTTCGGAAGTCTATGACTACACCAATCATTTATGAATCAAGGAAGTAATATGGATCACGTTGCTAATGGTAACCTTTCACGTTTCAGATGGTTGGATCAACACGTGGCAACCCCGAGAGTTTTGGTGCCGGTGGCAGCAGATCGCGACAATCGCCACCACCCCCGCCCAGTTTGGTGGAAGTGATGGCCGCTTGAACCGAGCTGCTGCGTCAGATCGTGCAAGGACAACACCAGTAGAGGGGTGGGTACAATGCTCACCAACCCCAAGCTGCAGGATACACGGATTTCCTGGGGACCCAGCCGCCCTTGTTCCATAAGACCGAGGAACCCCTGGACGCAGATGCATGGATTCGCACCATCGAATCCAAGTTCACACTGCTTGTGGCCCCATGCTCAGAAGCCAACAAAGCTTGTTTTGCCGCGCAACAGCTTCGCGGTACCGCTCGTCTGTGGTGGGACCACTATTTTGCTATGCTCCCCGCTGATCACCTCGTCACCTGGGATGAATTCGAGACCGCATTCCGAGCACATCATATTCCCGAGGGTCTCATGGAGAGGAAGTTGAACGAGTTCCTGGCACTCACCCAGGGCACCCACAACGTGCTGCAGTACGCCCAGGCGTTCAACAATCTATGCCAGTATGCGGGCTATCACGCTGATACGGATGCTAAGAAGCGTGATCATTTCCGCCGAGGTCTGAATACCAAGCTCAAGGAACGTCTGAACCTAGCCAGGGCTGACAACTACAACGAATTGGTCAATATGGCCATTACCCAGGAAGACTGTATCATGGCACACCGGGCAGAGAAGAAGAGAAAGGCACCTGCTGGACCATCAAGTGCCCAACCACCAAGGTATCGCATCGTGCAAAATGCCGCACCCACAGCTCCACCAAGGGCCCCTCAACCAGGGAGATGGATTGCCAGACCCCCACAGCAGCCAGGCATGGTACGACCCCCAATGCCTCCACAGAATGGTCCGAGGCCCATTCTTCAGCAGTCTCTTCGACCTAGCCCCGCGAATCGTTGTTTCAAATGCGGGAGTTCTAACCACTTCGCACGAGAATGCCCTCAGTCTGGCCAGCCCAACCAAGGTCAAGGATCCAACCCAAACACCAAGAACAGGGGCAAGAGACAGACCCTGCAAGTCAAGCAAGGACGGATTAACTTCACCACGCTTGCAGAGCTTCCTGAAGGAGCCCCAGTGATGTCGGGTACATTCTCTATCCATAACAAGCCTGCAGTTATATTATTTGATTCTGGTGCATCGCATAGTTTCATAAGTGCAAAATTCGGTGCAAAAGTAGGCTTGGATGTTTGTCACACCAAAGGGTCATATATGATATCAACACCGGGTGGTAAAATTGCTTCAAACCAAATGGTCAGACAAGTACCAGTCAAATTGGGTAGTAAAACCATCGACACAGACCTTGTCCTTTTACCTCTTGACGGCATGGACATTATTTTGGGAATGAACTGGATGACTATGCATGGAGTCACACTGGACCTTTCTTCCCGAGCCGTTGAGATAAATTCACCTAGTCACGGAGCCACTACCCTTTACCTACCATTCCTAGACTGTACGAATTCCTGTGCTTACGAGATGGAAGGACTTAAGCTAGAGGATATTTCCATGGTAAACGAGTATGCCGACGTTTTTCCGGATGACTTACCAGGAATGCCACCAGATAGGGATATTGAGTTCATCATTGAACTGCAACAAGGTACTGCACCTATATCCGAAAGACCATATGGGATGCCCCCTAAAGAATTGGCAGAACTGAAAATCCAACTCCAAGAACTACTGGACAAAGGTTTCATTCGCCCTAGCGCGTCACCTTGGGGATGTCCAGCCCTTTTTGTAAAGAAAAAGGATGACAGTTTAAGATTATGTGTGGACTACCGACCTCTCAATGCGGTAACTGTTAAAAATAAATACCCCCTTCCTCGCATCGATGTGCTCTTCGATCAATTAGCTGGAGCCAGAGTCTTCTCAAAGATTGATCTTCGTTCGGGATATCATCATATCAAGATTTGCCCATGCGATATTCCTAAGACTGCCTTCTCCACACGATATGGACTATATGAATTCTTGGTCATGTCCTTTGGACTCACCAATGCCCCTGCCTACTTCATGTATCTCATGAATTCGGTATTCATGCCCGAACTTGACAAATTCGTCGTAGTGTTCATCGACGACATCCTTATCTATTCCAAGGATGAGGAAGAGCATGCCAAGCACCTTCGCATTGTTCTTCAGCGACTCAGAGACCATCAGCTCTATGCTAAGTTTTCTAAGTGTGAATTCTGGTTGGATACTGTAAAGTTCTTAGGTCACACGATCTCCAGTGAAGGCATAGCTGTTGACCCCAGCAAGGTACAAGAGGTGATGGATTGGAAACCCCCTACCTCCGTTCATCAGATCCATAGTTTTCTCGGCTTAGCCGGTTACTACCGTCGTTTCATCCCGGATTTCTCCCGAATTGCTAAGCCCATGACTGAACTGTTGAAGAAGGAAGTAAAGTTTGTATGGAATGAGAAATGTGAAGAAGCTTTCCACACTCTCAGAGAGCATTTGACTACTGGTCTAGGATGTGTGCTTATGCAAGAGAATCGAGTGATTGCATATGCCTCACAAGCCCTTCGGCCCCACGAGCAGAATTATCCCACTCATGATCTTGAGCTTGCAGCTGTCATTCACGCTCTAAAAATATGGAGGCACTATCTCATGGGTACACAGTGCAATATCTACACGGATCATAAGAGTCTCAAGTATATCTTCACACAAGCCGATCTGAATATGAGACAACGAAGATGGCTAGAATTAATCAAGGATTATGACCTTGAAGTGCACTATCACCCCGGCAAGGCTAATGTAGTCGAGGATGCACTAAGCCGCAAGTCCCATTGCCATTGCTTATCCATGGAGTCCTACCATGAGACATTGTGCGCAGAAATGAGGAAGCTTAACCTGGAAATGGTTTCCCAAGGCACTCTAGATCACATCTCAGTTGAGCCCACTCTTCACGACCAAATCGTCATGGCATAACTACAGGATGAAGGAATTAAGATCATCAAACAAAAACTCGCTCTAGGTGAGGTGAAGTACAAATGTTTCCGAAGAATCGTGAACTCCGCAAGCAGATTCTCGATGAGGCACATCTTTCCAAATTCTCTATCCACCCCGGCAGTAGCAAAATGTATCAAGACCTAAGGCAAAACTTCTGGTGGACTAGAATGAAAAGAGAAATTGATACGTATGTCTCAGAATGTGACACGTGCCAGAGAGTAAAAGCTAGCCACTTGAAGGTAGCTGGTACAATACAACCGTTACCTATACCATCCTGGAAATGGGAAGACATAAGTATGGACTTCATCGTTGGACTACCAAACACTTCCCAGAAACATGATTCCATATGGGTTATCGTGGATAGACTCACAAAGACGGCACATTTTCTTCCGGTACACACCACCTATTCTACCAAGAAATATGCCGAGATTTACCTCGATCGTATTGTTTGCCTGCATGGAATACCTAAGACAATTATTTCCGATCGTGGTCCTCAGTTTGTAGCACGCTTCTGGGAACAACTGCAAACGTCTCTTGGTACCAAACTGATTCGCAGCTCGGCATACCATCCTCAGACTGACGGACAAACGGAAAGAGTAAACCAAATTCTGGAAGACATGCTGGGAGCTTGCGTCATTCACTATGACAAGAATTGGGACAAATGCCTACCCCTAGCAGAGTTCTCGTACAACAACAGCTATCAAACGAGTTTGAAAATAGCACCATTTGAGGCCCTGTACGGACGAAGGTGTCGAACTCCTTTGAGCTGGTCACAAACTGGAGAACGTACAATAATTGGACCCGACCTGGTAATCGAGGCAGAGAAGAAAGTAAAGGTAATACAAGCAAATCTTAAAGCCGCGCAAGCCCGACAAAAGAGCTATTCTGACAAAAGGAGAAAGCCCATAAAATTCGAAGTTGGCGATCATGTCTATCTTCGAGTTTCACCAACCAAGGGAGTGCGAAGATTTGGAATCAAAGGCAAACTAGCTCCCCGTTATGTTGGTCCTTACGAAATCATTGAGAGCTGCGGACCCATAGCCTACAGATTACGACTGCCCCCTCAGCTCACGGCCACCCAAGATGTCTTCCACGTATCTCAACTCAAGAAGTGTATTCGAGTCCCTACCGAGATTGTGGAACAACAAGAAATATCGTTGGAACCCGACCTCTCATATGTCGAACACCCAGTTAAGGTTTTGGATCAAAAAGAGAGAGAGACCAGGAGGAAAGTGATTAGAATGTATAAAGTACAACGGAATCACCACACGGAAGAAGAAGCCACCTGGGAAACCGAGAGCTACCAAAACCAACATTTCCCTGGGTTTCTTATCTCAACCACTGGTATGTGCACCCACGCCCACACTAAGAATTACCGAATCTCGGGGCGAGATTCTTGTTAAGGGGGCAAGGCTGTGACAACCCTGGTAAAAATTTTATTTCTAAAATCAGTATCATTAGCCTAACCCTATGCTTAAACCAACTAATAAAAGGGTGGAAAGAATTAGAACGAGTTCAGTTGGAATTGAAATTTAATTTGAGCACATTTGGTTACTTTTGAACTTTTAAATTTAACTTTCAAACCATAAGCCAAATGAGATGTTGCCTGAAACCAAACTTATAGAACTTTTTATTCTGAACAACTTTCGTGTTCAAAAGTTTTTGAAATTCAAATTAGAAAGAGGAGAAAACGCCCAGTTTGCACCCAGCCCCCTGAAGTTTTTCAAATTCTCGCAATCAGGCCCCTCGCCCCCCCCCCCCCCCCTCTCTCTCCTCCCCGCCCGACCGCCGCGCGCCAGGTGGCCGGCGACGCCTGACCGGCGCGAGGCGCCAGGCCAGTGGCCGCCGCGCCACTCCGCCACGGCCGGCTTTGCGCCCTCCCCACGCCGCGCTGCCCAGTAGCCGCCCGCGCGTGCGCACACCGCTGCCGCGTTCCGCCTCGCCGCCCGCCGCGCCCAACCACCGCACCCCGCCGTGCCGCCCCGGCTCCCGCGCCCCGCCCGTCGCTGCGCCTGCCCTCCGCCGGAGCCGCTGCAGCAGCTGCTCCACCACTCCGCGCGCCACACTATCTCCCGCGCCCACGCCAAATCCCGGCCGCCCAGTCGCCCTCGTCCGCCCGCCGCACGCCGCGCCGGCGTTCTGCTGCCGCCCGCCGTGCCCAGTGCCGCGCCGTGCCGTGCCTCCGCCCCGCGCATCGCCCAGGCCCCTCCACACCCCCTCCTGCCCCTATAAAAGCCGCGCCCCGGCCGCCCGCGCGAGCCACGCACCCAGAACGCCCTCGCCGCCGCCATTGCCGCCGCCGAGCGCCGCCCGCCGTGGACAGCCCTCCACCGCCGCCCACCGCCCAAATTGAGCCTCCAGCCACCACTACATCATCCCCCTGAAGCTCGCCGACCCACCCAACGCCGCCCAGGACCACCGGAGCGCCGCCGCCCGCACGGTCACCGCCGCCGCCGCCCCTGCTCGCCGTGGACAGCTCGACCCCGACCTCCTCCGTCCAAGCCAAGCCCCTAAGCAGCTTCCCCACGCGCCACTGAAGCTCGCTGACCGGACCAGGCCGCCCCAAGCCCGCCGGAGCACCGCCGTCGACGCGTGCCGCGCCGCCGCCGCCTCTGCTCCAACGCCGGCGAGCCCTTCCCGGCCGTCCCCCACCTGAACAACACCCCCACGAGGTAGCCCTCGCACCCCTGGACCTTCCCCGACCCTCACCCCTCCCCGCCGGCGAGCCCCTCGCCGGAATTTCGGCTGGCCGCCGTACCCGAGCCGCCTGAGGACCCAATTGCAAGAATTTAAATCTTTAGAAGGGTCTGCGCGTAAGATTCAAGGACCTAGTGGTAAAAGAAAGTTTCAAATCTAGATTCAAATTCAGTGAACTTGTAAAATTCGTATAAAATCGTAGAAAATTCAGAAAAATGCAAACTCAACTGTTCTGGAATCCTTAGAACAAACTCTACCACTTTTGTTACAAAAAGTTTCTCTGAATCGCAACATATTTTGCTCTACATTAAATGGAAGCTTTAATGTACTTATTTTGTACCCACTGTTGTAGAACAATTCTGACCCTAAATTTTGGGCAGTAAGTTAGTTGCTTGATGTTTAGGACTGTGTAAAATGATCAGGCCCAAATTCCACCTCTAACTACACTGTTTATTAAACTTAGTTTCATACCTTAAGTGGTTAGATATATTTTATCCCTGCAGTTAGGTGATGAATCACCCAATGAAACTTTTTTTATGCTAGTGTATTGGTACCTAAAAGCCAGATAACAATTAGGAGACTTTTTATCTCAAAGTAACCTATTTATTTGATTTATGTGCTAATAACATACATTAAATCAAGAAAATAGTATCTTAGATTGGAAAATTCTCAACTTTTTACTAGGAGACACACTGTGGTAGGGGTTGCTACGTAAAAAGTTCCATGGCCAAAAACCCTGTGTAGGGTCCTGTAAAAATGAATCCTTGAATAACCTAGGTGTGTAATGTCATATTTTCTATGCTCTGGATACTGCATAATAAATCCTACAAAACTTACAGTTGCTTTTGCATGCTTAAGTGAAAGCTCAGTAAAAATCTTAGACTCAGTTGTTGCACCAATTGTTCTGTACAAAAAGAACAAGGATCTAACAGCAACTATGTAATATATTTTTCATAATTAATCTGTTACATAAAATTGGCTGAAAACTTTACAGTAAGCACATCTTTCCCTGATGTGCCTAAATCCAAAATTTCATGACCAGAAACTATCCATTGTAGTAATTACACTTAAATCGTATCGATTACCATTACCACGACTTAAACTTGTGCATTCATGTAGAATCGACGACTCTCGCCGACGGAACTTACGAGCTGGTGCCCGCGTCCGAGAGTGAGCAGCGTGAAGCTCAAGTAAATCTAGCTGAAGCTCTTGAAGACCTGAGCCCAAATTCGGAAGAGCCCCAAGCTAACTGTGAAGGCAAGCCCCGGAGCATAACCCATCTCTTTCCTAAATTATGCAACTCATTACTCCTTGCCTGTGCATTAAGTTTATAGGAGTTGAATGAAAACTTAGTTGCATGATGTTAGGAACCCTTGCTTGAAAACTAGACGTAAGGTTCGATAGAATGTTGTGCTAATAGGACTCCGGTAAAAGTCGAGTGATTTCCTGTCACTCGCGAGAAAATAGGAGTTGAATCTCTACTACACGCTGCAATCATAAGGACGCGGACGGGCTATGGAACGATGGTTACGATTGAGGCCCGTCTGTCTAGTGAAAAATACTAAGGCCGCAGGGTGTGGTAGTGATGGTTAAGTCTTTGAACGTACTAAACACATGCCGAGATTATGGGAGTCGGTAAGCTTAAGTACGTGATTGGCCCGGCAAGGGGACGGCATCCTACCCTTTGAACTTCGGTCCCATGTGCATATGGCGGGTGCAGAGAGTGGTCACGACCCGGCGCCGAACCGTGGCGCGGGGCTCTTGTACTCTCGGAGGGTAGCCCCGATCCATGACCCGGAAAGAAAGGGGAAAAGTTGCACGTGTGACTCTAGGGAGTAACCACGTGACGTGTGTTTAGGTTTCCCTTGCAAGGTTAAGAAATTCGATTCGAATCGTCTGTTTCTCACGGCTATTGAGACTGCTTAACCATTTTTACCCACAGAGTAAGAAGAGGAACAATGAGGATGAATGAACTGGTTGGATGAAAACTTAATGCTTCACCATGTATGCTTTTGGATAGCTGCTTATCTAGAATGGTTAACAAAACTAGAATCTTGAGCTAAAAGTTGAAAGTAAGGACCCACTTGTAGAAGCTTTTCGGCAAAACAAACCCTTGAGCCAAAAGCCTTGCATATCTAGAGTCGGTGGAGTAGATTCCACTACTCGGGTAAGTCTTGCTGTAGTATACTCAGCCTTGCTTGTGGCTTATTTTCAGGTGAGACCTTCGAAGATATGATTGCTAGCTTGACTTGGCCCTGCACTCTTCCCCCTTGTTGGTCGGTGGAATGGGATACGCCCCCGTCCAACGGAGATAATGCCGAGTGATGTCTCGTACGGGCTTCATCGAGACATCCTTATCGTCGAGTAGCTTTCGTTGTTTTATTTTCCGCTGCAACTTAAACTCTGAAGAACTTCTTAGTATGATCATTGAAGTATTTGGTTTCTAAACTCAAAACTTGGTCTGTAATATTTACTTGTGCTAATGTTGTAATATTTGCTGGAATGTGGTATTCTCTGGGCTCATCTTCGCATGAGCATTTGTATGTATGGCATTCGATCCGCTCTACCGTGGTTGCATCGGGAGGTTATACCCGACAGACCAGTGGATTACTCCGTTTGAAGTGTAAGGTTAACCGAGATTGCCTTAATGGTGATGGTTAATACACTTGAGCCGGATTAATTCAGGTGGTTCTGCCACACGCCCCTGCTCGATGGCCGATTGTATCTGCTGACGAAAAACTTTACATTCATTTGTATCATGAGAAGTAGCGTTATGCCACTTGCAGTATTTCATCTTCTTAAGTTGAAGCAATAGATCAAAAATTTTATCGGCCTTTGACGTGTCAAAGCCGAATGTCTCTGGCTCCTTCTTGCCAAAAGGGCATGATATCGGTTTTTTCCTTTTGACCCATTCTGCCAGGCCGATTTCCTCTTCCGCATCTGATTCAGATCCTTCCAAGTATGCCACCTTCTTTTGGAAGTTCCTCCGCTGTTCAAATGGTCGGACCTCTTGTCCTGACAATCGGTGGACGATTTGGCTCAGGCTTTCAAACTCTTGGGCAGCATATCTTTCTTTGATTTGTGGCAGGAGGCCTTGGAAGGCGATATCGGCCAACTGTGCGTCGGTCAGAGCCAGACTGTAGCATTTGTTCCTGATTTCTCTGAACCTATGTATTTATCCCATCACTGGTTCATCGCTCCTCTGCCTGAGGCTGGTCAAATCCGAGAGCTTCATCTCGTGTACTCCTGCGTAGAAGTACTTGTGGAATTGTTTCTCCAGATCGGCCCATGTAACGACGGAATTTGGCGGCAAGGTGGTGAACCACTGGAAGGCCGATCTGGACAGGGACGATGAAAATAAATGCACCCTCAGAGCATCTTGCGTGGCAGCTTCTTCGCACTGGATGATGAATCGGTTGATATGCTCCACAGTGGATGTATCGTCCGTCCCGGAGAACTTGGTCAAATCAGGAACTTTGTAGCGGTGTGGGAACGGCAGCAAGTCATAGGCCGATGGATACGGCGTCTTGTAGGTGTAAGTTTGAACTTTTGGCTTCAATCCAAACTGATCCTGGATTACTTCTGCTATTCTTGCCGTCCAGTCCACCTGCTGCTGATGAACAGCTGTTCGCGGCGCGGGCAAGTGCTGAAGGGCTGACACGGCCGGGTGATGAATCGGCGAATTTTACTGAGCGGCCGATAGTTGATGGCGAAACGAGTCCGCATCGTACGTCATCGCTGGCGCCGTGCCTCTGAATGCTTCTACAGTGCTTGCCCCCCTGCCGATTTCTGATAAGATCGGCTGATACTGGGGAACCGTCGGCCGGGCGGCCGATTGGTATGGCACCTGGGTTGAATAACTTCCATATCCGTTCGCTGGCTCGGGAAGATACGCTGTCGCTGATGTTCCCCAAGGTGCTGAGCTTGTAGGCAGTGACTGCATAGAAGCAACCTGAATGGGTTGAAGCGGTGTCTGTGTTGGGAGACATGGTGCACCGCTGTATCTTGGAGACGCCGGGGGCAATGGAGAGTTGTACCCCTCGCGTTGCGTCAATATCGGCTGAGGAGCCGATTGGGATGTGTATGGTAAGCTTCTGGCTGGCAGCGTGGTTGGCGGGGCATATGCTGGTCCCTGATAGCCTTGAACTGCTCCGCTGGCCAGAGAGCTGACGACGGCGTTATACACCGTGTTGGTCATCACTGAGGATTGGTCGATGAATGCCTGATACACGGACTGTTGAATCATCTCTGACATCTTGCCCGAGTCCTCAACGATGGTGATGTGGCGGGGAGCTAGAATAGGAGCTTTCTTGACCACCTCCCCGCTTCTGGTACGACTGAATGACTGGAGGTACATCTTCTTGTAATCTTCTAGGTGTTTGGCCAATTCTTCCCTCTGGTCGTCCTTGAGATCCGCTTCTGTGACCTCAATGATGTTGCTGTCGGAGATTTCTGTGTTTTTCGACATATCAGATATTGGATGGTCCCACTGGGCGTGCCAAAAGTGTGTTGGCGCTAAAATCGGCCGGATAGGAATCGGCCGACGGTCTTCAACGTCGGACACACGACCCGGGAGAATCTGCTTAGCTCCTGTTCGGGTTATCGCCCTGGTGCGGTTCGCGCGGCGTGCTAGTCAATCTGACCTGTTGATTGACAAGGAAATAGAGTATTAAATTCCAGGCGCGTCGATCGGCTGGAGTTCCGATCTGTCCTGAGGAGCGCGTCGGCGACGAATCGGCCGATTTGCTGTGGGGATGATCGGCTATGGATCAGCCGATAATCGTGTAGTAATTGTAAAGAAAACTATTGGAGCGATCTAAACAATTACTACAGAAGCAACACTTGAAATAGATCTAATCGGCTGTAAGATGATAAATCGAAGAAGAACAATGACGAAGCCGATTACTCTGATCTCAAGCTGGATAACTGGTGATAATACTAGAATAACAGGTAAAACTTGCAATTCTAGTAAATATCGATAACTGGTGAATAAATCCAAACGAAACCACAGCGATGCGCCCGTAGTTAAAGCTCGGATATTACTCGGTAAGCGGAACCTACCAATTGGCCGGAGATCAAGTTGATGCAGCCCTGCCAATCCGTACGAACTCGTGGAAGAAGAAAATATTGGCGAAGTCGCCGACTTGAAAGTAAATTGCTGGAAAAGTAGAAGTATTGTTGTTGATTGATGTGTTTATTTCTTCTCAAGACCCTGACAACTCCTATTTATACCCTAAAGCTAGGACTCCTGGTCGATCACGACTTGTTACAACCTTATTTAAATTACTATATCTATACGAACTTTAAAAGGAAACGGACTCCCGCAGAATCTTCCGCCGCCGTTCCCTAATCCAATCAGGATTTCCTTCAATTGCTCCCTGACCGACTTAGCGTGCCCCCCTTTGACCAACTTTTTGACCAAGACCCTCTGAAATAGTCCCATCCTGTTGGCGTAGGCTGTATCACCAATCGGCCGATTTCCAACTGTTACCTCAATCGGCCGATTCCTTTCTGTAGCCTTCCGATCTGCCGCATCGGCCAATCTTCTCCTCCTGACGCCGATTCAACACGTGTCAAAATCTGGCGTCAACACTAACTAAGAGTTGAGTACCTCTTTTTTGGTGGGTACAACTTGACCATTGGATACTCTAATCATGTAAGCCATGGCTAAAAACTTGGTGGTTTGATTGAGATATTGGAAAGCAGTTGAAGCTGCAATTGCAGAAACTTGTCAGAATTTTTACCCATATCTCCTTACATTTCTGGACTGAGTGTTGAATACCAAACTTGTCCTTAATTTTGTTATCTAGGTTCTCACAAAATTTCAGCACTATTGGATCTTTCTAGTTTGAGTTATAGGCAAGATACTATAACTCGTTCTGCTGAAAAACAGCCAAACCAGCGAAGCAAAGAGTGAATCGTTTGACCATCTTGGCCATCGATTTAGCGTCTAAGCTAAATACCAAAGTTGTACATCTCTAAATTCCCTACCCACTGCCAAATTATGAGAAATTTTGGATGAACCTACCAGGAGTTATAAGTTTCTTATGGCAGACAGTATTCTGTCCATGACTCTATCCCTGATCTTTCGGAAGTCTACTTTTCCACGCTAATCCTTTTGAATCATGGAAGCAATATGGATCACGTTGCTAATGATAAACATTCACATTTCAGATTATTGGACCAACCCGTGGAAACCCGGATGGTTTCAGTGCTAGTGCTAGTGGATCCAAACCACAGGCACCACCACCACCCAGCTTGGTGGAAGTAATGGCCGCTCAAACCGAGTTGCTTCGCCATCTCGTGCAAGGACAGCACCAACAGCGGGGTGGACACAATGTTCACCAACCTCAAGCTGCCGGTTACACGGATTTCCTTGGGACCCAGCCTCCCTTGTTTCACAAGACGGAGGAACCCTTGGATGCGGACGCTTGGATTCGCACAATCGAGTCCAAGTTTTCTCTACTCGTGGCCCCACGTTCGGATGCAAACAAGGCTCGCTTTGCCGCGCAGCAGTTTCGCGGTACAGCTCGTCTTTAGTGGGACCACTACTTTGCTATGCTCCCGGCTGATCACGTCGTCACCTGGGACGAATTCAAAACTGCGTTCCGAGCGCACCATATCCCAGAAGGTCTTATAGAAAGAAAGCTAAATGAGTTTCTGGCACTCACTCAGGGTACCCGCACTGTACTTCAGTATGCTCAGGCCTTCAACAATTTGTGCCAGTATGCAGGCTATCACGCAGACACGGATGCTAAAAAGCGTGATCATTTCCGTAGAGGTATGAGTACCAAACTCAAGGAACGACTGAATCTTGTCAAGGCCGATACATATAATGAGCTAGTCAACATGGCCATTACCCAAGAGGATTGTATTATGGCTCACCATGCCGAGAAGAAGAGAAAGGTGCCAGTTGGACCCTCAGGAGCTCAGCCACCGAGGTATCGCTTAGTGCAAAATGCTGCGCGTACAGCTCCACAGAAGGCCCCTCAGCCAGGGCGTTGGATTATCAGGCCCCCACAGCAGCAAGGTGTAGTACGACCCCCAGTGCCTCAACAAACTGGACCAAGGCCCGCTACGCAGCAGTTACTTCGACCGAGCATCACCAATCGTTGTTTCAAGTGCGGGAGTTCCAGTCATTTTGCTCGCGAATGCCCTCAGCCCAGGCAGCCAAATCAGGGCCAGGACTCTAACCAGAACAATAAGAACAAAGGCAAGAGGCAGACCCTTCAGGTCAAACAAGGACGGATCAATTTCGCCACCCTTGCCGAACTTCCTGAAGGAGTACCAGTGATGACGGGTACATTCTCTATCCATAACAAGCCTGCAGTTATATTGTTTGATTCTGGTGCATCACATAGTTTCATTAGTGCAAAGTTTGGTGCAAAAGTAGGCTTGGACGTTTGTCACACAAAGGGTCATATATGATATCAACACCGGGTGGAAAAATTGCTTCCAACCAAATAATAAGGCTAGTACCGATAAAATTGGGTAGTAAAATCATCAACACGGATCTTGTTCTCTTACCTCTTGAAGGCATGGATATTATTTTGGGAATGAATTGGATGACCATGCATGGAGTCATACTGGACCTTTCTGCCCGAGCTGTTGAAATAAATTTACCTAGTCACGGGACCACTACCCTTTACCTACCATTCCGGGAGTGCACGAATTCTTGTGCTTTCGTGATGGAAGGAATCAAACTAGAAGACATTCCAGTGGTACGCGAGTATGCCGATGTTTTTCCGGACGATTTGCCAGGAATGCCACCAGATAGGGACATTGAGTTCATAATTGAACTACAACCAGGCACTGCACCTATCTCCAAAAGACCCTATAGGATGCCACCTAAGGAATTGGCCGAACTGAAATCACAACTCCAAGAACTACTGGACAAAGGTTTCATTCGTCCTAGCGCATCACCTTGGGGATGTCCGGCCCTTTTGTAAAGAAAAAGGATGACAGTTTAAGATTATGTGTGGACTACCGACCTCTCAATGCGGTAACCATTAAGAATAAATACCCACTTCCCAACATCGACGTTCTCTTTGATCAATTAACTAGAGCTAGAGTTTTCTCAAAGATTGATCTTCGATCTGGATATCATCAAATCAAGATTCATCCAAGCGATATTCCTAAGACCGCCTTTTCCAAACGATATGGACTATATGAATTCTTGGTCATGTCCTTTGGTCTCACCAATGCCCCTGCCTACTTCATGTATCTCATGAATTCGGTATTCATGCTCGAGCACGACAAATTCGTTGTAGTTTTCATTGACGACATCCTTATCTATTCCAAGAATGAGGAAGAGCACGCTAAGCACCTGCACATTGTTCTTCAGCATCTCAGAGACCATTAGCTCTATGCTAAATTTTCTAAGTGCGAATTTTGGTTGGATAGTGTGAAATTCTTGGGTCACACTATTTCCAACGAAGGCATAGCCGTTGACCCTAGCAAGGTACAAGAAGTGATGGATTGGAAACCTCCTACCTCTGTGCACCAGATTCGCAGTTTTCTTGGCTTAGCTAGTTACTATCGCCGTTTCATTCCGGATTTCTCCAGGATTGCTAAGCCTATGACCGAACTATTGAAAAAGGGAGTAAAGTTTGTATGGGATGAGAAGTGTGATGAAGCTTTCCACACTCTCAAAGAACGTTTGACTACAGCCCCTGTGTTAGCTCAACCCGATAACACCAAACCGTTCGATGTCTATTGTGACGCATCTGGCACTGGTCTTGGTTGTGTGCCTATGCAAGAAAATCGAGTAATTGCATATGCTTCACGAGCCCTTCGGCCCCATGAGCAGAATTATCTGACCCATGATCTTGAGTTAGCAGCAGTCATTCATGCTCTAAAAATATGGAGACATTATCTCATGGGCACTCGTTGTAATATCTACACCGATCACAAGAGTCTCAAATATATCTTCACCCAAGCCGATCTGAATATGAGACAAAGAAGATGGCTAGAATTAATCAAGGATTATGATCTCGAGGTGCACTATCACCCCGGCAAGGCTAATGTAGTCGCGAATGCACTCAGCCGTAAGGCCCATTGCCATTGCCTATCCGTGGAAATCTATAATGAGACATTATGTTCGGAAATGAGGAAGCTTAGTTTGGAAATGATTTCCCAGGGCACTCTGAATCACATCTCAGTTGAGCCAACTCTCCACGATCAAATCATCATGGCACAACTACACGATGAAGGAGTTAAGATCATCAAACAAAAACTCTCTCTAGGAGAAGAGAAATACCAATGTTTCCGCCAGGACCATAAGGGAGTTCTATGGTTCGAAAGTCGCATAGTCGTTCTGAAGAATCATGAGCTCCGTAAGCAAATTCTGGATGAGGCACACCTTTCCAAATTTTCTATTCACCCCGACAGTAACAAAATGTATCAAGACCTTAGGCAAAATTTTTGTTGGACTCGAATGAAAATAGAAATCGCTAAATATGTCTCAGAATGCGACACATGCCAGAGAGTAAAAGCGAGCCACTTGAAAGTAGCCGGTACACTTCAACCTTTGCCTATACCCTCATGGAAATGGGGGGACATAAGTATGGATTTCATTGTTGGATTGCCAAGTACCGCACAGAAACATGATTCCATATGGGTTATCGTTGATAGGCTCACAAAGACGGCACATTTTCTTCCGGTACACAACACCTATACTGCCAAGAAATATGCCGAGATCTATCTCGATCGCATTGTTTGCCTACATGGAGTACCGAAGACTATTATTTCCGATCGTGGTACTCAGTTTGTAGCGCGCTTTTGGGAATAATTGCAAGCTTCTCTTGGTACTAAATTGATTCGAAGCTCAGCCTATCATCCTCAAACTGACGGACAAACTGAAAGAGTGAACCAAATTCTTGAAGACATGCTTAGAGCTTGCGTCATTCACTATGACAAGAGTTGGGACAAATGCCTATCCCTAGCAGAGTTCTCATATAACAATAGTTATCAAGCAAGTTTGAAAATGGCACCATTTGAGGCCTTATACGGACGAAGGTGTCGAACCCCTTAGAGTTGGTCACAGACCGGAGAACGCAAAATATTTGGATCAGACTTGGTAATCGAGGCAGAAGAAAAAGTGAGAGTAATACAAGAAAACCTTAGAGCCGCACAATCTAGGCAAAAGAGTTATTTCGACCAGAAAAGAAAGCCTCTGAGATTTGAAGTTGGTAACCATGTCTACCTTCGAGTTTCACCAACCAAGGGTGTACAACGATTCGGAGTCAAAGGAAAACTATCTCCCCGTTATGTTGGTCCCTACGAAATCATCGAGAGCTGTGGACCCGTAGCCTATAGAATTCGACTGCCCCCTCAGCTTGCAGCCATCCATGATGTCTTTCACGTGTCTCAGCTCAAGAAGTGTGTTCGAGTCCCTACCGAGGTTGTCGAACAACAAGAAATATTAGTAGAGCCCGACCTCTCGTATGTCGAGTATCCTATCAAAATCATGGATCAAAAAGAAAGAAGCACTAGGAGGAAAGTGATTAAAATGTACAAAATTCAATGGAATCATCACACTGAGGAAGAAGCCACATGGGAAACTGAAAGCTATCTAAACCAAAATTTCCTGAGTTTTCTCAACTCCACCGAAGGTACACACCCTATCCACACTAAGCCCATTGCCCGAATCTCAGGGCGAGATTCTTTTCAAGGGGGGAAGGCTGTAACACCTCAGGTGTTTAATTTACGAAATAAGCCTCATTAGCGTAACAATATGCTTAACTAACTAAGAAAAATTTAAAGGAAACGAATTATAAATTTGTTTTACCTTGAATTGAAAATAGTTGTGTATATGTGCATAAGTACATATACTTTAATCAAGCCATTTAAATAACTTTCAAAATGATGCAAACATGGCTACAAAATTGAATAGGCGTATCGTTAACTGACTTGATAATGAAAAGTCTAGTTGAAGCCTAGGAGAGAATGCAAAGTTTTGCCCAGGAAATGATGTACCCTCCGAATTATTCTTTTTGAGTTTTTAAAATAACTTCTACACTAGAACTCAAATAAACTTTGGCCTGAAACAAAACTTGTGTAACTTTTCATTTTGAACAACTTTCATGCTCAGAGATTTTTGAGTTACAACAAGAAAATTTGAGAAACACTTGAAATTGCAAACCAGCCCCTGCCTTTTTTCTCTATTTACACTGCAGACGCTTCTTCCTACGCTCGCTCGACCCTTCACTCGCCCGACCCTTTGCTCGCCCGACCCTTCACTCGCCCGACCCTCAGATTCGCCCGACCATCCGACGCGCAGCCGCTTCGCCCGACCCTTTCGCTTCGCCTGACCCTTTTCGCTTCGCCCGACCCTTTCGCTTCACCCGACCCTTTCGCTTCGCCCGACCCTCGGCTTCGCTGCGGCCCTCGCTTCGCCCGACCCTCCGCCGCCGCGCAGTCGCTACAGGCCACTTGGCCGGCGATGCCTGACCGGCGCTAGGCGGCAAGCCAATGCCTGGTCGCGCCCGCACGCCGTGCTCCTCCCCAGTCCGCGCACGCCACGCGCGCGCCGGCGATGCGCGACTCTGCTCGCCACCCGCCGCGCCCAATGGGCAAGCCGCGCCGTGCCATGTCTCCGCCGCGTCCCACCAGTCGCCGCGCTCGCCGCCCGGCAAGGCAGCTGCTCCAGCTCATCGCCCAACCCGCGCGCCGCGTGATCTCCTACACCCTACGCCAAATCCTCAACGCCGAATCCCCTACACGTGCCCGCCGCACACCGCGCCGGATCTGTTCGCCGCCCGACGCGACCAGTCACGCGCTCCAGTCGTGTCGCCCGCACCCGCGTCTCACAGTCAAGTCCCGCCCTTCCTTCCGTCTCTCTGCTGCCTACAAAAGGCCGCACTGAGTCCCCCTCGCGCGCCCAGACACCATAACGCCGCCGCCGCCAACATTACCGCCTCCGTGCACCACCCGCCCGTGGAGCCCCACTTCCCAGCCTCCCACTGCCCAATCCCATCGCCCAGCGAGCTTGACCTCCCTCCACTGAAGCTCACCGGCCTCTTCCCCGGCCAGCTCAACCGCTGGAGCACCGCCGGCGCCGCCCGCGCCGCCGCTGCTCCCATGCTGCTCCGTGGACAGCTCACTCCAAAACTCCTCCGTCCAAGACAAGCTTCGAAACGGGTTCCCCTCGACGCCGCGAAGGTCATCGACCAGCCCACACCCTCCCCTCCTCGCCGGAGCACCGTCGCCAACGCTCCGCCCCGCCGCCGACCCCCAACCCCGACCAAGGCCATCCCGAGGTAGCTCTCACCTCCCTGGATCTCCCCGACCCTTTTCCCCTCGCCGCCGACGAGCCCCCTCGCCGGAATCTGGCCGGCCACCATGCCAGTGCCACCTAGGGACCACATTGCTTTGATTGCAATCTTCCCAGGAGTCTGCACGCAAGTTTCCAGGGACCCCTCTGTAAAAGAAAGTTTAAACTTTGAATTCAAAAACAGCAAACTTGTAAAATTCATATAAAATCGGAGAAAAATTGGAAAAATACAAACTCAACTGTTCTGAAATATTTAGATGAAAATCTACAACCTTTGCTACATGCATTTCTTCAGTTGCTTGCTAAATCTTGCTCTAAATTAAATGGAAGGTTTAAAAGATTTTAATTGTACCCACTGTTGTAGGCAAAGGCTAAACCTGAACATTTAACAGTAGATTAGTTGCTTGATTTTTAGGCTAGTGTAAAAATATTAGGACCAGAACCCATTTCGAATCGTCCATTTCTCGCAGTTATTGAGACTGCTTGACCCTTTTACCACATAGAGTAAGAAGAGGAACAATGATGATGATAAATTTTGTTGGATGAAAAATTAATCCTTCCACCATGTATGATATTGGATAGTTGCTTACTTAGAATGGTTAAAGAAAACTAGAATCTAGAGCTAAAATTTGAAAGTAAGGACCTACTTGTTTATGCTTTTTGGCAAAACAAACCCCTCAAGCCAAAAGCCTTGCATGTCTAGGAGTCGGCTAAGTATATTATACTAGTCGGGTAAGCCTTGCTGAGTATTAGTATACTCAGCCTTGCTTGTGGCTTGTTTATAGGTGAAACTTTCGAGGACATGATTTGGAGTAGTTATCATTATTTTTCCGCTGCATTGAACTCTGAAGAACTCAATTATTTGGAACTTTGAAGTGCCTTGTTTTACGAATTTCAACTCCATTGTAATATTACTTTATGATGAACCCTGTGGTGTAAAATTGTGGAATGTTGTATCCTCTGGGCTCACCTTCGTGTGAGTACATGTATGTGTGGTTTCGATCGGCAAAAACCGTGGTTGTATCGAGAGGTTACCCGACAGACCAATGGATTATTCTGTTTGAAGTGCGAGTTAGCCCTGATTGCCCTCGTGGTGATGGTTAGCGCACTTGAGCCGGATTAATTCAGGTGATTCTGCCACACGTCAATATGCCCCTTCACATATAAAGGCCTTAGATGCCTTCGCTCTTTCTCATCCGGCTTCTCGAATGAGGCATGGACTGGATCAAGAACGAGTTCTGCCGCTGCCACCTCATCATTGTCGTTGATTGGAGCTTTGAATTCTGTGGGCAACACAAAAACCATATTGACCGATGCTGACGGGGTAGTTTCATCGGTCTTTTGTCTTATGCTCCATACCTATGACTTTACTGATTTCTTCTCGTAGGCATGTGCTTCTTCTTGCTCCCTGTGACGGAGCCTTTGATCCCTCCTCTTCTAGAATGGGTCAACCCCTGAATACACCAATCCGGGTACTCCTCTGGATCGTACCTGTAGTTGTCATGACGTTCAGCTGACCGATTCAGAGGTGCTTCATCAGGTACATGATCCACAGCTTGTTCTTCAATAGTAGCTTGCTCAGGGATGCGCGGACCTAGCTGATCATGAACAGAGACACGATTCCCATTGTGTCTATCTCTGAAGATGGACTGCTGATGGTTGTCTTCATAGCGCTGCCTTTTGAAGTCGTATCGGCCTTCATGCGCCGCACTGCATTCGGGACACTCATCGGCCGATGGCAAGTGCAGGCCCTCGTTCCAGCAGAAAGCAAAGAACGGGCATCGACAATGTTCTGCATCACGCCTGTCTTTCTCTTCTTGACGGTGTCTCTCCCTTTCTTGCTGGTGCTGGTACTTGTTCAGGAGCTTCTGGGATGTGACAACTTTGCGTGGCCTCCTGAAATTTCCTCCCTGCTCATATCGGCCTTGGTTCCCCGTGCTATTGGTCGATACACGAGTCTTCGGGTTTTCAGTATCACGATCAGGATGATCAGAAGCTGATACTTTTGCGTCTCCGTCGACTTCTTGGGCTCCCACGTCAACCGTGCCAGCCAGGAAAGGATGCTCATCGATCTTCATTGGCATGTCGAACTAGATCCTTCCCTACTTGATGGCCATCTGGATCTCCTTCCTGAAGGTCTTGCAATCGTTAGTATTATGAGTGACTGAGTGATGCCACTTACAATACCTGGGACCCTTTAATTCATTGGCCGATGAGATCACGTGATTGGAGGGCAACTTAAGTTGTCCCTATTGAAGTAGTAGATCAAAGATCCTAACGGCCTTTGTGACGTCGAACCTGTAGCTTTCGACTTCCTTCTTCGCGAACGGGCACGAGATCAGCCTTTTGGTTTTGACCCATTCAGCCACGCCGATCTCAGCTTCACTCTACGAGTCAGAAGAGTCTCCAATGTAGTTGATCTTCTTCTGGAACATGTTCTTCCTTGTGTCGTGGGCTCTACTCCCCATGAAGCTCAGTCCTGGGTGCTCCCCCAAGCTTCAATGAAGCTCAGTTCTGCTGGCTTGGGTCCTGTGGTGGCTGCTGGTATAGGTATGGATATGGATAGTATTGCGGCGGGTACGGATAGTACTGTTGTGGACGTGGCTGCTGCTGAGGGTCGTGCTGCTGCTGCGGCGGATATGGGTAATGAGGATATGGGTAGTGCTACTGTGGTGGATGCTGATGCCGCTGTGGTGGATGCAGATGCTGGTCGAGGCCTATGTGGGTAAAGATGCTGGTGGTGTCATGGAGTAGAGAGGTCTCTAGTTCTGCTAGGTGAGCTCGGTGTTGTGTGTGAGGTCGATGTTGAGCTGGTCCTGCTGCTGCCCCATGGTGTTGACCCGAGTCGAGAGATCGGTGATCCCACGCATGATCGGGTTCTCGTACCCGTAGCGTGCTGAGCTCGACGGACCATAAGAATCCTGCATACCTGGGGGGTAGTAGGGTTCTTGGGCTGCACCTTGTTCGAATGTTCCTCCAGCAGTGCCCATACCTCCCTGAGTAAAATACTCATACATTTCTTCGAAGCTCATGTGGGAGGTACCAGCATGGTGAGAGGGCCCTGCTTGTTCTTGCTGCTGGGTGTTCGATCGCGTTTGTCGCCGAGTTGTTGTACCGGCGACGCTGTGACAAGCTGGCTCCTTTTTCTGTAACTCTTCACCAAGTAGAGAGAGAGTCTTGGGCATGGGAGCTCAACCTCTCTATCATACCTGGCCCCTCGCGCATCATGTGTCCTTGCACAAAATGTTCCACGCCTACCCGAAGCTGGTACTCATCCCCCCATGGCAAGTAAGCGACCTGGGCATTGTCCAGTGACTTGACATGCGTAGCAATACGCGTGCCTTGACTAGGGGAAGCCGGCCGGCCTGGGATTTCTCCCAAACTGGCCCATTTTTGGTACACTTGCTCCTGCATGGACAACTCATCCAAAACTTGTGGAATTTTATTAATTTAAATAAAATATGCATGGAACATAATGCAAACTCTAAATTATTCCCGAGATGTTGACGGACGATAGTCGAATAACGGTTGTCAACAAGGTGCTGACCTCACATCCCCCGAATGGCAGGGTCTTGCGTGGCCCGGTGTAGAAGGCATCACAGTTCCGGGGCAACCTCTTGCGAGAGGAAGCATCCCAAACCTGGGAAGGCAGGGTGGGGGCCGTTGCAGCTAGTTTCGTTGACCGGTGTCTCAGAGTCAAACGCATGCTCCCGGTTGGCTTCGATTCGAGTGGGTACAGGTGTACAACCCCTGCAGGGTGAGAACTATATGTATAGCCGCGTACTCGGTCATGTACAACTCTTGATCCGGCTTCACTTTCATAGAATAGTGTTACTTGACTTCTACCTCCATCTAGACTTGTTTTTCCTACCTAGGGCAGTTGAGGTGCGAGGAGTGGGAGTTCTCGCACCGACATGGTGGGTTTTGGAGGTGTGAGTGACCCGAGAACCTGGAGTGCCAGGATGGCCCGTGTCGAGGAGATGTGGATGATTTATTGATATATTCATTGCATAGGAAACCCTTGCCTTTATCCTTGATCTGTTTGAATACCTTTAGTTTAGTCCACCTTAAAGCTTGCATACGGATGGTGAGGTGGACCTATCCCATTCCTTGGGGATAGATTGGTACGATGCAGGGTTCGACCAGGAATACGACCCCAACAACGATGGGTGGTATGACTGAGGTTGGTGCTACTCTCAAGTCGCCTGTGGAGGAAGAATCGACCGACATGAAGGATGGCCCGAAGCCTAGCTACCTCTTTCCGCTTTCTATTTGTTCGATTTAGCCCAAGAGGCTTGTAAGGGATATGTACTAAAAATCCTATGGATTTATGTAATAATTAAACCCTTGAATGCTTTTATGGGAAAAATGACTATGTTTACTACCTGAAATGAGTTATGTATGTGATAGCTACTCATCCAGGGACTATCACGACGATACAGGGAATCGGGTTTTCGTTTCAAAAACTTGGTTCGTTTCACCTAACGACCATCGATCCCGATGGTCGCTACTCGTGATGCAGACTGATTCGACATCCACCGCACTTTGCGCCCATCGTTTTGCGCACCCGAAGGCCACAACTCCTAACGGCCATCACTCCTGACGGCCGCTTCTTCGACGACCTCACGTCACGGCCAACGGCCACTGCTTGGACGGCGACAACACGCCGCGCCCTACGGCCACGGCACCGGACGGCCACCACGCTTGATAGCCACTGTTCTCGTCATCCGCCACGCTGAACAGCAGATCAAACGGTTGCCATGCCACTCCTGGTACCATCTATCTCTCCATCACGGTGCGCCGAGGCATGTAGTTTGATGCTATGGGAAATATCATTCGTTTGTGTGAATTAATATCTAATTTATTTATTGTGTTTCGAGTTAAATAAATTCAACAACTCGTAGTAGGGAAAAAATGAATGGTTGTTCCCCACTTGGAGATATCACGAATACAAGTAAAAATCGTAATAAACAAAGTTGTGAAGAGTCTGATCCACATAATGGAATAAGTATTATATTTTTCTTATTGTACCATTATTGTACTTTGTATATCTTGTATCATCAATTTAATGTGATTCTGCTGAAGGAACTAATGATCTGAGGGAGGCGAAACGCCAAAGGGCAAGGGAAAAGTATGCGGCCATACCAACTGATAAAAAAGCTAAGTTGAATGCTAAGAAGAGGGAAAACTACCATCAGAGAAAGGCTGAGAGAGAAGCTGTCAGCACGGTTGTTGAGATGCCATGTAAAATTTGATATTTACCGCTGCAAACTTTATTATATATATATGTGTGTGTGTGATGATGCTAATTGAAAATACACTGCATGTGGATGTCATCAGTTATCAACCAAACAGATGGAGCAATGTTGTTGTAAACACACCAGGTATTCAGTTGTACTCTAATTGTGTTTTTTTGAAATATTTTATGATCACCTTCTTTCCGAATGGCTTTTATTAGTGACCATTGGAACAACAACAATTCTTATCATAGGTTTGCGTGTCACTTTTTTTAGCAACTAGATGGTATTTACCATATAATAATTTGCACATTGATATAGATATATATACACAGATGATACAGGAACATACAATCTTGATGATAATTGGCTGCACCGCAATTATTCTTATGCAAGGACACTAATGGATGATATCAATGCTACAGATGCCTTACCTGGTATGAGTTTAACATTACCTATGTATGCTATCATCACTACAATATAATTATTGCTATTCTAATTTGCACACAGATACCAATCGTGAAATGTCTCTTTTAGAGCATCAAAAGGATAAAGATAGGAAGAGGGCGATAAAAAGTATCATGGGATGACTGATGAGCAGAAGTCTGATCTGAATGCTATAAAATGAGCAAATAGATATCGATGTATATCCGATGCTGGTGCAACTATTGCTAACAACAAAGATTATTTTATCAAGCAATCATCATTTTGAACAATGTTGTTAGTTGAATTTTTTATAAATTTAAATTTTACAGATGCAAATGCGATAGACGGTGCGTACGCCTTTTGGTACTTGCACATTAGCAATTGAAGATGATGTCACCCTAGAGGAGCAGAAAAGGGAGAATGAAAGGAAAAGGTACCTTGATATGGACGGTTTGGTATAAGGAATGAAAAGATCATTAAAATTATTGAATCCCGCAAGCAGAGAAACATAGAAAATCAAGGTATGATATGCTATCTTTACAAGCCTTGAATATCCTAATATTAAACACGAAAGGATGTTAAAATTTATTGAATGTCGTGAGGGAAAAATACCCAACCAAGGTACTCCGTGGCAGCATCACTCTGTTCTTATGAACAAAAGAGTTTGTTTGCATTTGATCTATATAGAATAACTATCATATTTAATCTAAAATTTTAGGTAAACAAGTCGCTACACCTGTTACCGGGACCTTACAGTCTGCATTAGCGTAACAACAATCAGATCAAGTAACTAGGGCGAACACTAGAAATATGGATCGCGAGGATCAGTTTGACTCAGGTTTATGGGAACCAAATGATCCCATACATGGAGTTGAAGGTATGAATATGATTGTTGTGCTTTAGCATGCCTGTCAATCCAGGACAGAGCCGGCTCAGACACCGAAGGCATACGCGCACACAAGTGGGCAGCCTCGTTGCCTTCCCGGTTCACATGAACACAAATAAAAGAAGAAAACGACATGCTAAGCTCTCTAATTTCATGCCAAACACCAGCAATGGTGCTGCGAATACCATCATCCGAGCTTAGGAGGGTGTAACACCTCAGGTGTTTAAATTATGAAATAAGCCTTATTAGCTTAACACGATGCATAAATAACTAAGAAAAGTTTAAAAGAAATGAATTATAAATTTGGTTTTTTCTTGAATTGAAAATAGTTGTGTATGTGCATAAGTACATGTACGTTAATCAAACAAACTAAATAACTTTCACATTGATGCAAACATGGCTACAAAATTGAATAGGCACGTTGTTATTGACATGTTAAATAAAAGTCTAGTTGAAGCCTAGGAGTGAATGCAAAGTTTTGCCCAGGAAATGACGTGCCCTACGAATTATACCTTTTGAGTTTTTAAAATAACTTCTAAACTAGAACTCAAATGAACTTTGGCCTGAAACAAAACTTGTGTAACTTTTCATTTTGAGCAACTTTCATGTTCAGAGATTTTTGAGTTGCAACACAAAAATTTGAGAAACACTTGAATTTGCAAACCAGCCCCTGCCTTTTCTTCCATTTTCACTGCAGACCCCTCGCTTCGCCCGACCCTTTCGCTTCGCCCGACCGTCGCTTCGCCCGACCCTACGCTCGCCCAACCCTCGCTTCGCCCGACCCTCCGCCGCTGTGCAGTCGCCGCAAGCCACTTGGCCGGCGATGCCTGACCGGCGCTAAGCGCCAAGCCAATGCCTGGCCACGCCCGCACGCCGCGCTCCTCCCCAGTCTGCGCACGCCACGCGCACGCCGGCGACGCACGCCTCTGCTCGCCGCCCGCTGCGCCCAATGGACGAGCCGCGCCATGCCCGTGTCCCCGCCGCGTCCCGCCAGTCGCCGCGCTCGCCGCCCGGCAAGCCAGCTGCTGCAGCTCCTCGCCCAACCCGCGCGTCGCGTGATCTCCCGCTCCCCACGCCCAATCCTCAGCGCCCAATCCCCTGCCCGCGCTTGCTGCACGCCGCGCCGGCTCTGCTCGCTGCCCGCCGCAGCCAGTAACGCGCCCCCGTCGTGCCGCCCGCGCCCGCGCCTCGCAGTCCAGTCCCACCCCTCCTCCCGCCTCTCTGTTGTCTACTTAAGACTGCACTGAGCCCCCCTCGCGCGCCTAGACACTAGAACACCGCCGCCGCCACCATTAGCGCCGCCGTGCACCACCCGCCCGTGGAGCCCCACTCTCCTGCCTCCCACTGCCCAAACCCATTGCCCAGCGAGCTTGCCCTCCCTCCACTGAAGCTCACTGGCCTCTTCCCCGGCCAGCTCGATTGCCGGAGCACCTCCAGCGCCGCCCGCGCCACCGCCCCTCCCGTGCTGCTCCGTGGACGGCCCACTCCGAAGCTCCTTCGTCCCAACTAAGCCTCAAAACGGGTTCCCCTCGACGCCGCGAAGCTCATCGACCAGCCCACGCTCTCCCCTCCTCGCCGGAGCACCGTCGCCGACACTCCACCCCGCCGCCGCCCCTCTGCTCCGCGCCGACGAGCCACCTCCGGCCACCACCAACCCCGACCAAGGCCATCCCAAGGTAGCTCTCACCTCCTTGGATCTTCACGACTTTTTTCCCCTCACCGCCGATGAGACCCCTCGCCGGAATCTGGCCGACCGCCATGCCAGCGCCGTGAGGGACCACATTGCTTTGATTGCAATCTTCCCGGGGGCCTGCACGCAAGTTTCCAGGGACCCCTTTGTAAAAGAAAGTTTTAAACCTAGTTTCAAAAATAGTGAACTTGTAAAATTCATATAAAATCGTAGCAAAATTAGAAAAATACAAAATCAACTGTTCTGGAATCGTTAAAAGAAGATCTACAACTTTTGTTACATGCATTTCTTCAGTTGCTTGCTAAATCTTGCTATAAATTAAATGGAAGGTTAAATAGACTTTAATTGTACCAACTGTTGTAGACAAAGGCTAAACCTGAAAATTTAATAGTAGATTGGTTGCTTGAATTGTAGGTCAGTGTAAAAATATTAGGACCAGAACCTGTCTCTAGCTAAACTTTTCGTTATACCTTGTTTATGCCATGAAATAAAAAAACCTAATTTGTAACTGCTGTGATATTGTGAATCATGTAGCGAAACTTTTCCAGAGCTGTTATATTGATGCCTAAATACCACAGAAAAAGTTTAGAACCTTTTTCCTTTATGTAACCTATTTATATAATTTTGTGGTAGGAAAAATGCACTAATTCAAATTATTAGTTTCTTTGCTTGGCAAATGTTCAACGTTTTACTTTAGGACTCTTTAGAGTATCTCTTGCTGTATAAAAGGTTTCATACACAGAAACCCTGTAAAACATCCTGTAGAAATTAATCTTTATTAAAATAGGTGTATCTTGTCCTATTTATTATGCTTTGTATCTTGCACAGAAAAATCTGAAAATTTTACAGTAACACATATGTGAATAGATGAATCCCCTGTAAACTTTTGGGTGTTAAAACATGAATGGTTTGTTCTGTATAAAAATAACTAGGTTCTAGTAGTGGCTGTATTTTATATTTTTCATAATTATTCTGTTGCACAGAAATTTCTAAAATTTTGTATAGTAGTCTTATCTCTGCATAATGTACTCTGAATAAAAATTTCATCACTAGAAGTTACCTAGTCCAGAAGTTGTGTTTAATCCATGTTGTGCTTAGAAAATTAAGTTTCCAATATAACACAACCCCTTCTTGTTTAATGAAGTTAATAGTTTAAGTTATACTCTATTAACAATTGCCCAAAAAAATCTTAACTAAGTAACTTCACAACCAAATCGATGTTTTGTGAACTACAACTTTATCGCGAAGGAAAATAATCGTCATATACCATCACTATAACTTACACTTGTGCATTCATATAGAATCGACTACTCTCGCCGACGGAATGTACGAGCTGGTGCCGGCGTCCGAGAGTAAGCAGCATGAAGCCCAAGTGAATCTAACTGAAGCTTTCGAAGAACGGAACCCGAGTTCGGACGAGCCCCAAACTAACTTTACCCAAGAAGGCAAGCCCCGGAGCATGAACCCTATTTTTCTAAACTTATGCAACTTATTACTCTACTTTACTTGTGCATTAAGTTTATAGGAGTTGAATGAAAACTTAGTCGCATGATCCTAGGTACCCATGCTCTGAATACTAGATGTAAGGTTTGATAGAATGCTATGCTAATAGGACTCCGGTAAAAGCCGAGTGATTTCTTGTCACTCGCGAGAATTTAGGAGTTGAATGTTTACTACATGCTGCAATCATAAGGTTGACGAATGCGGCTATGGTACGATGTTTATGTTGATGATTGAGGCCCCGTCTGTTTAGTGAAAAATGCTAAGGCCGCAGTGTGTGGTAGTGGTGGTTAAGTCTTTGAACGTACTAACCACATGCCGAGAATATGGTAATCGGTAAGCTTAAGTACCGGATTGAACCGAGGCCGGAATATACTGCCCACCGTCTTGAATTCGTTCACATCTTGCTAATGGCGGCTGCATGTGCCGCCATGGCCGGGTCCATGGGGACGTGTAGTCGAGGGCGGTGGGCCTATTCCGTGAAGTGGGAATTGAAGGGAAAAGTTGCACGTGTGACTCTGGGAGTAATCACGTGACATGGGTTTAGGTTTCCCTTACAAGGTTAAGAAATTCGATTCGAATCGTCTGTTTCTCACGGTTATTGAGACTGCTTGACCCTTTTACCACATAGAGTAAGAAGAGGAACAATGATGATGATTAATCTTGTTGGATGCAAATTAGTTATTCCACCATGTATGATATTGGATAGTTGCTTACCTAGAATGGTTAAAGAAAACTAGAATCTGGAGCTAAAAATTGAAAGTAAGGACCTACTTGTATATGCTTTTCGGCAAAATAAACCCCTCAAGCCAAAAGCCTTGCATGCCTAGGAGTCGGCTAAGTATATTCTACTAGTCGGGTAAGCCTTACTGAGTATTAGTATCACTCAGCCTTACTTGTGGCTTGTTTTCAGGTGAAACTTTCGAGGATATGATTGCTAGTTTGACTTGGCCGTGTACCCTTCCTCCTGGTTGTTCGGTGGAATGGGATACGCCCCCGGCCAACGGTGATAATACCGAGTGATGTCTCGTACAGGCTTCATCGAGACATCCTGTATCGTCGAGTAGTTATCGTTATTTCTTTTCCGCTGCATTGAACTCTGAAGAATTCAATTATTTTGAACTCTGAAGTACCTTGTTTTACGAATTTGAACTCCGTTGTATTAATAATTTATGATGAATCCTGTGGTGTAAAATGTGTGGAATGTTGTATCCTCTGGGCTCACCTTCGTGTGAGTACATGTATGTGTGGTTTTGATCGGCAAAAACCATGGTTGTATCGGGAGGTTACCCGACAGACCAGTAGATTATTCCGTTTGAAGTGCGAGTTAGCCCTGATTGCCTTTGTGGCGATGGTTAGCGCGCTTGAGCCGGATTAATTCAGGTGGTTCTGCCATAGAAGGTTACCACCGTCGAATTGTCGGTCTCTAGGATCACCCTCGACGCTCCTTGCTCAGCTGCTAATAGAACTCCGTCTCTCGCCGCCAGTGCCTCGGCCATTAGTGCATCAGCTACGTTGGAGTAGGCGCGAGCTGCTGCAGCTAGAACATCACCACTCTCATCTCGCAGCACTGCCCCTGTCGGTCCATTCCCACTGGACGCCAGGAAAGCTGCGTCAGTACTAACCTTTATCCATCCGCTCGGTGGCCGGGACCAGGCTCCCGGACTTCCAGCCTGAATCGGGCGAACTTCCGGCCCTGAGCAGATCAAGTCCTCCAGCATAGACGAAATGTGTCCCGCCGCTGCTGCCGAGTTCCAACTCTGTTTTCCATGCTTTCTGGCATTTCGCCCTGACCAAAGCGACCAAAGTTCAGCTATTCTTGCATCGCAGTGCTCCTCCGTCAATAGGTCCTGCGTCCAAGTCAGTTGGTGAAATCGTGGGACTTTGGTGCCCTTCAGTTTTCTTAGCTCTACCCAGAACTGTCACGCCAAAGGACAGTCAAAGGTTATATGGAATAGGGATTCATCTGCTGCTCCACAAGTAGAACACAACGGCTCCCGGTCAACATGCCGCCGGTATAGTTCTACCTTTGTAGGCAGAAAATTATTGACTACACGCCACCAGAATATTCATATCTTTGGTGGGATTTTCAGTTTCCATAGCTTTTTCCACACCCAAGCATTAGCTGATGCGCTTGGTTCATTCTCCTTGTTCATCTCCTCTTGGTTCTGCTCTGCCTTTAGTAGCCGGTACGCTGAGCGGACAGTGTAAATGCTAGACCATTCAAAGTTCCAAGCAAGTGTATCATCGTCCATCCGCAAGCCCGGTCTGATCTTCAGTACTTCAGATGCATCGATTGGCATGAAGGTCTGACGTACAAGTTCCTCATCCCACACCCTTGTCCCCTGAACAAAAAGTCCATCCACTTGTTGAACTGTTGCATTGTCAGGTTGTAACATTGGCTTCATCGCTCTTAGGCCCGATATCCAATTATCATTCCAGATGGTTATTGAGTTCCCAGGGCCAACACGCTTGATCAGTCCCTTCTGGAGAACTTTGCGACCATGTAGAATTGCTCTCCAGGTCTCCGACGATCTTTTTTTCCTCGTTGCTGACAAGAATTCTCCATTCGGGTAGTATTTCCCTTTCAACACCCGAGCACGGGATTCTGGCCTAGTGATTAGCCGCCATCCCTGCTTTCCCAACATAGCTTCATTAAACAATGGTAAATCACAAAAGCCCATTCCACCTTCTCCCTTTGGCGTGGTCAGTTTGGACCACCGTTGCCAATGGATCTTGTTATTGTCCACTGAACTGCCCCACCAAAAATTCGAGATATAAGTCTTCATTTTCTTGCACACAGGGCAAGGTAGCTTAAAGCAACTCGTTGGGTATGTTGGAACAGCCTGGGCATTGGCTTTCAGGAGGACTTTACGGCCGGCACAACTTAGATTGTTTGTACCCCAACCATGGATGAAGTTCCTAATCCTGTCCGCCGAGTAGTCAAATGTACCATCAGCAGCACGACCCACTACAGTCGGCAGGCCCAGATACTCTCCCCCAGAGCTTCCTTTTCAATCATGAGAGATGTCCTGACAACTTGTTTCATTTCTGGGTCAGCATTAGAGCTAAAGAACACGGCTGATTTCTGCTTGTTAACCAGCTGCCCAGAGCCCTTGTGATAGGCTTCCAAGATACCAGCAAATCTGTCAGCACTTCTCTTATCCGCTTGCATAAATATCATGCTATCATCAGCAAACAAAAGATGAATAATCCAAGGTGCATGAGTACTTACACGAATACGTCTCGAAATATGCCTAGGACCGCAAGACTCCAGCATACATGTAAGTCCCTCCGCACAAATCACAAATAGGTAGGGAGAGATCGGATCACCTTGTCTGATGCCCCTACTCGGCCTGAAAGACGGCGAGAGTGTGCCGTTAACGCGAACCGAGAAGGAGACACTTGTGACACATTTCATAACGAGCTCACACCATCTTGCAGGGAAGCCCAGTGCCACCATATTTGCTCGTAGATAATCCCATTCCACATGATCATAAGCCTTAGCCATATCCAGTTTCACTGCACAAGCTCCATTCTTGCCTTTTTTCTTCCTCAGGTAGTGAACACACTCATAGGCTATGAGCACATTACCAGTGATGAGGCGACCTGGCACGAACGCGCTTTGTTCTTCTGAAATAATGTCAGCAAGCACCCCCCTCAATCTGTTTGCCATGACTTTTGAACAGATCTGGTGGAGCACGTTGCACAGCGAGATTGGCCAAAATTGTGTGAGATCCTGTGGGTTCGACACTTTGGGGATTAGAACAAACACAGTTTTGTTAACTTCATTGCTCATCTCGCCCCTGTTGAGAAAACCTAGTACTGCAGAGGTGACAGATTCCTACACTAGTGGTCAATATCGTTGAAAAAAACCAACAGTAAAGCCATCTAGCCCTGGCGCTTTGCTCGGACCAATCTGGAATAAAGCTCTCTCAACTTCTTCCGGCGTGAATGGCTGCTCCAGGGTGTCACACATGGCTCCCGAGACCTTCCTTGGGATGTACTGGCAGACAAGGTCAGGATCAAGATCAGCTTGCGCTGTGAACAGATTCTGGTATAAGTTATTTGCCATCTCCTCCAACCGACCCTAGTCACATACCAGTTCACCATCTTGATTCTTCAGAGCTTGGATCCTATTCGATCGCGCCCTTGCCTTGGCTCTGGCTTGGAAATATCCTGTGTTTCGGTCACCTTCCCGCAGCCATTCCACTCAGGACGTTGGCGCTCCATGATTTCTTCCCGAGCCAGTGTCTCGGATAATTGATTCATCAAGCTCCTTTCCCGAGTCATCGAGCCTCGGTAAAGCGAACTTGCTCGCTCATCTTCTAACTCTTGTTTCAGAGAAGCTATTTTCCTTTTTACTGAACCAAACACTTCCCTATCCCAAGAGCTTAGGGAGGATTGCATTCTGTGCAGCGATGCAGCAACGGTATTCAAGTCAGCCACACCTCTGTCGGGATCCCAAGCTTGCTGCACAAAGCCTACATAGTCCTCATGCCTTTGCCACATATTCTCATAACGGAAACACTGCTTCCTCCTCCTCCTTCTCCTCGAGGTCGTCTGTTTCGGCTTTTGTAGATCGATGACAAGCGCACAATGATCCGACTCCACTAGCGGCACATGTTTCACCGAAGAGTCTGACAGCAGCTCCATGAATTTATGATCTCCAAGAGCTCTATCAAGCCTCACTTTCACATTTCTATCCCCTTCCAGCCGGTTGTCCCAAGTGAAAGGAAGACCACTAAAACCCAGATCAATAAAACAACAATCTTGGACAACTTCTTGGAATGCTGCCGTTGACGCCAGATTTTAACACATGTTGAATCGGCATCAGGAAAGGAAGAGATTGGCCGATGCGGCAGATTTAAAGGCTACAGTTGGGAATCGGCCGATTGACGCTACAGTTAGGAATCGGCCGATTGACGCTGCAGTGTTTCGTGCGATTGGCGAATGGAGTTGGTGGGGGTCGGCCGATTGAAAGGTTAGAACGTTTGGACCAATGTGGGCTTGCACCAGCAGATAGGGGATGAAGCCAATGGAATCCCAACAGAGGATCTCAATCAAAGATGACCTGACGTTGGTCAAAGAATGACGCCGACTCGATCGAGGAGTAGTGGAAGGAGTCTGGATTGGACTAGGAGATGGCGGCAGAAGATTCTGCGGGAGCCCCTTTCCTTTAGGAAAGTCTTATAGATATAGTAGTTTTTATTTAAATCAAGTTTGTAATGGATCGTAATAGATTAGGAGTCTTAGCCCTAGGGTATAAATAGGAGCGGTCAGGGTTTTGTAACATATACACATCAATCAACACAAACAATCTACTTTTTCATCGTACTTTACTTTCAAGTCAGCGACTTCGCCAATACTTCTTTTTCTTTCACGAGTTCGTACGGATTGGCAGGGCTGCATCGACACGATCTCCGACCAATTGGTAGGTTCCGTTTATCGAATAACATCTAAGCTTTAACTTCGGGCGCATCGCCGTTGTTTCATTTAGATTTATTCACCAGTTATCGATATTTACTAGAATTATAGATTTTATCTATTGTTCTAATTTTATCACCAGTTATCCAGCTTGAGATCGAACTGTTGGCTTTATCATTATTTTTCCTTGTTTATCATCATACAGCCGATTAGATCTATTTCGAGTGTTGCATCTGTTGCGATTGTTTAAGTTACTCCAGTAGTTTCTCTGCAATCGCTATGTGATTATCGGCTAATCTATAGACGGTCATCTTCATAGCAAATCGGCCAATTCGCTGATACGCTTTTCGGGACAGATCGGAACTTTAGCTGATCGGAACCCCGGAATTTAATACGTTTCTTTCCTTGTCAATCAACAGGTCAGATTGACTGGCACGCCGTGTGAACCGCACCAGGGCAATCACCTGAACAAGAGTTAAGCAGATTCTCCCGGGTCGTGTGTCCGACGCTGAAGGTCATCGGCCGATTCCCGGCCGATTTTTAGAGCCAACACACTTTTGGCATGCCCGGTGGGACGACCTCAATATCCAACATGTCAAAGACCACCGAAATCTCTGAGAACAACATCATTGAGGTTACGGAGGCAGATCTCAAGGACGACCAGAAAGAAGAACTGGCAAGACACCTAGAAGACTACAAGAAGGTATATCTACAATCTTTCAGTCATACCAGAAGCGGGGAGACCGTCAAGAAAGCTCCTCTTCCAATTCCCCGCTAGATCACCATCGCTGAGGACTCGGGCAAGATGTCCGATATGATTCAACAGTCCGTTTATCAGGCTTTCATCGACCAATCCTCAGTAATGACCAACACGGTATACAATGTCGTCATCAGTTCTTTGGTCAGCGGAGTAGCTCAAGGATATCAGGGGCCAGCATACGCCCCACCTATTGTAGCTCCAGTCAGAAGCTTACCAGGCACGTCTCACTCGGCTCCTCAACCGATATCGACACAACACGAAGGATACAACACTTTATTGCCTTCAATGCCTCCAGGATATAACGGTGTGCCATGCTTTCGATCACAAGCGCCACCTCAGCCTGCCCAGATTTCTTCCGTGCAATCACTGCCCTCAAACTCAGTACCTTGGCGGCCACCAACAACGGCGGCTTTTCCGGACCAATCAATCGGTCATGGGAGCTCTCCGATCCAGGCACCGTTCCATTCGGCTGTCCGGCCGACGGTCCCTCAGTATCAACCGGCCACGTCAGAAATCGGCAGGGGGGCAGATGTTGTGGAAACACTCAGAAGCGCGGCGCCGATGATGCTGTACGATGGGACGGCAGATTCGTTACGCCACCAGCTGTCAACTGCTCAGCCGGCCACGCTGCAGCAAAACCGCCACACGCTTTGATCCATCACCCGGCCGTCCCACCGCCGATCCACCAACATGTGCTGATCCCCCAACCAGTTGTTCATCAGCAGCAAGTGGATTGGATAGCAAGGATAGCGGAGGTGATTCAAGACCAATTCGGGTTAAAGCCGAAGGTACAAACCTATACGTACAAAACGCCATACCCACCTGCCTACGATCTACTGTCGTTTCCCCATTGGTACAAAGTTCCTGACTTCACCAAATTTTCAGGGCTGGATGACACCTCAACTGTGGAGCGCGTAAATAGATTCATCATCCAGTGCGGGGAGGCCGCCACACAAGATGCTCTGTGGGTGCGTCCATTCTCATCATCTCTATCTGCGTCGGCCTTCCAGTGCTTCACTACCCTACCACCCAACTCCATCGTTACTTGGCTCAATGTGGAAAAGCAATTCCATAAGTACTTTTACGCGGGAGTCCATGAGATGAAGCTTTAAGCTGACCAGCCTCAGGCAGAGGAGCGACGAACCAGTAACTAATTATGTACAGAGGTTCAGAGAGGTCAGAAACAAATGCTATACCCTAGCCCTGACCGACGCTCAGCTGGCCGATATCGCCTTCCAAGGTCTCCTGCCACACATCAAAGAGAGGTACGCCTCACAAGAGTTTGAAAGTTTAAGTCAGATCGTTCACCGATTGGCCGGTCAAGAAGTACGTCCATTTGATTAGCGGAGGAATTTCTAGAAAAAGGTGGCATATTTAGAAGGATCTGAATCTGAAGAAGAAGAGGAAATCGGCCTAGCAGAATGGGTCAAAGGGAAGAAGCCGATATCGTGCCCTTTCGGGAAGAAAGAACCAGAGGCGTTCGGCTTTGACACGTCAAAGGCCGATAAAATCTTCGACTTACTTCTCCAAGAGGGGCAGATCAAGCTCTCACTTTACCACACCATTCCGTCGGCCGAACTACTCAAAAAGATGAAATATTGCAAATGGCACAATGCCACGTCTCATGACACAAATGAGTGCAAAAATCTTCCGTCAGCAGATATAGTCGGCCATTGAGCAAGGCAGACTCAAATTCGAAGTCCCGGCGAAGCCAGCAAAGCCGATGAAAATTGATCAGCATCCTTTCCGTGCTAACATGGTTGACACGGGAAAAAACTCGCTTCGAACCAAGGTGCTGACGTCGGAATCGGCTAAAAAAGCAGCATCGTGGACCCCAGAAAGCAGGTTACGATGGACGATGTCAAAGGGAAAAGACGGGTTCAAGACGAGGGCGAAGGATCAGAACGATCGCGTAGACCCGTCACCTCCCAATTCTTACTCACCAAATATCAGCGGCAGCAGGAAAGATCAAGACACTGCGAAGAGATGATATGCCGACACGAAGATCATTGGCGATGCCCGTTCTTCATACATTGCTGGGAAAATAAACTCAGACTACCATCAGCTGATAATTGCCCTGAGTGCAGCGGACCAAATCGCAATGATCGCCCGCTCAAAAGGTCGCGCTCCAAAGACAGAGGATCAGAGCCGATCAGCAGAAACTGGCGCGAACAAGAGGGTCGGCGCCTTTCAGTGCATGATCGGCTGGGGGGCAGAGTTGACCGGTATGACCAGCCGAGGGGCAGGATCAACCAGCAGAAGCGACTGGGGGGCAGAACCAGCATACACGATCGGCTAGAAGAAATGGCCGACGCTAGGGTGTCAGATGAGAACCCCCTAGGAAGAGAACCAGACTGGGAGTATGCCAAACCACCGTCCAAACCGGTGAACACCAGGTGGTGCCCTGATGGACTGTCCAAATCTCAAAAATGAAGGATCCAACGTCTGCGCCAATGGGAACAACAAGAGGAAGAGCAGAGGCAAGTGGTGGATAAGAAAAACGACAGGCCTCGAGTCTGGCGCCACAAAAGAAACAACAACGAGGAGGGCGATAATCAAGAATCGGCAGCTGATGTCAACATGGTGTTCATCTTGCCGATGGAGTTCATGGCGCCCGCCGATCGAGACAACGCAACAAGTATGGAGGAGAAGATGGCACAATTGGTTTTGGAGCCAGTGACAGCCACTTTTGAGAAACTGGAAGACGAAAAATGGCAACATCTCAAGGCTCTATTCCTCAAAGGACACGTTAACGGACGACCTGTTACCAGGCTACTAGTGGACGGAGGCGCTGCAGTCAATATCATGCCATATGCCTTGTTCCGGAAGTTGGGAAAAAGCGACGAAGATCTGACCAAGACGGACATGATGCTCAAAGACTTCGAAGGCAATGTGTCTCCCGCCCGCGGAGCGCTCTGCGTCGACCTCACCATCGGCAGTAAGACCCTTCCCACTACCTTCTTTATTATTAATTGTAAGGGGTCCTACAACATGTTGCTCGGTCGTGATTGGATACACGTGAATTGCTGCATCCCGTCAACAATGCACCAATGCCTCGTACAGTGGGTCGGTGACAGTACCGAGATAGTCACCGCCGATTCCGCCTACATTGTTGCGGCGGCCGATACGCAATAGTGGAGCTCCGAACACGTCAAGTGTATATCCGGTAGGACATGGGACACTGATTTCCTGAAAGTGTTCGATTTTGGCCTACAGCCGATCCGAGCAGTCGGCTCTGAACATTCAGATTAGATGGATCAGTTCGTCCGAGAAGACGGGAAGCTTGGGCATGGATTTATGTCAGTCGATTCATTGGAGATGGTGGATTTAGGAGGTGGTAGCAAGCCAAGGCCGACGTATATTAGTGCTAGCTTGGATCCCGACTATAAATGTAGATTGACAAGTTTATTAAAAGAATTCAAAGATTGCTTTGCTTGGGAATACCATGAGATGCCTGGTCTAGATCGGTCCATTGTCGAACACCGGTTGCCTATAAAACCAGGATATCGGCCATATCAGCAGCCTGCACGATGATGCAACCCTAAAATTCTACCTGATATAAAGGCCGAGATTACAAGATTGATTGAAGCAAGATTTATTCCGTAGTGCTGTTATGCCGAATGGATTTCTAATATTGTACCCGTATACAAGAAAAACGGAAAGTTGCGCGTATGCATCGACGTCAGGAACCTAAATCAGGCTACACCGATGGACGGGTATCCAATGCTGGCAGCCGACGTTTTGATAGATGCTGCCGCAGGACATAAAGTCATCAGTTTCATGGACGGTAATGCTGGGTACAATCAAATATTAATGGCCGAAGAAGATATTTCGAAAACGGCTTTCAGGTGTCCGGGCCACCTCGGTTTATTCGAGTGGGTGGTAATGACCTTTGGATTAAAGAACGCCGGCGCTACATACCAATGGGCTATGAATTATATCTTTCACAAGCTTATTGGTGTATCGGTGGAAATCTACATCGATGATGTTGTGGTCAAGTCAAAAGGTCACCAAGAACATCTGGCTGATTTACAAGAGGTGTTGGAGTGCACAAGGAAGCATGGGTTGAAAATACCCGAACAAGTGTGCATTCGGTGTGTCGGCCGGGCAATTCTGTAAAAACCCTGATAAATTACAATTCTAAAGCCATGTCATTAGCCCAACCCTATGCTTAACCAACTAATAAAAGGGTTAGAACAAGTTAAGTTGAAATTCAAATTTAATTTGGGCACATTTGAATACCTTTGAATTTTTAAATTAACTTTCAAACCACAAGCCAAATGAGGTGTTGTCTGAAACCAAACTTGTAGAACTTTTTATTCTGAACAACTTTCATGTTCAAAAGTTTTTGAAATTCAAATTAGAAAGTGGAGAAAACATCCTGTTTGCAACCAGCCCCCTGGAACTTTTCAAATTCTCGCAAATAGGCCCTTACTCCCCTCTCTCTCCCCTCCCCGCCCGACAGCACGGCCAAGTGGCCGGCGACGCCTGACCGGCGCAAGCCGCCAGGCCAGTGGCCGCCGTTCCTCGCCCCCAAGCCCGGCTTCCCGCCCCCCCCCCCCCCCCCCCACCACCGCGCTGCCCAGTCCGCGCTCGCCGCGCGCGTCGCGCTGCCCAGCCTCTCCTCGCCACCCGCCGCGCCCAACGAACGCGCCGCGCCGTGCCACACCGCCCGTCGCGACCCGCCCGTCGCTGCGCTTGCCGCCCGCCCGAGCCGCTGCTGCAGCTGCCCTCCAACCCCCGTGCCGCGTTATCTTCTCGCTCCCCCACGCAAATCTCCGGCCGCCAGTCGCGCGCTCCCGCCCGCCGCACGCCGCGCCGGTGTCCTGATGCCGCCCACCGTGGCCAGTAGCACGCCATCGCCGTGCCTCCACCCCTGCACATCGCCCGGCACACCTCCCTCCCTCCTGCCCCTATAAAAGCCGCCCCAGGCCGCCCGCGCGAGCCACCAGCAGCCAGGGAACGCTCGCCGCCGCCATTGCCGCCGCCGAGCTCCACCCGCTCGTGGACAGCCTTCCACAGCCGCCTCCTGCCCAAATTGAACCTCCAGTCACCACTACATCATCCCACCGGAGCTCACCGACCCGCCCAACACCGCCCAGGACCGCCGGAGCACCGCCGCCCGCGCCGTCGCCGCCGCCGCCGCCTCTGGTCACCGCGAACAGCTCGACTCCGACCTCCTCCGCCCAAGCCAAGTACCTGAGCAGCTTCCCCACGTGCCACTGAAGCTCCCCGTCCAGACCAGACCGCCCCAAGCCCGCCGGAGCACCGCCGTCGACGCGTACCGCCGCCGCCGCAGCCCCTGCTCCAACGCCGGCGAGCTACTCCCAGCCGTCCCCCACCCGACCAAGACCCCCACGAGGTAGCCCTCGCACCCCTGATCCTTCCCCAGCCCTCACCCCTCGCCGCCGGCGAGCCCCTCGCCGGAATTTTGGCCGGCCACCGTACCCGAGCCGCCCGAGGACCCAATTGCAGTAATCGAAATCTTTAGAAGGGTCTGCACGTAAGATTTCAAGGACCCGGTTGTAAAAGAAAGATTCAAACCTAGATTCAAAATCAGTGAACTTGTAAAATTCGTATAAAACCGTAGAAAATTCAGAAAAATGCAAACTCAACTGTTCTGGAACCTATAGGATAAACTCCACAACTTTTGTTACAGGCATCTCCTCAGATTCTAGCTAAATCATACTTTAAATAAAATGGAAAGATTAATGGCTTTTATTCATAGACTTGTCTTGAGACAAGTGCTGGTCCTGAAAATTTTGCAGTAGGAGATTTACTTGTTTTATAAGCCAATGTAATAAGATCAGGCCCAAAGTCCATCTCTATCTACACTGTTTATTAAACTTAGTTTCATACCATGATTGGCTAAATATTTTTATACCTGCAGTTAGGTTATGAATCACCTAATGAAACTTTTTCTATACTGGTGTAATGGTACCTAAATGCCATAGAAAAATTTAGAGACTTTTTACCTCACCGGAACCTATTTAATTGATTTATGTGCTAATAACATACATTAAATTAAGAAAATAGTATCTTAGCTTGGAAAATTCTCATATTTTCACTAGAAGATAAACAGTGGTAGCGGATGCTGTCTAAAAAGTTTCATGGACAAAAACCCTGTGTAGGATCCTGTAAAAATAAATCCTTGAATAACCTAGGAGTGTAATGTCATATTTACTATGCTCTGAAAACTGCATAATAAATCCTATAAAAATTACAGTAGCTCCTGCATGATTAAATGAAAGCCCTGTAAAAATCTTAGTCTCAGTTTTTGCACCATTTGTTCATTTGTTCTGTACAAAAAGAACAAGAGTCTAGCAGCAACCATGTATTATATTTGTCATAATTAATCTGCTGCATGAAAATATCTGAAAATTTTACAGTAAGCATATCTTTCCCTGATGTGCCTAGATCCAAGGTTTCATGACCAGAAACTACTCGCTGTAGTAGTTACACTTAAATCATGTTTACATGAGGAACATAAGTTCCCATGAACACCCACCCCACCTTGCTTAACGAAGTTACTCATTGTACTATTCTACTCTATTAACGATTGCCCACGAATGATAAAGTAACTCACTTCACAACAAAACTCATGTTTTACAGACTGCAACTTTATCGTGAAGGAAATCATGTCGTTTACCATCACCACTACTTAAACTTGTGCATTCATGTAGAAACGACTACTCTCGCCGACGGGACTTACGAGCTGGTGCCCGAGTCCGAGAGTGAGCAGCGAGAAGTCCAGGCAAATTTAACTGAAGCAGTTGAAGACCCGGGTCAACGTTCAGACGATCCCCGGACTAACTTTGCACAAGAAGGCAAGCCCCGGAGCATAACCCTATTCCTTTCCTAAAATATGCAACTCATTACTCTCTTGCTTGTGCATTAAGTTTATAGGAGTTGAATGAAAACTTAGTTGCATGATGTTAGGAACCCATGCTTGAAAACTAGATGTAAGGTTCGATAGAATGCTGTGCTAATAGGACTCCGGTAAAAGCCGAGTGATTTTCTGTCACTCGTGAGAAAATAGGAGTTGAATGTTTACTACACGCTGCAATCATAAGGACAACGGACGGGCTATGGTACGATGTTTACGATTGAGGCCCGTCTGTTTAGTGAAAAATGCTAAGGCCGCAGTGTGTGGTAGTGGTGGTTAAGTCTTTGAACGTACTAACCACAATCCGAGAATATGGTAATCGGTAAGCTTAAGTACCTGATTGGCCCGGCAAGGGGACGGCATCCTACCCTTTGAACTTCGGTCCCATGTGCATATGGCGAGTGCAGAGAGTGGTCACGACCCGGCGCCGAACCGTGGCGTGGGGCTCTTGTACTCTCAGAGGGTAGCCCCGATCCACGACCCGGAAAGAAAGGGAAAAAGTTGCACGTGTGACTCTGGGAGTAACCACGTGACGTGTGTTTAGGTTTCCCTTACAAGGTTAAGAAATTCAATTCGAATCGTCCGTTTCTCACGGCTATTGAGACTGCTTAATCACTTTTACCCACAGAGTAAGAAGAGGAACAATGATGATGAATAAACTTGTTGGATGAAATTTAATGCTTCACCATGAATGATATTGGATAGCTGCTTATCTAGAATGGTTAATGAAACTAGAATCTTGAGCTAAAAGTTGAAAGTAAGGACCCACTCGTAGATGCTTTTCGGCAAAACAAACCCCTGAGCCAAAAAAAAAGAGCCTTGCATGTCTAGAGTCGGTGGAGTAGATTCCACTACACGGGTAAGTTTTGCTGAGTATTAATATACTCAGCCTTGCTTGTGGCTCGTTTTCAGGTGAGACCTTCGAAGATATGATTGCTAGCTTGACTTGGCCGTGTACTCTTCCCCCTGGTTGGTCGGTGGAATGGGATACGCCCCCGGCCAATGGAGATAATGCCGAGTGATGTCTCGTACGGGCTTCACCGAGACATCCTGTATCGTCCAACTTAAACTCTGAAGAACTTATTGGTTATGATCACTGAAGTACTTGGTTATTAAACCCAAACTTGGTTTGTAATATTTACTTATGATAATTTTCATAATATCTGCTGGAATGTGGTATTCTCTGGGCTCATGTTACCAATTCAGATCTCTACTCATCTATCCCCTGTTATTAGACACCCGCACTTTTTGAGTATGATGTTTTTGAACCACTGGCTCTGGAATTTTGTGCTAGAGTAAGTGCATTCAACCTGCAACAATCGCATTTTAGTTTCATTGACAGGAATCATAATATTGTACTAAGTATTGCCATCTATGTTCATTCTATAACATTTTGGTGATTGTTATTTTATCAGAAAGTCGCAGCAGCCACTGGTGACATGAGAAAAGCTCTAGGTGTTTGTAGGTAAATCACTTTTGTTTTTATTGAAAAATGATATTAACTGCAAACTGTAGCTCCATTGCTATAGCTAATAAAATGTTGGGCACAGCATTTTTTTAGCCTAAAGGAGTTCTAAATCTTGTTGATAGTGCTAACAAATCCAGAAATTTCTGTTTATGTCAAATCAATGGTGATTGTTTAAGATTGCTTGTCTCAGCAATGTAAGCCATTAGAATATAACATTCTTATATGTGAATTCTTAGAGTATAACAGTCATAAAAAAATTCTGGTTGGATAGATTCAATTTAGATGCCTATGCTTTGTCGAGGTATCATGTTCAAAAATCAATATCTAATTTCCTGATATATGATCAGTCCTATGGAAAGCACTTGGAGCAGCTACATAAAGTTGCAGCTTATACCGTTTCATTTTCTTTTCAGCATGTGCCAGTTCATAGCACTTTTTTTATTGAGAAATTATCTATCTTGATAACCAAGTTTTTAGCATTAGTGGTTCGATTGACTGTGCCAGGTTATCCTAAAATGCTGTAACTAAACTGATATCTTGATTTTAGCTGGAACTGTGTAACTTTTAGTGTTGCCATATCCCATCTTGTTCATATGAACAGTGTTATTGGTCAACAATGTCTGAAAATGTAGAAAATAAAGAAATTTGGTTGAGTTATGCATATAAATTGTTTATGATAGAGAGATGGGATAAACCATTAGTTCGAAGTCCACTTACTGTGGCAACACAAAAAACCATTTCTAAATTTAAGTTGATAAGATCTGCGTTGTAGTTGAAAAACTTCTAAATTTAAGTTGATAAGATATGTGTGGTACTGACAAACTTTTGGTCTGATTAATTAAATTGGTCTGATGAGTTAAATTGATCTGTACCTAATGGTCAAAGGTGTTTGGAGAGGTTCGGTATGTTCCTTGTTCATTTCTCTCCATATGTGCGTGTAGGAATATAACAAGAACATGGTATTGGTGCCATAGTGATGGTGCTTGGTTTTTTTTAAACACGTGCGGTCGGCTCTTCCAACAGTGATATTTTTATATCTATATAGATTTTTGATATTTTATAGTTATACATTTTTGATAGTTTATAAAAGGCTTGTAGAATCTAAAATTTAGTGTGGGTATTTTTTTGCAACATTATTTTTTACACACGTGCGTGCCGTACGTACACTCTACTAGTCTATGCTATAAAGATCGAGAACAATTGAAAATATTTTTCACCCGTATCGGGTCCACTGTACCCCTCACGTTGGACCCACCTGTCGGGATCGAGGCAGGTGGGTGGAGGGGTAGACCCATAGAATTTGCGAGTTGGGTGATGTTTCTGCCCAAAACTGATTATTTTTCACCCACCGCGGTCATACCCACCCATCTAGGGCTGGACTCGCACCGGCTCGTTATCTAAACAAGCAAAAAAAAAATTGCAGCTCGGTTTGGCTTGTCCGTAGCTTGAGGCCGCAACTCGTTTGGGCTCGCGAGCTCTCAGTGACGGAGAGGGGAGCGGTGGATGAGAGCGCAAGCTGCGAGGCCACCTCAGCAGCGGCGCGAGGTGAGAGAAGGGTGGCCCGTCGGATTTGAGCGCGATCCCCGTGGTGAGCCGTTCAAGCTCATCAGAGATGTGAGTTCAAGCTGGAGTATCCCGTCCTCCACCGTGACCCGACGATGCATTGGCGACGCGTGACGACACGACAAAGCAGCAGGCTGGAGGTCACCAACGCGCACCTCTACGGCCGGCCTCTACTTAGCCTCCATCCTGAGATCTGCTCGCTCAAAATCCGCATGAATGGAGAATCTCAGATCAAAGCTAAGAAAACATATCAAGTTTCCTCAACGATTGAATGCTCTCATGTGAGATAATGAAGCCGAACTAAATCAACCAATCAAAACAAGAGCATCTCAACTCATGCGCTCTCACCTCCTCAACACCAAGAACAGGGACATAGGCGCCCGGCTGGTACCAGCAAGATAAGCTCCGGGGGGTGATGGCGACGCCGGGGAAGGAGGTAACAACCTTGCCAATGATGCGCTGCCAGAGCTGCTGAACCCCTCGCCGTCGAGATCCAAGCAGATGAACACCAAGTATAGACAGAGATGAGGATAGAGAGACGATATGGATAATGGATGGGACCTGTTGAATTGTTTAGAGGCTGTTCTTGTTTTCCTTCACTGCTGAACAACTACTGAAGAGTCATTTGTAATGGCTCATTAGGCTCGCAAGCCGTTCGAGCTGGCTCGTTATTTCTAACAAGCTAAAAGATGAGCTCAGCTTGTTTGAAAAATACAACAAGCTGAGTTGAGCGAAGTCGAGCTAACCACGAGCCGAGCAAGCTAACGAGTTGTGAGCTTTTTGCCTAACCCTAGCTGGATCTGCCCGCGACGGTTGGGGATCGCCGAGGAGGCGGTGGGCTTGCTTCGACGATAAGATATAACTTATTTGTACTAATTGTTTACAACTCTGAAATATGGGAACAAAGCATGTAGTTTTGTTTTAATCTCAGAAAACTTGACCCTGCTGCTCTCCATCATCCCGTAATTTTGAATGTGTAGCCGAGAAAACTTGAATCCACAAGAAATCATCCTGCACTTCAATGTATTTAAAGCCCGTGCTAACACAGAAAAGTTACAGAGAATAGATATTCCTATGGTTAGGGCTTGTGGTTTCACACTAATAAACATGATAAACAATGGAAAATGTCACAAGCTAGCAATGACGTTTATCATGCTACATATTTTTAAAATTTATTTTGAAAAATAATTTAATTAACACTTAATTTAATATATTTTTAAATTAAAATCTAATTAGGTTTCTTAAATCACGTGCGTGTCGCACGTGCGTCTATGCTGGTGTCTATAACCAATTAACCATTCATCTCAATGTGTATAGCCATTCAGCAGCAGCATTTCTATATATGAAAGCCCCCGGGCTAGGTGCTCGTTTAGCCTATCCACGTCGGCCCAATTTTTATCCACCGTTCAATCTTGTTTCAATGGTCTGGATGCCTCCTCGGCTGAGTTTCCTAGCGTTCACACGTCGGGCCCGGTTCTGCTACGCGTTTACCTAGGTCCGAGCTCCTTCCAAGAAGTTTCCGTTTCCCCTTCTTTCCCTCGTCTCTTTTTTGCCTGCGGGCGATTTTTTGCTCGGGAGCTTTCCTTTGCAGCGTGGTGCCACTGCTCGTCGTCCGCCGCTGGTATGGCTCGCGGTGCGCGAGGATGCCCGGCTGCAGCCGGCTCGGTTTCCCACTCCTCGCCCATGGCCGGTACGGCGATGCCGCTGCCGCTGCCTGCCCTGCGCCTAGGCTCCTCACTCGCGGCGGCGGGCCAGGCGGCAATCGTCGCTCCCGACCCGCGGCCTGCCTTCCGCCCAGCTCCTCGTTCGCAGCCAGTCAGGCGGCGGCCGTTGCTCTCCGCCCGCGGCCATACCGGCGTCGTTGCTCCCTGCCTGGGGCCGTGGGGGAGATCCTCCTCCGCGCCCCGCCGGACGACCCCGCGCCGCGCTCGTCTACAAGTGCTGGTGCCGCCTCGTCACGGACCCCGCCTTCCACCGCCGCTTCCGCGGCCTCCACTGTCACCCCGCTTCGATGCTGAGCTTCCTCCGCAACGAAGTGCCCCGCGCCGACGACGGCGCAGACGACGCCTGTGCTCCACCCGCTTCGTCCGCACCGGGGCCTCATGGCTGCCCATCGCCGCCCGCCGCGGCTGGCACGCGCTCGACGCCTGCGCCGCGCCAGCCACGTCCTCCTCCAACGTGCCTCCGGCGCAGCTCCCGCGCATGCGGCGATCCGCCGCACCGTGCGGGACCCGCTCGCCGCCGGCGACCGCGTCCACATCGACCTGCCCGCCCCCGCGCTGCCTCGGCGCCCGCGGTGCTGGAATTCCGAGATGCTCTGCGAGGATGACCCTTACGGGCCCTTCCGCGTCGTCCTCGTGGGCACGGACGCCGAGGGGACCTTCGCCTGCATCTACTCTTCGCCCGAGCCCACTGCGTGGAGCGAGCCAGCCTACGCGCCTCAGCACCCCAGCGGCGGCGGCGGTGACCACGTCGACGCGGTGCACGGCACCCTCCTCGTGACGCGCTCTACTTCGTCTGCTAGAGGAGGACCAGGGTGCTCAGGTACGACCTCGGCACGCGCGCCATGTCCGTGGGGCACCTGCCGCCAGTGTCCCATAACCAGCGCATGGCGCTAATCACGACGGAGGCCGGCAGCCTGGGTTCGCGAGGATGATGAGAGCTACCGGTTCTGTCTCTCAATGGAGGCTAACGGAGGTGCCATGGAATGGACACGAGGTCCGGTCCACGGCCGGTCCGGCACCGCCGCTGGCTGCCCTACGCTCTAGCTCCTCTCCCACGGTCAGCCAGGCGGCGGCCCTCGCTCCTCGCCCGCGGCCAGACCAGCGCGTTGCTTCTCGCCAGCGGCCGGCCAGGCGGCGGCATTGCTTCTCGCGGATGCATCTGACCGTCAGGGGCAACCGTGTAAGCCACCGGCTGTTCTCTCGTTGTTTTTTTTTTTCTTCTTAATTGACGTTCGAGGAAGACGAATGGCAAGGGAAACTTGAATGAAGCTTCATTTGCATAAATCAATACTTCGGTTGCTTACCTGACAGATACCACTTTATTGATGATTTGCCATCCAGAAGTTCATTTGATTTTGCTTTGATTAAGGCATGGTCTATTGATATGTATTAATACCATTAGCAAACTATACCTTTTGCCCACAGAAGATTCTGGTTTTGGATACTTCAGTACATATGCTATAGTCAAGACATGTACAACCTAGCGTAATTTTGGTGTTATACAGATAGTCACGACATTAGGCATGCCAATAAATACAATCCTATCCTGCAAATGAGGATGTACATTGTGTGCTTATTTGTTGTTTCTGTTTACGGAATTCTGCAGAGTTTTGTTGGCCATGGTGACTCAATAAATGAGATAAGAACTCAAGCATTGAAGCCTCAGCTCATCATTTCTGGAAGCAAGGTTTACCAGTGTACATTCACAGTGCCTGTGGCCTAACTTGTGTGATTACACATGAATATTGACATGAGAGGGCTGTTTAGAAGGCTGCAAATGGACGGATCAGTGATTAAGTGTTCTGCCTCCCTCCCTGAAGGCTGGGAACGCAGGTAAATTTCTTCTCATTGCTCTTCATTCCTCTTGTCTCGGGTCTCAGCTATTAATACTGATTTGTCGCATATAGTCGCTCATTCCGTTACCAGGTTGTTCATCCTGAGCTGCATCTCCTGCTTGGCCCGCCCAGTTCTACGCACTCAGGTAATATCTTGCATCCGCATTTCCTTTCCTTTCCCTAGCCATGCTTTCAAGCTGCGGAGATCTGATGATATTTTTTTATTTTGCAGGAGGATACGCTTGGGTTGGCCGTTGGATTTTTTGGATGGCTGAGTTTGGTATCCCTCCTATTTATTGTAGATTAGAATTTAATTGTATTTTTATAGTTTTTTTAATTCTGTTTTGTTCACTAACAAGATAATGCCATTGCTGCCATTTAGGGAAGAGCACTTATACTATCCAAACGTAGATTTGGTTACATTTCTAAAGGTACGCACTAAATACTAAAGACGTTGCCTAAAATAACATTGGCCATTTTTTCCTCACGCTTGTGTTCACGAAATACACATACATTTGTAGCAATTACAGTTTTCTCTTGCTATTTCGCCATGGTCCTCTCCTTTTAGATACGAACAATCAAAATAATCAATTGTGTTTCCATGTCAAGCACCACTATAATTAGCCAAGGCTCTTTCAATGCTCAATTATTCTTGTGTATCTTACAAATTCATGACAACTTCATTTTTAGCAAATGGCTGCAACTTCCAGCTCATCCAACTCCCTCAACATAGTAGGTTTACTTCACTGCATCGGTTAACTGCTTTATCATAATTAGCATAGCGGCTGCCCACTGCAGGTAGCTAAATTATACCTTACATTTTAATTAACCCATAGTAGCTTCAATCCTGCCACCATGTGAACGCATGCAGCCCTGAAATAGCTTGCCACTATGCCTTGAAAGACAGCACGCTGCACGAGCAGGCCATCTGAACCAGTAGGGCACCAAAGCATCACTGCCAGCCATCTCTTTTGACTTCTTTTCATCTCACCCTGCCAGCCTCCTGCTTATTTTGACTTCTTTGTGTGAACACCAGGAAAGAAGACAGGGAGCTGTCAAGCTACACCAACAAAAAGTACACATTGCATCAGGTTTCGTACACATATTCTCATTTTTCTTCTATTTATAATCTCTTAAGCATCTTCTTCAATCTTCATCATGCACTGAGAATTTGGACATTCAATCCTATACTCCATTTTCTTCCCTTCTCCTACCTCAGCCCACCATAGAATTACCGAGTTTGATTTAGCTACTTTCAAGTGTGAAGCGAAATGTACTGATTGCTGTTCTGATTCTGATTGCAAGGAAATAGGAGAAATTAATGCCCTCCCTTCATTCTCCTGCTTCAATTGCAGTACAAAGCTTATCTGCCTACTGAAACTCCAAAGGTATGAAGCAACTCCTTTGATTTGGCTACTGAAACTCCAAAGCGAAATGTACTGATTGCTGTGGACAATGCATTTCGAAATTGGAATACAGTTCATTCTGACATGCTTAACTGATTTTTGGTTGCTTCTATTTCTTCATAAATCGTGTGAGCATTTCATTTCAAATTTCACAAAAATATATGAATGCATATGAAACCAAAAGATGATCTGTTTACCATTTTTATGTGCAACCGTCCTGTTGGATAGACCAGCATACATCAAAGATGCACATAATAATTCCCCATGTATCTGGGTATGAACTATGGCAGGCCCCTGGATCGATGTGAACTTTAAGCTGAAAGCTCCTTGCTTAGAAAGATGACACTGGACTATGCCTTCCTGCTTTTTATTTTTGTGTTGTTTAGTTAAACCTTCCTGAAATTCTTCTGGTATAGTTAAAAAAGAAGAAGAAATTCTTCTGCTTCAGGTACCTCATTTTTTGCATGGCCCCGTAACTAATTGCTGCAATATTATGTGTGTTTTAGCTTGCCAGGTGCAATCTTTTCTGCTTGATTTCAACTGAAATGCTCCAAATGCTAATTACTACAGGAGGTTGTCTCTCCCAAACCAATCCAACAATTGATAAGACATTATAATACTAGATCTGTTGATTGTATGAGGTCCAGTGATATAGTGTGAATGTACTAATATTACAAATTCCATCATTTCGGATCGTAAATTTGTTTAAAGATAAATTATGACCAAATAGAAACAATGGAGATGTTGCTTTGTTGACTGCACATCGGTACCGCTACTACCAAACGGATGTTTTCTGCAATCGCATAGGCATGCTGACGATCAACACAAACAACACCGAGATGGAAGCACTTATCACCACTACATGGTGAATGAAAGAAAGGGACAAGAGCTATTACAAATTAAGGATGCAGGCAGCAAATCCCCCTCCATGTCTTCTTTAAATTCCTGTAATCAGTTACTACCATCCCCATCCTTGTAATAATCCATTATCGTATAAAACCAAATAGAAATATATGAGTTACATGTACCCACCTTGATTACTATTTCATTTGCAGATATCTTTCGCATATAAATATATTCTAATGACTTCCTACACTGCTAAATGGGATGAAGACCACATTTATACGGTTTAAACATGAACGCGCGCGCTATCGCGCGCGTCATTCACTAGTTCCTAATTCATCAGTTTGGGTAGACCACAAACGCGCGCACCACCACCCAAACGGCTAAACGCCGGACCCGCCGACCGGAGATACGCGTGCGAGCCTGAGCCCGCGACGTGGACGTGCGGGAAAATCCCTCCACACGGATCTCATCCCGTCGACCAGCCCGGCTCCTGCTACTTCAACTGAGGACGGCACAGCCAGAGAGATTCCCGTGGACGTCTCCGATCCGGTGTCCATTTGTACAGCCGTATCCGTATCCCGCGCGCTCCCGAGAGGAGTTAGCTCGCCGTTGCCACCGGCGTCGCGTCCATGAAATGGTGGAGTGCTCCCTCGCTGCCACCCTCGCTCCGCGCCCGCTGCCCGGCCGGGTCCGGAAGGACCCGCTGCGGCCGGCCGTTCCTGCGGGGAGGGCGAGGCTCCGGGTGCGATCGGCGAGGCGGGAGCAGCATCCGCCGCCGGAGCCGGTGGCAGTCCGGGGCGCTTCTGGGACGGAGCACGACGGCCGGGCGCTGGGGCAGGCGGCGGCGGGGCTCGCCGCTGGGGCGTGGTCTCGCTGACCGGGTTCGCCGGTGACGCGCCCCCGCTGCCGACGCTGCCACCCCGGGCCGAGTCACTCACCGTTGCGTTCCCCATCGCAATGGCGTGCGAGGTGGGTCAGGCTCCCGAGTTCCTCCAGTGCCAATGGACGGCGGCTGAGAGTGCCACTGATTTTACTGTTTGGTTGGCACAGGTAATTATGCCGAGTCTGCATTTCGAATAATGAAAAGGCAGAATGAATAGTTCTTGGAAATCATCACCCGAAGACAAAAGAAGTAGGACAAGTTATTTTCAGTGTACTTATTTTGCTGAGTGTGTAGATTGGGATCAGAAACTGCTGCAAACCATGGTAGACATGTTTCCACTGAAATCGGCTGATGCGGCCTACAGTAAAATCAGTGGGATGCTTTCCACGCTTGGCGACCCATTTAGGGCTCGTTCGGCACCACAGGATTAATGCCGACCTGTTTTCCATCCTGGCTAGGATAAAGTGAAACCAGCTGTGTCACTGAATCCTGGTGAACATCCATTCCTGGCCAGGATCAAAGTCACAGGGAATAAAAACATGCGTTCGACAGCACAAGGAACAAAAACAAGGCTTCAACAGGATTTCAACTAATCAAATTTTACCAGCAGCTACTAGTCCCACATCCGGCACATACACAATTTACCAGCAGCAACTAGCAAATATTCATGAGGAAGATACAACTTCCCCATGGACCCAAAGCATGACCAATTTGTTGATCCAAACTGCAGAAACAATGATGCTGTAGATACAGGTAATAAACAGCACAATACTCAAAGTCAAACTCACGCCAACATTTCATAGATCACATGACGTAACTCAGCATCTCGTAGCATATAGTAGCATCTAGGAGAGAGTCTCGTTAATCCAAACTTGTAGAAGTTACTTGCAGTAGGTAAACCGCGGCAAAGCCCTTCAACTCCATGGAAATGTGAGTGTTCTAGACCTGAAATTGCAACGACAAAAAATGTCAGTTTCTACAAACAAGAAATGGCAATCAAAATGGCACAGATCTTGGATGGAACTCAATGAAGCAAATGAAGTATAGTTTGGATTTAGAAAGGTAGAGCAAGTGTAATGTTTAGCAATGACATACTCATTGTAGAACTAAAGCATATGGAAGAGAGTAAGGTAGCAGCAAAATATTGCAAGACAAATAATCTGCCATTCAATCTAACACTAAAGCATGCCACGTTCTTGGTTAAAGAGAAAGAAATCAAAGCTATCATACTAACAGTTGTTTTGGACATGTTTAGCAAGAGAAGTAAAGAAAAGAAAAAAAACAAGCTAGCATATGAGAGCATCAATGCCTGGTAGCAGAACAGCAGAAGCATTAAATACCTTTTGGAGTTGATACCGGGTCCCAAGAAGGCGGAGGTTCGTCTTCCCCAACTCTAACTAATGTCGGGAGGCTCTACAGTTGCAGAGCAGAACACAAGAACAGGGCAAATCAGCAATGGAATATTGAACTTTCATATGAGCAACAGAACAAATACCAAATAGGAGTATAGCACAAAGATTCTACATCAACAGGAAAGAAGGAAAATGGAAGTATTGTAGGTCTGAAACCGATTTAAAATGTTGTAGCCACTTCAGCTTATGAACAATCCTTGTTTTCATTCCTGATTGATTCAAGTGATTTCAGCTCAAACCTCACAAAATCATGCGATTTTCCATATCAGTAATAGTTTTTCATTTCAAAAAATGGAGCAGCTCTACAGGTCAGCTCTACAGGTGCATAAATGTGACAGCTCATTGATTAGGTATAGTATTGTGTTTTCACTAGCAGTATTGGATGAAGGTCAGCTCTACAGTATTGTATTCTCACATAGTTCAAAAAAGAAAAAGAAAAAGAATTGGACCCTCAAGCTAAATTATACTCCAATTCAACAGCATCCATAGCTGAAAAACAATTATGCCTGCAGAAACACAATAGGGACCAATCTGCCTTTCACACATTCCCTTCACCGCATGGGCCATGTCTCCCCAAGCTCTCAATAACTCCAAGGGCATTTCCAGCCTATGTCCATGCCTCCTCCCAACCTTTACACTCTTGTACCGAGCTGTTCTTGTGCTATCCCCAGCCCCCATAGAGGCTACTGAACCATCACTACTAAAAAACGATTTGTAGGGCGGGTAAAATGGCATTTGTAGGGGCGGGTGCCGCACCCGCCCCTGTTTCTCGCTGCTAAAAATACCTATTTGTAGGGGCGGGTACCTTACCCGTCCGTAAAAACCAATTTCTAGGGGCGGGTCATGCCCTAACCCGCCCCTGAATATCGATTTCTAGGGGCGGGTTCCTTCCTGTCTAAAATTTTACTAATTTGAATTTAAATTTTCCAAATCCATTTCCCGCCACCTTTTAAAATTTTATTTCCCGCCAGTTTTGACCTATCAAATTAGTGCGCGATCGAATGTCATAGTAATCGATATGGAATACGTTTCATGAATATAAACAATTGCACGTACAAAATTAAATCATAACGTAATAAAGCATAAATACATCATTACAATGCATCATTAGAGTACATCATTAAACGTGCTGCTTGAATAAATATTTTTTCACTATTTTTCAACACTACTTGAGGCGGCACGGTGTTGCTGGTTCGCCCAGTCATGAAGACCAATGTATTTAGGGACCGTTGCTAATTCGTGGTTCTTTTGAAAAAATTATCGTTTTCGTGGATGACTTCATGCATAATGAAACGATATAAATCAGCTACTAATTGTTTCTTATGGAGTTGTTGGTTGTGCTTTCTTGGATGGATCTGCAATTAACAAATCCATGAAAAGATTAAGAAAATATTAGATACACGCAAAAATAATGTACACATATACATCTATCCCTAATAAATACTAGTCCCTTACACATTTAGGATATGTTGTTTATCTCTCTTGCACCCTCATATGCTCGCACATGTAATACCTTCAGTACACGAAATTTGCAGGTTGCTTGTGGCACGGGAAGTTTGTGCATATACTCAATGTTTCCCCTCTATCGGCGGGATGAGCACCTCTTTTTTAATGTAGTACATGTAAGCCCTGTTTAAAAGAGAAAGAAATGAGAAGTTAGTTTATAAATATTTACTTTTATGAAAAAAATAGCATGATGTACATATGGAAAAAAAGAAATTCGCTAACATTTTGAGGATGAATAAGAATTCATTATATCTACTCGTTGGTATAATGGCATCATTTATTTGTAAATAGCACCAGAGTCTAACCATTCGATATCTAGTTCACCGAGGCGGAACATGTTGTGGATGTCTTGAAAATCGAACATGACATCCATGATGTCTCTACCGTGAAGTCCAAATACTTGCGAATGGTACAGAGAGCATAGGTTATAGAGCCCAAGTCTACATGCCCTCAGGTACCAATTATGCATCCTTTGCATTTCACTTGGAACCGCTGTGATAGCCCATTCGGGTAGAAGTGGTTTACCGTACTCAAATCTTTTAGGACAATCTGGTAAATGGAAGTGTATCAACCCCAACATCCTGTTCGAAATCTGTGTCAGTGCGTGGCAAGGAATAGCCTCGTTGTCTGCTGGAACCGGAATTGAATTCATCCTTTGACTTTAACTTAGACTTGGACTTGTCCCTTTTGTTTGCCGCATGCCATAACTCGGCAATCTCTTTCCCTTCCGGATGCTTCCTGTAAGCCCATATCACTCGCGGAACAGGCAACTGTGAATCCGCTGGTGGAGCCAGTGGAGTATGCTCTCGTGATCGGGCAACCTGAGCCGGTGGTGATAGCGGGGGAGGTGGTGATAACTCTCGTGGTGGTGGCGGTGATGGCGTTGCCTCCTCTTGTGGTGGTGGTGGTGATGATGGTGGGGCCTGTAGAGTTGGAGGAGTATGCTCAGATGTTGCCCGCTCTTGTTGTTGTGGTGGTGGTGGCGAGTATGATCCGGAGCAGCAATAAGTTGTTCACCAAGCAGTACGATATCTCGTTTATGCCACAGAATGGTATTGCTAACGCATTGTCCAAGGCAATTCTTCCCGTCTGCAATGGGGATGTCTATCTCGTTATCCTTATAGCTTGATTTCAGGAGTTGCTCCACTTGTACGCATGCATATAGGGGCGGGATCGGTTTTCCCTCAAACAAACCCCCACCCGGAAAAACCTGAACCTTGGCAACTTCCTTTGTCTTCACAGCTCTGCCGATCGGATACAACAACAAGCAGGGAGTAGCCATGGATATGCAATCTACCGGCTATGGCTATGCTGTGGTAGATGCGACACTGCTCTGAGCACCCGCCGTATTTGCTTGGCTCAATCCAGGAGGGGGCATCATCACCATCTGTTGTTGCCCCACCTCTTGCGACGGGTTAATCCATAACAGCCTAGACTGTTGCTCCTCTGCAACTGCTGCCCGAAAATACTACCTAAACTTACTTTCTAGAGCTTTCTCTGCCGCTTGTTGCAATTCTTCCTTGTAGCGGTCATGCTTCCAATAGCTAGCCCGGTCCTGCTGGAACCCATCCTTGATGGTCAACTTAGAGGACAAGGCTGTGACGTGGCCTCCATGCTCTTTGGATCCAATGGTTGTATTAAGCAGATCCTTGTCCCTCTTGGCTTTGAACTTTCCTTGCTTCTGGAGCTCGGCAAGTTCGTACATTTTTTGTGCAACAGCTTCAATTTCGGGTTGGTCAAACTTAGGCTTGCCATCCACTATACTAGGTTTCCTTGCTTGAAGCCACCGCCAGCCACGTTCGTCTAAGCCTTCAAAAGGGTCAGGTTGCCCGACGTCTATTGCTTCCTCTCTTTCATGACGCCACTGATCGACCTTCCTTTGGTATCCACCAGGCCCAAGACGAACTCTATGTGTGTTTCTCTATGCAAGTTCTCTATTCCTTTGGCTTAGGGCTAGAACTTCCTTAGAAGTCTTTTGTCGAACAAACTTATCTCATTGTGCCCGTGTGATTTTCTAGTAATCTGCAAATGGCTCTCGACCCTTCTGGACATACTTGGTATTCAGATCACTCTTCCACCAGTGAAAAGTTTCACCCAACATCTTCTTAGCATAATGCTTAACTCTTTACTAAGTTCCTCGTGGCAAAATAAATGTTTTTCTCAACAGTGCCCACATCGCTTATTTCTTCCCCTGAGGAACCGTTAGCCAATCGGGTATCGTTGGATCCAAAACCATCTTTGTTCTAATAATAGAACCGATTGTGTTATGAAACTTTGCACGCACCTCAGGAGGCTCTATGGGCTCGCCTGCTGCGTTAACTGCATTGACCGTCCATTAGCCTTCGGGGTACCGGTTCCTTCCTTGTTGACCCCGTTTCCTCTTGCTTTGGCTGCTAGAGATCGTATGTTGAGGTTCCGGACTGGAGCTATCATTGCATTGAAGCTCTTCCTATGTGGGGCTTGGGGTTGGCGTCGGCGTTTACTCCTTCCTGTCGGAGCCACCTACACGGATCATAGGATTTCGACTAGTCATTACACGTAGTCTTTGAAAAACATATACTAAAAGCTAGATGGTAATTAATCGCGTGTAGTCATTACCTGGATTCGGAATGTAGTCCGGATCAAACTCCGACCTTGAACGGCGTTCGCTTGGAGTGGTAGGGTGTGGATCTATCAGATCGTGCCACACGCCGTCTATCCAACCCCGTGTCCAATCCCAGGTCCTTCATTTTCCAGGTCCGCATCATCATCGTCCCCAGATTGCATATCATCACCAGCATCGTCATTACCGGTTTGCACACCGACGTTGGCCAGGTCATCCCACAACACTTGGGATGCAATTCGCTCAATTTCGTCAATTTTCGGTGCTGCATGCTCCATTTGCAGGGATGACGACGACGGTTGATCCATCTTTTTAGCAGAAGCACAAAACAATCCCTTATATTACATCATTAGAGTGTCACAATAATTCATTCTTAATACAAAATTAAACTAAGCTCACAACTTTTTCAGAAAAAATGCTTGAAATATACACTATCTCATATTCAGAGTTGAACTAAAATGAATTTCACTAATTCACTAACATTTTACTAAAATAAAAATTTAAATAAAATTTGACGGTGGGTGAGAACCGTGAGCAGGGATTCGTGGGAACCCCCGTTTAGCGATTCGGCCAGGGGTCTAACACGCAATGAGATTCCAACCGTGTGACAAGGAATTTAGGCAGGTTCGGGCCGCTTGGGAGCCTAATACCCTACGTCCTGTGTGTATAGCGTTCTTGTTCTTTGCTCGAGTGAGCTCAGAGTGGTTGCTTCGGGAGACTTGAGTCTGTCTTTTACATGTTGCCCCTATGCCCTATTTATAGCTCCTCCCCTAGGCCCAGGGAGGAGTTTTTACTATGTTTGGTTTTACCGTCCTTGGGTGTGAATACGTCGCCGATTAGTTGGGCGCCCCCCTGCAAGTGGAGTGAGTTCGCCTGGCGCCTTCCTGATCCGTGGGCCAGAGTTGGTTTGCCCCGGGATCTCCTCCTGTGGCCTCCTCAGAATGCCCCGGGATCCGCAGGGGGCCTGAGGGTCAATGAGGCACGCCCCAGGGTGTCCGGGGTCCTCCTTGGAGCCCCCAGGGATTTACCGCATTTACTTTGATGTGACGGGCAGTACAGCCGGTGGGCCCTGCCTGCGCTGTCCACAACCAGGCTGATGCGACGCGACCGAGCAGGGGAGGGTTCCCCCGCCCTGGTCATCGTGCCGTCTGATCACACGCCTCCCCCATAATCATGATATTTTTACAGGGAGGAGACGCTGCCGTAGGTCCCGCCGCGCCGTAGGGCCGCGTGGTAAAAGACCACCTGGGGTAATTCCTTCTCGACTAAGGAATGACCCTGACAAGGAGGGCCCCCGGGGTCCTCTCCCACCTCAGCATCTCCTGGATGCTGCCGTGCTGGGCCGGTGTCTTTGTGCCTGTGGCGGGCCTCTCGGTCCGTTAATCCCTAGTTTGTGGTGCGGGAAGGGACCCCCATTCCCGTGACGCTGACAGAAGCCCCCGGGCCCACACCTGAATCCGGAACGGCGGTTCGGGTGTGGGGCCAAGAAGTTAATGCCGTCGCCACGTACACCACGCCGCCCGACCCCTTAGGGGTTCGGGCCGGCCCTCCTGTGTGGGGATGCCGCCCACGCCTCGCGGGAATTCCGCGGAGTTGGAGCGCCACGTCCCCCGATCTTTGATTAGGTATAAAGCCGAAGAAGAGGGGGCGCCTCGGGTCACGTTGCCCACTTGTCTTTCTGCCAACAAGTTCCCCTTCTTTTCGTCTTCCTCGCCTCGCTACACGCTTAAGCTTGCCGCCATGGGGCGCCATCATAGCTAGCAGCCCTCCGGCCGCCGTGTACTTGATTTCGGGCCCTCCTCGGTGGACAAGGAGGGCGTGAGCAGGGCGAGGAGGCTAGTGACCCCGACACCATCCTCCGCGCGGGCTCACCGTACCCGTAGACGAGGCATGCGCGGGAGGTGGTCACCTTCCTCCCTTTCCTGATGGTGGGGCTGATCCCCCGTTCTCGTTGTTCTTCGGAGGAGTACGCCGTGTACCTGGTGCACCTCTCCCCCAACGCCGTTCTGACCCTGGCCATCTTCGCCCATGCGTGCGAGATGTTCGTCGGGGTGACGCCTTCGGTGGAGCTCTTCCGCCACTTCTTCCAGCTTTGCCAGTCATCGTCGGTAGTACCCAGACCCGGCGCGGCGACTCAGCCGCGGACTGCGGGTGGATGCTACTTCCGGATCCGCCCGTCCCAACGCGACGAGTTCATCCCCTTCAGAACGACGGAGAAGTGGGAGAGCTGGGAGCAGCAGTGGTTGTACACAGAGGTCAGCCATGACTCCCCACTTCTCCGCCTTCCTGCCTGCCCGCCGGTACAATCCGCGTCATGGAGCGATCAGCACTGGGCGCTGGATGGGGCACGGTCCGGGACCGCATCGTCAACCTGCGACAGGCCGGGTTGACGTCCGCGGTGGTGGTGCTCGATTTCTTCCGCCGGCGCCTTGCTCCACTCCAGGCTCGTCTTCACGCGGCGTGGTTTTACACCGGTGATGACGACGCACCAATGTCAAATGCTCTTGTCATACAACACATCGTACCCTTGTTGCTCCTTCGCAGGTTTGAACTGACTGCAACAGCATGTTTGGTAGCAGAGGTCTTAGGCTCACCAATGTTCCCTTCAACGATCCAGGAGTTGAGGTTCAGAAGAGCTGAATGAACAACATAGCATGACATGTCAATACATTATGGCGTACCATGTGTACCATATGCATATGAATGAAAAATGAAACACGTGTGGAAACTTACGTGCAGTGGATTGAGAAGTTATGTGATGTGAGTCAAAAATTGCACACAAGGTAGAATTTGCTTTCACGTCAGCCTTGTTGTCACCTAACTTTTCATACTCCAGTATCTCATTTGGTAACACGTCTGTATGTCGGGCCTCAAGGACTTGAAGCATTCCTGAACCACAACACAGATGGCAAAAAAAAGAGATTTAGCAACTTCTAGAATGAACTAGTTGAGTATTCCCATCATGAATTAACCAACTAACCTCTGCAGTTCTTGTGATTACGGCATCCAAAGAAGCGAGTGATTTGCATATCTTCATAATCAGATTGACAAGGGAATTAAAATTAACGAGGTGATGATTAAACTGATTTGATTTCAATAGATGATGTGGTGCATTTACCTGCAATCCAGACGCCAATGCGGGCATTTGTCAGCACACATGCACCGGTTGTTGTGATGGTGTGATGCACATCATAAGTACATATTGGTGGTAGCGGCAAATTGCAGGTGAGAACAACTTCTGGCACATCCAGAATGAAGCCTCCCACACGCCACCGTCTTGTACGTTACCAGCGTGAAGAAATAAACTGGTACTAATGCACAGAAAGAAATTATAAGATGTTGTGCTTACGCAGTTCCTTATCACTTGATGAAAGAAATGCGTGTGAACCACCTGAAGGGAGGGGAGAGAGCACACATGTATGTACGAGGGACTGGATTTACAGGGAAAATTAAAGGGTGAGAGCCGTTTGGTGCTTACCAAGCATTTTGCAGTAAAGCTGCCTCCAGGAGCGGTGGGGCGGGTGAGAAGTGTGTAAACTGGTAGTGGTTAGAAGACCAAGATCTCGGAAGAAGGCGTCGCACCAGATGGAGTCATCGGAGACAAAACGACGCAGCCATCTAGAGGTCCCAAAGAGGCTTAATAAGTCACTGTTGCACATGTGCTTGGCAACCTCTGTCCATGTGTCTGTTCCGTACCTGCATAATTTTATTTTTGTCGTCAGTACTGAACCAAGGGGGAAAATGAAGAATGCAGAAATCAGTTGTTCTGCCTTTTCATTTAGAAAGAAGGAGAAGAATATGTGTTCAACCAAGTCTACTGAAGCTGGGCTGAGGGAACCGGGAACATTTGTTGCGATATATGCTCGAACGCTTGCAGGATCAATTTAACATATACTGGAAGCAAAGAGCTCACGCAACCTGGTTGCTTCAGGGAGGTGCTGAGTTGTGTGACCCCTCGTATCACACAGGAGATGAATGATGCTCTTCGTGCCCCTTTCTCTGGTGAGGAAGTGTGGGCAGCACTGGGGAAACTTGGAAATTTGAAAGCGCCAGGAGCTGATGGTATGCCATCTGTCTTTTACAAACAAATTCTGGACTCTGGTAAGTGATCGAGTTAAAGCAGAGGTGCTAGATTTTCTAAATGGTGGGGAGATGCCACAAGGCTGGAACGATATGGTGATCGTTCTGATTCCCATGGTAAGGGAGACGGAGAAAATCAATGAGGGTCGCCCAATCAGACTTTGTAATGTGCAATACAAAATAATATCAAAGGTTCTTGCTAATCTCTCCCTCGCAAAGTGCCTTTGTTCCTGGGCGTTTAATTACTGATAATGTCTTGTTAGCTTATGAATTTACTCATTACTTGAATAATAGGAGGAAAGGAAAGGAAGGAGTGGCAGCTATTAAACTTGATATGAGCAAAGCCTATGACAGAATGGAATGGTGTTTTCTGGAAATATGCTGTTCCAACTAGGATTTAATGAGCAGTGGACCAAGCTTATCATAAGATGTGTCACCACGGTTTATTACCAAATAAAAGTGAATGGTAAGTACACGGCAAGAATCCACCCTCTGTTATGACCAGCATCACATACACCAAGCGCCGGCCCAGTGTCTAGGAGGGCCGCGCCGGCTTAGCAGGCCTAAAGGCCTAATAGTATCTTAAATTGCCTTCCTAGATGGAATGTTTTCGTCCTTAATTTTAGGAACTCCCAAAGGAGTATAAAGTCTGTAAACTTGAGTCTTTGGTCTTTGGAATTAAGTAGAAGCAACAGATTGTTGCAGCTTCCCTTGGGAGCCCTAGCCGTCTCTCTTCTCTGCGCCGTGCAGCACCACGGCGCCTCGCCGTCGTCCTCAATCTCCTAGCCCTCGTCCTCCCACCTTGCACACATACAATCTGCGTAGCGGAACCGGAGTTCCTACCACCCTCAGCGTGGGCTAAGACAAGGTTAAAGACAAGGTGATCCGCTTTTGCCTTATTTGTTCATTATCTGTGCAGAAGGCTTGTCTGCAATGTTACAAAAAGCAGAGTGGAAGAAAAGATAAAAGGAATCAAAATATGTCGTAGTGCACCAAGGGCTAATCATCTTTTCTTCGCGGATGACTCTCTGATCCTGATGCGGGCAAGCCATAGTGATGCTAATGAATTGAGGCGTATCCTAAATGTTTATGAAAGAGCCTCTGGGCAGGTGATAACAGAAGTAAAATCCTCTATCCTATTTAGCCCGAACTAATCATCAAGTCAAGAGGACGGTCTCTGTTGACAAGAGTTTCAGAGCTGATTGACCCAGGGACATGAAGCTGGGATGAACAGTTAATCATTGTGACTTTCTGGCCAGAAGATGCTCAAATTATCCTCGCAATTCCCATTGACGCGCAGATGGAGGATTGGCCGGCTTGGCATTTTGATCCAAAAGGCCTCTTCTCTGTCGAATCTGCTTATAAACTTGCTGTGCAAATCAGGGACAGACTGCTGAACAGTGATGCTTCATCATCTGGTTCAAATATTGGAAAGGAAGGGAGCTTTAGGTGGCCGAAAATATGGCAGCTAAAACTCCAAAACAAGGTTAAAATGTTTGCCTGGAGAATGGCTGACAATAGCTTGCTGGTGCATCGAAATATTGCAAGGAGAGGGGTTAAAATTGATACTGTGTGCCCAGTGTGCAATTGCCTGTGGCAGCCCCGTCCTACCCCCTCCCACCCTCGCCTCGTGCCGCCGTTGTCGCCCCAACCCCGTGTTCAAAAATTGCACGCACCTGGTAGGATCAAACGACACCACCGCCGAGCTGCTGCCTCTCTTCTGCGGCGGCGATGCTAACGCCGATTCCCACTCCCCCACATCCCTAGTAGAATTCATCCGCGGAGACGCCGCCTCCCTGCAGCGTCACGCAATGCCGCGGTTCACTTGAGTTACTGTAAGAGGGAGTGAGGGATTTGGTGGTTTGCAGTGCGAGCTGCAGGAGCGGGCATATATAAGCCGCGCGCGCGTGTGGTGTGGTTTGGGGGGAGGGGAGGGGGGGTGTCACAAATTTGGAATTCAAAAAACAAGAGATAAAATGTGGCAATCTGGGCGGCCATGGCAGTGGATCGGCGGCACTGGCTGTGTTAGTTCGTCAGCCTCGGCATTGAGAGGTTGAAGAAAGGCAAACAGATATTTGGGCCGGCTTCTGGGCTGGGTCTAAGTGAGCGCCGTAGACACCATAGCAGTAGCTGCTGCTTTTCTTTTCTTGAAAAACAAACAACAGCTGCTGCTCTGGGCAAACCACTAGAGATTTTAGATACTAAAGATAGTCAAAATGCTGCGAAACAGGACTTACAGCTGGTTGAAATTCAATCCGTGGTTGATGCAGTCGCATCAGTTAAACTTTTGCATAACAAGCACATGCAAGGGGGTAAAAAATGGTTGGTGGTATTTTTCTCATAATAGAATTTGACATTCATGCTATTTCAATGCTTTTTTTAATAAAAATGAGGTATGCTTATGCAATCTTCCATGATTTATCTAAAGCTGATGTATGCATCCCACTTGACAGTTACTAGACCTGAGTGGGATTTTGACCGTGTTCTTTTGCGGCATTGTCATGTCCCATTATTCATGGCACAATGTGACAGCAAGCTCAAGAATCACGACAAAGTGAGATTACACTGTTTCTAAATTTATCAGAAGTTGGTGTCACTATTTGAGGTCAACATTTCCAGTTTCTAGGAAAGCTTAAGTTGTTATGTAATATTTATTGGGTGATGGCTGGAAATACAGGCATATATTTGCAACATTATCATTCATCGCTGAGACATTCATCTTTGTTTATGTTGGTATGGATGCCCTTGACATAAGTGGAAGACATCAAAGGCAAGGTGAGCAACAGAGATCCCATGTCTCTGGCTTTTCCCTATCTTCTGCTGTCCGAAGTAGCTTCTATTTATTATTTCGTATTACGTTATCTAAAATCATGTCTCAGATCCATGGTTTTGTAATTTTTTCAGTTTTAAGACATCCATCAGTATCTTTGATATCATCATCCTGCTCGTGTTACTTGGACCGGCTGCCTTTGTTTTCCCTATATCCATTTTGTCAAATAACATGAGTGGAAGTTCTGAGAGAACGCCAATCACGTTCAAGCACCAGGTAGCTTCTACACCAACAATTTTTCATTCCTTCAGTAGTTTTAGACTGAAATGCATATCTCAACATACTCTATTAGAGCATCAATTAAATGATACTTGAAATTCTTTATTAATCATGTCAAAGTTGTCATTAGGTGGGCTAGGCTCATAAGAGGCGCTGTTTCGATTGCACTAGCATATAGTCAGATGCTACTTTTCTTCTGCATAATCACATCATGTATAAGTTCTTAGAATGTTTGATTTGTGAAACTTTCATTGTTGCAGTTCACATTTTCAGGGGTAATATCGGATCCAGTTCATGCCACCATCATCACCAGCACAATCATTGTAGTATTTTTCACCTGGTCGGTATCCTACTGATCCAATCCAAGACTACGTGAATTCATATCAGTTCATAGTAAATAAGGAACCCTGTATCTTGTATGTATGCAGCCTGGTAAACATCTCCATCTGGTGGTATACCAATCATGTATATGTACAGAAGATGCTTTTGACAAGAGCACAGCAATGCCAAAAGAGCTAATGACTTTCAGCAGAAGGGTTTGCCAAAAGATCCAGCGCAAGTTTAAGGTGATCCACGGCAACAGACACGTCGTCGAATGCAAGAGCGCCGACTGCAAATTTTGCTGCCTTGTGCGCCTCGGCAATCTTCTCGACTGCTGGCTGGTAACTGCTATCATACTTATATTGACTAGCTAGCGGTGCAGCTGGAGGAGTAACTTGGGGTGTAGAGTCAGCAGTACAGTGGTAATGTGTGGGAGCTGAGGGATTCGATGCAGGACCATCACTTGCAGGATTGAATGAAGATTGATGTGTCGGAACAGAGGGCGACGTGCTGTCCTGGAAACTTGGATATGACCAGGTGTGCTGAGGTTCAATTGTGTAGGGTGGGGGTTGGTATGTCTGAGGATAAGCCAAAACATCTGGTCGATCGTTGCTAGGAGGATTGTAGCCATCATTGGGAGGATAGTCTGTTCGGGTGTAAGGGGATGGGGGAAAATTAGATGGTGGTTTGTGGACCTCATTGGTAGGGTAGTCTGGGCTTGTGTAGTGGGGAGATGAATGATTGGGGGGTGGGGCTTGTGGAAATCAGAAGGGTAGTTTGTTGCTTGGTTTGAGGGAGGGGAATAAGATTGAGACGGAGAAGGATGCTGGAATTGTGAGGGTGGTGGGGCTGAATAGGGTGAATGGGTAGAGGGATGATCATTGAACTCTGTACTTTGTCGATGCACAATATTTCCTGGCTGCACAGCAGAAAAGCTATCCACTACTAAAATCCTGTGCACACAAAGATAAATCTAGATAGTTGAAGCTATACTTTGTTCAAATGAACCATCTAATCGTGTAAAAAATAATGTGAGTTGCAATTACAAAAGAAAAGGTCGGAAATAACCTTGTCTACAGGTGGAGATGGTGCTTCAGTCCCATGCTGTGTAGTGTGTACTGCTGAAGGACTGGTTTGGCCCCATATCCTAATAATGGGAACAAATAACACAAATGGTTGAGAACATGAGTTTCAAAGCTGCACAAAATACTGAAGCATAACTGGTGTTTACAGTACAGTTCAATGTATCGAAGCATAACTAAACAACATGTTGAAGAATTAAAAAAGGCTAGAGAAATCCTGACTGACTGTAAGATATAACTTATAAGTTCTATAAACAAAGAAAAAGATTCCGCCTGCTGTGGGTTCATTTGAAACTGGAGACATAGAAGTAAAAATACTCTCCAAAATCTACGAATGCACGTATTCAGAAATGTGAGGGGCATGGTTCCTAAGGTGGTAAGGCATCATGAGGCGCCTTGGGTACACCTTATCGCCTAGGCGACAAGGCATAACTGGGCCCTTGTGTAACTAGGCCCTTGTGGCGCATTGGGTACGCCTTGTCGCCTAGGCAACGCCTTAAGAATACTGGTGAGGGACTGATAAATAGACGTAATCTAACACGCCAAATTTTAGTAACATTCAACAAGGAGACTATTATTGGTGTTAGCACCATGGAAGCAGATTGAACTCCTATGATATAAAAAATGAGCAATTTCCTACTAAATAAGAATGAGAAGCATGGCAAAGGTCATTTTGAAACTACTGTTTGTGAGTTGCGAGTCAGGATAATTACCTGCAAAATTGTAGTGGTAATGACAGGTGCTTCATCTTTATCCCCACCAGGAGGACCAGGTTCAGGCTTCCGTCCTTCTTTGATAGCTTTCCTTATTTCAGCAGCCTTCCAGATAGCATATTTCTGCTTCTGCTCAATCTGCTACAGGCACAATATAAAATGTAAAATTAAAAAAAAAGTGCATACAGATATATTTGCTGAACCTTCAGCATAGGTCATAAAGTTTATGATAGTAACTTATTTTTTTTTGAATACGCAGGGTGAATACGCAGGAGAGCTGCGTATCATTGCATTAAGAAGAAGAAAGTTTAACAAGTTACAACGCGGGCTTTAGGGGCGCACACACCTTGATTGATTTTGAAATAAAGGACTATACGGCACTAGATTAGAACCGGAAAGAAAAAGCGAGAGGAGGACTAACTATTGAGGGCTCGAGGCGATCCTATGCTGCAAGGCCTGCCAATGACTGCAAGCTTCTTGGCGCCGGCTTGGATCCAGAGGTCGTCCTCGGATAGGATGGAGTTGGTCAGCTGGCTTGCAGTGAGCTCGGCATTGTTGAACACCCTCGCGTTGCGCTCCTTCCATATCCTCCAGGAGACAAGCATCACTGCCGAATCAAGACCTCGTTGTTATTCCTTTGTAAGGCCATGTCGGAGAAGGAGCCACCACTCTAAGAAGGGATATCCTGCCGGTGCGTGATGTGTTTGGACACCAATAGCAACAGCAATAAGATGCCAGACCTGTCTTGTGAAGCTGCAGTGGCATAGAAGTTGATCAGCCGATTCTTCTTCTTGGTCACAGAGTCTGCACGTTGTAGGCCCTGGCAATCCGTGGCGACGCCTTCGATCAGATGTCCAGATACGTTGTCTGACCGCGAGCCAGGTGAAGACTTTCACTTTCAGAGGTGCCCAGGCCTTCCAGATCGGCTTCGCCGCTTCAAAGCGTTGTGAGCCTTGGAAGAACATCTTGTAAGCCAATTTTGCAGAGTAGGTGGCGTCCGGTGTCCATTTGCACTTGAGGATATCCGCGACGTCCGGCTGCAGCTGAACATTCTCTAGCACTTGCCAAAGCATTAGGTACTCCGAAAGTGCAGTGATAATTAGAGTACCAGCAATATCTTGGATCCAGCGTTTGTCGGCTAGGGCCTCACGAACTGTCCTGGTGTTTCTTGTCCTTGGCTTGATAAGGTTGCATAGCTCAGGTGCGAAGAGGCAGGGTGAGCTGCCGCGCAGCCAAATGTCGCTCCAAAACAAAGTGAGGTTGCCGTCGCCCAGTTCAATGTCCAGCGAAGCCGTGAACATCGCCTTGACTATTGGGTTGTTAGAGAACTCAACATCGAGGTTCTTCCAGGGTCTAGCAGTGTCGGTTCGCTTGAGCCAGGCCCATCTCAGTCGGGAGGGCGTAAGAGGCACGGCGCAGGTCGATTATGCCCAAACCTCCAAATTCCGTTGGCTGGCACGCCACGGGCCAGGCGACCAAGCATTGTCCACTGTGCGCCTTCTCCTTACCAGCCCATAGGAACCCCTCCGTCTCTTTTCAATCTCCTGGATCACCCATTCTGGTATCTTGAGAGAGATTAGTGTGTGGACACACGCGGATGTCATGGTGACTTCACCATGATCAGTCTCCCAGCTTTGTTCATCAGAGATGCCTTCCAAGTGGGAATGTAAGCCGCGACGCGATCAACGAGAGGCTGCAGATGGGCCTTGCGCAGTTGCCCAACAGTGAGCGGAAGGCCGAGATACCTTATGGGAAAGTCAGAGATTTGTCGCTGTCCTTGCAAGCAATTTGTGCGATCGCACTCTTCAGCAGATTGGTATGTAAGCCTGAAGCCTCACCAAATAGCGACAGAATTTCCTTCGTGGCGGTGATGTCCTGCTCGGTCGGGGGAAACGAATAGAATCACGTCGTCAACATACAAGGAGCATTGATGCTGCAATACATGGTTGGCCGGGGGGTTTAACACTCCCACGGAAGCCGCCCTCAAGAAGAGGCGCTGCAACATCTCCATGATGAGGATGAACAACATCGGCGACAGGGGATCGCCTTGTCGTAGGCCCCTTACGTTGCAGATCAACTCGCCAGACTCGCCATTCAGGAGGATTCTGGTGGAGGCCGTAGAAATGAGGGAGGCGATCCAGTCCCTCCAGCGATCTCCGAAGCCGAAATTTTGAAGCACTTGCAGGAGGAACGGCCAAGATACCGTGTCGAAAGCCTTGGAGATGTCTAATTTGAGTAGGGCTGGCTTTCTCTTCCTGTGTAGAAGTCTTGCTGCTTGCTCTACAAACTTGAAGTTGTCATGGATGGAGCGTTTCTTTATGAAGGCGCTCTGGTTGACATCTACGAGGTGCTCCAGTTCAGGTGCTAGAAAGTTTGCAAGGCATTTGGCCACCAGCTTGCCGAAGCTGTGAATCAGACTGATGGGTCTGAATCACGCGGCTGCTTGGGGTCGGTGCACTTGGGCAACAGTGTGATCAAAGCTCCGTTAAGGCGCTGCAATTGGGTTCCGTTGGTACGGTAGAAAGCATCGAAAGCGTCCATAATGTCCTTCTTGATGATCCTCCAGGCAGATTTGTAGAACTCCGCCGCGAAACCGTCCGGCCCCGGTGATTTGTCAGCCGGGAGCGATTTGATTGTACGCCAGACCTCCTCTTCTGAAAAAGGGTACTTGAGATGTGCAAGGTTGGCCGGTTGGACACCAAGCTCCTGCAGATTGATAGTCGTCTGCCTCGGCGCCTCCTCGCCAAGGATTGCAGTAAAGTGCCGATGCAGCATCTCAGCTTTCTCATCGTGGGTGAACGCTGTACCTGTTCCGTCCTCAAGCTTGGAGATAAATTTCTTCTTGGTCCTGTAGCCGGCTTGCAGATGGAAAAGCTTAGTGTTCGCGTCGCCCTCGCGGAGGAAGGTGATTCTGGAGCGCAGCCTCGCAATGGTACGTTCCAACGATGCAAGTCCGAGGCACTTGCATTTCATTTCTTTTCGGAGCAGGAACTCCTCGTTGGAAAGTTGCCGCCGTTCTTGAGCTTTATCAAGTCTGAACACTAGCTCCTTAGCGACGAGGAGCTGGAGTTTGATCTGCCCGATGCTCCGCTGACTCCAACTCCCTTGTTGTGTTCTTCAAGAGTGTTGGGGCAGTGCCACCCACGCTCGACCGCCTCAATGTAACCTGGTATTTTCAACCAGAAATTTTCGAAGTGGAACCGGCGCTTGGAACGGAATACAACGTTAAGGGCGAGGTGAAGGGGACAATGGTCGGAGATGTCCGAGGAGAGAGCTTGCAAGAGGCACGTCGGGAACCGGATCTCCCAATCCACGCTGGCGAGCACCCAGTCCAGCTTTAGGTCGCTCCCTTTCGTTGCTCCGGGTAAAATGGCGGCCATGGAGTGGAACGTCTCAGTTCCAGCTCGTCAACGAACCTACGGAAACGCCCCATGTTTCGACGATTGAGGTTCAGGTTGTTTTTATCGGTGGCATCCAGGATGAGGTTGGAGTCCCCGGCAACCAAGGACATGAGATCGATGTTTGGATCGAACGGAGCTCGTCGAGGAACTCGACTTTGTCAGTGTCGGGCTGCGGCCCGCAGACACCGGTGAGGCACCAAGGTTCTGTGTCGTCGCTAGCTTGTACTAGCACAGACAGCGAGAACTTCCCGATGTTGAGCGTAGACAGCGAGAATTCCGTGCTACGACAGGCGATGAGTATACCCCCGCTGGCACCGACCGCCGGTAAGTAGGCGAAGCTCAAGAACCTAGTTCCGAGCATTTCATTGATCAAGAACGGAGAGATTACATTGAGTTTGGTCTCTTGGACACACACGATGGATGCATTGGCATCCGACACGACCCCGCGTAGAGCATCACGGTGACTCCCGCTATTAAGTCCCCTGATGTTCCACACGAGCAGGTTGTGGTTTGGATGATTCATTAACAAACCAACAACCTGTGGCAGCAAGAGTGCTGCTCAGAACACCTCAATGTCCGCGTCGACCTGCATGGCAGCAGCAGAGAGCTCCTCATCAGAGAGGGCCTGCGCTGCAGGGAACAGGTCCCGAATGGCCGCGAGATGCTTCTTCTCGAGCAGCTTGGCGAAGAGCTTGTCGAATCTCTTCCTGCTCTCCTCGATCAATTGATCACCTGCCGAGATCACTCCCAGCTTGCGCATCAGGACCGCTTCCCCTCGCTTAGGGTCGCACGGCCGAATGCTGGTTGGCGATGCGGCTGCCACGGCGCTGGGGTGCCGCCGGAGTAGCGGAGGATCTCCTGGCAGAGGGTTTTGCCGCGAGCGGCGCATGTAGCCGCTTGACGCAGGCTGGAGATGAAGTTCGCCGTCGTTGCGGAGACCGCGGCTGCCCCGTCGCCGGCGATGGCGCGGGCGCGTGAAGAGCTGGGAGGCGTGGTCCGGGGCCTAGTTGGGGTCACAGACAGGGAACCTGAGCCCAGCAGGCACGGCCCGGGAGTGGAAATCATGTTTCCTTGCCTGGAGTTGATGGGCCCACCCGGAGGCAGAGTGGGAGCCGGCCCAGCCCAGGTTGGCCCGGTAGCCGCGGCTCCATCCCCGAGCGGCTCGAAGGCGAGTCGGCTGGGAATCACGACGCGGTCGCCCAGGCGCCGTCGTGGCCGTTGCACTGCTTCACTTTGGGCCCGCCTCTGGTACACCCTGACGGAGGGTGGAGACAGAGTTGTCCCCGAGCCCCGATAAGGAGTTGTTGCCGATTTTGAATTCCTCTGCGGAGAACGCAGCGGATCCGAGGCCGGCGCGGCGACGTGGACGCCTCCAGATGGTTGTTCGTCCGTCAACTCCCCAACTGGCAGGGTCACGGGCGCTGCATCTCCGCTGCAACTTTCACTTTCCAAAAGAGGAAAGGAAGGTGTGGCAGTCGGACCAGGCAGCTGTTGGTCCTTGACAGGCGCAGGGTCAGTGGGGTGGTTCCCAACTACCCCAGCGGCTGGCGACGGCGAGGGCACGTCAGCCACGTTAGCGGTGTCCGCCGGGGCGGCCTCCACCGGTGAGGTCGACGGCGGCGTGACCGAAGATGCCGGCGGCTCGGCCGTGGCCGTGGCCACAAGTGCCGACGACGTGTTGATCGCCGGAGCGCACGCCGGCGGCGTGGCCAAAGGTGTGGCCGTGCCCGCAGGTGCCGACGACGTGGTGATCACCGGCGCGCACACCGGCGGTGCAGCCGAAGGAGCCGACGGGTCGCGGGCGGCCGGCGTCTCGACAGCCTCGGCAGCAGCAGCCTCCGTAGCAGGCGGGGAGTCAGAGGAGCCATCCACCACGCCGGCGTGGCAACGGAAGCCCCATAGCGAGGGCCCGCCATCCCCGCGCGACTCGCCGTAGCCACGGTCGGGGTCGCCATCATGCCCAGAGTCGCCATCACTGGAAGGTGGCGAGGGGCTCGCAGTTGACGGTGTATGAGACCTGAAGTCAGCCGTACTCCGGAGGTGGACGATGATGGGGTAGGAGAGGACGTCCTTGCGCCGCAGGTACGCAGGGAGGTTGCCGAAGACGATCTGCATCGTTGGGTCCTCATAGGTCACCTGTTGCTCGTGCTCCGCAATGAGCAGGGTCACGGATCGGGGGATCCTGCTGGGATCGTCCGTCCAAGCGGTGAGCTTGAGAGCCGACTGATCGGACTTGTCTTCGGAGGAGGGAGCAAGATGCTCGATCCAGCAAGACGAAGAAAGGATTTTCCTGGCGGTGCGCAGGCTGGCAGCGTGAGCAGGAATCCCCTCAATCTCGACGGCCACGCGGAAGCGCAGAGAGGCAGCCTCCGCACGCACGAGGCGCGTCCATGGCCGAAGCAGGAACCGGGTCATGCCGACGTTCACCCAGCCCGTGCGAAACATAAACTAACAGCCACTAAATAGCTCACATCAAGATTATATAGTGAATCGGTAATAAATGTTATAGGTAGTAACATAGTAAGCTTACATCAGGTTGAACCTCGCCAAACTGGTTAAGAATCTCGAAGAAGATGCTCGTGGCATAGAAGGTTTTAGCAGTGTTTCTGCAAAATTAATTTGGCATGCATTAGTGAGATTTTGTAAACAGATGATACCACAATCATAGGAGCAGAATGAGAATTTTGCAAAGTGTGATACATGTCAGCTCATCCAGCACGGTCCTCTTTATCTGCTTTAGCAAATTCCTCCACATGAAGGTGGTCGTCCGGCCCCAATGTCAAGGTTTTCTTGTCCTGGAGGATAAGAGAACATATTTAGGAGTAGGAAATAATGTTCTACTGTGTAAACAAAATAATTCTGCAGTTATATAAACTCAGAAAGATGTGTTTTTTGAAGAGGATACAGAAGACAGACAATTAAATCAATGTAAATGATTTTAGTCTAAAAGCTCAGCATACGTGGCTAAGGCCGTCTGAACGGACAGAAACCTTATCAGAAACAAAGGGACATTCCTGTTATTTCGTGCATGAGCAGGTAAAATTTTGTAGTTAAAGATTTTTCCTTGTATACATATTGCCAATGTATCATTAATCCTACATTATATATGCAAGAAAAGGTCTTCTTTTCAGTACTGCACATATTATGTTTCACGACAAAGACCTACTAAAGGTGGGGCAAACTGCTGAATTCACTGTTGACTGTTGCAATCATTTATAACAATGATCACAAATTCCAATGTCAATTAGCGTCTAGCCATAAACATCTTGTGGAAACAAAAATAAAATTACCGACAACCAAAAACTACTTTAGATTTACCAATATACTGGCCGTATGCATGCCAATGCAACATTGAAATTAGCGTTTCCCTCATCATAATGGCAAAAGATATATAAATAGGTCAACAATGTTTCCTCAAGGTATTATCGAGAACATGAAAGAAACATAGGAATATGATAATCTGTCCAACCTCACACATCTGATACCAAATTGCTAGATCTTAGATGTTACTATGGGACTACATAAGGGCCTGTTTGTTTTAGCTTCTAGGCAGCTTTTCAACATGAAAAGTCAGAAGCTCAAACAAACAGCGAACTTCTCACGCAGCTTCTGGAAAACCAAAAGCTCAGAAAATGAGTTTATATGGAAAGCTGAAAAGCTTAGCTTTTTGTAGCTTTTTGAGCCCAGAAAGTTCATAGCATCGTCTAAAAGCTATTATTGGCTTTTCAGAAGCAAAAAGCCAGCATCAACTTTTCAGAAAAGCTCCAAAAGCTGTAGCTCAAACAAATAGGCCCATAGATTTCTCCTTCCAATTCATCAAATGCTAAGCAAAGGCATATAGCAAAATTGGTTCGTATCCATCCTTCTTGCAAGCAGTTCTCAAAATGGGACATAGCAGTTTCTTCTCACAAACTTGAGAAAAAAAAAGATGCATTCCAATCTCCAAACCATAAGAGATCATTTGGATCTAGTGTTGGCGTAACTATGATCCCATAAGATAAATATTGAAGGGCATTTGTGATTTAAAATTTTTGTTTAGCATCACGAGTGTTTGTAAAAAAAAATACTACTTCCGACTGTAAAGAATTCGCACCACGTGTGTGCTAGTTAGTCCATGCTTTGCATCATGTCATGTTAACACTATGGTGAGTAGTGGCTTCTCCACAAATTGTTACACAGCATGCTACAAAGTGAAGCTCGGCAATTCTGTGAAAGGCCCTATCACCCGAACACTAGAAGTCATCAAGCATAAACTCCCCACTCAAGTAGCACCCTTGATACATATATTGTTTTGGTTCAGCAATTAAAACAGAATCTATATTTCTATATCAATGGAACAGCCCAGTGGTACAAGTAGTCAAATACTTGTTATTATATAGAAAGAGACGTTTAACTAACGCATACATCATCCAAATAATACTTTACTGGCTGCTATCACAAGCGTATTAATTAATAGATCTAAAACGAAAAACTAACCACCACAACTCCTTAGTCCAACTAAACAACAGAAAAAGAGAGCCAGATTTAAGCACAGACCTTCTCGAGCTGGTTCATGAGGGAGATAAGGATGGAGTTGGTGGTCTTGGTGCGCTCCTTCTGCGGGATCTTCACCCTTCTCCATCGCGTAGAGCCGACCTGCCCAAACCCGCAACGAATCCAAATCGAGTCAAAACTCAAAACCTTAGCCAATCAGCTGCGATTTCGAAGGAACCTCGGAGGGGAGGGAGGAGCGAGCTCTCACAGTAGTAGGCAACGAGTGACTCGTGCTTCTGCAGCTCGTCGGCGCGCTGCAGGTAGGGTAGCAGCCCCTTGGCGGGCTCCGCGTCGCTCCCCGTCGAGATGGGAGGCGCCGAAGCGCGGCTGCCGGCCCGGATGCCGAGGCTCCCCATTGAATATCCTGCTATTATATCATGCTTAATAATGTTGTAAATGCTAAAATGTTAATGGTCTATATGTTGGATTTGGTCGTGGCTTTGGTCAAAAGGACCGTGGCTTGGTCCAAATGACCGAGTCCTAAGGGCTAACAGCCACCCATGCTGCCCTGATCTGGGGCAACAAAGCAACTAATGGCCTGGCCCCAAGGACGGGCTTGTGCTATAAGTAGAGAACCTGAAGACCCAAAGAAAATGATGAAAAATAATCTCCTAAGCTAACCCTCTCAGCACAGGCACAGACTTGAAGACCACCGCCGACCACCTTCCGTTCTGTGATGGTGGCGTTCTTCAACAGGTGCTCATCTACATCCAGGTGCTCATCTACATCTCGCCTGCATCAAGCAGGCACGAGGTCATGAGCTCCCCTAGAGGGATCTACTGATCTACATGTAAGTTCAATGAAGTTCTAATTTGATCTACATGTAAGTGATAATTAAGTTCAATTAAGTTCTAATTAATTAAATTCTTAGGTGTTCATCTAATTAGACTATAAGATCCTGTTAATCAATGATTCAGTTTTACCTACATTTGGCATCAAGAGCCAGGATTAGTCTAATCATGAACCCTAAGTTGTATTCCTACTCATCATTGTGCTTTAGATCTGTGCATTAGCTCGGTTTATTCATGTTTTAAGTACAGATCAATTAGTTCTAAGCGTAGATCTCGCATGAAAAAGATAGATCCGAGAGTAAGAAGCAAAGAAATCAGTAGAAAAGCAAAAAGATCCGATAAGATGCAACCCAAAGAAACCACAAAATCCATCAGAAACCCTAGATCTACTCCCACCGCCACCGGATCTCGCCAACAGAAACATCGTTGGATTCCCTTGACAGTGGCACACGCGACGAAGCGCATGCACCGCCGGCGAGAGGACCCAAGATGGTTTGGCGATAAGCACCGGTCGTGGCGGCGCCAGGCTCCACGCACGGAAAGCAGCTGAAAGGCCGCGTCACATGGGGCCGGCCACGCCCGTGCCTCCACGCGCGCGGGACTCTGAGGCCCCGCGGCGGCGGGGCTTCAAACCGGAGCTAGGCAAGGCCAGGGCCATAAGGCGGCGTGCATGAGAACGTGGCAGCGCAAGGCGTGAACGCACGCTGACTCCACCACGGCCGGGCGCAAGGCCACGACACGGAGCCGGCGGCGCACCCGCGTTCCGCGGACGGGCGCGCGTCGATGCTGCATAGAAAGGACAGCTGGTTGCGGTGCTTGGCGTCCCGCACGCGCAAGGCGCGGCTCACGTTATGGCCGGGCACCAGCAGGAAGCGGCGAGGTGTCGGCCGGTGGGCGGTGAGCCGCCGTCGGATGGCTGCTGGAGAAGAGGAGAGGAAGAAAAAGAGCTAGGGTTAGGGTTTGTGGCGTTGGCCACCCATTTTATACGCCCGAAAAGAGTGTACAGCCGTACAATCTCGTGGACTCTGCGATTGAGGCGGGTGGGGGTGGGCGCGGCCTCGGGCCGGATTGGCAGCCTAGCCATTGGCTGTTGGGCGGATGGAGCGAGGAGAGTGCACAGTTGGGCCGGTTCGGGGGCCTGCCGGTCGGTTGTTGGACCTCAGGCCCAGTCAGGATTGGTGGCGGGGCAAGGGGAGCCGGGCCGGTTGAGCGCCTGCCCGTGAGTTTATGGGCCAACGACCCAATTTGCATTAGACCCGACTCCAACTCTCCCTTTTATTCATTTGTTGTTTTCTGAATTATTTTTTTCAATATTTTCTCCTAATAAGAACTAAGTAAATTAATTTTGGAGGCTAATTGTACCGAGGAAATTATGAGAAAAACGTTGAGTTATTATTCTTAGTAGAAATCAACGTGAATTTTGTTCAGAATAGTTTAAGTTTGTTTTGGGCATTTAATTAATCTCTAACCAAGGTTGATCTTAATTACTTGCCATGAGATACTTAGTTTTCATTATTATTTTATCATGCTTCTGCCCAACGATGATGCACAATTAAGTTTTCTGTTGCGTTATTTATGCTAACTAATTTTGCTCTTGCCCAACGGTGATGCAAAATTTATTCATAAGATATTGATTTAATTATTTTTATATTTTGCTCTTGCCCAACGGTGGTGCAAAATCCTTCTCATATTAAGGAGCTTCTCTTAGTATAAGTTAAAGTTATGAAAGAAGCTACATTAAGTAAGTTTTTTTAATTATGCATTATTAGGATTTAAATGTTCTAATTTTATGCTTCCGCATTAAGACTCTGTTATGATTAAGTCTGTTCTAAGCAAAATAGGACTAATTAGAAATTTTGGTTCGGAATACAACTATGACATTCTTGGGATTTTCTAGTAGCATCTCTATAAGAAATTGTAAGGTTTGTTCTAAAAGGGTGACGATAAGGTGTATTTGAAATGTCTCTAATTGGGATGGAACCAACGAGAAGTTCTAATTAGAGATCTAACGTCATTCCCAAGAACTTATGATGGCTCATGGTTACATACTGAGCAAAGTTGTGTGTAATCATTTGTCATCTCAATTAGTGAACTAGTCCGGCAGTTCGTGAGTCAAACTATTATTATTTATGATTTCTCCTTCGTTTCTGCCCAACGGTGATGCGAAGTAGAATTATTAAGTTTTAGCGTCAACGTGATGTAAACCTGACTGTTATGGTTTTCTATCATGGTAGATTGTTATTCGCGGTTATTGCAGATATCAATATTGTTTAAGTAATATCCCTGTTCAGCCAGTTATCGGCTATTTTCAGTACCCTATAAGCAATACGAATGAGATTACACACAATTTGACTCTCATTAGATAAGGCTTCATAAATTTAGAACGATGAAGATAATCCAACGATTTTCTCATCAGTTGAATGACTAATGGAGCAACCTAATTAAAGAAATATACCTTCTATGATCATGCTAATAAGGATGTGGGGAGAAATCCCTAAGTCAATTTTTTTTAGAACATCTAGCATTTATTATGAATTTTGAGTTCACTTCCTAAGATATTGCTCCTGGAGTAAAAGTGGACAATGATCTAGTTCAGAGAAAAGAAGTGTGTGTTCAAGTAAATGAGTTGGCTAAGTCTAAGATGAATTATTATTGCCAATAATTATAAGATAAAGTGGAATATAAGCATTGTAAGAGATCATCGAATTGTGGAATACCACATTTCATAAGGGAGAATGAAACATTTCTTCCACTATTGATAAGATTTTATTCCACTTGTAGTTAAAGGGTATTGTATAAGGAGTACCGCTAGGGAAAGTAGAAACTTTAGAAGTAATGTTTTTTCTGCATAATAATACCCTAAGTTTAAGGTTATTTGTTGCTGCCTTCTCACTCATTAGCTGTTTCTGGTAGAGTCAAAACAGTGAACCATTATGGGTTCACATTCAAAATGTGGCTCTAAAGGAAAATTAACAAAAGGTCTTGAGTCTATGCTCATGGCAAATAAAAAAAAGGAACATCGATAAGGTTAAGGGATTGAATAAGAGAAAGTTAATGGCACTAAGATAGCGGTACATAAGAATTATAAGAAAATATTGAGTAGTAGTACCTAAATTATAGTACACTGTTTCTTAAGGATATAATTAATTATGCACATGAGTATGAGCTGTTGCTAGAAAAGTTTTGGTCATTAGTAGATTGATAAGATTACAATGAATTATTTACCATACTGTTGACGCAAAATCCTGATAATGACGGACCCTGCATCGACCCACACGAGGACCCGAGAGCTTCTTGCTTCGCTCCTGCGTAGCGTCCAGTTCAGCGCGCGTGGTGTGCGCGGGCGTGCCAGTAAGTTTGATCTTGCAACTGACAAGGTGAAGATATTTCCTTTGAAGCTTCAAGCGATCGGCCGATCAGGCCGATGCGGTCCAGGCACCAGTAGCGGTAATGATATTACAACATAAAACATGAAGAGTGAATAATCGGCCATGAGGCCGATTACAACATCCTGATGAGCATGAGAAGCTCATCGGCTATCCAGATCGGATCTGCATGATTGATCATAATAAAGCATAAAAGCTATCGGCTAGAAAACTGATAAGAAACGGGGCGCTGATGGGTTCCCGATCCATCATAGGTAGGGCCGTAAGCCAATGCAGTTTCGACTAGCATTATCACCAGGGTTTCTAGATAAAACGACAGCGATGCGTTCGAAAGTTGCAATCTAGAAATGCTGTCGATAAGATGCTAATCTAGACTTCACCAGCCGACAGATCTATCCATGACAGAACTTGATCCCAACAGCACTTGAGAAGCAACCGAGATTAAGATGCAACAGGCTATTAAAAGATCTATCGTCTATTTCAACAAGATGAAAGCTAATTCAAGCAATCAGACAGCTAGATGATAGATTAAACAAATATGAGCCGATGCAATCTTAATCAGGGCAGGATAACTGGTGAGTACCGCAGATCGAGACGGAGGCGATGTGCCGTAGATCAAAGATCCAAGGTGCTCGATAACTTGGTAGAACTTTGGACTTACCCCTTCGCCGGAGATCAGAGCGATGCAGCCCGACGTCGGGTGCCAAGTTTCGCCGATAACTAAAGTAAAAACATAAAAGAAAAAGGGTGGCGATGTGCCAAGTGTATTAATCGAGAGATAAATTTACAATGACTCTAGCCCCTTTATATTTATAGGGACAGCTAACTTGGACCTCACGTAGATCTCAAAACTTGCCTAACAAGAAAAAATCTAAATTAAAAGAAAATACTAAGATACATGGACTCTAATTTCCCCTTCCGTAGAATCCTCCTCAACTAAGCTTTCTTCTGATCCATCGCGAAGCAACTCAGCCGTATACTTGATCAACTTGGCCTCGTTCTTTATTCTAGTCTTCTTTATCTCCACGCGTGGGGCTTTTTCCCTGACGTCAGCCTAGCTTTCTTTATTGCACGCTAATAACTCTCCAAGGTATGTACGCGTGCAAATAATCTTCGTGACACACATAGCACCATGCATCTCCATTTATTTTAACCTCTTTGCATGCACGTACTGATCCTTCATCCCAGCACCATTTCCAGCCACTTCACGATATTACCGTCATCCTCGGCAGCCTTGTGGTGTCCAGGGAGTGTCATAGCATCGGCAACGACAGGAGTGCCGTATTGCCATCCTCATCGGCTTCGTCGGATCTTACTGGTCAAAATCCTGTGTCAACACATATGCTCAGCATAATCTATGTCAGGATCTGAAGGTTATGCAAACTTCTTCGGATCCGGAGGCGCAATTTCCATAAAGTTCTCAAGCAATAAATAGTCGGGATATTGGAATCTTATAAAATCTTTGAGTTCATTTCAATCATGATGCACAGATTGAGAAAGTGAACCCTAAAATGTGTGTTTTTTTAGTAAAGTTGGCAGCCTTATGCGCATGTTGTCAATATTTCCTTAGAAATAAGGAAAATATCTAAGATAAGTCCTAAGATAAGCTTGGAGTTACACACGGACAAATGGATAATGTTGAAGCTGATATAAGTTTTTAATCAGAATTAAGTTATAACTTCATCCATAAATCCTCTAATGAAATCTGGCCCGTGTTATATGGAGAAACAACATTTCTTTTCACTCTATATTGCACTATTGGGCACATTGAGCGTGTTAACTCGTAGACTTCCCTTTAGAAGTGGATTAATGAGAGTTTATCAAAATATGGCTTGTTTTACTAGTAAATCCACTTTTGAGGGGGAGACTAGAACGTCTCATTAAGATAGAGATAAGAATTATGGTTCACTTAAGCAATAGTGACTCTAAGAAACAAAATATTGCTACTCATGATAAGTGACTTTCATAATTGAAGGAATTGAGCTTGACACTTGTTGCTCATTATTTTCAAGAGCCATGAGTACCTATATTATGCTACGTAAATTTAAGAGGGATATTGCATAATGTTCGTTAATGTATTTTCCTTCAATAATTCAGATTATCTCGATAATGTTCATTATGTCTTCGAATAATAGGATCCATCGAGATAGGTCCAAAGATTTACTAAGTCTGACTCAAATAGGGTATTAAGTCTGATCCATGAGGCATGCAGTGATAGAGGTATAGTAAATATAACTACTCTATCATGCTTAATGTTTGGGTCAAGGGCGATAAGTTCACCTAAGTTTATTGAGCGCCCTCAATGTTTAAAACCGGGATTTTGGCAGAAATTAATCTAGGATTGGACCCCTAGTAAACTTCTAATAAAAGCTTTGCGTTATATGCATAGCACTAAGGGATTATATGCTCACGAGTTAAGAATCGGATAACCATAAAGTTATTGGTTACTCAGGTGCTAATTTTACAAGGAGTGTTTAAATTAGAAATTCCACATAAGTCTTCACTCTTGCTCGAGTCTGGGGGAGCTATATTGTGGAATGCTCCAACCAAGCTCGCTAAGGAACAAGTAACAGTTCAACTCAGTTGACATGTTTTTGATCCATATCAGAAATTAAGAAATTAAGGAATAAGTTTTCAGCATGGGATCAGTTTGTTTTATCAGATAATTTTTCTTAGATTAAGAAATTGATCCCGGAATCACCATAAGAAGTGCAGTTTAGTTTTGAGTAACGTGTCTAGTGGTATTGCCAAACACGTGATTGTTGACGCTAGATTTTGACACGTGTTGAATCGGCGTCAGGAGGAGAAGATTGGCCGATGCGGCAGATCTGAAGGCTACAGAAAGGAATCGGCCGATTGAGGTAACAGTTGGAAATCGGCCGATTGGTGGCACAGCTTACGCCAACAGGATGGGATTATTTCAGAGGATCCTGGTCAAAAGTTGGTCAAAGGGGGCATGCTAAGTCGGTCGGGGAGCAATTGAAGGAAATCCTGATTGGATTAGGGAGCGGCGGCGGAAGATTCTGCGGGAGTCCGTTTCCTTTTTAAAGTTCATATAGATATAGTAATTTAAATAAGGTTGTAACAAGTCGTGATCGACCAGGAGTCCTAACTTTAGGGTATAAATAGGAGTCGTCAGGGTCTTGAAAAAATCATCAACACATCAATCAACAACAGTACTTCTACTTTTCTAGCAATTTACTTTCAAGTCGGCGACTTCGCCAATACTTTTCTTCTTTCACGAGTTCGTACGGATTGGCAGGGCTGCATCAACTTGATCTCCGGCCAATTTGTAGGTTCCACTTACCGAGTAATATCCGAGCTTTAACTACGGGCGCATCGCTGTGGTTTTGTTTGGATTTATTCACCAGTTATCGATATTTACTAGAATTGCAAGTTTTATTTGTTATTCTAGTATTATCACCAGTTATCCAGCTTGAGATCAGAGTAATCGGCTTCGTCATTGTCTTTCTTCGATTTATCATCATACAGCTGATTAGATCTATTTCAAGTATTGCCCTTGCAGTAATCGTCTAGATCGCTCCAGCAGTTTTCTTGACGATTACTACCCGATTATTGGCTGATCCATAGCCGATCATCTATATAGCAAATCGGCCGATTCGCCGCTGACGCGCTCCCCAGGACAGATCGGAATCCCAGCCGATCGACGCGCCTGGAATTTAATACTCTATTTCCTTGTCAATCAACAGGTCAGATTGACTGGCACGCCGCGCGAACCGCACCAGGGCGATAACCCGAACAGGAGCTAAGCAGATTCTCCCGGGTCGTGTGTCCGACGCTGAAGACCATCGACCGATTCCTATCCGGCCGATTTTAGCGCCAACAGTGATATTTTGAAAGAAAGATCCAGAATCATACATAGTATAACGTTTAAGTTCATGCTCTAATGATATAAGTCGATGCTCAACATATAAGTATTAAGAGTTGAACATCATTCAGATGATGTTTTCTAATTAAAGGCTTGTCTCAATTTATGTCGGCTTTATGAATTACGACAATCTGTGATTTTAGGATAATTGAGATCTCAAATCCTTTGATTCTGGATACATGTTTGTTTTCTTATTACTAAATGCACATGATGAGATTGAAAACAATTTGCACACATGGACCATAAGTAAGTTGGTCATCTCCCATTATGTATAAGTGATAAGAGTAGGATGACATGTTGTGGGCAATGAAATTGCAATGGTGGTTATCGACTGTTGTGATGCATTATCTCATATGTTTTTCTACTATGAGTGAAACTTAAGATAAGCCTTACGATCAAGGGGGAGAATGTTGAATTTGATCGTGGCTTTGGTCCAAAGGACCGTGGCTTGGTCCAAACGACCGAGTCCTAAGGAGCTAACAGCCACCCATGCTGCCCTGATCTGGGGTGACAAAGCAACTAACGGCCTATGCTACCTAAAGAAAATGACGAAAAATGATCTTCTAAGCTAACCCTCTCAGCACAGGCACGGACTTGAAGACCACCCCGGCCACCGTCCGTTCTGTGATGGTGTTCTTCAACAGGTGCTCATCTACATCCAGGTGCTCATCTACATCTCGCATGCATCAAGTAGGCACGAGGTCATCAGCGCCCCTAGAGGGATCTACTGATCTACATGTAAATGATAATTAAGTTCAATTAAGTTCTAATTAATTAAATTCTTAGGTGTTCATGTAATTAGACTATAAGATCCTGTTAATCAGTAATTAGACCTACACTATATTTATATCATTTTCTATGTATTCTTTAATCTTTATTGAAATATTGTTTTTATTCTGACATCATGGTAGGACACGCAAAGCGCGTGTAATGTTCTAGTACTGCTACGAACAAGGCTATATTTGGAGATTTGATCCCTTTGTAAAAAATAGAAAGCCTCCTAATTCTATGGGGTAGTCCAACAGCTTATGTAAAACATGATGGTTTATATTGAAAATCTATTCCACGTCATCCTTACGATTTGTTTCAACGCCGGCCTCCACGATCTCACGCCGCCCTGCCGCGAGCGCGCGACACGCCGCCCTGCTGCAGCAGGACGCCGTCGCCGCCTTGAAGCTGCAACGCTCACAGCGCGTCGATGTCATCCTATTTTACGACGCTCGGCGACGCCGCTGCACTTGGACCGCGGCCTCTGCTGGACGGCGGATGAAATCGATTTGAGGTACGTTGTGACATGCTGACTACCGTGTAGTTCCTTCATTCCGATCCGTATTGCAGTAAAGCTATTTTTGATTAGGTGTGTTTTGATCCAGTTTTAAATCTTGCGTGGTTGATCGGGTATTGGACAACAACGTCGTGGAGTATGGATTCAGGTGATGAATTCAATCAGTTTGTAATGGATGGAGTGATTGATTCCTCCTCTTCGGATGATGGGAGGAAAGGTCTTATTTATAGTGCCGCACACATAATAGTTGAGGATAGGCTTAATCATCCGGGTCGAAGGTTCCGTCAAGGGACATGATGTACTGGATCGTGAAAGACTGTTCTGGCACCACCATCTTTACAAAGACTATTTCTCGAATAAGCCTAATTTCGGACCAAATAGTTTTAGACGCAGGTTTGTATTTGTGCCTACAATTTTTATCGTTAATTTTAATGACTTGTTTTATAAATGTAGCTCATTTTTAGATTGTGCTATGACATAGATTTCGGATGAAATGACATGTATTCATGCGCATAATGAATGCTGTTGAGGAGCATGACAACTATTTTGTTTAGAAAAGGAATGCGGCCGGTACCCTAGGACTATCTTGTCTGCAGAAGGTTGTGGCAGCATTTCGGCTGTTAGCTTATGGCGTCGCGGCCGATGCTTTGGATGAGTATATTCGTATTGGTGAGAGTACCACTCTAGAAGCTTTGAGAAAGTTTACTGTTGCTGTTGTTGAAGTTTTTGGACCAGAGTACATGAGATTGCCTAATAAAAAGGACACCGCTAGATTACTAGCAATTGGAGCAAGCAGAGATTTCTTTGGTATGCTTGGGTCCATAGATTTTATGCACTGGAGCTGGAAAAATTGTCCCACTGCATGGCACAGTATGTACCCTGGACATTAAAAGGAGCCGACAATTATACTTGCAGTCGCTTCTAAAGATCTCTGGATATGGCATTCATTATTTGGTATGCCTGGTTCACACAATGATGTCAATGTGCTTCAAAGATATCCTATATTTGCAAGGCTTGCTGAGGGAGAAGGACCACAAGTTAATTTCGACATCAATGGCAATGATTATTCTATTGGTTATTATTTAGCAGATGGCATATATCCGTCGTGGGCCACTTTTGTGAAGACTATTCTGGAGCCTCAAGGTAATAAAAAGAAATATTTTGCAAAGGCACAAGAAGCTTGTAGAAAGGATGTTGAACGGGCATTTGGGGTCCTACAATCTCGCTTTGCTACTGTTCGTGGGCCGGCTTGCTTGTGGGATGAAGACTCGTTTGGAGATATTGTGAGGGCTTACATCATAATGCATAACATGATTGTTGAAGATGAGAGAAATGAGTACACTAATGAATATGATTGCAACTAAGATGACATGCGAGATAAGGTGACAATATCCCATAATGACGCACCAAAACTTGATGGTTTCATTCAAAAATTACAAGAACATCAAGAATAAGAAAACACACACTCAGCTTCGGGCAAATTTGATCGAGCACCTCCGGCAAAACCATGAAGATTTATACAATCTTGATTAATGTTGCTTCATTTTGTGTACTCAATTTCGTAATTATTCAATAGGATGATACTGTTCAATATGCAACATTTGTTTTGATATATTATGTCACACAGATTTGTTTTGTGTACCACCCTGATTTATACCATCTTGATTAATTCTACATATTTAGTTCATCTAATAAGTCATTTGTCACTCGATATGTAGTTCTAGATTATCTTTGCTTTCTAATATATGAACTTTTGATGGGAACGGCACCACTGGAAATCAAGGCATCTGTGACGAACGATTTTCGTTACTGTAAACGCGAAATACATCATAGAAGGATTTCCGTGATGAATTTGCGTTCGTCATACAATTAGCGTCGTGTTAGGTCTACCGTGACAAACTTTTGAAAAACGTCACATAACTATTTTTTCTGTGACGAAGAAACTTTCATCACGGAAGCATATTTTGCTTCTGTGACGAGTCGCAAAACATCACTAAAAGCCGATTCCACGTGTTCCAGCCCACGCTGACAGCGCCATCCACGCTGTCAAGTGACGTGTTAGGCGTCACGTGCTGCAAAGGGGGACCGACATGTGACGATCTTGCACGACGCCATGTGTCACTATGGACAGCCCACGTATCTTTATTTGGTCACCCCACATGTCTCTAATACGGTCGGCCCACGTGTCCCTATTTGGGCAGCCCACGTGTCACTATTTGGTCCGCCAACATGTTACTATGCGGGCAGCCCACGTGTCCTCGCCTCAGGTCAACACGTGTCACTATTTGGTCAGCCCACGTGTCCTCGCCTCAGGTGGACACGTGCCGCCTTGCAACAGCGGCACGTGCCATTCAAGATGTAGCCACGTTTCATTACCAGACGGAACCACGTGTCGCCTTCCCGTTTGTACACGTGTCATCCTGCTGCTTGCCCATGTGGCCTCGGCGGACTAAGCCATGTGCCTCTTTCCTATGTGTGCACGTGTCGTTGTGTTGCTCATCCACGTGACCTTCTCCTGTTCGCCAACGTGTCGGTTTTCTGGATGACCATGTGTCCTTTCCTTGTTCTGCCAAGTTTCGGCTTCCTATTTGCGCACGTGTCCTTCCGCGCTTGTGTCAGGTGTCTTTTTCCTGTTTGTCCACGTGTCCTTTCCTGGCTGGCCCACGTTTTTTTTCCAAGTTCTTCCATGTGTTGATGCCTATTTGTCCACATGTCATTTTCCTGTTGTGGCACGTGGCGTTCCCATATGGATCCATTTCGTCACAACACCATTTTCGTCACAGAACCATTTCGTCACAGCGCCATTTCATCACGAAACAACGTTATAAATCAGAATTGTTCCACAAATATTTTCATTACATGACCACAATTAGCGGAGCGTACTGTTCAGAATCACATTACGACATAACTGGGAATGTCCTGGGTCACTTCAGTTCCACACACATAGTATCAGGGCTGAAGAGAGGTACCAAGGTTGCTTTGGGCCTAGACGATCTGTGAAAGGAGGCGATGGCTATCTTCTTGTTGCTTCTTCAGCTCCTCATACTGCCTTTGGGTTCTCGCCAGCGCTTCATGTGTTGCTTCAGTCTCCCTCTATAGTGCATCACTCTTCCTCTGTAGATCATCACTTTTCCTCTAGAGTTCTTCCACTTGATGCACAACAGATGAACCCTGTCTTTCAGCATCAAGTTCTTCACGAAGGGAAGCTTCAGAAGATGACCGACGCCTCGAGGAGGGAGCGGCTATACCAGCATTCTTCAAGAAAGTGCTGTTGGAGCTGGCCTTGGAAGCAACCTCAGCACTAGGCAATCTTGGCTGCCCATCAACAATAGCTTCTGCCTGTATAGTTTCCATTAACATCTACAAAATGTAAAGATGAACTATTAGCTTACTAACTATATTGGATAAACAATCTAGAAAAAGGAACATTAAACAAACTGGGAACAAAGGCAGATTGGATAATTGGTACTAAAAATTGTTAACAAACCTCAAGAATACAAACAGCCTTGCACGTTAACAATATATGATGTGGCATGTACAGAGTGTTGGACAAAGAAGAACAAAACTCTTGCTGAAAGAATGTACGGGGACTTACAACTACGTCTCTAGCCGCGACACTCATACCGTTCTTGTTGCCGGTATGGCAGACCTTGAAGGCTACCACGGCATCCACTTCAGTGGGTTCGACATCTTCATCAACTTGGGCTCCTCCATCCTCGGTGACTTCAGTGGGTTCGGCATTGTTGCTGTTGTTCTGGTGCTGATGATGTACCAAATGCATGAATCAAACTTAAAGAATAATGAGACTTGCCACAAGAGACAGACGGAAGTGCAAGAATAATGGGAAGCAGAAGAATGGAAAGGTTACATTAGAAGCGTGTTGACACTTACATATGAATGCAACTGCGCAATGTAGCAGCGTGATCCTGTTCCTGAAGGTAACAAGACTCTACCCCGATTTCGCTTGTTCTGCTCAGAAACATCCTGCATGAGATGTATGTGTTATTCTCCATCATAAGTTTACACCGCTGTGCATCAGTCATGTTGGAGACAGGAAAGCACACGAAGAGAAATTACCCTGTGGTGTGCATTTGACCACTTGTCAACAAGTTAGCACCACTGTGCATCAGTCATGCTGGAGATATGAGAGGTTGTGCAGATCTCATTTGCAGGGACACCAACAAAGTATTTCTGCTTCAACTTATACCGCGTCTGCCGTATGGATTTCTGGAACACACGGCTACAAGCATCTGTTGTTGGCTGCTGCCTAGTGTCAATTGCTAACTCCCCTGGTGATTAGAATCCAAATCATACTTACACGAGGGCCGTGTCAACACGAGGGCTATGTCAGAGTTGAATGTACAACAGGGACTAGTAGGTAGGCACTCACAGATAGCCTTCCGACGAAGCCATCAAAAAGTTCAGGTTGTCCTCTGTATTCTTTCAAATGAGACAAGATAGGAACTTGAGACCTAACAGCAACACCAGTCTCTGATGAAAACTTGGCAGCTTGCACCGGAACATGGGGCCTTTTGTTCCCCTCAAGAACAGAGATGTGCACCCTTGTCCCCATAGCTTTGTTCATCCTGTCAAGCATAATTCCCCGTGTTGCTTGTCTCACCTTCCTCGGGCCACCTCTTTATGTAGGTGTTGTATAGATTTCATTCAAATTCTCATCATTCATCAAATATGAAACCATGAGCACTAAAAAGCTTTAGGGTCAACGAACCAACCTTCATCTTCAATGATGGCATTACTATCATCTTCACATCGTGCCCAGTCTCTGAAAGGACTTGAACAACCATTCAAGAGCTCATTACAGGTAGTGTTTTCTGGTACTGCTAGCGATTCTTCCTGCACAGTATTGTCACCACCGCTACTATTTTCTGCAATTGGCTGCAACCTTTCATGCACAGGCCGTTGAGGTGTTCCTGCAACGTCCAACCTTTTCCGTATCCTTGATGAAGTTTCCTGGGTGCCATCTGCTGGTGGGATTGACCTCACCCTCTTGGATTGTCTTCCTCCAAGACCCAGGGCAACACTTGTTATCCCCACCTTCCTACGCCTAGAGCCCTGTAGATTTCAAAAGGCATAACTTGTAAGCATGTCAATATATTAGAAGCACTTATAAGCAGTGGAAATATGTAGTCACTGCATTGGAAAAAAATAGTGCTGCTTGTATGTAACACCCAAAAATATAGGAAATAAAATTTTAAAAATATTTTTTATAAAAGCCATAAAATGAAATGATGCATTGCATCTCTCTCTTTCTCTTCTCCTCTTTTCTTTCAGCCCGGCCCAAACCTCTCTCTCTTCTCCTTCTATTTCTCTTCTTCTCGCGGCCCAACTCAGTCGGCCCAAATCCTTCCCTCTCCTTCTCTTCTCCTTTTCTTTCTCCCCGCGGCCCAAACCAGCCAGCCCAAACCATTTTACTCTCCCTCACCTCTCTCAATGACACGCTGGTCCCACTCGTCAGTTTCTCCTCTCTTCCTTTCCTTTCTTCTTCCTCCCGCACCGCTCACCCTCTTTCCTTTTATCCGCCGCGACGCCAGACGCGCTGCACCGTCGTCGGCGCCTCCCTCCCCTTTCCTTTTTCCTCCTCACCCCGAATCCAGATCATCTCCGTGCCGTCGCCGCGTCCCCTCCTTCCTTCCCCGCGACGCTGGCTTGCCATACTGGCCGAGGTACGCACTATGCCCCTTTCCTTCGCAGGCCGCCGCGTGAGCCGCCGCCTTCCTTTTCCCCGGCCACTCCGCCCCTATAAAACCCACGCTGGAGCCCCGCTTTGCACCCAGAGTCATCTTCAATCTCTTCTTCTACTCCGCACCGTCGCACGCCGCTGGAGTTCGCACACCGGAGGAACGCCGCCGCCCTGTGTTGCCGCCCCTCCGTCGACTCTCTGTCCCTCTGTTTCTCCAACGACTACAACTCTCGCCGGAGATCCGCGAGGTGGTGAGCACCAAGCCGCCCCGTTTCCCCCCCCCCCCTCTCTCGCTCTGTCGCAGCCCCAATTTCTCGCCGGAGCTCTGTTTTCGCCCGCCACCGTGGCCGCCGGTCTATGCTCGCAGCACGGCCATCCCGTGACCACCACTACTTTCGCCGTGCCGCCCACTCTCTCCCCGGCATAACCCCAGCCTGAATCGAGCCCTGGAACACCGGATTCGGTGAACTCCGAACGTCCGCCACCGCTCTCGCCCGCCGCCGGCGCCCAGCGCAGCGGAGCGATTCGCCCGACCCTTTACTCCGCTGGGTTGACCCGAGCCGACCCTCCCCCTGCCGCTCGATCTAGATCTAATGGCCAGAACAGATCCGAGCCGCGTCCGGTTCGCCCGACCCTTACCCCGCCGCCCAATTCTGATCCAACGGACCAGATTCGCCCGACCCTAGCCGTCCCTGGAACCTTCGCAGAAAGACCCCTAGGTTTTACAGGAATCAACCCGCAGTCCAGATCAGTTGAAAAATAATTAGAGTTGAGCCCTTTCTTTTTCTGTCCCGGCCCCTGACCTTTCTAGAGTTAGTACCCGCCGTGCAGGACCTCTAGTTTTGCACCTCGACCCTCTGTTTAAGGTTTAAATTATGTTTTAGCCCCTGATTTTTTCAGATCTAGCCCCTGGAAGTTCAAAGCTCTCGCAGTTAGGTCCCTAGATCACTGTTTTAGCCATATCTTCATCGTTTCAACTCCGATTTCAGTGATTCTTGCGCTCATGCGATCCTTGCATCATGAACTACAACTTAATCATCATTTTACTCTCTTTTTATACTGCTTATTGTACTGTTTCTTATTTGTTTGTGTATGCTTGTTTGTGTGATCGCGTAGACAACGTGACGTTCGAACAAGACCAAGAGCAAACTTACGAGGAAGAGAATCAACAACTGTTTGAGGAAGGCAAGTGGATTTCCCTCCCCTACATATTCTATTTTATCCCAAAAATAGCATGATAAATCACTTTACTTTAATGTTGCTTGCATAAACTTGATGGGTTACCTATACTGAGGACATACCTAGTCTTTTACCCAAAGCCTTGAAACACCTAGGTTTACTATTCATGTTGGGTAGACACGCTTAGTTGCAAACTTTGGGATTGGTGCTGGTTTACTCTTATGACAATGTTGATCATGTTTCATAATGTTGTTATACCGCGTTAATTCAAGATCAACTTTGATTAATGGGAACATGGAGAACCACCCAAGTGAACAGTGCAACCACAAAGTCATATGGCTCTGACCTTAGCCAATTAATTAGATGTGTAGTTAGCTGGTGGCCTTACCGAAAGGGCAAGGAATGGGGCGGTGATAGGGGTCATAGCCCGGTCCTCTTGGGGTAGCTACCTTTGCTAAGGAGTTGACCATTAGGGAGGTTTATGGACCACACTGCTACTGAAACTCTAGCGGGTTGCCTAGCTCTCGATATGTCTTTGTAAAGGCTTCGTAGTGTACCCTCGCCACTCACCTCGGAAGTGTTTAAGGGCCTTGCAAACCCGGGTGATTCAAGGGAACACGATTTGTGGGTAAAGTGTACAACCTCTACAGAGTGTAAAACTGTTTAACAGCCGTACTCACGGTTAAGAGTGGCTTGGACCCTCACATGATAATGAAACTTGAAGATTAATTAAATTCTGGTTCGTGGTTTATGTTTATGTTGCTGGTACCTTTATGTTTTACTAAGGTGGGATGATATAAACTTAAACCTAGTTAATAGGTGCTTGCTAATAAATACTTGACCAACTAAAAGTGCCCGCTGCTGCAAACCTTAGCCTATCCTTGATGGCCTTGCATATTCACCCCACTTGCTGAGTACCAACCATAAGAGTACTGACCCTTGCCCACTGCTGTTCAGAAGAGAACTTTGAAGAGGATAACTTCACCGACTTCGAAGAGTTTTAGGCATTGCGTTCACCAGTCATCGCCTGTGGAAGACGGAGTTGTTGTAGACTTCGTATACGGTATATCGGTGTATCGTTTAAAGACCTTGTGTCTCTTTTATTCGGAGTGTAATATGGTTAAATAATTTATTTAGTTACTTTTTGAGCATTGCCTTCGATATATTACACTTTTCCGTCTATTATGTGTGTGTGAACATGATCCTGGAGCACACATGAGATGCATCTGGTTCTTTCTATAATCGGGTGTGACAGAAGTGGTATCAGAGCTAAGTTGACTGTAGGACGCTAGCCTAGTTAGAAATGGTCAAAATTAAGGATTTATCTACTAGCATGCTATGTCATCATCAAAAAAATTCCTTTGTGTTTATTTGATATTTTCGCATAAAAACCTATGTTTACATGAACTTTTTATTATTTTATTTCTTAAAATAAATTTATTTTGAGATTTATTCTCTCTCTGTCAGATGGCTAGGACTTACCAGACTGCTCGCAAGCACACCGGAGGTTGCAAGGTTCGCATTGCCCCAGCTGAGCTAGCTCCTTCCGCCCTAGTTCCAGCCCCTGTTGAGGAGGAGGAGGCTATGGAGGAGGAACCCGCGGAGGCCTACTACTTCGTGGATGGGGATGATGGCCGCATCATGGCAATTGATGAAGAAGGGAATCAGTTCATACCACCGGCATCACCAGTGGTTGAGGCACCACCACCACCCCAGTTGTCTCTGCTCCAGCTCCCGCTCCAGCACCGGTTGCCGCTGGAGGAAGCCCGGGTAACTCCGGGAGTATTGATGATGGAAGAGATGATGACGAGGACAACGATAACAATGACGAACAGGGCGATGATCTTCCAGGGATGAGGCAACTCTGCTGTGTTCGCACTTCGGACAGAGAGCTCGGTCTCTTGTCTCGTGTGCTGCAGGGTGTTCTGCAGGAGTTGGGCAACCGCGTGAGACCCCACTACCACACGCACCACTACATCGACCCTGCGCTCGGCGACTACTACCTCACTCGCATCCATGTCAGGATGGATACGGAGAGTGCCAGAGGCCGAAGGACCCTCACCGCGCATAACTCTGCTACGCCCCATGCTACTTACGACGCCTCCGTCAACAGCGCCGCCAGGAGAGCTCTGTGGTCCATCTACCACACCCACCGCCAGGAGCTACAGAACACGGAGTACCACCATCTTCCTCGCCGCATCAGTGGAACTGAGGAGACTGTGGTTACTCTGGGTGGAGATGATGAAGACCGCCTCAAAACTCTTGCTCGAGTCACCGCCGCTCTCAACACTAAGCTGGAGAGCGTCGTCACTGAACTGGACGATACTCAGGACAAGCTACTGGAGGCCAATGACAGGATCCGCATACTGGAGGCCCGACTTGAGGGAAGGGCGCCGCCACCTCCACAGCTGGATGAACCCCGCTTCCCCGCCCTGTCACCACCCCGCAAGAAGCTTCGCCGCGGCGAACCCGGCTCCATAACTCACCCCGAGGACTAGGCATCTAGGCTCTTAGGCTAGTATCTCTTAAAGTTCTCTCGTTAGAACCATTTTTGCTTGAGAGGACGACGATGTAATAATGTTTGCTTGAGAACAAATGTTTGTTTTTGTGTGCTTGGTTGGAAACTTTAAGGATTGCTTGACATAATCTATCCATTAATATAAGTTGGAGTCTTGATAAATCCATATTTTGTTAAGATCTTATCTTCTATCTACCTATATCAAGTATACCTGTCTTATCCTGGGTTTATTCCCTAACGGTCAGATTGTAAACACCAGGACAGGTGGAAGACAGAATATCCCTAGCACTAGGCGTGCTCACGTAGTCAACCGACACAGTCAGTTGTGTCACACCCTAAAATTAATAGATTTTAGGATGTGATTAAAAAATAATAATAATAATAAAGCAATGATTTTCTCATAATTATACAAAACTTTCAACATTTATTTTCTATACAGAAAATCTAGTATAGGAAAAATAAATAATTGTCTTTCAGAATTAAATGTTTTATGTATGTTGCATTCATGTCGTTGCATTGGTTTTTGTTTGTTTGCATGTTTAAGTTTGTAAAATAAAAATACCCAAATACTACCCTAAAATCTTTTTTTCTCTCTTCCCTATCTCTTTTTGGCTCATCCCCTCTTTCTCTCTCTCTTTCCCTTCTTCCAGCCTGGCCCAAAAACCTATCCTCTCTTTCTTTTCTCTTCCCACGGCCCAAACAGCCCAGTCGGCCCAAATCCTTCTCTCCTCTCTTTCTTTTTCTCACTGCCACCGTGGACCCACCTGTCGGCGCCATCTTCTTCCTCCCGCTTCCACTTTCCTTCTTGCGCCACCGGCGCCTTCCTTTCTCCCCCTCCTCGCCGCGAGTCCTGCCCGCGCCGCCCCACCTTCCTTTATTCTTCCTCCCGCTCCTCTCTCTTTCCTTTCCGCCGCGACACCAGACGCGCCGCGCCGTTGTCCGCGCCTCCCTCCCCTTTCCTTTTCTTCTTCACCCCGAATCCTATTCGCTCCCGCGCCATCGCCCGCGTCTCCTCCTTCCTTTCCTGCGACGCTTGCCTGCCATAATGCCGTGGCACACGCTTCCCTGGGCGACCCGCCCCTTTCCTTCGCAGGCGACCGCAGCAATTTCGCCGCGTCAATCCCGGCCGCCGCGTGAGCCGCCGCCTTCCTTTCCCCGGCCACTTCGCCTCCTCTCCTCCCCTATAAAACCAGCGCCTGAACCCCTGCCCCTCCTGTTCCACGCCTGCACCGCACGCCCGACTGCCCCGCCGCTCTGCGCCGCTATTTTTCCCGAGCTTGAGGTCGCCGACGCCGCCACGCCATCGACCCGCCTTCACGCCGCCTCTTCGTCAACGCTGACCTCCACCGGAGCTCCGCCTAGGACCCCGCACCGTCACTGGCCTCGTCTTCCCCTCCGCGCAGACGCACCACGCCTGCAATTCCTCGCCGGTGTGAACGCCGCCGCCCCGAACCGCCCATGCCGCAGCTCGTCGTCGACCTGCCGTCCCGCTGCTTCTCCGCCGCCTTCAACTCTCGCCGGAGTTCCGTGAGTTGGTGAGCATCAAGCCGCCCCTGTTTCCCCTCTCTCTCTCTCTCTCGCTCTGTCGCAGCCCTGATTTCTCGCCGGACGTTTGTTTCCGTCCGCCGCCATGGCCGCCGGTCTACAGTCGCCGCACAGCTATCCCGTGACCACCCTCACCTTCGCTGTGTCGCTCTCTCTCTCCCCGGCATAACCCCAGCCTGAATCGAGCCCTAGAACACCGGATTCGGTGAACTCCGGCCGTCCGCCGCCGCTCTCGCTCGCTGCCGGCGCTCAGCGCAGCGGAGCGATTCGCCCGACCCTTTTTACTCCGTCGAGCCGACCCTCGTCCCACCGCTCGATTTGGATCTCACGGCCAGAACGAATCTGAGCCGCGCGCGAGACGTCGCCTTCGCCCGACCCTCACCCTACCGCTCGATCTAGATCTAACGGCCAGAATAGATCCTAGCCGTGTCCGATTCGCCTGACCCTTACCCCGTCGCCCGATTCTGATCCAACGGACCAGATTTGCCCGACCCTAGCCGTCCCCGGAACTTTTTCAGAAAAGCCCCTAGGTTTTCCAGGACTCAACGCGCAGTCCAGATCAGTAGAAAAATAATTAGAGTTGAGCCCTTTCTTTTTCTGTCCCGACCCCTGACCTTTCTAGAATTAGTACCCGCCGTCCAGGACCTCCAATTTTGCACCCCGACCCTCTGTTTAAGGTTTAATTATGTTTTAGCCCCTGATTTCTTCAATTTAGCCCTTGGAAGTTCAGTTTCTTCGCAGATAAGTCCCCGGAGCTTTGTTTTAGCCCTACCTTCGTCGTTTTAGATCCGTTTCGACTCGTTCTTGTTGCGTTAAGTCTTCTAAAACCCTAAGCTATTGTTTAGTCATGTCGTTGGGCCTTAGTTCCTGTCTTTTAATTAAAAATAGATTTAATTTGATTAAAATTCTCTCACCTAGTTTTTTTCTAATTAAAATCTACCTAGGTCTTGACCTCCGATTTTTCATAACTAATGTCAATTCAATTAATACCAACTCAAATGTGTTCTAAATATATTTTGTTTAGTTGAACACCAAATATAAAGTTATGCGTTTAGATGTTCTCAAAAGTTTCTTTCTAATTAATTGTTAATTAGTGTAATTTGTACATAGACAATCATAAATAAAATTTGACTAAGTTCTACTCCACTTTTATAAATAAAATATAATATAAGGATATTTTGTTTTGAATATCTTTTACATTTGTTTTCCAAATAAATTAAATAAAGCTCATAGTTCTTTTGTTTCTTTTTTAATACCAATCTTCCGATAGCTGTGTCTTTTCAACCGTAGCTCTGTTTTCCGTATTTCTTGTGCTCTTGTAATCGTAGCAGCGAGCCTTATCCTTTAGCACACTCTTTTAAAAGCTTTTGTTTTGTGATTGGTGTATTGTTCTTAGCTGTACTTGTTTGTTGTTTTGTATGTTTGTGCTCGATGTTTGCTTCGAGTAGAATGATCGCTGTTGAAGCTTGAAGATAAAGTTTTCCAAGTGAGCAAGAACTGAAGAGTAATACGAGTAGCTTTTCGTTGGAAAAAGGCAAGTGACCCTAACCATCCTTCTATCTATGCTTATTTACAAGAATACCATGTATTAAATGGAACGTGGAGAACCACCCAGGAAAACAGTACAACCACGAGGACTATATGGCTCTGGTCTTGGCTAATTAATTAGAGACTCTAGTTTGAAGCGGTCTTACCGAAAGGGCAAGGAGGGGGTCGGTGATAGGGGTCATAGCGGTCCTCTTGGGGTAGCAGCCTTCGCTAAGGTGCTGACCATTAGAGAGGTTTATGGACCACACTACTACCGAAACTCTAGCGGACTAGTTCTTATTAGGGAATCTTTGTAAAGGCCTCGTAGCGTCCCTATGCAATCACACCTCGGAAGTGTGGTATTGTGCCTAGCTAGCACAGCATGGTTGGGTCCAAAGTTCTTTCGAACTTTTACGTGACTTGTGGTGAAAGTGTACAACCTCTGCAGAGTGTCTAAGACTGATATATCAGCCGTGCTCACGGTCAAGAGCGCCCTGGACCCTCACATGATTAATAAACTTAAAGATGGATTTAAATCGTTACTCTGGTTATATCTTGTGGCCTTGCTGAGTACCAACCATAAGTGTACTCACCCTTGCTAACTGCTGCTCAGAAGAAAAAGGTGTGAAGTCTACTGAAGATGATGAAGAGTTCTAGGCGTACGCAACCCCCAGTCATTTGCCTGTGAAGTTTGGAGCCTTCGTTTCCATGATAAGCGCATATCTCTGATAGTCTTGTAAGTTCTTATTTATGTTCACTGATGATGTCACTATATGTATGGAACTTGATCCTTGCATACATATAGTTATGCATTCGGTTTTGTCCTTAAACCGGGTGTGACAGTTGCCACCACCACCCAACCCAACAATGGAGCTATTCTTGGCAGCACAGATGCAGGTGTTGCAGAACCTCACTGCCACCATCCAGAACATGCAATTCCAGCAGAATCAGCAAGCACTGCAGCAAAATCAGCCACCAAGAGACAAACATAGAGAATTCATGAGCCACCACCCCCCTACCTTTTCTCACTCAGTGGATCCCTTGGATGCTGATGATTGGTTGAAGGTCATCACTAAGAAGCTGGACATCACGCAATGCAGCGACCGTGAAAGGGTCCTGTATGCTGCAGGATGTCTGGAAGGTGCAGCCGCTGATTGGTGGGATGCTTTCACTGCTGCCCACGCCAATGCCAGCACTATGACCTGGGAGGAGTTCGGAACTAACTTCCACTGCAACCATATTCCAACAGGACTAATGAAGCTCAAGAAGAAGGAATTCTTGTCCTTGAAGCAAGGCAGCATGACTGTCAGCGAGTATCGGGACAAATTCACTCAGTTGTCTAGTTACGCACCCCATGAGGTGGATAGTGACGCAAAGAGGCAGGAGCGCTTCTTGGAAGGTCTGATAGGACCGCTCAACTATCAGCTGCACAGTCACACATTTCCAAACTTCCAGACTTTGCTAGACAAAGCCATTGGTCTGGAGAGCAAGCGCAAGGAGCTTGGGGAACACAAGCGAAAACTTCAGTCCCAGGGACAATCCAGCAGCAACACTCATCCCCGCTACAGCACACCCCAGCGATTTCAGTCGCGCTTTGGAGGACAAGGCGGAGGATATCCGCAGAGTCAGCAGAATCAACGAACTCCACAGCAGCCTCAACGCTTCAACCAGCAAACTCAGCGCAACTCCAACCCGCAACCGTACCGTTCAGGCTATGCCACGGGTGCACCAGTGCGGACCAATAATCCAGTCACACTGGTCCAACCCAACGGCTGTTTCAAATGTGGAGAACTGGGGCATGATGCTAACAAGTGCCCGAAGCGTAACATGCAGACTCCTTAGAATTAGAGGAACGGTGGGCAGAGGCAGACTCGTCAGCAGCAGCAGCCGCGCAACAGAAACCAGACACCACTGGGCAACAGAGGTCAACAGAACTACATGCGCGGAAGCGTGAATCATGTGGTTGCAGAAACAGCTGAAGAGGCTCCCGATGTTGTGCTTGGTATGTTCCTTGTTAATTCTGAACCTGCATCAGTTTTATTTGATTCTAGAGCATCACAGTCATTCATTACTGAGCAATTCGCCACAAGGCATAACTTACCAATGAACCCTATGAAACAAATACTTCTAGTAAGTTCCCCGGGCAAAGAATTGAAAGCTAGGCACTTATGCCCGAGGGTCAACATGAATATTATGGGGGTAGAATTCCTAGCCAATCTAATAGTCCTAAAGACTAGCGGCATTGATGTGATCCTCGGAATGGATTGGTTATCAGGATGTGATGGTGTCATTCAGTGTCGCAAGAGATCAGTGCTCTTAACCAGCCCTCAAAGAGATAAAGTAGAGTTTGTGGCATCAGCTTCACCCAGTGGAGTTGGGACAATGAACCAAATGAAGGGAATGCCTCTAGAAGATATCAGAGTTATCTGTGAGTACCCTGATGTCTTCCCGGAAGATTTACCAGGTGTTGACGCCAGATTTTGACACGTGTTGAATCGGCGTCAGGAGGAGAAGATTGATCGATGCGGCAGATCTGAAAGCTACAGGAAGGAATCGGCCGATTGAAGTAACAGTTGGAAATCGGCCAATTGGTAGGTTCCGTTTACCGAGTAATATCTGAGCTTTAACTATGGGCGCATCGCTGTAGTTTCGTTTGGATTTATTCACCAGTTATCGATATTTACTAGAATTGCAAGTTTTACCTGTCATTCTAGTATTATCACCAGTTATCCAGCTTGAGATCAGAGTAATCGGCTTCGTCATTGCTTTTCTTCGATTTATCATCTCACGGCCGATTAGATCTATTTCAAGTGTTGTTCTTGCAGTAGTCATCTAGATCGCTCCAGCAGTTTTCTTTACGATTACTACATGATCATCGGCTGATCCATAGCCGATCATCTATATAGCAAATCGGCCGATTCGCCGCCGACGCGCTCCTCAGGACAGATCGGAATTCCAGCCGATCGACGCGCCTGGAATTTAACACTCTATTTCCTTGTCAATCAACAGGTCAGATTGACTGGCACGCCGCGCGAACCACACCAGGGCGATAACCCGAACAGGAGCTAAGCAGATTCTCTCGGGTCGTGTGTCCGACGCTGAAGACCCATCGGCCGATTCCTATCCGGCCGATTTTAGCGCCAACACACTTTTGGCACGCCCGGTGGGACAATCCAAGATCTGATATGTCGAAAAACGCAGAAATCTCCGACAGCAACATCATTGAGGTCACAGAAGCTGATCTCAAGGACGACCAGAGGGAAGAATTGGCCAAACATCTAGAAGACTACAAGAAGATGTACCTCCAGTCGTTCAGTCGTACCAAAAGCGGGGAGGCAGTCAAGAAGGCTCCTATTCTAGCACCTCGCCACATCAGCATCGCTGAGGACTCGGGCAAGATTTCAGAGATGATTCAACAGTCCGTGTATCAGGCGTTCATCGACCAATCCTCAGTGATGACCAACACGGTGTATAACGCCGTCGTCAACTCTCTGGCCAGCGGAGGAGTCCAAGGTTATCAGGGACCGGCATATGCCCCCCCAACTACTCTGCCAGCCACAAGCCTACCATACACATCCCAATCGGCTCCTCAGCCGATGTTGACGCAACGCGAGGGGTACAACTCTCCACCACCCCAGGCGTCTCCAAGATACAGCGGTGCACCATGTCTCCCATCACAGACGCCGCTTCAACCCGTTCAGATGGCTTCTGTGCAATCACTACCAACAAGCTCGGCGCCTTGGGGAACATCAGCGACAGCGTATTTTCCCGAGCCACCGAACGGGCATGGCAGTTATTCGGTCCAGGTGCCATACCAATCGGCCGCCCGGCCAACGGTTTCCCAGTATCAGCCGATCTTATCAGAAATCGGCAGGGGGGCAAACACTGTGGAAGCATTCAGAGGCACGGCACCAGCAGTGACGTACGAAGGGGGGACGGACTCATTTCACCATCAACTATCGGCCGCTCAGCAAAATTTGCCGATTCATCACCCGGCCGCACCAGCCCTTCAGCACATGCCCGCGCCGCGAACAGCTGTTCATCAGCAGCAGGTGGACTGGACGGCAAGAATAGCAGAAGTGATCCAGGATCAGTTTGGATTGAAGCCGAAAGTTCAAACTTATACTTACAAGACGCCGTATCCATCGGCCTATGACTCGCTGCCGTTCCCACACCGCTAAAAAGTTCCTGATTTCACCAAGTTCTCAGGGACGGACGATACATCCACTGTGGAGCATATCAACCGATTCATCATCCAGTGCAGAGAAGCTGCCACGCAAGATGCTTTGAGGGTACGTTTATTTTCATCGTCTCTGTCCGGATCGGCCTTCCAGTGGTTCACAACCTTACCGCCAAATTCTATCGTTACTTGGGCCGATCTGGAGAAACAATTCCACAAGTACTTCTACGCAGGAGTACACGAGATGAAGATCTCGGATTTGACCAGTCTCAGGCAGAGGAGCGATGAACCAATGATGGGGTATATACAGAGATTCAGAGAAATCAGGAACAAATGCTACAGTTTGGCTCTGACCGATGCACAGTTGGCCGATATCGCTTTCCAAGGCCTCTTGCCACAGATCAAAGAAAGATATGCTGCCCAAGAATTTGAAAGCCTGAGCCAAATCGTCCACCGATTGTCAGGACAAGAAGTCCGACCGTTTGAACAGCGGAGGAACTTCCAAAAGAAGGTGGCATATTTGGACGGATCTGAATCCGATGCGGAAGAAGAAATCGGCCTGGCAGAGTGGGTCAAAGGGAAAAAACCAATATCTTGCCCCTTTGGCAAGAAGGAGCCAGAGACATTCGGCTTCGACACATCAAAGGCCGATAAAATTTTTGATCTACTACTTCAGGAAGGGCAGATTAAGCTGTCTCAACATCACACCATCCCTACGGCCGATCAGCTTAAGAAGATGAAATACTGCAAGTGGCATAACGCTACTTCTCATGATACAAATGAATGCAAAGTCTTCCGCCAGCAGATACAATCGGCCATCGAGCAGGGGTGGCTTAAATTTGAAACTCCAACCAAATCGGCAAAGCCGATGAAGGTAGATCAGCATCCCTTCCCGGCCAACATGGTTAATGCTGGAGGGGACTCAAGTGAAACCAAGGTGCTGACGTCAGAATCGGCGAGAAGAAGCGGCGCCGTCGACCCCAGGAGGCAGATCACGTCAGAAGAAATCCGAAGGAACGGGCGAGGACCAGAACGACCATGCAAGCCCGTCACCTCCCAATTCTTACTCAGTAAATATCGGCAGCAGCAAGAACAAGCACGATACCAGGAAGAGACGATACGTCGGCATGAAGATCATTGGCAATGTCCGTTCTTCATCCACTGCTGGGAGAACGACATCAGGTTGCCGTCTGCCGATAACTGTCCGGAGTGTAACGGATTAAGCTGCAACGATCGTCCGAGACCACACTCTAGGGACAGAGGGTCAGAGCCGATCAACAGAAATCGGCGCGAAGAACGACGCGTTTCGGTGCATGATCGGCTGGGGGGTAGAGTTGACCAGTACAGCAGATCAAAAAGCAAGATCAGCCAGCGCGATGGACTGGGGGGCAGGATCAGCGCGCACGATCGGCTGGAAGAGATGGCCGATGATAGGGTATCAGACGAAGATCCCCTAGGAAGGGAACCAGATTGGGAACAAGCCAGGTCATCGGCCAAACCAGTGAATCCCAGGTGGTGTCCCGATGGCCTGTCCAGATCCCAGAAGCGAAGGATCCAATGCCTACGCCAGTGGGAACATCAAGAAGAAGAACAGAGACAGGTGCCAGAGAGAAGGAATGTCAAATCTCGGGTTTGGCGCCCAAAGAAAAATGATCAAGAAACAAGCAACCAAGAATCGGCAGCCGAAATTGATATGGCATTCATACTGCCGATGGAGTTCATGGAGCCCAACGATCGGGATAAAATGAAAAGAACAGAAGAAGAGCAAATTGCACAACTGGTATTAGAGCCGATGACAGCTACATTTGAGAAACTAGAAGAGGAAAAACGACAGCATCTTAAAGCGCTGTTTCTCAAAGGCTATGTCAACGGAAGACCCGTCACCAAATTACTGGTAGATGGAAGCGCGGCTGTTAACATCATGCCGTATGCCATGTTCCGCAAGCTGGGCAAGGGCGATGATTAGGATCAGCTAACGGCCGATGACTATTCCTTTCTTATGAAAGACGAACTCGACGATTCGGCGGGTTTACGGTTGAGAGCCCTGATTAGCATAGAAGAAAACAAGAAAAGGGTGGCTAGATGGTATGACAAAAAGGTCAAAATTAAACAGTTCTCTCAGGGGGATTTGGTATGGAAGTTGGTGCCGCCGATAGGGTCTAAGGATCCCAAATTCGGTAAATGGTCACCCACTTGGGAAGGGCCGTATAGAATCGGCCGATGTGCCTCTGGGAATGCATACGTTCTGGAGACAATCGAAGGGGAGGAATTCCCAAGAGCTTTAAACGGGCGATTTCTGAAGAGGTACTATCCAAGCATTTGGGTAGATACATAACTTGCAGCAGAATATGTCAAGATAACATGGCCGATTTCTCATCGGTTTTCTGGCTACACGTCTGGCGAAAGAAAAATTGGGATTCATTATTGAAAGGAAATTACAGATTACACGGCCGACATGGTATAAGTCGCCCTTAGAATAAAAATACTGGTGTGTCTACTGATTACGCCTACGCTGGATTTCTCTCTCGATGCGACCCAGTTTTATCATAAGGGTGAGCCTTTTCTCTTTCGGGTCCTCTAAAGTGGCTTTAGTTTCAGCTTGGTTGCAGAGTTCTTTCAGCAGGCGGGTCTTCTCCTCTTCCAGATCTTCCATGGCGACTTCAGTTTTGGCTTTGCAAGGAAGTGAAGAATTTTTTTTAGAAGATGGTCGCTTGCGGACCAAAAGATGAGCATTTATGACATACGAATATTCCTGGACAGCGACAGGGACATGATCTCTGAGTTCCTCAGCATGAGTTCTTATTAGATTTCTGTCTGCCTGTGATAATGGCTCTTCTGAATGCATGATTTCTATCGCTCGTTCTAGATCAGAGCTGAGACGGTTTGGCTAAATAGAAATAAAAGGAGTTACCTAGTATCGGAGCGATTGAGATGCCTAAGAGAAAAAGGTAGAGGGGGAGTTCATACCTGGTTGACAGAGGAAGAGGATGAGGAGGACGAACAAGACATCTTGCCGTTCGGTTGGGACAGTAAAAGAAGGAGAAGAGATAAGTGATGCGTGTGCCTCTAGAGATGGTGAGCGGTCTGCGTATAAATGAAGAGGAGGTAGATGGATGGTGAGACACGCCCTATCGGAGTAAATGCATACATGAATGCAAGGCAGACTGAAGGAGCAGTTCAAAACCAAATCGGCGCAGTGACATTGAAGGAGCAATAATGTTTAACATATTTTTTACAACCCAAGGAAAGCATCTATGGCTACAATCGCTCGTCGTCTAATTTGATCGGCCGAGTCTACTATTCTCTGATCGTTATCGGCCGATCCTGGTACTTCTGATACACGGCGATGGAGCCTTATTGTTTCACGGGCCAGATGTTGTCTTTCTTGCTTCAGCTCGCTGATCATGGTTGGGAGTTCTTGGAGCTTCTTCTCTTCAGCGGCTATCTCTTTGGTTACTTGTTGTTGGCGCTAAAATCGGCCGGATAGGAATCGGCCGATGGGTCTTCAGCGTCGGACACACGACCCGGGAGAATCTGCTTAGCTCCTGTTCGGGTTATCGCCCTGGTGCGGTTCGCGCGGCGTGCCAGTCAATCTGACCTGTTGATTGACAAGGAAATAGAGTATTAAATTCCAGGCGCGTCGATCGGCTGGAATTCCGATCTGTCCTGAGGAGCGCGTCGGCGGCGAATCGGCCGATTTGCTATATAGATGATCGGCTATGGATTAGCCGATGACCGTGTAGTAATCGTAAAGAAAACTGCTGGAGCGATCTAGACGACTACTGTAAGAACAACACTTGAAATAGATCTAATCGGCCGTGAGATGATAAATCGAAGAAAAGCAATGATGAAGCCGATTACTCTGATCTCAAGCTGGATAACTGGTGATAATACTAGAATGACAGGTAAAACTTGCAATTCTAGTAAATATCGATAACTGGTGAATAAATCCAAACGAAACTACAGCGATGCGCCCGTAGTTAAAGCTCGGATATTACTTGGTAAATGGAACCTACCAATTGGCCGGAGATCAAGTTGATGCAGCCCTGCCAATCCTTATGAACTCGTGGAAGAAGAAAATATTGGCGAAGTCGCCGACTTGAAAGTAAATTGCTGGAAAAGTAGAAATACTGTTGTTGATTGATGTGATCCTCTCTTTGTAACACCCTGACGACTCCTATTTATATCCTAAAGCTAGGACTCCTGGTCGATCACGACTTGTTACAATCTTATTTAAATTACTATATCTATACGGACTTTAAAAAGGAAACGGACTCCCGCAGAATCTTCCGCCGCCGCTCCCTAATCCAATCAAGATTTCCTTCAATTGCTCCTCGACCGACTTAGCGTGCTCCCTTTGACCAGCTTTTGACCAGGATCCTCCGAAATAATCCCATCCTGTTGGCATAGGCTGTGCCACCAATCGGCCGATTTCCAACTGTTACTTCAATCGGCCGATTCCTTCCTGTAGCCTTCAGATCTGCCGCATCGGTCAATCTTCTCCTCCTGACGCCGATTCAACACGTGTCAAAATCTGGCGTCAACACATGCCCCCCAGTTTCGGAGTAAAATATAACTTTTCCTTCGAAACTCTTTTCTTTAATCCTTTCCTCCGAAACAGGCGCAGTAAAAATCTCCTTCCGTTCTGCAGCACAATGATTGCAATTTCCTCGAACCGGGCGCGCGAAACGACCGCTCCTCTGGAACTCGTGTAGACGGCGCGGTAAAAATACCATCTTTGCCCTCGCTTCCCTGATCTCTCTTAAGTACTGGCTTTCTCCGCCCATCCTTCCCCACGAATCTAGCATTCTCTCCGTCGCATCACTGTTTGTCTTTCATAAGAAAGGAATAGTCATCGGCCGTTAACTGATCCTGTAACGATATACATCTTGACCCTGTCGTTACCTCCCATGGCAAGACCGCCTCATGACCATAAACCAAATGATAAGGGGATACTTTAGTGGCTCCATGACAAGCCGTCCTGTATGCCCATAAAGATTCAGCCAAAGACATATGCCACTTCTTGGGTTGCTCTTCTATCTTCCTCTTGATTAGCTTGATTATCCCTTTGTTAGATGACTCTGCTTGGCCATTGGCTTGAGCATAGTATGGAGAAGAATTCAATAATTTAATCCCCATATCGGCGGCGAATTCTCCGAACTCTCCAGAAGTGAACATTGTCCCTTGATCAGTTGTGATGGTTTGAGGAATACCAAATCGATATATAATATGGCTTTTAACAAATTCAATCATATCGGCCGATGTTACGTTCCTTAAAGGAACTGCCTCCACCCACTTAGTAAAATAATCTGTAGCCACCAATATGAACTTATGCCCTTTGCTAGATGGAGGATGAATCTGTCCGATGAGATCTATTCCCCAACCTCTCAACGGCCACGGCTTAATTATCGGATTCATAGCCGATGCTGGTGCGCGCTGCACATTGCCAAACCTCTGATAGTCTTGGCATCCTTTGTAGTACCTGAAACAATCTTCAAGAATGGTCGGCCAATAATATCCGTTGTTCCTGATCATCCATTTCATTTTGTGAGCCGATTGATGAGCTCCACACACGCCTTCATGGATTTCTCTCATCAGAACCTTTGCCTCTTCTGTTCCCAGGCATTTGAGAAGAACTCCATCAATCGTCCGATAAAATAAATCATCCTCGAGCAACACATACTTTGTAGCCTGAAAACGTGTTCGCCGATCCACCTTTTGGGATGGATTTCTCAAGTAATCGGCGATCTCCTTTCGCCAGTCATCGGCCGCGAGCTCCAGCGTCATCGCTCCCTGAATCGGCCGATACCCAGAAGCATGTTGGGCCAGTCTGTTGGCTTCTTCATTATAATTCCTGCGGATATGCTCAATTATTGCAGACTTGAATTCTTTTAAAAGCCGAAGACAATCCTCATAATAAATTCTCAAGATATCGTCCTTGCACTAAGATCGTCCCGTCAACTGATCCACAATGAGCATGGAATCCCCAAAGATTTCGACTGCAACAGCCCTGACTTCCCTTAATAATTGGATGCCTTTTAGAACAGCTCGATATTCCGCCTGGTTATTAGTTGCAGAGGCTTCTATCAGCAGAGAGAAATCATAAGTTGCCCCCCGAGGCGACACAAGAACAATGCCGATTCCTGAACCGACCTGACACGAAGAACCATCAAAATATAGAGTCCATGGAACTGGTTCAACGGTGGCAATTCCTGGTCCACAATGCTGAACTACGAAATCGGCCATCACTTGACCTTTGACGGCTTTGGCCGATTCATACCTTAAATCGAATTCTGATAGAGCCAGGATCCATTTCCCAATCCGCCCTTTCAAAATCGGCAATGATAGCATATACTTCACCACATCATCCTTGCACACGACTGTGCATTCTGCCGACAGCAAATAGTGCCTGAGCTTAGTACATGAAATGTACAAGCACAAGCATAGTCGCTCCACCGAGGAATATCTTGTTTCGGCGTCTAAAAGTCTTCTGCTGACGTAGTATACCACTCGTTCTTTCCCTTCAAACTCCTGTACCAACACCGATCCAATAGCCTGTTCATCAGCCGATAAATATAACTTGAACGGCTTACCAGGCTGTGGTGGAACTAATACTGGAGGTGAAACCAGATACTGCTTGATATTCTCCAGTGCCTTGCGCTGTCCTTCTCCCCATATGAATTCCTGGTCGGGCTTTAATTTCAACAGAGGGGTAAAAGCCTGAATACGTCCTGATAGATTGGATATGAATCTTCTGATGAAATTGACTTTGCCGATGAGAGACTGTAGCTCAGTTTTATTTTGTGGGGCCACCACTTTGTTGATGGCGTCTATGGTCTTGCGGTTGACTTCTATCCCGCGCTCATGGACCATAAATCCTAAGAATTGCCCGGCCGATACGCCAAATGCACACTTGTTTGGGTTCATCTTCAGCCCATGTTTCCTTGTGCACTCCAGCACTTCCTGTAAATCGGCCAGATGATCTTGGTGACCTTTTGACTTGACCACGACGTCATCTATATAAATTTCCACCGAAGAACCAATGAGCTTGTGGAAGATGTAGTTCATGGCCCGTTGGTATGTAGCGCCGGCGTTCTTTAAGCCGAAAGTCATAACCACCCATTCAAATAAACCAAGATGGCCTGGGCACCTAAAAGCCGTTTTCGAAATATCTTCCTCGGCCATTAATATCTGATTGTACCCGGCATTCCCATCCATGAAACTTATGACTTTGTGGCCTGCGGCAGCATCCACCAAGATATCGGCCGTTGGCATCGGATATCCATCCATCGGCGTAGCCTGATTCAAGTTCCTGAAATCGATGCACACACGTAATTTTCCATTCTTTTTGTATATAGGCACAATGTTAGAAATCCATTCGGCGTAGCGGCACTGCCGAATAAACCCTGCCTCAATCAACTTTGTAATCTCGGCCTTTATGTCAGGTAGAATTTTGGGGTTACACCGTCGTGCAGGTTGCTGATATGGCCGATATCCTGATTTTATAGGTAACCGGTGTTCAACAATAGACCGGTCTAGTCCAGGCATCTCATGGTATTCCCAAGCAAAGCAATCCTTGAACTCTTTTAATAAACTTATCAATTTACATTTGTACTCAGAATACAAGTTGGCACTAATGTACGTCGGCCTTGATTTGCTGCTATCTCCCAAATCTACCAACTCTAATAAATCGGCCGACGTAAACCCATGTCCAAGCTTCCCATCTTCTCGGACGAGTTGATCCATTTATTCTGAATCTTCAGAGCCGACTGCTTGGATCGGCTGTAGACCAAAATCGGACACTCTCAGGAAGTCAGTGTCCCAAGTCCTACCAGATATACACTTGACGTGCTCGCAGCTCCACTGTTGCGTATCGGCCGCTGCAACGCTGTAGGCGGAATCAGCAACGACTATCTCTGTACTGTCGCCGACCCATTGCACAAGGCATTGATGCATTGTAGATGGGACACAGCAGTTTGCGTGTATCCAGTCGTGATCAAGCAGCATATTATAGGACCCTTTGCCATTAATAACGAAGAAAGTGGTAGGGAGGGTCTTACTGCCGATGGTGAGGTCGACGCAGAGCGCTCCGCGGGCGGGCGACACGTTGCCTTCGAAATCCTTCAGCATCATGTCTATCTTGGTGAGGTCATCATCGCCCTTGCACAGCTTGCGGAACATGGCATACGGCATGATGTTAACTTCCGCGCCTCCATCTACCAGTAATTTGGTGATGGGTCTTCCGTTGACATAGCCTTTGAGAAACTGCGCTTTAAGATGCTGTCGTTTTTCCTCTTCTGGTTTCTCAAACGTAGCTGTCATCGGCTCTAATACCAGTTGTGCCATTTGCTCTTCTTCTGTTCTTTTCATTTTATCCCGATCGTTGGGCGCCATGAACTCCATCGGCAGTATGAACACCATATCAATTTCGGCTGCCGATTCTTGGTTGCTTGTTTCTTGATCATTTTTCTTTGGGCGCCAAACCCGAGATTTGACATTCCTTCTCTCTGGCACCTGTCTCTGTTCTTCTTCTTGATGTTCCCACTGGCGTAGGCGTTGGATCCTTCGCTTCTAGGATCTGGACAGGCCATCGGGACACCACCTGGGATTCACTGGTTTGGCCGATGACCTGGCGTGTTCCCAATCTGGTTCCCTTCCTAGGGGATCTTCGTCTGATACCCTATCATCGACCATCTCTTCCAGCCGATCGTGCGCGCTGATCCTACCCCCCAGTCTTGCTGGCCGATCATGCTTTTTGACCTGCTGTACTGGTCAACTATGCCCCCCAGCCGATCATGCACCGAAACGCGCCATTCTTCGCACCGATTTCTACTGATCGGCTCTGACCCTCTATCCCTAGAGTGTGGCCTCGGACGATCGTTGCAGCTTAATCCGTTACACTCCGGACAGTTATCGGCAAACGGCAACCTGATGTCGTTCTCCCAGCAGTGGATGAAGAACGGACATTGCCAATGATCTTCATGCCGACGTATCGTCTCTTCCTAGTATCGTGCTTGTTCTTGCTGCTGCCGATATTTACTGAGTAAGAATTGGGAGGTGACGGGCTTGCGTGGTCGTTCTGGTCCTCGCCCGTTCCTTCGGATTTCTTCTGACGTGATCTGCCTCCTAGGGTCGACGGCGCCGCTTCTTCTCGCCGATTCTGATGTCAGCACCTTGGTTTGACTTGAGTCCCCTCCAGCATTAACCATGTTGGCCGGGAAGGGATGCTGATCTATCTTCATCGGCTTTGCCGATTTGGTTGGAGTTTCAAATTTAAGCCGCCCCTGCTCGATGGCCGATTGTATCTGCTGGTGGAAGACTTTGCATTCATTTGTATCATGAGAAGTAGCGTTATGCCACTTGCAGTATTTCATCTTCTTAAGCTGATCGGCCGTAGGGATGGTGTGATGTTGATACAGCTTAATCTGCCCTTCCTGAAGCAGTAGATCAAAAATTTTATCGGCCTTTGACGTGTCGAAGCCGAATGTATCTGGCTCCTTCTTGCCAAAGGGGCAAGATACTGGTTTTTTCCCTTTGACCCACTCTGCCAGGCCGATTTCTTCTTCCGCATCGGATTCAGATCCGTCCAAATATGCCACCTTCTTTTGGAAGTTCCTCCGCTGTTCAAACAGTCAGACTTCTTTTCCTGACAATCGGTGGACGATTTGGCTCAGGCTTTCAAATTCTTGGGCAGCATATCTTTCTTTGATCTGTGGCAAGAGGCCTTGGAAAGCGATATCGGCCAACTGTGCATCGGTCAGAGCCAAACAGTAGCATTTGTTCCTGATTTCTCTGAATCTCTGTATATACCCCATCACTGGTTCATCGCTCCTCTGCCTGAGACTGGTCAAATCCGAGATCTTCATCTCGTGTACTCCTGCGTAGAAGTACTTGTGGAATTGTTTCTCCAGATCGGCCCAAGTAACGATAGAATTTGGCGGTAAGGTTGTGAACCACTGGAAGGCCGATCCGGACAGAGACGATGAAAATAAACGTACCCTCAAAGCATCTTGCGTGGCAGCTTCTCTGCACTGGATGATGAATCGGTTGATATGCTCCACAGTGGATGTATCGTCCGTCCCTGAGAACTTGGTGAAATTAGGAACTTTGTAGCGGTATGGGAACGGCAGCGAGTCATAGGCCGATGGATACGGCGTCTTGTAAGTATAAGTTTGAACTTTCGGCTTCAATCCAAACTGATCCTGGATCACTTCTGCTATTCTTGCCGTCCAGTCCACCTGCTGCTGATGAACAGCTGTTCGCGATGCGGGCATGTGCTGAAGGGCTGGTGCGGCCGGGTGATGAATCGGCGAATTTTGCTGAGCGGCCGATAGTTGATGGCGAAACGAGTCCGTCCACCCTTCGTACATCACTGCTGGCGCCGTGCCTCTGAATGCTTCCACAGTGTTTGCCCCCCTGCCGATTTCTGATAAGATCGGCTGATACTGGGAAACCGTCGGCCGGGCGGCCGATGGGTATGGCACCTGAACCGAATAACTGCCATGCCCACTCGGTGGCTCGGGAAAATACGATGTGGCTGATGTTCCCCAAGGCGCCGAGCTTGTTGGTAGTGATTGCACAGAAGCCATCTGAACGGGTTGAAGCGGCGTCTGTGATGGCAGACATGATGCACCGCTGTATCTTGGAGACGCCGGGGGTGGTGGAGAGTTGTACCCCTCGCGTTGCGTCAACATCGGCTGAGGAGCCGATTGGGATGTGTATGGTAGGCTTGTGGCTGGCAGAGTAGTTGGGGGGGCATATGCCGGTCCCTGATAACCTTGGACTCCTCCGCTGGCCAGAGAGTTGACGACGGCGTTATACACCATGTTGGTCATCACTGAGGATTGGTCGATGAACGCCTGATACATGGACTGTTGAATCATCTCTGACATCTTGCCCGAGTCCTCAGCGATGGTGATGTGGCGAGGCGCTAGAATAGGAGCCTTCTTGACTGCCTCCCCGCTTCTGGTACGACTCAACGATTGGAGGTACATCTTCTTGTTGTCTTCTAGATGTTTGGCCAATTCTTCCCTCTGGTCGTCCTTGAGATCAGCTTCTGTGACCTCAATGATGTTGCTGTTGAAGATTTCTGCGTTTTTCGACATATCAGATCTTGGATCGTCCCACCAGGCGTGCCAAAAGTGTGTTGGCGCTAAAATCGGCCGGATAGGAATCGGCCGATGGGTCTTCAGCGTCGGACACACGACCCGGGAGAATCTGCTTAGCTCCTGTTCGGGTTATCGCCCTGGTGCGGTTCGCGCGGCGTGCCAGTCAATCTGACCTGTTGATTGACAAGGAAATAGAGTATTAAATTCCAGGCGCGTCGATCGTATGGAATTCCGATCTATCTTGAGGAGCGCGTCGGCGGCGAATCGACCTATTTGCTATATAGATGATCGGCTATGGATCAGCTGATGATCGTGTAGTAATCGTAAAGAAAACTGCTGGAGCGATCTAGACGACTACTGCAAGAACAACACTTGAAATAGATCTAATCGGCCGTGAGATGATAAATCAAAGAAAAGCAATGACGAAGCCGATTACTCTGATCTCAAGCTGGATAACTAGTGATAATACTAGAATGACAGGTAAAACTTGCAATTCTAGTAAATATCGATAACTGGTGAATAAATTCAAACGAAACTACAACGATGCGCCCGTAGTTAAAGCTCGGATATTACTCGGTAAACGGAACCTACCAATTGGCCGGAGATCAAGTTGATGCAGCCCTGCCAATCCTACGAACTCGTGGAAGATGAAAATATTGGCGAAGTCGCCGACTTGAAAGTAAATTGCTGGAAAAGTAGAAGTACTGTTGTTGATTGATGTGATCCTCTCTTTGTAAGACCCTGACGACTCCTATTTATATCCTAAAGCTAGGACTCCTGGTCGATCACGACTTGTTACAACCTTATTTAAATTACTATATCTATACGGACTTTAAAAAGGAAACGGACTCCCGCAGAATCTTCCGCCGCCGCTCCCTAATCCAATCAAGATTTCCTTCAATTTCTCCTCGACCGACTTAGCGTGCTCCCTTTGACCAGCTTTTGACCAGGATCCTCCGAAATAATCCCATCCTGTTGGCATAGGCTGTGCCACCAATCGGCCGATTTCCAACTGTTACTTCAATCGGCCGATTCCTTCCTGTAGCCTTCAGATCTACCGCATCGGTCAATCTTCTCCTCCTGACGCCGATTCAACACGTGTCAAAATCTGGCGTCAACACTTGTTCCATCTCCTTGGCTAGTTCTGCTCTCCTCCGTTTCAGCCGATCTATTGCGCCGACGATGTCCGGATGGCAGTTTTCGAGGAAGTTGATTCTGTGGTGTACTTCCTGAGTCCGATGCTTGTACGAGTCGACCTCCTCCTGAGTTTTGGCCATCTGAGCACGATCGGCCATACGTTGCAGCGCCCTGGAAACCGGAATCTGCATGCCCTCTATATAGGCAGCATACCCCAAATTCTCCGACACTTCATCCGGGATGTGATCTTTGACCTCGTTGAAAAGTCGTCGGATCGGCGATGCATCTTCCACCAACCGGCCGATGTATGAATGCGATACATCGTCGGAGGTAGAGCTCGATGGAACTGCGTGTGAGGCGATTTCTTCTTCATCGGCCAATCAGACAGCAAAAGAAAAGATGCTGTTGTTGGGAGTATCTTGCTCCTGTAGGGAAACAAAGTAAAGGGTAAGCAAGAGGTGAAAGGAAATCGGCCGATTCTAATGGAAAGATTGTTACCTCTTTGAAACGAATCTCTCTTGCCTGCGCCGGTGAAAGTATTTCCCTTGTTTCAGGGACTGGTGCACTTGGTTCGCCGGAAGAAGAAGATTCGATCGTTATTAGTGCTCCGCTTGGGCCAGCTTCCTGAGAAAAACATAAATTCCCGTGAGAATACTAAGGGGAATTGAAATAAGATGGTGATAGAAATTTGCTATACCTCTGTGGGTCTCCCGGCCGATGCCTGTTGTGGAGTTATAATCGGCGTACCCAAATCGACCTGCATCAAAATTGGTTAGGTTTTCTGAATATTAAGGATTCAGGGTAAGAGATCATGTACCTCGGCAACAGGAGCTGCTGGAATCTCAGTCCCCACTTGAGATGCGGCCGATAGTTGCGGAGACTGTGGTGGGACAACTTGTGCAGCCTGGCAAAGGAGTAGAATTGATGTCAGTAGAAGATTTGGAGAATATATGAGATAAATAAGGTTACCTGAACAGCTTCTACTAATAGTGATGCTGCAGCAGCCCCGACTTCGGCGGTGACTTGAGGATCGGCCATCTCGACAACCGGTAAGGGTAAAGGACCCGAGGTCTCGGCGGGTGTCACCTCTACTTGATCGGCCGATCCAACGCGGGGAGTCTCGGCTGATACCATTGCTATCTGACTGGCCGATCCGATGCGGGAGATTTTAGCCGATGCTATTGCCGTCTGATCGGCCGATCCAATGCGAGCTCGCACCCGACGGCTGGTTATCTTTGATGTTGGCCTCTTTGGTGCTCGCCTTGATCGGCCGGTGGAGATATCTCTGATAGTCGGAGCATGGAAGCCGATGAGTGGATACGGCATGTATTGGTGATTGCTATCAATCGGCCGGCCGCTTCGGCTCCGCATCGGGGGAACATGGCTTTCAGACTGAAGGGATAAACATAAGTTAACAACAAGATGGTAATGTAACATTGGAATCGGCAAAGGAAAAAGGACATACCGCTGCATTTGGGTCGATGTTCTCTGGGTCCAGAATGTTGCAGTAAAATGATGGAGATTTACAGAAAAGATGCTGCTTCCATTCTGCCCACCATAGTTTATACTGCTGGGTGGCGAAAGAGACAATTGACCAGCCATTCAAGTCAATAGTGCTGGAGTCGGGTACTAGATCGCACAGCCGATTGTACTCAAGACTTGAAGTTAGTCCATCTCTGAATTTCGCCTGGCCGGCGAAATAGACTCGAATCGGCAGTTGGCCAAAACCCAGTTGCCTTGCCGCAGCCGATGGACAGTAAAATTCATAAGTGGGTGAGTCCTTTCCTGAGAAGAAGTTGGCCGGCAGGATCCCCGGCTTGATCAAGATGTCCATCAACTCTCTGTCAAAGGTATGGGTGGTGAAATCAAAACATACAGGCAACTCGAAAATCGGCTCTACTGCCTGATATGGGTGCCAGCTGATCATCTCTTCACTAAGGCCATTGTAGAAGCATCTGAAATATTCAGCTGTGCGGGTGGCAGTGAATTGGCAGTCGGGAAAAGCTGATACCTCTTCTCCAAAAGACCTGCAGCGGCGACGGACCGATGGGTTCTCCTCTGACTCGACGTTGGGAAAGGTCTTTGTTTCTATCCGCTGCTGAGAAACCTTGCTCATGTGTAAGTTGAGCCAGAGGGTGATGAACCACCAAGGACCGCCTGGGTTCCCTATCGGCTCCCCCTTCAACAGCTTGACGCTGATTTGGTGGATCAGATGGTACGCCGATCCCAGCAAATGTTTACCGAGGGGGATGGCCGATCCTTGTGAAAGAGCCTCTGCCAAAGATTGAGTGTTGGAGGAGGGGCCGACCGCTCTGCCATAGAAGAAATGCTTCTCTAGCCACATCATCAAGAAGGCAGTATGCTCCCTCTGCGAGACTGTCCCTGTCTTCATGTTTTTACTGATGTATCCTTTCCACCCGTCGATTCCTTTGGTCTCCAGCCGATGAGATGGCTTGAAAAGATAATTGAAAGGGGTATCGGCGGAGGAAACATCGAGGCCGGTCAACAGCAGAACATCGGCCAAGGTCGGGGTCATGGGTCCGTGTCCAAAAAGGAATGCGTTAAGTGCATCGGACCAGAAGTAAGAGGCTGCCATAACCAAAGGTTTGTTCCTTTCCATCTGAGACAGGGATAAGTCTAGGCACTGGCCGATTTTGAGTTCTTCCCATTGAACCTTCCAAGACCCGGCTACCCTCTGGTACCATTCTCTCCACCCGGGTGTTTCATTCGGCCAGGATCTGAAAGTGCCTACCCAATGATCTAAATCCATGGATGACTGCTTAAAGGGGATCCTATGGGTTTCTAAACTAATCAGATCCGTTGGATCAGGGCTCCCCATAGGGCCCAGACAGATGAGGTCAGGGGATTCTGAGAGAGGAATAGTGATTTGATGCCTAAGTGCCTAAAAATGGGAAAAAGGGAAGAAACTAAGAGAGAGTCCGGAAAATACTGAAGAAGTAAAAAGGCGAAAAGGGAAAAATTTCGAGCATTTACCTCTGGGATGGAAGCTATCATCACCGATGACGCCGCTGGGGAAGCCGCCGATTGGGCCGCCGCCGCCAAAGGAGTAGCCGATGGAGTCTCTGTAGATGGGGTGGTCGCCGATGGAGATGCCATTGGGGATCGGAGCAGGCCGCGGATGAGATCGCCGGAAAAGGGGAAGCACTTGGAAATCGAAAGAGCTTGGAGGAAGACGAACAGTGATGCGACGGAGAGAATGCTAGATTCGTGGGGAAGGATGGGCGGAGAAAGCCAGTACTTAAGAGAGATCAGGGAAGCAAGGGCAAAGATGGTATTTTTACCGCGCCGTCTACACGAGTTCCAGAGGAGCGGTCGTTTCGGGCGCCCGGTTCGAGGAAATTGCAATCATTGTGCCGCGGAACGGAAGGAGATTTTTACTGCGCCGGTTTCGGAGGAAAGGATTAAAGAAAAGAGTTTCGAAGGAAAAGTTATATTTTACTCCGAAACTGGGGGGCATGTGTTGACGCCAGATTTTGACACGTGTTGAATCGGCGTCAGGAGGAGAAGATTGACCGATGCGGCAGATCTGAAGGCTACAGGAAGGAATCGGCCGATTGAAGTAACAGTTGGAAATCGGCCAATTGGTAGGTTCCGTTTACCGAGTAATATCCGAGCTTTAACTACGGGCGCACTGTAGTTTCGTTTGGATTTATTCGCCAGTTATCGATATTTACTAGAATTGCAAGTTTTACCTGTCATTCTAGTATTATCACCAGTTATCCAGCTTGAGATCAGAGTAATCGGCTTCGTCATTGCTTTTCTTCGATTTATCATCTCACGGCCGATTAGATCTATTTCAAGTGTTGTTCTTGCAGTAGTCGTCTAGATCGCTCCAGCAGTTTTCTTTACGATTACTACACTGTGACAACCCTGGTAATTACATTTCCAAAATCAGTATCATTAGCCTAACTCTATGCTTAAACCAACTAATGAAAGGGTGGAAAGAATTAGAACGAGTTCAGTTGGAATTCAAATTTAATTTGAGCACATTTGGTTACTTTTGAACTTTTAAATTTAACTTTCAAACCATAAGCCAAATGAGATTTTGCCTAAAACCAAAGTTGTAGAACTTTTTATTTTGAACAACTTTCGTGTTCAAAAGTTTTTGAAATTCAAATCAGAAAGAGGAGAAAACGCCCTGTTTGCACCCAGCCCCCTGAAGTTTTCCAAATTCTCGCATCCAGGCCCTCGCCCCCCCCCCTCTCTCCTCCCCGCCCGACCGCCGCGCGCCAGGTGGCCGGCGACGCCTGACCGGCGCGAGGCGCCAGGCCAGTGGCCGCCGCACCACCCCGCCACGGCCGGATTTGCCCCCTCCCCACGCCGCGCGGCCCAGTGAGCGACCGCGCGTGCGCACGCCGCTGCCGCGCCCAGCCCGCCGCCCGTCGCGCCCAGTCGCCGCGCCCCGCCGTGCCGCCCCGGCTCCCGTGCCCCGCCAGTCGCCGCGCCAGCCCTCCGCCCGAGCCGCTGCAGCTGCTGCTCCACCACTCCGCGCGCGACGCTATCTCTCGCGCCCACGCCATATCTCCGGCCGCCCAGTCACCGCGCCCGCACGCCGCACGCCGCGCCGGCGTTCCGCTGCCGCCCGCCGTGACCAGTGCGCGCCGTGCCGTGCCCCCGCCCCGCCCGCCGCCCAGGCCCCTCCGCAACCCCTCCTGCCCCTATAAAAACCCCGCCCGGCCACGCGCGCGAGCCCCAGCACCCAGAACGCCCTCGCCGTCGCCATTGCCGCCGCCGAGCGCCGCCCGCCCGTGGACAGCTCTCCACCGCCGCCCACCGCCCAAACTGACGCTTCAGCCACCACTACATCATCCCCCTGAAGCTCGCCGACCCACCCAACGCCGCCCAGAACCACCGGAGCGCCGCCGCCCGCGCTGCCGCCGCCGCCGCCGCCCCTGCTCGCCGTGGACAGCGCGACCCCGACCTCCTCCGTCCAAGCCAAGCCCCTGAGCAGCTTCCCCACGCGCCACTGAAGCTCGCCGACCGGACCACACCGCCCCAAGCCCGCCGGAGCACCGCCGTCGACGCGTGCCGCGCCGCCGCCGCCTCTGCTCCAACGCCGGCGAGCCCTTCCCGGCCGTCCCCCACCTGAACAACACCCCCACAAGGTAGCCCTCGCACCCCTGAACCTTCCCCGACCCTCACCCCTCGCCGCCGGCGAGCCCCTCACCGGAATTTCGGCCGGCCGCCATACCCGAGCCGTCCGAGGACCCAATTGCAAGAATTTAAATCTTTAGAAGGGTCTGCGCGTAAAATTCAAGGACCTAGTTGTAAAGGAAAGTTTCAAATCTAGATTCAAATTCAGTGAACTTGTAAAATTCGTATAAAATCCTAGAAAATTAAGAAAAATGCAAACTCAACTGTTCTGGAATCCTTAGAACAAACTCTACCACTTTTGTTACAAAAAGTTTCTCAGAATCTCGACATATTTTGCTCTACTTTAAATGGAAGCTTTAATGGACTTATTTTGTACCCACTGTTGTAGAACAATGCTGACCCTAAATTTTGGGCAGCGAGTTAGTTGCTTAATGTTTAGGATTGTGTAAAAAGATCAGGCCCAAATTCCATCTCTAGCTTTACTGTATATTAAACTTAGTTTCATATCATGTTTAAGTAGAATGTTTTATCCCTACAGTTAGGTGATGAATCACCTAATGAAACTTTTTCTCTGATAGTGTATTGGTACCTAGAAGCCAGACAAAAATTAGGAGACTTTTTATCTCACAGTAACCTATTTATTTGATTTATGTGCTAATAACATGCGTTAAATCAAGAAAATAGTATCTTAGCTTGGAAAATTCTCAAATGTTTACTAGGAGATACACTGTGGTAGAGGTTGCTGTGTAAAAAGTTCCAGGGACAAAAACCCTGTGTAGGGTCCTGTAAAAAAATGAATCCTTGAATAGCCTAGGTGTGGACTGTCATATTTTCTATGCTCTGAATACTGCATGATAAATCCTACAAAAATTACAGTAGCTTCTGCATGCTTAATTGAAAGCTCTGTAAAAATCTTAGACTCAGTTGTTGCACCAATTGTTCTGTACAAAAAGAACAAGGTTCTAACAGCGACTATGTAATATATTTTTCATAATTAATCTGTTACACAAAATTGGCTGAAAATTTTTCAGTAAGCGCATCTTTCCCTGATGTGCCTAAATCCAAACTTTCAGGACCAGAAACCATCTGTTGTAGTAGTTACACTTAAATCGTATCGATTACTATTACCACGACTTAAACTTGTGCATTCATGTAGAATCGACGACTCTCGCCGACGGAACTTACGAGCTGGTGCCCGCGTCCGAGAGTGAGCAGCGTGAAGCTCAAGCGAATCTAACTGAAGCTCTTGAAGACCCGAGCCCAAGTTCGGAAGAGCCCCAAGCGAACTGCGAAGGCAAGCCCCGGAGCATAACCCATCTCTTTCCTAAATTATGCAACTCATTACTCCTTGCCTGTGCATTAAGTTTATAGGAGTTGAATGAAAACTTAGTTGCATGATGTTAGGAACCCTGGCTTGAAAACTAGACGTAAGGTTCGATAGAATGCTGTGCTAATAGGACTCCGGTAAAAGTCGAGTGATTTCCTGTCACTCGCGAGAAAATAGGAGTTGAATGACTACTACACGCTGCAATCATAAGGACACGGACGGGCTATGGAACGATGGTTACGATTGGGGCCCGTCTGTCTAGTGAAAAATACTAAGGCCGCAGGGTGTGGTAGTGATGGTTAAGTCTTTGAACGTACTAAACACATGCCGAGATTATGGGAATCGGTAAGCTTAAGTACCTGATTGGCCCGGCAAGGGGACGGCATCCTACCCTTTGAACTTCGGTCCCATGTGCATATGGCGAGTGCAGAGAGTGGTCACGACCCGGCGCCGAACCGTGGCGTGGTGCTCTTGTACTCTCGGAGGGTAGCCCCGATCCACGACCCGAAAAGAAAGGGGAAAAGTTGCACGTGTGACTCTAGGGAGTAACCACGTGACGTGTGTTTGGGTTTCCCTTGCAAGGTTAAGAAATTCGATTCGAATCGTCCGTTTCTCACGGCTATTGAGACTGCTTAACCATTTTTACCCACAGAGTAAGAAGAGGAACAAGGATGATGAATGAACTGGTTGGATGAAAATTTAATGCTTCACCATGTATGCTTTTGGATAGCTGCTTATCTAGAATGGTTAATGAAACTAGAATCTTGAGCTAAAAAGTTGAAAGTAAGGACCCACTTGTAGATGCTTTTCGGCAAAACAGACCCCTGAGCCAAGAAGCCTTGCATGTCTAGAGTCAGTGGAGTAGATTCCACTACACGGGTAAGTCTTGCTGAGTATTAGTATACTCAGCCTTGCTTGTGGCTCGTTTTCAGGTGAGACCTTCGAAGATATGATTGCTAGCTTGACTTGGCCCTGCACTCTTCCCCCTGGTTGGTCGGTGGAATGGGATACGCCCCCGTCCAACGGAGATAATGCCGAGTGATGTCTCGTACGGGCTTCATCGAGACATTATGTATCGTCGAGTAGCTTCCGCTGTTTATTTTCCGCTGCAACTTAAACTCTGAAAAACTTATTTATGATCATTGGAGTATTTGGTTTCTAAACTCAGAACTTGGTCTGTAATATTTACTTATGTTAATGTTGTAATATTTGCTGGAATGTGGTATTCTCTGGGCTCATCGTCGCGCGAGCATTTGTATGTATGGCGCTCGATCCGATTACCGTGGTTGTATCGGGAGGTTATACCCGACAGACCAGTGGATTATTCCGTTTGAAGTGTAAGATTAACCGAGATCGCCTTAATGGTGATGGTTAATACACTTGAGCCGGATTAATTCAGGTGGTTCTGCCACAGCTAGTATCAGAGCTGTAGCTGGTGCCATAGCTGGCAACAGCTGGCGCCGGAGCCAAAATACATACGCCAGAGGATGCGACAAGCCGTAAAAACCTATTTTCATAAAACTTGACTAGAAGGTGTGTTGCGAAATACGTTGGTACGTTAAGGATGGTGCCTAGTTCGTAAAGCCCTAAGGGATTATGGGAAAGTTACTAGGTGGCTATCTAACTTATGAAATATTATCAACTGACTTCCAGCACATTACTTTCTGTCAAAACTTACTTTCATGCACAACCGACCTTAAATTCTGTAACGACGCACTCATCGCTAAGGTAAGAAGGTAAGGATCCTCAGCCAACTGAGAGAGCTTGGCCTTCCTGTCGGTGATGCGAACCGAACGCTGCCCTCAAGCAGTGGCTTACTTGAGGTGCTGCCAATATGCCAACTGTTAGTTGAACATATTGGGAGTAGAAGGTTTGGCGCAGGGTATGGCGATCGCTGTTCATACCCCCGTCTCATGACGGTACCCCCGTGAATACGCTATCTCGATAGCGTATGTTAACGTCGTCTGTACGGCGGAAATTGTACAGATATCGTTTCTATAAGTAAACGGTAATGAATGCGGACGCTTTCATGAGTGCTGGCATGAAAGGTTCATGATATATATATGCTTTGTCAATCTTCTGCAGGTACACTAACCGCGATTACGATAAGTTAAGGGACGATTAGAAAGACTCGACTAGCTATTATAGCGAGAGACGTATTGTGTATGCCACCGAGACTATCTTCGTAAGACCAAAAGTATTTGGCAGTTATTTTATTTTGTGAGGACGAGTAGGACGTGCATGAATCATGAACATATGTATCTGAAATCGAAAATGCGTTGTATGAGAGTGGTAAGGTTCTTGCGTATCTAAGCGTGGTTTGCATAAGGACTATCTAGAGAATCTGTCACAAATCTGCCATGACCGAAAAGAGCGATTTATTGACCCAAGAAAATGATCTTTTCTGGAGAAGTTCATGTTGAAAGAATTGTTCCAAATTTCGTGTTCTATTCCCTGTTCGAAAATAAAAAATTCTGAACTTATGGATAGTAAGAAATAACAGAAACCTTGGAATGCCAGAATTCTGTCCAGAATAAGCCCTTCTGCCTCTTAAATTTTTAGGCCCCCTTCCCGCGGTTTTCTGCAAAAGAGCACAACACGAAACTTGTTCCAAATTTACCCAGGTAGCTGCTGTTAAAATTTGGTAAATTTTGGCTGGGAAGATTTTCCCTGGTGCACGAAACTCTAGCCCTCTGTTCACTGAAAATTCTGGGTAGACAGTAAGGTAAAACCTGAAGAGAAAGACCATCTTAGAGACCTATCTAGCTCTGGAGTTGACTAGCAAAGTTGTTCACCAATACCTTAGGAGTGATCTGGTGAAATTTGAGAATTTTTGGATTAGAACTGTGGAAGTTATGGTTATTTTTGCACACTATACAGAATCTGTCCTTGTGCTGTTCACAGTTTTTCGCTATCTCACTCCATTTGATCTTTTGTTCAGATGGCCGAGCCTGTTGCTATGATGGTGGATGAGGATGGACGCGTACACTCGCAGTGTCTCCACTGGGAGGGCTTTCCCTCTATTTTGTGGGATGTTCTGCGTACCGCGGGCTATCTAATTCCCCCACGTTACGCCGGACTGGAGTTTGCAGAAAATGGAGTTACCCAGTGCCGTGTCAACGTGACTATCTTTCCGCACCCGCTACACCCGGAGTGGCCCGCCTTGGAGCTTGAGGCTGTTGGTCGCCGTTTGGCCGATACTTGGGAGCTTGCAGCCATGAGGGCGCTCACCACTTTTTGTGCGCAGCGTCCCGAGGTTGTCACACTCGCTCCCATTGGATTGTTTCCTGCTGCCCAGGACAACGACCCCTTTTGGCTCAACAGGGTGCAGCACGCACAGTACTTGGTAGACTTTCACGCCCAAGATACTATTCATACCTCCGTGCGGTGCATGAGTGCACTCTACCGGCTTCAGACTCTCCAGAGTCAGGCACTGGAGCAGCGCACTGATCTTGCTCAGGCCTACCACATGATGGCAGATACCAGGGATGAGCAGATTAAGGAGCTCAGTCAGGATCTTGAGGACAGAGATGCTCAGATTGGCCAACTTGAGGGCCAAATTCAGGGGCAGGACACTCTCATGGGTGAGAGAGATGCCACGATAGCACAGTTGGAGGAGCAGCTCCATGACCTGAGCCTTGAGTTGGAGGACGCGAATGAGCACATTCAGTGGCACCATGATCAGAATGACCATCCCCATGAGGAGGACATGGAGGAAGATGAGGAGGAGCCACAAGAGATTGATGGTGTCTCCGGTATGGATTTCGAGGGTGAGGTACCACAGGCACCTCAGATGGGAGCTCACTCTCCTGCTCACAGCGAGTCGTCCGTCAACGACTTGGATGATTTCTAGATGACGACCTAGGAGGACTTTTGCACATACTCCTCGATAGGGTAGCCTAACTTTTGGCAAGTGTTGTAATAGGCTAACTAGGAGTTGAGTAACTCTTTTGTGTTGGGTACACCTGAACCATGTGGATACCCTCAACTTGTAAGGAACGGCGATAAACTTGGGAGATTTCGTTGTAATTTGGTAAATGATGAAATCCACAAATCGCTGAGACTTGTCGGAATTTTTATCCATGTCTCCTTGCATTTCTTGGCTGAGTGTTGAATACCAAACTTGTGCTAAATTTTGTGATCTGGGTTCTCACAAAAATTCAGCATCATTGGACCTCGCTAGTTTAAGATATAGGCGAAACAGTACCGATCAATCTGCTGAAAAACAGCTAAGACAGCAAGGCAAAGGACGAGCCTTTCGACCACCTTAGCCATAGTTCTAGCGCCGAAGTTAAATACCAAAGTGGTGCATTCCTAAATTCTCTGACTCCTGCCAAAGTTTGAGATGTTTTGGATAGACCCACAGCAAGTTAGAAATTTTTCTCGCAGCAAACAGAGATTCTGTCCATACTTCTCGCTGTGATTTCGGAAGTCTTTGGCTATACCAATCATTTATGAATCGAGGAAGTATTATGGATCGCGTTGCTAATGGTAACCTTTCACGTTTCAGATGGTTGGATCAACACGTGGCAACCCCGAGGGTTTTGGTGCCGGTGGCAGCCGCTCGCGACAATCGCCACCACCCCCGCCCAGTTTGGTGGAAGTGATGGCCGCTCAAACCGAGCTGCTGCGGCAGATTGTGCAAGGACAACACCAGCAGAGGGGTGGGCACAATGCTCACCAACCCCAAGCTGCAGGATACACGGATTTCCTAGGGACCCAGCCGCCCTTGTTCCATAAGACCGAGGAACCCCTGGACGCAGATGCATGGATTCGCACCATCGAATCCAAGTTCACACTACTTGTGGCCCCGTGCTCAGAGGCCAACAAAGCTCGTTTTGCCGCGCAACAGCTTCGCGGTACCGCTCGTCTGTGGTGGGATCACTACTTTGCGATGCTCCCGGCTGATCATGTGGTCGACTGGGATGAATTCAAGACCGCATTCCGGGCACATCATATTCCCGAGGGCCTCATGGAAAGGAAGTTGAATGAGTTTCTGGCACTTACCCAGGGCACCCGCACCGTGCTGCAGTACGCCCAGGCGTTCAACAACTTATGCCAGTATGCGGGCTATCACGCTGATACGGATGCCAAGAAGCATGATCGTTTCCGCCGAGGTCTGAATACCAAGCTCAAGGAACGTCTGAACCTGGCCAGGGCTGACACCTACAACGAATTGGTCAATATGGCCATTACCCAGGAAGACTGTATCATGGCACACCGGGCAGAGAAGAAGAGAAAGGCACCCGCAGGACCATCAAGTGCCCAACCACCAAGGTATCGTATCGTGCAAAATGCCGCACCCACAGCTCCACCAAGGGCCCCGCAGCCAGGAAGATGGATTGCCAGACCCCCACCGCAGGCAGGCATGGTACGACCCCCGATGCCTCCACAGAATGGTCCGAGGCCCATTCTTCAACAGTCTCTTCGACCTAGCCCCGCGAATCGCTGTTTCAAATGCGGGAGTTCTAACCACTTCGCACGAGAATGCCCTCAGTCGGGACAGCCCAACCAAGGTCAAGGATCCAACCCGAACGCCAAGAACAGGGGCAAGAGACAAACCCTGCAAGTCAAGCAAGGACGGATTAACTTCACCACGCTTGCAGAGCTTCCTGAAGGAGCCCCAGTGATGTCGGGTACATTCTCTATCCATAACAAGCCTGCAGTTATATTATTTGATTCTGGTGCATCGCATAGTTTCATAAGTGCAAAATTCGGTGCAAAAGTAGGCTTGGATGTTTGTCACACAAAAGGGTCATATATGATATCAACACCGGGTGGTAAAATTGCTTCAAACCAAATGGTCAGACAAGTACCAGTCAAATTGGGTAGTAAAACCATCGACACGGACCTTGTCCTTTTACCTCTTGACGGCATGGACATTATTTTGGGAATGAACTGGATGGCTATGCATGGAGTCACACTGGACCTTTCTTCCCGAGCCGTTGAGATAAATTCACCTAGTCACGGAGCCACTACCCTTTACCTACCGTTCCTAGATTGTACGAATTCCTGTGCTTATAAGATGGAAGGACTTAAGCTAGATGATATTCCTGTGGTAAACGAGTATGCCGACGTTTTTCCGGATGACTTACCAGGAATGCCACCGGATAGGGACATTGAGTTCATCATTGAACTTCAACCGGGCACTGCACCTATATCCAAAAGACCATATAGGATGCCCCCTAAAGAATTGGCTGAGCTAAAAATTCAACTCCAAGAACTACTGGACAAAGGTTTTATTCGCCCTAGCGCGTCACCTTGGGGATGTCCAGCCCTATTCGTAAAGAAGAAGGATGACAGTTTGAGATTATGTGTGGACTACCGACCTCTCAATGCGGTAACAGTTAAAAATAAATACCCACTTCCTCGTATCGATGTACTCTTCGATCAATTATCTGGAGCCAGAGTCTTATCAAAGATTGATCTTCGTTCGGGGTATCATCAGATCAAGATTCGCCCGTACGATATTCCTAAGACTGCCTTCTCCACACGATATGGACTATATGAATTCTTGGTCATGTCCTTTGGACTCACCAATGCCCCTGCCTACTTCATGTATCTCATGAATTCGGTATTCATGCCCGAACTTGTCAAATTCGTCGTAGTGTTCATCGACGACATCCTTATCTATTCCAAGGATGAGGAAGAGCATGCCAAGCACCTTCGCATTGTTCTTCAGCGACTCAGAGACCATCAGCTCTATGCTAAGTTTTCTAAGTGTGAGTTTTGGTTGGATACTGTAAAGTTCTTAGGTCACACGATCTCCAGCGAAGGCATAGCTGTTGACCCCAGCAAGGTACAAGAGGTGATGGATTGGAAACCCCCTACCTCTGTTCATCAGATTCGCAGTTTCCTCGGCTTAGCCGGTTACTACCGTCGCTTCATCCCGGATTTCTCTCGAATTGCTAAGCCCATGACGGAACTATTGAAGAAGGAAGTAAAGTTTGTATGGAATGAGAAGTGTGAAGAAGCTTTCCACACTCTCAGAGAGCATCTGACTACTGCACCTGTGTTAGCTCAACCCGATAATACCAAGTCATTCGATGTGTATTGTGACGCATCGGGTACTGGTCTAGGATGTGTGCTTATGCAAGAGAATCGAGTGATTGCATACGCCTCACGAGCCCTTCGGCCCCACGAACAGAATTATCCCACTCATGATCTTGAGCTTGCAGCCGTCATTCACGCTCTGAAGATATGGAGGCACTATCTCATGGGTACACAGTGCAATATCTACACGGATCATAAGAGTCTCAAGTATATCTTCACACAAGCCGATCTGAATATGAGACAACGGAGATGGCTAGAATTAATCAAGGATTATGACCTTGAAGTGCACTATCACCCCGGTAAGGCTAATGTAGTCGCGGATGCACTAAGCCGCAAGTCCCATTGCCATTGCTTATCCATGGAGTCCTACCATGAGACATTGTGTACAGAGATGAGGAAGCTTAACATGGAAATGGTTTCCCAAGGCACTCTAGATCACATCTCAGTTGAGCCCACTCTTCACGACCAAATCGTCATGGCACAACTACATGATGAAGGAATCAAGATCATCAAAAAAAAACTCTCTCTAGGTGAGGACAAGTACAAATGTTTCCGCCAGGACCATAAGGGAGTTCTATGGTTCGAAAGTCGTATAGTCGTTCCGAAGAATCGTGAACTCCGCAAGCAAATTCTCGATGAGGCACACCTTTCCAAATTCTCTATCCACCCCGGCAGTAGCAAAATGTATCAAGACCTAAGGCAAAACTTCTGGTGGACTAGAATGAAAAGAGAAATTGCTACGTATGTCTCAGAATGTGACACGTGCCAGAGAGTGAAAGCTAGCCACTTAAAGGTAGCCGGTACACTTCAACCGTTACCTATACCATCCTGGAAATGGGAAGACATAAGTATGGACTTCATCGTTGGACTACCAAACACTTCCCAGAAACATGATTCCATATGGGTTATCGTGGATCGACTCACGAAGACGGCACATTTTCTTCTGGTACACACCACCTATTCTACCAAGAAATATGCCAAGATTTACCTCGATCGTATTGTTTGCCTACATGGAATACCTAAGACAATTATTTCCGATCGTGGTCCTCAGTTTGTAGCACGCTTTTGGGAACAACTGCAAACGTCTCTTGGCACAAAATTGATTCGCAGCTCAGCATACCATCCTCAGACTGATGGACAAACGGAGAGAGTAAACCAAATCCTTGAAGACATGCTGAGAGCTTGCGTCATCCACTATGACAAGAATTGGGACAAATGCCTACCCCTAGCAGAGTTCTCGTACAACAACAGCTATCAAACGAGTTTGAAAATGGCACCATTTGAGGCCCTGTACGGACGAAGGTGTCGAACTCCTTTGAGCTGGTCACAAACCGGAGAACGTCAAATAATTGGACCCGACCTGGTAAACGAGGCAGAGGAGAAAGTAAAAGTAATACAAGCAAATCTTAGAGCCGCACAAGCTCGACAAAAGAGCTATTCTGACAAAAGGAGAAAGCCCCTAAAGTTCGAAGTTGGTGATCATGTCTATCTTCGAGTTTCACCAACCAAGGGAGTGCGAAGATTTGGAATCAAAGGCAAACTAGCTCCCCGGTATATTGGTCCTTACGAAATCATTGAGAGCTGCGGACCCGTAGCCTACAAATTACGACTGCCCCCTCAGCTCACGGCCACCCATGATGTCTTCCACGTATCTCAACTCAAGAAGTGTATTCGAGTCCCTACTGAGATTGTGGAACAACAAGAAATATCGTTAGAGCCCGACCGCTCGTATGTCGAACACCCAGTTAAGATTTTGGATCAAAAAGAAAGAGAGACCAGGAGGAATGTAATTAGAATGTATAAAGTACAATGGAATCACCACACGGAAGAAGAAGCCACCTGGGAAACTGAGAGCTACCTGAACCAACATTTCCCTGGGTTTCTTATCTCAACCACTGGTATGTGCACCCACGCCCACACTAAGAATTACCGAATCTCGGGGCGAGATTCTTGTTAAGGGGGGAAGACTGTGACAACCCTGGTAATTACATTTCCAAAATCAGTATCATTAGCCTAACTCTATGCTTAAACCAACTAATGAAAGGGTGGAAAGAATTAGAACGAGTTCAGTTGGAATTCAAATTTAATTTGAGCACATTTGGTTACTTTTGAACTTTTAAATTTAACTTTCAAACCATAAGCCAAATGAGATTTTGCCTGAAACCAAAGTTGTAGAACTTTTTATTTTGAACAACTTTCGTGTTCAAAAGTTTTTGAAATTCAAATCAGAAAGAGGAGAAAACGCCCTGTTTGCACCCAGCCCCCTGAAGTTTTCCAAATTCTCGCATCCAGGCCCTCGCGCCCCCCCCCTCTCTCTCCTCCCCGCCCGACCGCCGCGCGCCAGGTGGCCGGCGACGCCTGATCGGCGCAAGGCGCCAGGCCACTGGCCGCCGCACCACCCCGCCACCGCCGGCTTTGCCCCCTCCCCACGCCGCGCGGCCCAGTGAGCGACCGCGCGTGCGCACGCCGCTGCCGCGCCCAGCCCGCTGCCCGTCGCGCCCAGTCGCCGCGCCCCACCGTGCCGCCCCGGCTCCCGCGCCCCGCCAGTCACCGTGCCAGCCCTCCGCCCGAGCCGCTGCAGCTGCTGCTCCACCACTCCGCGCGCCACGCTATCTCTCGCGCCCACGCCATATCTCCGGCCGCCCAGTCACCGCGCCCGCATGCCGCACGCCGCGCCGGCGTTCCGCTGCCGCCCGCCGTGGCCAGTGCGCACCGTGCCGTGCCCCCGCCCCGCCCGGCCACGCGCGCGAGCCCCAGCACCCAGAACGCCCTCGCCGTCGCCATTGCCGCCGCCGAGCGCCGCCCGCCCGTGGACAGCTCTCCACCGCCGCCCACCGCCCAAACTGACGCTTCAGCCACCACTACATCATCCCCCTGAAGCTCGCCGACCCACCCAACGCCGCCCAGAACCACCGGAGCGCCGCCGCCCGCGCCGCCGCCGCCGCCGCCGCCCCTGCTCGCCGTGGACAGCGCGACCCCGACCTCCTCCGTCCAAGCCAAGCCCCTGAGCAGCTTCCCCACGCGCCACTGAAGCTCGCCGACCGGACCACACCGCCCCAAGCCCGCCGGAGCACCGCCGTCGACGCGTGCCGCGCCGCCGCCGCCTCTGCTCCAACGCCGGCGAGCCCTTCCCGGCCGTCCCCCACCTGAACAACACCCCCACAAGGTAGCCCTCGCACCCCTGAACCTTCCCCGACCCTCACCCCTCGCCGCCGGCGAGCCCCTCGCCGGAATTTCGGCCGGCCGCCGTACCCGAGCCGCCCGAGGACCCAATTGCAAGAATTTAAATCTTTAGAAGGGTCTGCGCGTAAAATTCAAGGACCTAGTTGTAAAGGAAAGTTTCAAATCTAGATTCAAATTCAGTGAACTTGTAAAATTCGTATAAAATCGTAGAAAATTCAGAAAAATGCAAACTCAACTGTTCTGGAATCCTTAGAACAAACTCTACCACTTTTGTTACAAAACGTTTCTCAGAATCTCGACATATTTTGCTCTACTTTAAATGGAAGCTTTAATGGACTTATTTTGTACCCACTGTTGTAGAACAATGCTGACCCTAAATTTTGGGCAGCGAGTTAGTTGCTTAATGTTTAGGATTGTGTAAAAAGATCAGGCCCAAATTCCATCTCTAGCTTTACTGTATATTAAACTTAGTTTCATATCATGTTTAAGTAGAATGTTTTATCCCTACAGTTAGGTGATGAATCACCTAATGAAACTTTTTCTCTGATAGTGTATTGGAACCTAGAAGCCAGAGAAAAATTAGGAGACTTTTTATCTCAAAGTAACCTATTTATTTGATTTATGTGCTAATAACATGCGTTAAATCAAGAAACTAGTATCTTAGCTTGAAAAATTCTCAAATTTTTACTAGGAGATACACTGTGGTAGAGGTTGCTGTGTAAAAAGTTCCAGGGACAAAACCCCTGTGTAGGGTCCTGTAAAAAAATGAATCCTTGAATAGCCTAGGTGTGGAATGTCATATTTTCTATGCTCTGAATACTGCATGATAAATCCTACAAAAATTACAGTAGCTTCTGCATGCTTAATTGAAAGCTCTGTAAAAATCTTAGACTCAGTTGTTGAACCAATTGTTCTGTACAAAAAGAACAACGGTCTAACAGCGACTATGTATTATATTTTTCATAATTAATCTCTTACACAAAATTGGCTGAAATTTTTTCAGTAAGCGCATCTTTCCCTGATGTGCCTAAATCCAAAATTTCAGGACCAGAAACCATCTGTTGTAGTAGTTACACTTAAATCGTATCGATTACTATTACCACGACTTAAACTTGTGCATTCATGTAGAATCGACGACTCTCGCCGACGGAACTTACGAGCTGGTGCCCGCGTCCGAGAGTGAGCAGCGTGAAGCTCAAGCGAATCTAACTGAAGCTCTTGAAGACCCGAGCCCAAGTTCGGAAGAGCCCCAAGCGAACTGCGAAGGCAAGCCCCGGAGCATAACCCATCTCTTTCCTAAATTATGCAACTCATTACTCCTTGCCTGTGCATTAAGTTTATAGGAGTTGAATGAAAACTTAGTTGCATGATGTTAGGAACCCTGGCTTGAAAACTAGACGTAAGGTTCGATAGAATGCTGTGCTAATAGGACTCCGGTAAAAGTCGAGTGATTTCCTGTCACTCGCGAGAAAATAGGAGTTGAATGACTACTACACGCTGCAATCATAAGGACACGGACGGGCTATGGAACGATGGTTACGATTGGGGCCCGTCTGTCTAGTGAAAAATACTAAGGCCGCAGGGTGTGGTAGTGATGGTTAAGTCTTTGAACGTACTAAACACATGCCGAGATTATGGGAATCGGTAAGCTTAAGTACCTGATTGGCCCGGCAAGGGGACGACATCCTACCCTTTGAACTTCGGTCCCATGTGCATATGGCGAGTGCAGAGAGTGGTCACGACCCGACGCCGAACCGTGGCGTGGGGCTCTTGTACTCTCGGAGGGTAGCCTCGATCCACGACCCGAAAAGAAAGGGGAAAAGTTGCACGTGTGACTCTAGGGAGTAACCACGTGACGTGTGTTTGGGTTTCCCTTGCAAGGTTAAGAAATTCGATTCGAATCGTCCGTTTCTCACGGCTATTGAGACTGCTTAACCATTTTTACCCACAGAGTAAGAAGAGGAACAAGGATGATGAATGAACTGGTTGGATGAAAATTTAATGCTTCACCATGTATGCTTTTGGATAGCTGCTTATCTAGAATGGTTAATGAAACTAGAATCTTGAGCTAAAAAGTTGAAAGTAAGGACCCACTTGTAGATGCTTTTCGGCAAAACAGACCCCTGAGCCAAGAAGCCTTGCATGTCTAGAGTCAGTGGAGTAGATTCCACTACACGGGTAAGTCTTGCTGAGTATTAGTATACTCAGCTTTGCTTGTGGCTCGTTTTCAGGTGAGACCTTCGAAGATATGATTGCTAGCTTGACTTGGCCCTGCACTCTTCCCCCTGGTTGGTCGGTGGAATGGGATACGCCCCCGTCCAACGGAGATAATGCCGAGTGATGTCTCGTACGGGCTTCATCGAGACATTATGTATCGTCGAGTAGCTTCCGCTGTTTATTTTCCGCTGCAACTTAAACTCTGAAAAACTTATTTATGATCATTGGAGTATTTGGTTTCTAAACTCAGAACTTGGTCTGTAATATTTACTTATGTTAATGTTGTAATATTTGCTGGAATGTGGTATTCTCTGGGCTCATCGTCGCGCGAGCATTTGTATGTATGGCGCTCGATCCGATTACCGTGGTTGTATCGGGAGGTTATACCCGACAGACCAGTGGATTATTCCGTTTGAAGTGTAAGATTAACCGAGATTGCCTTAATGGTGATGGTTAATACACTTGAGCCGGATTAATTCAGGTGGTTCTGCCACATACACGATCATCGGCTGATCCATAGCCGATCATCTATATAGCAAATCGGCCGATTCGCCGCCGACGCGCTCCTCAGGACAGATCAGAATTCCAGCCGATCGACGCGCCTGGAATTTAATACTCTATTTCCTTGTCAATCAACAGGTCAGATTGACTGGCACGCCGCGCGAACCGCACCAGGGCGATAACCCGAACAGGAGCTAAGCAGATTCTCCCGGGTCGTGTGTCCGACGCTGAAGACCCATCGGCCGATTCCTATTCGGCCGATTTTAGCGCCAACACCACGTATGCCACCTGTTCGTGACATTGAGTTCAGTATTGACCTTTTACCTGGTACTGCACCTATCTCTAAAAGACCCTATAGAATGGATGTTAAGGATCTAAGTGAACTAAAGAAACAAATAGAAGAAATGTTAGCTAAGGGATTTATCCGTCCTAGCTCATCCCCGTGGGGAGCACCCGTGATCTTTGTCGATAAGAAGGATGGCGGCAGAAGGATGTGTGTGGACTACAGGTCGCTGAATGAGGTGATGATCAAGAATAAGTATCCACTGCCCAGAATTGAAGATAATTTTGATCAGATGAGAGGTGCCAAGGTTTTCTCCAAGATTGATCTGAGATCAGGCTATCATCAGTTAAGGATCCGACCAGAGGATATACCCAAGACAGCCTTCACTACCAGATATGGTCTGTACGAGTTCACTGTGATGTCGTTTGGATTGACCAACGCTCCAGCATACTTCATGTACCTGATGAACAAGGTTTTCATGGAATATCTTGACAAGTTCGTTGTTGTGTTCATTGATGACATCTTGGTGTATTCACAGAATGAGGAAGAACATGAAAAGCACTTGAGGATAGTGTTACAGAAACTTCGAGAGTATCAGTTATATGCCAAGCTGAGCAAATGTGATTTTTGGTTGGGAAAAGTTTCTTTCCTTGGACATGTTATCACAGATGGAGGAATTGCAGTAGACCCAAGTAAAGTTCAGGATGTTCTAAATTGGAATCCACCGAAGTCTGTACCTAAAATTAGAAGTTTCCTCGAACTTGCTGGTTACTACTGCAGATTTATTGAGGGATTCTCAAAGATTGTGAAACCCATGACTTCTTTGTTGGAGAAAGGGAAAGAATTTAAGTGGGATGCTGCATGCCAGAAGTGTTTTGAAGAGCTGAAAACAAGATTGACCACTGCTCCTATGTTGATAATGTCGGATATTCACAAAGGGTTTGATGTGTATTGCGATGCTTCACGGATGGGTCTTGGATGTGTGTTAATGCAAGAAGGCAAAGTTGTGGCCTATGCTTCAAGACAGTTGAGAAAGCATGAGCAGAACTATCCTACCCATGACTTGGAATTGGCTGCCGTCGTGCACGCATTGAAGATTTGGAGGCACTACATGATTGGAAACAAGTGTTAGATCTTCACGGACCATAAGAGTTTGAAGTACATGTTCACGCAACAAGATCTTAACCTAAGACAGCGCAGATGGCTAGAATTAATCAAAGACTATGATTTGGATATTCAGTATCATCCTGGCAAGGAAAATGATGCGGCAGACGCCCTAAGCCGGAAAGGACAAGCTAATGTGATGATTGCTCAATTGATGCCTCAGGAATTATGTTGGGAGATGGCACGTTTGAACTTGGGAATTTTCACACAAGCGGAAGCTATGACTATGGAGATGGAACCTACATTAGAACAAGAGATCAGAAAAGGACAGTTGACAGATGCTAAGATCAAAGAGATCAAGATTCAAATTGGTTTAGGCAAGACTACGGATTTCACTGAAGATGAACAAGGAACTATTTCGTTCAGAAAGAGGATCTGTGTACCTGAAATTGATCACCTTCGTGAACTCATTTTGAAGGAGGCACATGAATCCGCTTATTCCATTCATCCTGGAAGTACCAAGATGTATCAAGACTTGAAAGAAAGGTATTGGTGGTATGGTTTGAAAAGAGACGTAGCAACTCACGTGGCTTTGTGTGATGTGTGCCAGAGAGTGAAAGCAGAACACCAGAGACTAGCAAGTTTACTCCAGCCATTGAAAGTACCTGAATGGAAATGGGAAGAGATTGGTATGGATTTGATTGTAGGGTTACCCCGTACTCGTGATGGTTACGACTCGATATGGGTTACTGTGGATAGATTGACAAAAGTCGCACATTTCATCCTGGTTAAAACAATATACATTGGAGCCAAGTTAGCAGAACTGTACATGTCATGAATTGTGTGTCTGCATGGTGTTCCAAAGAAGATAGTGTCTGATCGAGGTACTCAGTTCATGTCACATTTTTGGCAGAAATTACATGAATCCATGGATACAAAGCTCAAGTTCTGTATATCATCCACAAACAGACGGTCAGACTGAGCGAACGAATCAAGTATTAGAGGATATGTTGAGAGCATGTGCCCTCAAGCATGGAGGTAGTTGGGATAAAAGCTTGCCATATAGAATTCTCCTACAATAACAGTTATCAGGCAAGTCTCAAGATGGCCCCATTTGAAGCATTATATGGGAGAAAATGCAGGACACCATTGTATTGGAATCAAACAGGAGAAACTCAGGTTTTTGGGCCAGAGATTCTTCAAGAAGAGGATAGACAAGTCCAGATAATCCGGGATAATCTCAAGACTGCTTAGTCACGACAGAAAAGTTATGCTGACACACGAAGAAGGGAATTGACATTTGAAATTGGAGATTTTGTGTATTTGAAGGTATCACCCATCAGGGTTTTACGTAGATTCAAAGTGAAAGGAAAGTTGTCACCTCGTTATATTGGTCCTTTTCAGATCCTGGAAAGGAAAGGTGAAGTCGCATATCAATTGGAGTTACCGGCACGATTGTCAGATGTCCATGATGTGTTTCACGTATCACAGCTAATGAAATGTTTGAGAGTGCCTGAGGAGCAGTTACCGCTGGAGGAACTTAATGTACAAGAAGATTTGACTTATGCAGAGCATCCGGTTAGAATCTTGGAAACATCTCAGAGGGTTACTCGGAACAAGGTGATCAAAATGTGCAAAGTACAGTGGAGTCAGCACTCAGAGGATGAGGCTACTTGGGAAAGAGAAGATGAACTGATCGCAGAATTCACTTAACTGTTCCCTAACCCTTCCAAATCTCGAGGATGAGATTCTCTTTAAGGGGGGTAGGTTTTGTAACACCCAAAAATATAGGAAATAAAATTTTAAAAATGTTTTTTATAAAAGCCACAAAATGAAATTATGCATTGCATCTCTCTCTTTCTCTTCTCCTCTTTTCTTTCAGCCCGGCCCAAACCTCTCTCTCTTCTTCTTCTATTTCTCTTCTTCTCGCGGCCCAACTTAGTCGGCCCAAATCCTTCCCTCTCCTTCTCTTCTTCTTTTCTTTTCTCCCCGCGGCCCAAACCAGCCAGCCCAAACCGTTTTACTCTCCCTCACCTCTCTCACCGACGCGCTGGTCCCACTCCTCAGTTTCTCCTCTCTTCCTTTCCTTTCTTCTTCCTCCCGCACCGCTCCCCCTCTTTCCTTTTATTCGCCACGACGCCAGACACGCTGTGCCATCGTCTGCGCCTCCCTCCCCTTTCCTTTTTCCTCCTCACCCCGAATCCAGATCGTCTCCGCGCCGTCGCCGTGTCCCCTCCTTCCTTCCCCGCGACGCTAGCTTGCCATACTGGCCGCGGTACGCGCTCCGCCCCTTTCCTTCGCAGGCCGCCGCGTGAGCCGCCGCCTTCCTTTTCCCCGGCCACTCCGCCCCTATAAAACCCACGCCGGAGCCCCGCTTTGCACCCAGAGCCATCTTCAATCTCTTCTTCTACTCCGCACCGTCGCACGCCGCTGGAGTTCGCACACCGGAGGAACGTCGCGGGGAACTAGATCCGGTGCGACGGTAGTTGCGGACAGGAAAGTAGATCCCGTGCGGCGGTAGTGGCCGAAGTGGAAGCTTTTCTGGTGCGGCGGTAGTGGCCGACGGGGAAGCAGCTCTGGTCCGACGGTAGTGGCAGACGGGAAAGTAGCTCCGGTACGGCTGAAGTGGCGGACGGGGAAGCAGATCCGGTGCGGCGGTAGCGGCCGACGGGGAAGCAGTTCTGGTACGCTCAGCGTCGACGACGAGGTTGAAGCTCAAGCGTGGTGGTCTCCGGTAGAGCGGAGGGGTCGAGTGCCTGCGCGTCTGAGCCTGCAGACGTAGAGGGGAAAGGCGAGAGAGATTGAGGGGAAGGGGAGAGGTGGAGAATGGTCTGAAAACTCGAAATGGGGCAGAGGATATGGGGCGCGCGAGCGAGATTGTCACAAATACCCTTTAGAGTTTGGTTACCGCCGGAGCGGTGTGGCTTTTGCTTGAGGGGTACAAGGAACATTTCGAGTGAAAAGTTTTCGGCTTCGACGACAGAGTTGGCCCCAGGTGAAAATTTCGGAGCGTGGTGTCCCCTCTGACCCATGGATCCGCATGTCCGTCTTCTTAGAATGCGTTATGAATGCCGCGACCATTTCTTGTCAACAAGACTCTTTCTTTTTCTTAATCTCCGATTTGAAATTTGGATGTCTTTCTCCCTCGTACAACACGAAATGACTTGATTCTTTTTGTAAAGTGAATCTAAAATGAAGCTCAATCCAATAGTTGCTCTGTGTCACTCTCTTTCTATGGAAATGCACTCTTTTTTAAAAATTCCATGGTTCTTTTCACTCTAGCTTTTGCCATGAATGTGGAAACATACACATTAAAGTTAGTAGTGTTCATCACACACTGATGCATATCGAAGCACTTGTGCTCATCACCTAACAGAAGATTACTCCCACCTACATTCTACCTCAACGCATAACCCACTCCCATGGGAACAAGGGCTACAGCCAGCAGACAAAAGAAAATCATAGCTTGGGTCAATTTCTCCAGCTTTGCTTCCAATCCGTTGCTCTTCATCATGGCACCACCTGCTGCAGGGCTCCCAACAGCATGAATGTGCTCCATGGATTGGACTTCTTGAATCTTTTCTTCATCAACAAAATGTAGGTGGACCATCTCTTCTTTAATCAAATCATTCAAGTAAACCCACTACCATGTCAAGTAGCCACACCACTGAATTAACAAGAAACCCTTGCTTAAACCTTATCACAGATCTGAAAGCACAAAAACCAAATCAAAGCTGAATCCGCTAACCAGGCATTTAAAATACACCCGATCGATGTTCTCATTCTCCTTCCTCGATCGGGCCTCATGCTTCCTTGCCCTCTTGCAGGTCCGCAACATCATCATGGGCAAGCCAGTCTCCTCCCCAAAAAGCGATGACATTTTCCTTCTTCCGGATGAGGACTCTGTAGCATGTGACATCCTTTCGTGCAGGTGGCAATGCAACGGCGGGCGGTCAGAAGGGCCAGATTCCGGCGGCAATGGCGGGCAGCGAGCACAGAAGCAGCAGTGAGGCGCGTCTGGCTCAGGTAGGCCTAAAGGATAAGGCAGGGACAGAAGGGTCCTTTGGCGTGGAATGTGACGAGACACGTCAACAACCTTGGCTTAAACGCATTGTGAGAGTGAAATACTAAATGGATGGAAATTTCTTAAATATGCCTGACCATCTCCCCCTTCCCTATCTACTCCTCCCTTCCTCTTTCGACTCTGGCAAACAAGGCGAGCGGAATGATCCCCATCGAGCTAACCAGCGACAACGACTCCGACTTCGGCATGGGTTTCCCCAAGGTGGCAGATCCGCCGGTGCCAGCCAAACGCCCTCGTGGTCGCCCCCCGAAGGCTGAGTCACGCCCCTCGGCCTCGTTGCCGGCCAAGCGCCCCCGTGGTCGCCCTCCGAAGGCAGACTGGCCCTCCTCGGCCTCGCCGCCGGCCAAGCATCCCCGTGGGCGCCCGCCGAAGGCAGACTCGCCCTCCTCGGCCTTCCCGCTGACTGAGCGCCCCCGTGGTCAGCCGCCGACAGCAAAGTCACCCTCCTCCCACGCGTCGCCAGCCAAGGGTCAACACAGACGCCCACTGAAGACAAATACGGCCTGCATTGCCTCATCGCCGCCTAAGCGGGCCCGCGGTTAGCCACCAAAAAAGGCGCCGTCCAAGGCCAAGATGTCTGCATCCATCGATGACTTCTCTGCCGGCCACGACGACTCCGATCAATCCTTTGACAATTTGGAGTTCATGAGGAAGCACATGCACGAGATAGGTGATGAACTATACGAGAAGAGCAAGATGCTTGCAAAAGCGCAAGCCAAGATTGCTGCACTTGAAGATGAACTTGGGATTTGGAAATCAAAAGCAAAAAAAGGCAGAGAGCACTTGTAGAAATGCAAAGGAGTGATGTGGATGGCTAGTCACTAACAATAACTGTGATGTTATTTTGGTGATGTGGAATTGGTAATGCTAGTATGATGTATGAATTTGGGAAGTTTCTATCTATGAATTTGGGATGTTGTCTGAAAATGTGACGTTCTTATCTTTGGTGAACCAATTGTGATTGTACTCCATGTTTCGCAAATAAGTAATGTTTTTACTCCATCATGAATACTCCGGTGGAAAATTGAGTTAATTTGTCATTTTTATTCCATCACAAATATTGTGGTGGAAAATTGAGTAAATAATTTGTCAGCAAAAAAGAGGTCCAACAAAGGAATCAAACTGGAGACCTCAGGCTTGTGGTGGACTTTCCCAACCACCAGACCAACTGCACACTTGTGACGGTGATTGCTCTTTTACTTTATAGTAGAATAAGGAAATGGACACGTGCCACCCAGGCGGTGAAGAGGTGGGCATCACCTGCTGCTCCACGTGGTAGCGTGTGATTGGCTGAGAGGCATAAGAGCTCGTAAATAGTCCATCTTTCTCTTTTTGATTTGGAATTAAAAATTGTAACTAGTATTTCTCCCTCATAAGAACTCCGAATTTGATGATTCTTTTTCCTAGTTTTATCTAAAATCACACTCTACCATTGCATGGTGTCTTTATTATAGTTAGTTTCTATTTCTTAGATCTTTTAGATATCACATAGTTTTTTAGACCAAAGTAAAAAAAACCAAAATGATATTGCATAAGAATTGCAAATATAACTTCACATTCTCTAATTGTAAGGTCAATATCAGTTTGTGTCAAAATTTGAGGTGTATATAATGTCTAAAGTACTGTGAGCTATGCAAACTTGAAAGTTTGAGTTAAGTTCTAGGAAACTATGTGGATGATTTATTCATTTGTGAACAATATATGGTCCAGCTTTGTTAAAATCATTTGAAATTTTTTGCTTAGGCTTATGGACCTAAAATGTGTTGATGTGTTAGTTTGTAGAATTTTCTGGTAAACTTTTGATATTATTATTTTTTATAGTACCTTAGACTTAGCCGTTTGAATTATCCATATGAAACAGTTGATTTTTTTCCATATCTTGTACTTAGGCTATAATAGTATATATGTCCCTCGATATATTTTTTTGAATCTTATTGGTGGCAGATGTTGTTCAATTTGAGCATACTTTTCAAATTTCTTGTAACGGTAACTTTGAAGAACGTCTGTGTTAGATGGGCTGAAAACTTATCGTGGGCTATTTTCTAGTCAAGCCCGATTCATCATAGTCGTTCATCTGCCCATCGATGATGCAGATGCCACAACCACCGTCAGTTGCCGTCCCGGCTCGTGTTCTTCCTCTCACATTCTTCGAGGAGCGCCGGTTGGCATCAATAACCGGCGCCGGCTGCCATAACTTCTCAGGGAAGGGAAGCCTTCCTTCGTAAGGCAGCCTTCCTTCCTAAGGAAGCCGAGGAAGTCCTTTATTTCATCGCCATTTCCCCCACCATCGGCGTCCTCGCCAGTCGCCAATTCCACTTCCACTAGACCAGTCGCCAGTCGCCTGCCCGTCCGACGCCATGAAGCGAACCGGCTAACCCTCGGCTGAGGCCTCCGCCGCCGGGTCGCGCCGCCTCTCCCCCTCTGCCCACGCCTCCAGCTCCCTACCGCGCATGGAGCGACCCTACGGCACCTCGGCATCGTCGTTGCGTGGCGGTTTTTCATCGTGCACCGACGCCGGCGACCTCGGATTCCTACCATCGCGCTCCGATGCTGACGAACTCTACCCGCCGTCGCCCGCAGATGTAGGCCACGGAGGCGCCTAGGGCTCCCCAGGGCGTTCCCAGCCTCCTCTGGCGGTAGTGGCGCCTTCCTCCTTCACCCCCACGCCCTCGTTGTCGCAGCCCCTTGACCTTGATGGTCACCCTTTGTTGACAGTGCTTAAGTACGACATTTAGGCCGTCAATCCCTACATAAATACTGGAAAGACAAGCATCAACATTAGTGGTAGAGGTTATTATTAACAAATTCCACAAGTGTTGGTGAATATTTTTATGCAGGTCAATTAGAGGAGAAAACACACATCAAGAGCAAGGAAACTCACCCCTCAATCAGCGGCAACACCCTTCCGGCGAATCATGCGCAAGCACATGGATTGGAGGGCCTTGGAGGGCCCACATCAAGGGTTGAACTGCCTAAACTTACCCCCAATCAACTTGTACCCACTTGGGGGCCCACTTGGCAGTGTCCCGGACGAAAGACGACGCGAGGGGAGCCCCTCGAGCCCATCTTCCACGTGTCGGCTCCTCGAGACATCTCAATGGTGGTTGTGGCAGGCTCGGGGTGAAGTAACCGACATAAGAAGCGCTAGGTGGCACAAGAAGAAGGGTTGAGGCTTGGAGGAAGTCCACTCTCCCAAGGCACCTCCCCCATGGTACACCCCTATAAATATGAGGGGATGGGCTTATTATAGAGACACACTTCACCATTCCTCTCTTGTTGTTACACTCATGCATTTCAGCTCAAGGCTCCGAAGAGGTAGTGCTTAGGAGATAGGGAGAGAGTGAGAGGTTGTTTAGAGGGGCGCCGGGCCTGTCGGCGCTCTTCTCTAGCTTGTACCTCTACGGATGCTGCTGCATTCTTTAGAGTTTAGTAATTGTTCGTGGTTCCTCCTCTTAGTGTTATACTTAGTTGCATGGGTAGCCTTATTCCCTTGCTATCATAGTATAGGCTTGAGTGCTCTCATGTATGTCTATATGTTGGCGCTAAAAATCGGCCAGACAGGAATCGGCCGATGGTCTTCAGCGTCGGACACACGACCCGGGAGAATCTGCTTAGCTCCTGTTCGGGTTATCGCCCTGGTGCGGTTTGCGCGGCGTGCTAGTCAATCTGACTTGTTGATTGACAAGGAAATAAGAGTATTAAATTCCAGGCGCTCCGATCGGCTGGAGTTCCGATCTGTCCCGAAGAGCGAGTCGGCGAATCGGCCGATTTGCTGTAAAGATGATCGGCTATGGATCAGCCGATAATCGCGTAATAATTGTAAAGAAGACTGCTGGAGTGATCTAAACAATTATTGCAGATGCAACACTTGAAATAGATCTAATCGGCTGTAAGGCGATAAATCGAAGAAGAACGATAACGAAGCCGATTACTCTGATCTCAAGCTGGATAACTGGTGATAATACTAGAACAACAGGTAAAACTTGCAATTCTAGAAAATATCGATAACTGGTGAATAAATCCAAAGAAATCACAGCGATGCGCCCGTAGTTGAAGCTCGGATATTACTCGATAAGCGGAACCAACCAACTGGCCGGAGATCAAGTTGATGCAGCCCTGCCAATCCGTACGAACTCGTGAAAAAAGAAAAAGTGTTGGCGAAGTCGCCGACTTGAAAGTAAATTGCTGGAAAAAGTAGAAGTATTATTGTTGATTGATATGTTGATGTCCTGCAAACCCCTGACGACTCCTATTTATACCCTAAAACTAGGACTCCTGGTCGATTACAACTTGTTACAACCTTATTTAAAAACAAAAAAACTACTATATCTATAATATCTTTTTTAAAAAGGAAACGGACTCCCGCAGAATCTTCCGCCGCTGTCTCCTAATCCAATCAGGACTTTTTCAATTGCTTCCTGACCGACTTAGCGTTGCTCTTTTGACCAACTCTTGACCGGGACCCTCCGAAGTAACCCCATCCTGTTGGCACAAGCTGTATCACCAATCGGCCGATTTCCAACTATTACCTCAATCGGCCGATTCCTTACTGTAGCCTTCAGATCTGCCGCATCGGCCAATCTTCTCCTCCTGACGCTGATTTAACACGTGTCAAAATCTGGCGTCAACACATGCCCCCCAGTTTCGGAGTAAAACATAACTTTTTCTTCGAAACTCTTTCTTTAATCCTTTTCTCCGAAACGGGCGCAGTAAAATTCTCCCTCCGTTCCGCGGTCTCCCGAACAATGACTGCAATTTCCTCGGACCGAGCGCGCGAAACGACCGCTCCCCTGGAATTCGTGTAGACGGCGCGGCAAGAATACCATCTTTACCCCTGTTCTCCCGGTTTTTCCTTAAGTATTGGCATTCTCCGCCTACTCTTCCCCACAACTCTAGCATTTCCTTCCAGTGAACCACTGTTCGTCTTCCTCCGAGCCCTCTCGATCTCCAACCGCCTCCTCCGGCAATCTCACTCGCAACCTGCTCCAACCTCCCAATGGCGTCACCATCGGCGACCGCTCCAACCACGGAGGCTCTATAGGCGATCCCCTCAGCGGCGGCGGCCCAATCGGCGGCTCCACTGGCAGCCCCATCGGCAACGATGATCTTCATCCTAGATGTAAACACTTGAAATTTTCCCCTTTTGCTTTTCTACTGCTCCAGTATTTTCCGGATCCTTTCTCAGTTTTCCCCCTTTTCTTCCTTTTTTAGGCACTTAGGCACCAGATCACCATCCCTCTTTCAGAATCCCCTGATCTTATCTGCTTAGGCCCCATGGGAAACCCCGATCCAACTGACCTGATCAATCTGGAGACCCACAGAGTCCCATTCAAGCAATCACCCATGGACCTAGATCAGTGGGTAGGTACCTTTAGATCCTGGCCAAATGAGACCCCCGGCTGGAGAGAATGGTACCAAAGAATAGCTAGGTCTAGGAGGGTTCAGTGGGATGAACAAAAAATCGGCCAATGCATAGAGCTCTCTCTGTCCCAGATGGAGAAAAATGAACCTCTGGTCATAGCAACTTCTTACTTTTGGTCCGACGCACTCAATGCGTTTCTTTTTCGACATGGACCCATGACCCCAACTTTGGCCGATGTCCTGCTGTTGACCGGCCTTGACATCTCCTCCGCCGATGTCCCTTTTAACTATCTGATTAATCCATCACATCGGCTGGAAACCAAAGGAATCGGCTGATGGAAGGGGTACATCAGCAAAAACATAGAGACCAAAACTTTCCCCAATATTGAGTCAGAGGAGAATCCAACTGTCCGACGACGCTGCAGATCCTTTGGAGAGGCGGCATCGGCCTTCCCTGGCTGTCAGTTTACAGCTACCCGTACAACTGAATATTTCAGATGCCTCTATAATGGCCTTTGTGAAGAAACCGTCAGCTGGCATCCGTATCAGGCAGTGGAGCCGATTTTCGAACTACCCATCAGCTACGATTTCTCCACTCATACTTTTGACAGGGAGCTTATGGATATCTTGATCAAGCCAGGGATTCTACCAGCCAATTTTTTCTCTGGAAAGGACTCTCCCACATATGAGTTCTATAATCCATCGGCTGCAGCAAGGCAACTGGGCTTTGGTCAACTGCCGATTCGGGTCTACTTCGCCGGTCAAGCAAAGTTCAGAGATGGACTGTCTTCAAGCCTTGACTACAATCGGCTGTGTGATCTAGTGCCAGATTCTAGCACTATTGACCTGAACAATTGGTCAGTGGCCCCTTTTGCCACTCAGCAATTTAAATTATGGTGGGCAGAATGGAAGCAATACCTTTTCTGCAAATCTCCATCAACTTATTGCAACATTCTGGACCTAGAAAATGTGGATGCAAATGCAGCGGTATGTCTTTTCTCCCAGCCGATTTCAATGCTATCTATTTCCATACTTTCATTTTGTCATTAACTCACATTTATCTTCTTAGTCTGAAAGCCAGGTCCCTCCGATGCGGAGCCGAAGCGGCAGGCCGATAGATAATCACCATCCATATACACCATATCCACTCATCGGCTTCCACGCTCCAACCATTAGGGATATTGCCACTGTTCGATCGAAACGAGCACCGAAGAGGCCAACCTCTAAGAAAACGAGCCGTCGAGTGCGAGCCTGCATCGGATCGGCCGACCAAACAGCGGTAGCATTGGCCGAGACTCCGATTCCTTTATCCTTGCCAGCTACCGAGATAGCCGATCCTCAAGTAACCGCCGAAGTTGGGGCAGCTGCGGCATCACTACTAGTAGAAGCTGTTCAGGTGATCTTGTTTATTTCATATATCCTTTAAGTGCTTCACTAACACTAACCCTCTCTCGCTGCCAGGCTGCACAAGCTGTTCCACCGCAGTCTCCACAGCAATCGGCCACAACCCCAGCGGAAGCCGAAGTTCCAGCAACTCCTCCTGTCGAGGTAGATAATCCCTTACCTCAATTTCTTGATATCCAGAGGACTTAACTGATCCCGATGCAGGCCGATTTGGGTATGCCGACTGTAACCCCACAACAAACATCGGCCGGAAGATCAACAGAGGCATGGCAACTATTTCATACCATCTTATTTCAGTTATCCATAGTATACTCACAAAATCTGTTTTCCATGCCTTTTCAGGAAGTTGGTCCGAGCAAAGCATTAATAGTTGTTGAATCTTCTTCTTCTGACGAGCCAATTGTACCAGCCCCTGAGACGAGGGAGACGCTTCCACCGGCGCAAGAAAGAGAAATTCGTTTTAAGGAGGTAACAAACTTACCATTGAAATCGGCCGATTCCCCTTTACTGCTTGCTAACCCTTCTCTTTATTTCCCCACAGGAGCAAGACACCCCGAACAACAGCATTTTCTCCTTTGCCGTCTCCTTGCCTGATGACGAGGAAATTGCTTCACACCTGATTTCGTCGAGCTCTGCTTCCGATGATGTCCGCACCAAGCTTGAAAGCATGCGTATTCTCCTTCAAGACGACATCGGCCGATTAGTAGAAGACGCTTCGCCGATTCGATGACTTTTCAACGATATCAAGGGTCGAATCCCGGAAGAAACAACAGAAAGCTTGGAGCGTGCTGCTTATATAGAACATATGCAGACTCCGGTTTCCAGGGCCCTGCGCCATATGGCCGATCGCGCCCAGATGGCAAAAACCCGGGAAGAGGCCGATTCATACAAGCACCGGGCTCAAGAGGTACATCAAAAGATCAACTTCCTCGAAAGCTGTCGCCCGGATGTCGTCGGCACGATAGATCGGCTCAAACGGAGAAGAGCAGAGCTGGCCAAGGAGATGGAGCAGATAACCAAAGAGATAGCCGCTGAAGAAAAGAAGCTTCAAGAACTCCCATCCATCATCAGTGAGCTGAAGCAAGAAAGGCAGCACTTGGCCCGTGAAACGATAAGGCTTCGTCGCCATATGTCAGAAGTTCCAGGATCGGCCGATGATGACCAGAGAGTACTAGATTCGGCCGATCAAATTAGGCAACAAGCTATCGTGGCCATAAATGCTTTTCTTGGGCTGTAAAGAATACTGTAAACATTTATTGCTTTTTTAATGCTACTGCGCCGATTTGCTCCTGAACCGTTTCTTTTGCCAGCTTCGCATTTATGTATGCTTTTACTCTGATAGGACGTGTCTCACCATCCATCTACCTCTCTTTCCTTTATAAGTAGACCCTTCACCGTCTCCAGAGGCATACGCATTACTTATCTTCTCTCTCTCTCCAACAATAGATCTTTATCCTCCCAAACCAAACAGCAAGATGTCTTCTTCGTCTTCTTCATCTTCTTCCTCTGTCAACCAGGTATGAACTCTCTTCTGCCTTTCCCCTAGACATCTCAATCGCTCTGATGTTCGGCAGTCTTTTCGTCTCTGTTTAGCCAAAACGTCTCAGCCCTGATCTGGAACGAGCGATCGAAATCATGCATTCAGACGAACCACTGTCATAGGCAGACAAAGATCTGATAAGAGCTCATGCTGAGGAACTCAGAGATCATGTTCCCGCTGTTGTCCAGGAGTATTGGGACCTTATAGATGCTCACTGCTTGGTCCGTAAGCGACCACCTTCTGAAAAGAGTCCTCCACTCCCTCATCAAGTCAAGACTGAAGCTACCATGGAGAGTTTGGAGGAGAAGAAGACCCACCTCCTGATAGAACTTTGCAATCAAACTGAGACTGGAGCCACCGTAGAGAATCCGAAGGAGAATAGGATCCGTCTTATGATAGAACTAGGTTGCGTCGAGAGAGAAATCAAGAGCAGGCGTAATCAATAGATGCATCAGTATTCTTATTCTAAGGGCGACTTGTATCATGTCGGCCATGTACTCTGTCATTTTCATCCAATAGTGAACTAGTCGAAATGAATCCCAATGTTTCTTTCTTCAGGCGATGTCATCTCTGCATCAGATATGCAGACGAAAGCCGATGGAAAATCGGCCATATTGTCTTGATATATCTTACCGCAAGTTATGCATCTATCCAAATGCTTGGATAGTATCTCTTCAGATATCGTCCGTTAAAAGCTCTTGGGAACTTTTCCCCTTCAATTGTTTCCAGAATATATGCATTTCCAGGGGCACATCGGCCGATTCTGTACGGCCCTTCCCAAGTGGGTGACCATTTACCGAATTTGGGATCTTTAGATCCTATCGGCAGCACCAACTTCCACACCAAATCTCCCTGAGAGAATTATTTAACTTTGACCTTTTTTTCATACCATCTGGTCACCCTTTTCTTGTTCTCTTCTATACTAATCAGGGCCCTCAACCGTAAACCTGCCGAATCATCAAGTTCGTCCTTCATGAGGAAGGAATAGTCATCGGCCGTCAACTGATCTTGAAACGATATACGTCTTGACCCCGTCCTTAACTCCCAAGGCAAGACTGCCTCATGACCATAAACCAGCTGATAAGGAGATATCTTAGTGGCTCCATGACAAGCCATCATATAAGCCCATAAAGATTCAGCCAAAGACATATGCCACTTTTTGGGTTGTTCTTCTATCTTCCTCTTGAATAGCTTGATTATCCCTTTATTGGACGATTCTGCTTGGCCATTGGCTTGAGCATAATATGGAGAAGAATTTAATAATTTAATCCCCATATCGGCGGCAAACTCTCCGAATTCTCGAGAAGTAAACATTGTTCCTTGGTCAGTTCTGATGGTTTGAGGAATACCAAATCGATAGATAATATGGTTCTTAACGAATTCAATCATATCGGCCGATGTCACGTTCCTTAAAGGAACTGCCTCCACCCACTTAGTAAAATAATCTGTAGCTACCAATATGAACTTATGCCCTTTGCTCGATGGAGGATGAATCTGTCCGATGAGATCTATTCCCCAACCTCTGAACGGCCACGGCTTAATTACTGGATTCATAGCCGATGCTGGCGCGCGCTGTACATTGCCAAACCTCTGACAGTCTTGGCATCCTTTGTAATATTTGAAAAAATCCTCAAGAATAGTCGGCTAGTAATACCCATTGTTCCGGATCATCCACTTCATTTTGTGAGCCGATTGATGGGCTCCACATACGCCTTCATGGATTTCTCCCATCAGAACCTTTGCCCCTTCTGTTCCCAGGCACTTGAGAAGAACTCCATCAATCGTCCGGTAAAATAAATCATCCTCAAGCAACACATATTTTGTAGCTTGAAAACGTATTCGCCGATCCACTTTTCGGGATGGATCTTTCAAGTAATCGGCGATTTCCTTTGGCCAGTCATCGGCCGCGAGCTCTAGCATCATCGCTCCTTGAATCGGCGGATACCCAGAGGCATGTTAGGCTAGCCTGTTGGCCTCTTCATTATAGTTTCTGGGGATATGCTCAATTATTGCAGACTTGAACTCTTTTAAAAGCTGAAGGCAATCTTCATAATAAATCCTCATGATATCGTCCTTGCACTCAGATCGCCCCGTTAATTGATCCACAATGAGCATGGAATCTCCAAAAATTTTGACTGCATCAGCTTTGACTTCCCTTAATAATTGGATGCCCTTCAGAATGGCTCGATATTCCTCCTGATTATTGGTTGCGGAAGCTTCTATCGGCAGAGAGAAATCATAACTTGCCCCCAGAGGTGACACAAGAACAATGCCGATTCCTGATCCGGCCCCACACAAAGAACCATCAAAATACAGAGTCCATGGAACCGTTTCAACCACGGCAATCTCCGATCCACAATGCTGAGCTACGAAATCGGCCATGACTTGACCTTTGACGACTTTGGCCGATTCGTACCTTACATCGAATTCTGACAGAGCCAGGATCCATTTTCCAATCCGTCCTTTCAAAATTGGCAAAGATAGCATATAATTCACCACATCATCCTTGCATATAACTATGCATTCTGCCGATAACAAATAATGCCTGAGCTTGGTACACGAGACGTATAAACACAAGCACAGCCGCTCTACCGGGGAATATCTTGTTTCGGCATCCAGGAGTCTTCTGCTGACGTAATATACCACTCGTTCTTTCCCTTCGAACTCCTGTACCAACGCCGATCCAATGGCCTGTTCATCAGCCGATAAATAAAATTTGAACGGCTTACCAGGTTGTGGCGGGACTAACACCGGAGGTGAAACTAGGTATTGCTTAATATCTTCCAATGCTTTGCGTTGTTCTTCCCCCCATATAAATTCTTGATTGGGCTTCAATTTCAACAGAGGGGTAAAAGCTCGAATTCGCCCTGACAGGTTGGATATGAATCTTCTGATAAAATTGACCTTGCCGATAAGGGACTGTAGTTCAGTCTTATTCTGTGGGGCCACAACTTTGTTGATGCGTCTATGGTCTTCTGATTGACTTCTATTCCGCGCTCGTGAACCATGAACCCTAAGAATTGTCCGGCCGATACACCAAATGCACACTTGTTCGGGTTCATCTTCAGCCCATGCTTCCTTGTGCATTCCAGTACTTCTTGCAAATCGGCCAGATGTTCTTGGTGACCTTTTGACTTGACTACGACATCATCTATATAAATTTCCACCGATGTACCAATGAGCTTGTGGAAGATATAGTTCATGGCCCGCTGATATGTAGCACTGGCGTTCTTCAACCCAAAAGTCATCACAACCCATTCGAATAAACCAAGATGACCTGGACACCTGAAAGCCATTTTCGAGATATCTTCTTCGGCCATTAATATCTGATTGTACCCTGCATTACCATCCATGAAACTGATGACTTTGTGTCCTGTGGCAGCATCTATCAAGATATCGGCCGTTGGCATCGGATATCCATCCATTGGTGTGGCCTGATTTAAGTTCCTGAAATCGATGCACACATGCAACTTTCCATTCTTTTTATACGCGGGCACAATATTAGAAATCCATTCGGCGTAGTGGCACTGCCGAATAAATCCTGCTTCAATTAACTTTGTGATCTCGGCCTTTATATCAGGTAGAATCTTGGGGTTGCATCGTCGTGCAGGTTGCTGATATGGCCGATATCCCGATTTTATAGGTAACCGGTGTTCAACAATGGATCGGTCTAGACCTGGCATCTCATGATATTCCCAAGCAAAGAAATCTTTGAATTCTTTTAATAAACTTATCAGTTTACACTTATACTTAGGATCCAAATTAGCACTCATATACGTCGGCCTTGATTTGCTGCTATCTCCCAAATCTACCATCTCCAATAAATCGGCCGACGTAAATCCAGGCCCAAGCTTCCCGTCTTCTCGGACCAGCTGATCCATCTATTCTGAATACTCAGAGCCGACTGCTTGGATCGGCTGTAGACCAAAATCGGACACTTTTAGGAAGTCAGTGTCCCAAGTCCTACCAGATATACATTTGACGTGCTCGCAGCTCCACTGTTGCGTGTCGGCCGCTGCGACGCTGTAGGCGGAATCGGCGGTGACTATCTCTATGCTGTCGCCGACCCATTGCACGAGGCATTGATGCATTGTAGATGGGACACAGCAGTTTGCGTGTATCCAGTCACGATCGAGCAGCATGTTGTAGGATCCCTTACCATTAATAACGAAAAAGGTAGTAGGAAGGGTCTTACTGCCGATGGTGAGGTCGACGCAGAGCGCTCCGCGGGCGGGAGACACGTTGCCCTTGAAATCTTTTAGCATCATGTCCGTCTTGGTGAGATCTTCATCGCTCTTGCCTAGCTTGCGGAACATGGCATACGGCACGATGTTGACTGCGGCGCCTCCATCTACTAGTAGTCTGGTGACGGGTCGCCCGTCAACGTAGCCTTTGAGAAACAGTGCCTTGAGATGTTGCCGTTTTTCTTCTTCTGGTTTCTCAAAAGTAGCCGTCATCGGCTCTAACACCAGTTGTGCCATTTGCTCTTCCATTCTTGTCGCTTTGCCTCGATCGTCAGGCGCCATGAATTCCATCGGCAATATGAACACCATGTTGATGTCGGCTGCCGATTCTTGATTGTCTGCTTCTTGACTGTTGTTTTTCTTTGGGCGCCAAACCCGAGACCTAATGTTTCTTTTCTCCGGCACCTGCCTCTGTTCTTCTTGTTGTTGCTCCCACTGGCGCAAGCGTTGGATCCTCCGTTTCTGAGATCTGGAGAGGCCATCGGGACACCACCTGGGGTTTACTGGTTTGGCCGATGATCTAGCGTGTTCCCAATCTGGTTCCCTTCCTAGGGGGTTTTCATCTAACACCCTATCATCAGCCATCTCTTCCAGCCGATCGTGCACGCTGATTCTGCCCCCAGTCCATCTTGTTGGTTGATCCTGCCTTTTGACCGGTGGTACTGGTCAACTCTGCCCCCCAGCCGATCATGCACTGAAATGCACTGTCCCTCTTGTTCACGCCGATTTCTGTTGATCGGCTCTGATCCTCTGTCCCTAGAGCGTGACCTCGGGCGATCATTGCAACTCAATCCGTTGCACTCAAGACAGTTTTCGGCTGACGGCAAACGGATGTCATTCTCCCAGCAATGGATGAAGAACGGGCATTGCCAGTGATCCTCATGCCGGCGTACCATCTCGTCGTGGTACGTTGATTGTTCCTGCTGCTGCCGATATTTGTTGAGCAAAAACTGGGAGGTGATTGGTCTGTGCGATCGCTGTGATCCCCGCCTGTTCCTTTTGATTTCGTCCGCTGTAATCTGCCTCCTAGGATCGACGGCGCCACCCCTTCTTGCCGACTCTGACGTCAGCACCTTGGTTTGAAGTGTATTCTTCACCGTGTCAACCATATTAGCCGGGAAAGGATGCTGATCTATCTTCATCGGCTTTGCCGATTGAGCCGGGACTTCGAACTTGAGCCTTCCCTGCTCGATGGCCGATTGTATCTGCTGACGAAAGACTTTGCATTCATTCGTATCATGAGACGTGGCATTGTGCCACTTGCAGTACTTCATCTTCTTGAGCTGATCAGCCGAAGGGATGGTGTGATGCTGAGATAGCTTAATCTGCCCTTCCTGGAGTAATAAATCGAAAATCATATCGGCTTTTGATGTGTCAAAGCCGAATATCTCTGGCTCTTTCTTTCCGAAAGGGCATGATATCCGTTTTTTGCCTTTCACCCATTCTGCCAGGCCGATTTCCTCCTCCCCATCGGATTCAGACCCTTCTAGGTATGCCACTTTCTTCTGGAAATTCTTCCGCTGTTCAAACGGACGGACTTCCTGTCATGACAATCGGTGAACGCTCTGGCTTAGGCTTTCAAACTCTTGCGCAGCATACCTCTCCTTGATTTGTGGCAGGAGGCCTTGGAAAGCGATATCGGCCAACTGTGCATCAGTCAGAGCCAGACTATAGCATTTGTTCCTGACTTCTCTGAACCTCTGTATATATCCTATTACTGGTTCATCGCTCCTCTGCCTGAGGCTGGTCAAATCTGAGAGCTTCATCTCATGTACTCCTGCGTAGAAGTACTTGTGGAACTGCTTCTTCAGATCGGCCCAAGTAACAATAGAATTTGGCGGCAAAGTGGTGAACCATTGGAAGGCCGATCCAGACAGAGACGATGAAAAAAGACGCACCCTCAGAGCATCTTGCGTGGCGGCTTCTCCGCACTGGATGATGAATCTGTTGACGTGCTCAACGGTGGATGTGTCGTCCGACCCCGAAAACATGGTGAAATCGGGTACCTTGTAGCGGTGTGGGAACGGCAGCAAGTCATAGGCCGATGGGTATGGCGTTTTGTATGTGTAAGTCTGCACTTTTGGCTTCAACCCAAACTGGTCCTGAATCACTTCTGCTATTGTTTCCCTCCAGTCCACCTGCTGCTGATGAACGACCGTTCGTGATGCCGGCATATGTTGAAGGGCTGGTACGGCAGGGTGATGCATCGAAGCATGCGGCGAATTTTGCTGAGCAGCTGATAGTTGATGGCAAAGCGAATCCGCCGCTCCGTCGTATGTCATCACTGGCGCCGTGCTTCTGAGTACTTCTACAGCGCTTGCCCCCCTGCCGATTTATGATGAGATTGGCTGATACTGAGGGACCGTCGGCCGGACGGCCGATTGATGAGGCGCCTGGATTGGATAGCTTCCATGCCCGGTTGATGGATCGGGGAAAGCCATTGTCGCCGATGTCCCCCAGGGTACTGAGCTTGTGGGCAGCGATTGCACAAAAGCAATCTAGGCGGGTTGAAGCGGTGTCTGTGATGGGAAACATGGTGCACCGCTGTACCTTGGAGACGCTGGAGGCAACGGAGTGTTGTACCCCTCGCGTTGCGTCAAAATCGGCTGAGGAGCAGATTGGGACGTGCATGGTAAGCTTCTGGCTGGCAGCGTGATCGGCGGGGCATACGCTGGTCCCTAATAGCCTTGAACTGCTCCGCTGGCTAGAGAGCTGATGACGGCATTATACACCATGTTGGTCATCACTGAGGATTGGTCGATGAATGCCTGGTAGACGGACTGTTGGATCATATTGGACATCTTGCCCTAGTCCTCAGCAATGGTGATGTGGCGGGGAACTGGAATAGGAGCCTTCTCGACAGCCTCCCCGCTTCTGGTACGACTGAACGATTGTAGGTATATCTTCTTGTAATCTTCCAGATGTTTGGCTAATTCTTCCCTCTGGTCGTCCTTGAGATCCGCTTCTGTGACCTCGATGATGTTGCTGTCGGAGATTTCTGCGTTCTTCGACATATCAGATCTTGAAGTTGTCCCACCGGGCGTGCCAAAGGTGTGTTGGCGCTAAAAATCAGCCAGACAGGAATCGGCCGATGGTCTTCAGCGTCGGACACACGACCCGGGAGAATCTGCTTAGCTCCTGTTCGGGTTATCGCCCTGGTGCGGTTCGCGCGGCGTGCCAGTCAATCTGACCTATTGATTGACAAGGAAATAAGAGTATTAAATTCCAGGCGCTCCGATCGGCTGGAGTTCCGATCTGTCCCGAAGAGCGCATCGGCGAATCAGCCGATTTGCTGTAAAGATGATCGGCTATGGATCAGTCGATCATCGCGTAATAATTGTAAAGAAGACTGCTGGAGTGATCTAAACAATTATTGCAGATGCAACACTTGAAATAGATCTAATCGGCTGTAAGGCGATAAATCGAAGAAGAACGATAACGAAGCCAATTACTCTGATCTCAAGCTAGATAACTGGTGATAATACTAGAACAACAGGTCAAATTTGCAATTCTAGTAAATATTGATAACTGGTGAATAAATCCAAACGAAACCACAGCGATGCGCTCGTAGTTGAAGCTCGGATATTACTCAATAAGCGGAACCTACCAACTGGCCGAAGATCAAGTTGATGCAGCCCTGCCAATCCGTACGAACTCGTGAAAGAAGAAAAAGTGTTGGCGAAGTCGCCGACTTGAAAGTAAATTGTTGGAAAAAGTAGAAGTATTATTGTTGATTGATATGTTTATGTCTTGCAAACCCCTGACGACTCCTATATATACCCTAAAACTAGGACTCCTAGTCGATTACGACTTGTTACAACCTTATTTAAAAACAGAAAAACTACTATATCTATAATATCTTTTTTAAAAAGGAAACGGACTCCCGCAGAATCTTCCGCCGCCGTCTCCTAATCCAATCAGGACTTTTTCAATTGCTTCCTGACCGACTTAGCGTTGCTCTGTTGACCAACTCTTGACCGGGACCCTCCGAAGTAACCCCATCCTGTTGGCACAAGCTGTATCACCAATCGGCCGATTTCAAACTATTACCTCAATCGGCTGATTCCTTACTGTAGCCTTCAGATCTGCCGCATCGGCCAATCTTCTCCTCCTGACGCCGATTTAACACGTGTCAAAATCTGGCGTCAACACTATAGTATATGCTATTAGTTCTAGTAGTTGAGTGAGATCAATTCTCTTACTTGCTGGTTTGTCGCTCCGTATTTCTACAGAATGCTGTAGTTTGCTGCGGGACGTCAGACGTAGTTAGACTGTAATAGTAATCCATAGCGTAGACCCTAAACCCTAAGAACCCTAAACAATAAATCCTAAATAATAATAAACTCTAAACCCTAAACTGTAAAGCCTAAACCCTAAGAACCCTAACCCTGAACACTAAACCATAAACTCTAAACCTTAATAAATAATTCTAAACCCTAAACCTAAACCATAAGAACCCAAACCCTAAATCCTAAATCCTAAAACACTAAACCCTAACCTTAAACCCTAACCCTAAACCCTAATAACCCTAATCCCTAAACACTACACCGTAACTCTAAACCTTAAATAATTTCCTTAAACACTAAATAGCATTAAACCCGAAACCCTAAATCCTAAATAATAATATACCCTAAACCCTAAATAACACTAAATCTAAAAAATTCTAAAACCCTAAATCCTAAGTTCTAAACTCTAAACCAACAAATAAAACATAAGATTACAATACACAAAAGGATATTGTAGCTACAACTCAGAACCACTGAAAAGTCTGGAAGTCTTTTGCCTCTCATGCTCATTCTAACACAATCAAAAAAATACGTCTAAAGCTTCTGTTATCAAAGTTTGGAAGAGAGAACAGAAGATAAATGTAGTCCGCCTAATGCACATTATACCTGTTGATGCAAAAAGCTGTGGGTCGGCCTTCAGCGTCGGCACACGCGAGGACCGAGAGCCTCTTGCAGAGCGTGCCAGTCAATTTGACCTTCAATTGCTAAGGGAAAGGTAAAATGTTAAATTACGGGAACATATCGGCTGGTGTTCTGAATCGTTCCGCCACGGGCATCGACCACTCGTCCAATGCAGCAACAGATCAATCAGCCAAAGCTCTGGCCGATTGTGCAGGTATGACAGCGCTAAACGGGTTAGCGAAGCCTCGGTAAACAACACCTAGATCCGAACCCGTTCAGCCTGGCGATGAGCAACAGGCAAGCTGCGCGTCGGCCAATGGTATTTAGATCTAGGCTGGATTAATTGTGGTAAGAACTAAATAAAAGCAAGATTAAACAAATCTAATCCTGTCAAATCTAGAAAATACCGATAACTTGTGATAAAAACGAGAAACAAGCTAGACTAAATAGATTAATCTAATAAGAACAAGCAGATATCGATAACTTGGTGAATAGACCACACCTAGATCCAATCTGCTCGATAACTTGAACTAATACTGGATAGAGGAAGAAGCGATGCGTCGTCAACCTTGAGCCTATCTGCCTCGTTCGACGCGGAACTTACCAGCAAGTCGGAGATCGAAGTCGATGCTGCCCCACGTGCAGGAAAGAACTCATAAAAGAAAAATCTACTGCAACTAAGGCGAAGCCGCTGAAAAGAGAAAATAAGGCAAAAAGGGTTTGTGTATTGATCATTGGATGGTTTTGGTACATGCCCGAGGGCAGCTACTTATATCTTGAGCTACAAACTCTAGGTCGATCACGACTTACATTACTTGACAACAAAGAAAATAAAATTTTTCTAAATAAAAAAATACCCTTATCTCTAAGATAACTTTTTGATGTCACCCGTTAGCGCTGGTTCACCTCCATCACCTTTTGATACTCCATCGGCCGATCCTTCCTTATCGGCTTCTTCACCTGTGTCGGTGAAACATGTGTCAGAAAATGGTGTCAACACATGCCCACCAATTTCAGAATAGAAGCATTATGTTCCGAAATTACGGTTGTCCCATACGTATCGGCCGTCACCATTTAACTCTCTGAGGGCAAAATCGTGAATTCCCAATCGTCTTCCTCCTTTCCACTGTCTCTGCTCAAGCCGCTGAAGAACAGATCTGCCCCTCCGACGGAAACCGTTCGCTAGATATCATCTTCGATCGCAGTGGATCTTCCCCCTCGTTACCACGGCTTTGTCGTCTATGGCTTCCTCATCAAACGTCCCTGCGGTGAGTTTTTGCTTTTGCCTACTCATGGATTCCCACTCTTCTTTTTCTTGAGACGCGCTTCTTCTCTAGGCCCTCAGATCCATAATCATCATCCATCTTGAGAATCATCCGAACCGTATCTGTTTAGGCCCCATGGGAGACCCAGATCCTATAGAATTAATCAATCTGGAGACACGCCGCATTCCTTTCAAACATTCCTCCCTGGACTTGTCAGACTGGGCGCACACTTTCAGATCTTGGCCAAGCATCACTCCTGGATGGAGGAATTGGTACTTGAGAATGTCAGCTTCTAAACGAACCTTATGGGACGAAGACGACATCGGTCAGTGCATCGAGCTTTCTCTCTCCAACATGCCCAGAAACGAATCCATGCTTAATGCAGCATCTCACTATTGGTCGGACGCCCTGAACGCCTTCCTCTTCGGTCACGGCTCAATGTCCCTAACTTTGGCTGACGTTCTCATGCTCACTGGTCTAAACATCACAACACCGGATTCTGCTTACAGCCTGCTGACAAAACTGTCTCATAAACTGGAAACCGAGAATGCTGGGGGCTGGAAAGGTTTCATTGAGCACCATGCTAGAAGCCATTACTGACAGGGAGGACACCGCCTTTATTACTATGTGGCTAGAGAAATTTATCTTTTGAGGAAAAACAGTCGGCCCGACTTCCAATTTCCAAAGCATTGCTGAGTCTCTGGTTTCAAGGCGCAAAATCCCCTTGGGAAAACACCTTGTTGGATCGGTTTACTTTCTGCTCCACCAAGTCTTTGTTAAGCTATCATCTGGTCAACGATTGGCAATCTCGGAGGCCCGTGGTGGTTCATCAATCTGTGGCTGAATTTGTATATGCATAAGTTCTTGGCCCAAAATCTTGAGAAAATGACCTTTTCATGGAACCATACTGAAGAAGAACAACCCAGAACTCGCCGATGCTCATCATATGGTGAAGCTGCATCGGCCTTCTCTTGCGCCAGACTGATTCAAGCGGAGGTAGCATGATTTTTTCAGTGCTTTTACCATGGATCTGCTGAAGACAAAGTCATATGGTTTGCTTATGGGGATAGAAAAAATTTCTTTGAGAACCTTGTTAAATTTGACTTCAACTTTTCTGCTGATGATGAAGAGGCTAAGGAAAGTTTCAAAGAGGCAATTACTCCAGACATTCTTCCTGTTAACCTTTTCTTCTGCCGAAGTCATCAACTATCATATGAATTTTATCATCCAGCAGTGGCAGCTCGTCAGCTTGGCTTTGGCCAACTACCCCCTCAGTTATATTTCAGCACTCTAGTAAAGCCTCGAGAAACAGTGGAGAGCAGTCTTGAGTACAGTCAATTGAAGAGTTAGGCGCCTGACGCTTAAACCATTTGTCTGGAGAACTGGATCATAGCTACCTTCTCCACAAAAGTTTTCGGACAGTGGTGGTCAGAGTGGAGTCTACATCTCTTCTGCCGATCGGTCAAGACATACTGCCAGCAGTTAGACCCAGCTTTCACAGTCACGAATGATGAGGAACTTGCACTTCTCTTTATTCAGAATTCATCACGATTCTTGTTTTTAACATCTTCTATCTTTCCATGACCTGGAGGCCTCTCCTCCAAAAACTAGTAACTCTGGCAAGCCTGTCAATTATGCTCCTCCTTCAGAAACTCCCCACACCAGTCACAAAGCTCCTTCTCTGAAGGATGTAGCTGTCGGTCGGTCGAAGAAAAAAATAGTCTATACTAAGAAGACCTCCAACAAAAAGATGGATCGAAAGAAGTCCCCTTCAGCTTGGATAACCCAGGTTCTTCCATCATCTTTTCAGGTACCCCGATTAACTCCAATTCAACGAAAACCATGCTGAAACTTTTTCTGTCACTACAGCTGCAGTCTTCAACCCAAGTTAACTCAAATACGGCCAATGATCCCCCTGCTGCACCAATGGAAACAACCAAGAATTCCCCGTTGGTTGAACTTGCCGAATCAGCATCGGCCGAACTCCAACTATCGGTAATTTCGAAACAACCCGTTCCTCAAGTAAAGTCAAACTATCTTTCAGAATGTTTCGATTCCTGAGCTATTTTGCTTACTACTGTTACCTTCTAGGATAATCTCCAGGACACTACCCCATCGGCCTATCTTATCCCGTTCAGAGATAATTCGCCGGCCGATGGCGATAATATCACCAACGTGGTGATCACAGAGCAATCTCTCCAGCTCCCTTCTCAGTTCGACGAAATTCACTTGAAACAGGTATTCTTTTGGTAGCTTAACCGGCTTTTCCTCTTTTATCCGCAATCACCTGATTTTCTCTTATTTGTCTAGGCACAGGATACCCCCAAACAATAGCATCTTCTCATATCAGATTGACGACCTTCTAGAAGAAGAAGAGATTACATCGACACCCATAACACCAAGCACAATTTCTGAGGATACAAAGACCAAGCTTCATGATATTCTCCAGCAGCTGAACCAAGAGATCGGTGTGCTGATCCAGGACGCAGAAGGGATAAGAAGAACACTCAATCTTCTAAAGGGTCAACTGCCTACGGATGTGGAATCCGTAATCATACCAGCAGCTTTCATAGAGGGTCGCTGATGTGAAGTTCTCAACGCTTAATAACGTTAGGCCGATCGCGCCCTTCAGGCCCAGTTTCTTTAGTAGAAAGAAATCAACCGCTCCAAAGCAAATGACATCAGGGCTAAAGTGGAACTTCTTGAGAACTCTCGCGCAACAATCGTCAAAGAAATTGATCGCCTCAGGGCTCAAGGAGAGAAACTGCTAAAAGAACTGGACTTCGCCAACACTGCACTGACTGCTGAGGAGAGCAAACTGGAGCATCTTCCTGTCGCAATTAAGGAGATGAAGGCAAACATGAAGACTCTAGTTCATGAGGCTGTTCGTCTTCATAAATTGATCAAGCCAATCTCGGGAACTGCTGACGAAGACCAACAAAAGATCAACAAAATCGATCAAATCCGTCTTGGTGCCGTCGATGCAATTTAGAAGCTGCTTGGATTGGCGTAGATTTCCATGTTTACTCGTTGTGAACCAATGCAAACAATTACTTGGTCTGTAATATTTTGCAATAAGCATGTATAATGCTGGCCATCCCAATCTTAACACCATTGGCCATGAACGAATTTCAGAAAGTCCTGAAGAATTTTCTTAGGCCAATGTTTAGTCCATTCTTGTTATCTGCGATTGCAAACTTTTGTCCTGACATAGGCATACTAATTTTCATTTTTATCTATAACGTGTCTGTGCTCACTCTGGTTCACCAATTGTTGCCGATTATCTTTATGGTGCTGCCTCTTGAAGTCATATCGGCCTTCCTGTGCCCCATTGCATTCGGGACAATCATCGGCCGATGACAAACGCAAACCCTGGTTCTAGTTGAATGCAAAGAACGGACAACGCCAATGTTCTTCATCGCGCCTGTCTTTTTCTACTTGTCGGTGTCTTTCTCTTTCTTGCTGGCGCTGATATTTGTTCAGGAGCATCTGAGACGTGACAATTCTGCGTGGCCTCCTGAAACTCCCACTTTTATCGTATCGGCCTTGGTCCCCCCTGCCGGTGTCCGATGCACGAGTCTTCGGATTTTTAGTATCACGATCAGGGTGATCAGAAGGTGATAGCTTTGCATTTCTGTTGACTTCCTGAGCTCCCACATCAACCACGCTGGCTGGGAAGGGGTGCTCATCGATCTTCATCGGCCTGTCGAACTTGATTCTTCCTTGCTCGATGTCCGTCTGGATCTCCTTCCTGAACGTCTTGCAGTTGTTAGTATTATGAGTGATAGAGTGATGTCACTTATAATATCTGCACCCTTTTATTTCATTGGCCGATAGGATCACATGGTTGGAGGGCAACTTGAGATGACTCTCTTGTAGTAGCAAATCAAAGATCCTATCACCTTTGTCATGTCAAGCTCGTAGCTTTCAGCTTCCTTCTTGGCGAACGGGCATGAGATAGGCTTCTTGGTTTTGACCCATTCATGCTAAGAGACAGATTGAAGCAATAGCTTCTGATGTCCTTGAACCTCTGACTGTAGTCCGGGACGAGCTCGTCATTTCTCTATCGTACCACAGTTAAGTCGGTAATCTTCATCTCTTGTACTCCCGTGAAGATGTACTAGTGGAGCTGCTTCTCGAGATCGGCCCAAGTGATTATGGAGTTGGCTGGCAGTGATGCAAACCAGGCAAAGGCCGATCCGGAGAGAGATACCAGGAATAAGCAGATCTTCAACGCATCTGTCATTGTAGCTTCCCTGCATTGTACCAAGAACCTGCTGACATGCTCAACGGTCGAAAAGTTGCCCTGTCTAGAGAATTTGGTGAAGTCTGGCAACTTGTACCGATGAGGCAGTGGAATCTGATCGTAGGCCTCTGGGTAAGGCTTCCTATACATGAATGCCGGTTCTTTTGGCTTCAAGCCGAACTGATTCTTCATCACATCGGCTATCTTGCTGGCCCAATCAACTTCAGGCTGCTACACCATGAGGTTTGGCATCTGAAAGCTCGCATCCTGAAGGGCCCTCTGAACTTGGGGACTCATTGACTGTCCCACAGTATCTTCTATCGGCTGAAAAGCCGATGCATCTACGCGATTCCCCCAAGTCTGAGTCGATGCCGGTGGAGTCTGCGGTGGATACTAAATCATCGGAGCAGACGACACCAACGACAGTGTGGTAGTAGGGAAGTTCACCACGTTGCTACTTTGTCTGAACATCTGTGGATAGATGTACGACCATAATTCCATTGGCATGCCCAACGTAGAAGGTACAAATCCAGTTGGAGTGTTGAGCATGTCTCTGTTTGGCGTTGATGCTTTCATCACAGGATTGGCAGCGAATGCCACCGTCGGTGGCGATGAAGTTCGTGCTGCTGAAGGTCCCGGGCACCTCAACACGTATGGCGATGAGCTCGTTCCAGCACGGCCATCGGCACACTTGTTGTACTGGGCAGAGCACCATCGGCCATTGTTGCTGATATTGTGACACCAGCTGCGGCCGATGATCCCTCATTGGAGTATGATGGTCCCGTGTTGCCTCCTTGAGTGCCCTCGGCTAGGACATTCTTGACAGCATCCTTGATGGTCTTGATCAGAACCCCTGACTGATTAATCAGTGCGTGACTTATGGACTGATCGAACATCTACTTGAACTTGGCCAAGTCTTGGGTGATGGAGATGCCCCCCGGCCCTGGTAGCGGCTGCTTTTGTATCGCCTGCCCTCTTCTGGTCAAAGTGAACAACCTGAGGCAGGCCACTTGAGACTGCTTCTTGGCTTCTTCGACTAGCCACTTTTGATCTTCGTTAAGATCTTCCATGGTAGGATGTGAGATCTCGCTATCATCCACTCCGTTGTTCCCGGTCATCGTGGTGTCGTTGTCGTGTCCCACCGGGCGTGCCAAAAGTGTGTTGACGCAAAAAGTCATGGGTCGGCCTTCAGCGTCGGCACACGCGAGGACCCGGGAGCCTCTTGCTTTGCTCCTGCGCGGCGTCCAAATCGGCTGCGTGGTGGTGCAGGGCATGCCAATCAATTTGACCTACAATTGACAAGGGATAGGTAAAACGTTAAATTACCGGAACGTATCGGCTGGTGTTCGGAATCATTCCGCCACGGGCATCGGCAAGTCGTCTGATGCAGCAACAGATCAATCGACCAAAGCTCCGGCCGATTGTGCAGGTAAGGCAACGCTAAACGGGTTAGCGAAGCCTCGGTAAACAACACCTAGATCCGAACCCGATCGGCCTTGCGATGAGCAATAGGCAAGCTGCGCGTCGGCCGATGGTATTTAGATCTAGGCTGGATAAATTGTGGTAAGAACTAAATAAAAACAAGATTAAATGAATCTAATCATGTCAAATCTAGCAAATACCGATAACTTATGATAACAGCGAGAAACAAGCTAGACTAAACAGATTAATCTAACAAGAACAAGCTGATATGAACTAATACAGGATATAGGAAGAAGCGATGCGCCGTCAACCTTGAGCCTATCTGCCTCGTTCGACGCAGAACTTACCAGCAAGTCAGAGATCGAAGTCGATGCAGCCCCACGTGCAGGAAAGAACTCGTAAAAGAAACATCTACTACAACTAAGGCGAAGTCGCCGAAAAGAGAAAAAGGAAAAAATGGTTTGTGTATTGATCATTGGATGGTTTTGGTAAATGCCCGAGGGTAGCTATTTATAGCTTGAGCTACAAACCCTAGGTCGATCATGACTTATATTACTTGACAACAAAGAAAACAAAACTTTCCTATATACAAAATACCATTATCTCTAAGATAACTTTCTGACGTCACCCGTCAGCGCTGGTTCAGCTCCATCGCATTTTGATACCCCATCGGTCGATCCTTCGTTATCGGCATCTTCACCCGCGTCGGCGAAACATGTGTCAGAAAACGGTGTCAACAATACCAACAAAGCAAAAAAAATAAATAAATACTGCAGCACCGACTAAGTCTCTCGGAGGTGCTCATAAGGGTAGGATTGCGTACATGTATTTTTAGGGGTGAGTGTGTGTGCGTGTTTGTGAGTATATGCATCTGTGTTGTGTTTCTTAAAGATCCTTTCATCCGCACATGTGGGCCCCTAGATAGGTCAGCGGAAAGAAAGCAATACAGACGCAAAGAAACCAGATAACGTATGAACATAGCCGATTGGTCACCGATGTCATTACTCATAACCTCTCCAGTAACGAAAAACTGCTTATCCCCTCCATTCCACGTGTCAGCTGTGCAGTTCATCTTTGGAAATAAATGGATGATGGATTAGCGGGGTGATAGCTCCCGCTACGCTCATCTGAATGTTTGGCCGTCACCAGCGCGCAAGGACAAGCCCGGGGCCGGCGCGGACCGTGCTGCCAGCGTCGGCGCGCGCGCCAGCAACTTAGATGCGGCTAGCTCATCCGCGGTCGCGAGCTCGCTCGGGTCGCCGGTGAAGAGGAAGGCAGCGGAGGCGGTCAGGACCGGCAACGGGGAGGAGCGGCGGGGACGAGCCGCACGGGCGGGGAGGGAGCGCGAGATGGAGATGGCGAGTGGGAGCGGCACGACAAAAATGCCTAGCGGAGGGGAGGGGATACCGAGCCAGATAAAGAAGAGAGGAATAATAAGAGGCTGTTTTTTCCATTTTTACAGATCTAAATAGATTTAGCTAGGCTCTTGGAGTTGCTTTTATTTAGAGCTCTTAGAGATGTTCTCACGCGAGCAAAGGATTTTTTTTTTTGCTGGGTTGGGGGGGGGGGGCATGGCACCCGCTATTGTAAACATTAGTATAATTCCGTGTTAACTTGATTGAAAGTACCACATAAGATTAATTTGGTCTCCTATAAATAAAGTGATGATACTAATTAAACCCTCTAGATATTTTCTTTGCTCCATTCCTGCACGCGGCTGTTTTTTATCATTTTATTTTTAGGCATGTGATAGAAATCACACTCATGCGAGTCATTCTTGTAACTGAAAAATGTTTGTTGAATTTACACGGTTGCTATGGTGACTACTTTATGGTCATAGTTCGTAGTGAAAACGTATACTCGTGCATGGCGCCAGCAAGTCATGTAAAAAAAAGAGAAAGAAATCATGGCGCCAGCAACAACACACGTAAAAAAGGAGAAAGAAATCGTAAACGCTGGGTCTCAACTTGTCGTGTGAACGTTTGGGGGAATTTCTAAAAATCAACCGACTTTATGACTATCTTACAGTCAATTTTCCAAAAAAGGAAAAAATCGATGAGTATATTTCGTAAAAAATTAAGAAACATATATATAGCGCAACCAACCCCGGAAATGACAGAGCTGGCGATTAGGCGATCTTGGGGCGGCGGCGCCGCCTGCGTTGAGATCTAGGCTCTACCCCGTTGAGCGGGGACTTCTGCCGGCGTTCTCGTCAGGCAGGGTGCCGAGGCAATCCCTCGGGCTGCTACCGTTGCACGACGGCACCTCCAGGCCCTCGTGGGAACGGATTGTTTTCAATTGATGGTGACATCTCCTTTTGGATCGCATCTCGGTTCCCAACTTGGTTTGGTTGTTGCCTGGAAGTCGGAGTACTCCCTAGCATTGGCGGGACTCCGAATTGACGATGGCAGGTGTGTTGACAGGGTCTGCTTATAAACAGACGCCGGGGTTAGAGCTAGGGTTTTACCTTTACGCTTTTTGTTTCCAAATTGCCGGCTGGTGCTGCTTGCTCAGATCAATCTTTTCTCTCGTTCCATGGTGGGGGTGACAAAGGGATTTCCGGTGAGGAGATTACCCACTCGAAGCCAACAACGTTTGAATCTGATCTAGGTTTTTGACATCGGTTCGTCATGGCGGGATTGACTCGTGAGGAAAACCATGGTGCGGCGGGTTTGAAGGTGAGTCCATCGTGGGTTGCCCCCAAGGGCGCCCTTGATGGGGATGAAGATCGGGAGGTTAAGTTGGATGATGAAAAGAGCTCCAACAGGAAGGAACAAGCGGTTCTAGATGGACAACTTGTTCTGGTGGACAATGGTGGTGCCACGGATGTGGGAGAAGAGGATGAGTACGCGTTCGAGGAAGATGAGGAAGCCCAACGGATGCTACCGAGTGGATGGCGATCGTCAGATTCTATTCTGGTAAGGACTACTCTACTTGGGGTATGTTCGGTGAACTGAACACAATGTGGGGGAGAAAAGGTTAGATTCTAGTGAGGGAGCTTGGAGATAACAGATTCCTAGTTGAATTCGACTCGGAAAAGCTATGGAAAAGAGTCGTTGAGGGGGGTCCATGGAACCATAAGGGGATGCAGTAATCTTCGTTCCTTATGATGGTGTTCGTAGATTCTCTAAAGTTACCATTAATTCCATAGCTCTCTGGATACGTATTTATGATATTCCTGTTAATATGTTAACGGATGGTTTTGCAAAAGCTCTAGGGGCGAAGTTGGGGAGAGTGCTAGCAGTCGGCCAAGCAGTCGAGAATTACAAGAGAGTTAGAGTTGATTTCCCCCGGAAAAGGTAATTCAGCATACTGTTATACAGAAGGTGAGAGGGAGAGGACCAATGGAATTTGCTGTGAAGTATGAAAATATACCGCACTTCTGCTTTGGGTGCGGCAGGATTGGTCATGCCAAGGAGGAATGCCCGGAAGAGGGACATGTTAGGGGTGGCGTTCAATTCGGGAAAGCTTTACGTTGCTCACCACAGAAGAAGAATGTTGGTAGGAGGATGACGATCCCGGCAGATGAGCCAGGAGCTAGAAGGGGACTGAATTTCAGTGGTGATCAACAATGCAAGGTCATGTCTGCTGTAGGGTCGTCCAATGGCCAACAGACAAGCAATGTGCACGTGAATACCAAGAGGAAAGGAAGGGAGGAGGAGCAGCCGGAAAAGCCGGATGATAGTTTCATAGGAGTGCCAATCCACGTATCAGAGGAACTTGTATAAGGGGTTCAGAAGATGGCGATGGACCCACTGCTCCCTGATCTGAATATGCAAGCACCCTGTAATGCTCCAGGAAAGGTGTTAGGGATGGACTCTTTTGTGGACTCAAGTGGTACCTCTGAAAGCAGCCCTGCGAATGCAGGATCAGAAGATCATCTTAGTATCTACAAGAGATTGATGGCGGCTAAAGGGAAGGCAGTTTCTAGTGGCGACAAGAAAATCTAGTTTGGTGTAGGAGGCGCAGCAAAAGAAAATGGTGTAGGAGGCGCAACAAAAGACATAGCAAAACAGAGGAAGAGCAAGATAGCAACACATGCGGGCATTGCTGAGTCAATTAAGGAACTGGAAAAGAATGGGCTGAATGCAGAAGCCAAGAGGTTCAAGGAAGAAACAGTGACTGATAATCTGAAGATTGAGGAGAAGCTGGCGATGGATGGAGAGTCCCATGCGAGGCGCAGTCGACAGTCAATATCGCAAGCGACACCCCTGACGGGAGCTTGAAAAAGCATCTAGCCCCTAAGTGGGTTTTGGTGGTTTGAATGACAAAACGATTAAAGGACTAACTTGTTGGATTAAGATTGTGAGCAGGTTATTATTCTAAATGTTCATAGCACAATATTATTTCACATATTGATGAACATAATATGGCTCACAATGATGATATCAAATAAGTGATCTCATGATGAACATTGGAAGGTCAATGACAAGCAAAACTTGGTCAACAAATGAAGGGATCATCAAGAAAGATACAACGATATAATAATGAATATTGCAAGGCTTCATGTGTACATGTTCAAAGGACAAGAGCATATGTTTACATGTTGGTCTTACCATTGGAAGCTTGCAACATATATGACATTCTTTATCAATCAAGAACAAGCATTTGAAGAAAAAGATTCAAGTGGGAATTTATTATTTATGTGCAAAGCTTAACTGAATGAGGCAAGGGTAAGTGGTGAAGAAACCAACCGAGATGACTAGAGCGAGGGACTAAGCAAGCTTGCAAGGGTAAGTGGTAAAGAAACCAACCGAGATGACTAGAGCGAGGGACTAAGCAAGCTTTGGTTAAGAGACAACTTGAGACCATGTGCGTATTGCTAGGGTGAAGTATCTAGTATCGGTGGGGTTCTCGAAGTATCATACCTAAAGTCTCAAAGAGAAGAGCAACACAATGCATCATATATGTTATGGTTGATAAAATAGACTGACTTAAGGATTCAAGTGCACATTTTCATGAATTTTGGAAAATCCTAAGTCACTGGCTCAAGTATGGATGTGCTCAAGATGATAAGCAATGTTGAAAGTCCCAAGAATGAGAAAGACAAAGTATCGCAAGATTGAAGTGATACAAAGCTCAAGTGGTTGAATTAGATTTCATATTTTATCTTGAGTATAGGTATGTCGTACTATCAAAAGGTATGCAACATTGGTTGATTGACAACATCTAAAGTGCTCATAGGTCTACCTAAGTAAGAAGCCTAGAGAGAAGTATGCTTTGGGTCTGCTCTGGCTCAAACCGGTCTGACCGGTATGAGCGCTAACAGCTAGTAGGTTCAAACTGACTGGTCTGACCGGTTGGCCTCTGACAGAGCAACAGCTTGTTTTTTAGAGTGGGGTATTTATACTCCTCGGCCCTCTCCTTCGAGGGCTGCTGGTTCTTCTGCATTCCTGAGCTTCCCAAAGCCTTTCTACTAGCCATCAAGCTCTCCCCAACCAATCTTTGTGAGTTGTCCTAACTAGATTGCTTATCTTAGTGTTGGGTTAAGAGAGAGATCTTGTGTGAGCAAAAGTGAGCAGTAGAGAACTGCAGAGAGCATTTCATAGCTTGAACACTTGTGGTTGAAGTCTAAGCAACTCGTGAAGCATTTGTTACTCTTGGAGGTTAAGCCTCTTAGACGGCTAGGCGTCGCCAGCTAGCTCCCAAGGTGTGGTGAGCAGCGGCAAGTTTGTAAGGGCTGTGATCTTGCCCCCTTGGTGGAAAGGATCAACTTAGTGAAGCGAGGATTGGTTGGAATAGACCAAGCTCAAGGGACTGAGTTGAAAAAGATTCGAGCCCAATGAGCTCCTCAACGGAGATGTAGGATTCACTGTGGTGGATCTGAAATTCGGTGAAACAAATCCTTTTGTCTCTCTTGTGGTTTGCCTCACAACTTGTTTCTCTAGCTTGCATTTGTGCTTCCGCGTCGATCTACTTTGGTGTACTGTTTCTGTGTGTGCAGGGACTTGAAATATACTAGATATCACCTGCAGTGGCACTACACCAAGCTGCATTTGTGCTCGAGCTCGTGAAGGGGATAACTCTGATATCTGTGCCGGTTCTGCAGTGGACCGGTCTGACCGGTCACCCCAGCCGGTTTGACCGGTTGGTAGTTATTCGGCCAGTTTTATGTTTTAGACTAGTCTGACTGGTCTATCTGATCGGTCTGACCGGTTAGGGTGCTAACAACTGGATTGATTTTTGTTATTTGCAGAATTGCCTATTCACTCCCCTCTAGGCGACATCACGCGATTAAGGTCATTTCAATTGGTATCAGAGCTTGGACTCACATTCAAGCTTAACCGCCGTGAGAAAAAGATGTCGACATCATGTGAGGTATCTTTTGAGCCTCTAACTTTAGATGGCTGAAACTACTTTTCTTGGTCAGCTCATGTACTTAATGTTTTAAGGACCATGGGTCCTTCCTTTGAGCGTGCTATCAAAATGAGTATTCTCCCCAAGGACTTTGATGATTTGTCAAAATTGTCAAATGAGGAAAAGGAATGCTTGTTTTGCAACCGTTGTGTTATTGATCTCTTGTTTGAGAATATGGAAAGATATGTTTCAGACTCCATACAAGAGGAAAATAAATTGCGAAAGACACGACTTGATGTACATCGTCTTTGGAAGTTTATTGAGGCAATATGCGAAGAAGATAGTGATGATGAAGATCAAAAAGAAGAAGAAGAAGAGGAGTCACTGGAGGAGTATGCTACTGCAGCAACCTATACTCATCCTCTCATGAATCCTCTCGAAGATCAAGGAGCAAAAGCAGAAAAGTCTGCTGGTTCCCTGTTGGAACCAGTCAGACCGGTCCATGTGGCCGGTCAAACCGGTCCGACTAGAGAAAGGTGCAAAGAAAGCAAGAAGAGCTCTAGAAGGCGATCAAGACAAGCTAAAGTGTCAATAAGGCCCTCATCTTCCAGTGATGATGGTCACACATGCTTGATGGCCAAAAGCAAGAAAGAAGGTGCCGAAGGAGTTGATCAAATAAAGACATTCAAGAAGGAGCTTGAGAATCTCAAGCTCACCTATGCCTCTTTGGTAAGCAAGACAGAAACCTTCTCCACTAACTCGTTATCTTGTATAGATTCTTTGAAGAAGGAAAATCGAGTGCTCAAAGCTAAATTGGAGAAGCTTTCTAGCGATCATGTAAATCTACAAGGAACTCATATGGAACTTGAAAAGTCCTATGAGAAGCTTGTGGACTCACATGCTTTGCTACAAGTTGCTCATGAGGTTATGGTTACAACAGTAAAATTCTATGAACCTCCCACACACACTTGCATATGCTCACATGTTGAAACTATGTTATCTTGTGATAAACCTTGTTGCTCCCAAGCAACCAAGTCGTGTGTTGAGCATGTTGTTGTAGAATCTTGTAATGATCTCATTGCACAAGAAAATGATGAACTCAAGCAAGAGGTAGGAAGGCTCAAATTGGACTTGATCAAGTTGAAGAGCAAAGGGCAAGTGCAACATCCTCAAGATAACCACAACATCATGGTGAAGAAGCTTGAGAAGGGATCAAATATCACTAACTCAGCTCTACAACAAGGTTAAATCAAGAAAAGGAAGATTCAACCAAAGGAAGAATGTCTTGTTCAAGTTAAAGAATCAAACAAGGGACATAACTCATCTATATGTCCGATAGAATCCAAGAACAAGATGAAGCTCACAAGAGAAGAAAGATATAGAGCAAGGACAAGGGCATGCTTCAGATGCAAACAAAAAGATCACTTAATTGTAGCATTTCCAATTCCTCAAAGTGAGGTTGACTCTGGCCGAGTCGGTCAGACCGGTTAGTCTAGACCGGTCAGACTGGTTGGTGCCCAGGGAGCCCAACCTCACTCCTGCAAGAGCAAGCAAGAGTCAAAACCTTTCATAAAGCCTGTTGTGAAAAAAGTACAAGATGCTAAGGTCAATAAAGAGACTAGAAAATCAAACATCAGACTTGCTACACATGTAGAGAGAAGGGACATGTCAGCAAGGATTGTCCTAAAGGTAACTTGGCAAAATTAACGCTCGTCCATTATGATTTTACTAAGCTTGGGAAGGACAAAGTTGGTACTTGTGCTATTAGAGTGATTGATTCTCCTCAAACTAGCATAAGGGCCATTTGGGTTCCCATGCACCTTGTGATTAACACTAAAGGACCCAACTAGATTTGGGTACCAAAAGGTTCATGCTGAGCTTGCAGGACAATGGAGATATATTGGAAACTTGGTTTGTGAAATAAAGAGATTTGACTCGAGTAACAACCAAGTGTGAAGCTACCTTAATGAAATCCTTGCTCCAATGACATCTCGGTAACTTGTGCTACCTGTCACACCAGAGTCATTTTCACTTGTTGGTGAACAAGAGTGTGTCACAATTCTTGGAGTTGTGAGATACTTGAAGTGACTTTGGTTAAAATTCTAGTTATCCATCTCTTTGTGCCATATGATGCTTTTAATGTCTCTCTAGTGGAGAAATGTCTTGTTTTGAAGTGCAGAAAGAAAATCCTTAGTAAAGACCTTTCACAAGACAAGATACATGACAATCACCTAAGTCAGCCTATCTCTGACCAAACCGGTCTGACTGGTTAGGCAGACCGGTCTAACTGGTCTAGCCCACAGTTGACTGACTTTGTGCTGAATAGTGAGAAAAGCTCATCTACGCAAAATCTTGAAGGTTGATCTCACTTATGGCACAGTTTTGGGTACATATAAAATGACAGTAAGCACTCTAATCACAAATTTCAATATTGCATATTATTCTTGTGCTTTGGCCAGTTTGTGAATAAGCGCTCCCATGTCTTTTAATTAGATAAAGTGCTTTGCTTAAAAGATATTCAAAATCTTGAGCACTGATTTAGGGGGAGCTTATTCTCAAACTTGTGTCACCTTGGGACTAATGATTTCTTCTAGTGAATTTGTATTCCCATAAGAGAAAGTTGAACTCTCTCAAAGTTGGAGTATGCTATGATGAAACCAAATGAAAATGGTAACTTTCTCATATACATTCCTTGTTTAAGTTATTAACTCTTGGATAGCTACTCTCCATGATATAGTTTAAATTCCTTGAGTTGGACTTAATTGACCAAGTTAGTGCATGTGAACTTGCCTTCCATATATTCTTAAATGTGCACTAATATTTGAGGAATTTAGCCTATATTGTGAGGTTTCATCTTTAATGACCATAATTCTTCCTACAACAAAAGGGGTCACTAGAGTGAAACTAGAAGCTTGTGCAATTAACCTTGTTTGCTCTCTTATGTTGTGATTTAAATGGAAATATCAAATGAGAGCAAGTGAACTTTATCTCCCATAATTTTGCACAATGCTTACAACTAAACGGCAAAGGTATGTGCTCATGAACTTATGTTTTTACCTTTGTGCATCTAGGCCACTTTATCGTGCTAGTGTGTGCATCTGCATGCTTTATGTGGCATAGGATAGTTTATTTAAAATTCCACTAGCATGATAGGAAGTGTGAGTGCCTGGGTAGTATTTGACTGTTGGTCTTTGTGACCCAATCGATCCTCTTGTGACTATAGTTATCTTTGATTGTTTGTTGGCTAGTCACAAGTGGTGAAATTAACTCAAGTTCATAAATCCAAATCCATCTCTCCTATCTTCTTGGAAGTATCAAGAAAAGCTTGAATATTGGACTTTGCTTATCTATCATCATTGCTTTCCAATAATATACTCTTCCAAGTGAAATGCCTGTTGGAAATTCTATTCCTATCCAAAATCTAACTCAGCCTAACTGTCTGGGGGAAACCGGTCTGACTTGTTGGCCCGACCGGTCCCCTCTGGCAGTTACCCTCTTTACCCCTCCCGTGAGTAAACAGTGAAAATCCTATCCATTCATCTCTCCACTGACACCTCTTTCACCATGACTCTCTCTCCCGTCCTCCACTTCTCCCCATTGGTGATTTGAGGATTCAACCAACGAAAAGGAGATTTCTTTGGGGGATTTGAAGCTCTTCATCGATCTGACTGGGTTCCCAAGCCGGTCACTCATCCTCTCCATCAAAATCTCGGTCTAAAGGTACTCTATGGCTTGTCTTTCATCGATCTACTTACCTAGGCCATAGATTCAAATTTTCCTTGGTAGAACATCTTCTGCAATATCATAGAACCTATCCCTAGGAGATCGTTCAATTTCGTTGGCTACATTGGACGGATTCCAAATCTAGGGTTGGACTGGGTAAACCGGTCTGGCCAGTCTGCCCAGTGGAACCCTAGACTATGTGCCCGTTCAATTTATTCAACACTTTCTGTCAGAGGCAAATCTTAGCTCATATATGATCTTCATGTCAAATCTTAGCTACTAGATTGGCAAGTTTGGAGAGTTTAGGTCCAATCTATGTGAGACCGGTCTGACCAGTTTCTCTGACCGGTCTGGCATTGAAAGGCTCTAAGCTTTCTGAATTTTTTATTCTATCAATTCTCAATCATATCCAATCAGTTCCTGTGGTCTTATTCTCAGTTTTCTCATCTTGTGAACCCAAGATCAGCAGTAGAATGCCGAATCAACGTGAGATAAGGATAAAGCGCCACCTCGACTCATCATAAGTTGATCCAAATGAGGGTGGATCAAGCCATGCGGATGTGGACAGGGGCAGAACATTAAGATGAAGAGGGCAGAAAAGGGCACCATCTGGTGATATCCAAGGGGGAAGCAATGGCAGCTCTAGCAACTCAAGTGATGATGAGGTAGAGGATGAAACTTTTAGAGTTGAGCACAGAACAGGCAAGGGTCCTGCAGAGGATGTCAGTGAGGATGAAGAAAAGGTGCTGCTGGTGCTCATGGTAGTGATGATGCTGAAGATGATGGCAGCGAGGATGAGGATGCAGGTGATGCTGAACCACCTGTTGTCAATAGGCCACGATATCCTTTTGGGAGAGCCCCAACAAATTATTTTGGAGATGGCATGACTGAAACAGTGAAGAGATTAAGGAGGGAGGATCCATATAGTGAGCCTAAGACAGCAAGAGATGCTAGATTTTGGACTCCGTTTCAGCAGGATTTCTATACCACAGTCATTCTAAAGAAGTCCAAGATTACACATGAGGCACAGTATGTGGATTGGGACCATATGGCTAGAAAGAATGATCTTATCTTTAATCAAGTGATAGTTGCTTGTGCTGAAAAGAGAATCAAGCATCTGATGGGATTCAAGCACAGTTAGAATAGGGAGATCATTGTGACAACCCTGGTAATTACATTTCCAAAATCAATGTCATTAGCCTAACTCTATGATTAAACCAACTAATGAAAGGGTGGAAAGGATTAAAACGAGTTCAGTTGGAATTCAAATTTAATTTGAGCACATTGGTTACTTTTGAACATTTAAATTTAACTTTCAAACCATAAGCCAAATGAGATTTTGCCTGAAACCAAAGTTGTAGAACTTTTTATTTTGAACAACTTTCGTGTTCAAAAGTTTTTGAAATTCAAATCAGAAAGAGGAGAAAACGCCCTGTTTGCACACAGCCCCCTGAAGTTTTTCAAATTCTTGCACTTAGGTCCCTCGCTCACCCCTCCCTCCTCTGCTGCGCCGCGCGCTCGCCCGACCGCCGCCGGCCACCTGTCCCCCAACGCCTGCGCGGCACCAGGCGCCGAGCCAACCCACGGCGTCCTGCTGCACCGCCCCCGCTTGCCCAACCGCGGCCGCGTCTTCTTCTCCTCCCCCCCACGCCGTGTCTCTGCCCAATCCCCGGTGCGCCACCGTGCTGCCCAGTCGCTGGCCGCCGCCCCCTCCACCAGTGCCCGTCGTGCCGCCCCAGCTCGCCAGTAGCACGCCCACGCCGCTATCTCGCTCGCCCAGTCGCCTGCCCGCGTAGTCGCACGCGACACAGCACCCCGTGCACCGCCGCCTGCCCAATAGCGCCACTGGTCACCGCCGGCCGCCCCCAATGGCGCCCAGCCTCGCCGGTCCCTCCACCCCACGCCCCGGCCGTGCCACGCCCACCCCCACGAGCTCCACCGGCTATAAAGCCCGGCGCAGCGCCCCTCCCTCCTCTCCCTGTTCCTCCTTCTTCCCCGCAGAGCAGAGCCGAGCTCCGCCCCACGCCGCCGCCGTGGAACTCCCTCCTCCGCCCCTCCTCGACCCGAGCTAGGCCCCAAAATCGCTCTCCTACCTCCGCGCGAAGCTTCCCAGCCCAAGCCCCGCCGCCCAGCTCGCCGGAGCTCGCCGGAGCAGAGCTCCACCCGCCGCCGCCCCCCCCGGTAGCCGTGGGCAGCCCTGCTCAGGCCGCCTCCGCCCCAACCGTGACCACCCAAAGGTAGCCCCCAACCTCCTCTTGCTCCTCCCCCACCTTGCCCTCGCCGCCGGCGACCCAGCTCGCCGGAATTCGGCCGGACAGGATGCTCCCCGCCGTGATTTGCGACCAGGGACTACATTGCAAACGCCCAAATCTTTCTAGGGGGTTTTCTGCTAGTTTTCAGGGACCCCTCTGTAAAGAAAGTTTTAACCAAATCAGTGAACTTGTAAAATTCGTATAAAATCGTAGAAAATTCAGAAAAATGCAAACTCAACTGTTCTGGAATCCTTATAAGAAACTCTACAACTTTTGTTACATAAAGTTTCTCAGATTCTCAATATATTTTGCTCTAGATTAAATGGAAGGTTTAATGGACTTCTTTTGTACCCACTGTTGTAGATCGTTGCTGACTCTAATTTTTGGGCAGTGAGTTACTTGCTTAATGTTTAAGACTGTGTAAAAAGATCAGGACCAAAAGCCATCTCTAGATGCACTTTTTGTCCAACATTGTTTTATGCCATAAAGTGATAGAACTAATTTTTCCTGCTGTTCTGTGATGTTTAATGTCATGAAACTTTTTCTGTGTTGTTGTAGTGATACCTAGAGGCCATAGAAAAATTTAGAAACATTTTTACTATATGTAACCTGTTCATATGAATTTGTGGTAGGAAAACTTCACTAATCCAAAATAGTTAGTAAAGCCCTTATAAAATGTTCATCTTTTTACTATGAAACACAATAGAGTAGCTCAACATGTACAAAAAGTTTCAAACATAGAAACCCTGTGTAACCTCCTGTAGAAAATAATCTTTAATAACATGAGCGTAGCTTGTCCCATTTATTATGCTCTAAATCATGTACAACAAAAATCTGAAAAATTTACAGTAGCACAAATATGGTTATAGCAACACCCTGTAAAATTTGCAGCATCAATAATTGCATGGTTTGTTCTGTATAAAAATAACTAGATTCTAGCAGTGGCTGTGTATTACATTTTTCATATTTAACATGCTACACAAAAATGTCTGAAATTTTTACAGTGATCCTATCTCTACATAATGTACTTTGAATAAAAATTTTATTACCAGAAGATAACTAGATTAGTAATTGTGTTCAACTCATGTTTGTGTTTAAAAAGAAAACTAAGTTTTCAATATAACACAACCCCTTCTTCTTTCATAAAGTTAAATAGATTAAGATAAACTATATTAACGATTGCCCACGATTGATGAAGTAACTCACTCCACAACAAACTCGTGTTTTACAAACTACAACTTTATCGTGAAGGAAATCATGTCGTTTAACATCACCACTACTTAAACTTGTGCATTCATGTAGAAACAACGACTCTCGCCGACGGAACGTACGAGTTGGTGCCCGCGTCCGAGAGTAAGCAGCGTGAAGCTCAAGTGAATCTAACTGAAGTTGCCGAAGACCCGAGCCCAAGTTCGGAAGAGCCCCGGACTAACTTTTCGCAAGAAGGCAAGCCCCGGAGCATGAACCCTATTTTCTAAACTCATGCAACTTATTACTCTACTTTACTTGTGCATTAAGTTTATAGGAGTTGGATGAAAACTTAGTTGCATGATCTTAGGTACCCATGCTCTGAACACTAGATGCAAGGTTCGACAGAATGCTATGCTAATAGGACTCGGTAAAAGTCGAGTGATTTCCTGTCACTCGCGAGAAATTAGGAGTTGATTGTTTACTACACGCTGCAATCATAAGGACGACGGACGGGCTATGGTACCATGTTTATGTTGATGATTGAGGCCCGTCTGTTTAGTGAAAAATGCTAAGGCCGCAGTGTGTGGTAAGTGATGGTTAAGTCTTTGAACGTACTAACCACATGCCGAGAATATGGTAATCGGTAAGCTTAGTACTGGATTGAACCGAGGCCGGAATATACTCCCCACTGTCTTGAATTCGTTCACATCTAGCTAATGGCGGGTGCATCAGCCGCCATGGCCCGGCTGCGTCCGTGGTCCATGGGGAGGTGTAGTCGAGGGCGGTGGGCCTGTTCCGTGAAGCGGGAATTGAAGGGAAAAGTTGCACGTGTGACTCTAGGGAGTAACCACGTGACGTGTGTTTAGGTTTCCCTTGCAAGGTTAAGAAATTCGATTCGAATCGTCCGTTTCTCGCGGCTATTGAGACTGCTTAACCACTTTTACCCACAGAGTAAGAAGAGGAACAATGATGATGAATAAACTGGTTGGATGAAAATTTAATGCTTCACCATGTATGATATTGGATAGTTGCTTACCTAGAATGGTTAAAGAAAGCTAGAACTTGGAGCTAAAATCTGAAAGTAAGGACCTACTATATATGCTTTTTGGCAAAACAAACCCCTCAAGCCAAAAGCCTCGCATGTCTAGGAGTCGGCTAAGTATACCCCATTAGTCGGGTAAGCCTTGCTGAGTATTAGTATACTCAGCCTTGCTTGTGGCTTGTTTTCAGGTGAAACCTTCGAAGATTTGATTGCTAGGTTGACTTGGCCTTGTACTCTTCCCCCTGGTTGGTCGGTGGAATGGGATACGCCCCCGCCCAACGGAGATAATGCCGAGTGATGTCTCGTACGGGCTTCATCGAGACATCATGTATCGTCGAGTAGCTCCCGTTGTTTTATTTTCCGCTGCAACTTAAACTCTGAAGAACTTATTTATGATAATTGAAGTATTTGCTTTCTAAACTCAAAACTTGGTCTGTAATATTCACTTATGCTAATGTTGTAATATTTGCTGGAATGTGGTATTCTCTGGGCTCATCGTCGCATGAGCGTTTGTATGTATGGCGCTCGATCCGCTCACCGTGGTTGTATCGGGAGGTTATACCCGACAGACCAGTGGATTACTCCGTTTGAAGTGTAAGGTTAACCGAGAATGCCTTAATGGTGATGGTTAATACACTTGAGCCGGATTAATTCAGGTGGTTCTGCCACAATCATTGCACAATTTTATGCTACAGTGTACTTTCGGTATTATCAGAATGAGAGAGCCATGTTTTGGATGACAGAGGAAGTGAGATATCATCACCTTTCCAGCTTTTGTCTCTCTATTCCGTCTTGGAGATAACGACATTAACTATCCCAAGCTCCATGATGAGGGTGTGCTTGAGTCAAAGGAAATGCATTTTATGTACCCTCGGAACTGTAGAGGAGATTGGGGGAACTGTAGAGGAGATTGGGGGAAGGTGATGAGTCTCTAACACCCAGAGATGGAAACACATCTGATGTGATGTTTTTTCAAAGAAATTTGATGGCAGCCATGAGACCGGGAGCACCTCAGTTCAGTGTTGGGGACTTCATTTGGCGAGAGATAAAGAATGTATCTGAAAACCCTCAAAAGATTTGCAGCTATAGTCCTTACATCATGTATATGATGAGAAGACAACCGGAATAACCTTTCCTAGTGCTGTAAGCCACAAGCCATTGAGGCCCCCTGTGAGCAAGACTCCTACAATCCCATCTCCACCAGCTGCAGTAGAAGAAGAGGAAGAAATTCGGCAAGAGGAGCAACAGGAGCCTGACACTCAGACTGGGGCCGGTCTGACCAGTTCCCCTGACCGGTCTGACCGGTTCATGTCTGGGCAGCACAGCCACTCTCATAGGCAGCATGAGAAGCCCTCGTCTCCAATCAAAAAGATTATCAGCTTCCTTGTTGGCATGTGCAAGAGTCAAAGAGATATTGAGGTTGAGCAGAAAAGGCAATGGAGGGCAAGTAAGAAAGAAAGAGATTCAATCAAAATGATGCATAATTCTATGAATCTTCAGCTTCCTCGCTCTCCCATCTCTCCTACACCTCAAGAGGTAGAGGTACCTTCAGTTGAGGATAGGTTTGGTGGATATTTGTCATCCGGATACTTTGATCAATATGGTAGCATGTTTTATCCGCCTCATGGACCTCAAGATAGAGGATACTTTGGCAGTGGCTCAGCTGATCACTTCTCTTCAGTCATCCATGGTCAGCCACCGCCTACATATGCAGCAGCACCTTCACCACCTTATGGAGATATCCCAAGTTCATCTCATGGAACAGCAAGCTATCAAGGAATGCCACCTCCTCCACAGCCACATCGTCCTTCTGCGGCCGATCAAATGGCAGCAAGTTTGGGGGCATCTATCTTTGATCCTCCTCCCGGTACATCTAGCAATGCCATCCCCTCTCTCAGTTCCTCACTAGGTGTAGCCCCTACTTCTCTTGAAGCCACCACTCTGCCTGAAAATGCTTATCTAACTTCAAATGTTTGGTTAGATCCAAATCAAGGGCATCAATGGGACGTTGCCACTCCATCGGACAATGGAGATGATCAGTAGCTTCTCCTCAGGGCCTTTACGGTGATAGATGACAAAGGGGGAGAAGTATGGATTAAAGCTTAGAAGAGAAAGAAGAAAAGGGAAGAAGAACAAGTTCAGCTAGCTTAGAAGAGAAAGAAGAAAAGGGAAGAAGAACAAGTTCAGCTGTTGTCTGTCAGGAGCAGACCGGTATGACCGGTCTGTGGACCGGTCTGACCGGTCTGAAGTTTCTTTTCTGAACTTGGATCTGTAATAATTCGAATTCTATCTCTTTGTGGACTTGAGGACTTGTAATGTGTGCTACTGTGTGTATTGAACTTACTTATGCTATCTAAGTGAACTTATGTTAGTATGTTATGCATGATTGAATGATGTAATGTGTTTTTGAGGGCCTGTCAGGAGCAGACCGGTCTGACCGGTTGGCACCAGACAGAGCCATCTTTTTCTTCATTCTTGTTGAAGTGAATATCATGTCATGCGCATCACGTGTTTTATCTGTTGACATAAACACTGTTTTTGCACTCCTTGGATTTTGAGGTATAGGGGGAGCTCCCATTGTGTTTTTGATAATGTGCACCTGGCATTTGAGGCCATGTTTGAAATTCAATTCAAAACACATATTAAGGGGGAGCTCATGATATATCTCAGAATTTGAAGTTCCTTATTTAATTCATTTGTAACCTTTAAACGGGTTATCGTCAATCACCAAAACGGGGGAGATTGAAAGTGCATCTAGGCCCCTAAGTGGGTTTTGGTGGTTTGAATGACAAACCATTAAAGGACTAACTTGTTGGATTAAGACTGTGAGCAGGTTTTTATTCTAAATGTTCATAGCATAATATTGTTTCACATATTGATGAACATGATATGGCTCATAATGATGATATAAAATAAGTAAGTGATCCCATGATGAACATTGGATGGTCAATGACAAGCAAAACTTGGTCAACAAATGAAGGGATCATCAAGATATATACAATGATATACAAATTAATATTGCAAGGCTTCATGTGTACATGTTCAAAGGACATGAGCATATGTTTACATGTTGGTCTTACCATTGGAAGCTTGCAACATATGTGACATTCTTTATCAATCAAGAACAAGCATTTGAAGAAAAAGATTCAAGTGGGAATTCATTATTGATGTGCAAGGCTTAACTGAATGAGGCAAGGGTAAGTGGTGAAGAAACCAACCGAGATGACTAAAGCGAGGGACTAAGCAAGCATTGGTTAAGCGATGGCTTGATACCATGTGCGTATTGCTAGGGTGAAGTATCTAGTATCCGTGGGGTTATCGAAGTATCATACCTAAAGTCTCAAAGAGAAGAGCAACGCAGTGCATCATATATGTTATGGTTGATAAAATGGAGTGACTTAAGATTCAAGTGCACATTTTCATGAATTATGGAAAATCCTAAGTCACTGGCTCAAGTATGGATGTGCTCAAGATGATAAGCAATGTTGAAAGTCCCAAGAATGAGAAAGACAAAGTATCACAAGATTGAAGTGATAGAAAGCTCAAGTGGTTGAATTAGATTTCATATTTTATCTTGAGTATAGGTATGCCGTACAATCAAAAGGGATGCAACATTGGTTGATTGACAATACCTAAAGTGCTCATAGGTCTACCTAAGTAAGAAGCCTAGAGAGAAGTATGCTTTGGGTCTCCTCTGGCTCAAAGCGGTCTGACCGGTATGAGCGCTAACAGCTAGTAGGTTCAAACTGACTGGTCTGACTGGTTGGCCTCTGATAGAGCAACGGCTAGTTTTTGAGAGTGGGGTATTTATACTCCTCGGCCCTCTCCTTCGAGGGCTGCTGGTTCTTCTGCATTCCTGAGCTTCCCAAAGCCTTTTTACTAACCAGCAAGCTCTCCCCAACCAGTCTTTGTGAGTTGTGGTAACTAGATTGCTTATCCTAGTGTTAGGTTGAGAGAGAGATTTTGTGTGAGCAAAAGTGAGCAGTAGAGAACTGCAGAGAGCATTTCATAGCTTGAGCACTTGTGGTTGAAGTCTAAGCAACTCGTGAAGCATTTGTTACTCTTGGAGGTTAAGCCTCTTAGACGGCTAGGCGTCGCCAGCTAGCTCCCAAGGTGTAGTGAGCAGCAGCAAGTTTGTAAGAGCTGTGATCTTGCCCCCTTGGTCGAAAGGATCAACTTAGTGAAGCGAGGATTGGTTGGAATAGACCAAGCTCAAGGGGCTGAGTTGAGAAAGATTCAAGCCCAATGAGCTCCTCAACGGAGATGTAGGATTCATTGTGGTGGATCTGAACTTCGGTGAAACAAATCCTTTTGTCTCTCTTGTGGTTTGCCTCACAACTTATTTCTCTAGCTTGCATTTGTGCTTCCGCATCGATCTACTTTGGTGTACTATTTCTGTGTGTGCAGGGGACTTGAAATATACTAGATATCACCTGCAGAGGCACTACAATAAGGTGAGCCAGTTCTGCAGTGGATCGGTCTGACCGGACTCCCCAACTGGTCTGACCGGTTTGTAGTTATTCAGCCAGTTTTAAGTTTTAGACTGATCTGACCGGTCTGTCTTATCGTTTTGACCGGTCAGGGTGCTAACAGCTGGATTGAGTTTTGTTATTTGCAGAATCGCCTATTCTCCGCGACATCATGCGATTAAGGTCCTTTAAGAGCTTAAGGTGATCCCCGTCAGGAGCAATGAATGTGTTGGCCTGGAACTGCCGGGGGTTGGGGAACTCCCGGACATTTCAGGAATTATGCAACCTTGTGAAGTTGCATCACCCCAAGCTCGTTTTCCTTTCAGAAACGAGTATGAGCGCCAATAGAAGTAAGAACTTACGTTGGAAATTAGGTCTGAAAAACTATTTAGCTGTAGATAGTGATAATTTGAGTGGTGGTCTTGTACTTTTTTGGGATGAGCATATAAGTGTTTCCCTGCTGTCGCAGGGTGAGCATTACATCGATGTCTTGATTTGTGATTCTCCTGATCAAGCCCCATGGCGGGCTACTTTTGTATATGGCGAACCTCGAGTAGAAAACAGAAGAAGTATGTGGGAACGCCTGCGATCTTTATGTGGTGCGGGGAATGGTCCTTGGATGGCCATCGGTGAATTTAATGAGGCCATGTGGCAGTACGAACATTTTTCAGAAAACCCTCGACCAGAGCGCCAAATGATGGATTTCAGGGAAGTCCTGAGTCATTGTGACTTACACGATCTGGGTTTTTGAAGGGACCTCAAGATACCTAGAGGGGGGGGGGGGTGAATATGCAATCTGCAACTTAAAAACACTTTCGAACAGTTAGTTAACAGGTGTTGGCGCTAAAAATCGGTTGGAAATCGGCCGATGACCTTCAGTGTCGTACACACGACCCGGGAGAATCTGCTTAACTCCTGTTCGGGTGATCGCCCTGGTGTGGTTCGCGCGGCGTGCCAGTCAATCTGACCTGTTGATTGACAAGGAAAGAAATGTATTAAATCCCAGGGTCTCGATCGGCTAAAGTTCCGATCTGTCCCGAAAAGCGTACCAGCGAATCGGCCGATTTGCTATGAAGATGATCGGCTATACATCAGCCGATAATCACGTAGCGATTGCAGAGAAACTACTGGAGCAACTTAAACAATCGCCACAGATGCAACACTCGAAATAGATCTGATCGGCTATACGATGATAAACAAGGAAAAATAATGATAAAGCCAACAGTTCGATCTCAAGCTGGATAACTGGTGATAAAACTAGAACAATAGGTAAAACCTATAATTCTAGTAAATATCGATAACTGGTGAATAAATCTAAACGAAACAACGGCGATGCGCCTGAAGTTAAAGCTTAGATATTATTCGATAAAACGGAACCTACCAATTGGCCGGAGATCGTGTCGATGCAGCCCTGCCAACCCGTATGAACTTGTGAAAGAAAAAGATGTATTGGCGAAGTCGCCGACTTGAAAGTAAAGTACGATGAAAAAGTAGATTGTATGCATTGATTGATGTGTATCTTCTACAAAACCCTGACTGCTTCTATTTATACCCTAGGACTAAGACTCCTGATCTATTACGATCCGTTACAAACTTGATTTAAATAAAAACTACTATATCTATAAGACTTTCCTAAAGGAAACGGGCTCCCGCAGGATCTTCTGCTGCCATCTCCTAGTCCAATCCGGACTCCTTCCATTGCTCCTCGACCGAGTCGGCGTCGTTCTTTGACCAACATCAGGTCATCTTTGACTGGGATCCTCTGTTGGGATTCCATTGGCTTCATCCCCTATCTGTTGGCGCAAGCCCACATTGGCCCAAACGCTCTAGCCTTTCAATCGGCCGACTGTAACAACCCTGATAAATTACGTTCCTAAGGCAATGTCATTAAACCAACCCTATGCTTAATCAACTAATAAAAGGATTAAAACAAGTTAAGTTGAAATTCAAATTTAATTTGGGCACATATGAATACCTTCGAATTATTAAATTAACTTTCAAACCATAAGCCAAATGAGATGTTTCCTGAAACCAAACTTGTAGAACTTTTTATTCTGAACAACTTTCATGTTCAAAAGTTTTTGAAATTCAAATTAGAAAGTGGAGAAAACGTCCTGTTTGCAACCAGCCCCTTGGAACTTTTCAAATTCTCGCACATAGGTCCCTCCCTCACCTCCCCCTCCTCTGCTGCACCGCCTCCCTTGCCCGACAGCCGCCGGCCACCTGGCCATCGATGCCTGCGCGGCAATAGGTGCCAAGCCAACCCCCGGCGCCCTGCAGCACCGCCCCCGCTCGCCCAACCGCGGCCGCGTCTTCTTCTCCCCCCGCACGCTACGGGCACGACGGCCAGTTGTGCTTCTGCTCGCCGCCCAGTCGCTGGCCGCCGCCCAGGCACCCAACGGCATGCCCCCGTCGTGCCGCCCGGCCCAGCTCTGCCTGGACCTCTCCTCCCTCCTTCGTGTCTCTCTAAAAGGCCACCCGCGCACTGGTGCTCGCACACAGAACAGCGCCACCATTGCTGCCCATACCGCTGCTCCGCCGCCGGCCACCACCGCCCCACGCGGAACCGCCGTCCTGGCCCCCCTCCACCCAAACCAAACTCTGAAACGGATTCCCCTCGACGCACTGAAGCTCCCCAGCCCGAGCCCCGCCGCCCAGCTCGCCGGAGTTCGCCGGAATCCCGGCCGCACCTCGACGGAGCCGCTACTCCACGCTGCGGCACCCCTTCCCGGCCGCCCCAACTCGCACAAAACCCACCCAAAGGTAGCCCCCAACCTCCTTTTGCTCCTCCCCCACCTTGCCCTCGCCGCCGGCGACTGAGCCCGCCCGATTTCGGCCGGACAGGATGTTCCCCGCCATGAATCGCGACCAGGGACCACATTGCAATCACCCAAATCTTCCTAGGGGGTTTTCTACTAGTTTTTAGGGACCCCTCTGTAAAGAAAGTTTTAACCAAATCAGTGAGCTTGTAAAATTTGTATAAAATCATAGAAAAATCACAAAAATGCAAACTAAACTGTTCTGGAATCCTTAGAAGAAACTCTACAACTTTTGTTACGTAAAGTTTCTCAGATTCTCAATATATTTTGCTCTACATTAAATGGAAGTTTTAATGGACTTCTTTTGTACCCACTGTTGTAGATCAATGCTAACCCTAAATTTTGGGCAGTGAGTTAGTTGCTTGATGTTTAGGACTGTGTAAAAAGATCGGGACCAAAAGCCATCTCTAGCTATACTTGTTTGTTAAACTTAGTTTCATACCATGTTTGGATAGAATTGACTGTCCCTGCAGTTAGGTTAGGAAAATGGTTTGGATAATGGTTTAATGCTACCTAGATGCCATAGAAAAATTTAGAGACTTTTTATCTCACAGGAACCTATTTATTTGATTTGTGTGCTAATAAAATACATTAAATCAAGAAAATAGTACCTTAGCTTGGAAAATTCTCATATGTTTACTAGGAGATACTCAGTGGCAGCAGATGCTGTGTAAAAAGTTTCATGGACAAAAACCCTGTGCAAGCTCCTGTAAAGATAAATCCGTAAATAACCTAGGTGTGTAATGTCATATTTACTATGCTCTGAAAACTGCATAATAAATCTTGTAAAAATTACAGTAGCTCCTGCATGATTAAATGAAAGCCCTGTAAAAATCTTAGTCTCAGTTTTTGGACCATTTGTCCTGTACAGAAAGAACAAGAATCTAGCAGTAACCATGTATTATATTTTTCATAATTAATCTGCTGCATGAAAATATATGAAAATTTTACAGTAAGCTTATCTTTCCCTGATGTGCCTAGATCCAAGGTTTCATGAACAGAAACTACTCGTTGTAGTAGTTACACTTAAATCATGTTTCCATGAGGAACATAAGTTCCCATGAACACCCACCCCAGTTTGCTTAACGAAGTTACTTATTGTACTTTCTACTCTATTAACAATTGCCCACAGAAATCTCAACTAAGTAACATCACAACCCAATCGCTATTTTGTGAACTACAACTTTGACGTGAGCGAACATGATCGTCATATACCCTCACTATAACTTATATTGGTGCATTCATATAGAATCGACGACTCTCGCCGATGGAACGTACGAGCTGGTACCCGCGTCCGGGAGTGAGCAGCGTGAAGCTCAAGCAAATCTAACTGAAGCTCTTGAAGACCCGAGCCCAAGTTCGGAAGAGCCCCAAGCTAACTGTTCACAAGAAGGCAAGCCCCGGAGCATGAACCCTATTTTCTAAACTTATGCAACTTATTACTCTACTTTACTTGTGCATTAAGTTTATAGGAGTTGCTTGAAAATTTAGTTGCATGATCCTAGGTACCCATGCTCTGAACACTAGATGCAAGGTTCGATAGAATGCTATGCTAATAGGACTCGGTAAAAGTCGAGTGATTTCCTGTCACTCGCGAGAAATTAGGAGTTGATTGTTTACTACACGCTGCAATCATAAGGACAACGGACGGGCTATGGTACGATGTTTACGATTGAGGCCCGTCTGTTTAGTGAAAAATGCTAAGGCCGCAGTGTGTGGTAGTGGTGGTTAAGTCTTTGAACGTACTAACCACATGCCGAGAATATGGTAATCGGTAAGCTTAAGTACTGGATTGAACCGAGGCCGGAATATACTCCCCACTGACTTGAATTCGTTCACATCTAGCTAATGGCGGGTGCATCGGCCGCCACGGCCCGACGTACCGAGGTCTGTGGGGAGGTGTAGTCGAGGGCGGTGGGCCTGTTACGTGAAGCGGGAATTGAAGGGAAAAGTTGCACGTGTGACTCTGTGAGTAACCACGTGACGTGTGTTTAGGTTTCCCTTGCAAGGTTAAGAAATTCGATTCGAATCGTCCGTTTCTCACGGCTATTGAGACTGCTTAACCCCTTTTACCCACAGAGTAAGAAGAGGAACAATGATGATGAATAAACTTGTTGGATGAAATTTAGTGCTTCACCATGAATGATATTGGATAGTTGCTTACCTAGAATGGTTAAAGAAAGCTAGAACCTGGAGCTAAAATCTGAAAGTAAGGACCTACTATATATGCTTTTCGGCAAAACAAACCCCTCAAGCCAAAAGCCTCGCATGTCTAGGAGTCGGCTAAGTATACCCCAATAGTCGGGTAAGCCTTGCTGAGTATTAGTATACTCAGCCTTGCTTGTGGCTTGTTTTCAGGTGAAACTCTCGAGGACATGATTGCTAGTTTGACTTGGCCTTGTACCCTCCTCCTGGTTGGTCGGTGGAATGGGATACGCCCCCGGCCAACGGTGATGATGCCGAGTGATGTCTCGTACGGGCTTCATCGAGACATCCTTTATCGTCGATTAGTTGTCGTTATCTATTTCCGCTGCAACGTAAACTCTGAAGAACTTATTGGTTATGATCACTGAATTACTTGGTTACTAAACTCAAACTTGGTTTGTAATATTCACTTATGATAATTTTGTAATACCTGCTGGAATGTGGTATTCTCTGGGCTCATCGTCGCATGAGCATTTGTATGTATGGCATTCGATCCGCTTTACCGTGGTTGTATCGGGAGGTTACCCGACAGACCAATGGATTACTCCGTTTGAAGTGTAAGGTTAACCGAGATTGCCCTAATGGTGATGGTTAATACACTTGAGCCGGATTAATTCAGGTGGTTCTGCCACACCGACCCCCACCAACTCCATTCGCCAATCGCCCGAAACACTGCAGCGCCAATCGGCCGATTCCTAACTGTAGCGTCAATCGGCCGATTCCCAACTGTAGCCTTTATGTTTGTTGCATCGGCCAATCTCTTCCTTTCCTGACACCGATTCAACACGTGTCAAAATCTGGCGTCAACACATGCCCCCCAGTTTCGGAGTAAAACATGACTTTTACATCGAAATTCTTTTTTAATCTCTCCACCAAAACAAACGCGGCAAAAATCTCCTTTTGTTTTGCGGTCTTCTACATGATGATTGCAATCTTTTCGAACTAGGCGCCTGGGACAACTATTCCCCAGAATTCATGTAGATGGTGCAGTAAAAATCCTGCCTTTACCCCTTCTCTCTCGGACCGTCTTTAAATACTGGCGTTCTCCGCTGCTTCTTCTCCACGAGCTTAGTAATTTCCTCCTGGCGAATCACTTTCTATCTTCTCCCAGCCCCCTTTTGGTTTCCAACCGCATTCTCTGGTGATCCTTCTTTCATCTACATTTCGCTTCTTTCCTCCAATGGCGGCACCATCAGCAACTCCGCCAGCCATGGAGGCTCCGCCAGCAAATCCATCGGCGACGGCAGTTCCATCAACGATTCCATCAGCGACGATGAGCTTCATCCCGGAGGTAAACATCCGAAACTTTTCCTTTTTACTTTTTACCACCCACGCCTCTTTTAGATCTATTCTTAATTCTCCCCTTTTTACCTTTTTAGACAGTCAGACACCAAATCACCATCCCCCTTTCCGAAGCTCATGGTCTTATCTGCTTAGGCCCTATGGCGAGTCCAGACCCGATTGACCTGATTAACTTAGAAACCCATAGAATTCCTTTCAAGCAATCACCTATGGATTTAGGTCAGTGGTCAGGCACTTTTAGATCTTGGCCGAATGAAACCCCCGGCTGGAAAGAGTGGTACCAAAGAATGGCCAACTCCAAGAGAGTTCAATGGGATGAATTAAAAATTGGCCAATGCATCAATCTATCTTTGTCCCAGATGGAGAAGAATGAACCCCTGGTAATAGCAGCCTCCTATTTCTGGTCTAACGCGCTCAACGTGTTTCTTTTTGGGCACGGACCCATGACCCCAACTCTGGCCGATGTCCTGATGCTGACCGGCCTCGACATTTCCACCCCTGATACAGCCTTTGATTATCTGATCAAACCGATCCATCGGCTAGAGACGAAAGGAATCGGCGGGTGAAAAGGGTATATCAACAGAAACATGAGGATTGGGACGATTTTGGAGAGAGAACATTCATCGTTTTTGATGATGTGGTTAGAGAAGCACCTCTTCTACGGTAGAGCGGTTGGCCCTTCTTCTAACAAACAAGCTCTGGCCGAAGCCCTGTCATGAGGATCCGCCATCCATCTCGGGAAACATCTGCTAGGATCGGCTTATCACATGATGCACCAGATCGGCGTCAAACTGTCAAAGGGAGAGCCGATTGGTAACCCTAGTGGCCCCTGGTGGTTCGTCACCCTCTGGCTCAACTTGTACATGAGCAAAATCTCCCAGCAGCAGATAGGAGACCAAGAAATTTCCCAACATTGAGTCAGAGGAAAACCCCACAGTACGATGACGGTGCACCTCTTTCGGCGAAGCAGCATCAGCTTTCCCTGGTTGCCATTTCACCGCCACCCAGACAGCCGAGTATTTCAGATGCTTTTACAACGGCTTTAGTGAAGAAACCACCAGTTGGTACGCGTACCAAAGAACAGAGCCACTTTTTGAGCTTCCCTTCTGCTATGACTCGACGTCCAACTCCTTTGAAAATGATCTCATGGACGCCTTGATCAAACCAGGGATCTTACCGGCGAACTTCTTCTCTGGAAAAGATTCCCCAACTTATGAATTTTACAATCCATCAGTTGCAGCACAATAGTTTGGCCTTGGTCAACTTCCAATTCAAGTTTACTTTGTCGGCCGCGCAAAATTCCGAGATGAGCTCACTAAGGGCCTTGATTACAGTCGGCTGTGCAATTTAGTGCCGGACTCCAGTACCATTGATCTAAGCAATTGGATAGTGGCTCCTTTTGCTGTCCAACAATTCAAGTTATGGTGGGTAGAATGGAAGCAGCATCTCTTCTGTGTATCTCCTGCAACATATTGCAATGATCTGGATCCTGACAACATCGACCCAAGCGCAGCGGTACTGCCCTTTTCTCTGCCGATTTCGATGTTATTCCTTTTTATGCTACAAATTTGCCGCTAACTCTTATTTCCCTTTTCAGTCCGAAAGTCGACTTCCTCCGACGCGGAGCCGAAGTGGTAGGCCGATAGAGAATAGCCGCCCATACACACCATTCCCACTCATCGGCTACCATGCCCCAACCATCGAAGACATCACCACCGGCCGATCGAAACAAACGCCGAAGAAACCCTCTTTAAGGAAAACAAGCCGCGGAGTGCGTGCCCGTATAGAATCGACTGATCAGTCGGTGGCGGTATCGGCTGAACCTTTAGGTGTGCCAACTCCGCCGATTATTGTGGAAGTCGATCCCTAGGCTGCTACAGAAGCTAGAGTGGCTACTGCATCATTGCTAGTAGAAGTTGTTCGTGTAATTTCACTTACCTCACATCCTTCTAAGTATTCTGTTGATATTAACTTCTTCTTTCTGTCAGGCTACGCAAATCGCCCCAGTGCAATCTCCGCAGCAATCGGCTACATCCCAGGCGGAACCCGGAACGCCAGCAATTCCTCTCACCGAGGTAGAGAGTCTCTTAACTCAATTTCTTGATGCTTAACCAAAAACTAACTGATTTTTGATGCAGGCTACTCTGGGTGCATCGATTGTACCTTTCCAATAACCATCGGCCGGACAACTCATAAAGGTACGGCAGTCGTTATATATCATCAGACTTAATCATTTGCATTATACTTTTAAAATCCGCTTCCCATGCTTTTCCAGGAGGCTGGCCCGAGCAGGGCACTGATAGTCATCGAATCTTCTTCTTCCGATGAGCCAATCGCGCCAGTTCCCGAGATGAGGGTGGCACTCCCGCCGGCACAAGCAGAAGAAATCTGCTTCAAAGAGGTAAGGAATTTGTCACCCAAATCAGCCGATTTCCCCTTACCGTCGGCTAATCCGTATTTTTATTTTTTTTTATTCTTTCACAGGAGCAGGACACTCACAACAACAGTCTTTTTTCTTTTGCGGTTGCACTTTCTGACGATGAAGAGGTTGCCTCGCACCAAATCACATTGAGCTCTATCCCTGATGATGTCCATGCCAAGCTTGAGAGCATACGGACCCTTCTCCAAGATGACATCGGCCGACTAGTGGAAGACGCCTCGCCGATTCGGCAACTTCTTAGTGAAATCAGAGGCCAAATTCCAGAGGAAGCGAAAGAGGCTCTGGTACCTGCCGCATACATAGAATCAATGCAGATTCCAGTGTTCAGGGCCTTGCACCATATGGCCGATCGCGCCAAACTAGCGAAAGCCCGCGAGGAGGAAGACTCCTACAAACATCAAGCTCAAGAGGTGCATCAACGAATCAGCTTCCTTGAAAGCTCTCGTCCAGATATCGTTGGTGCCATAGACCGCCTTAAACGGCGAAGGGCAGAGCTAGCCAAGGAGATGGAGCAGGTGACCAAGGCCATAGCTGCTAAAGAGAAAAGACTCCAAGACCTCCCATCCACCATCGCCGAGCTAAAGCAGGAGAGGCAGAGCCTGGCCCACGAAGCAATAAAAATCCATCGTCAAATGCCAGAAGTCCCTGGATTGGCTGATGACGGCCAGAGAACCTTAGACTCGGCCGATCAAGTTAGGCAACGAGCGATTGTGGCTCTTAATGCCCTCCTCGGGTGAATTGTAAAAGTACCGAATGCTCTGTAAACATTCAATGTTCTCTTGCCGTTGACGTGCGGATTCAAACTTGGACCGTCCTCTTCGACAGCTTTTCATTTGTTAACCCTTTTATTCCGATGGGATGCATCTTACCATTCCTTCACCCTCTTCCTTCTATATGTATGAGGCCCCGTATCGTTTCCAAAGGCGTCCGCATCGCCCGTCTTCTTTCCCTCTAACAACTTGATCTCCATCCTCCCAGACTAGACGTCAAGATGTCTTCTTTGTCTTCTTCCTTCTCTATCAACCAGGTGCGAAATCTTCCTTTGTTTCCTTTCTTGACATTTCAATCAATCTGACGTTGGGTGGTTGTATGCTCCCCTTTCAACCGAAACGCCTTAGCCCCAGTCTGGAACGAGCGATTGAAGTCATGCATTCAGACGGACCATTGTCGCAGGCGGACGGAGATCTAATCAAAGCTCATTTCGAAGAACTCAAAGATCATGTCCCCGCTGACGTCCAGAAGGTCTGGGACCATGTAGACGCTAACTGCTCCAGGCGGCCGCCAACTGAAAGGAGTCACCCACTCCCTCGCCATGTCGCCCTTGAAGATGCTGCAGTGGGGACATCCCAACCACCTCTCGACAGGAGCCACCCACTCCCTCGTCAAGTCGTGGTTGAAGCCGCCATGGAGGATCTGGAGGAAAAGAGCATCTACTTCTTGATAGAATTAGGCCGGATCGAGAGGGAGATTAAGAAAAAGCGTGGTCAATGAATATGTTGATACTTTTGTTCTAAGGGCGACTTGTACCATGTCGGCCATGTACCCTGCTGTTCTGACCAAATAATAAATCGGTCAAACTAATCGAATGTTTCGTCCTTAAGGCGATGTTATTTTGCATCGGCTATATAGACAGGAGCCAATAGGAGTTGGCCACGTTGTTTTGATGTACCCTATCGTAAGTTATGCATCCACCCATATACTAGGATAGTACCTCTTCAGATATCTTCCGTTTAAGGCTCTTGTGAATTCTTCCCGTTTGATAGTTTCTAGTATATATGCATTTCCCGGAGCATATCGGCCGATTTTATACGGCCCTTCCCAAGTGGGCGACCATTTACCGAATTTGGGATCCTTAGACCCTATCGGCAGCACCAACTTCCATACCTAATCTCCTTGGGAGAACTGTTTGACCTTGACCTTCTTGTCGTACCACCTGGCCACCCTTTTCTTGTTTTCTTCAATGCTGATCAGGGCCCTTAATCGCTGACCCGCCAAATCGTCGAGCTCTCCCTTCATGAGGAGGGAATAATCATCGGCCGTCAACTGATCTTGAAGCGATGTGCGCCTTGACCCCATCCTTAATTCCCAAGGCAATACTGCTTCGTGACAATATACCAACTGATAAGGAGATATCTTAGTGGCCCCGTGGCAGGCCATCCTGTAAGCCCATAGAGATTCAGTTAAAGATAGGTGCCACTTCTTGGGTAGTTCCTTTATCTTCCTCTTGATCAACTTGATTATCCCCTTATTGGACGATTCAGCCTGGCCGTTGGCTTGAGCATAATACGGAGAAGAATTCAACAATTTAATCCCCATATCGGCGGTGAATTCTTCGAACTCCCCTGAGGTGAACATCGTCCCTTGATCATTTGTGATGGTTTGAGGGATGCCGAACCGATAGACAATATGGTCCCTCACAAAATCAATCATAGCGGCCGATGTCACGGTCTTTAACGGAACTGCCTCCACCCATTTGGTAAAATAATCAGTAGCTACTAATATAAACTTGTGCCCTTTGCTCGATGGAGGGCAAATTTGTCCGATGAGGTCTATCCCCCAACCTCTAAACGGCCATGGTTTGATTATCGGGTTCATAGCCGAGGCTGGTGCGTGCTACACATTGCCAAACTCCTGACAGTCCTGACAACCTTTATAATATTTAAAACAATCTTCGAGAATCGTCGGCCAATAATACCTGTTGTTTCTAATCACCCACTTCATCTTGTGAGCCGATTGATGAGCTCCGCATACGCCCTCGTGGATTTCTCCCATTAGGACCTTTGCTTCTTCCGCTCCCAGGCATTTGAGTAGAACCCCATCAATCGTCCGGTAAAACAAATCGTCTTCGAGCAACACATATTTCGTGACCTGAAAACGCACTCATCGATCCACTTTCTTGTACGGATCCTTCAAGTAATCGGCAATCTCCTTTCTCCAATCATCGGCCGCAAGTTCCAGAATCATGGCGCCTTGAATCGGCTGATACCCGGACGCGTGTTGGGCAAGCCTATTGGCCTCTTCATTGTAATTTCTGGGAATGTGCTCAATAACCGCAAACTTGAATTCCTTTAACAGTTGGAGGCAATCTTCGTAGTAAATCCTTAAGACATCATCTTTGCATTCAGATTTCCCCGTTAATTGATCCACAATGAGCATGGAATCACCAAAATTTCCATCGCATCGGCTTTGATTTCTCTTAACAATTGGATACCTTTCAGGATAGCTCGGTATTCCGCCTGGTTGTTGGTCGCGGATGCCTCTATCGGCAGAGAGAAATCATAACTTGGCCCCCGAGGCGATATGAGAACGATGCCGATTCCCGCTCCGGCTCGACATGAGGAACCATCGAAGTACAGAGTCCATGGAACTGGTTCAACAACAGCGATTTCCGGTCCACAATGCTGAGCCACGAAATCGGCCATGACTTGACCCTTGATAGCTTTGGCCGATTCGTACCTTAGGTCAAACTCTGACAGAGCCAGGATCCACTTTCCAATCCGTCCTTTCAAAATTGGCAATGGTAGCATGTACTTCACCACGTCATCCTTGCATACGACTATGCACTCTGCCGATAACAAGTAGTGCCTGAGCTTGGTACACGAGAAATATAGACACAGGCACAGTCGTTCCACCGGGGAGTATCTTGTTTCAGCGTCCAGGAGTCTTCTGCTGACATAATATATTACCCGTTCTTTTCCTTCGAACTCCTGTGCTAGCGCCAATCCGATAGCCAGCTCGTCGGCCGATAAGTATAGTTTGAACGGCTTGTCAGCCTGTGGCGGGACTAATACAGGTGGCGAAATTAGATATTGCTTGATATCTTCTAATGCTTTGCGTTGCTCTTCTCCCCACACGAATTCCTGATCGGGTTTCAATTTCAACAAAGGAGTGAAAGCTTGAATACGGCCAGACAAGTTGGATATGAATCTTCTGATAAAGTTGACCTTGCCGATTAGGGACTGCAGCTCAGTTTTATTCTGCGGGGCCACAACCTTATTGATGGCAGCTATGGTCTTCTGGTTGACTTCTATCCCGCGCTCATGGACCATGAATCCTAGGAATTCTCCGGCCGACACACCGAATGCACACTTGTTCAGGTTCATTTTCAACCCATGCTTCCTCGTGCGCTCCAACACCTCTTGTAAATCGGCCAGATGTTCCTGATGACCTTTTGACTTGACCACAACATCGTCGATGTAGATTTCCACCAATACACCAATAAGCTTGTGAAAGATATAATTCATAGCCTGTTGGTATGTAGCGCCGGCGTTCTTTAATCCAAAGGTCATTACCACCCACTCGAATAAACCGGGTGGCCTGGACACCTGAAAGCCATTTTCGAAATATCTTCTTCGGCCATTAATATTTGATTGTACCCAGCATTACCGTCCATGAAACTGATGACTTTATGAACTGCAGTGGCATCTATCAAAACATCGGTTGTCGGCATTGGATACACGTCCATCGGTGTAGCCTGATTTAGGTTCCTGAAGTCGATGCATACGCGCAACTTTCCATTTTTCTTGTATACTGGTACAATATTAGAAATCCACTCGGCGTAACGGCACTGCCGAATAAATCTCGCTTCAATCAGTCTTGTAATCTCGGCCTTTATATCAGGTAGAATTTTAGGGTTGCATCGTCGTGCAGGCGGCTGATATGGCCGATATCCTGGTTTTATAGGCAACCGGTGTTCGACAATGGACCGGTCTACACCAGGAATCTCATGGTATTCCCAGGCAAACAATCTTTAAATTCTTTTAATAAACTTGTCAATTTATACTTGTACTCGGGATCCAAGCTAGCACTAATATACGTCGGCCTTGGCTTGCTACCATCTCCTAAATCCACCATCTCCAATGAATCAGCTGACGTAAATCCGTGCCCAAGCTTCCCGTCTTCTTGGAGGAACTGATCCATCTAGTCTGAATCTTCAAAGCCGACTGCTCGGATCGGACACTTTCAGGAAATCGGTGTCCCAAGTTCTACCGGATATACACTTGACGTGTTCGCAGCTCCACTGTTGCGTATCGGCCGCAACAACACTGTAGGCGGAATCAGCGGTGACTATCTTGGTATTGTCGCCGACCCACTGTACGAGGCATTGGTGCATCGTAGACGGGACGCAGCAATTCGTGTGTATCCAATTGCAACCGAGCAACATGTTTGTAGGACCCTTTGCTATTAATAATAAAGAAAGTAGTGAGAAGGGTCTTATTGCCGATGGTGAGGTCGACGCAGAGCGCTCCGCGGGCGGGAGACACGTTGCCTTCGAAATGTTTGAGCATCATGTCCATCTTGGTCAGATCTTTGTCGCTTTTGCCCAACTTCCGGAACATGGCATACAACATGATGTTGACTGCAGCGCCTCTGTCTACTAGTAACCTGGTGACAGGTCATCCGTTAACGTGTCCTTTGAGGAACAGAGCCTTGAGATGTTGTCGTTTTTCGTCTTCCGGTTTCTCAAAGGTGGCTGTCATTGGCTCCAAAACCAATTGCGCCATCTGCTCCTCCATCCTTGTCGCGTCGTCTCGATCGGCGGGTGCCACGAACTTCATCGGCAAGATGAACACCATGCTGACGTCAGCTGCCGATTCTTGATTGTCGCCCTCCTCATTGTTGTTTCTTTTGGGGCGCCAGACTCGAACCTGTAGTTTTTCTTATCCACCATCTGCCTCTGCTCTTCCTCTTGTTGTTCCCATTGGCGCAGACATTGGATCCTTCGTTTTTGGGATTTGGACAGTCCATTAGGGCACCACCTGGGGTTCACCAGTTTAGCCGGCGGTTTGGCACGTTCCTAGTCTTGTTCCCGTCCTAGGGGGTTCTCATCTTACATCCTAGCGTCGGCCATTTCTTCTAGCCGATCGTGTGTGCTGGCTCTGCCCCCCAGTCGCTTGTGCTGGTCGATCTTGCCCCCCGACCGATCATACTGTTCGAGCCTGCCCCTTGGCCGATCATGCCAGTCAACTCTGCCCCCCAGCCGATCATGCACTGAAAGGCGCCGATCCGCTTGTTCGCGCCAGTTTCTGCTGATCGGCTCTGATCCTCTGTCTCTGGAGTGCGACCTCTTGAGCGGGCGATCATTGCGATATGGTCCGCTGCACTTAGGGCAATTATCAGCTGATGGTAATCTGAGATTATTTTCCCAGCAGTGGATGAAGAACGGGCATCGCCAATGATCTTCGTGTCGGCGTATCATCTCTTCGCGGTGTCTCGATCTTTCCTGCTGCCGCTGATATTTGTTGAGTAAGAATTGGGAGGTGACGGGTCTACGCAATCGTTCTGATCCTTCGGCCTCGTCTTCAAGCCGTCTTTTCCCTTTGACTTCGTCCATCGTAGCCCGATTTCTGGGGTCCATGGCGCCGCTTCTTTTAGCCGATTCCGACGTCAGCACCTTGGTTTGAAGCGAGTTTTTTCTCGTATCAACCATGTTAGTAGGGAAAGGATGCTGATGAATTTTCATCGGCTTTACTGGCTTCGCCGGGACTTCAAATTTGAGCCTGCCTTGCTCAGTGGCCGACTGTATCTGCTGACGGAAGATTTTGCACTCGTTTGTGTCATGACACGTGGCATTGTGCCACTTGCAATATTTCATCTTTTTGAGTTGTTCGGCCAACGGAATGGTGTGGTAAGGTCAGAGCTTGATCTGTCTCTCTTGGAGAAGTAAGTCGAAGATTTTGTCGGCCTTTGACGTGTCAAAACCGAACGCTTCTGGTTCTTTCTTCCCGAAAGGGCACGATATCAACTTCTTCCCTTTGACCCATTCTGCTAGGCTGATTTCTGCTTCCTCTTCAGATTCAGATCCCTCTAAATACGCCACCTTTTACTGAAAATTCCTCCGCTGATCAAACGGACGTATTTCTTGGCCGGCCAATCAGTGAACGATCTGACTTAAACTTTCAAACTCTTGTGAGGCGTACTTCTCCTTGATGTGTGGCAGGAGACCTTGGAAGGCGATATCGGCCAGCTGAGCGTCAGTCAAGGCTAAGGTATAGCATTTGTTTCTGACCTCTCTGAACCTCTGTACGTAATTAGTTACTGGTTCGTCGCTTCTCTGCCTAAGACTGGTCAGATCTGAAAGCTTCATCTCGTGAACACCCGTGTAGAAGTACTTGTGGAATTGCTTTTCTAGATCGGCCCAAGTAACGATGGAATTGGGTGGTAGCGTAATGAACCACTGGAAAGCCGACCCAGATAGGGATGACAAGAACAGACGCACCCGCAGAGCATCTTGTGTGGCGGCCTCCCCACACTGGATGATGAATCTATTCACGTGCTCCACAGTTGAGGTGTCATCCAGCCCTAAAAACTTGGTGAAATCAGGAACTTTGTACCGATGGGGAAATGGCAGTAGATCGTAGGCAGGTGGGTGTGGCATTTTGTACGTATAGGTTTGTACCTTCAGCTTCAACCCGAATTGGTATTGAATTACCTCCATTATCCTTGCTGTCCAATCCACTTGCTGCTGATGGACAACTGGTTGGGGGATTGACACATGTTGATGGATCGGCGGTTGGATGGTCGGGTGATGGATCAAAGCGTGTGGCGGATTTTGCGGCAGCGTGGCCGGCTGAGCGGCTGACAGCTGGTGGCGTAGCGAATCCGCCGTCCCATCGTACAGCATCATCGGCGCCACGCTTTTGAGTGTTTCCGCAGCATGTACCCCCCTGCCAATTTCTGACGTGGCCAGTTGATATTGAGGGACCGTCGGCCGAATAGCCGATTGGAATGGTGCCTGGATCGGAGAGCCTCCATGACCGGCTGATTGGTCTAGAACAGCCGACATTGCTGGTGCCCCCCAAGCCACTGAGTTTGAGGGCAGTGATTGCACGGAAGAAATCTGGGCAGGCTGAGGCGGTGCTTGTGATCGAAAGCATGGCGCACCATTATATCCCGGAGGCATTGAAGGCAATGAAGTGTTGTATCCTCCGTGTTGTGTTGATATCGGCTGAGGAGCCAAGTGAGACGTGCCTGGTAAGCTTCTGACTGGAGCTACACTAGGTGGGGCGTATGCTGGCCCCTGATATCCCTGAGCTGCTCCGCTGACCAGAGAACTGATGACGGCATTGTATACCGTGTTGGTCATCACTGAGGATTGGTCGATGAAAGCCTGATAAATGGACTGTTGAATCATATCGGACATCTTGCCCGAGTCCTCAGCGATGGTGATCTGGCGGGGAGTCGGAAGAGGAGCTTTCTTGATGGTCTCCCTGCTTCTGGTACGACTGAAAGATTGCAGGTATACCTTCTTGTAGTCTTCTAGGTGTCTTGCCAGTTCTTCTTTCTGGTCGTCCTTGAGATCTGCCTCCGTAACCTCAATGACGTTGTTTTCAGAGATTTTGGCAGTCTTTGACATGTTGGATATTGAGGTGGTCCCACCAGGCGTGCCAAAAGTGTGTTGGCGCTAAAAATCGGCTGGAAATCGGCCGATGACCTTCAGCGTCGGACACACGACCCGGGAGAATCTGCTTAACTCCTGTTCGGGTGATCGCCCTGGTGCGGTTCGCGCGGCGTGCCAGTCAATCTAACCTGTTGATTGACAAGGAAAGAAACGTATTAAATCCCGGAGTCTCGATCGGCTAAAGTTCCGATCTGTCATGAAAAGCGTATCAGCGAATTGACCGATTTGCTATGAAGATGACCAGCTATAGATCAGCCGATAATCACGTAGCGATTGCAGAGAAACTACTAGAGCAACTTAAACAATCACCACAAATGCAATACTCGAAATAGATCTAATCGGCTATATGATGATAAACAAGGAAACATAATTATAAAGCCGACAGTTCGATCTCAAGCTGGATAACTGGTGATAAAACTAGAACAATAGGTAAAACCTATAATTCTAGTAAATATCGATAACTCGTGAATAAATCTAAATGAAACAACGGCGATGCGCCCGAAGTTAAAGCTTAGATATTATTCGATAAACGGAACCTACCAATTAGCCGGAGATCGTGTCGATGCAGCCCTACCAACCCGTACGAACTCGTGAAAGAAAAAGATCTATTGGCGAAGTCGCCGACTTGAAAGTAAAGTACGATGAAAAAGTAGATTGTTTAAATTGATTGATGTGTATCTTCTACAAAACCCTGACTGCTTCTATTTATACCCTAGGACTAAGACTCCTGATCTATTACGATCCGTTACAAACTTGATTTAAATAAAAACTACTATATCTATAAGACTTTCCTAAAAGAAACGGGCTCCCGCAGAGTCTTCTGCTGTCATCTCCTAGTCCAATCCGGACTCCTTCCATTTCTCCTCGTCCGAGTCGCCGTCGTTCTTTGACCAACGTCAGGTCATCTTTGACTGGGATCCTCTGTTTGGATTTCATTGGCTTCATCCCCTATCTGTTGGCGCAAGCCCACATTAGCCCAAACGCTCTAGCCTTTCAATCGGCCGACTCCCACCAACTCCATTCGCCAATTGCCCAAAACACTGCAGCGCCAATCGGCCGATTCCTAACTGTAGCGTCAATCGGTCGATTCCCAACTGTAGCCTTTAAGTCTGCCGCATCGGCCAATCTCTTCCTTTCCTGACGCCGATTCAACACGTGTCAAAATCTGGCGTCAACAACAAGTAACCCGGATACTCCAGGTTTACATCCGGAGAGTCCGGATTTCGGGTCCGGAGTATCCGGGGTTCTTGCCTAGAGTGTCCGGACAAGAACACTCGACAGCAAAAATACAAAATTTAATGTTGGAAATTGAATCAAGTAAATTTGCAGGTACCTGTGTATCCTATAGAGTGTATGTCAACAACTGGTTTCACCTAGAGACTAGTAAACTAGTAGATCGGCCTCAAACCCTAGAAACAAGATAGCACAAGTAAGAACCAAGGAAACACAAGTAACAAGCATACAAAGAGACAACGATTTATTTAACCGAAGTTCACTCCCGAAAAAGCTACCTCTCCATTGAGGAAGGATTCAAGAAATAGCGTTCAAGAACCCCTATGCTCCTCACCCAAGGGCGAGATCACCTCTCAAGCCCAAGCTTACTTACTAAGGATTCCTCGGAGAGGAATGGTGAGTACAAACTTCTTGTGATTCTCACAACTTGCTTGAGCACTCAGAAGTGACGCCTAGTCGTCTAGGACCTTGAAGCTCCAAGAGTAACAAACTCAAATCCACTGGCTTTACGAAGGTCTAGTGCTCAAAGAGATGGAATGGATGCTCACTTGCACTAATCTTTGCTCTTGCTTCTCTCTCAGTTCAATCCCTCAAAGGATTCACTCAAAAATGGAAGAGAGGGGAGTGAGAGAGCTCTTGAAGGCTTGTTGGTATGTAGAATACGAAATGAGGCAAGAGAGAGGTAACTGAAGGGGGTGAGGGGGTATTTATACTCCCTCACATAGAAACTAGCTGTTGGCTTAGGGTTACCTGGAGACTCCGGGTTTACGTCCGGATATTCCGGACCAGGTGCCTGGACATTCCGGACAGTAGCCCGGACACTCCGGGTCAAGTAGGAATTTCACTCAACTTTTCTCTCATGTGATGTTTGAGTGGTATTTGTGGCTCACAAGTGTTTGTGGGGTTCTCTTGAGCACTATTTCCAAGTCAAGCCCTGCAGGATCAAGTCCCTCTTAATAGTACGGCGTTCCTATACTCAAATTATAAAAATAAAATTCTAATATTCGAGTATCTTTGAACCACCGCTTTTCATTTCCTTTTGTGGGACATGCTTCATCATTTGGTTTGCTTAATCAGCTCAATCACCTGCACACATGCTAGATAACACAATTAAACCTTCATGTGTTTCGTCATTAATTACCAAAACCCACTTAGGGGCCTAGATGTCTTTCAATCTCACCCTTTTTGGTAATTAATGACAACCCACATGTACTTCATTTGATAATCAAAAACTGTAACTAGCTAGTGCATAAAGAGCTCCCCCTTAATCTATGCCAATGATCTTGAATATTAATTTGACTTCACATATGTCACTAATGGCATTCTTTAAGAGAAAACAAGAAATCTCTTTATACATACTACAATGGGGTGTGTCAGTGTTTTACCGTCAAGCCCACCGAGGGATACCTCCGAGGTGGTAGGTTATAGGTAGGGTGTCGCCGATATCAGAAACTCGAAGGTGCAAGGAACACAAAGTTTAGACAGGTTCGGGCCGCCGAGAGCGTAATACCCTACGTTCTGTATGGTTTGTATTCCCTTAGAGGTTATGCGTATGCATGATGTGCTTTGGAGGGGTCTCTGCCCGCCCTTATATAGTCTGGGGGGACAGGGTTACATGGAAATCCTAGTCAGGAACGGGCTGAGGAGTCCTACCCGAGTACATTGTCAGGTAGTTTCCTTACGCTTGACTAGTCCTAGTTCTATATGACTAGGTACAATGAGGATAAGGTATGACCCATGCGCCATCCCTTACTATGAGAATATGTATGCCAAGTGTGCAGTCCAGCTGCCCCGGGTCTGATAAGCCCACGAGCTCTTCATAGCCGAGTACTACAAGCTTCCGAGTACTTCTAGAAGGTGTCTTCAGGTCCCTGCTGAGTCCCCTTCAGAAGGTGTCTTCCGAGTACTTCCTTGGCTCCATCAAAGCTGTGAGGTGCTCATGCCCCGAGTAGTTTTCAATTTTTTCTTTTATATGGGGTGTGATGAACTCGCACTCCATATGGAGTAGCCCCCGAGCTTTAGGTTGAATCGAAGAATCAGGCTGAGGGTCAAATTAGTTTTGAATCTTTGGTCTGTATCTTCCAAGAATTTTTCAAAAACAAGCTATTGATGACACGTATCCCGCAGCCCCCGAGCCTTTAATCCAAATTTCCAGGTTTGGAAAAAAGGATCTAAAGAGTCGTGGCATGGAATATATGTTTTTGAACTCAATTTGATGATTTTTAGGGTAAAATTGCGCTGGAAGTTGAAAAGTCCGAATTCTCGGGAGCCTATCCCTGAGAAACGGCTAGTTTCCATTATCTGTTGCTCAGAACCCGTAAAAACCTCTCAAAATCGAATCATTGTCCCGAGAAAACTCTTCGGCTTCTGACGAAAAATGGGGAGCCGCTGGTTATAAATGACCCCGCGTTACCCCTTAGGGTTTCACCCAACTCTGTTTTCACTGCAGTAAAAATAGATCTGCTTGGCCAAGAACCCTAGCCACCGCCGCCGCTCCAAAATCGACAACGCCTCCGCCCAAATCCAAGCCAAGATTTAGCCCGAATCCTCGATCCCCATCCTCATCCACACCCGCGTGGGTTCTCCTTGGCATGCGCATGAAGCTTCAGGTGACATTTCGACCTGCAATGCCGAAGAAGACCGCCTCAAGTCATGGGAGGAAGAGGGAGGGCGAAGGTGAAGGTGGATCGCCGCCATCGGCGAAGGTTGTCAAGATGGTGGTGGAGGGCTCGTCGTGGAGGGCCTCGACCATCAAGGAGAAAGTTTTGCTGCGGCTTGTCACCGAGCGAGTGTTGCAAGAGGAGGGGGTGGTGCAGTGGCAGACCGCCGGCTCCGACTTGTTGCCGTGGGAGAACACTGGTGAGACCGTGATGTTCACCCCATTTGCCGACCGTGGCCTCGCTCTTCCTCCTTCCGATTTCTTTCGCGGTTTGCTTGGTTTTTACAAAATCAAGCATTACCATCTCCCCCTGAATTCTGTTTTGCACATTTCTATCTTTGTGCATCTGTGTGAGGCATTCCTAGGAATTCGCCCACAATTTAATCTTTTCTGCCACCTCTTCCTCCTCAAACCTCAGCCGGATGAGGACAATCCTGCGCTAGTCGGGGGTGCCGGGGTACAGCTGCGCGACAAAGTGTTGTACCTCCGGGTGGCACGCTCAGTGGTTATACATCGGGAACCACCAGCCTAGCCTCCCCGGATGGGACAACTCCCAACCCCAGCGCCAAGAGTGTTGGCTGAAGAAGCCAACGGAGGAGGAACGCCACGACATCCCCGAGTTTTTGCAGCGGATCAAGGTCCTGAAGGACAAGGGTGTCACTGGGGAGTCTGTGGTGTACTCGTTCATCGAGCAGCGCATCCAGCCTCTCCAGCAACGCATTCACCTCGGGTTCGAATACGAAGGTATTCAAGACCCAACACGGATGGCCAGGGATGTGCCATCCGTTGAAGAAATCATGCGCCGGGTTACCCGCCTGTTCACGGGGGTGAACTCGGAGCCTTACATCCCAAGGTTGTTCAGCACAGACTACTCGCTGAACCCGGTAAGTGTCGACTCGAGTACCCTTGGATGTAGTCTTGTTGACATAGTAGTCATTGCTACCCTGCTTTTGTCTGTAGGGCGACGTGGAGCGGCTCAGGTCTGATCCGCCTGAGCTAGTTTTTGAAGAACCAGCCCAAGACCCGCCCGCCGCAAGAGACGCGGGCAATGCTGCTGCCGATCCGCCGCGCCCACAGCGAGTAGCAACGCGGAAGCGGAGAGCCACTGCGGCAACGACCCCCCAGCTTCTCCGCAGCAATACAACAAATGGGCTAGGAAATCAAGAGATGGGGAAAGAATTGTTGGGAACAGTGCTAAGAAAAAGATGTTGTAAAACCAGGAAAAACACAAGAACAATAGATCCAGGAAACCAACAAGTGAGCCAAGAATTGACACAAACTAGCCTAGAGAGATCAAAAAGAAAGATTAGGAACTAGCCAATCCATGTGTATACCAAGAAGTTACAAAAGTAGTCCCTGTAAACCAACCCTCTAAAGTGAAATCAGCACAAGGAAAGAGCAATAGGCCGGACCATCCTATAAAAATGAAACGGTCCCTTCGTAACCAGTCGTCCATAATATCAAATAGATCATTTTCTATCTTCCAACAATCTTCTCTTTATTATTCCACAGGTGGAACATAAGTGACACGAGCCGGTACGCGAGCGTAGGAATGGAGCGAGCAAGATTCCTTTGGACTTACTTTGGTTTTGCATATATTATCATATAGAAAGAAACGTAGGGATTCTGTATCTAACACCAAGCAGTCGCCAGGCGATGTAAGTAGTATACACTTCCTTTGCTGCTTGATCTTGTCATTCTTCCACCAGTACTTAGTTAACTTGCTCCAGTAGTGGCGTTGAGGAGAACCCCGAGCCCCCGAGGCAAGGGGTGGTTGGAGAAGTTGGGGAGAGGAGTCCGGCAGTGGGGCAGACGCCGGCCTCGACTATCAAGCCGGCGTCCCCACATTCCAGGAATAGAACCGCGCCACGAGGGCTGGTTGTGCCAACGGCACTCCCCCTCCTGAAGTCCACGAGGTTAGTAACAAGAAGTATCGTGTTGTAGCTTTTGTGTTAATGCTAAGTGCTAACACATTTGTTTTAGGGAGTCGGAGACTCCCAAGCCGGCGACCTCCAGTATCGGCCAGGTGGGCATGAGTGCAGACTCATTGCCAAAGGATCCTGTAGCCGCGAGTACCGTGGAGCCTCCCATCATCGAGGATGTGCCGGTGGGCACCGGAGGAAAGGATCTCGAGCCTCCAGCAAATGCGGCGGTGGAGCCGGAGACAGAAGCCCCTGGGAGTACTCCTGGGGCAAACCTTGAAGGTGGTGCTCAGATCATTCAACAGGCGATCGCGAGTACCCCGAACCAGCAGGAGGTCCCAGGGTGTTCCCGGGGGCAGGATGTCCCGGAAAGCTCTTGGGCTAGGCAACGGGAGGAGATCCCGGAGGACTCCCGGGTGCCAGAGCAGCAGGGGGAAGAAATCCCTCCTCCTCGCGCCAAGCTTTTCGAGGACCCGTTGGTGGAGCCGGAGACCGTCTCGTTCATGATGGAGCTGGGACGTCGCTTCACCAACTACACCAAGGTATGTAGTCGAGTACTTCCTCTAGCGTTGATGTTCTATTATAGAGGTATACTGACTTGTTGACTTGTTTTGTATAGAGCCTCGTTAAGCGCTCCAGGGAGGAGTCAGCCCCGCTGATCTGGATTGGGGACGTGTTGCCACGTACCCATGATGCGGAGGATAACGTGGAGGATGAGAAGGCCAAGAACCTCAAGCTCCAAAGGAACTTGAGGCCCTGAAGACCTCGCATCGGGATGCCATGATCGATCAGCAGCGGAAGCACGACCTGGCAATCCGTAAGGTCAAGGATTTGACCGTTCAGAAAGAGAGTAGTGTTCCTCTGACCCGAGTAGTGTTATCTCTCTATCTTTCTTTTGAGTTGTATAGATGTACTTTTTTCCTAGAGTATGCTCGTATTGAAAGAGCGCTAACTGACTGGAAGTGTGATATATATGAATTTATAGAGGAGAAGGAACAACTGCAGAAGGCACTGGAGGAGCTCGAGCTCAAGTACTCAAATCTGGACGGGGGCACAAGACTGTGACTCGCCATCTTGACGGATGCTGATAAGCAACTCGTAGAGAATATGATGCAAATCCAGTCCATGGCCCGAGACAGGGAGCGCAAGGAGAAGGAGATGGATCAACTCGCGACGGCCGCTCACCAGCTTTGTGAGTTTGTCGACTCGACGCCGGATGGCCATTCTCTGGTGCAACGCATGGTTGATGCTCCGACAAGCATCGCAAGGTACGCATCCGGCACCACGAAGGTCGTTCTTACTCATGCCTTGGCTGTGGTGAAGTCATACTTCCCGGGCATGGATGTTCGTCCATTTGCTAAAGGTGTCTCCGGGGAGTGCACCGAGGAGCAACTCAACGAGTACCATGCTCAGGTGCAGGACATTGCCCACTAAATAGTCGATGACCTTCCGCTCTTTTGAGGAGAAATGAACTGTGTATGTTTTGTAAAAACAACAGTTGCTTGTGTAATATATTAATACTTTGTTTGATCATTGTTTGCTACGCTCGACTTGTGAAGTTGCATGTTGAAACGTAATCATTAAGCATTTTAGTACGTTAATTCCAGTGTATAGTTACCCTGAAGGCATCACTTCAGTTGGCAAACTGTGTACTAGATTTGTACTTTTGTACAGAGTTGCATTCGTAGAACCTCTATACTTTTGTACAGAGTTGCCTTCAGTCGGCTTTACCCTGTAAGACCTTGCCCCACAGCTTGATTAAGCTGTAAAGGGAGGTAGTTAGAAAGAACATCTGACCCGTTTGTGGGTACAACCCGAGGGGCTTTGGTTTGATTAATCGTGACGGAAGGTACTCATGGCATAGCCCCCGAGTATTTTCGAGGATTAGTGAGAAGTAGCGTATTGACTTAACTCGGTGGCGACAGCCCCCAAGTTTACTCAATGTTGCTAAAGAAGATAAAAACACAGTAGTCATTTGTGGAGCCGAAGAAACCATGTATTTTTATACTGAGCTGCGTTGCAGCTGACAGGTTTTGACACAAGTTTCTTATGCATAGAAAAGGCGTAGGTGCTCGATGTTCCAAGAATTTGGAACCTCCAGGCCGTTAGGGTATTGTAGTCGATACGACCCTGGGCCGGTTACCTTCAAGACGATGACGGGTCCTTCCCATCTAGAGTTGAGCTTGTGAAGCCCAGACTCATCTTGGATGCGGCGTAAGACAAGGTCTCCAACGTTAAAGGATCTTTCTTGTATGTTGCGGTCATGATACCGTCGAACGCCTTGTAGGTATCTTGCTGATCGTAGTAGTGCATTGCATCTAACTTCTTCAGCGTAGTCAAGTTCCAAGTGCCTTGCTTCGTCCGCTTCTCCTTCCTCATACATCTCCAATCTGGGAGAGTTCCACATGATATCAGCTGGGAGGATAGCTTCTGACCCATAGACGAGAAAGAAAGGTCACTGTCCTGTGGCTTTACTCGGTTGAGTACGAAGCCCCCAGACGACTGTGGGTAATTCATCGATCCACTTGCCTCCCTTTTTGCTGTTCTCATCATAGAGTGTTTTCTTGTGTCCATCAAGGATCAAACCATTGGCCCTTGGGTGGGCTACCGAGACGTACTTGATCTCGATGCCGCTTACCAAAACGGTGAAGTATGTCACAGATGAAGGTGACTACTCTGTCGGCCATCAGGGTTATAATAGGTTGAACTCGATCCATTTTGTGGCAGAACCACCTGAATTAATCCGGCTCAAGTGTATTAACCATCACCATTAAGGCATTCTCGGTTAACCTTACACTTCAGACGGAGTAATCCACTGGTCTGTCGGGTATAACCTCCCGATACAACCACGGTGCACGGATCGAGCGACGTACATACAAATGCTCATGCGACGATGAGCCCAGAGAATACCACATTCCAGCAAATATTACGATATTAACATAAGTAAATATTACAGACCAAGTTCTGAGTTTAGAAACCAAATACTCCAATTAACATAATAAGTTCTTCAGAGTTAAGTTGCAGCGGAAATAAACAACGGAAACTACTCGACGATACAGGATGTCTCGATGAAGCCCGTACGAGACATCACTCGGCCTTATCTCCGTTGGACGGGGGCGCATCCCATTCCACCGACCAACCAGGGGGAAGAGTGCAGGGCCAAGTCAAGCTAGCAATCATGTCTTCGAAGGGCTCACCTGAAAACGAGTCACAAGCAAGACTGAGTATACTAATACTCAGCAAGACTTACCCGTATAGTGGAAACTACTCCACCGACTCTAGACATGCCAGGCTTTTTGGCTCAGGGGTTTGTTTTGCCGAAAAGCATCTATAAGTGGGTCCTTACTTTCAACTTTTAGCTCAAGATTCCAGTTTTGTTAACCAGTCTAGGTAAGCAGCTATCTAAAGCATACATGGTGAAGCATTAAATTTTCCATCCAACCAGTTCATTCATCATCATTGTTCCTCTTCTTACTCTGTGGGTAAAAATGGTTAAGCAGTCTCAATAGCCGTGAGAAACGGACGATTCGAATCGAATTTCTTAACCTTGCAAGGGAAACCCAAACACACGTCACGTGGTTACTCCCTAGAGTCACACGTGCAACTTTTCCCCTTTCTTTCCGGGTCGTGGATCGGGGCTACCCTCCGAGAGTACAAGAGCTCCACGCCACGGTTCGGCGCCGGGTCGTGACCACTCTCTGCACTCACCATATGCACATGGGACCGAAGTTCAAAGGGTAGGATGCCGTCCCCTTGCCGGGCCGATCAGGTACTTAAGCTTACCGATTCCCATAATCTCGGCATGTGTTTAGTACGTTCAAAGACTTAACCATCACTACCACACCCTGCGGCCTTAGCATTTTTCACTAGACAGACGGGCCTCAATCGTAACCATCGTTACGTAACCCGTCCGTGTCCTTATGATTGCAGCGTGTAGTAGTCATTCAACTCCTATTTTCTCGCGAGTGACAGGAAATCACTCGACTTTTACCGGAGTCCTATTAGCACAGCATTCTATCGAACCTTACATCTAGTTTTCAAGCAAGGGTTCCTGACATCATGCAACTGAGTTTTCATCCAACTCCCATAAACTTAATGCACAAGCAAGAGTAATGAGTTGCATAATTTCGGAAAGAAGGGGTTATGCTCCGGGGCTTGCCTTCGCAGTTCGCTTGGGGATCTTCCGAACTTGGGCGCGGGTCTTCAAAAGCTTCAATTAGATTTGCTTGAGCTTCACGCTGCTCACTCTCGGACGCGGGCACCAGCTCGTAAGTTCCGTCGGTGAGAGTCGTCGATTCTACATGAGTGCACAAGTTTAAGTCGTGGAAATGGCATTTGATACGATTTAAGAGTAATTACTACAAGGGATAGTTTCTGGTCATGAAATTTTGGATTTAGGCACATCAAGGAAAGATGTGCTTACTGTAAAATTTTCAGCCAATTTTATGTAACAGATTAATTATGAAAAATATATTTCATAGTTGCTGTTAGATACTTGTTCTTTTTGTACAGAACAATTGGTGCAACAAATGAGTCTAAGATTTTTACAGAGCTCTCACTTAAGCATGTAGAAGCGACTGTAATTTTTGTAGGATTTATCATGCAGTATCCAGAGCATAGAAAATATGACATTCTACACCTAGGCTATTCAAAGATTCATTTTTACAGTACCCTACACAGGGTTTTTGTCCATGGAACTTTTTACACAGCAACTCCTACCATAGTTTATCTCCCAGTAAAAATTTGAGAATTTTCCAAGCTAAGATACTATTTTCTTGATTTAATGTATGTTATTAGCACATAGATCAAATAAGTGGGTTACTTTGAGATAAAAATTCTCCTAATTTTTCTCTGGCTTCTAGGTACCAATACATTAGCATAGTAAACGTTTCAATGGGTGACTCACCACCTAACTGCAGGGATAAACATTCTACTTACACATGAATTAGAACTAAGTTTAACAAACAGTAGAGCTAGAGATGGAATTTGGGCCTGATCTTTTTACACAGTCCTAAACATCAAGCAACTAATTCACTGCCCAAAATTTAGGGTCAGCATTGTTCTAGAACAGTGGGTACAAAATAAGCCCATTAAAGCTTCTATTTAATGTAGAGCAAAATATTTTGAGATACTGAGAAAACTTTTGTAACAAAAGTGGTAGAGTTTGTTCTGTGGATTCCAGAACAGTTGAGTTTGCATTTTTCTGAATTTTCTACGATTTTATACGAATTTTACAAGTTCACTGAATTTGAATCTAGGTTTGAAACTTTCTTTTACAACTAGGTCCTTGAATCTTACGCTCAGACCCTTCTAAAGATTTAAATTCTTGCAATTGGGTCCTCGGGCGGCTCGGGTACGGCGGCCGGCCGAAATTCCGGCGAGGGGGTTCGCCGGCGGCGAGGGGCGAGTGTCGGGGAAGGTTCAGGGGTGCGAGGGCTACCTTGTGGGGGTGTTGTTCAGGTGGGGGACGGCCGGGAAGGGCTCGCCGGCGTTGGAGCAGAGGCGGCGGCGGCGCGGCTCGCGTCGACGGCGGTGCTCCGGCGGGCTTGGGGCGGCGTGGTCCGGTCGGTGAGCTTCAGTGGGGCGTGGGGAAGCTACTCAAGGGCTCGGCTTGGACGGAGGGGGTCGGGGTCGTGCTGTCCACGGCGAGCAGGGGCGGCGGCGGCGGCGGCAGTGCGGGCGGCGGCGCTCCGGTGGCTCTGGGTGGCGTTGGGTGGGTCGGCGAGCTGCGGTGGGGTGATGTAGTGGTGGCTGGGGGCTCAGTTTGGGCAGTGGGCGGCGGCGGAAGGCTGTCCACGGGCGGGTGGTGCTCGGCGGCGGCGAGGCGTTCTGGGCTGCGGTGGCTCGCGCGCGTGGCCGGGGTGGTGCTTTTATAGGGACAGGAGGGGGTGTGGACGTGCCTGGGCGACGCGCGGGGCGGGGCACGGCAGCGGCGTGCACTGGCCGCGGCGGGCGGCGGCAGAACGCCGGCGCGACGTGCGGCAGCGCGGGCGCGGTGACTGGGCGGCCGCGATATGGCGTGGGCGCGGTGAGATAGTGCCGGGCGCGGAGTGGGGAAGCAGCAGCGGCAGCGGCTCGGGCGGAGGGCGGGCGCGGCGACTGGTGGGGCGCGGGGGCCGGGGCGGCACGGCGGAGCGCGGCGACTGGGCGGCCGGGCGGCGGGCTGGGCGCGGCAGCACGCGCGGGCGCTGACTGGCCGCGCGGCGTGGGGGCGGGGCAAAGCCGGCCGTGACGGGGTGGTGCGGCGGCCATTGGCCTGGCGCGCGGCGGGCGGGCGAGCGCGCGGTGCAGCAGAGGAGGGAGGGACCGAAGTGCAAAAATTCGAAAAAGTTCAGGGGGCTGGGTGCAAACAGGGCGTTTTCTCCTCTTTCTGATTGGAATTTCAAAAACTTTTGAACACGAAAGTTGTTCAAAATAAAAAGTTCTAAAACTTTGGTTTCAGGCAAAATCTCATTTGGCTTATGGTTTGAAAGTTAAATTTAAAAGTTCAAAAGTAACCAAATGTGCTCAAATTAAATTTGAATTCCAACTGAACTCGTTTTAATTCTTTCCACCCTCTCATTAGTTGGTTTAAAACATAGAGTTAGGCTAATGACATTGATTTTGGAATTGTAATTACCAGGGTTGTCACACATTTAGTGAACTTGTCAATGGCCACCAATACGTGGGTAAAGCTTCCTCATGCTGTTGTCATGGACCGATCATGTCGAGGCCCCAACAATGTCACACCCGATTCTAGAAAGAACCAGATGCATCTGATGTGTGTGCCAAGATCTTGTTCACACACACATGATAGATGGACAAGTGTAATATATCAAAGACAATGCTTGAAAAGTAACTAGTTAAAGTATTTAACAATATTACACTCTGAATAAAAGAGACACAAAGGTCCTTAAACGATAAACCGATATACCCTAAATGAAGTCTGCAACAACTTTATCTTCCACAGGCGATGACTGGTGAACGCAATGCCTAGAACTCCTCGAAGTCGTCAAAGTTCTCCTCTTCAAAGTTCTCTTCTGAACAGCAGTTGGGCAAGGGTGAGTACTCTTATGGTTGGTACTCAGCAAGTGGGGGAGATTATGCAAGGCCATCAAGGATAGGCTAAGGTTTACAACAGCGAGCACTTTTAGTTGGTCAAGTATTTATTAGCAAGCACCTATTAAATAGATTTAAGTTTATACCATTCCTCAAACACAACGATCAAGGCACCAACAAGTTGAACATAAATCAAGAACCACAATTTAATTAATCTTCAAGTTTCATTATCATGTGAGGGTCCAAGCCACTCTTAACCGTGAGTATGGCTGTTATAACAGTTTTACACTCTGCAGAGGTTGTACACTTTACCCACAAATCGTATTCCCCTGAAACGCCCGGGTTTGCAAGGCCGTTAAACACTTCCGAGGTTAGTGGCGAGGGTACACTATGAAGCCTTTACAAAGACATGTCGAGAGCTAGGCAGCCGGCTAGAGTTTCAGTAGCAGTGTGGTCCATAAACATCCCTAATGGTCAGCTCCTTAGCAAAGGCAGCTAGCCCAAGAGGACCGGGCTATGACCCCTATCACTGACCCCCTCCTTGCCCTTTCGGTAAGGCCACCAGCTAACTACACATCTAATTAATTGGCTAAGGTCAGAGCCATATGACTTTGTGGTTGCACTGTTCACTTGGGTGGTTCTCCATGTTCCCATTAAACAAAGTTGATCTTGAATTAACGTGGTATAACAACAATATGAAACATGATCAACATTTTCATAAGAGTAAACCAACACCAATCCCAAAGTTTGCAAGTAAGCGTGACTACCCAACATGATTAGTAAACCCGGGTGTTTCAAGGCTTTGGGTAAAAGACTAGGTATGTCCTTAGTATAGGTAACCCATCAAGTTTATGCAAGCAACATTAAAGTAAAGTGAATTAACATGCTATTGTTGGGATAAAATAGAATATGCAGGGGGGAAATCCACTTGCCTTCCTCAAACAGCTGTTGATTCTCTTCCTCGTAAGCTTGTTCTTGGTCTTGCACGAACGTCACGTTGTCTACGCGATCACACAAACAAGCATACACAAACAAATAAGAAATAGTACAATAAAAAGTACAAACAGAGAGTAAGAAATAGTATAATATTGTAGTTCATGATGCAAGGATTGTGTGAGCGCAAGAATCACTGAAATCGGAGTTGAAACGATGAAGATATGGCTAAAACAGTGATTCAGGGACCTAACTGCGAGAGTTTTGAACTTCCAGGGGATAGATCTGAAGAAATCAGGGGCTAAAACATAATGAAACTTTAAACAAAGGATCGGGGTGCAAAACTAGAGGTCCTGGACAGCGGGTACTTGTCAGGGGGAAAAGTAAACGATTGTCTAATGACTATCATGGCAGCGATCATGGAGGCCCGGACCGACCCGAGAAACAGCGACTATCGTCAGCCCAACACGGGAGGGAAACGCTCCGCTTCGCCCGACCCCGTCCTTCGGAGTCGGACGCTCCTGATCCCCCGGCAGGCGGGCTCCGCGTCGCCCGACCCCTCGCCACGAGGGTCCGCCTCGCCCGACCCAAGGGCATAGGGTCGAACTCGCGTGGGCCCGCCGGACAGGAATCAGCCTCGGGCGCAGCTTTGCCATAAATGCTCCACGGCTCGGGCGTGCAGAAAGGCGTCCACGCCACTGACGTGACCCGTCACACCTACCCGCCCACGACCGCACCGCGCACGGTACAGCGGCTCAGTCCTCTCTGATTCGCCGTCAGGCCATCATGACCCGCGTCGCCTGGCACAGGAGCACGCCTGACTGTTCTCGCTCCACCTACCAGTCCTCGCGCCCCGCAAATCCGGCGACAGGGACGGGGCGCCCTCGCCGTACAGGCCGCCTGCGGTGTAACAGGGGCAGTCGTGGTAGCCGTAAGCCCCGACGGGACGGAGGCCACTGCCATCATCACGCGCGCCCGCCGTAACCAGCTCCCGAGGAGGACAGCGACCAGATCAGAGGAAGCTGCCCGGCGGAACCAAAAGCTGAAGACAACCGTGGCGGCCGGGGAGCCCGAATCTTCCCCTTGGACTCCGTGCTCTCTGTCCCTCTCTCTTTTTTCTCTCTCTGTCCCCTCGCACATCTCGCATGTACCTGGTCACCTCCCTGGGACTATAAAGGGTAGGCCAGGACCCAAGAGACGGGGGGGGGGGGGAGGATTTTTAGACTCTCACACGCTCACACTCGCACTTCCTCATACGGGCTTCTTCTTCCCCGGGAAGGAGAACTCGCCCCCACCATTAGAGCTTCTATGCACACCTTAGAGACTTGGGACCGGTTCCCTCTCTCGCCCTTCTGTAACCCCTACTACAGAACCCGCGTGGGTAACACGAGCAGCTCCCCATACTGGACGTAGGGCTTCTTCATGCCCGAACCAGTCTAAATCCCGTGTCATCCGCGCAACCATCCGGAGCCGTACGCGCATAAAAGAAATTTACTAGTCTAAGTCTTGATCACCAATCTTGACAACGACAGTTGGCGTGCCAGGTAGGGGACCTTTGCGCGTACATCACCGGCTTCGGATGGCCAGCCACGACGTCAGTTTGGCCCCGAGCTCCCTGGTCTGCTTTGGCAGCCTGGACTTCCTCGCCACCGGGGAGGGGATCGACCGAATCCCTCTCCTCGCTTCACCCACTCGCCTCATCACCTCTGGCTCCGCCGCCAGGGTTCCAGCAGCAGGAGCCACCACCCCTCGCGTGAGTGCTTCGTGGCCGACGCGCGCTCTGAGGGGTCCAACGGCGATGGCGCCGGGAGGAGGCAATGAACTCCCCCATCACGCGCCGCGCCCACGACGGGAGCCCTTGCCTGGGCCCCAGAGCGGCCACGACAGCCAGAGGCACGCGTGGCGCCCCACCAGGAGGATGGACGCCCCCGCAACGAGGGCGGGGCGCGACAGCGAGCGCGCGACGTCCAGCAGCGTATCTGTGCTGACGAGGATTGCCCCCAGCTCTTCGCCCGCGCCAGCCAAAACATCGCTGCAGCGGCGGCCCTGCTTCGACGACTCCCCGAGCCGGAGACGCCCGAAGAACGCCAGGCGCATCGTGAGGTACGTGACCTACTCGAGTGTGCCGCTGTTCAGCAGGCGGAGAGCTCCGCGTCCCGGCGACGTGGGCAAAACACTAGCGGGGCGGCCCCCACCACACCCTCCGAAAGGCGGGGGGAGTCTGTCCACCAGCCTCCTCCCCGCACGAACCAGGCCACGCCCGCTCGGCGGACGCCGCCACCCGCAGGAGGCAGGGTCCCATCCATCCACCGGCGCGTCGGTCCCATCCGCGACGCCCGTGACACCCTGGACGCGCGGATGCGCTCCCGCGCGGACAGGGAGGAGGGGGTGGACCGCGGCTACCACGTCCACCGTGGCGGCCGCTATGACAGCGAGGAAGACCGTAGCCCAGCCCCGACCCAGCGGGGCCCCAGGCCTTCTCCGCGCGCATCCTGAGCGCCCCATTTCCACCACGCTTTAGGCAGGCAACCAACGTGGTCAAGTACTCCGGGGAAACAAACCCCAGGCTCTGGCTCAGCGACTACCGACTTGCATGTCAAGCCGGTGGGGCGGACGATGACTTGTTCATCATCCGCAACCTCCCACTTTTTCTAGCCGACTCAGCGCGAGCCTGGCTAGAACATATCCCCTCAGGACGGATCCGCAGTTGGAACGACTTGAGGGAGATATTCGTGGGAAACTTCCAGGGCACGTACATGCGCCCGGGAAATTCTTGGGATCTCCGGAGCTGCCGCCAGGAGTCGGGTGAGTCCCTCCGGGATTACATCCGATGCTTCTCCAGGAAGCGCACCGAGCTCTCCAACGTTGCAGACGCCAACGTCATAGGGGCATTCCTGGCGGGAACTTGCTGCCGACCCCTCATCCACGAGCTTGGGCGCCAAGGCCCGCGGACCACAGAGGACCTCCTCAACATCGCCATCAGCTTCGCCTCGGGCGAGGAGGCCGTCGGAGCGATCTTCAACCGCTCCAAGGGCGAGGTGAAGCGGAAGGACGACACCGACGAGGGCACCTCCAACCGTCCACGGAAGAAGAAGAACAAGCAGCGGCGCGAGGCGCCCCTCGAGTTCCCTGCGAAGCACGCCTACAAGGACTGCAACCTCATGAAGAGGTACTTTGCAGGCAACCCGGTAAAGGGCGACCGTAGGCGAAAACCCGACGAGGAAAGGAAGGACGACGGAGGGAAGGAAGACGGCTTCCCCAAGGTGGACGGCTGCTTCGTGATCTTTGGCGGCCCGGCGGCCTATGATTCCAGACGCCGCCGGAAGCTGGAACGCCACGAGGTCTACGCGACGGAGCCTGCGACGCCGACCTTTCTCGATTGGTCGGGATCCGCCATCACATTCGACCGGTCCGACCACCCGGGGCGTGTCCTGCAGCCAGGGCGCTACCCCCTCATTGTGGACCCAATCATCGGCACGACGTGCCTCACCAAGGTGCTCATGGACGGAGGCAGCGGCCTTAACATCCTCTACGCCGAGACCCTCGACGCCATGGGGATCGACCGCTCCCGCCTCCGCCCCAGCAGGGCGCCTTTCCACGGCATCGTGCCGGGGAAACAAGCAATGCCTCTCGGGCAGATCGACCTGCCCGTTACCTTCGGGACTCCGTCCAACTACAGGAAGGAGATCCTCACCTTTGAGGTGGTGGGCTTCCATGGGACCTACCACGCCATCCTCAACTACACCTACCTCACCTTTCATGGCCATCCCCAACTACACCTACCTCAAGCTCAAGCTGCCGAGGCCCAACGGGGTCATTACCGTCGGCACGTCTTTCCAGAAGGCGTACGACTGTGATGTTGAGTGCTGCGAGTACGCCGCGGCTATCAACGTCACGGAAGAGCCGGCGGTCCAACTCGCGGAGAGCGCCGAGGGTCGGCCCGACTCCCAGCAGTCGCCCACCTCCTTCGAGGCCACTGAAGGCGTCAAGGAGGTCCCCCTCAACCCTAGCGGTTCCGACGGCCAGACCGTTCGAATCAGCGCTAGCCTATCTCCCAAATAGGAAAGCGCGCTCGTCGACTTCCTCCGCGCGAACACCGATGTCTTCGCGTGGAAACCCTCGGACATGCCCGGCATTCTGAGGGAAGTCGCCGAGCACTCCTTGAACATCAAGGCCGGCTCCAAGCCAGTGAAGCAAGGTTTGCACCGCTTCGACGAGGAGAGGCGCAAGGCCATAGGCGAGGAGCTCTAGAAGCTTTTGGCGGCCGGGTTCATCAAGGAAGTATACCACCCCGAGTGGTTGGCTAATCCTGTTCTTGTACGAAAAAAGAATGGGAAATGGCGAAAATGTGCGTTGACTACACCGGTCTCAACAAGGCGTGCCCAAAGGATCTGTTTCCTTTGCCGCGCATTGACCAGATAGTCGACTCGACCGCCGGGTGCGAGACCCTCAGCTTCCTCGACGCGTATTCCGGCTATCATCAAATCGCGATGAAAGGGTCCGACTACCTCGCGACCTCTTTCATCACCCCATTCGGCCCCTATTGCTACGTCAAGATGCCGTTCGGCCTCAAAAACGCGGGGGCTACATTCCAGCGATGTATGCTCAAGTGCTTTGGGGACCTCATCGGGCGAACCGTTGAGGCTTATGTCGACGACATCGTAGTCAAGTCCAAGAAGGGTGACCAGCTCATCCCCGACCTCGAGCTCGCCTTCGAGAGGCTGAGAGACAACCGCATCAAGCTCAACCCTGAGAAATGCGTTTTTGGGGTTCCAAGGGGAATGCTGCTAGGTTTCATCGTCTCCGTGCGCAGCATCGAAGCCAACCCGGAGAAGATAGCGGCCATCAACGACATGGGGCCAATTCAAAATATATAGGGGGTCCAGCGTATCACGGGATGCCTGGCGGCTCTGAGTCGCTTCATATGGTGCCTCGGCGAGCGAGGGCTCCCCCTTTACCGGCTCCTGAAGAAGACTGACCATTTCGAGTGGACCACCGAGGCCCAAGAGGCACTTGACTAGCTCAAGGAACTCCTGACAAAAGCCCCGGTCCTGGTACTACCCGCCGACGGGGAACCCCTCCTGCTTTACATCACGGCGACTACCTAGGTGGTCAGCGCGGCCCTGGTGGTAGAGCGAGAGGAGGATGGACACACCCTCAAGGTACAACACCCAGTCTACTTCGTTAGCGAGGTCTTGTCCGAGGCCAAGACACGATATCCGCAGATTCGGAAGCTCATCTACGCCATCCTCATCACGAAGAGGAAGCTGCGCCATTACTTCACCTCGCATCCGGTGACAATCGTCTCGTCTTTTCCCCTCGGCGAGGTGGTCCGGAACCAGGACGCCACGGGCCGGGTCGCGAAGTGGGCGCTCGAGCTCATGGACCAGGGCATCACCTATGCCCCCCGCACCACCATCAAGTCCCAGGTACTCGCTAATTTCGTGGCAGAGTGGACGGAGATCCAGACGCCATCAGCACCGGAGAAACAGGAGTACTGGACGATGCACTTCGATGGGTCGCTGATGAAGGCTCGCGCCGGAGCAGGCCTAGTCTTCATCTCTCCTCTCAGCGTCCGCATGAGGTACATGATCCGCCTCCATTTCCCTGCGTCTAATAACATCGCCGAGTATGAGGCCCTCCTCAATGGGCTCCGCATCACCATCGAGCTGGGCATCCGACGGCTGGACGTCCGAGGCGACTCCCAGCTAGTCGTCGAGCAAGTCATGAAGGAATGGAGCTGCCACGACCCCAAGATGGCAGCCTACTGCAACGAGGTCCGCAAACTCGAGGACAAGTTCGATGGGCTAGAGCTCAACCACATTGCAAGACGTTTTAACGAGGCAGCCGACGAACTGGCAAAGGCGGCATCCGGCCGAAAGCCCGTTCCCGACGGCGTCTTCATCAGCGATCAGTTCGCGCCCTCAGTCCGTTGCTAGGAACCAAGAAAGGTCGGCGACGCGCCACCTGTCCCGGGCTCGGGCGCCGACCCAGGCGTAGCCCGTGCTCCGTCCGGACTGAGCTTGGAGGTCGACCCCTCCGACCCCGAGGTCATGGAGATTGACACAGATCCAGCCGCGGGGCCCGACCCCCCGCCTGACTGGAGAGCTCCGTACCTTGACTACCTCGTCCGCGAGACGCTCCCGAAGGGCAAGATGGAGGCGCGAAGGATCACGCGCCGCGCCAAGTCATTCGTCATCATCAACCAGGAGCTCTACAAGCGGAGCCACACCGGCATCCTCCAACGCTGCATCCCGATCGAGCAAGGAAGGGCGCTGATTCATGACATCCACGCAGGGGCCTGCGGCCACCACGCCACGCCAAGAACCCTCGTCGGGATCGCCTTCCGGCAGGGTTTCTACTGGCCAACGGCGATCGCCGATGCCACCCACGTGGTCCGCACCTGTGAATGGTGCCAGTTTTTCGCGCGCCAAACTCACATGCCCGCACAAGCGCTCCAGACTATCCCCATCACATGGCCCTTTGCGGTCTGGGGATTGGACCTCGTCGGGCCCTTCAAGAAAGCGCCCGGGGGCTTCACCCACTTGCTTGTCGCCATCGACAAGTTCTCTAAATGGATCGAAGCACGACCCGTCGCGCAGATCACATCTGAACAGGCGGCGCTATTCTTCACCGACATCATTCATCGCTTCGGAGTCCCCAACTCCATCATCACGGACAACGACACGCAGTTTACCAGGAAGAAGTTCCTCCGGTTCTGCGACGACCACCACATCCGAGTGGACTGGTCGGCCGTGGCACACCCCCGCACGAATGGACAAGTTGAACGAGCCAACGGCATGATACTCCAGGGTCTCAAGCCACGGATTTTCGACCGCCTCAAAAAGTTTGGCGGCCGGTGGGTCGCGGAGCTCCCCGTGGTCCTATGGAGCTTAAGGACGACCTCTAGCAGGGAAACTGGCTTCACCCCGTTCTTCATGGTCTACGGGTCCGAGGCAATCCTCCCCACCGACCTAGAGTACGGATCGCCGAGGGTCAATGCGTATGACGAGCAGGGAAACCAGGCGTCGCTCGAGGACGCACAAGACCAGCTCGATGAAGCATGCGATGTGGCCCTGCTACACTTAGCCAAATACCAGCAGGCCCTACGACGACACCACAGTCGCAAGGTGCAAGGCCGAGCCTTCAACGTCGGGGACCTGGTGCTCCGCCTTGTCCAGGACAACATGGGTCGGCACAAGCTGACCCCTCCGTGGGAAGGTCCTTTTGTCATCGCCCAAGTGCTGCAGCCAGGCACATACAACCTGGCGTCCCCCAACGGATGGATCTTCAGCAACGCCTGGAACATAGAACAGCTAAGACGCTTCTACCCTTAAAATCTGTTCCCAAGTTTAAACACACTCATTCCTATAATTTTCTAGTCCATGGAGAAAAGCAGTTTTGAGTCGACCTTTTTTGAGTCTCGTCACGGGCTCAGTGCTATCCGACCCTGACCATGCCTGAGGGTCGCATATCCCTCGGGGGCTATCAGGGGCTCTAGCCCAAGTCACCCGAGGTCCTCTCAAAACAACTTCTCTCCGAGCCGGCCCCCCTTCCTAAATGTTTGGGCATGAAAAGGGGAGAGTGCGCAAACGACGCCCAGGCAAGACTGATCGGACTGCGAGAAAGCCTACGCCCCAGCGGCTATGGTACTATCGCCCATCAGCGCTTACTGACGCATCCGACCCATATTCTAAACTTTTCAGACCCAAAGGGACAAGGAAGGGGATCGGAAGTAAATGTTGATAAATTACAGAAACGGCCCCGCGGCCATTACAAAAGCAAATTCATAATCAACTAACATGTTTACATGGCGGGGCATCTGAACCCGACCCAGCTAGCTTGTTCAGGGTCCCTCCGGCGGGACGGCCTCCTCCTCAAGCTGCGTCGCCAAGGCATCCGCCGGGCCGAGCACTGACGCATCGATCTCATCCAGCTCAGCCTCAGTATACCCGGGGGCGTACCCTTCGCTCATCAAAGCAAAATCGAGGCTAATGTAATGGGACCCGAAGACCCCGAAAGCCCACCTCACGCCAACGCGAAGCGCCTCACGAGCGATCTCGCGGGTCCGCTGGTACACCCCGAGGGCACGAGCCGCCAGCGAGCTTGTCCCTTCCCCCTGGACCACGCCGAGGCCGTCGCAGACGACGCGGACCGCGTCTTGCAGGCTGTCGTGCTCGGCGCGCTCCGCATCAAGGGTCCCCTTCAGCTGGTCAACTTCACCCGCAAGACCTGTCCGAAAAAACATGCCGGATCAGAGACCTCCCCAACACCGCAAAAGAAGAAGGATGGGAGGAACCTTACCCTCGGACTTCGCCTTCAACGCAGTCGCAGCGGTCTGAAGCTGACCAACCTCCGTCCCGAGGTCGGCCACCATCTTCTCGGCCTCGACCCTTCGGGTTGCCTCAAGATCTCGGTCCTTCTAGGCCTGCTGTCGCTCCTGGCGGATGCACTCGACGGTCTTCTAAAGGGCCTCACGCTCTTTCTTCACCGCCTCATACTCCTTCTTCACCCGAAGGAGCTCCGCGGCATCAAGCTGGGCGTTGTCGACAACGGCCTGGAGGTCCACGCGGGCAGAGCGGGCCTCCTCGACGGCGGTCTGGAGACCATCCTGCGCCGCCTGCTCGCGCCTCCGCAGGTCATCGATGACCTGTTGGGCGGCGGCAACCTGCGCGGCCAACTCCTTGGACCGCTGCTCCTCCGCGGAGAGGCGCTCCTGTCCGAGCCGAAGGAGATCAGATTTCCCCCGGCTGCACTCCTGGAGGGCCTGCAAAACGACCCACAGTCAGCGATAGAACGGCGGAGAAGAGAATGGTCATCGCGAGGAATGGCATACCTGACCAACGGGAGCAACGACACCGTCCAACTCCCCCGCCAAGGAAGAAAGGGCAGCACGGGCGCTGTCGAGCGCACCCTGCATTGCCCGCCACTTCTCCCACTCCTCGGGGTCGCCCAGCGTGGGTAGGGGCCCCGGCTTTGCGGTCCCCGACGCCGCTGCAAGGGCAGGCACGGCCGCCACGGGTGCCGCTGGCCTCGACGGCGGCTCCATCGCGTGCGCCACCATCCCTGCCGAGGTCGCCACGGTCCCCGTCAGTGCCAACGCGCATCCCGGCTCGCCCGCCGCCGCCGCGGTCTCCGCCGCAACCACCAGGGCGAGCGTCCCCTCCTCCGCTATGGCCGCCGGGGCAGGCACCTCCATCTCTGCCGCCACCGTCGCCCCCGCCGCGGCGTCCCGGGCGGATACTTGCGGCGCCATCGTCGACGCCTCCGCTGCGACCGTCGGGGCGAGCGTCCTCGCCTCCTTCGCCGCCGCCGTGCCTGTCGCAGCCGCAGGGGCGGACTCCTCCATTCCCGTCGCCACCGCCGGAGCGGCGCGCTCCTCCTCCGCCTCGTCATCGAGGTTTATTACCTCCTCGATCCGAGGGCCCTCGGGGGCAATCCCCCGTCCCGCGGGGTCCGCCATCGTGGGAGCCACCTCGACGGCAACCTCCGCGGTCTCCCAACAAAAGCAACTTGATGCAGGGAAAGGAAATAGGCGGACAAGGACTTTTCCACTTACACTCTGTGGGCGCTAGGACGCCGGGCGTGCTTCGCCCCTGAGCCCGAGGCCGATCCCGGGGCATCTGGCAACGGCCGCTTGCCGCTGCTCCTCTGCTCCCGGGTCAGGGGCAGAGGGGCGGGGGTCGGCCCCCTCGACTCCTGGGGCGCGCCCCGCGCCGACCCTCGGGGCGCGGCCCCGGAGCCCTAAGGGTTCAGGCCCCGGACGGACGGGGCGGGGGTCGGCCCCCCCGACTCCTGGGGCGCACCCCGCGCTGACCCTTGAGGCGCGGCCTCGGGGCCCTGAGGGGTCGGGTCCCGGGCAGGCGGGCCGCTTGATCCGCCCCCCGCGTCCGCCTGGGAGCACTGCTCCCGTATAACTAGCGCACCCGGCTGAGTGGCCGGGACGCACTCCTCCTCTTCCTCCTCCTCCTCCTCTTCCTCCTCGTCATCATCATCGTCATCGTCATCGTCATCATCATCGTCGTCGTCGTCGTCGACCGATAGGACCGGACCTCTCTGCCGCCGCTGGAACTCCTTGACGAGCCTTTTCTGCTTCTTCGCCTCCTTCTCGTCCTTGCGCTTCTTCTGTTTCTCGGCGAAGATGCGGTTCCGCAGCCGCTGCTCGGCGTCCTCAGGAACGGGCGGACGAGCGCTGACGACATTCGTCAGTTGGCCCTACAGGCACAAAGACTTTGCGTCAGAATGACGAATCGAGAGGTGCAAGGAGAGGTAACGGGCGCACAAAATGCTTACCAGATCGACGAAGCCCCTGTCCTGCCACATCGGAGGGTGGCCGGGCACCGGGAAGACGACGTCCTTGTCTTCCAGTGCCTCCCGGATGCGCTGGCAGATCTCGGAGGCGGGGACGCCTGTCGCAAGGACGGTGCCTTCGGTTGGTACATCAGGAACCATCTCGGCGAGCGAGCGGATCCAAAGCATCAGCGGCGCCACCCTCCGAGAGTGGTACGCCCCGATAACTCCGGCCCTGGTGAGCCCCTTCGCCTTTAGGTACTCGATGGCGCGGAGGAGGCTGGAGATCCGCTTCTTCTCCTTCTCCACTGGGCCGTACGCCCACACCTCCGGCGCCGCCTCAAAGACGCGGCCGGTGAACTCCGGCAAGGGGGATTCACAGTAGTTCTTCACGTAGAACCACTGCTGATGCCACCCTTTGTGGGACGCCGTGGTTTTCATCACCATGTATTCCCTGGCGCGGGACTGGCGAAGGTGGATCCCGACGCACCCAATCGCCATCGGGGTCGTTCGCTGCTGGCCGCCCCGCTTCTCGACCTTCTGGTACAAACTCACTGTGAAGAAATACTTCCACAGCGAGAAGTTGGGCTTGATGCCCAGGAATCCTTCGCACAGCGTGACGAATGCTGCGATGTGCTGGATCCCGTTGGGGTTGAGGTGCTGCAGCTCGAGCCCGTAGTGATGCAGCAGCCCACGGAAGAAGAGGCTCGGCGGCGCCGCGAACCCCCTCTCATGGAAGTGGGCGAACGAGACGACATAGCCGTTGGGCGGAGCCGGCGCCTCTTCCGATCCCGGAAATTTCCACTCAGCCTGCTCGGTCCTGTCGCAGAGGAGGCCCTTCTTCACGAGGCCATCAGCACGCGAGGTCCCGAAGCTGGAGCGCTCCCAGGTCGCCATTGCGCATTGAGGGGAAGCTTGACGGTGGGAGGAGAAGAAGGCTGGAGCGCTGGGGAAGAAGAAGGCGAACAACCAGCGCAGCAAACCAAAAGGCAAAGAGGAAGGCGAAAGACTCGATGCAAGGAGAGGGCGGAACCGGCGAGGCGGCCCCCCATCTTATAGAGCGACGCGTGGGAAGCGGAACGGACGCGCCCGTTTTTGGGAAGACGTGCGCATGATTCTGCAGGAAACGTTTGCTCCCCCTCATTTCGCGGGTCGGCACCTACCGCCACTTCATCTTCCGAGAAGTACGCGCGCATGATCTCCTCCGCACTCGGCCCAAGACGCGACGGAGAGGGAAGAAGGGATACGGGACTGAAAACGTCCCTACGGCCCGTTACGGTCCAGGGGTTCGAAGGCTGGCCCATCGTGGGTTCGACAGCCACCCCAGGATGACCCTGAGCGAGGGGTGAGAAGGGACGGGTCCGCTAGCGGCCATCACCCGGGCACCCGACTGCCCAGGGCGTCCCGACCTCACATTCGAGTCCGGTCGGCACCAAAGTTCATGGTTTTTCCCCGACGAAAGGCAACGAGCCACCGGGTCCAATCGAACGGGCTCGGGAACTATATGAACTGGCCGACCGGAATCTGGGGTACGCCACCAGCTTGGCCCAGGCCGGACCCCCCCGAACGGGGACCGGGACCCCACTCGAATTGACCCGATTGCAGCTCAACGAGCACCACGGTTCGTCCAACGAGGATAATGTGGCACGGCTCACCCCCTCCGTCCCAGCGAACGGACGCTTGAGGGGTAACGTACAAAAGTCGATCTAGCCTCCCGATCGGTCTCCTGCAATGCGCGGGGGCTCGTTGGCTAGATTCGCAACTAATGACCACACGGGTGGTCACAACATGAGGCCTCCAGATGGAGGGAGTTCCCCAAAACGGCAAGGTTCCCCTCATGTCAAGACAATCACCATACAGCCCTCACGATGAGCAAGAGTTCCTAAGGAACAATGATAACAGCCTCTGGAGGAGCGTCCCCGCTCCACCACTGGCTCGGGGGCTACTGTCAGGGGGAAAAGCAAACGATCGTCTAATGACTATCATGGCAGCGATCATGGAGGCCCGGACAGACCCGCAACAACAGCGACCATCGTCAGCCCAACACGGGAGGGAAACGCTCCGCTTCGCCCGACCCCGTCCTTCGAAGTCGGACGCTCCCGATCCCCCGGCAGGCGGGCACCGCCTCGCCAGACCCCTCGCCCGACCCCTTGCCACAAGGGTCCGCCTCGCCCGACCCAGGGGCATAGGGTCGGACTCGCGTGGGCCCGCCGGACGGGAATCAGCCTCGGGCGCAGCTTTGCCATAAATGCTCCATGGCTCGGGCGTGCAGAAAGGCGTCCACGCCCTCGACGTGACCCGTCACACCTACCCGCCCATGACCGCGCCACGCACGGTACAACGGCTCAGTCCTCTCTGATTCGCCGTCAGGCCATCATGACCCACGTCGCCTGGCACAGGAGCACGCCTGACCGTCCTCGCTCCACCTACCAGTCCTCGCACCCCGCAAATCCGGCGACAGGGATGGGGCGCCCTCGCCGTACAGGCCGCTTGTGGTGTAACAGGGGCAGTCGTGGCAGCCGTCAGCCCCGACGGGACGGAGGCCACTGCCATCATCACGCACGGCCGCCGTAACCAGCTCCCGAGGAGGACAGCGACCAGATCAGAGGAAGCTGCCCGGCGGAACCAAAAGCTGAAGACAACCGTGGCGCCGGGGGAGCCCGAATCTTCCCCTTGGACTCCGCGCTCTCTCTCCCTCTCTCTTTTTTCTCTCTCTGTCTCCTCGCACGTCTCGCATGTACATGGTCACCTCCCTGGGACTATAAAGGGTAGGCCAGGACCCAAGAGACGGGGGGGGGGGGGGGGGAGGATTTTTAGACTCTCACACGCTCACACTCGCACTTCCTCATACGGGCTTCTTCTTCCCCGGGAAGGAGAACTCGCCCCCACCATTAGAGCTTCTGGGCACACCTTAGAGACTTGGGACCAGTTCCCTCTCTCGCCCTTCTGTAACCCCTACTACAGAACCCGCGTGGGTAACACGAGCAGCTCCCCATACTGGACGTAGGGCTTCTTCATGCCCAAACCAGTCTAAATCCCGTGTCATCCGCGCAACCATCCGGAGCCGTACGCGCATAAAAGAAATGTACTAGTCTAAGTCTTGATCACCAATCTTGACAACGACAGTACTAATTCTAGAAAAATCAGTGGTCGGGACAGAAAAGAAAGGACTTAACTCTAATTATTTTTCTACTGACCTGGACTGCGGGTTGATTCCTGGAAAGCCTAGGGGCTTTTCTGCAAAGGTTCCGGGGATGGCTAGGGTCGGATGAATCTGGTCCGTTGGATCAGAATCGGACAGCGGGGTAAGGGTCGGGAGAGGGCGGCGGCTCGTGCGTGGCTCAGATTTGTTCTGGCCGTGAGATCTAGATCGAGCGGCCGGACGAGGGTCGGCTCGTGTCGACTCACAGAGTTAGGGTCGGGCGAATCGGTAAGCAGCGCTGGGCACCGGCGGCGAGCGAGAGCGGCGGCGGACGGCCGGAGCTCACCGATTCCGGTGCTCCGAGGCTCGGTTCGGGCTGGGGTTATGCCGGGGAGATAGAGGGCGGCACGGCGAAAGTGGTGGGGGTCACGGGATGGCCGTGCGGTGACCGTAGACCGGCGGCCACGGCGGCGGGCAGAAACAGAGCTCCGGCGAGAAATTGGGGTTGTGACAGAGCGAGAGAGAGGGGGGAAATGGGGGCAGCCTTGTGCTCACCACCTCGCGGAACTCCGGCGAGGGTTGTAGGCGTTGGAGAAATAGAGGGACGGCGAGTCGACGGAGGGGCGCGACACGGGGCAGCGGCGTTCCCCCAGTGTGCGATTTCCAGCGGCGTGCAATGGTGCGGAGTAGAAGAAGAGGTTGACGATGGCTCTGGGTGCAAAGTGGGGCTCCGGCGTGGGTTTTATTAGGGAGGGGAGGAGGCGGAGCGGTCGGGAAAAGGAAGGCGGCGGCTCACGCGGCGGCCTTGAAGGAAAGGGACAGAGCGCGTACCACGGCCAATATGGCAAGCCAGCGTCGCGGGGAAGGAAGGAGGAGACATGGGCGACGACGCGGGGACGAACTGGATTCGGGGTGAGGAAGAAAAAGGAAAGGGGAGGGAGGCGCGGACGACGGCGCGGCGCGTCTGGTGTCGCGGCGGAAAGGAAAGAGAGAGGAGCGGAAGGAAGAAGAAAGGAAGGTAGGAGTGGAGACCGACGTGTGGGACCCAGATGGCAGTGAGAGAGAGGTTAGAGAGAGTGAGTGTCACACCCTAAAATTAATGGATTTTAGGATGTGATTAAAAAAATAATAAAATAATAATAATAACAATAATAATAAAGCAATGATTTTCTCATAATTATATAAAAATTTCAACATTTATTTTGTTTACAGAAAATCTAGTGTAGGAAAAATAAATAATTGTCTTTCAGAATTAAATAAAATGGTTCTATGTATGTTGCATTCATGTCGTTGCATTGATTTTTGTTTGTTTGCGTGTTTAAGTTTGCAAAATAAAAATATCCAAAAACTACCCTAAAATCTTTTCTTCTCTCTTCCCTATCTCTTTTGGCTCACCCCATCTTTCTCTCTCTCGTTTTCTTTCAGCCTAGCCCAAATCCTTCTCTTCTCTTCTCCTTTTCTTTTCTCCCCGCGGCCCAACTCCGTCGGCCCAAACCAGCCAGCCCAAACCGTTTCACCTCCCTCTCACCGCCAGCTGGGACACACCTGTCGGCGCCCCTTCTCTCCCTTTCCTTTCTTCTTCCTTCCGCTCCCGCTCCCCTGTTTCCTTTTTTCCACCACGACGCCAGACGCGCTGTCGCGCTGTCGTCCGCGCCTCCCCTTTCCTTTTTTCTCACACCGAATCCAAATCGACTCTGCGCCATCGCCCGCGTCTCCTCTTTCCTTCCCCGCGACGCAGGCTTGCCTTACTGGCCGCGGTTCCGCCCTTTTCCTTTCAAGGCCGCCACGTGAGCCGCCGCATTCCCTTTTCCCTGGCCACTTCGCCCCTATAAAACCCACGCCGGAGCCCCGCTTTGCACCCAGAGTCATCTTCAATCTCTTCCTCTACTCCGCACCATCGCACGCCGCTTGAAGTCGCACTCCGGAGGAATGCCGCCGCCCCGTGACGCCGCCCCTCCGTCGACTCGCCATTCCTCTGCTTCTCCGCCGCCTGCAACTCTCGCTGGAGATCCGCGAAGTGGTGAGCACCAAGCCGCACCCATTTTCCCCCTCTCTCTCGCTCTGTCGCAGCCCCGATTTCTCACCGGACCTCTCTTTCCGCTCGCCGCCGTGGCCGCCGGCCTACAGTCGCTGCACGGCCGTCCTGTGGCCACCAACACTTTTGCCGTGCCGCCCTCTCTCTCTCCGGCACAATCCCAGCCTGAACCGAGCCACGGAACACCGGATTCGGTGAACTCCAGCCGTCCGCCGCCGCTCTCGCTCGCCGCTGGCGCCCAGCGCAGCGGAGCGATTCGCCTGACCCTTTCACTCCGCCGTGTTCGACCCGAGCCGACCCTTTTCCTGCTGCTCGATCGAGATCTGACGGCCAGAACAGATCCGAGTCGCGTCCGATTCGCCCGACCCTAGACTTTCCAGAAATCAACCGCAGTCCAGATAAGTAGAAAAATAATTAGAGTTGAGCCCTTTCTTTTCTGTCCCGACCCCTGACCTTTCTAGAATTAGTACCCGCCGTCCAGGACCTATAGTTTTGCACCCCAACCCACTGTTTAAGGTTTAATTATGTTTTAGCCCTTGATTTATTCAATTTAGCCCCTGGAAGTTCATTTTCTTCGCAGATAAGTCCCTGGAGCCTTGTTTTAGCCCAACCTTCATCGTTTTAGCTCCGTTTCGACTCGTTCTTGTTGCGTTAAGTGTTCTAAAACCCTAAGCTACCATTTAGTCGTGTCGTTGTGCCTTAGTTCCTATCTTTTAATTAAAAATAGATTAATTTGATTAAAGTTCTCTCACCTAGTTTTTCTAATTAAAATCCACCTAGGTCTTTACCTCCGGTTTTTCATAACTAATGTTAATCTGATTAATACCAACTCAAATGTGTTCTAAATATAGTTTGGTTAGTTGAACACCAAATATAAAGTTATGCGTTTAGATGCTCTCACAAGTTTCTTTCTAATTGTTAATTAGTGTAATTTGTACATAGACAATCATAAATAAAATATGACTAAGTTCTACTCCGCTTTTATAAATAAAAATATAATATAAGTTAATTATAATCAAGGATATTTTGTTTTGAATATCTTTTACATTTGTTTTCCAAATAAAATAAATAAAGCTCATAGTTCTTTTGTTTCTTTTATAATACCAATCTTCCGATAGCTGTGTCTTTTCAACCCTAGCTCCGTTTTCCGTGTTTCTTGTGCTCTTGTAATCGTAGCAGCGAGCCTTATCCTTTAGCACGCTCTTTTAAAAGCTTTTGTTCTGTGATTGGTGTATTGTTCTTAGCTGTACTTGTTTGTTTGTTGTTTTGTATGTTTGTGCTCGATGTTTGCTTCGAATAGAATGATCGTTGTTGAAGGTTGAAGATCAAGTTTTCCAAGTAAGCAAGAGCTGAAGAGCAGTAAGAGTAGCTTTTCGTTGGAAAAAGGCAAGTGACCCTAACCATCCTCCTATCTGTGCTTATTTACAAGAATACCATGTATTAATTGGAACATGGAGAACCATCCAGGAAAATAGTACAACCACGAGGACTATATGGCTTTGGTCTTGGCTAATTAATTAGAGACTCTAGTTTGAAGTGGTCTTACCGAAAGGGCAAGGAGGGGGTCGGTGATAGGGATCATAGCCCAGTCCTCTTGGGGTAGAAGCCTTTGCTAAGGTGCTGACCATTAGGGAGGTTTATGGACCACACTGCTACCGAAACTCTAGCGGACTACTTCTTATTAGGGAATCTTTGTAAAGGCCTCGTAGCGTCCCTATGCAATCACACCTCGGAAGTGTGGTATTGTGCCTAGCTAGCACAGCATGGTTGGGTCCAAAGTTCTTTTGAACTTTTACGCGACTTGTGGTGAAAGTGTACAACCTCTACAGAGTGTCTAAAACTGATATATCAGCCGTGCTCATGGTCAAGAGCGGCCTGGACCCTCACATGATTAATAAACTTAAAGATGGATTTAAATCGTTACTCCGGTTATTTCTTGTGGCCTTGCTGAGTACCAACCACAAAAGATGCTCCTAAGTCCTCTCTTGATGAAAGAAGTGTTGGGCCCATGATGATATGAAGAAGATGCACCAACGGTGGATGGAGGAGGATCAAACTGAGGATTACGAGTGGCCCCGGCATGACGAGGAGCTGTAGATGGTGCATCACCAGAGCGAGGACGAAAGTGAAGGGGCTCATGCTTGCAGTCCTTGGGAGAAGTCACCTTGGTAACCCTCTCAAGCATGTACATGATGTACGGAGCGGGCGGAAGAAACTTGTTTGGATCACACATTGCTCTACGGGCATGCTTCTCATGATGTATGGAGCTTGGCGAGCTTGATCACTACTCCCTGCAGGTTCTTTGCTGGGACGGCGATGTGGACGCAGCTCACGAATAGCACTAGGAGGTGATTCTTCCTCCCTTCGAACATGTGGATCATGATGTCGCTTTTGCCTTCGCTGCCCAGAATGGTCACCACCAGATCTCCCCATAGCCTATACACAATATGTGATGATTAGGATCTAAAGCCAAGGAAGATTGACACAAAGAGACAGCTTTTGGACCCAAGAAGTCCAGAGTGTCCGGGCCAGTGGCCGGATACTCCGGCCAGCGGTCCGGAGTATCCGGGCCAAAAGTTCGGACTCTCCAGGAGTCGGGGCCCAAACCCTAGGTTGTAGGAATTTGATGATAACTCAAGAATCGACCAAAGGAATCAAATGAAACTTGGACCTAGGGTTCCTAGCAAGGATATGAGACAATGCCCTAAAGGATATCCAAAAACTCCTTCTACATTGAGAGATCGAGCGATTTTAAGTTTGAATACCTTGAGGAACGAAGAACGCACGAGAAACTTCAAATCCAAAGCCTCCCTGGAGTTTCCGGAGGGGAGGAGCACCTTCCTTCAAAGATTGATGAGATTTTGATGGTGTGAAGGTGGAAATCGCCCTAATGGCGAGTTGGGGTGAGGGAGAGAAGAGAGGGGCGGTGCCTGCGGTAAAAAGATAGAAGATAACGGTTTACCCTGGCCCCCGGCTGTATATATACCGAATTTTTACCATCCGGAGTATTCGGGCAAATGCCCGGAGTATCCGGACAGTCCGAAGTATCTGGGCATTGGCCCGGAGTCTCCGTCTCCCCCTGAATATTTGCATGCGGTAGAACGATAGATCTTGACAAAGCTTGATTTGGAGAAAGATCTAGTGGTATGAGAGATTTACTATCTTGAGACTAGCCAACAATCAATCAATGGGAACTATAGTCTCAAGTTAGCAAATGAAAATCCATGTTTTGAAATCAAATTTTACATGTTTTTATCAAAATCATTTTGTTTTGAGAAAATGCTTAAACTAAAGTCACTCAAATATGCACAAGAGTTCAAGCTAAGTTATGAGAATCCAAAATATTTAGCTCACACCTCAAAGTACAAAACCTTTGCTCATTAACTGCTTTTGTGAAGATATCGGCTAGTTGTTTGTCGGTGCTTACATGACTTAATACGATATCTCCTTTGGCTTCATGGTCTCTCAAGAAGTGATGTCTTATGTCAATATGTTTGGTTCTTGAGTGGTTCACGGGGTTGTTTGCTAGTTTGATGGCACTCTTGTTACCACACAAGAGTGGGATTTTGCTAAACTTACAACCAAAGTCGCTCAAGGTAAATCTCATCCAAAGTAGTTGTGCACAACAAGCACCGGCAGCAAGATACTTGGCTTCGGCAGTGGATAGGGTGACTGAGTTTTGTTTCTTAGAGCTCCAAGACATAAGGGACCGACTGTCGGTGTTTTACCATCAAGCCCACCGAGGGATACTGTGGCAGAACCACCTGAATTAATCCGGCTCAAGTGTATTAACCATCACCATTAGGGCAATCTCGGTTAACCTTACACTTCAAACGGAGTAATCCATTGGTCTGTCGGGTAACCTCCCGATACAACCACGGTAAAGCGGATCAAATGCCATACATACAAATGCTCATGCGACGATGAGCCCAGAGAATACCACATTCCAGCAGATATTATAAAAATTATCATAAGTGAATATTACAAACCAAGTTTGGGTTTAGTAACCAAGTACTTCAGTGATCATAACTAATAAGTTCTTCAGAGTTTAAGTTGCAGCGGAAATAAAATAACGAAAGCTACTCGACGATACAGGATGTCTCGGTGAAGCCCGTACGAGACATCACTCGGCATTATCTCCATTGGCCGGGGGCGTATCCCATTCCACCGACCAACCAGGGGGAAGAGTACACGGCCAGGTCAAGCTAGCAATCATATCTTCGAAGGTCTCACCTGAAAACGAGCCACAAGCAAGGCTGAGTATACTAATACTCAGCAAGACTTACCCGTGTAGTGGAATCTACTCCACCGACTCTAGACATGCCAGGCTTTTTGGCTCAGGGGTTTGTTTTGCCGAAAAGCATCTACGAGTGGGTCCTTACTTTCAACTTTTAGCTCAAGATTCTAGTTTCATTAACCATTCTAGATAAGCAGCTATCCAATATCATTCATGGTGAAGCATTAAATTTCATCCAACAAGTTTATTCATCATCATTGTTCCTCTTCTTACTCTGTGTCGTAAAAGAGATTAAGCAGTCTCAATAGCCGTGAGAAACGGACGATTCGAATCAAATTTCTTAACCTTGCAAGGGAAACCTAAACACACGTCACGTGGTTACTCCCAGAGTCACACGTGCAACATTTCCCCTTTCTTTCCGGGTCGTGGATCGGGGCTACCCTCCGAGAGTACAGGAGCCCCACGCCACGGTTCGGCGCCGGGTCGTGACCACTCTCTGCACTCGCCATATGCACATGGGACCGAAGTTCAAAGGGTAGGATGCCGTCCACTTGCCGGGCCAATCAGGTACTTAAGCTTACCGATTACCATATTCTCGGCATGTGGTTAGTACGTTCAAAGACTTAACCACGACTACCACACACTGCGGCCTTAGCATTTTTCACTAAACAGACGGGCCTCAATCGTAAACATCGTACCATAGCCCGTCCGTTGTCCTTATGATTGCAGCGTGTAGTAAACATTCAACTCCTAATTTCTCGCGAGTGACAGGAAATCACTCGGCTTTTACCGGAGTCCTATTAGCACAGAATTCTATCGAACCTTACATCTAATTTTCAAGCATGGGTTCCTACATCATGCAACTAAGTTTTCATTCAACTCCTATAAACTTAATGCACAAGCAAAAGAGTAGTGAGTTGCATAATTTAGGAAAGGAAATGGGTTATGCTCCGGGGCTTGCCTTCTTGTGCAAAGTTAGTCCGGGGATCGTCTGAACGTTGACCCGGGTCTTCAACTGCTTCAGTTAGATTTGCCTGGGCTTCACGCTGCTCACTCTCGGACTCGGGCACCAGCTCGTAAGTCCCGTCGGCGAGAGTAGTCGTTTCTACATGAATGCACAAGTTTAAGTAGTGGTGATGGTAAATGACAAGAATTTGTGCACTCCCGTAATGGTAGGTAAAGGGTAGTGGCTCCGTGACTAGGTGAATTTATCTCAACGGCTCGGGAAGAAAGGTTCAGCGTGACTCCATGCATAGTCATCCAGTTCATTCCCAAAATAATATCCATGCCGTCAAGGGGTAAAAGAACAAGGTCTGTGTCGATGGTTTTACTACCCAACTTGACTGGTACTTGTCTGACCATTTGGTTTGAAGCAATTTTACCACCCGGTGTTGATATCATATATGACCCTTTCGTGTGACAAACATCCAAGCCTACTTTTGCACCGAATTTTGCACTTATGAAACTATGCGATGCACCAGAATCAAATAATATAACTGCAGGCTTGTTATGGATAGAGAATATACACGACATCACTGGGCTCCTTCAGGAAGCTCTGCAAGCGTGGTGAAGTTAACCCGTCCTTGCTTGACCTGCAGGGTCTGTCTCTTGCCCCTGTTCTTGTTGTTCAGGTTGGATCCCTGACCTTGGTTGGGCGGCCCAGGCTGAGGGCATTCTCGTGCAAAGTGGTTGGAACTCCCGCATTTGAAACAACGATTCGCGGGGCTGGGTCGAAGAGGCTGTTGCAGAGTGGGCCTCGGACCATTCTGTGGAGGCATCGGGGGTCGTACCATGCCTGGCTGCTGTGGGGGTCTGGCAATCCATCTCCCTGGCTGAGGGGCCCTTGGTGGAGCTGTGGGTGCGGCATTTTGCACGATGCGATACCTTGGTGGCTGAGCACTTGAAGGTCCAGCGGGTGCCTTTCTCTTCTTCTCTGCCCGGTGTGCCATGATACAGTCTTCCTGGGTAATGGCCATATTGACCAATTCGTTGTAAGTGTCAGCCCTGACTAGGTTCAGACGCTCCTTGAGCTTGGTGCTTAGTCCTCTGCGGAAACGGTCACGCTTCTTAGTATCCGTATCAGCGTGATAGCCCGCATACTGGCATAGATTGTTGAACGCCTGGGCGTATTGCAGCACGGTGCGGGTGCCCTGGGTGAGTGCCAGGAACTCGTTCAACTTCCTCTCCATGAGACCCTCGGGGATATGATGTGCCCGGAATGCGGTCTTGAATTCGTCCCAGGTGACAATGTGATCAGCGGGGAGCATAGCAAAATAGTGGTCCCACCATAGACGAGCGGTACCGCGAAGCTGTTGCGTGGCAAAACGAACTTTGTTGGCCTCTGAGCATGGGGCCACAAGTAGTGTGAACTTGGATTCGATGGTGCGAATCCATGCGTCTGCGTCCAGGGGTTCCTCTGTCTTATGGAACAAGGGCGGCTGGGTCCCCAGAAAATCCGTATATCCTGCAGCTTGGGGGTGGGGGACATTTTGCCCACCCCACTGGTGGTGTTGCTGTCCTTGCACCAGCTGACGCAGCAGCTCGGTTTGAGCGGCCATCACTTCCACCAAACTGGGCGGGGGTGGTGGCGATTGTCGTGGTCTGCTGCCACCGGCACCAAAACCCTCGGGGTTGCCACGTGTTGATCCAACCATCTGAAACGTGAAAGGTTACCATTAGCAACGCGATCCATATTACTTCCTCGATTCATAAATGATTGGTGTAGTCATAGACTTCCGAAATCACAGCTAGAAGTATGGACATAATTTCTGTTTGCTACGAGAAAAATCATAGCTTGCTGTGGGTCCATCCAAAACATCTCATACTTTGGCAGTAGTTAGAGAACTTAGGGATGCACCACTCTGGTATTTAACTCAGGTGCTAGAACTATAGCTAAGATGGTTGAAAGGCTCGTCCTTTGCCTTACTGTCTCAGCTGTTTTTCAGCAGATCGATAGGTGATGTTTTGCCTATAACTCAAACTAGCGAGGTCCAATGATGCTGAATTTCTGTGAGGACCACGATCACAAAATTCCTGACAGGTTTGGTATTCAACTCACAGCTCAGAAATGTAAGGAGACATGGATAAAATTTCCGACAAGTTTCAGCGATTGTGGATTTTATCGTTTACCAACTTACAACGAAATCACCCAAGTTTATCTCCGTTCCTTACATGCTGAGGGTATCCACATGGTTCAGGTGTACCCATCACAAAAGAGTTACTCAACTCCTAGTTAGCCTATTACAACACTTGCCAAAAGTTAGGCTACCCTATCGAGGAGTATGTGCAAAAGTCCTTCTAGGTCACCATCTAGAAGTCATCCAGGTCGTTGACGGACGACTCGCTGTGAGTAGGAGAGTGAGCTCCCATCGGAGGTGGCTGTGGTACCTCACCCTCGAAATCCATACCGGAGGCACTGTCAACTCCTGTGGCTCCTCTTCATCTTCCTCCATAGCCACCACGCCAGGAGGGGCATTCTGATCATGGTGCCACTGAATGTGCTCATTAGCATCCTCCAACTCAAGGTTCAGATCATGGAGCTGCTCCTCCAAGTGTGCTATCATGTCATCTCTCTCACCCATGAGAGTGTCGTGCTCCTGTATTTGGCCCTCAAGTTGGCCAACCTGAGCATCTCTGTCCTCAAGATCCTTACTGAGCTCCTTAATCTGCTCATCCCTGGTATCTGCCATCATGTGGTAGGCCTGTGCAAGATCAGTGAGCTGCACAAGCGCCTGACTCTGGAGTGCCTGCAGTCGGTACAGCGCATTCATGCATCGTACGGAGGTCTGGATAGTCTCCTGGGCATGAAAGTCTACCAGGTACTGTGAATGTTGCACCCTGTCAAGCCAAAAGGGGTCGTTGTCCTGGGCAGCAGGAAACAAACCAATGGGCGTGAGTGTGACAACCTCGGGGCACTGCGCACAAAAAGTGGTGAGCGCCCTCATGGCTGCAAGCTCCCAAGTATCGGCCAAACGGCGACCAACAGCCTCAACCTCCAAGGCGGGAAACTCTGGGTGTAGCGGGTGCGGAAAAATGGTCACGTTGACACGGCACTGGGTAACTCCATTCTCTGCAAACTCCAGTCCGGCGTAACGTGGGGGAATTGGATAGCCCACGGTGCTCAACACGTCCCACAAAATAGAGGGAAAGCCCTCCCAGTGGAGACACTGCGAGTGAACGCGTCCATCCTCATCCACCATCATGGCAGCTGTCTCGGCCATCTGAACAAAAGATCAAATGGAGTGAGACCAAGAAAAAGTGTGAAAAGCACAGGGACAGATTCTGTATAGAGTGCAAAAATAACCATAACTTCCACAGTTCATATCCAAAAATTCTCAAATTTCACCAGAACTCTCCTAAGGTATTTGTACACCACTTTTCTATTCAACACTTTGGCTGGATTAGGCTCTAAGATGGCTGTTCCCTTAAGGTCTCACTTCTCTGTCTACCCAGAAATTTTAGTGAACAGTGGGCCAATATTTCGTGCACCAGGGAAAATCTACCCAGCCAAAATTTACCAAATTTTAACAGCAGCTACCTGGGTAAATTTGGAACAAGTTTTGTGTTGTACTCTTTTGCGGAAAACTGTAGGAAGGGGGCCTAAAAATTTAAGGGGCAGAAGTGCTTATTCTGGACAGAAATCTGACATTCCATGGTTTCTGTTATTTCTTATTATCCATAAGTTCAGAATTTTTAATTTTTGAACAGGAGATCGAACACAAAATTTGGAACAATTCTTTCAACATGAACTTTACCAGAAAAGGTCATTTTCTCTTATCAATAATTCTCTCTTTTTGGTCATGGCAGATTTGCGACAGATTCGCTAGATAGTCCTGATGCAAAATCACGCTTAGATACGTAAGAACCTTACCACTCTCATACAACGTATTTTCAATTTCAGATATATATGGTCATGATGCATGCATGTCCTATTCGTCCTCACAAAATAAAATAATTGCCAATTACTTTTGGTCTTACGAAGATAGTTTCGGTGGCATACATGATACGCCTCTCCCTATAATAGCTAGTCGAGATTTTCTAACCGTTCCTTAACTTATCGTAATCGCGGTTAGTGTACCTGCAGAAGATTGATAGAGCACATATATTTCATGAACCTTTCATGCCAGCACTCATGAAAGCGTCCGTATTCATTACCGTTTACTTATAGAAACGATATTTGTACAATTTCCGCCGTACAGACGACGTTAACATACGCTATCGAGATAGCGTATTCACGGGGGTACCGTCATGAGACGGGGGCATGAACAGCGATCGCCATACCCTGCGCCAAACCTTCTACTCCCAATATATTCAACTAACAGTTGGCATATTGGCAGCACCTCAAGTAAGCCACTGCTTGAGGGCAGCGTTCGGTTCGCATCACCGACAGGAAGGCCAAGCTCTCTCAGTTGGCTGAGGATTCTTACCTTCTTACCTTAGTGATGAGTGCGTTGTTACAGAATTTAAGGTCGGTTGTGCATGAAAGTAAGTTTTGACAGAAAGTCATGTGCTGGAAGTCAGTTGATAATATTTCATAAGTTAGATAGCCACCTAGTAACTTTCCCAATAATCCCTTAGGGCTTTACGAACTAGGCACCATCCTTAACGGACCAACGCATTTTCCAACACAATTTTTGTGGTCAAGTTTTAGGAAAACGAGTTTTTAAGGCTTGTCGCATTCTCTGGCGTATGCATTTCGGCTCTGGCGCCAGCTGTTGCCAGCTGTGGCACCAGCTACGGCTCTGATACCAGCTGTGGCAGAACCACCTGAATTAATCCGGCTCAAGTGTATTAACCATCACCATTAGGGAAATCTCGGTTAACCTTACACTTCAAACGGAGTAATCCATTGGTCTGTCGGGTAACCTCCCGATACAACCACGGTAAAGCGGATCGAATGCCATACATACAAATGCTCATGCGACGATGAGCCCAAAGAATACCACATTCCAGCAAATATTATAAAAATTATCATAAGTGAATATTACAAACCAAGTTTGGGTTTAGTAACCAAGTACTTCAGTGATCATAACTAATAAGTTCTTCAGAGTTTAAGTTGCAGCGGAAATAAAATAACGAAAGCTACTCGACGATACAGGATGTCTCGGTGAAGCCCGTACGAGACATCACTCGGCATTATCTCCATTGGCCGGGGGCGTATCCCATTCCACCGACCAACCAGGGGGAAGAGTACACGGCCAGGTCAAGCTAGCAATCATATCTTCGAAGGTCTCACCTGAAAACGAGCCACAAGCAAGGCTGAGTATACTAATACTCAGCAAGACTTACCCGTGTAGTGGAATCTACTCCACCGACTCTAGACATGCAAGGCTTTTTGGCTCAGGGGTTTGTTTTGCCGAAAAGCATCTACGAGTGGGTCCTTACTTTCAACCTTTAGCTCAAGATTCTAGTTTCATTAACCATTCTAGATAAGCAGCTATCCAATATCATTCATGGTGAAGCATTAAATTTCATCCAACAAGTTTATTCATCATCATTGTTCCTCTTCTTAATCTGTGTCGTAAAAGAGATTAAGCAGTCTCAATAGCCGTGAGAAACGGACGATTCGAATCAAATTTCTTAACCTTGCAAGGGAAACCTAAACACACGTCACGTGGTTACTCCCAGAGTCACACGTGCAACATTTCCCCTTTCTTTCCGGGTCGTGGATCGGGGCTACCCTCCGAGAGTACAGGAGCCCCACGCCACGGTTCGGCGCCGGGTCGTGACCACTCTCGGCACTCGCCATATGCACATGGGACCGAAGTTCAAAGGGTAGGATGCCGTCCACTTGCCGGGCCAATCAGGTACTTAAGCTTAACGATTACCATATTCTCGGCATGTGGTTAGTACGTTCAAAGACTTAACCACGACTACCACACACTGCGGCCTTAGCATTTTTCACTAAACAGACGGGCCTCAATCGTAAACATCGTACCATAGCCCGTCCGTTGTCCTTATGATTGCAGCGTGTAGTAAACATTCAACTCCTAATTTCTCGCGAGTGACAGGAAATCACTCGGCTTTTACCGGAGTCCTATTAGCACAGAATTCTATCGAACCTTACATCTAATTTTCAAGCATGGGTTCCTACATCATGCAACTAAGTTTTCATTCAACTCCTATAAACTTAATGCACAAGCAAAAGAGTAGTGAGTTGCATAATTTAGGAAAGGAAATGGGTTATGCTCCGGGGCTTGCCTTCTTGTGCAAAGTTAGTCCGGGGATCATCTGAACGTTGACCCGGGTCTTCAACTGCTTCAGTTAGATTTGCCTGGGCTTCACGCTGCTCACTCTCGGACTCGGGCACCAGCTCGTAAGTCCCGTCGGCGAGAGTAGTCGTTTCTACATGAATGCACAAGTTTAAATAGTGGTGATGGTAAATGACATGATTTCCTTCACGATAAAGTTGCAGTTTATAAAACATGAGTTTGTTGTGAAGTGAGTTACTTTATCATTCGTGGGAAATCGTTAATAGAGTATAATAGTACAATAAGTAACTTCGTTAAGAAAGGTGCGGTGGGTGTTCACGAGAACTTATGTTCCGCATGGAAATATGATTTAAGTGTAACTACTACAGCGAGTAGTTTCTGGTTATGAAATCTTGGATCTAGGCACATCAGGGAAAGATATAATTACTGTAAAATTTTCAGACAATTTCATGCTGCAGATTAATTATGAAAAATATAATACATGGTTGCTGCTAGACTATTGTTCTTTTTGTACAGAACAAATGGTGCAAAAACTGAGCCTAAGATTTTTATAGGGCTTTCATTTAATCATGCAGGAGCTACTGTAATTTTTATAGGGTTTATTATGCAGTTTTCAGAGCATAGTAAATATGACATTACACTCCTAGGTTATTCAAGGAATTATTTTTACAGGATCCTACACAGGGTTTTTGTCCGTGAAACATTTTACACAGTATCCTCTATGACTGAGTATCGTCTAGTAAAAATATGAGAATTTTCCAAGCTAAGATACTATTTTCTTGATTTAATGTATGTTATAAGCACATAAATCAAATAAATAGGTTCCTGTGAGATAAAAAGTCTCTAAATTTTTCTATGGCATCTAGATACCATTATACAAGTACAGCAAAAGTTCCATTAGGTGATTTACAACCTAACTGCAGGGACAATTAATTCTATCCAAACATGGTATGAAACTAAGTTTAACAAACAAGTATAGCTAGAGATGGCTTTTGATCCCGATCTTTTTACATTGGCTTATAAAACCAGTAAATCTCCTACTGCAAAATTTTCAGGACCAGCACTTGTCTCAAGACAAGTCTATGAATAAAAGCCATTAATTTTTCCATTTTATTTAAAGCATGATTTGGCTAGAATCTGAGGCGATGCCTGTAACAAAAGTTGTGGAGTTTATCCTATAGGTTTCAGAATAGTTGAGTTTGTATTTTTCTGAATTTTCTGCAATTTAATACGAATTTTACAAGTTCACTGATTTTGAATCTAGGTTTGAATATTTCTTTTACAACTGGGTCCTTGAATCTTACGTGCAGACCCTTCTAAAGATTTCAATTACTGCAATTGGGTCCTCGGGCGGCTCGGGTACGGTGGCCGGCCAAAATTTCGGCGAGGGGCTCGCCGGCGGCGAGGGGTGAGGGCCGGGGAAGGATCAGGGGTGCGAGGGCTACCTCGTGGGGGGTCTTGTTCGGGTGGGGGACGGCCGGGAGTAGCTCGCCGGCGTTGGAGCAGGGGCGGCGGCGGCGGCGGTACGCATCGACGGCGGTGCTCCGGCGGGCTTGGGGCGGTCTGGTCTGGACGGGGAGCTTCAGTGGCGCGTGGGGAAGCTGCTCCGGTACTTGGCTTGGGCGGAGGAGGTCGGAGTCGAGCTGTCCGCGGTGACCAGAGGCGACGGCGACGGTGACAGCGCGGGCGGCGGGGCTCCGGTGGTCCTGGGCGGCGTTGAGCGGGTCGATGAGCTCCGGTGGGATGATGTGGTGGTGGCTGGAGGTTCAATTTGGGCAGGGGGCGGCTGTGGGAGGCTGTCCACGAGCGGGTGGAGCTCGGCGGCGACAATGGCGGCGGCGAGCGTCCTCTGGTGACTGGCAGCTCGCACGGGCGGCCTGGGGCGGCTTTTATAGGGGCAGGAGGGAGGGAGGGGTGCCGGGCGACGCGCGGGGGCGGAGACACGGCAATGGCGTGCCACTGGCCACGGTGGGCGGCGTCTGAACACCGGCACGGCATGCGGAGGGCGGAGCGCGCGACTGGCGGCCGGAGATTTGCGTGGGGGAGCAAGGAGATAACGCGGCACGGGGGTTGGAGGGCAGCTGCAGCAGCGGCTCGGGCGGGCGGCAAGCGCAGCGACGGGCGGTGCGGCAAGGCGCGGCGCGTTCGTTGGGCGCGGCGGGCGGCGAGCAGAGGCGGGGCTGGCGTGGCGCGCGCGGCGAGCGCGGACTGGGCAGCGCGGCGGTGGGGGGGGGCAAAGTCGGGCTTGGGGGCGAGGACCGGCAGCGACTGGCCTGGCGGCTCGCGCCGGTCAGGCATCGCCGGCCACCTGGCCGGGATGTCGGGCGGGGAGGGGAGAGAGAGAGGAGTAAGGGCTTATTTGCGAGAATTTGAAAAGTTCCAAGGGGGCTGGTTGCAAACAGGATGTTTTCTCCACTTTTTAATTTGAATTTCAAAAACTTTTGAACATGAAAGTTGTTCAGAATAAAAAGTTCTACAAGTTTGGTTTCAGGCAACATCTCATTTGGCTTATGGTTTGAAAGTTAATTTAATAATTCGAAGGTATTCATATGTGCCCAAATTAAATTTAAATTTCAACTTAACTTGTTTTAATCCTTTTATTAGTTGATTAAGCATAGGGTTGGTTTAATGACATTGCCTTAGGAACGTAATTTATCAGGGTTGTTACAGCCTTCCCCCCTTAACAAGAATCTCGCCCCGAGATTCGGTAAATCTTAGTGTGGATAGGGGTGCTCATACCAGTGGTTGAGATAAGAAAACCAGGGAAATTTTGGTTTAGGTAGCTCTCGGTTTCCCAGGTGGCTTCTTCTTCAGTGTGATGATTCCATTGAACTTTATACATTTTAATCACTTTCCTCCTGGTCCCTCTTTCTTTTCGATCCAAAATTTTAACCGGGTGTTCGACATACGAGAGGTCGGGTTCTACCAATATTCCTTGTTGTTCCACAATCTCGGTAGGGACTCGAATACACTTCTTGAGTTGAGATACGTGGAAGACATTATGGGTGGCCGTGAGCTGAGGGGGCAGTCGTAATTTGTAGGCTAGGGTCCGCAGCTCTCAAGGATTTCGTAAGGACCAACATAACGGGGAGCTAGTTTGCCTTTGATTCCGAATCTTTGCACTCCCTTGGTGGGTGAAACTCGAAGATAGACATGATCGCCAACTTCGAATTTTAGGGGCTTTCTCCCTTTTGTCGGAATAGCTCTTTTGCCGGGCTTGTATTACTTTTACTTCAAATTAATCTTGAATCTTTCGTCTGTATCCTCTAAGAATTTTTGAAAAATAAGTCGTTGATGACACATACCCCACAGCCCCCGAGCCTTTAATCCAAATTCCAAGGTTTGGAAAAAAGGATCCAAAGAGTCGTGGCATGGTGTTGGCGCTAAACATCGGCTAGGAATAGGCCGATGACCTTCAGCATCGGACCCACGACCCGGGAGAATCTGCTTAACTCCTGTTCGGGTGATTGCCCTGGTGCAGTTCGCGCGGCGTGCCAGTCAATCTGACCTATTGATTGACAAGGAAATAAACGTATTAAATTCCGAGGTTCCGATCGGCTGAGGTTCCGATCTGTCCTGAAAAGCGTATTAGTGAATCGGCCGATTTGCTATGAAGATGATCGGCTATAGATTAGTCGATAATCATGTGACGATTGCAAAGAAAACTACTGGAGTAACTTAAACAATCGCTACGGATGCAACACTTGAAATAGATCTAATCGGTTGTATGATAATGAACAAGGGAAAGTAATGATAAAGCCGATAGTTTCGATCTCAAGCTGGATAACTGGTGATAAAACTAGAACAATAGGTAAAAACCTATAATTCTGGTAAATATCGATAACTAGTGAATAAATCTAAACGAAACAACGGCGTTGCGCCCGAAGTTAAAGCTTAGATGTTATTCGATAAGCGGAACCTACCAATTGGCCGGAGATCGTGTCGATGCAGCCCTGCCAATCTGTACGATCTCGTGAAAGAAAAAGAAGTATTGGCGAAGTCGCCGACTTGAAAGTAAAGTATGATGAAAAAGTAGATTGTTTTTGTTGATTGATTGATGTCTATTCTACAAAACCCTGACTGCTCCTATTTATACCCTAGGACTAAGATTCCTGATCGATTACGATCCGTTACAAACTTGATTTAAATAGAAAACTACTATATCTTTAATATTTTCCTAAAGGAAACGGGCTCCCGCAGAATCTTCTGCCGCCATCTCCTAGTCCAATCCGGACTCTTTCCATTGCTTCACGACCGAGTCGGCGTCATTCTTTGACTAACGTCAGGTCATCTTTGACTGGGATCCTCTGTTGGGATTCCATTGGCTTCATCCCTTATCTGTTGGCGCAAGCTGCATCGCCAATCGGCCGATCCCTAACTGTAGCCTCAATCGGCCGATTCCCAACTGTAGCCTTTAAATCTGCCGCATCGGCCAGTCTCTTCCTTTCCTGACGCCGATTCAACACGTGTCAAAATCCGGCGTCAACACATGCCCCCCAGTTTCGGAGTAAAACATGACTTTTACTTCGAAATTCTTTTTTAATCTCTCCTCCAAAACAAACGGAGCAAAAAATCTCCCTCCGTTTCGCAGTCTTCTACATGATGATTGCAATCTTCTCGAACCGGGCGCTTGAGACAACTGTTCCCCTAGAATTCGTGTAGACGGCGCGGCAAAAATCCCGCCTTTACCCTTTCTCTCTCGGACTGTCTTTAAGTACCGGCGTTCTCCACCGCTTCTTCTCCACGAGCTTAGTAATCTCCTCCCCAGCGAATCACTTTCCATCTCCTCCCAACGCCCTCTCGGTTTCCAACCGCATTCTCCGGCGATCTTCCTCTCGTCTACGATCTGCTTCATCCCTCCAATGGCGGCACCATCAGCACCTCTATGAACCATGGAGGCTCCGCCAGCGACTCCGTCAGCAACGGCGGTTCCATCAGCGACTCCATCGGCGACGATGAGCTTCATCCCGGAGGTAAACATCCGAAACTCTCCTTTTTTACTTTTTACCGCTCAGGCACCTTTTAGATCTATTCTCAGATCTTTCCTTTTCCACCTTTCTTAGGCATTTAGCCACCAAATCACTATTCCCCTTTCCGAAGCCTCTGGTCTCATCTACTTAGGTCCTATGGAGAATCCGGACCCGACTGATTTGATCAACTTAGAAACCCATAGAATCCCTTTCAAGCAATCACCTATGGATTTGGGTCAGTGGTCAGGCGCTTTTAGATCTTGGCCGAATGAAACCCCCGGCTGGAAAGATTGGTACCAGAGAATGGCTAACTCCAAGAGAGTTCAATGGGATGAATTAAAAATCGGCCAGTGCATCAATCTCTCTTTGTCCTAGATGGAGAAAAATGAACCCCTGGTAATAGCAGCCTCCTATTTCTGGTCTGACGCGCTTAATGCATTTCTCTTTGGGCACGGACCCATGACCCCAATGTTGGCCGATGTACTGATGCTGACCGGCCTTGATATTTCCTCCCCCGATACACCTTTTGATTATCTGATCAAACCAACCCATCGGCTAGAGACGAAAGGAATCGGCGGGTGGAAAGGATACATCAACAGAAACATGAGGACCGGGACAATTTCGGAGAGAGAACATACAACATTCTTGATGATGTGGCTAGAGAAGCACTTCTTCTGCGGCAGAGCAGTTGGTCCTTCCTCCAATACACAAGCTCTGGCAGAAGCCCTGTCAATAGGATCCACCATGCCCCTTGGGAAGCATCTGTTAGGATCGGCCTACCACATGATGCACAAAATCGGCGTCAAATTATCAAAAGCAGAGCCGATTGGTAACCCTGGTGGCCCGTGGTGGTTCATCACCCTCTGGCTTAACTTATACATAAGTAAACTCTCCCAGCAGCAAATAGAAACCAAAATATTCCCCAACATTGAGTCAGAGGAGAACCCCACCATACGACGACGGTGTACCTCTTTCGGAGAAGCAGCATCAGTTTTTCCTAGTTGTCAGTTCACTGCCACCCGAACGGCCGAATATTTCAGATGTTTTTACAACGGCTTCAGTGAAGAGACCACCAGCTGGTATCCATACCAGATGACAGAGCCGCTTCTTGAGCTTCCCGTCTACTATGATTCATCGTCCAACTCTTTTGATGGTGATCTCATGGATATTTTGATCAAGCCAGGGATTTTATCGGCAAACTTCTTCTCTGGAAAAGTCTTTCCAACTTATCAATTTTACAACTATCAGTCGCAGCACGGCAATTCGGCTTTGGTCAGCTGCCGATTCAAGTTTATTTTACCGGCCATGCAAAATTCCCAGATGAACTCACCAAGAGCCTCGACTACGGTCGGCTGTGCAATCTAGTGCCAGACTCCAGTACCATCGATCTAAACAACTGGATAGTGGCTCCCTTTGCCGTCCAACAATTAAAATTATGGTGGGCAGAATGGAAGCAGCATCTCTTCTGTTCATCTCCTTCAACATATTGTAATAATCTGGACCCCGACAACATCGACTCAAATGCAGCGGTACTGCCCTTCTCCCAGCCGATTTCAACATTATCCCTTTTCATGCTACAATCTTGCCGCTAACTCGTATTTCCCTTTTCAGTCCGAAAATCAACTTCCCCCGACACGGAGCCGAAGTGGTAGGCCGATAGAGAGCAACCGCCCATACACACCATTCCCACTCATCGGCCATCATGCCCCGACCATCAAAGACATCACCAGCGGCTGATGGAAGCAAACACCGAAGAGGCCCACTTTAAAGAAGACGAGTCACCGAGTGCGTGCCCGCATAGAATCGGCTAATCAATCGGCGGCGGCATCGGCTGAACCTTCAACTACACCAACTTTGCCGATTGCTGAGGAGGTCGATCTCCAGACTGCTACAGAAGTTGGAGCGGCCGCTGCATCATTGTTGGTAGAAGCTGTTCAGGTAATTCCGCACACTTCACATACTTCTAAGTATTCTATCAATATTAACCTCTTCCTTCTGCCAGGCTGCACGAATCACCCCAGCGCAGTCTCCGCAGCAATCGGCTACATCCCAAGCGGAAGCCGAAACGCCAGCGATTTCCCTCATCAGGACCTTCGCTTCTTCCGTTCCCAGGCATTTGAGAAGAACCCCATCAATCGTCTGGTAAAACAAATCGTCTTCGAGTAACACATAATTCATGGCCTAAAAATGCACTCGCCGATCCACCTTCTAGGACGGATCTTTCAAGTAATCGGCAATCTCCTTTCGCCAATCGTCGGCCGCAAGTTCCAGAATCATGGCCCCTTGAATCGGCCGATACCCAGACGCGTGTTGGGCAAGTCTATTGGCCTCTTCATTGTAATTTCTGGGAATGTGCTCAATTACTGCAGACTTGAATTCCTTTAACAACTGGAGGCAATCTTCATAGTAAATCCTTAAGATATCATCTTTGCATTCAGATCTCCCCGTCAATTGATCTACAATGAGCATAGAATCTCCAAAAATTTCAACTACATCAGCTTTCACTTCCTTTAACAATTGGATATCTTTTAGGACGGCTCGGTATTCCGCCTAGTTGTTGGTTGCGGATGCCTCTATCGGTAGAGAGAAATCATAGCTTGCCACCCGAGGCGATACAAGAACGATGTCGATTCCCGATCCGGCTCCACACAAAGAACCATCGAAGTACAGAGTCCACGGAACCGGTTCAACGACAGCAATTTCCGATGCACAATGCTGAGCCACGAAATCGGCCACGACCTGACCCTTGACAGCCTTGGCCGATTCGTACCTTAAGTCAAACTCTGACAGAGCCAGGATCCACTTTCCAATCCGTCCTTTCAAAATTGGCAGTGATAGCATATATTTTACCACATCATCCTTGCATACGACTATGCACTCTGCCGATAACAAATAGTGCCTGAGCTTGGTACACGAGAAATATAGACACAGGCACAACCGTTCCACCGGGGAATATCTTGTTTCGGCGTCCAGGAGTCTTCTGCTGACATAATATACCATCCGTTCTTTTCCTTCGAACTCCTGTACCAGCGCCGATCCGATAGCCTGTTCGTCAGCCGATAAGTATAGTTTGAACGGCTTATCGGGCTGTGGCGGGACTAACACCGGTGGTGAAATTAGATATTGCTTGATATCTTCTAACGCTTTGTGTTGTTCTTCTCCCCACACGAATTCCTGATCGGGCTTCAATTTCAACAAAGGAGTGAAAGGTTGAATACGCCCGAACAAGTTGGATATGAATCTTCTTATAAAATTGACCTTGCCGATTAGGGACTGCAGCTCAGTTTTATTCTGTGGGGCAACAACCTTATTGATGGCAGCTATGGTCTTCCGGTTAACCTCTATCCCGCGCTCATGGACCATGAATCCTAAGAATTGCCCAGCCGACACGCCGAATGCACACTTGTTCGGGTTCATTTTCAACCCATGCTTCCTTGTGCACTCCAATACCTCTTGTAAATCGGCCAGATGTTCCTGATGACCTTTTGACTTGACTATAACATCGTCGATGTAGATTTCCACCGATACACCAATGAGCTTGTGAAAGATATAATTCATAGCCCACTGGTATGTAGCGCCGGCGTTCTTTAACCCAAAGGTCATTACAACCCACTCGAATAAACCGAGGTGGCCCGGACACTTGAAAGCCATCTTCGAAATATCTTCTTCGGCCATTAATATTTGATTGTACCCCACATTACCATCCATGAAACTGATGACTTTATGTCCTGCGGCAGCATCTATCAAGACATCGGCTGTCGGCATCGGATACCCGTCCATTGGTGTAGCCTGATTTAGGTTCCTGAAGTCGATGCATAGGCACAACTTTCCGTTTTTCTTATATATGGGTACAATATTAGAAATCCATTCGGCGTAACGGCACTGCCGAATAAATCTTGCTTCAATCAATCTTGTGATTTCGGCCTTTATATCAGGTAGAATTTTAGGGTTGCACCGTCGTGCAGGCTGCTGATATGGCCGATATCCTGGTTTTATAGGCAACCGGTGTTCGATAATGGACCGGTCTAGGCCAGGCATCTCATGGTATTCCCGAGCAAAGCAATCTTTGAATTCTTTTAATAAACTTATCAATCTACATTTGTAATTGGGATCCAGGATAACACTACTATACGTCGGCCTTGGCTCGCTACCATCTCCTAAATCCACCATCTCCAATGAATCGGCCGACGTAAATCCATGCCCAAGCTTCCCGTCTTCTCGGATGAACTGATCCATCTAATTTGAATCTTCAGAGCCGACTGCTTGGATCGGCTGTAGACCAAAATCGGACACTTTCAGGAAATCAATGTCCCAAGTTCTACCAGATATACACTTGACGTGTTCACAACTCCATTGTTGCATATCGGCCGCCGCAACACTGTAGGTAGAATCGGCGGTGACTATCTCTGTACTGTCGCCGACCCACTGTACGAGGCATTGGTGCATTGTAGACGGGACGCAGCAATTCGCGTGTATCCAATCGCGACCGAGCAACATGTTGTAGGACCCCTTACCATTAATAATAAAAAAGGTAGTGGGAAGGGTCTTACTACCCATGGTTAGACACGTTGCCTTCGAAGTGTTTGAGCATCATGTCCATCTTGGTCAGGTCTTCATCGCTTTTGCCTAACTTCCAGAACATGGCATATGGCATGATATTGACTGCAGCGCCTCCGTCCACTAGTAGCCTGGTAACGGGTCGTCCGTTAACGTGTCCTTTAAGAAATAGAGCCTTGAGATGTTGCCGTTTTTCATCTTCCGGTTTCTCAAAAGTGGCTGTCATCGGCTCCAAAACCATCTACGCCATTTGCTCCTCCATCCTTGTCGCTTTATCGCGATCGGCGGGCGTCATGAACTCCATCGGCAATATGAACACCATGTTGACATCAGCTGCCGATTCTTGATTGTCGCCCTCCTTATTGTTGTTTCTCTTGGGGCGCCAGACCCGAGACCTATCGTTTTTCTTATCCAGCACCTGCCTCTGCTCTTCCTCTTGTTGTTCCCATTGGCGCGGACGTTGGATCCTTCATTTTTGAGATTTGGACAGTCCATCCGGGCACCACCTAGGGTTCACTGGTTTGGCCGGTGGTTTGGCATGCTCCCAGTCTGGTCCCCTTCCTAGGGTGTTTTCATTAACACCCTAGCATCAGCCATTTCTTCTAGCCGATCGTGTACGCTGGTTCTGCCCCCCAGTCGCTTCTGCTGGTTGATCCTGCCCTTCGACCGGTCATACAGGTCAACTCTGCCCCCCAGCCGATCATGCACTTAAAGGCGCCAACCATCTTGTTCGCGCCAGTTTCTACTGATCGGCTCTGATCCTCTGTCTCTGAAGCGCGATCTTTTGAGCGGGCGATCCTTGCGACTTGATCCGCTGCACTCAGGGCAATTATTGGCTGATGGCAATCTGAGGTCATTTTCCCAGCAATGGATGAAGAACGGACATCGCCAATGATCTTCGTGTCAGCGTATCATCTCATCGTGGTGTCTCGACCTTTCCTGCTGCCGCCGATATTTGCTGAGTAAGAATTGGGAAGTGACGGGTCTACGCGATCGTTCTGATCCTTCGCCCTCGTCTTCAATCCGTCTTTTCCCTTTGACATCGTTTATCATAACCTGCTTTCTGGGGTCCACGGCGCCGCTTCTTCTAGCCGATTCCGACGTCTGCACCTTGGTTTGGAGTGAGTTTTTTCCCATGTCAACCATGCTGGCAGGGAAAGGATGTTGATCAATCTTCATCGGCTTTACTGGCTTCGCCGGGACTTCGAACTTGAGTCTGCCTTGCTCAATGGCCGACTGTATCTGCTGACGGAAGATCTTGCAATCATTTGTGTCATGAGATGTAGTGTTGTGCCATTTGCAATACTTCTTCTTTTTGAGCTGATCGCCCGAAGGAATGGTGTGGTAAGGTGAGAGCTTGATCTGCCCCTCTTGGAGAAGTAAGTCAAAAATTTTATCGGCCTTTGACATGTCAAAACCGAACGCCTCTGGTTCTTTCTTGCCGAAAGGGCACGATATCGGCTTTTTCCCTTTGACCCATTCTGCTAGGCCGATTTCTTCTTCTTTCTCAGATTCAGACCCTTCCAAATATGCCACCTTTTTTCTGGAAATTCCTCTGCTGCTCAAACGGACGTACTTCCTAACCGGCCAATCGGTGAACGATCTGACTTAAGCTTTCAAATTCTTGTGAGGTGTACCTCTCCTTGATATTTGGCAAGAGGCCTTGGAAGGCGATGTCAGCCAACTGAGCATCGGTCAGGGCTAGGGTATAGCATTTGTTTCTGACCTCTCTGAACCTCTGTATGTAACCAGTTACTGGTTTGTCGCTCCTTTGCCTGAGCCTGGTCAAATCTGAAAACTTCATCTTGTGGACCCCCGCGTAGAAGTACTTCTGGAATTGCTTTTCCAGATCAGCCCAAGTAACGATGGAATTGGGTGGTAAGGTAGTGAACCACTGGAATGCCGACCCAGATAGAGACGACGAGAACAGACGCACCCGCAGAGCATCTTGTGTGGCGGCTTCCCCGCACTGGATGATGAATCTATTTATGTGCTCCACGGTTGAGGTGTCATCCAGCCCCGAAAATTTGGTGAAGTCAGGAACTTTGTACCGATGGGGAAACGGCAGTAGATCGTAGGCCGATGGGTATGGCGTCTTGTACGTATAAGTTTGTACTTTCGGCTTTAACTCAAATTGGTCTTGAATTACCTCCGCTATTCTTGCTGTCCAATCCACCTGCTGCTGATGAACAACTGGTCGGGACGCCGGCGTATGTTGGTGGATCGGCGGCGGTACAGCCGGGTGATGGAAACAAGCGTGTGGCGGATTCTGTTGCATCGTGGCCGTCTGAGCAGTTGACAGCTGATGGCGAAGCGAATCTGCCGCCCCATCGTACATCGTCATCGGCGCCGTGCTTCTGAGTGCTTCTGCGGCATCTGCCCCCCTGCCAATTTCTGACATGGCCGGTTGATACTGAGGGACCGTCGGCTGGACGGCCGAATGGAACGTTGCCTGGATCGGATAGCTCCCATGTTCGGTTGATTGATCAGGAAAAGCCGCCGTTGCTGGTGCCCCCCAAGGTACTGAGTTTGAGGGCAGCGATTGCACGGAAGCAATCTGGAAAGGCTGACGTGGCGCTTGCGATCGAAAACATGGTGCACCGTTATACCCTGGAGGCATGGAAGGCAACGAAGTGTTGTATCCTTCATGTTGCGTCGACATCGGCTGAGGAGCCGAGTGAGACGTGCCTGGTAAGCTTACCAGAGAACTGATGACGGCGTTATACACCGTGTTGGTCATTACTGAGGATTGGTCGATGAAAGCCTGATAGACGGACTGTTGAATCATATCGGACATCTTGCCCGAATCCTCAGCGATGGTGATGTGGCGGGGAACTGGAAGAGGAGCTTTCTTGATTGTCTCCCCGCTTCTGGTATGACTGAAAGATTGCAAATACACCCTTTTGTAGTCTTCTAGGTGTCTTGCCAGTTCCTCTTTCTGGTCATCCTTGAGATCTGCTTCCGTAACCTCAATGATGTTGTTCAGAGAAACTTCGGTGGTTTTTGACATGTTGGGTGTTGAGGTTGTCCCACCGGGCGTGCCAAAAGTGTGTTGGCGCTAAAAATCGGCCAGGAATCGGCCGATGACCTTCAGCGTCGGACACACGACCCGGGAGAATCTGCTTAACTCCTGTTCGGGTGATTGCCCTCGTGCGGTTCGCGCGGCGTGCCAGTCAATCTGACCTATTGATTGACAAGGAAATAAACGTATTAAATTCCGGGGTTCCGATCGGCTGAGGTTCCGATCTGTCCCGAAAAACATATCAGCGAATCGATCGATTTGCTATGAAGATGATCGGCTATAGATTAGCCGATAATCATGTGACGAGTGCAAAGAAAACTACTGGAGTAACTTAAACAATTGCTACGGATGCAACACTTGAAATAGATCTAATCGGTTGTATGATAATGAACAAGGGAAAGTAATGATAAAGCCGATAGTTTTGATCTCAAGCTGGATAACTAGTGATAAAACTAGAATAATAGGTAAAACCTATAATTCTGGTAAATATCGATAACTAGTGAATAAATCTAAACGAAATAACGGCGATGCGCCCGAAGTTAAAGCTTAGATGTTATTCGATAAGCGGAACCTACCAATTGGTCGGAGATCGTGTCGATGCAGCCCTGCCAATACGTACGAACTCGTGAAAGAAAAAGAAGTATTGGCGAAGTCACCGACTTGAAAGTAAAGTACGATGAAAAAGTAGATTGTTTTTGTTGATTGATTGATGTCTACTCTACAAAACCCTGACTGCTCCTATTTATACCCTAGGACTAAGATTCCCGATCGATTACGATTTGTTACAAACTTGATTTAAATAGAAAACTACTATATCTATAATATTTTTCTAAAGGAAACGGGCTCCCGCATAATCTTCTGCCGCCATCTCCTAGTCCAATCCGGACTCTTTCCATTGCTTCACGACCAAGTCGGCGTCATTCTTTGACTAACGTTAGGTCATCTTTGACTGGGATCCTCTGTTGGGATTCCATTGGCTTCATCCCTTATCTGTTGGCGCAAGCTGCATCGCCAATCGGCCGATCCCTAACTATAGCCTCGATCGGCCGATTCCCAACTGTAGCCTTTAAATCTGCCGCATCGGCCAGTCTCTTCCTTTCCTGACGCCGATTCAACACGTGTCAAAATCCGGCGTCAACACATGGAGTATGTGTTTTTGAAATGAATTGATGGTAACTCTCAGTTAATTTGTTTTGAAATTTGAATAACCCCTCTTTTCGGGAGTCTATCCCTGAAAAGATGGCTAGTTCAAATAACTTCCTCAAAAAACCCTTGAATACCGATCAAATCAAATCGTTACCCCGAGAAAGTAGCTTCACGCACCCAGCCCCCGAGCATGGGAGCGAGGGAGCCAGACGAGTAGTCGAAGATATGGTGGGTGCCCTGTCGCGCCCAGCCCCTGAGCGAGGGAGCCAGATGAGTAGTCGAAAATACGGCGAGTGCCCTGTTGCGTCCAGCCCCTGAGCGAAGGAGCCAAACGAGCCGTCGAAGGCACGGCGAGTGCCCTGTCGCGTCCAGCCTCTGAGCGAGGGAGCTAGATGAGCCGTCGAAGGCACGGCGAGTGCCCTGTCGCGCCCAGCCCCCGAGCGAGGGAGCCAGACGAGCCGTCGAAGGCATGGGGAGTGCCCTGTCGTGCCCCTGCAAGGTAAACATGAAAATGTGTTGTAATTGATATACATGATATCGAGTCGGGAGCGAATCCCAGCATTGTAAAATGCATGTAAAAATTTTTGGGTCTTGCTCTTGTTAGGCTGTGTAATTTTCCCAGGTGGTTAGCCTGTTATATTTAGGCACCTGATCCCTGATCGTAGCCGTAGCCCATAGCACAGCGAGCTTGGCCGCGCGCACGCGTAGGAACATAGCTGTACAGAAGAGTCGAGGTTTCACGGATTAAGGCGTGTACTACCTCAGTATTTTAGTAACCGTTAAGAGAAGGTAACAAAAGTAGATATAAGTAGTCGGCATGCTACAAAGAGGATGCGCGGTGTGCATAAAGCAGTCGGCGAGAGCGCGTGTTGTGGCGCGCATGGCCATAGGGTGTAACTGCTGTGAGCCCGTCACAACTCAGTGTACCAAGCGCGTGGGCGGCACCATACGAACTCGATGTACCAAGCGTGTGGGTTGTTAGCAAACCCTAGAGGTAGTCAATCATGGAGTAGCTTCCGAGGATAATTCCCGTCGAGAGGCATACCAAAGAAGTAACCGATCCTGTTAAGAACAAGTCGGAAAGTCGGAAAAGGTATAAGTGACTTAGCTTGATTCGCGGACGATTGTCGCCGAAGCCGTAGCGCTTGTCGATGGAGCCGCGATGGTTTGTTCATGAAACCCGACTAGTCGGAGTTGATTCCGACTAGTTCTTGGCGGTGCAAGGACCCTCTCGACTAGTTTTGTAGTAGAAATGAGTAGACGAAGTAGACGAAGTGGTTGTCGGCGAACGTTGGCGGACGTTGATGTGGTAGAGCTTGCATACATCTTCTATGTACTCTGAGCAAAGAATCTTGATTCTTTAAGCTTCATGGTAGTCCTCATGTGCGCGTAGCAGAATTAATATTCAATTTGCTTTTGCACGGAGGAAAAAAAGGTAGTCCGAGCAGACTGTTCGCCTCTGCCTTGCATCTCGTATGTCTCTGCCTTGGTATTGATGTGAGTGTATGGCTAGCTAATCAACTCCGTGTAGATGGATTATAGTGGCGCTGTGCTGCGGCTTTGTTTGGATGGATTGTTGATATCCGAGCCTTGGTACTTGACGAAGCACAGCATCAAAAACCGAGGTGAAGGCTTCCAACCAGAAACTGATCTGGATCAAAACTCGGCGTCAGCTCCCAATCGGATCAGGTCATGAGTCACGACTCGGCGTCAACTTCTAACTCGATTTGGGTCAGGACTCGTCCAGCGCCGGATTGATGCAGGGTAGGACCCGGCAACGTGAATTCAATACTCCATAGCCCTTCCCGATGAGGTGCTGGGTTCTTCTGGTGTGCATAGCTCGGGCGTATGCTGCTGCTCCGGCCTCGCCCAGCTCTTCTTGGATTGCGTGCGACGGCCATCACGAAGCAAGCATGTAGCATCCATCACGCGGTGCTTGATCAAAAGTGATCCACGCCACGCGGATTAAAAAGAGAAAAAAAATTATGAGTCGCCGCAGAAAAAACTAGATAGATCTAGTAATAATATTTGGAGCGACTCACCCAATTGATGATTAATGCCATCGAGCTCGCCGGGGGATCGTCGATGAACACCCCTACCTGGCGCGCCAGCTGTCGGTTATTTTCCATCAAGCCCACCGAGGGATACCCCCAAGGTGGTAGGTTGTAAGTAGGGTGTCGCCGAGATCAGGAACTCGAAGGTGCAAGGAACACAAAGTTTAGACAGGTTCGGACCGCCGAGAGCGTAATACCCTACGTTTTGTGTGGTTTGTATTGCCTTAGAGGTTATGCGTATGCATGTTCTGTTTTGGAGGGGTCCCTGCCCACCCTTATATAGTCTGGGGGGACAGGGTTACATGAAAATCCTAGTCGGGATGACCTGAGGAGTCCTACCCAGGTACGTTGTTGGGTAGTTTCCTTACGTCCGACTAGTCCTAGCCCTATACGACTAGTTACAATGAGGATAAGGTATGGCCCATGCGTCATCCCCTACCACAAGAATATGTATGCCAAGTGTGCAGTCCCGCTGCCCCGGGTCTGACACCGACCAAGGAATTGACAAGTCCCTGATGTACTCTTCCTATCTACCTTGCAATAGGCATAATCCGAATCAGAATAGCCAAGTAGATTGAAAGTGGAATTTTTGGAATACCACAAGCCAAGGTATGGAGTGAACACGAAATATCTTAAAATTCTTTTAACTACCATGAGATGACATTCCTTAGGATTAGCTTGAAACCTTGCACACATGCACACACTAAGCATAATATTGGGCCTACATGCACAAAGGTAAAGAAGAGATCCTATCATGAGCGATATACCTTTTGATCCACGGCCTTGCCATCTTCATTAAGATCAAGTGTCCATTTATTGGCATTGGTGTCTTGATGGGCTTAGCATTCTCCATGTCAAACTTCTTCAACATGTCTTTAGTGTACTTGGTTTGACAAATGAAGGTGCCTTCCTTGAGTTGCTTGATTTCAAATCCAAGGAAGAAGGTCAACTCGCCTATCATGGACATCTTAAATATTTTGGTCATAATTACTAAAATCCTCGCACCAAGATTGGTTAGTAGAACCAAATATAATGTCATCGATATATATTTGGCATACAAAAATATTTTTATCAACTTTGCGAGTAAAGATAGTATGATCGACTTTGCCTATCTCAAAACCTTTCCTTAAGAGAAAATCTTTAAAGTATTCATACCATGTTCTAGGTCCTTGCTTCAACCCATAGAGCGCCTTATGGAGTGTTGGCACTTCTTAGCCTTTACGAACTAATCCGCAAGCGCACCGATTTTGCTTTCACCAGGGAGTTTACCTAGGATATCGAATCCAAGGAACGACACACGCTACCAGACCTAGAAGTAATCAACCGGACCCACCAAGAGAGAGGAGGTAAGAGGGTAGAGGGCTTAACTTCAGTTAGCCAACTCACTACCCATATAACTAGAAGCTATACTAACTTGATCTACTTCGGCGGCTGGGGCGGAAGGACCACAGACTGAGGGAGAAATGAGGGGTCCAACTCGGCCAACGATCTACTGCTATGAAAACACCCGAACATGGTGGACTACAAGGGATGGACTGGGCTGTCACCACCTGCCGCCTACCACATCAGTTCTGTTTGGTGGAACACAACCCAAGATAACTATCAAGCCTAAGCACCACGCTTCAACTATCCAGTTACTGACTTCCGCGCACGTTAAGGCAAGAAGAAACCCCAAATGGCCAGGCTTGCTGAACCACACCGACAAGGGATCCCGTAGATCAAAGAAAGTAAACTTACTAGGTACTGTAAGTAAAGAGAAAGACTAGCGAGATACTGAAGATAAACGAGGAACTTACTTTGATAATATTCCCCTGAGGTGGATACAAAAGTGGAGAAGGACCAAGAGAAAACTACAGCTCCTTTCGTAGCTCGGCTCTTGCACAAGCTCTCACCTCACTCTCTCCCTATTCTACAACTGAACTGGTGCTACTAAGAATCTCACTTCTCTCTTGGATGGTATGTCTTACAAATGAGAAATGGAGCTCTATTTATAGCAGCTAGAGGTCGATAACCGGTGAAGGGCGTCAAGACCACGCGACCTTGGCAGTTATCATAGCTTCCACGCAAAGTTGAGCATCAGTGGCTGACAAATGGGGCCGGTCAGCCTCCCCCAGGCCGGCCGGCCTGGGGGTGGTGCCACTTGGCACCGCCTCTCGCGTGGACGTCCTTGATCGCTTCCTGAAGTCGGTAACTATTGCTTTTTAGTTAAGCAACGGTTTTGGACATGCATGCGGGCCCTTTGATCCGTGTGTGAAGCCTTTCGGGTCCTTGGATCAAACCGACTTCAAGTGCACAATCCCTGATCCTCCTGGATGTGTTTCTTAACTCCTGGATAGATGACGTGGCCGGAGGAGGGGGAGCCAGGCCGGCCGGCCTGGGATTTCTCCCATTTCGGCCCAAATGCGCACACTAAGTTCCTGAAATGAAAATTGCAACAAAACTTGTGGAACTTGTTAGTGTGGTTAGTTTTAACTCAGTTTTGACTTGTAAACCATGAAAACCGGAGAAATGTTGGTGGTAAAAATCATCGAAATCGACCGCCAACATGGAGCTTGTAGACGTGATTTGGAAATTTGGGATCTTCAAACCCGGCGGTTGCTCAACATATACCAATTCGGAGATTGGTCCATTGAGAAATGCACTCTTCACATCCATTTGATATAGCTTGAAATCATAGAGAGTAGCATAGGCAAGCAAGATACAAATTGATTCAAGCCTAGCTACCAGAGCATACGTCTCACCAAAGTCCAAACCTTCGATTTGTGTGAAGCCTTCAGCAACTAACCTTGCCTTGTTTCTTGTTACCACGCCATGTTCATCTTGTTTGTTTCGAAAGACCCACTTGGTTCCAATGACATTTTGCTTTGGTCTTTCTACTAAAGACCAGGTTTCATTCCTTATGAAGTTGTTCAACTCTTCTTGCATGGCCATCACCCAATCCGGATCATCCAAGGCTTCATCTACCTTAAGAGGTTCCAAAGAAGAAACAAACGAGTAATGTTCACAAAAGGTAGCCAAACAAGAACGGGTGGTTACCCCTTTACTTATGCTTCCATGGATTTTATCCACGGGATGACTCCTTAGAATGGTGTGGTGAACTCTTGGATGTGGATCTGATGATTGATGTTGAATAGGTTCAGCTTCTTCTTCAGCTTGATGACGATCTTGATGTGTATTTGAAGATTCATCTTCAGAAGTCCGGATAACCAGCCTTCTCTCCGGATTGTCCGGGCAGGAGACCCGAAGTCCCCGGACGGTTGCCCGAAGTTTTTGGGCTACGCGGTGGAGTTTGTTGTGGATGAATCTATGAATACCACTTCATCTTCATCATCTTGATCAGGTGGTTCTTGAGGCTTTATTTCAATTGTAGCTAGCTTCTTGATTGCTTTGCTTGGTGATTCTTCCGTACCTACAACATTATCAACTTGCTCCCCTTGAGAGCCATTAGATTCATCAAATCTCACGTCACACGCAACTTCAACACAACCAGTGGTTTTGTTGAAGACACGATAGCCATGAGCATTTGAGGCATAACCAAGAAGTAAACCTTCATCAACCTTAGATGCAAACTTAGAGTTCTTGGGCTTCTTGTTGAGAATGAAGCACTTACTTCCAAAAACTCTAAAATAAGACACGTTAGGCTTCTTACCAAGTAGAAGCTCATATGCCGTCTTGTTCAAGATCTTGTGTAGATAGAGGCGGTTGATAGCATGACACGTTGTGTTTATTGCATCCGTCCAAAATTGATCCAAGATCTTGTATTCATCAAGCATTGTTCTTGTGGCCACGATGACAATTCTATTCTTTCTCTCAACAATTCCATATTGTTGAGGCGTGTATGGTACCGAGAACACATGACCAATGCCTTCTTCATCTAGATATGCTTCTATGTTGGTATTCTTGAACTCGGTGCCATTGTCGCTTCTTACTCTTTTGATCTTTGTCTTGAATTCATTTTGTGCTCTTTTTGCAAACCTCTTGAATATTTCTTGTACTGCACTTTTGTCAAACAAAAAGAACACCCAAGTGAAACGAGACTAATCATCAACAATGACTAAGCCGTATTTGTTACCACCAATGCTTATGTAGGCCACCGGACCAAAAAGATCCATGTGTAGAAGTTCAAATGGCTTGACGGTGGTCACAATGCTCTTTGATGGATGAGGAACACCAACTTGCTTTCTAGCTTGTCATGCACTACAAAAATGATATTTCTCAGAAGAAACATTTGTTAGTCCTAGGATGTGATCCCCCTTTAGAAGCTTGTTCAGATTTTTCATCCCAACTTGAGCTAGTCGGTGATGCCATAACCAACCCAAGCTAGACTTGGCCACAAAACATGTGTCCAGTTGAGCTTTCTCTTGTGAAAAATCCACTAAATAAAGCATTCCCTTGAGCACACCCTTGAAGGCAACCAAGTCATCGCTTCTTCTAATGATGTTCACACCCTCATTAGTGAACAAACAATTGAAGCCCGTATCACAAAGTTGTGAGATGGACAACAAATTGTAACCAAGCAATTCAACCAAAAGTTCTTTTGAGAGTGAGAATTTTGTGTTTAGAACAATGTTACCAGTCCCAAGTACTTTTCCTTTGTCATTTCCGGCAAATCTTATGTAGTGCTCTCCACTTGATGCTTTTAGTTGATTGAACATGCTTTCTTCTCCGGTCATGTGATTTGTCCATCTACTATCGATCACCCAAGTTGATCCACCGGAGTAGTAACCCTACAAAACAAGATTACTCTTTTCTATTAGGTACCCAAAAATACTTGGGTCCTTAAAGGTTAGTCACAAGCACCTTGGGCACCCACACATAGCTTTTCACCTTAGTGTTCCATGTGCATTTACCCACAAACTTAGCAACCACTTTACCATGGTGGTTCCTAGTCAACACATAGTTTGCATAAAAGGATACATGAGAGGATGATCCTTGGGACTTGGAGTTGTTTGTGTTTGAGGTTTGGAACTTGTCTTGCTTTGATGAAGATGCAACAATCTTGGCACCTTCTTCACATGTACTGCCTCCCTCAACAAACTTGACATGACTACACTTCTGTGCCTTACCATTTCCCTTGCTAATGGGAGTAGTCATGTCCACAAGACCACCTTTTGCTCCAATAGCGGCCGTCTTGTTGTTCTTGACACATCGGATGGTATGTGGTGTGTCATCCTCATTCTTACCAAGTCTCTTACCTTTCTCAAAGCCATACTTGTTCATGTACATTGATCCAAACCCTTTGGTGTGCTTCTCAAACTCACCTATCTTCAATGAAGGATTTGTCTTGGGAGCTTGCTCATGAGAAGATTCTTCAACTTGCAATAGTTGAGTGAGTCTAGTAATCTCTTTCTTCATGGCATTCACTTCGGCATGGTTAGTAGCACAAGCTTGAATATCAATATTATAACAACGTGCACAACCATTGCTTGTTGATGAACTAGATGAGCTTGATTTCTGAAAAGTCTTAGAAGAGCTTTCTAGAAAGAAAAGTGTTGAATTCAACTTCAAGTCCCTTATGAATGGTTTGTAAGCTTGTTAAGCTTTCTTGAAGTTTCTCATTATCACTCTTCAAGTTAACATTAGTGTCATTGACTAAGGAGAACTCATTAGTTAAATCATCCACTTTCTTCTTTTCACGAGTGACTCTTGCACCTCAAGAAGAATGTCATCCTTGGCCATGAGTGAGTCCTCAAGCCTCTTGTTTTCCTCCCTTTCATTGGTGAGGTTCCTTTCAAGAGCTTCGGATTTTTCCCTCTCAAGCCTAAGAAATTCTTTATGTGATTCAAGAGTCTCATCTAGATCATCTAGTTTCATCATGAGGTTCATTATTTTAGTTGCGGCCTTTGTGCCATATTGTTTAATAAGATTAGCAATTTCACTTTCCTCATCTAGTTCATCATCCGATGAGTTTGGAGATGTCACCTTTATGTTTTTCGCCATGAGGCACATCATTGGAGCTAGATCTTCATCATCGGTGAGATCTTCAAATAGGCTTGTAGGGTGAGGTGGAAAAGCTTCCATGGCCATGGTTGCAACTTCTTCATTGTCGGAGTCGCTTTCTTCATTGGAATCCCATTCTAGGCCAAGATGAGTTTCACCGACGGACTTCTTGTATCTTGGCTTGTTCCTTCTTGATGAGCTCTCCTTGTTGTCCTTGTTCTTGTTCTTTTCTTCCACACCATCCGCAATGAAATGCCCAATTTTCTTGCAACCAAAACAAGGCCGGTTGGATCTCCTTCTAGAATCATACTTGCCCTTGCCTTTCTCAAAGTTCCAGAAGTTTCTCTTCCTCAAAACTCTTCCAAAGTTCTTGATGAAGAAAGCCATTTGCTCATCAACCAATTTATCATTTTCTTCATTGCTTGAGTCTTCATTCTTTGAGGATGATTGAGTAACCTTTTCTTTGCATTTGGATTGAGCTTGGAGAGCCAACCCATTGTTTTTGATGGCTTGTTCTTGAAGTTTGGCCAAGTCTTGATTGATTTTGACTCTCTTCAATTGATCATGATGTGCTTCTATTCTTCCAAGAATATTTTCAGCGGTGAAGTGCTTGAATCCAACTTTCGGCTCTTATCAAACTAGGGAGAGTGACATCCCTAGCCATGTAGACGGTCAAGAGCTTGTCCACAATCTCACGATCACCCCATTTATCACCTCCAAGTGACTTGATTTGATTTGTGATCTTCTTTAAGCGGTTGTACATTTCCTTGACGGATTCATATTTCTTCATAGAGCATAGACTTAGCTCATCCTCTAAAGTCTTGATCCTTGATTCACTAACCTTTCTTGAGCCTTGATGATTTACTTGGAGTGTATCCCAAGCGTCCTTAGCGGTGCGGGAATCCTCAATCTTGTCAAATTACTCGAAACTAATGGAGGTGTGAAGAATGTTCAATGCTTGATAGTTCCGTTGTATAACATAAGCTTGGAGTGGTGTAGGTGTTTCATCTTCATTCAAAATCTCACATCCAACTTCAACAACTTTCCAAAGGTCCTTGTGAATAGCACACAAGTATCCAATCATCTTTGTTCTCTTTTGATTATAGCTGGTCCACTCAAAGTAAGGCGGCTTCCCCATGTGAATTGAGGCATTGTGATCGGTTGGGAGTTGAAATGTGTAATCACCACCAACTTGGTGATAGCTTGCTTTCTTTTTCATCTTTGAAGTGCTTGTAGATCTTCCTTTACGATCCGAGTCGGAATCACTTGACTCGATCACAATCTTGGTAGTTGATTTTACTTTCTTCTTTTGCAATTGCCTTCTCTTCTTTCGAGCCTTCCATTCTTCATACGACAACTCTTCATCGGTTGTCTCCAATTCATCTTCCTCATCTTCATGTGTGTTGTTCTTTTTCTTCTCTTTTGACCCACTTGTTGCAGTGGCTTTCTCATCATCGGGTTTGCCTCCCGAGGTGTTGTCCTTGTCTTCTTTATTCGTAGGATTGGTTTGATTCTTGGGACCACTTGACATCTTGAGTCTTCGAACGGTTAAGCCCTAAGATGGAGAAACCTACTCTGGTACCAATTGAAAGGACCACAAGATGCCTAGACGGGGGGTGAATAGGCAATCTGCAACTAAAAAACACTTTTTGAACAGTTAGTTAACAGGTAACCCGGATACTCCGGGTTTACGTACGGAGAGTCCGGACTTTGGGTCCGGAGTGTCCGAACAAGAACACTCAACAACAAAAATACAAAATTTAACGCTGGAAATTGAATCAAGTAAATTTGTAGGTACCTATGTATCCTATAGAGTGTATGTCAACAATTGCTTTCACCTATAGACTAGTAAACTAGTAGATCGGCCTCAAACCCTAGAAATAAGATAGCACAAGCAAGAACCAAGAAAAAACAAGTAACAAGCATACAAAGAGACAATGATTTGTGTTATCGAAGTTCACTCCCGAAAGAGCTACCTCTCTGTTGAGGAAGGATTCAAGAAACAGCGTTCAAGAACCCCTATGCTCCTCACACAAGGGCGAGATCACCTCTCAAGCCCAAGGTTACTTAATATGTGACGGAGGTAGACCCAGGTACCTCCCCGCCGAGTGGAGATGGCTACCCGGCTAGACAACTCCGCCAAAACGACCCGGCGTCGAGGCACCCGGCTGGACGGTGGGCAGGATCCCTTGGGGTCAGGATCTAGGTCGAGATGGATAGGCATGATCTTGTGTATCTTAACCGATCGGATTTTTTGTAACAACCCAAGTAAATCTACCCTAACTTATAACCCACGGCTGTTCGGATATATAAGGGGGTCATGGGAGGACCCATAGGCAATTCGACTCAACCCATTCAGCTCATACTACAAACCCTAATACAAACCCCCAAACACAGGACGTAGGGTGTTACGCTCCTCGCGGCCCGAACCTGTCTAAGTCCATGCGTCTTCGTGTTACCATCAAGTTCACGGGCTCTCTTCGATCTACCCCGCCTACAAATCTACTACTTGGGGCAACCCTTTGCAGACTTGCCGGAGTGCAAATCCGACAGTTGGCGCGCCAAGTAGGGGGATCTCCAGGGTCCTCTTAGCGAACTTGATGGCATCCAATTCCGGCGTCTTCTTCTCCGTGCAAGTGACGCTCCAGATCCAGGCCACCGCCGGCCACTCCATCATCTTTGGAAGCTTTCCGGAGATGTCTGCTCCCAAGAGCTCATTGCCAAGCTCATCTGTCTCCAAGACAGAAAGCCTCCAGGGTTCCAGATCCAATCTGACCCTCTCCAGCTCAGTGCTGCACCAGGTGGATGACCTGTCCATCCATAACGAGGCCCAAAACCCCTTGCAGACGACCCATCGCCTGCGCATCAATATCAACGATATCCTCGCGGGTTTGGTCTGAGTCGATGCCTCCCTGGCCAAGTACATCGAGCTCCTCCGTTTATTCGGACCAGATCCGATCTTTGATGGAGAAGCTGCGCCTCTCCGACCTGAGTCAACCCAGCGTTGACCAGATCGGATCTGACACGCGGTCCTAGGACCACAAGCTGGCTACCAGGAGGTCCTCTTCACCTTCCCGCCCAACCCAGTGAGCTCTCCGGATCGGCGGGAGATCTCACGTTGTTTCCTTCAACAAAGCTTTTGTCGAAGGAGAGGATGATGATGCCAAGCGTCAACGACTCCAACGCAACCAGAACCACCAAACACAATGCACCAACGAGGCCGCCATCAACCATGCTGAAGAAGATGTCCGAGACGCCGAGGGTCCCAACCCACGGGTTCCACCCCGATGCGCGCCGGCGACCCCGCGGAACCTCGACGATGACTTCATCCTCGAGTGCGACGTCCAGAACATCTTCGCCACCCCATCTGCCAACCTGGTCGCCGCATTCGAGGTATTGGAGACTCAACCTCACTCACCCGAGCTTGAACGAGCTCGAAGTCATCTGCATGTTGCTGCTGCTTAGGTCCAGCGCTTGAGGAAGGACTACTCGTCTCTATGATCCCAATCTAGTTGTTCTCGCCACTCCACAGCCCGTCACCATGACGGCAAAAAAGTCAACCAGCCAGAACTACGCTCCAACCTTCACAACTGCGACATTCAACCCGTCATCAACAATCGACACCGCAAACATGACGAGGCCGAATGGGAGCGTCGCCGCAAGTACAATGAGTAGTACGGCCCACCTGGTGCTAACCGGGGAGGCCGGGATTGCCATGGCAACACCGACCACCGCCCACATCGACCCTAGCAGTCCCCGATCGACCTCGATGACGATGTCACCGGGGACCTAGACGGCTTCTTTGCCTTCTCCAGCCGACTCCGCGGAGTCTCGTGGCCCTCCATGTTCAAGCCGGTCGGCATCGACAAGTTCGACGGCGACTCCGACCCCAAGACGTGGTTGCGCACCTACAACATCACGACCGGGCGGCGAGCGGCAACACCGACATCATGGCGGCCTACTTCCCGGTCATGATGAGTCGCCATGCTCTCAACTTGCTCGAGGGACTCTGTCCTGGCTCCATCAACAGCTGGCAGGACCTCTGCACCACCTTCGTCAACCACTTCCAAGCTTCATGCCGGGGTCCCAAAACCAGATGGGATCTAGGCAGCGTCACTCAGCAACCTAGCGAATCCCAGCGCACCTACACTAAGAGGTACTTCACTAACCGTAACATGATTACGGATGTTGATGACAGGGACGTCATCCACTACTTCCACCAAGGGCTGCACAACATCGAGCTCTGGTGCAAGATGTTCGAGAGCAACCCCAAAACCGTCTCTAAGATGATGCTCATCGTCAACAAGCACGCCGACATGGAGGATGCTGGCGCACCATCACCACAAGGACCGGCGTCACTCCGACGACCGGCCCAAGCAGCGACACGACGATCGCCAACGACCCGACGGTCTACCATCTTGCCACAACTCCGGCAAGCATAACGACTGACCCGACAACACCGTCGCAGTCGCAGATCGACCACGACAGTGCACCTCCCTCAACCAGGAGGAGCTGGATCGACTCCTCGATGACAAGTGCCCCTAGCACAAGGACTCCAACCACATGGTGCGAGAGTGTCACGCACTCCTTAACAGTGTGGCCCAGGACGACCCCAAGCATCCTCGCTACGATGATCGTGACAAGCCAAGCAGCTCCAAAACCTCCAGGGATCGAGGACGCCGGAATGACTCGCCCAGGCAAGATCGCGACAACCAAGGCAACAAGTCCCCAGCAGACCTCCAGGAGGCGGATCGGGCGGTCAACTTCATCTTTGGTGGCCCCAGGACCCCAAGGTGCTGACGTCGCCTCAAGCTTGATCAACGCGAGGTCAACTCCGTGTTCCAACACCCGGTCGAACCCATACGCTGGTCTGAGGTTGCGATCACCTTTGATCGGCGTGACCACTGGATACACCTACCCATCCCTGACTCCTACCCACTCGTGGTCAGCCCGGTGGTTAGCCAGGTGCGCCTCTCCAAGGTGCTCGTCGACGGAGGCAACGGCCTCAACATCAACTTCTCCAAGACATTGGAAAGCATGGGGTACAACATGACCTCCTTGGTCCTAACCCAGGAGGCTTTCTACGGCATCATCCCTGGCTCAAGCTCAACTCTGGTAGGCCAGGTTACTCTCCCAGTCACCTTCGGCACCCGGGAGAACGACAGGACGGAGCACATCCACTTCGAGGTGGCCTCCTTCGAAACATCATACCACGCCATCCTAGGGAGGCCCGCCCTCGCCAGGTTCATGGCCATTCCACACCACACGTATCTTGTCCTCAAGATGCCTGCTCCCAACGGTGTGCTCTCCATCTACGGCGACCTGCAAACTTCCCACTGTTGTGAGACCAAGAACATAAATATCTCGGAAGCACTCGAGACAAGCAAGAACGCCATCATGGTTGCCATGTCGGCAAAGGCGATACCTCCAGAGGACATCCCCATCCTGGCAAACGACTCGGCCACCGAGTCACAGCTGCAGCCTGGCTGCACGACGAAGACCATCCTCCTCAGGGAGAACGACCCAGATAAGACTGCCCTCAACGGGGCGGACCTCGACAAAGCATAGGAAGATGCGCTCACCTCCTTCCTCCGTGCCAATTGGGACATCTTCGCATGGAAGCCCTCTGACATGCCAGGCATTCCGAGGAAGGAGGCTGAGCACTCCTTAGATCTCGATGAAAAGGCACGACCCGTCAAACAGCGACTCTGGCGCTTCGCTCAAGATCAGAAGGAGGCTATTAGCGCAGAAGTTACTCGGTTCTTAGCCGTAGGATTCTTTCGTAAAGTCACACACCCCGAATGGCTGGCAAACCTAGTCCCAGTCCTTGTAAAAAAGCAAAATGGTGAATAGAGAATGTGTGTTGACTATACAGACCTCAACAAGCATTGCCCTAAAGATCCCTTCCCTCTTCCTCGCATCGACCAGGTCGTCGACTCTATGGCTGGGTGCGTCCTCCTCTCGTTTCTTGATTGCTACTCTGGGTACCATCAGATCGCTCTCAAGGAGTTGGATCAAGAGAAGACCTCATTCATCACACCCTTTAGGGCATACTACTACAACACATGACGTTCGGCCTTAAGAACGTGGGTGCTACGTACCAGAAAGCCATCCAGAGATGCCTCCAGGGGCAGATCGGCCGTAATGTTGAGGCTTACATCGACGACGTAGTCATCACAACCAGGTCCTATGATCAGTTCATAACAGATCTAGTCGAAACATTTGAAAATCTCAGGAAATTCAAATGGAAGTTGAACCCACGCAAGTGTGTTTTCGGTGTCCCCTCAGGAAAGTTACTCAGCTTCATAGTCAGTAACCGAGGCATCAAAGTCAACCCCACCAAGGTCAATGCCATCAGGAGAATGAAGCCCCCTTGGTGCAAGAAGGACGTGATGAAATTGACCGGGTGCATGGTGGCCCTGAGTCGATGCCATCATCAGTCGAGCCGACAAGGGTCTCCCTTTCTTCAAGCTGCTTCACAAAGCAGACAAGTTCGTATGGAACGACGACGCTACCAGAGCCTTCCAGGAGCTCAAAGAATTTCTCACCAACCCACCAGTCCTCACGACTCTAGAGCCCGATGAGGAGCTTCTCCTCTACATAGCTGCAACCACTCATGTGGTCAGTACCGTCCTGGTCATTGAGCGGGACGAGCCAGGTCACGTTTACAAGGTGCAGCAACCCGTTTACTTCATCAGCGAAGTACTCGGCGAGTCCAAGGTGCGCTACCCTCAGGTCCAAAAGCTCCTGTACATGGTCCTCATCACGTCCAGGAAGCTGCGGCATTACTTCCAGGCACACATCGTCAGAGTCGTTTCCTCGTTCCCACTCGGCGACATCCTCCACAATCGAGACACCAACGGCCGAGTTGTCAAGTGGTCCATCGAGCTGGGAGCGCTCAGTCTGCAGTTCTCCCCTCGGTCCATGATCAAGTCTCAAGCCCTGGCTGACTTCGTGGCCGAGTGGACTGAAATACAAGACCCACCACCCGAGGAACGACCCGACCAGTGGAAGATGTACTTAGACGATGCCCTCAATCTCGATGGAGCCAGTGCTGGAGTTCTACTCATCTTGCCCAAAGGCGAACAACTCAAGTACGTCCTCCAGTTACTATTCAAGGCAACTAACAACGTTGTTGAGTACGAAGCAATAATCCACGGTCTCCAGATCATTGCTTCACTCGGCATCAAGCGTCTCCTCTCCTACGGAGACTCCAAAGTCGTCATCCAACAAGTCAACAAAGACTGGGACTGTACAAAGGAGAAGATGGATGCCTACTGCACGGAGATACGAAAATTGGAAGCCAGCTTCTACAGGTTGGAGTTCCACCACGTCATCAGGGACTACAACGTCGCGGCCAACGTCCTCTCCAAGCTCGGCTCTAGTCGCGCCCTTGTCCCGGATGGAGTCTTCGTCCAAGCCTTGAGACGACCCATGGTCGAGGTCGAGGAACCACCTCCCACCAAGCCAGACTTGGTGCCTGCTCAGGGCCAAGAGGTGTTGGTGATCGACTCCAACTGGCGCTCTCCCATCATCGACTTCCTCGTAAACAACAAGTCCTCCCCCGATAGAAAAGAACACGAGAAGCTCTCGCGACAAGCTGCCAGCTACGTGGTCATCGGCACCGACCTGTTCAAGCACTCGGCCTCCTCAGGGACGCTGTCCAAGTGCATCGCTCAGAGCGAAGGAGTCGCTCTACTCCATGACATCCACTCGGGCATCTGCGGCAACCATGCAGGCGCTTCTACCATGGTAGGCAAGGCATTCAGGTCCGGCTTCTACTGGCCTACGGCACTCGCTAACGCCCACAACATCGTGAAAAGCTGCCCAGAGTGCCAATTTTTCGCCAAGCAGCAGCACGTTCCAGCTCAGGCCTTGCGAATGATTCCTCCCTTTTGGCCCTTCGCCTACTGGGGGCTCGACTTGGTTGGACCTATCAAGACGGCTATAGGTGGCTACAACCACATATTTGTGGCCATCGACAAGTTCACCAAGATGATTGAAGTCAAACCAGTCACGGCAACTACAGCACTCAAGGCAGTTGAGTTCATCCAGGAAACCTCCCACAGGTTCGGTGTGCCCAACAGGATCATAACTGACCTAGGAACATCGTTTACCGGAAGCGCATTCTGGGACCATTGCCTGGAAAATTGCATCGACATCTACTACGCCTCCATGGCTCACCCAAGGTGCAACGACCAGGTGGAACGCACCAATGGTATGATCCTCTAGGGGCTCAAGGCACGCATCTTCGACCCACTCAAGAAGTTCAGTCCCAAGTGGATCCAAGAACTACCACTGGTCGTTTGGGGCTTATGCACCCAAAAGAGCCGGCCCACCGGCTACTCTCCCTTCTTCTTGGTCTACGACTCATAGACCGTCCTCCCAAGTGACATAGCTTTTGGTGCCCCGCGCATCCAAAACTACGAGAAAGGCGAAGCAGAAACGACTCAGCGCCACGACATCGACGTAGTCAAAGAACATCGCATCACAGCTGCCCTGCAGCACGCACGTTACAAACAGCAACTCAGGCGCTACCACGACCGAAATGTGCAGGAGGGAGACTTCAACATAGGTGACATGGTCCTGCGTTGCATCCAGTCTACTACCAGCACACACAAGTTGTCTTACCCATGGGAAGGTCCCTTCGTCGTCAGCACAGTCGTTGCCCCTGGCACCTATCGTCTATAGAGAGAAGAAGGCATGGACGTGGGCAACCCATGGAACATCGAACACCTCCGGCGCTTCTACCCTTGAGAGGAGCTTGCAGCTATGTACCCCAACCTTTCTAAATGATAATAAGAGCATTCCATCGCTTTTTTGTCTTTCTGTACACTACCTATTCTCAGCGGCTGTAAAACGACCTGGTATAGCCCTCTCTTACTCGTCCAGCACGCTCGGGGGCTGCGACTCGGCCATGCCAACTCGCACCAGCATGGTTCGCGACAAAAAATAACCTAGCTGAGTGGTGACGTGAACACGAACCGGTGCGTCCTGGAACCACTCTGCATCACCTACGCCTATCACGTGTCTGATGACCAGCTCTCTACACAATAAGCACGGGCACACCGCAGAGTCAGAATCCTAACCACTCGGCCAAGTTAGAAAACAGCTCGGCTACGGAATTTAACAAAAGCAACATTTAATTACATGCAAAATAAAAATTATTTCTTTTTTGTCCAACACTCAGCCCCATAATGTTTCTGCTTCACTAACGACTTCTCACATGTTCACCTGGCCCATATGTGCTTGGCGAGGGGTCCAACGGCGGCGAAGTGTGCATCCCATCTCGGCGTCGGTGCAGTCCTCCACGATGCCCTCACCCACAGGATCCAGGTCCGCTTCAGGGTTATGGGACTTCACGAGGGCCATCGTGAACTACACCAAGTCCTTCGCAGTCTTCCTGACGAAGGCCTTGAGGCGCTCCCACGCACGGTCCAGCCGTTGGGCCGCTTCCTCCGCAGGTGTGACCTCTAGGGGCGTGACATCGTCCCCCTGTGGCGGCTTTGACACCGCCATCTCTCCTTCAGCTGGGGTGGCCACCCCCTCGATCAGTCGAGGGCGAACCTGCGGCCGCTCTGATGGGGACGCCTCCCCTTTGGCCACCTCAGCCGAAACGGCATCACTGGTGGACTCCTCCGCCTTGCGCTTGGCGCCGCTAAGCGACGCCCTCCTACAAATTGACTCATCGACTCATAATCGCAGTAAAGAAAGAAAAGTGGTCAAATCAAGAAGTGCAAGAGCATGGAAACTTACCTCCCAGCCCGCTGCACGCTGAAGCTCGGCTTCAACGGCACGGTGGAGGGCAGCGATAGCTCCACCCTCGCGGGCGACCTTGCTGGCCGCCCCTGCTCCTCCTCCTGGTCCTCCTCCTCTGGCTTGGGGGTGGTGAGGACGGCCTTACCGCCGTGGCCTCTGTCCCCACCCTGCTCACACCCGGAGGGGTCGAGCTCCTACCCCGCAGCGCCGCTCTGCCCCGCTGGGCCTTCGACACGGCCACCTTGCGGTTGGGGCACCGCTTCTTCGTGGTGGAGCCAGCACCAGCTGCCGGCCCCGAGACTTCAACAACATCGTCCGACTCACTCCCGATGGAGGAGTCGGACGAGAAACTTCCAAAATCTGCCACCAGCAATGCAAGCCCGGCGGGCGGATCAACAGCCTTGCCCTGCTCCCCCTCTGGTAGAGGCGCAGGGTACCAGAATGACACAATTTTTTTCCTACAAGAAGTCGAGTGGTGTTACAACCCAACGGGTAACTCGACGGTAAAAACGACTTGGTGGAAAACTACTTAGATCGAAACCACTCGGCAAGAAGCAAAACGAATCGATAAGAAAGATACCTCGGTGGTGGGCCGCTTCGGGCAGAACGCCTTCAGGCAACCCTTGTCGCGGACCTCCCCGCTCACGATGAGCTTGACCCGCTTGTGCGCCTCGCTGCGTGAGACCTTGCCGTTCTGCCCGCGAGTCGGGTCCTCGCGACCCGAGTACTCGTACCCGGGGTGGGCCTGCTCTTGGATCGGCTGAGTCAGCCGCTTCGCGAATGACAGCGCCACTGCAGCGCCGGTCAGCTTCTCGGCCTTGAGCTTCTGCAGCTCGGCCACCAGCACCTCCACCTCCATCATCTCCTCCTCGGTGGGCTTCTCCTCCCACCTAGCGTTCAGGATGGGCGGGAAGCCGGTGCGGGGCGGAAGGCCAGGAGCAGGGTTCGCCACCATGAACCACTCCTCCGCCCACTTCTTGTTGTTGTTCTTGAAGACAACCTCCGGGTACTTCCCACTCTGGCAGAGTGAGAAGGCGGCGCCGCCGACCACGTCCGGTGTACCCTTGCTTGAGTACACCCGCAGGTGATACAGGGCCCTCCACAGGTTGAAGTGGGGTGCGATCCCCAAGAACTCCTCGCACAGATGGATGAAAGTTGCAATCTGCGCGATGGAGTTGGGCTTCAGATGCGTCGCCTCCAGCCCGTAGTAGTGAAGCAGCCCCCGGAAGAACGCCCCTGATGGCAGGCCGAACCCCTTCTCGTAGAAGGACCGGAAGACCTCCGTCCAGTCCTCCGAGGGGAACGCCTCCTCGGTGCAGCTCCGCCACCCAGAGACTGATTTCTCCGGCAGCAGCCCCTGCGCCACAAGCGCCTCGTTGTCGGTGCTGGTCATGGTGCTTGGGGACCAAGCCAACTCCGGAGCCATTGGCTCGGTGGGGAAGTTGACGGCCGCGGCTGGAACTTCGCCCGCCATTCCTACACAAGGCGAGTGGCGGCGGGAGAGGGGGCAGTGAATCGCTCGGGAGGCGAGTGCTGCGAGGAGGCTGGAAAGATCTGGAAGACTCGGTGGCGGTAGAGACGAAGGGGTGCGAATGGATAAGGTCGCGCCGAGCCAATCGCCTTTATATCGGTCGTAACCCTAACGGACCGTTCGGCTTCCCTTCTCTTTTTGAATTTTGAATGACACCAGGAGTGTCTTTTCCTATCCCTGAGGTAGAGGGGGAAACAGTAACAAATGAATTGACAGCGGCGGTAAAAAGGAAGGCAGCCTGTTGACGCAAGATTTTGACACTTGTTGAATCGGCGTCAGGGAAGGAGGAGATTGGCTGACGCGGCAGACTTAAAGGCTACAGTTGGGAATCGGCCGATTGACGCTATAGTTAGGAATCGGCCGATTGGCGCTGCAGTGTTTCGGGCGATTGGTGAATGGAGTTGGTGGGAGTCGGCCGATTGAAAGGCTAGAGCGTCTGGGCCAATGTGGGCTTGCGCCAACAGGTAGGGGATGAAGCCAATGGAATCCCAACAGGGGATCCCAGTCAAAGATGACCTGACGTTGGTCAAAGAATGACGCCAACTCGGTCGAGGAGCAATGGAAGGAGTCCGGATTGGACTAGGAGATGGCAGCAGAAGATTCTGCGGGAGCCCGTTTCCTTTAGAAAAGTCTTATAGATATAGTAGTTTTTATTTAAACCAAGTTTGTAACGGATCGTAATAGATCGGGAGTCTTAGTCCTAGGGTATAAATAGAAGCAGTCAGGGCTTTGTAGGGGATATACATCAACTAATACAAACAATCTACTTTTTCATCATACTTTACTTTCAAGTCGTCGACTTCGCCAATACATCTTTTTCTTTCACGAGTTCGTACGGGTTGGCAGGGCTGCATCGACATGATCTCCGGCCAATTGGTAGGTTCCGTTTATCGAATAATATCTAAGCTTTAACTTCGGGCGCATCGCTGTTGTTTCATTTAGATTTATTCACCAGTTATCGATACTTACTGGAATTATAGGTTTTACCTATTGTTCTAGTTTTATCACCAGTTATCCAGCTTCAGATCGAACTGTCGGCTTTATCATTATTTTTCCTTGTTTATCACCATATAGCCGATTAGATCTATTTCGAGTGTTGCATCTATGGCGATTGTTTAAGTTGCTCCAGTAGTTTCTTTGCAATCGCTACGTGATTATCGTCCGATCTATAGCCGGTCATCTTCATAGCAAATCGGCCGATTCGCTGATACGCTTTTCGGGATAAATCGGAACTTTAGCCGATCGAGACCCCGGGATTTAATACGTTTCTTTCCTTGTCAATCAACAGGTCAGATTGACTAGCACGCCGCGCGAACCGCACCAGGGCGATCACCCGAACAGGAGTTAAGCAGATTCTCCCGGGTCGTGTGTCCGACGCTGAAGGTCATCGGCCGATTTCCAGACGATTTTTAGCGCCACCACGGCCCAAAAGGATGGGCCGTGCCGTTAACCAAAAAATGGAATAGATCCCAGGATTTTCGGATCGGATTGGATCTGACCATTGGATCAGGCAGTTCTGAAGGACTCGGCGTGTTTTCGTGACTCCGCCAGCAACCCTGCTCAGGGGCTCGGCACCGCTATTCGACTAGGTGTGTCTCCGCGACTCCGCTAGCGACCCTGCTCGAGGGCTGGACGCTGCTATTCCACTCGGCGTGTCTCCGCGACTCCACCAGCGACCCTGCTCGGGGGCAGGATGCCGCTATTCGACTCGGCGTCTCTCCGCGACTCCGCCAGTGACCCTGCTCGGGGGCTGGGCACCGCTATTCGACTCGGCGTGTCTCTTGGACTCTGCCAGTGACCCTGCTTGGGGGCTAGGTGCTGCTATTCGACTCAGCGTGTCTCTGTGACTCCGCCAGCGACCCTGCTCGGGGGTTGGGTGCTACTATTCGACTCGGCGTGTCTCCGTGACTCTGCCAGCGACCCTGCTCGAGGGCTGGGTGCCGTTGTTCAAGTTGGCGTGTCTCTGCGACTCCGCCAGCGACCCTGCTCTGGGGCTGGGCTCCGCTATATAACTCGGCGTGTCTCCGTGACTCCGCTGTTCTACTTACTGGAAGCCAGGCGCTGAAAGATAGCCACAAATGAGGGGCTCAAAGAGGTTGTCTCCTTTTCTTTTTACCCTCAAAACGTTTCTACAAAACCTTCTGAGGTTCGGGGGCTACACCCAACTGGTGCACCCAGGGGCGCATCTCGTTGAAGGAAAAACATGAAGGCAGGAGTTTACTGAAGTCAAGTCGCAACAGGAGCTCGAGAATGTAAGGATCGTTGTTTGATCACCGACTGGCCTCATAGCTCGGTCAGGGCTCAATTCGGCGACTTGGCGCTCGGGGGCTTGACGGAGGTAGACCCAGGTACCTCCCTGCCGAGTGGAGACGGCTACCCGGCTAGACGACTCCGCCTAAACGACCCGGCGTGCAGGCACTCGGCTGGACGGTGGGCAGGATCCCCTGGGGTCAGGATCTAGGTCGAGATGGATAGGCATGATCTTGTGTATCTTAACCGATCGGATTTCTTGTAACAAACCCGAGTAGATCTACCCTAACTTGTAACCCACGGCTGCTTGGATATATAAGGGGGCCATGGGAGGACCCATAGGCAATTTGACTCAACCCATTCAGCTCATACTACAAACCCTAATACAAACCCCTGAACACAGGACGTAGGGTGTTACGCTCCTCGCGGCCCGAACCTGTCTAAGTCCCTGCGTCTTCGTGTTACCATCAAGTTTACGGGCTCTCTTCGATCCACCCCGCCTACAAATCTACTACTTGGGGCTACCCTTGGCAGACTTGCCGGAGTGCAAATCCGAAACTATGGATTCCTCCGAGAGGGATGGTGAGTACAAACTTCTTGTGATGCTCACAACTTGCTTGAGCATTCACAAGCGATGCCTAGCCATCTAGGAACTTGAAGCTCCAAGAGTAACAAACTCAAATCCACCGGCTTGACTAAGGTCTAGTGCTCAAAGAGATGGAATGGATGCTCACTTGCACTAATCTTTGCTCTTGCTTCTCTCTCACTTCAATCCCTCAAAGGAATCACTCAAGAATGGAAGAGAGGGGAGTGAGAGAGCTCTTGAAGGCTTGCTGTTGTGCAGAATACGAAATGAGGCAAGAGAGAGGTAAATGAAGGGGGTGAGGGGTATTTATACTCCCTCACACAGAAACTACCCATTGGCTCAGGGTTAGCCGGAGACTCCGGATTTACGTCCGGATACTCCGGACCAGGTGCCCGGACACTCCGGGTCAAGCTGGAATTTACTCAACTTTGCTCTCATGTGATGTTTGAGTGGTATTTGTGGCTCACAAGTGTTTGTGGGGTTCTCTTGAGCACTATTTCCAAGTCAAGCCCTGCAGAATCAAGTCCACCGCTTTTTATTTCCTTTTGTGGGACATGCTTCATCATTTGGTTTGCTTAATCAGCTCAATCACCTGCACACATGCTAGATAACATAATTAAACCTTCATGTGTTTCATCATTAATTACCAAAACCCAATTAGGGGCCTAGATGTCTTTCAGTTTTTCAGGTCTCCCATGGACATACAACAACAACCAAGGAGGAAGCCGCAACGTGAGGGTGAGGTTGGATAGAGGCATTGCCAACACTGCATGGTCAGCTCGATTCCCTAATGCGCAGGTTAACCACCTCACTTCACCAAGGTCAGATCACAAAGCCTTACTCCTTGCTCCCTATCGGGAAGATCGGGCCCTGTGCAGTAACATCTTTTGATATGAAATCATGTGGGAGAGGGAGGAGGAGCTGGGCATTGTTATAGAGGAGGCGTGGAAGAAGCGAAACCCAGATAGTGATCTCGGCACCCTTGCTGTCGCGCTGCAGGATGTCACAAAGGAGCTCAAAACATGGAGCAAGAGAAACGTTTGGCCATGTGACTAGACAAATCGAGTGCTTAAGAAATGAGCTGGAATTGTTAGAGCGGGATGACCCAGTATCTAACCGAGAAGCTATTCTAAAAACAAAATGTGAGCTGGATGAATTGCTTTATCGAGAAGAAATGATGTGGCTGCAACGCTCTAGAATCACTTGGATGAAGAAGGGAGATCGCAATACAAAATACTTCCATTGTAAGGCAAGATGGAGAGCAAAAAAGAACCACATCAAAAAGCTCAGGAAGGAAGATGGTAGCTGGTGCACTGACCAGCAAAAAATGCAAGGTATGGCTATTAATTATTTTGCTAACTTGTTCACAGCAGATGAAACTGTTGATCCACAGGTTATAGTGGACCTGTTGGTGCCGAAAGTGTCAACACAGACAAATGCAGATCTCTGCAGGGATTACAGTGAGGAGGAGATCGGAAATGCGCTATTCCAAATTGGCCCTCTCAAAGCCCCGGGGCCCGATTATCTGCCTTCCCGGTTCCTCCAACGCAATTGGGTCTACTAAAAGAACATGTGATCAGAGCAGTATAGGAATTTTTCGCCACTGGAGTTATGCCACCGGGGGTCAATGACACGTGCATCGTGTTAATCCCCAAAGTTCCTCACCCTGAACACATCAGCGACTTTCGGCCAATAAGCTTGTGCAATGTTATCTACAAGGTGGTGTCGAAATGTATTGTTAATCGCTTGAGACCACTGCTGCAGGATTTGATCTCCCCTAATCAATGATCTCCCCTAATCAAAGTGCCTTCATTCCTGGGCGTATGATAACAGATAATGCTCTTATTGCTTTTGAGTGCTTACATGCTATTAAATCTGCAGATGAACGAAGTAGTTTTTGTGCATACAAGTTGGATCTCTCCAAGGCGTATGACAGAGTCAAGTGGTGTTTTCTTCGCAGTGCGTTATTGAAACTGGGCTTTCAAAGTCATTGGGTGGACCGGGTCATGACATGTGTCACCTCGGTGCGTTATACTGTACGTTTCAACAGTGCTATGTCGGCACCGTTTACTCCTACTCGAGGTCTACAACAAGGTGATCCACTTTCGCCTTATCTATTTTTGTTTGTGGCTGGCGGGTTATCTACCCTGATCAACAGCAATGTCCGAACAGGTCAACTACAGGAGCTGAATATCTGCAGGAATGCACCGGGGGTTTCCCACCTCCTCCTTGCGGATGACACGCTACTGTTTTTTAAAGCTGCACCGGAGCAAGCTACTGTGGTCAAGAAAATATTGCAGGTCTATGGGAGAGGTACAGGCCAGCAAATAAATCCAGCAAAATGCTCAGTCATGTTGAGCGGAAGAAGCCCTATGGAGAGACAAGATCTGGTTAAAAATATCCTGCGAGTGCAGAGATCGGTCTTTGATGCCAAATACTTGGGCCTGCTGACGCCGATAGGAAGAATGAAGGGGGAACGGTTCCAAAACCTGAAAGAGCGACTGAACAAACGACTGAAAGACTACACCGAGAAAAACATGTCGGTGGCAGCTAAGGAAGTTCTGATCAAGGCAGTAGCTCAAGCCTTGCCGACGTATAGTATGAGCGTGTTCAAGCTCCCGCTGGGCTTATGTGATGAACTAACTCGTATCATCAGAAAATTTTTGGTGAGGAGTGGAAAACGGGAAGAGGAAAACGGCCTGGGTTGCCTGGGAAGAGCTGGTCCTGAAAAAATGTTGTGGGGGTATGGGGTTTAAGGACCTGCGTCTTTTCAATCAGGCCCTGTTAGCCCGGCATGCCTGGCGTCCGATCCAATTTCCAGATAGTCTTTGCGCCCAGGTGCTGAAGGCCAAGTATTACCCTAGAGGGTGCCTGATCGATACAACTTTCTGTTCAAATGCTTCAGTGACATGGCAGGCGATCATTCATGGGTTAGAACTGCTTAAACAAGGAATTATTTGGCGTGTGGGCAATGGAAGTCAGATCAGAATCTGGAGAGATCCCTGGTTACCGCGGGCTAACTCAAGGCGGGTCATTTCCACCAGAGGTAGATGCAGATTAAGGTGGGTGTCAGAACTGTTGGGCACCGAGGGGCGAGATTGGGATTTTGATAGATTGATTCATATATTCAACCCAGCTGATGTCGAGGAGATTGCAAAGATCAAAGTCTCTGCCAGAGCATCTGAAGATTTCATCGCATGGCATATGGAGAAAATAGGCATGTTTATAGTCCGGAGCGCTTATAATCTGGCCCTTAAGCTCAAACGGCACTACCGGAAATAGGAAATTCGCCGAGTGTAAAACTTTTGCCGAGTGCTTTATCTCGGGCACTCGGCAAACAGCCTATTTGCCGAGTGTATTCAACCCGACACTCGGCAAACATATTACACTCGGCAATAAGGCCGTTTGCCGAGTGCCATAAATAAGACACTCGGCAAACCGCTCATAGACACTCGGCAAAGGCACGACACTCGGTAAATAAACGGCGCGTGCATCGCACGTGCACCGTCCGTCACCGGACTGGGCCGGCCGTTAGTCCTTTGCCGAGTGTTGGACGCCGACACTCGGCAAAGAGGCAGTTCGCCGAGTGCCACTCCAAGACACTCGGCAAACGTATTACTTCGCCGAGTGCCTCACACTGGACACTCGGCAAACAAAAAAAAATTCATCATTTTGGCCTCCACACTTTTTCTACTCCCCACGTAGGAGATTTTGTAATCCATAATAAAAGTTGGTATAAGATTTGGAGATTAGGGAGATTAGGAGATTTTCTACTCCCCACGTAGGAGATTTTGTAATCCACACTTTTTCACCGTAGAAGTATTCATAGAAGTTAGGGAGGATACAATAAGATTTGGAGTCCAAGTGACACTTGAGTTAAGGTTTGGCTTCAAATCTTTTTGTATAGGCAACATACAACACAGATTGGTTCGTGTCAAAATTTAGAAATTTTTCGGATGCGTTTACTATTTTTTATTGATTAAATGCAATTATAGACTTTTAGTAGATATAAATGCCATTTGCGCTATAACTGCATGAAATAATAGAACATTATCAGTAAAAAAATAATTTAACCATTGTTAAGTGATGGTGACACGATTTTGCCCAAGTATATTAGAAAAAGTTATGTAAAACATGAAATATTAGTGTATTTTGCCGAGTGTGTAAAAAAAACACTCGGCAAAAGTACGTTTGCCGAGTGTTTTTCACAGACACTCGGCAAAGAGGGTACACGGGCCCACTGGCAGTATTCTCCTCCTCATTTTAAAAAAGAAAAACGTGGAATTGCCGAGTGCCTAGGATCCGGCACTCGGCAAAGAGAGAATCTTTGCCGAGTGCCAGATCGCAGGCACTCGGCAATGTACCTGGCAGGTCGAATTTCGTGCGCCAACAGATTTAAAAAAATTGAATCTTTACTTTGCCGAGTGCCAGATCGCGGGCACTCGGCAAAGAACCGGACTTTAAAAAAAATGATTCTTTACTTTGCCGAGTGCCAGATCGCGGGCACTCGGCAAAGAACCGGACTTACGTTTTTAGCAGACCCCCGCGCGCGGCCCGGCCTCTATCCAAAACCCCGCGTTTTTAGCAGACCCGCCGCCGCGCCGCCCCGCCGCCACGCCGCCGCCCCGCAGCCCCGGCCCGCCGCCGCGCCGCCCCGCCGCCCCGCCGCACCGCAGCCCCAGCCCACCGCCGCGCCGCCCCGCCGCCCCGCCCCGCCGCCCTACCGCCCCGCCGCCCCGGCCCGCCGCCGCGCCGCCCCGCCGCCCCGCCCCGCCGCCCCGCCGCGCCGCCGCGCCGCCCCGCAGCCCCGGCCCGCCGCCGCGCCGCCCCGCCGCAGCGCCGCCCCGTCGTTTCTTTAGAGCTTTTCGGCGTGCTCGACGTGTCGCACAACCAGCTCTCCGGCGATCTCCAGCCGCTGTCCGCGCTCCAGAACTTGGTCGCGCTCAACATCTCCTTCAACAACTTCGCCGGCCGCGCGCCGGAGACGGCGTTCTTCGCGAAGCTGCCCACGAGCGACGTGGAGGGCAACCCAGGGCTGTGCCTCTCGCGCTGCCCCGGATCCCTGATTGCAGTACACGCAGGTGGCTCGATTTGTTTCCGCAATTTCTCAGGGTACATACGTCTCCCCTTATTGTTTCTGACGTCAGTAGTGATTGTGCATCTGTTTTATTTTCGTAGGTGTTTTATTTTCGTAGCGCCGCCCCGCCGCCGCGCCGCCCCGCCGCGCCGCCCCGCCGCCCCGCCGCCGCGCCGCCCCGGACCCCCGCCGCCCCGGCGCCCCTCCGCCCCGCCCCGGAGCCCCGCTGCCCCCGCCGCCCCGGCGGCCCTTCCTCGAGTCGTCACTTTGTACGATAGCAGGGTGAGTCATCCTACACCTCTATTTCCGTATGATGTTCGTATATCACGTAACCTAGTTAGGCGTCTCCCGTTCGAAAGAGATACGGTTGGAAATATGTAGATGATTGCATATTTATAACCGTATCTGTTTCGAATTGTCCATGTCACTTTGGACAGCACGAGGATGTGTAGGTGGGTTTAGTTTCCATAGTCTACTCCGATCCGAGTTAGAGTTTCGGCAGCACCTCCCAATTGTTCTCCGGATACACAATCTCCATTCCAGGACGTGTATTTGGAGAACAGCGGGGAGGTGCTGCCGAAATTCTATCTCAGGTCGGAGTAGACCATGGAAACTAATCCCACCTACACATCCTCGTGCGGGATTAGGACCTATCTTCACCTAATAGACAGTATAGGAACGCGTAGATGCAACGTGAGTTTTTATATTACTCGCTGATATGCTAGAGGATGGAGGATCGTCAGTGGATGTACACGGGCCGATCTAGTCAGAATTCGTTGACCGACGAATGGATAAACAAGACCGATGCATTCTTGGAACGGGCATTTGCAAGGATCAAAGGAGGAAGAGATACTTGGTGTCCGTGTAGCAAATGTGGAAACCTGCGTCGGCAAACCAAGTTAGAAATGGGTAAACATCTTGTTAGGCACGGATTTACGTCAGACTATACCATATGGATCTACCATGGTGAAGTCGATCGTGGGAGGGACGAGGCCATCAGACAACGTATCGAGCAATATGATGATGACGCCGGGGTGGGAGACATGTTAGATGACTATCATGAAGGTCGTAGGGAGGAGGAGCCCGAGGCTACCGCAAAGGCGTATTACGACATGTTGTGTGCGGCACAGCAACCCCTTCACGGGCATACCAAGGTCTCTCAACTGGATGCCATTGCACGTCTAATGGCTGTGAAGTCCCAGTTTAGCTTGAGTCGAAACGCCTTCGATATTATGTTGACAGTTTTTGGGAGCCTGCTCCCGGAGGGTCACATCTTGCCAAAGTCTATGTATGAGGCACAAAAACTTCTTCGTGCACTTAAGATGTCGTACGAGCAGATACATGCTTGTCCGAAGGGATGCATCTTATTTAGAAAGGAATATGCGGAAGCAAAGTACTGTATAAAGTGCGAATCGTCTAGGTTCCTGGAGGTCGACTCTGGTGACGGTCAGAAGAAGCAGCTTGCAATTCCTGTGAAGATCCTTCGGTACCTTCCCTTCATACCGAGGATCCAACGGCTTTACATGTGTGAAGAATCCGCGAAACAAATGACATGGCACAAAACCGGACGTCGATACAATGCTGAGAAGCTGGTACACCCATCCGATGGCGAAGCCTGGACAAAGTTTGATGCGATCTATCATGAGAAAGGTCGAGAGGCTCGTAATGTACGTGTTGCGCTCGCAACAGATGGGTTCAATCCTTATGGAATGGCTGCCGCCCCGTACACCTGTTGGCCTATGTTCGTTATCCCCCTCAATCTCCCCCCTGGTGTTCTCTTTCAGCGACAGAACATATTTGCCGAGTGCCACGTGGATGACACTCGGCAAACCGAGTACCTTCACCGAGTGCCATATATAAATACACTCGGCAAAGAATTCCTTTTTGCCGAGTGTTTGGCGTCTGACACTCGGCAAAGAATTTTTTTTGCCGAGTGTCTGCCGTCTGACACTCGGCAAAGCAGCCGTTACCGTCAGAAACCATTATCGCCTTTGTGCCGAGTGTTATATTTTGCCGAGTGTTGTATGGTGCCGAGTGCCCGACAATCGACACTCGGCAAACCAACTGTTTGCCGAGTAAAATTTTGCCGAGTATTTTTCGCCGAGTGTTACACTCGGCGAACTTTTTGCCGAGTGTATTTGGGCCTTCGCCGAGTGCCTGGGGCACTCGGCAAACTTGTTGCTTCCGGTAGTGCGGGGCGATGATGTTCAGTCGTCGAGCTCAAGCCCAGGCGGAGAACTGAAGCTGTGGACCAGGGTGTGGAGTGGCCGGGTGCCGCCGAAGGTGAATATCTTTATCTGGAAGCTGGCCAGAGAAAACCTGCCTACAAGAAGAGCAAAGTTTATCGAGCGTTTCAAAGCGAGCGATATCTGTCCTCTCTGTGACAGGGAAGCCAAGACCGGGCACCATGCCACAATCACATGTCCACGGGCGAGGGGTCTACGCATGGCCATGCGGGAGCACTGGGCTTTGCCGGATGAGGAGCAGTTCCGCTATACAGGCCCTGATTACAGGCCCTGATTGGTTGTTAATTCTCCTGGATCGATGCTCGAACGGGATCTTGTCAAGCTACTGTTGTGGAAGACGTGGGCTATCCACAATAACATCACACACCAGTCAGGGCCCACGTGCATTATGGAGGGCGTACATGCGCTGTGCACTATGCAGTCCACTCTAGCAAGAATCCTTGCAGGTGATGACTTGGTCACCGGGAAGGGGAAATCCCCCTGTTCATCATCCGGCAACAAGCAACAGGACTGCCCTGGTCCCAAGAAGCTTGAGACCGCAGCCTGGGAACCGCCTCCCTCGGGCTAGATTAAAATCAATGAGGATGGTTCCTTCGTTCCACAGATGGGTGAAGCAGGTATCGGCGTCATTGCCCGAGATTGCAACAGAAAGGTAATTTTCACAGCCTGGCGTGTCTTATTCAGGCGCCAAGATGCAGTGGAAGCGGAGGCACGAGCCTGGAGGGGCTCCGCCTGGCTGCCCAATGGGCGCAAGGAGCGGTCATCATCGAAACGGACTGCGCGCGGCTCGCCCATGCTATGGACGCCGGGGAGGATCGATCGGCCATCAGTTTCATCATTATTGAGGCGAAAGAACACACTACCAGAAAATCAAAATTTCATGACGGTGATGTGTTATTCGTGGGAGGCATTAATAAACCGTCATGAAATTTTTTATTTTCGTGATGGTGCACCAAAACCCGCCACGAAAATGTATTTTCGTAAAGGTGTCCCATAAACCGCCACGAAAATTTACTATTTTCGTGATGTTATCATGTAAACCCTCATGAAAATAGGCTACTCCCTTCACTAAAAAAGTGAGATAAAGAACAGATGCATCTTTACACTTCATCTTTCTCTTTTTAATCCGGAGTTCAAGTTTGTACTTAGTATTTCTCCCACATAAGAACTCCAAATTCAATGATTCTTGTTCCAGAATTTTTCTAAAATCACAATCTTTCATTTAATGCTATTTTTTAAATGTTAATTGATATTTCTTTGATCCTTTTCGTGTGGCATATTTTCTTCAATCTAAATAAAGAATAGAAAAACATGTTTTTGCATAAAAATTGCTAATGTAAGTTTATATTTTCTAGCATTATGGTCAACATAAGGTTGTGTCCAAATTTGAGGTGCATATGAGTTTGAAAATATCATGAGGTATTCAAATCCTAAAGCTTGATATGAGTTATAAGTAACTAAGTGAGAGATGTATTAATTTATAAACAATGTATGGCCTCACTTTGTTAAAATCATTAAACTTTTATGGACAGTTTATAGAACAAAAATATATTGTCATGTCAATTCTTAGAATTTTATGACCAAATTTAGATATTATTGTAATTATTATGTGGTAATTTAAAGGTAAAAGTTTGAAATTGTCTATAGCATACAATTTAATTTTTCATCTATTTTTAGGATATGAGCTAAAATACAACATATGGGATTAAATATAATTTTTATGCAATTTTTTATTCTTATTGAGCGTACATGTAGTTTAAATGTAATTACTTCCAATAAACTCATAGAAATTCAATAAAGCTATTGAAAATAGTAAATGAGTTCAAAAATTATTGAAACTTCTAGGAGACAACTTATATGTAGTATAATATATATGAAAATGTATTAGTATATATAAGATTACTATTTGTATTTGTTACTTCATGAAGATGCTCTGATTACTTGGAAATAAAAAAAACTAAATGGGCCAAAGAAATGTGAGAGTGGGCTGTTTTCTGGACATGCATGCAAGGCCCAAACTTTCCTGTCCATCTATCCTTAATTTAATGGTATGGATCGCTTCGTAGTTGTGTATAAAGTATAGATGTCCATTCGGGCCGCCCGGCCCGGTCCGGCACGGGCCCGGCATGGCCCGTTCGTTTTCGTGCCGGGCCTGGCCCGTCACAGTATCACCGTCGTGCCGTGCCGGGCCAGCCCACGGGCCGTGGAGACGGCCCATGCACGGGCCCGTGAGGCCTTTTTCGTGCCGGGCCGGCCCGAAGAGCCCGTCCATTTTTATGGGTCGGGCCAGCCCACAGCCCGTCAGGAGAAAAAAAGCAGACACATTCAAAAATTTTCAAGTTTATCAAACATTCAAAAATCAAAATAGAAGGTTAATCAAGTATTCAAGTGTTGGCATAATCACACATGACACATTCATCACATGGACACAATCACAATTATTAGAGCTGTTAACACTTGATCTGTGTGATCAAGTGTTGGCTGCCTCATTAAAAACCTTCCTAGGTAAAAACTCACCCTTGTGAGAAAACCCTAGGAAGGGAAAAAGAGTACAGCCAGCTCAGTTTCAATTCAACATTACAAAGAGTTTGAGACACACACACAGACTGACAGTCATAACATCTAATGAACAACTGGCCAAGCCGCCAAGCCAACACCAAAACTCCAACAGGCATTCAGGCAACACCGCAACAGACCAACAACAGGCATTCAGGCAACACCGCAACAGACCAACAGTCCAAGTCTCCAAGTCCAACAGGCAACAGGCAACAGGCTTCAGCCTTCAGCTTGGTCCTGGTCCTGGGGTAGGCCTAGAGGTGCACAAGCACAACAGGCCAACAATATTAGTGTTTGCAATTCAAAGTGTTTAACAAATGAACAAGATGAGTAATGAGTAATGGACTTACCTTCATCCATGTCTGGGAAGGGGCTTTTGTAAGTTTCCTCCAGTTCATTGACCTCCTTCTCAACATCATGTTGGGCCCTTGCATCTCCCAACTCCCAATCCTTGAGGCAGGTCAGCATCTCCACCGTCTCCGGCAACAACCGTCGGCGCCGCTCCTCAATCACCCTGCCAGTTAGACTAAAACAAGATTTCGAAGAAACAGTGGAAACTGGAACAGACATAACATCTTTAGCAAGTATGGACAAAATAGGATAGGATAGCTTGTGCTCATGTCACCAACTAAGTATGTTGAAGTCATCGTCATAGCAAGTAATAGTATCACTGTCCAAGTAGGATGACAGCTCTGAAGCAGGAGATATAGGAGGTGTAGATGAAAGAACAGGAGAACCACATGTACCAGGACCACCAAAGAGCTTACCCCATGCTGTTCTTTTCTTACCAGTAGCAGCTGAAGGTTGAGCGGGCCTTTGCAATCCAACTGCACCAAACTTGTTTTCATACTTGTTAAACAACTTATGTAATCGAGTTCTTACCTCAGTGAAATAAGAAGAGTAATCAACACCAACTGTCTGAGAAAGAAGTTGGAGAACATTATGAAAACCTCTCACCTTGGCTCTAGGATCCAAAATGAATGCAAAGGAATACAACAGAGGTATGTTCTGCCAATACTTGAGAAACTTAAGCTTCATGGGAACAATAATATTTCTGAGCAATGGATCAAAATCTTGGCCATGCAAATGGCCAGCAATCTCAATAATATGATGCAACATCAAAGGACTTGTTGGATAGTAAACACCAGATAAAGCAACAGTGGGATCATAAAATATTTCAAGGAACAGCAAAATTTTCTCAGCAATTACCCAATGGTTTTCAGTCAGAAGTGGTTGGCCATTGTGCACATAATGAGCAGAAATAAAGACAGAAAAGACATTCTTATATGGTAGTAGATGTTTGAGCATGAGATATGTAGAATTCCATCTCACATCCATATCTAAACCAAACTTACGAGGGCGTACCCCCTTGACAATGCAGAAGTTATGGAAAGCTGCAATGCGTTGATTAGAAGAGTTCAAAAAAGGGATTGCAGTCCTAAAAGCCTCAAGATAAGCCTTGATCCTCTTCAAACCAGACTTAACTATGAGATTGATAATATGACATGCACAACGTTGATGCAAAAGACCAACAAGTGCTTTATCAGAATCAGAATTAGAATCAAGAGGTTCGGGATCTGGACCTAGATAACCAACAAATTTGGGAATAAGTGTGGACAATGCAGAAGTATTAGTAGAAGCATTGTCAAGTGTGATAGAGAAAATTTTATCCTGTAAACCAAACTCAGAAACAACTTGTTCAATATGCTCAGCAATGTTAACACCAGAATGGGAGCAATCAATCAACCTAAGAGCAATGACTCTCTTCTCTAATTCCCAATCAGCAGAAACAAAATGTGCAACAACACTAAGGTAGTCCTCCATGGCATTCCCTGACCAAATATCAGAAGTAAGACAAACAGAAGAAACATGAGACTTCAAAGTATCAACAAGAGAAAGACGACGCTCGGCAAAGAATTTGGCAAGATCTCTATAAGTGGTCTGTCTAGAAACTTTAGCAAAACGAGGGTTATGAGCACGCTGGATGTACTCCACAAACGCCTCTGTCTCACCAAAGCCTAGGGGAAGATCAAGTCTAGCAATCAACCGGCACAATTCTTTGCGAGCAAGATCGGGCTTGTATTCCCAATTAATAATTGAGCCATCAGAATGGAATTGCAGATGCGACTGAACAAGAGAAGAATGGTTTTGTTTAGCCAAGCACATCTTCTGGTGCCGAAGCAAATGGCCAGTACCAGCACAAGACCGGCCAGTAAGAATGTGAGAACAATGACGGCACTTGGCAGCGTACCTTACCTTCTTCCCGTTGGCGCCTTCCTGGAACAACTCCTCAAAGTCATTCCAGGCAGCAGACCGCCGCTTCCCCTTGCGGACACTGGTGCCCGTTGATGTAGTTGGGGTAGAAGATGGGGTAGAAGATGGGGTAGAAGGTGGAACAGTACCTCCGGCACCGGCAGCATCCACATTGACGGGAGCAGCAGAGCTACCGACGAGTGGCACAGCTCCGGCAGCCACGTCGTCCTCATCGTCGCCTGGTAGAACAGAACAAGAAGAGGATTAGGAAGACAGGAACAAGAAGAGGATCAGGAAGACAGGAACAAGAAGATGATCAGGAGAACAAGAACAAGAAGAGGATCATCAAGATGTTACCTGGCAGGCCACAGGCCCTTAGGTCATCGTTGATGGTGTACTTCTCGTCCATCACGACGACCTCCTGGGGCAGGCGGCAGCCGGGGGCCGGGGCGTCCCTCAGGTCTCAGGCCTCAACCGCTCCGTCACTCAATGGCGCGCGGCACCCGACGGGGCGACGGATACCTGCAAGAAAAATAGGAGAACAAGATCAGGAACAACTAGAGGATCAGCAGATAGCAGAACAATAAGGGGATCAGGACTCAGGAGGACAACAAGAAGACAGTTACCTGCGACGCCGGAGCCCGGAGCAGGAGAAGAAGACAGTTACCTGCAAGAAGAGGATCAGAAAACAAGAACACGATCAGGAGGATCTACATCAGGAGAACAAGAAATGGATCAGGAGGATCTACTCATCTACATACCTGCGACGCCTCAGCGGCTCAGCCCGGGCTGGAGAGGACGACAGGAACAAGATCAGGAGAACAAGAAGAGGATCAGGAGGATCTAGATCTAAGGATCGGGAGGATCTATATGTAGATCCAGATCCAGGGAGGCGGGACGGGAGGAGTCAAGGAGCGGGGAACGGAGGAGTCGAGGCGAGGAGGCGGTGCGCCGGTGCCGGTGGCAAGCCGGCAAGGCAGAAGGTACCAAGGAGGCAGGGAGGCAGGGAGCCAGGCAGGCGGTCAGGTACTCCCTGCGGAGGCGCGGACGCGGACGCGACGCCTCAGGAGGTGAGCCGGGAGCGGAGGACGGGAGGAGTCGAGGCTAGGAGGCGGCGCGCCGGTCGCCGTCGGCCGTCGCCGACTCGCCGGGACAGGAGGAGCTGAGGAGGCGAGGAGCCTGGAGGTGGAGCGCAGGCGCGCAGCGGAGGAGACGAGGAGGCGAGGAGGCGGCGGGTGGAGGGGAGAATGGGGTAGGGTTTGCGAAGGGGGGGCGTCGCCGGCCGCGGAGGGCTTATGCCCCCCCTCCCGACCGTTGCTGGGCCGGCCTGCTGGGCTAACGGGCCGGCAACGGGCTGGGGACAGCATTTTCGTGCCGGGCCGTGCCGCCCGTCGGGCCGAGGCACCGGCCCACGCCCGGCACGATGATGCGGGCCGTGCCAGCCTGAGTCCAAAGAGTTACGGGCCGGGCCGGGTTAGGTACGGGCTAAAAAAACGTGCTTCGTGCCGGGCTCTCGGGCTGCGGGCTGCATGGCCACCTATAGTATAAAGGACTGGAAACGCTAGCAGTCTGCCTCCTTCCCCCGATCCCTCCCCTCCTCTCCCTCACTCCTCAGATCCACGCCCCCTCCCTCTCCACAGTCGCCGCCTCCTCAGATCCTCCGCAGGAGGCGAGCGAGCTGCAGCCCCGCTGGCGTCTGCGGCGGGCGGCGGCTCAGCCGAGCGAGCGCTAGCCGCTAGCGCCGACGTCGCCCGCGTGGTGTAGCCGTGGCCGCCAACTCCCATGTCGCCCGCGTGGACGCGTGGTTTAGCCGCCGCCGCTGCCGCCCGCGTCGTTTGCGTGCAGCAGCCGCGGCCCACAGCGCCCGCGCGGCCCGCGTGATGCGCTCATGTGCTGCAGGCTGCAGCCACGGTCGCCGGCACCGGTGCAGCCTGCGTGATGCGCGCGCAGGCTGCAGCCGAGCGAACGGGGAGGCGGCGGTGCGGTGCTCATCCCTCGGGGGCATGGTGACTAGCGGCAACTCTTGGTGCATCATTCGCTGGCTAAATCGTTGTGATAACCCGTGGCCGCCGGCGATCGCCGGGACATGAGATACACAATCGAGAGAGGATTTCGGAGGAATCTCACGAGAACGGAGGAGGTCTCCTCCGAGTTCGATATTCAGAACAGAATTCAGACTTGTCCTCGTTACAACGCCACCCATCCTTTTAACTCAATTACAGTCGCTGGCCTCCTGGGCCCAGACACACCACACAACTCTCACACGGTAGCCTGTTCATAAGACGCCTTTCCGGAGTCCGCCTCCATCATGTCGACAGTCCTCGCACCTTCCCCCGCTGCAGAGGTTGCATGCCCCCATGCAACAGCAGTAGGAAAACGCTGCTTCACCACATAGTAGTCCTCCCATGTAGCTGCAGAAGATGGAATGTTAGTCCACTTGATCAGTACCTGGGGTATAGCATGATTGCCCTTCTTCACCAAGCGCCGATCCAGCACCGCTTCAGGAGCGAGGTCCTGAGCACCCAAGTCAGGCACCCCTGGAAGATCAGCATGGACAGGAATATAACTGGGATTGAATGGCTTCAATTGAGACACATGAAAGACATTGTGAATCTGGCTGGTAGCTGGCAACTCCAATTTGCATGCAGCAGAGCCGATCTTCTCAAGAACCGTGAAGGGGCCAAAGAATTTGAATGCTAACTTGGGAAATGGACGCTTCACCACCGAGCGTTGGGCATATGGCTGCAGCTTCAGCAGAACTTGATCACCCACTTGAAAGGATCGGTCAGTGCGATGCTTGTCAGCTTGATGCTTTATCCTGTTCTGAGCAGCAGCCAAGTGTCGCTTAAGTAAACTCAAATGATTCTCCCTTTCTTGCAAGAACTCCACGGCTGGGGAAGCAGTCTGGTCAGTGAGGGGAAGCATTGTACCCAGGTTGGCCTCATACCCATATAAAGCCTTGAAAGGAGAACAGCCCAACGATGTATGGTAAGTGCAATTGTACCAAAGCTCCGCTAATGATAACCAGGCTTTCCACTTCTTAGGTGTGTCATAAACGGCGCAGCGCAAATACATTTCCAAACACTGGTTCAGCCGTTCCGTGTGGCCATCGGTCTGGGGAAGGTATGCCGTACTCATGTGCAGCTTGGTGTCTGACAGGGTAAACAGAGCCTTCCAAAATGTACTGATGAACACCTTATCTCTGTCAGAGACAATAGACCTGGGCATGCCATGTAACTTGACGAAATGATCCAGCATCAACCGAGCCACACCCTGAGCTGTAAAAGGATGCCGGAGAGCAATGAAATGACTGTATTTGGTAAATCTGTCCACGACCACCAGTATAGCATTACTGCCTTCCAAAGTTGGTAAGCCTTCCACAAAGTCCATGGACAAGTCTTGCCAGGCCCCTTGAGGAATGGGTGTTTTCATGTTTGGCCTGCTGGCAAATGCAACACTGCTTCACAAAGTTGTCCACATCTAGTTTCATGCCTTTCCAGTGGAACAATTGCTTGACTCTATGATAAGTGACTCGAACCCCAGAGTGCCCTCCAATAGCACTTGAGTGCAATGCAGCAATCAATTTAGTTTGCAGAGCTGAGTTATGAGCTATCCACACTCTTCCTTTGTATCTAATGAGCCCTTTATGCAGAGAAAAACCTTGAGCATCTGGTGATTGAACTGCTAGCTGAGTCAAAAGATGTTGGGCATGTACATCAGTAGCATAAGAGTTCAGCACTTCCTGCAGCCATACAGGTTGCACCTCAGACACAGCTTGTAGAACAGCCAAGTGGCCCACCCGAGACAGGGCATCTGCAGCTAAGTTTTCTTTCCCCTTTCTATACACTATTCTGAATTGAAGACCCATGAGACGAGTCATGGCCTTCCTTTGCATTTCAGAATGCAGATTTTGCTCATTGAGATATGACAAACTCTTGTGGTCGGTTCTTATAATGAACTCCTATCTTTGCAAATAAGGCTTCCATTTCTCCACTGCCATGATGAGGGCCAAAAACTCCTTTTCATATATAGAAAGTTTCTGATGAGTGACCCCTAAAGCTTTGCTCAAGAAAGCTACAGGTTGATCGTGTTGCATCAATACAGCACCCACTCCAATGTCTGAGGCATCTGTCTCCACTATGAAAGGATCAGCAAAATTGGGGAGAGCCAAAACAGGTGCAGACACCATTGCTTGTTTGAGTGCTTCAAAAGCCAATTGAGCTTGTGCAGAGCACACAAACTGCTGCTTCCTCAGTAGTTGTGTCAGTGGTTTTGCTATGAGACCATAGTGCTTGATAAACTTTCTGTAGTAGGCTGTGAGGCCCAAAAATCCTCTTAACTCAGTGACAGTTGTAGGAATAGGCCAATTCACCATTGCTGCAGTTTTCTCTGGATCAGTGGCCACCCCTTTGTCAGAAATAATGTGCCCCAAATAATGTAATTGCTGCTTGGCAAAAGAACATTTACTCTTCTTCATATACAATTGGTGCTCCCTCAGCTTGCCCAACACTTGAGACAAGTGATCAATGTGGGTGTCTAAATCAGGGCTGTATATCAAAATATCATCAAAAAACACAGACAAATTTTCGCAAGAATGGACTGAGCACATCATTCATCAAGCACTGAAAAGTAGTTGGGGCATTGGTGAGCCCAAAAGGCATCACCCTGAACTGATAGTGCCCATGGTGGGTCTTAAAGGTTGTTTTATGTTCATCCGCCTTCCTCATTCTCACTTGATGATACCCCACTGCCGGCGTTTTACCGGCAAGCCTACATAGGGATACGCTAAGGTAGTCGACTTGTGGTTAGGGTGTCGCCGAGATCAGGAACTCGATGGTGCAAGGAACACAAGGGTTTAGATAGGTTCGGGCTGCAGTATGCGTAATACTCTACGTCCTGTATGGTTTGTATTGCCTTGGGGTTATGAGATTGTTTGAAGGGGGTCCCTGCCCGCCCTTATATATCTCAGGGGGCCAGGGTTACATGGAAATCCCGGTCTGGTACGAGCCTAGGAGTCCTAACCGAGTACTCTCGAGTAGCTTCCTTCTGTACCGACTAGTTGTACTTGCGTACGAGTACTTTATAATATGTATAAGGTTTGGGACATGTCCCACCCCTTACTCTAGAATGTTCTACGCCACGCGTGCAGTCTCGTTGATCCGGGTCTGACAAGCCCCCGAACTCTTCATAGCCGAGTACTGCAAGCTTCGAGTACTTTTGGAAGTCATCCTTTGGTTTCTGCTAAAACTCCGTCTTGAAGGTGTCTTTCGAGTACTTTTCTTGGCTGCTCGAGGCTGTGAGGTGCTCTAGCCCTGAGTAATTTCAAGTCTTCTTTCTATGGGGTGCGATGCAAATCGCACTCCATATGGAGTAGCCCCCAAGCCTTAGGTTGAATCAAAGAATCAGGCTGAGGGTCCCACTAGTCTTGAATTTTCTTCCTTATCTTCCAAATAGTTTTGAAAAATAAGCCATCGATGACACACGTCCCGCAACCCACGAGCCTTGAATCCAAATCCCAAGGCTTGCCAAAAAAGAATCCAAAAGAAAGTGTCATACTGAACAGTGTTATGTACAAATTTTGTGTGAGTGTGACCTGTCTTGATGGTTTCCCTGAAGATCAATTGGTTCAAAATTCAAAAAACCCCTTTTTTCGGAAGTCTATCCCTGAAAAAATGGATAATCAAATAAACTCCCCAAAACTCTTTCCAGAATTACTGCTCAAAAACAAATCACACTTTTTTAAGAGAAAAACTATTTGGCTTCCAAACAGTAAATCTGGGCCAACCCGCTGGTTATTTAACCGCGCGGTGACTCTAGGGTTTTTACCCCTTCACTCTCTGCCTTAGCCATTTTGCTTTCTCCCACTCCTACGTCGGCAGTGCTTTAGATCTAGGGTTTGAGAACCTCGTTGAATCCGTCCTCCCCCTTCCACCAAAGTAATCGGAGAATCCCACCTCGCCTTCGGAGAGTCCTTGCGCCTCTCCCTCGAAGCCCCCGAGCATATGCGAGTGAAGCGGCTTGTGGCATTCAAGATGGGCAACAAGAGACAGTCGGGAAAGGGGAAGGAGGAGACGACCATCGGCGACTGGGAAAGAAGTGTACCCGCGCTGATCTCCTCAACTAGGTTGCGCAAGGGCTCCTTCAATCGGAGGAGATGGTCCAATGGAGACCCTCCTTCCGTCAGTATTATCCGCAAGAAGATGTAGATCAGACCGTCATTTTCGAACATTTTGTCGAAAGGGGATTGGCCCTCCCCGCCTCAGATTTCTTTCGCGGCCTTCTTTTTCACTGGGTATTCAGATCCATCATCTAAACCCTAATTTCATTGTTCACCTTTTAATCTTCGTCCATTTCTGCGAAGCTTTTCTTGGCATCGAGCCACATTTCGATCTCTTCCGTTATTTCTTCCATCTGCGCCAACAACCCTCGGAGAAAAGGCAGTACATTGTTGGCGGAGCTGGTCTTCAAATCAAGCAGGCGAGGGGGAAGAAGTATATCGACTATACTCTTCCCACAAAGCACTCGGGCTGGAGGTCACTCTGATTCTACATCGGGAATCACAAGCCCGCATTGCCAGAAAGGACTCTAGGGAAGGCAGTGTGAATGCTCGAGTGGAATGAGAAGTTGAACGAGAACCAGATGGTTCAAGTAGATGAGCTGCTCGAGATGATTGCAGCGCACAAGGAGACTGGAGTTACTGGAGCGTCCGTTCTGGCCTCCATGTACAAGCGACGCATCATGCCTCTATAGAAAAGGTGTCGCTTTGGGTTCGAGTACTTAGGCAGTAACGACCCATCTCGCCTTTCCTCAGAGATTCTTCCTTCGGAGACAGCCATCGAACGTACTCGTCGAGTACTGCTCGACGTGCATACCGTGTCGTACGTCCCGAAGCTCTTCAGTGCCGCAAATCCACCGAAGCCAGTATGAGTAGTTTATTTGTCGAGTACTTAGAGTACGCATAGTTGCGAGTTGCCACTGATTGTTAGCTTGTTTCTCTAACTGCGCAGGGACACACTGATTTATTCCGATGCCCTGCTCCAGATCCTGAAGTGCCTCGACCGGAGCATCTCAAGCCAAGTGCGTTTCAGAGGCCTAAGATCAGCCGTTTAGACCGTGATCCCTTAACTGATGAAGAGATGACGGATTCTGACGATAGTGTTCCTCTGGCAGTGTTTTTGAAGAAGTCCGGCAAGGAATCAAGTAGCAGCAAGGAGATCCCGAGCCACCCGACCAAGCAGCGGATGGGCGTGAGGAAACGCAAGCTCTTCCTCGCCAGCTTGTCAGATGACAACCCAAGGTAAATCTAATCCTCGAGTACTTTTCCTTGTCGATTTTTTGGGGTTCTTTACTGAGTTTTCTTTGTTCTGTGTTCAGTCCTCCTGGCTCCCCCCTGTCCAAGCGTTCCAAGGACGGGGGAGGTCAGGTCCTACCGGGGATGATGCCGCACCGGAATTCGACGTCCAGCCCGGTGCGGCGGACCCTTCAGCTGTTGACGTGTCGCCTAGCCTGAGCAGCCCCGTCCCAACGAGCGCCTCGCAAGCTCCACCGAAGGAATCTATTGGCGGATCGGGGAAAGCAACTCTTCGAGGGCCACGGCTGATTGGTCTCAAGAAGGTGGTGACCAAGAGATCCTCCACGTAAGTTTCGAGTACTTGAACTTTTGTTCTTTGTCTTGTTCAGAAATTGAAATGCTTGTATTCTGTCCAGCCCTTCCTCCGCTCTGAGCTTGGGGGAACTTGAGAATGTCCCAGCTGCCCAAGCCCCCGAGCAAGGAAAGAACTTGGATGTTGCAGCGTTGGAGACGGGTACTCTTCCTCCTCCTCCTCCTCCTCCTCCTCCTGCCGCCAATGTCGATGCGGAGAAAGAAATGATGCCAGAGGTAGCTGACGCGGAGCGAGTAGAGGTAAATCCTCCGGCGTCTGAGATCCCCGAAGGTGAGCCCATCATGCCTCTTTTGCCCCCCGGTACTGTTTTGCCTGACGCAACATTAGCAACCGCGGGCGGAGTGGCACGCGAGCTACCCGAAGAATCGGGCGCACAAGATGTTAGTGCCGCGGGTAATGCAGACCCTGGTGCCAGCACCGTTGAAGCCGCGGGTACAAGTGGCCCTGGTGCAGGAGATGCTGGCACCACGAGTACTTCTAAACCCGGCACTGATGCAACGGAGAAGGAAGACATGCTGGTGACACCATACGGTTGGCAGCATGCCATCAAGCTGGACCTAATTGAGGATCCTTATCTCACCAAGGAGAAAAGAAAACATCTCTAGGGTGTCTTTAAGGACTTGTATGAATTCACCACAGTGAGTATCCATCTTCTTCGAGTAGTTCCCACTTCCTCCGTTTTGGTGTGATGAACACCGACTGTTGTTTATGCTTTGCGGAATCTGATGGACCGATCCCAGGAGAAGTCCGAGAAACTCAAGTTCATCCAGGATGGCCATCGCCAGCTGCAAGAAAAGGACTGCAGGATTGGCGAAGAAGTGCTCAAGAATGTTGAACTGCGGAACAAACTCGAGCAGCTGGAGAATGAGCGCAGTCGGGAAATTTGGCTCCTCAAGAATGATATCAAGAATCTTGAGGCGGAGAAGACCGAGCTCATTGAAAAGAACAAGAAGATCTCCAAGGCGCACAAAGGTAACTTGTTGCCTCGCCTTGTTGTCTTTAACTGGTTGGTTGTTCGAGTAGTTTCTGAAAATTCTCGAATACTTCCTCTCTTTCTCTTGCGCGCAGAACTGAAATCCAATTTGCAAAAGAAAGAAAATACGATTATAGATCTCAAGAATCTTGTTTATCGTGGCGTAGATGACGTCGAGCGACTGCAGAAGATCCTTGAAGACACAGACGTCCAATTCTGTGATGCTCTGCAGTAGATCAAGACTATGCTGGCAGACTAAACAGCACATGCAAAAAGAGCTAGAAGATTTCAAGTCTGCTGCACAAGCTGTCGTGGAGATGGTGGATTTCTCTGCCGAAGGTGAAGCTGAAGAGCCATCACTTCTGGAGAAGCTCCGAGCAACTCCCCAGAAAGTTGTCAGCTACATCTCGGAGACCACCAGGAAATATATTGCTCAGGCGCTCACTTTGGTAAAGTCCCACTGGCCCAAGGCACAGCTTGAACCACTCCGGGAAGGCATGGCGGCCGACTGCTCTGTGGAGCAATTCACGAAGTACCGTGAAGAAGTCGAGCCTATTGCAGATAAGATAGCTGAAAGCCTGGAGCAAGAAGGTTAGGTGTAGCAGAAATGATGTGTTATGTCAAAACACTTATGCTACTTGTTCATATGTATATAACTTTGCCTAGTTGATCTTTCTTCAGTGTATATCTTTATGTGATTTTTGCTAGTATGATCGAAGGACTTAGAGTATTTGAAGACGTTTGGATTAAGCTACTCCAAGAGCATCGGCTTGGATGTAGTCAATAACTTGACGTTCCGTGAAACTGCTCGTAGAGCAAAGAGACTTAGCTTGGGTTTACCCGGTCGATCGGTACGCAAAGCTAGCCCTTTAGGCTTATGAGCCTAAACGGATTTAATTGTCATCGTCCTATGTTTTAGCAGGGAATAACTTAGCCATATAATGGGCTTGGTGACCCCTTCGGCGGGTGCTTTAACGCTCTCTGTCGAGTAGTCGTAGCAACGGCCGGGATTATAAGAGTACGTAGAATACTCGAGTGCTTTGCCTCATGGGCTATACTAAACGCAAGTACTTGTGGCGGAGCCCACGAGCGTAAGTGAGCTAAGTACAAGTACTCGTGGCGAAGCCCCCGAGTATAAGTAGTCGTGAGGACGTATATACTCGTGGCGTAGCCCCCGAGTATAGTGTAGGTGAAAAATGTAAGAACTCGTGGCGGAGTCCCCGAGTTAAAACATGCAGAAAGTAGTCGAATTACGGCAAAATCAACTCTTTTTTTATAATAACGCTAACATGAAGCTGGCAAATTGTTTTACAACTTCTATTAGGCGTAGAATTTCCGGAGATTCTCTATATTCCAGGAGTTAGGAACCTCCTGGCCATTAGGGTACTATAGGCGATATGACCCAGGTCTTGTGACTTCTTAAACGATGAAGGGACCTTCCCACTAAGAGTTGAGTTTGTGTAGCCTAGTTTCATCCTGGATGCGGCGGAGGACCAAATCACCGATATTGAATGACCGCTCGCGTACATTGAGATCATGGTAGCGCCGGATGCCCTGTAGATAGCGGGCTGACTGAACGAGGGCACTGCATCTGGCTTCATCAAGTGTGTCCAGTTCCAGTTGCCTAGCTTCGTCCGCCTCCCCTTCTTCGTACATCTCCACCCGGGGGGAGAGCCACATAATATCTGCTGGGAGTAAAGCTTCGGACCCGTAGACGAGAAAGAAAGGGGTATGTCCTGCGGCTTTCGATGGCTGAGTTTGAAGCCCCCAGATGACATGAGGCAGTTCATATATCCACTATCCACCCTTTTTGCTATTGTCATCGTAGAGTCTCTTCTTTAGGTTGTCCAGAATCAAGTCGTTTGCTCTCTCAACTTGTCCATTGGCCCTTGGGTGTGCGACTGATACATACTTCAATTCGATCGCGTTGTTGTCACAGAATTTCCAGAACTGATTTGCAGTAAAGTTGGAGCCCAAGTCTCTGATGATGGTGTTGGGGTAGCCAAAATGATACACGATGTCTGAGATGAAGTCGACCGCCCTGTCAGGAGTTAGCTTGGTGATCGGCTTGTACTCGATCCACTTGGTAAACTTGTCGATGGCCACCAACACATGTGTGAAGCTTCCCGGAGCGGTAGTCAGAGGTCCAATCATGTCGAGGCTCCAACATGCAAAGGGCCAGGAGGGCGGTTTGGTGATGAGATTATGTGCCGAGACGTGAGACTGCTTGCCGAAGAATTGACACTTCTGGCACTTTCGCACAAGGTCCTCGGCGTCGGAAACTGCTGTTGGCCACCAGTAACCTACCCTGTAAGCCTTCCCGACCAATGTCTTGGACGCCGCATGATTTCCACATGTACCCTCGTGTATCTCGAGTAGTATGTTGCAACCCCAGGCCCTTGGAACGCACTTCATGAGTACTCCAGTGCTTGCTCCACACTTGTAGAGTTTGTCTCCCACGATGACAAGCCCCTTGCTGCGCCTCATGATGCGTATTGCTTCTGGGCTTTTCTTGGTCACCTCTTTTCCTTGATGAAATCGACAAAAGTCCCCCGCCAGTCGACCTCCGACATCATGACCTCCCGACTGGGATCCGTGGGTCCCGAGCCCGTGGTTGCTTGATTCGTGGTCTTGATTGACGGTTCTTTGAGTTCTTGGACGAATACTCCTGCTGGGACTTGGGCTCGAGTAGAGCCAAGCTTGGAGAGTACATCTACTCCAACATTGTTGTCCCGGACAACATGATGAATCTCTAGGCTATCAAATTTGTTCTCCAGCTTGCGCACTTCCATGACGTATGTGTCCATCTCCTCCTTTGTGTAGTCCCATTCTTTGTTGACTTGTTGTACGACCAGTAGAGAGTCATCGTACACGAGTAGTCGTTTGATGCCCAAGGAGACTGCCAGGCGGAGCCCGTGTAGTAGCGCTTCGTACTCGGCCTCGTTGTTGGACACCTTCCAAAGGATTTGCAAGACATACTTAAGTTGTTCACCCTTCGGAGAGATGAAAAGTACTCCTGCCCCGCCGCCCTCAAGCTTAAGCGATCCATCGAAGTACATCGTCCAATGCTCTGGTTGGCTGGCTGGTGTTGGTACTTGATTTTCCCGCCACTCGGCCATCAAATCAACCAATGCTTGGGATTTGATGGCTGTTATTCGCTTGAAGTTGATAGAAAGAGCTCCCAATTCTACTGCCCACTTGGATATACGACCAGTGGCATCCCGGTTGTGGAGTATGTCCGCCAACGGAAAATCAGTGACAACTGAGATCTTGTATTCGTTGAAGTAGTGGTGCAGTTTCCTGGATGTGATGAGTATTGCGTAGAGTAGTTTCTGAATTGAAGGGTAGCGAACCTTCGACTCAAAGAGTACTTCGCTGATGAAATAGACTGGCCTCTGCACGCCAAATGCATGGCCTTCTTCATTACACTCCACCACTATGGTTGTGCTGATCACATGAGTAGTTGCTGCAATGTACATGAGCAAGTTCTCTCCTGGATGTGGTGCTGTGAGGATAGGAGGCGACTGTAGATGTTGTTTGAGGTCGTGCAAGGCCTGCTCAGCTTTCTCCGTCCAGTGGAACTTGTCTTTCTGTTTCAGGAGCTTGAAGAAGGGAAGGCCTCGTTCTCCAAGTCTTGATATGAATCTGTTCAAGGCCACCATGCACCCTGTTAGCTTCTGAATGTCCTTGATCGTTGCTGGAGCCTTCATGTTGGTGATGGCGATGATCTTCTCCGGGTTGGCTTCAATCCCTCTGTGACTGATGATGAACCCGAGTAGATTCCCTGACGGTACGCCGAAAACGCACTTCGTCAGGTTGAGTTTCCATTGGAACTTCCGGAGACTGTTAAATGTTTCCTCCAGGTCCGTGATGAGATCCTCGGGAATTCTAGTCTTAACGACCACGTCATCCACATAGGCCTCCACATTGCGGTGAAGTTGGTCTGCAAAGCACATTTGTATCGCCCGCTGGTACGTAGCCCCGCGTTCTTCAGCCCAAAGGACATAGTCTTGTATGCATAAGTCCCAAAAGGCGTGATGAAGACGGTATTGATTTGGTCTTCTTGCTTGAGGGCGATCTGATGGTACCCCGAGTAGCAGTCAAGGAAGCAGAGTAGTACACAGCCAGCGGTGGAGTCGATTACTTGATCGATGCGCGGTAGCCCAAAGTGGTCCTTTGGGCAGTACTTGTTGAGATCAGTATAATCAACACACATTCTCCATTCATTATTATTCTTCTTTTTTACAAGGACAGGGTTGGCAACCCACTCTGGATGGTACACCTCTTTGATGAAACCAGCCGCAAGTAGTTTAGCCAACTCCTTTTTGATTGCTTCCCTCTTATCCTGAGCGAATCTATGAAGATGATGCTTTTTAGGGGTAGCATCAGGATCTACTTTTAGACTATGCTCGATCAGTTCCTTGGGCACCCCTGGCATATCCGCTGGTTTCCACGCGAATATGTCTCAGTTGGCCCTAAGGAAACAGATGAGCGTGCTTTCCTATTTAGGGTCAAGTTGTGACCCAATCAGAGATGTCTTGGACGAATCTCCCACCTGGAGTTGGATGGTCTTCATGGCGAGTTCTCCAGTAGGTTGTACCTTCGAGTGGTTTGCCTTCTTCTGGGGAATTTCCAGCTCTACCTCAGAGAGCTATTGCGCAACCGCGAGTACTTCTCCTAAAGTATCTGGTACACGCGTAGTTGAGGCGTACTCGATGGCCTTCTGGTCGCAGTCGTACGACTTCTCCAGGTCGCCGCGAAAGGTGAGGACACCGTTCTTTCTTGGTATCTTCAGGAGTAAGTAGACGTAGTGGGGTACGGCCATGAACTTGGCCATTGCCGGCCTGCCCAGTATGGCGTTGTACGATGTTTCGAAGTTGGCCACTTCGAACTTGATGTACTCGGTACGGTAGTTTTCCTTCTTCCCAAAGTTGACGGGAAGCACCACCGTGTCAAGCGGCATAGCTGTATTCCCAGGTACGATGCCGTAGAAGGGAACCTTGCTGGGGTGAGCATATCGATGAAGTTCGCCCCCATCTTCCTTAGAGTACTCGCAAAGATGATGTTGAGGCCGTTGCCTCCATCGATGAGTACTTTTACGAGCCTGACGTCCGCGACCACAAGGTCTAGGACTAGTGGGAGTTTGCCTGGCCCAAAAAAGCTCGTCCACTGATCAGCCCTGGAGAATGAGATGGGGACCTCCGACCACCGAAGGGGTCGTGGTACCCCAGGCTCGACGGACATGATCTCGCGGCGGTGGAGCTTCTGAGTCCTTTTGGAGACAAATCCCGATTCGCCACCGAAGATGACATTGACCACCTTGGATACGTCCGGGAATTCCCCGGCGTCTGCCTTGTTCTCCAGATCCTCGTTGTCCTTGTCCTTCTTCTTCTTCTTGTCGCCCTTCTCCAGGGGTGGAGCATTGAGGGACTTCCGGAGTTGGTAGCACTCGAAAGCAGCATGCTTTGAGTGTGGGTGCCACGGGCATTGCTTCTGCATGAGTTTGTCAAACTCCTCTTGCAGATTGGATGTTTTCTTGCCTCGCAGGGCGCGATTCATAGCCGCGATGAGATCATCTGGCTTGCGCTTTCGGGAAGATCCCGAGTAGTCCCGCTGGCCTCTGTCGTTGTTGCGCTTGGTGTAGTCATTGCCACGCTTCTAGAACCTATCGTGCTCTTGCTCCTCTTGGTCCGCCCAGGTCTGCATCATGTCGCGGAGGGCAGCAACGGTCTAGGGGCGGTTGCGGCCGAAGTCACGGAACAGGGCTTGGTTGGTGAGGCCGTTGTGGAAGCAGTCGATGACGTCGCTCTCCAAGATGTTAGCGATCGTAGCTCGGGTGTCGAAGAAGCGGCGTGCATACGAGCGTAGGAGCTCGTTCCTTTCTTGCTTGCACTGGGACAGGTCATGTCCAGTACCTGCCCGTGCAATCGCCCCCTAGAAGTTGTAGATGAAGACGTTCCGCATTTGCTCCCAGGAGTCGATGGAGTTCTTGGTGAGGCTCGGTGAGGCTCTCCAGCCACATGAGTGGGGCGGACTCCAAGACCATCGGGAAGTAGACGACCTTGGTGGTGTTGGTGCCGCCTGCAACTTCAATGGCGGTGGAGTAGCATCGTACCCACTGATGAGGAGATTGCTTACCATCGTACTTGGTGATGCCGATAGGTTTGAATCCCTCCGGGTACTTGTAGTTGTCGAAGCGGGAAAAGAAGGCGTGGAAACGATCATTGTTGTCCCGCGCGGCGTTCCCCTCGGCTCCGGCGCGTTCCTTCCTCCAGTTGTCGATGCTCGAGCGAGCATCAAGCCCGGCCTTGATCTTATCACGGAGGTCGCCCATTGGCAGCTTCTCGAGTTCTGAGCGGCGGTAGTTGCCAACGGACGCTTCTGGTCGGGGTGCGTGAGTTGCTAGTCGGCTTCCATGGGGAGCAGCATGGCGGCTTCCCTGCGGGTCGGGCCCACGACTTCCCTGTTGGTTGTTGGAAGGAGCAGCTTGTCGCCTAGGACGGCCCCCTAGTGTTTAGGACAGCCCCCTAGTGTTCTGCTGATTTGGCTTTCGCTCTGACCCTCGCGTTAGAGTCTTACCGCCTGTGACCAGAAGGTCTCGGGTTCGAGTCGCAGTCTCCTCGCATTGCACAGGCGAGGGTAGGGCTTGCCACTGACACCCCTTCCCCAGACCCCACACAAAGCGGGAGCTCTCTGCACTGGGTACGCTCTGACCCTCGCGGCCCCCGCGAGAGATGGAGGGCATCGGGTTCTGCTGGTTTATCTGCAACAATGCCCACTGCGCCATGCGAACGACGGTCTAGACTTGCGAGTCGGGGTTGCCAGCTAACACTGCGGTTATACCGGCAATGTTGGCGGCAGGCATATTGAACCCGGCGTCCTGCGCTGCTGCGAACTCGGCGTCGAGGTCGCGCTGAATCTGTGCGCGCCGATCGTTGGCGTCCCTTCTGCGCTTGGCACGCTTCCTATTGCGCAACCTGCGAGCCTCACGGTCCTGAGTGGACTCGTTGGCAACATCTGCGGTGTGTTCATCCTCGGAGATTTGCTCAGGCCTTTCGTTGCGGTACCTGTCGCTGTACTCGTCGAATTCCGCCATGAATACGTGGCGGTGGATGGATGGATCATCGGAGCTGTAGTCAACGAGTACAGTTCCGTCGGGGGTGGTTTCACCGAGTGGTAGGGAATCAAGGTGAGCAACCAGTCTTTCGTCATCTCAGAGTAGTTCGGAGGGTTTCATGCCCTTCCAGTACACGAAGTGACCCTCCGGTGTGGAGGTTATAACCAAACCCTGGCCACCCGTGTAGGGTTCGGCCTCGAGATCGGAGTCCGAGTCATAGTCGTCGAAGATAGGGGCCTCCCGACATGCGGTGGTGTCCTTCTCCCCGAGCTCAAGTAGTTCGTCCAGATCCTTCTCCAATGCGGAGTAGAATTCGGACTTCATGGCCTCCTGATAGACAGTGGCCGTGTTGCGCAAACCGAATGGGAGTCAGCCACGCTGCCCCCCAGATGGGATCGAGTCCGATCCGAGGAAGCTTGATGAAGCATGAGTCGAGTCGCGTCGAAAACGGACAGCTTCTCGATCTCCCTGGCGAGGTCAGGGAGCAGCATCTCATCGAGGTTGTCAACGAACTCGTCGAGAACGCTGCTTGGTGTTGCTGCAGGTGCCTCCGGCTTGTTGTTGGTGAGGTGTCGACGAAAGTCGCCTGTGCCGTCAGCGACACAGACCTAGGAGCCGAAGACGAAAGTTGTGCCCGCGGGGAGCACGACACTGGTGAAGTTGAAAGTTGCCATCGAATTCGCCGGTGGATCTTTGATGATCACTCCTACCTGGCGCGCCAGCTGTCGGTGTTTTACCGGCAAGCCTACCTAGGGATACCCTAAGGTAGTAGACTTGTGGTTAGGGTGTCGTCGAGATCAGGAACTCGATGGTGCAAGGAACACAAGGGTTTAGACAGGTTCGGGCCGCAGTATGCGTAAAACCCTACGTCATGTATGGTTTGTATTGCCTTGGGGGTTATGAGATTGTTTGGAGGGGGTCCGTGCCCGCCCTTATATATCCCGGGGGGGCAGGGTTACATGGAAATCCCGGTCTAGTACAAGCCTAGGAGTTCTAACCAAGTACTCTCGGGTAGCTTCCTTCTGTACCGACTAGTTGTACTTGTGTACGAGTATTTTACAGTATGTGTAAGGTATGGGACATGCCCCACCCCTTACTCTAGAATATTCTACGCCACGCGTGCGGTCCCGTTGCCCCGGGTCTGACACCCGCAGTCATATCCAATTTGGCAAAGTATCTAGTAGCTGCCAACTCATCTACTATCTCCTCCATCACAGGCATAGGAAACCTGTTCTTAATAGTGATGTCATTCAACTTTCTAGAGTCAACACAAAACCTCTACGTGCCATCTTTCTTTTGTACTAACAAAACTGGGGAAGCATATGGGCTTGTACTTGGAGTAATTAACCCAGCCTGCAACAGTTTCAGCACCTGCCTTTCTATCTCATTTTTGTGCAAAGGAGAATATCTATACGGTCTAGAGTTGACAGGTACCGCTCCAGGAATTATAGGCACAGTATGGTCATAAATCCTTGGTGGTGGTAATGTGGTAGGCTCCTGAAACACATCCTGGTATTGCTCCAGTACCTGCTGAACTCCTTTTGGCAACTCCTCTGCTGTGGTAGGTGGCTGTTGCTCCACCACTGCAAGAGCCCAAATCTCATTTCCAGCACTCCATTTGAGCATGGTATGGACAGGTAGAGGATCCAATGTGGTGGGAGGTGGTGGCACTCCTGTTAGTAACTGATTGCCCCTTATGGATCAACTGCACTGTCCTCTTATCCCAATCATGATTCATGGGACTATTCTGTTTCAACCAGTCGTAACCCAAGATACAATCATAGGCACCTAACTCCAACACCTGCATAGTAGTGCAAAAGGTGTGTCCCTGGATCCACCACTCTAAATCAGGCACACATTAATCAGACACCAGAATCTCCCCATTAGCCAGCCTCACTGACCTGGCTGCAGTTTGCACAGTTGGAAGCCCTGCTTTTGCTACAAAGGAAGCATTGATGAAAGTGTGAGAGCTGCCACTGTCAATCAACATTAACATCACCTTGTTCTTCACCAGAGCTCGTAATCTCATGGCTGCTCCCTCCTCGGTTCCTGCCAAAGCATTAAGAGACAATGTGCCGAACTCCTGAGCTAGAGAATCCTCAATGTCCAACTGATAAAGAATTTCCTCTGTCAGTGTAGTATCCAAATCGTTCAAAGCCAATGTATTCAGGTCAGCAGCAGGTTTGGTTGGCCTTTTGGAACACTTAGCTGGGTGAGTGGGATCATATGGTTCCTTACAAAAGAAGCACAAGTTGTTAGCTCTGCAATAGTCACGAAGCTGTCTCTCTTTGGACAATTGAGAAGACACCCCTGTCCCTTTCTGATCATATTTTGGTACCACAGCATTTGGATATTTTGATGCGGACGCTGGTTTGGAAAAACTGCTCTTGTTCCTCTCCTGGATCCGTTCCTGGATTTTTGCCAGCATGACAGCCCTTTCCATTGAAGCCGGCACCTGCCCCTGCACAGGGTACCTGATCTCAGGTTTCAGTCCTTGCATAAACTGAGAGATGAAGTAAGTGTCACTCATGCCCAAATCATGCATTGACATCTCAAACTGCAAAGACTCAAAACTAGAGACATAGTCCTCCACTGTTCCTGTCTGCTTGAGCTCTAACATGCTGTCAATAGCGTGTTGATAGTCATATGCACTAAATTTCTCCTGCACGGCCTGCATGAACTCCTCTCAAGTACCCATCCCCTGCCTGAGCTTGTAAACTTACCACCACTTAGCTGCATTACCGTCCATATAGAGCGAAGCAAACACCCATCGAGACTCACTGGTGTTAAGGATGTGGAAGTAGTTCTCACACTTCTCGCGCCAAATCTTTGGATTAGTACCATCGAACTTAGGAAAATTCAGCTTCGGTAGATTCCGAGAACCCCGATCATCAACCCACCCCCACGCGGACCAGACGGAGATGTGCGAGTGGAGTGGTACTCACCCTGTTGTGGACGCTCCTGACGATGCTCCGAACGGTGATCCCCTTGGGCTCGATGCGTGCTGCACTCGGGTGGTTGTGCCGCCGCCGCCATCTGCGCGAGAGTGATGTTGGAGACCGCCCTGCCTGTGGCGTCGATCTGTTGAGCCATAAATTGCTGCTCCCTCGCCATCTGATCGACCACCCTGGAGTTGAGATCCAGGTGAGCCTGCATCTGTATCTGAGCAGTATTCATCTCCTCCACGCGCACGAAGAGCAAATCAATGGACTCCATCAGGCGGTCCAACTTGTCGTCCGTTGCCGACCAAGCTGCATCCATCGCTTCGATGAGCAGCTGCGTCTGCGCGGAAGGCTTAGGCGGCGCCGTGATGACTCCTCGCAGACCACTGCGAATCCGCCGAAATTGAAGAATCCAACACGAAATCGCCCGATCGCCAACTACAACCTAAGCGGTGCGGCAGGAACCTCTGTGGGCGACGGCGATTCTGCGGTGGCCGCCGCCGACTGGGAGTCGGTGGGCGGGGCGTGGACGCCGAAATCGACGGGATAAACGGCGGAGCAGATCGGAACTGGCAAATCGAGGGAAAGCGGGCCGAGGAAAGCCGAATCTGATACCAATTGTTATAACCCGTGGCCGCCGGCGATCGCCGGGACGTGAGATACACAATCGAGAGAGGAATTCTGAGGAATCTCACGAGAACGGAGGAGGTCTCCTTCTCCGAGTTCGATATTCAGAACAGAATTCAGACTTGTCCTCATTTAACTCAATTACAGTCGCTGGCCTCCTGGGCCCACACACACCACACAACTCTCACACGGTAGTCGGTTCAGAAGACGCCTTTCCGGAGTCCGCCTCCATCGTGTCGACAGTCCTCACGGTTCCTTCGAATCCTTCTGTTCACGGCGGTGCGGTGCTCATCCCGCGGGGGCATGGTGACTAGCGGCAACTCTTGGTGCATCATTCGCCGGCTAAATCGTCTGCTGGCAGCTTAGACTGGTATGCATGGTGCTTCCTTCGAATCCTTCTGTGTGGTTCACCACTCGATCTGTTATCACCACTAGTCTATATTGAACGCAGGGGTGCTGGTTCCTTGAGGGATTAACTGAAATCGCATGCTTTTCTGTAGCCTTCGTGGTGTTGTTTTCAATTGGTAACCATCTCTTCAATTTACAGCAAGCAATCTTCTTGAGCGCATTATATCTGCCTCTCTAGCCCCAATGTTGTCATGCTACTGGGCTTCTCAGTGTCCACTGGCATGCTCAGAATAATTAAGTACAAAATCATTACTTTGTTAGACTCATTCTATTACTTTGCCCAGTTAGATTCATTCTATTGTTTCTATCCCTGTTATTGCAGTTTGCTCTGTTACTCCTGTTTTTACTGGTTGCTTCTGTTATTGTTCTTTCCATGAAGTACACTAATTCACACAATGAATTAACGGATGTTCAGAGAGGCCTGCTGCAGCATTTCTTTAGAGTATCGATGCTCATGATAAACATTTGGCTTCTATGTTGTTGTGATCATAATAAAAATGAACTTCAGAAACAACTCATCAATATCTTAATTTAGATTGTAACATAGAAATCCAAAAAGGCTGGTCCGCTCCAAGGAGGGCGCGGCAGCCGCACCGATGTTTCTAGTATAGTATCTAAAGCTAATCATGTATTGTCATGGGAGAATATGTTGGGCTTGTTGGGCTATGAAGTTGTATCTTAGATATTTAGTTGTGTGCTACAATTCTTGTCGGTCATTGTGATTCCAGCATTAGCTCCAAGTACTAATTTCTTTTTATTTCTTCTATCAGATCAATTTCACTTGGGAGACCATTAAGATAAGTATAGTAGCTAGATTTAATGTTATCAATTTCACAGTTAGCTCTCAACACAGCACAATAAACACACATGTTCGATGCTAGATCAGATTTTTTCCTTAAGAACAAATCTTTCCAACATGTGTTTCTTTTTCAGGTTACCGCATCATCATCACGTGCTAGCACTAACCTTGATGATATGCACAGCAATGACAATGACAAGAATAGTGATGACAACGATGACTACAACATGGATGATTATGATGGCTGTGATGCCGATGATTGGCTGCGATGACATATAGATGAAGATAATGGCTATGATAACTAGTTGCTTAGGTTCATGTCTAACTTTTATGGTGTAGTACTGATGACAGGCATTATATGACAGCCTTTGTAGCCTCTGTTGTGACTATTTATGATGGCTGGAACTTGGTTAGATATGTAAGACCTTATATATTGCCTTTACAATCTAGTCCAATGATTGAAACTCATTATGTGTGCTGATTTGGGATGTTGATGTGAACTGTTTATCATATATGTGCACCTGTGCTGAATCTGTAATTACATTCAATTGAGATTGAGTCATTGTTGGGTTCCTAGAACCCGGGTTACCGACGGGCCCGCCTTGTCAAACCAAGGCATGAACAGCTCCCGCACCCGCGGCCTTTTTTAGCTGCACAACGCTGGTGGGCCGTCCAGGCCCATGAGCCCCGTCTGGGAATTTTCCCTCGGACCGAACTTCACAGCCCATAGCGCCGAGTCCGAGTGCCCCCACTCGGGACCGGCCAAAGGAACGCAGGCACCGCCTCTTCCTCTCTTCTCTCAGACTTCTAACTGACCCAGGTCACCCCCAGGAGGAAAAAATCCACTTGGTCACGCGAGCCCAGGCTTGGTTCGCAAGGGTCAGACCTGGCCGTACCAAGTGGGCGCGGTCCTCCCGGGGTCGTACGCACGACATGTAAGCCACTATGCCTCTGTTACACCAGAGGACCGAGATTGTGGCAGCCACTTGGTCCTTGTGATGATCAGGCCTGCCGTCATCATGACTTGACCACCAAGAAACCATCAACTGGGATGGGACTTGGCATGTAAATAGTCCTCCCCCGATGGGACGGCTGCCTCATCCCATCAGCGCCCCAGTACTTGTTGACTGACTAGACCCGACGAACAGGTCCAAGATCAGAAGACCCCCAGGACTTCAGGAGCACGCAATCCCCCAAGGACATCGCCGACTGACCATCTATATGGGTCCATTGACGATTTGAGTCGTCCGACTGCCGGAGTCAAAGATATCCCCCCATGAAGCCTTCTCCTCCAAGGAATTCCCTGTACCATGGGCCCCCCTTAGCTATAAAAGAGGGTCCCTTTAGGTTTAGAACAAGATAAGAGAGAACATCAGAACTCAAGTAGACAACAGAAGTCCACTTGAAAAGCTTGTACTCCCCAACTTACACGAGCACCTGGGCTCGAGCAATACATCCGACTGACCCCTGACCGGACGTAGGGTGTTCTCGCCTGAACCAGTATAATCCCTTGAGTCATCGTGTGCTAGGCCACCTCCGATCACGACGCACGACACACATGTTGTCAAGTAGTTTGCTTGCCGCCATTTTCGGGAGCGACAGTCATTATGTGAGTGTTTTAAATTTACGATTGAAAATTTGTGGCTGATCTCCATGCACAAATTTTCGTGAGGGTGCAAACATCTTTTCATGGCGGTTTTGACCTCTCACAAAAATGACATTTCATGGCAGTTGCATACAATTTTCGTATGAGTTGTAGACCGTCACAAATCATTTTCATGTCGTGTTTCCGTGACTGTTACCCGTCATAAATCTCATTTTATAAACCTGATGATGCTCCTTTTTCGTGGAGGTGGCTGACCGTCACAAAAAAGATTCATGACGGTTGAAAATTCAGTTTTCGTGGCATTAGATTCGTGATGGTTATTGCGTGACGGGCGGCTGCTACGGAACAATTTCGTGGCGGGATTCATAGTTTTCGTGACAAATTTTTACTCTCACGAAAATTTTGTTTTCTGGTAGTAACACGCACAGTTGCTAGTTTAGTAGCGTATTGCCAAGATCAGAAGAGAGTGTAATTTAGTTGCACATTAGTTGGCTCATTTAGCTCGAAGGAATACTCATGCAAGCTGTGTGGCGAGGTCGAGCGCCTGCATGCGTGCAAGACCTCCTCAAGATTTATTGCAATCCTTTAAACTAATTAATAAAGCTCTCTTTGATCTGAAAAAAAAAAAAGAATAGTTTCGTAAAACTAAAAATAGGAAAAAAAAATAAGGATCTTAGGGCAAGTACATTGGAGTCGTCTAATAGGCGGTCTCATGCAATGACACGTCATTTTGAGATGATTAACCAGACAACCTCTATAATAGGTTGTCGTCTTCGTTGTCTTATAGTAGTATCATATCCCTTTATTTATGGAATTAAAAAAAGAATATTGTGAGTAGTATGATAACAACAACTCGTACAATGGTGAATAAGCGGTCTCATAGTCCTTAATTTTAGCCTATGAGGCGGTTGCTTCGCGAAACAACCGCTTCGTTCTCTCTCCTTCACATTATCAAAAATTCTACGTGGATCTGCATGAGACAACCTATAAAACTGATGACCCGTATACTTGCGCTTAGATTACGGGTTGGGCGCCCGATTGGTCGGCGCACGGATCACGTGGGCCGTTTCAGTTTCGGCCGGCCCGTTACGTTCTGTTTGGTGGGGCGTCACGATCGATCATTGTGTTTGGCGTCGTGATGACATGGACTCAGTGATGAGTGATGACATTGTCCGACACGAGGATGGACAGACCATTACTGTCGATGTCATGCTGTAAGTCCGACTAGTACCACCGTGTAATTGTAACCTTTAGGCTTCATCTCCGCTTTTCCTGAAGACCCATCACCACCCCTTCACCTTTCCCCGGATCCTCCTCTCCTCTGGCAGCGCCGCCGTACTCCAGCGGAAACCAAATCCTTGGCCGAAGCAAAGTTGCAGCCGACCCGCCCGAATCCAGAGCGTGCATGAACGCAGCGTCAGGCGCCCGTCCCCACCCGTGCCCGAATGACAACACGCAAGGCGACGTGCGGCGACAGGCGGACGCTGCCAAGCGAAAAGGCAGCTCAGAGCCGAAACCGAGGCGGCGGCGATGACCGTGCGCGGCGTCGGGATATCCGCACTCGTTATACCGATAACCAATCTGTGTTGTATGTTGCCTATACAAAAAGATTTGAAGCCAAACCTTAACTCAAGTTTCACTTGGACTCCAAATCTTATTGTGTCCTCTCTAAGTTCTATGAATCCTTCCAGGAGATGAGTCGGCTTCTAAGCATCATATGTTAGAAATTGGGCGAAACCTTCTCAATTTTTTACCAGAGCTTCCACACATAATATCATGACATCTTGACAAATCTTGTGATTTTCAGATTTCGTTTGCTTTTTTTAGAATTTAACAACCATTCAACCACACGTTCGTGGTCGTATTTTTTAAAAATAATGTTCAAAATTTCTTTTCATTTCCTGGTTGAGACCTCAATCCGGACTCCATAATATGGATATAATTTTTCCACTGATTATAATCCATCATTTCATGTACCTGCAGTTAAAATCTGACATGAATAAAAAAATTCCTATTAATGCAATCATTTCATTAAAAATAGCAAACAGACCGCAAAATATACCAACTTTTATTATGGATTACAAAATCTCCTACGTGGGGAGTAGAAAAAGTGTGGAGGCCAGGGGACAAATTTTTTTTTTTGTTCGCCGAGTGCAAAACGAAACACTCGGCGAAGTCTTGTGTTTGCCGAGTGTCCAGGGTGAGGCACTCGGCGAAGTAATATGTTTGCCGAGTGTCTTGGAGTGGCACTCGGCGACCATCTTGAATCGCCGAGTGTGGGCGGGTGGCACTCGGCGAACGGCCTCTTTGCCGAGTGTCGGCGTCCAACACTCGGCAAATGACTAACGGCCGACCCAGTCCGGTGATGGACGGTGCACGTGCGATGCATGCGCCGTTGATTTACCGAGTGTCGGACCTTTGCCGAGTGTCTATGAGCGGTTTGCCGAGTGTCGTATTTATGGCACTCGGCAAACGACCTTATTGCCGAGTGTAATATGTTTGCCGAGTGCCCCGTTGAATATACTCGGCAAATAGGTTGTTTGCCGAGTGCCCGAAAGAAAGCACTCGGCAAAAGTTTTACACTCGGCGAATTTACTGTTTCCGGTAGTGATACCTACTTAAGTTGACGCCACCAAATGCCAATGGTAAGAGTGCCACCGTAGGCAGATAGGATGGATGAGACAGGGAGCCGGTTGGCAAAGCATGAGAAGAAAGGATCATGACTGCTGCAAGAAAAAAAAGGAAGCAAGATAGGAATATTGAGTACAACTTTCCAGTCGGTAGATTACCATCCTACTACCCTTTCTTACTTTTGTGGAAGAACCACCACAAATCATCAATATAACATTTTTCTTGCCTTAGGACATTGTAATATTTCAAGCAAAGCAATATTTTTGGTAGGTTGTTCCTCCCCCCATCGAATGTCTGGGCTATTCCTTCTCGTATTTCCTTAAAAAGAAACATTACACCATAAAATGGTTTATAGATCTAGATGTTGTTAAACAATTTTGCTTAGGTATGTACCACTGCTAGTCTCAGAGCCAAATATGAACAATGAAGGCTCGATGCCTTGATCTCGCTGCTGGATAGACAGGAGGAGATAATTGATCCCTTTTTCTGCTTATATTTACATGGATGCGTGTCGATCAACCCCATTAGTCGAAGCATAGATTAAAATATTTCTGATCACAGGAAGAATATACGCGCGGCTTTGCCGCGCTCCCATCGGAGTGAGCCAGCTCATGGTCTCTGTTTTGTGGAATGCCCTCTTACATTTTTCAGGCTGATTACATTTCTTGTCATATGACCAGTTTTTGCATTTTATGTACAATTTCCAGACAGAATGAAAGATGTTAAATCACTTCAAGTGACAGAAAATGCATTATTTGAATCAAATGCAGCACTTTATTTATACTATACCAATGTATAAACAAAAAAAAGTAATTAGCTATGAAGATTTGCTGGCAGGAACTGAATCTTAGGCAACAGTGGTATGAAGCTCTTAATATATTTCATATTCCAGCACCTAGTACAGTCACTCTGTATCCATTATGTAGCTTCTTCATGGTATATTTGACAATATCTTGCTGGTGCAACACTGGTGACTGGAAGTCCAACGATCTTCTATGATCCTTCACTTAGAAATCTATTTAGACACACAAATAATAGATGGATGTATTATGATACCTTCAAGAAGACCTGAATCAATAACAAACAACAAAGGTCAATATGCGGATAGAGTGGTCTGCAAAAGAAAATTTTAGAGATATTTTCAGCAATTATCTTCTGGATCGTCACCCTTGTCATAACTTGCATAGAACATTTTATTCCATTGTAAAGCTGAGCACATTGTACCTTTGCAGAAGCTATTAACTTTACTGCCAAGCCATTAGCAATCTGTATGGTTACTGTAATAGGAAATAGACAGCATGGTTTGTGTTTCAGGTTTAGAAAAACATTGAATGTAAAATAACATTGTCTATTTTCCTGTAAAATTTATACGACAACTTTACTTTAGTGTGGCTCCAGTATAGTTAAGGCATGGCAGATATCAGAAATTAAGATTTACAGAGTTCACCAAAATGACAAATCTTGTTACTGTCAATATTCAATACCATAAATCAAAAGTTCAGAGTGTGCTGCTATCTGTTGAAGTAACCATAAAGGAGTAGCTTACATAACCGAATAGTCTGAGTAAGAGCCATTATAACACCTCAAACTACATCATTTTCTTTTACAATTTTGGTGCTTCCACACATACAGAATCTAATTTAACATCTAGATGGTCGATTGATTTCCTAGCTGAGTAAATGTGCACATACAACAACAGTTGACTCACTTATCAAAAGGTAGTTTGAGAATAAAAGAGCAAGGAATTACCTATACTGTCAACTGGAGAATTGCTGTTTTTTTCTAAGAAATCTACCTTGAACAAATGAAATAACAGGGGATTATCAGTGATCTTCTTAGTGATTTGAGGATGGCAACGCAGAACACCCTGCAGCTTGCCTGTATCAGGTGGCACCCTAGCTGGATTTTGATATAGCACATAATCAGGCTCGCTTGCGCTTGTTGACGATAATCAACCTGATACAGTCACACTGCAGTAGAATATAATCAATCGATAAAAAACACTACACACTGCAAGGGACATGAGGGAAGAGAATCAGTAAGACAGTAACATCAGGTCTCTGATACGCAAATCATCGAGCACATGTTGTGCATCTCCTGCGTTGACATTGACTCAACCAGTGCGGCCGCACGCAAGGTTTCCGAGCTGCTAGCTTGAGTGCACGCAGGAGCACCAGCTGATGGCGCACCAGATTTGCCAAGGGGGGTGATTTCTCCGGCCTTTCTTCGCCTCGGCCCCCACCGCTATCTTCTTGCCCGTCGCCTTATGAGACTGTTACGGAAGATGGAGTACCTCGACTGCGCGCCGGCAGGTAGAAGAACGAGATGGCCGTGAAGTCCATACACCATCGTCCGGGAACGACATGGAGATGCTGCGAGGAATGGAGGGGCGGCGAAGAAGAAACAACTTTGTACTGCCGGCTAGCCGCGACACACGAGGAGGCAGCGACGGAACGCGAATACTCGAGAGGCTGAGATGTTGTCTGCGCTGTTTTTGACCGTAGATGGGAGATCACACGGCTGAGAAAACCAAGGCGACGTGGCCCAATCTCCAACCATAGTTTGTCCGCAGGTTTCGTCGGTTAAAGATGAGCAAACGACTCTTTTGCTGTGGCACAATTATTACGAAATACACGTTCCACGTGGAAAAAGGAAGGTCCGAGAGGATGATCAGCCACACTGGGACTGAGATACGGTCCAGACTTCTACGTGGAGCTTTCAAATTAAGTTCCGAATTAGTAGATGCTGCTAAAGGAAGTGGGGTTTCTATGAGTAAACGAAAATCACAGTGAGCTCAAACTCCTTTCTGTATACCTCAAACGTTAGTGATCTATTGATGGTCTCTTACAAGCAGATAAAATCCTGATTATGACTGGAGAGGGATATTGGTGTTCCAAACATTAGATTCAAGAGCTCATCCATGAATGCGAAATCATAGATCGAACTGACAAATTGCAGACCGCCGGTGTTAAAGCCAGAGGAAGGAGAGGATGAGGCCAAGTCATATATTTTAAGATGAAGACTTAATCACCAACTAAATGTAAATTGCCTAAATTTAGATGCTAGGGATCCAAACAGCCCAGCTAAAAGATCAGCTAAAAGATCAGCCCTTGAAAAATGAGCAACCAGTATGCTTGACCAACCTGACCAAATCACCAAAGGACACGGGGGCAGCTTCAAAATGTCAAAAATCATCCAATCTCCTAACCTCGGAAACCCAAATTAAAATTAAAAATCGCCTGAAAACGCCGCAGGATAGCAAACCCAGAAGGCAAGGAGACAGATTTGACCGGTCAACGCCCCTACGGCCCTACCACAAGACCGTAATTAACAGGGCCCGAGGGCACCAAACACAAAATTATTAACGCGCAGAATTTACTCAACCAACAAATCCTTGGTCTTACGTGGGCCCAGAGTTATTCTAGTCCCCGTACCTTTTTCACCGACACCCGCGGTAAATCCTTGGGCCGATCTGCGCCGTCCGATCCCCCGACCGGTCGCATCCAGCGGCCCCACCTCGCGCGCACCTGCCCCACCCGCCCCAATTAATTGGGCTACCCCGAGGCGAGGCGGCAGCAGCAGTACTGCCCTCCACTCCAGTCCCAGCTCATCAGCTCCCAGCCCAGACCCTCCTCGCCGCTGCTCGCGCTCCCGGCGGTGGCGCCCGGCGAGCAGCTCCGACCACGAATCCCGTGGGGTGGAGCACGAAACCAGGAAGGGCGCCTGCATTCCGCTCAGCGGTTCCCTTCTTCTTCTACGCGTGATCTGGTAAGAGCGTCTGGCTGCTTTCTCCCTCTGTTTTCCGTAGGGGAATTCGCTCTGGGGGTCGCTGGTGGATGGGATCTGGCTAGTTGGGCAGTAATGCTGTGGTGCGAGCCGGGGTTTCTCCGGTTGGTGCGGGCTTTGGAGGTTTTGTTGGGCGTTAGGAGGTGGATTTGGTACTTGATAGTGGAGGATCTGCTTCCGATAGAGTTCTGGCGTTAGGATTTGATCTGGTAAAGGCAAGGTGAGAGCGACATGCTCAGATCGCGATCTTTCGGGTGTTCTCTTGCTTGGTCAAATGTGGTCAAACACCTGCCGTTTTGGGAGTTCACACGTTTTTTGTGTGGGATTTTGGCGGGTTTTAGGAGAGTTGTTTGCTGTGTTTAAGGTGTTTCTTAGGTGTATAAAACCCCTAAAGTTTAGATTTCTAAAATTATTTAATACTGGCAATGATTGGGGGTGGGTGGATGGGGGGATTCTAGTGTTAGTAGGACCATTAGCCGTGTGTTTAGTGTATAGGGTCATTAGCCGTGTATTTAATTGTATTTGTGCTGCTAATTTGGGGATATGTTAGTTAATGAGGCCTAGGGAGCATGTATGCCAGCCTCGTGGTTTTGCAATGCGTAATGGATTTAATGCCTACTTTAGACCGACATGATTGTTGGGGCACTCTGATTTGATGAAGTGAAGTGCACTTCGTGTTAGACTTACAGTAGTACCTCTAGTTGGTAAGTTATAGTTTCCAGAAGTAATGTTGCCTCCTTACACTACAGGTTTCTCTAGTCAGGGATGGCCGGCAACATTACATGCGGATCCTTGCTGCAAAAATTGCAGGTATGTTCTTGTACTTGTTTTTTTTTTTCCTTCAAACCGCAGCAATTCTGTAGTACTTTTCTTGTCTCAACCAGTGCAACTGATGCTGACTTGCTTCTGTGTCAACTGTAGTTGATATGGGATGAAGTTGGTGAGAGTGATGAGGACCGCGATAAGGTCCTGTATCAGCTGGATCAGGAGTGCCTCGATGTTTACAAGAGGAAAGTTGACCAAGCCACTAACTCTAGGGATCTCCTGATCCAGGCGCTGGATGATTCAAAGATAGAGCTTGCCAGACTTCTTTCTGCCCTTGGAGAAAAAGCTATTGCAAGAACCGTAAGTGATTTTTTCCCCGAGACTGGCATGATTCGTATTAATCGTTAGTGCTGAATACTAGTATATATCTCTACACATGATGCAATGTATTATTCATAGCATGCCCTGCTTACTTAATGGAACTAGGTGCCCTCTTATTTAGAATTTTTTTTACATAGTTGCGTACATGTAAACTTTCTCATCAAATTATATGCTGCATAGGAAGCTTGGTGCCTACTTACGAAATTTATCTGAATTCTCCTCATGCATTACATTCTTTGCCTGGTGAATCTCTTGTGTGGCAAATTTGGTGTTCTAGCTCTCTCAGAAGTCACGTGAAGCTTTTTCTTTATTACTGGCTGTACAATCAATAATACTCAATCCATGCAGCCTGAGAAGACAACAGGAACAATCAAGCAGCAGCTAGCTGCTATAGCCCCAACACTTGAGCAGTTAACTAAACAGAAAAATGAAAGAAAAAGAGAATTTGTTAATGTACAATCACAAATTGATCAAATATGTGGTGAAATCGCTGGCACCATAGAGGTGGGTGAGCAGGTGGCAACACCCCAAGTCAATGAGGACGACTTGACACTTGAGAGGCTTGAAGATTTTCGGTCTCAGCTCCAGGAGCTTGAGAAAGAGAAGGTAATTTTCTATCTTTAGATGCTTCATAGTTCATACTTGTCCATTGCTTTATTGTTAGTTACTTATTTATGACAATTTTGTTTGGTCTTGAAATTTTCTTTGCAGAGCACTAGGTTGGAGAAGGTCCTTGAGTATGTAAGCATGGTACATGATCTTTGTACTGTCTTGGGGATGGATTTTCACAGCACGGTGACTGAAGTTCATCCCAGTTTAGATGACTCCATTGGCGACGACTCTAAGAGCATTAGTAATGATACACTGTCAAAACTCGACAAGACAGTAGCCACACTTAATGAAGATAAGAAGTTGCGTCTAAGCAAGGTTAAAACACATCTCCTAGTCTTTTAAATGTGAATTGCATTATCTGCTCATGTGCACGATCTCTCACCATGGGCTCACTTGCTTTCACAGCTTCAAGAGCTAGCTGGTCAGCTCTATGATCTTTGGGATCTCATGGATGCCCCCAAGGAAGAAAGGCGCATGTTTGATCATGTCACCTGCAACAGATCAGCATCTGTGGATGAAGTCACTGCGCCTGGATCTCTAGCCCTGGATTTAATTGAACGAGTGGGTTTAATTAGTAAATCGTTTGGTATGATCCAAGCCTGATATGAGTGGCTCATTTAACATTTACTTTCCCAATTGTTCAGGCTGAGGTTGAGGTTCAAAGGCTGGACCAGCTAAAATACAGCAAGATGAAAGAGATAGCTTTCAAGAAGCAAACTGAGCTGGAAGATATATATGCTGGTGCTCATATAGTAATAGACACAGCCGCTGCCCATGAGAAAATACTGGCTCTGATTGAGGCAGGAAACATAGAACCATCAGAACTAATTGCGGATATGGATAGCCAGATAGCAAAAGCAAAGGAAGAAGCACTGAGTAGAAAAGACATACTTGATAAAGTTGAAAGATGGATGTCTGCATGTGAAGAAGAGAGCTGGCTTGAAGATTATAACAGGGTATGGTAGTATTAGTTCTAGCAAGTGAAAATTGCTACTGTTTTATCCTGTGATAACTTGTGTGATAATACCAAACTACTCTGGCCATAGAATAGCTTCTCATCACAAAATAAAATATCTTCTGCAGGATGACAACAGGTATAACTCAAGCCGAGGTGCCCACCTGAATCTGAAGCGTGCAGAAAAAGCTCGTATCCTTGTTAACAAGATCCCAGGTATCTTTTCAAATTATTACTATGGTTCAACATCCCTTGCTTTAGCTGCTAATGAGTTTGTGCCTAGCAAGATTTATTTTATGTACATGGGCCTTATTGCCTAATCTGCTAGCTATACATTATTTTCTATTTGTTGCTGATGTAGCGTCTTCTTTCATTCTAGCTCTTGTTGAAACTCTTGTGGCGAAGACCAGGGCATGGGAGGAGAATCGCGGCCTGTCCTTTATGTATGATGGTGTACCTCTTCTAGCTATGTTGGATGAGTATGTTATGCTCAGACAGGAAAGGGAAGAAGAGAAGAAAAGAATGCGGGTAAGTGTGACATGCTCTTTAAATCTAGAAAGTCACTGTTTCCTGAACGCAGAATGTTCATTTATTGTCCATTTAATTCTGTTGTTTTTTCTAATCTGATATCCGGTCCTACATAACTGCATTTTGCCATTTCGCAGTGCTTCTCCACCAACTTGCCTTTTCCCCCCTATTATTCTATTCTTTGAATTCAATTAATTCTGTATTATTCTATTCTTTGAATTCAATTAATTCTGTATAGTGTTACATCTAATTCATAATTACGATATGGTAATCAAGATAAATACGAGCCTGTTTTATAGGAAGATAATTAATAGTTGTTTCAAGGTTAATCTATTTATTCATCTGGATAATATCTGCACTGCGTGATTCTTTACCTGCTTGGCTGCTTCTGGATCATGAACAAATTGATAGCAAAAGCGCCATATGGATAACACTCCCTTTTGTCTATCTGGTGTTTCCTCATTTCAGGAACAAAAGCGCTACATTGAGCAGCAACTCAACACTGATCATGAAGGGCCATTCGGATCACGAGTGAGCCCGAACCGACCTGCCAGTTCGAAGAAGGCTATTGGCCCAAAGTTGAATGGCAGCGTCTCAAATGGCACCCCTCCAAACAGAAGGCTGTCAATCAGTGGTCAACAGAACGGTGCTGGCCACGGTGTCAGGTCTGGAGGGAAGGATAGCAAGAAAGACACTGTGAAGACAGCATCTCCAGGGAACAACAATGCAGCTGCAGCTGCCCCTGCTCCTGCTGCAGCCAAGGAAGAGACCGCCTCCCACATTTCTGGCACTGATCCGGTTCCGAGCACACCGTGATCATTAACCTAGCATTGTAAATTAGATATAAGGGACTCTTTTTCTGATGTTCTTCCATTGTTTTGTGGTAATATATTGTAATGCCTTCGTAGAGAAGAGTAATTATGATGTCGCTGCTTTCGGCTGTTTGCCCAGGATTGTTCGTTCACCCTCTGGTGTAACCAGTGTTCTTATTTTGGTTAGTTCGCTCGACCGTGCTATTTAGACTATCAGATGGTGTAGTATAGTCTTGTACCGAGATGTATTGTTATTAACCAGTGTGCTAGACGTATAATCTGTTGAAACATTTTTCTTGTGCCCTTCCTCATGTTCTTTGGGTTCAAATGGCGCATTTCGTTTCTGTTGGCACGCTATTTTAGCATTTGGGATGGCACCGATCTGAGATGCATACCCCTACAAAGTGATAACTTCCACATGATGCTCCTCTTGTGTTTTTTAAAGTCACTCAACTATTGATTTGAAGATTTCTCGTGCTCGTGGACGAGACGTTCTGGAAATATTTGGAACTTCGAAGAGGATTTGCCTCTCTTTATTTTGGGCCGCTTGCAGGGTTCGTCTCACACTTGCCTCTCTTCAGGCTGATGCACTGGTCAATCTCTAGGCCTCGCCATCCATATACCCAATTTGAAAGCTGATGGTCTTTTTGTGTAGGCGGAGATTTTATGCAATGACATGGAAAAAATCACTGCGCAGGTATATGGGACTGACTTAAAAGCTTTTATCCTTTTCATGATCCATACAACTCAAACTCATAAAAAGGTTGTTAAGCTTATGTTTTGAGACCATTCTTTCCCCAAAACATCAATTTGTAGACCAAATCTCCTTACATTCACATGTTACTCATTCCGTTCCAAATTATAGGTCTGTTGGCGCTAAAAATCGGCCAGGAATCGGCCGATGGTCTTCAGCGTCGGACACACGACCCGGGAGAATCTGCTTACCTCCTGTTCGGGTTATTGCCCTGGTGCGGTTTGCGCGGCGTGCCAGTCAATCTGACCTGTTGATTGACAAGAAAATAAACGTATTAAACTGCGGGTGCTCCGATCGGCTGAGGTTCCGATCTGTCCCGAAAAGCGTATCAGCGAATCAGCCGATTTGCTATGAAGATGATCGGCTATGGATCAGCCGATAATCACGTAATAATTGCAAAGAAAACTGCTGGAGCAACTTAAACAATTATTACAGATGCAACACTTGAAATAGATCTAATCGGCTGTATGACAATAAACGAGGGAAAGCGATGATAAAGCCGATAGTTTCAATATCAAGCTGGATAACTGGTGATAATACTAGAACAACAGGTAAAACCTATAATTCTAGTAAATATCGATAACTGGTGAATAAATCCAAACGAAACCACGGCGATGCGCCCGAAGTTAAAGCTCAGATATTATTCGATAAGCGGAACCTACCAATTGGCCGGAGATCGAGTCGATGCAGCCCTGCCAATCCGTATGAACTCGTGAAAGAAAAAAAGAAGTAATGGCGAAGTCGCCGACTTGAAAGTAAAGTGCGATGAAAAAGTAGATTGTTTTGTTGATTGATTTTTTTTTTGATTCAAAGCCCTGACGACTCCTATTTATACCCTAGGACCAGGACTCTTGATCGATTACGATCTATTACAAACTTGATTTAAATAGAAAACTACTGTATCTATAATATTTTCATAAAGGAAACGGGCTCCCGCAGAATCTTCTGCCGCCATCTCCTAATCCAATCAGGATTCTTTCCATTGCTTCTCGACCGAGTCGGCATCGTTCCGTTGACCAACATCAGGCCACTTTTGACCGGGATCCTCTGTTGTGATTCCAATGATCTCACCCCCCCATCTGTTGGCGCAAGTTGCATCGCCGATCGGCTGATTCTCAACTGTAGCTTCAATCGACCGATTCCTCACTGTAGCCTTTAGATCTGCCGCATCGGCCAATCTCTTCTTCTCCTGACGCCGATTCAACACGTGTCAAAATCTGGCGTCAACAAGGTCGTTTTGGCAAATCTAGATATATAAATTTTGCTATGCACCTAAATAAACACTATATCCACATTATTACAGAGTTATACTGTACTTTCAAGGTCTTAAAATTTCATAATACTTGTATGTATTACACTAATGATGTCGATTTAGCCTAGAATTGGTCATAAGAGAGGATGGAGTGATGGACCACTTTTGTGTCCAATAGTGGTGGGGATTTTAAGGGCGGAGTTATAGTGATGGTAGCTATCTTCAACTTGAATTTTGAAGTAACTTTCTTTCAAAAAAATTCGAAGTAGCAAATTTTTTTTGCTAAATTTTAACAATGCATACTTTTGCTAAATTTTAACAATGCATACGATAGCTTTGCGAAAATTATTTAGACAGGATCGGCCTACTTCCTGTTCGGGCACATACGTCAGCCACGTCGTCAGGTCCACTTCACACTCCACGGCTTTCCTCTCTCCAAAGCCCATCTCCCTGGCAATGATTCGGATTTCTCCACGGGCTCCGTGCTTTGACCCGCCTCCTGCGTGTGCGTGCGTCACGTCTCCCTCCTCCCTCCCACCGCCCGCGCCCGTGGGCGCCCGCCCCAACCGATCCGATCTGTCTCGAGTCTCGACTCCATTAAAGAAAAAAAATCTCAATCTCCCTCCCTCTCATTTCTCCCATCAGAAAATAAAAGAAAATCCCACCTCCTTCCATCTCAGCTCCTCCGAGCGAGACAAGCTCCCGATTCGATCGGCCGCGTTTTCTATTCCTCTCCGATTCGATCGGCGGAGGCGGGGGCGGGGGGCGGGAGAGATGAGGAAGCGCGAGCGTGAGAACCCGTGCGGGATCTGCGGGCACTACCACAAGTACGAGGAGGGGGAGGTGTGCGGCGTCTGCGGCCACCGCCCGCCCGCGGCGCCGGCGGCGGGGGCGAGGCAGCAGGACTCCGCCTTCCCGTCGGAGATCCTCAAGGAGTTCCTCTTCCTCGGCAGCTACGACAACGCCTCCCGCTCCGAGCTCCTCAAGACCATCGGGGTCTCGCACATCCTCAATGTATGCTCCGCACCGCTCCCTTCCCGTTACATGTTTTTTGTTTTAACGCACTCGTGCTTGATCCGGTGAGGATTGGTTTATGGGCATGGTTAGTGCTAGGGTTTGCTTGATGCTGAGTTGAATCGAATGCGAGTCCTTTTTTTTTTCGCTGCTTGCTGTTTTGTAAGCAGATCGATAGAAGGGGTTAGTTAGTATAGGGGGATTCATTAATATGCGTGAGCAGAAATGGAAAGATCGTTCCAGGTGTGTGCTAGTTTTTTGAGAATGGGTGGATGCCTGGTTGAGCTATGTTTAACTAGTAAGTCACCTTGTTGCTGGGGGAGGTTTGAGGGCTTTTGCGGTAGAAATAGGATTGGGCAAGGTGCGGATGGTGGATTGCGTGAGTGCAGACAAATGATTCTTGTGCAACTGCAGTACAATACAAGATCATAACAGTTGCAACCATACCAGGAGGTTGAAATTGAGGGTGGACAAATGATTTGACAAAAGAAAATGCTTGAACAGACATAAAAAAGTTTTATCGAATGGTTAGTGATCAAATCAAATGCGACAAAAGCTTACCACTTAAATTATACTAACTGTAACTAAATTGCTTAGAAACTACTTATTGTCTAAAATGTAGCAATCCTCAGATATAAACATAGGGTTATGATAGCCCAGCATCCACTGAACTCTATAGGCGGAGATTACATATTTGGTATTTATAGTTACAACTGCAACATAGATAATGAAGCATACAGAATGATACTCTCACCTCATTTGGTTGTCTCCACAATTAGTAGTCCTTTGTATACTCTTTGTTGACAGCTCTTAAAAATCTCTACATTTTCATTGGAATCAAGCTTTGATTGAAGGAAGCCTAAGATGGTGCAATGTAACTATTTCATCAATTTGAATAATGTTGCAGTGTTGTCCCAGTTGCATTTCAGCATTTGCATTTATACCCTCATAGATACTATACCATTTTAGTATTGTTCTGTAACATATCTGGAGTAAAGTCTTTTTTTTGGGGTGTGTGTAATTTGGACCTGGATACAAACGGAATTGGAGTTGCCGGTCCATTTTCTGTGAAGATTTCATGTTGAAAAACAAAGATGCAGTATTCACGCTGCCGATTTTGAACAAAACAAAAGAGATTACAAAATACTGCTCTCTGCTTTGCAATGTAACTCATTAGGTGGAAAAAGTGAATCTATTATTTGAACTAACAAAAATCTAACTGATGGGAACCAGGTTTCTTGCAAAATCATTTAGAAACAAGGGAAAAAAACAACTGGAAGATGACATGATAGAAGCTATCCCTTCACCTCCTGGTATGGTTGCAATTGCACAATTTCATCCTTTATAATAGGTCAAAAGTAGAATTAACTTATGCATTGGAAGCAAAGTAGAAGTGGCCTAATGAATTTCGGTTTAAATACTTAATCACCATTCACCAACTCATGGATCTTTTGCTCCAAAGTTCTCTACTCAATGCCATATTTGCACTTAGTGTTCAAATGTACATTTGGATGTTTCTCTTCTGGCAGGGAGCTTGCTGTTGCAAGTGACGGTGACAACTAGGCACAGAGCTAACTAATATCTGATCTCTTACTTATGCTTTATTGTTTTGACATTTCCTATAAGCATCTTGCTTGTTATATCTGAATGTGCAGTGACCTTCTTTATGCCCCCTTACCTGCAGACTGTACCATTATGCCAAAACCTGTACCGGAATTCATTCACTTATCACTGCCTTCAAGAGGACAAAACTCTGCAGTTTGATGATGCAATCCAGTTTCTAGGTATACATGCTACTCTCTTGCTTTCTCTCACTACCTGCTGAGATCATAGGTTAATCTGTTTCTCAGTAAGACCATTTACAACTAATTGATGTGTTTGTTTGGATTTCAGAACAATGTGAGAGGGAGAAAGCACGTGTCCTTGTGCATTGCATGTCAGGGAAAAGTAGGTGTGTACATGTAGATAGATTTTCATTGGGAGCTATTAACTTTCATACCAGTGGCACTGATTTGACTAATTTTATCAAAACACCCTACCAGGTCGGCAGCATTTGTTATAGCCTTCTTGGTGAAATCAAGGGGCTGGAGACTGGCACAATCTTTTCAGTGGGTGAAAGAACGGAGACCACAAGTACAACTATCTGATGGTAACTTCATAACTTATGCATGCCTTTTCTGATATCTTTGTTCTCAGAAACTTCTGAAAGGGAAAAAGAGAGAGATTGACATGCGAGTTGGGTCTGTACTTACTTACAGTTAGCTACATGCCTACATGAATGTGTTTGTGAATTACAGAGTAAGATCAGGCCACCTCTCACATGCACACCTGTAGGCATATCAATACAGTACAGGACATATCCATTTTTTGGAACATAAAGTTTATCTTATGAGTTTGATCTGACGTTATTGCTTTTAGTGCACTGGATGACAAAGTGGGGTTTCTACCCTGGCGGGAAATATCAATTTATGGTAGTATAAAACATTTTTATGGTAAATTATAAATGTGGTGAAGTTATTCATCTTATCTGGGATTCTTTTTGGTGTAACAAGTGAGTTATGACTTATTTGTTTTGCTCGCAAACAAATGCATGGAGAGGCAACCAGTGAATTGTTGAACTAATATCTGGGAACTTAGTACTTCAGCTAATACAAATTCTTCCATTTTAAATTTGGACATTCTACTCCTACATACTAATATACCATGCCATACAAATAATAATGCATTTATCATGAACTAACGGACGTGATGAACTTGCTTTCCACAGGGGCACAGCAGCAGTTGGTTGAGTATGAAACAAAGCTTTTTGGTTCCAATGTCGGCATGCCCGCTCCATCTTTTGCTCCAGCAGATTCATTCCCTTCTCTTGGATTTGGTTTTCCTAAACCAGCAGGTGACATCCAAGTGCCTACCTTTAACCAGCAGGCTCCAGCATCCATCTTTGAGCGTGTCAGCCCAAACAACTTCCCTAGTAATTTCACATTCGGAGCTGAAAGAACTAATGAAGCGAAACTTCCAGATAACAATAGTCTCGGTGTGATAAACTCGTCTGGTGGCGATAGCATGATGGACAGCTCCTAGAATTGTTTTGCTTGTGCTAGTGGCATTGATACAGCAGGCTCCAGCATCCATCTTTGAGCGTGTCAGCCCAAACAACTTCCCTAGTAATTTCACATTCGGAGCTGAAAGATCTAATGAAGCGAAACTTCCAGATAGCAATAGTTTCGGTGTGAAAAACTCGTCTGGTGGCGATAGCATGATGGGCAGCTCCTAGATTTTTCTTTTTGCTTGTGCCAGTGGCATTGATACATGAAAGGAATGAATCTATTGCAAATTTAGTCTGGTTTCCGGGGATGTTTTTGACTTCTGAGAAGGAGATGCATTTTTGTAAAAGGATGTTACGATTCCGACAATTGCTACTGTGCGTTTTGACAAACATGTGTGCGCTTTTTTGAGGAACTTTCAAGTGTAATTCACGCAAACTGATTACTCTGGAAAGTTTGAATAAAAAGTTACACGTGTGCTTGTTAAAATGTATACTGATTTCTGGCTCTGAAAGTATACTTCAAAATCTACACCCATGGTAGTTATCATCCAGGGGAGGTTCCGAGTACATAACATTGTTGCGTCCAGTATGATTTCACTAAATGGCTCCACACTGCCCTAAGAAACACTTAAAATAAACTCACAGATTCATGTTCGGGAACTGTTGGTATTGAACTGCTCGCTGTTTATTCTTGACGAGAAGAACAAAGCTCATGTGACCTGCAAGCCATGCGCCCAGTTTAGGTCACTGTTCTGCAGTCTGCAACTAAGAAATTACATGGTGTTAACGGAGAACGGGAGAAGCCATGGCGGCACAGCGGAGCTGAAGTAGAACTCACAATTCATTTTATTTGTATAACAATGACCTGCTGGATTACAGCCTCGCAAAGAATGAATAAAGAGCGAACTCGCATTCTACTTACAAAATATACTTCTTTCTTATGCTATATATGAAACAAATCCCCCCACATGAGTGGGAAAAAACCCTTCATTTGATGGGGTTGGGTTGGTGGTTGGCAAGGATCAAGGTAACTCGCAAAATTTGCCCACCTGCCGCACCAGCCATCTCTTTCACAATAGTCTGGACCCTGGAACATTAGGCTCATCTTCTGACGTACTCGATCGTGCAGTTCTCCTTGAGCCATTCAAGCACCTTCGCTGCCTCTAGAACATCCTGGACCTGCATTGTTGAGTCGCACATAGAAAACATAGAGATGAGGACGTCCATTTTCTACTCATGGAAAAAGATAAAGTTGGACGCATAATTCCCTATTTCATAGACTTAAGCTTCACTTGTATTTAACATCAATGGGGTGTATAACTACCGATCAGTGTGTATATGCTTTAGTAGACGAAAAGCTGTCGAAATAATACCCAGATAATTCACATTGCAGTTAAATCTGGAAGAATAGCAAGACTGCAGTTTAGTGAAGGAATTCATCCAGAAATTCCAGAATCCAGCAATTAAATACCTGCTGCTTGATGTTGTCCTCGTCATAGTCTTGATTGTACTGTTTGAACTCTGCCACAGAGTTTTCAACTTCCTTGATGAGCTGTTCAGTTGAGTACTGCATGATGATTTATTGCGATTAGTATAAAAGATATCGCAACCAAAGGTGAAAGTTGGGAGGTTAATGATTATCACTCGAACCAAAAACATAAAACCCAGGAATTCTTATTACCTGCAAATTTTCGGACTTGAAAATGTCACCAACAGCCAGCATTTGTTTAATGATTCTAGTAATGTTCTCCTTCTCATCTTCTAGGTACGCCTGAACTGACCTCTGGCTTGATAGGGATGCTAGCTGGTCTTTATCTAGCCTCCTTTCTGCCTGCAGAAATTGACAAATGTACATTTAGAAAGGAACAATTAGAAGTTATGATTGTCAGGCTGTTGGTTTATACCTGAAGCTGCAGAAGTTTGGCTCCATAAAGTTGTTGGCCTTGTTCTTGAAACAAGGCACGTGGAACATCAACTTCAACCAACTAAGCAAACCAAGGGGAAATTACGACAAACTTCTAGGATCTTAGACGGGAGGTGCAAAATATTAAATAATTGAACAAAGCATATCATGTGAATGATCCATCAGCACCAAGGTTTTGAGAACTGAAAGGCTGTTTCAGAAATAAGAGCACCACCTTTCCAAGCTGATCAAGGATTGCGTTATCTGTTGCTTGTTCTATGGCTGTTTTCTCCACTTCTTTACATCTTTCCAATATACGTTCTCGAACCTGCAATAGGCAGGAGGGCTGATCACTAAGACAAAAAAGATAATTAACCAATGACTATAAGCTGTTCACAGTTCACAGATAATATTTGAATAGATACACTAGGATCAAATGGCATCAACTTCCAAAAAAGCAGATAGGTTGACTTCAAACCAAGTAGTAAGCAACTACACCAACAGAATACAAACCTCAGCTATGGTATTGCATCCTGGAAGGAGCTTTCCAGCAAGCGAATCATCCATTTCTGGCAGCTCTCGGTAGAAGAGCTCTTTACAGACAACCTACACAATCATTCAATGTGGTATAGTGATTAGAACTGAGGGACTACACCCCATGCCGATACTAATTGATCATGCAATATAGGTGTTATACAAGCACAAATTGATGTGATCAGTGACGATAATGAACTACAGAAATCTTTAAGTGTGCTCTTTTAGAAGTAACACTCACAGTGAATTGTGCACGGACACCTCGTAGGCTTTCTTGCTCAAATGACTCAGGGAACTGAATAGGAAACGATCTAGTCTCACCAGGATGAATCCCAATTAACGAACCAAGAAATCCAGGAACAAGGTTATTATTTTCCTCAGTGTCCAAGTGGAAACCTGGAAATCATAGTATGTAATACAGCACTGTGATTTCAAACATCAATAATTGCAAAGCAATCTCTCAGTTAGCATACTAACTGTTGCACAAAGAAAGCTATGAGGACAAATTAACAGTCAGTCACATCACTACATAAGTTAAAGGGAAACAAAATGCACGAGATATAGCAAGTATGGCATGACAGCATTACTTTTAGGCAAGATAGTCTTTATATATTAGAATGTCACTTATCTACATTGAAGTCAGATGTGTGAAAAATGACAAACCTGTACTCTCAGCGGATGAAATTTTTTCACCTTTAGATCCATCACTGTTAATACTTTCTGCAAATATATCTAGTACCACCAGATCACCAATCTACATAATATATCCAGAAAATTGATGCTGTTAGATAACAGAGTATTGGTTGATGTAAACCATGAAAGTACAGTTAATTAAACATTCCAACTTTGTTGAAGCAAGTAGTTTTTTTAAAAATAAAATGTCTTCACACTTGCAAGAAACATATGAAGGGCAAGGGGTGAAAAAAAAAAGACTCAACTCTACAGTGGCATCTTGCGCAGCTAAATGTTCAAACCATCAGTTGAACAGATGGATTTATGCCAGAAAAGGAGTACCAACACCAATATTAGATCAAAATCCAAAGGAAATTTACTATTGCTAGAAATAATTCATTGGCAAGATGCAAGGATGGTGTTGTATCAGTTTGGTACAGGCAGAATAACCAGGGCTCACATTTCCATTGAGAGCTAAGCAGTCACAGGTCCTACCAGTCCTCAACTGTATTGCCTATATTGGCTGGTATTACAAGTATATAACACGAATTTAATGGAATAGAGCAATAGAAGCCTTATGGGATAAAAAAGCAAGAAATAAACACAAAGAACACGGGAATAAAACTATAGTTGGCTGAAACTGCCTCGTGCCTAGTTTCAAGCATGACGTGCGGGCTTGGGATATGCTTCGAGACAAAAATAAGGTGTCTAATTACTATAACTAACAGAGACCAAAGGTGTCATGTCATTAGTTTATTTCACACTAGAGTAACTATTGAGTTACCTGGAGGCCTCTGCCAGCCACTACTCTAAGTAAGCCCAATGCTTTATGACGTCGCTGGACCTCTTTTTCTGCTGCCTTTTCCGCATCAACAGCTTCATCTATTTCAACGACGACTTTGAAGTTCTTATATTTGTCTTCTGATAACCATCGGACTTCAGGGGCAACATCCACAGCAACATCATACCTGATCACATTAACAAAAAAAAGATATAACATCAAAAGCACATGGCAATGTATTACCATTGAACTAATTTCTTGAAAACAGTCAGTTTTCTCTAAACAAGTTTTAAAAATGAAATAAGCAGGACATCTAGATGACAGTACAGAGTACAGTCTACCTAAACACATCATCGAGTGTGAAAGAACTTCTCATATCATCAAATTGAGTCAGAATGCGAACAGAATCTTCTAATGCCCTGTCCTCTACCTAAAACCAATACAAGGAAAACATTAGCTGGATACATGTAGGAGGAAGCACATAGCATACATTATCCCTCGATAGGGAGGAAGGAAAAATCATGGTTCAGCAAGAGATTTAGATTGCTGAAGAGATCTAGAGATGCCTGGAGAACAGAAAAAGTAGTATAGCAAATTTCTGCCTAAATATTAAGTAGTGTTGTGAGCAGATGACCTTGTCATTTTGTCTGTTCAGTATAAATGATGCCATTTTGTCTGTTTAGAACATATCCATCACATGAGTGATGATATAACAAAAATATAGGTTTTCGCTTGTCATGAGTGTTTTGAAACCAAGAGTTCATCATGATAAATATCAGAGCTAGTGCTTCCAACAATAGGACTTTAAGTTCATACTGAGGATAATGCTTGAGGAAGCGTATGTTTTAGGATAGCTTCAATTGTGGCATTCTGTACATGTTGCGGTCCTACATAGTTTATAAGAACATTCTCTGGAATGATCTTCCCAGGCCGAAATCCAGGAACCTGATAAGAAGCAAAAACAGGCCATAAGAACAGAGTGTAGAATATACAACAGTACACAGAAGTGACAGAAATCATCCTTCATTAGAGAAACATTGCAGGTATCTCTCCCCCACTTTATAATGCTGTTTTCTTTGAGTTGACTGTTTCCAATTTGAAAGTGCTTCGCACATAGATAAAACCAGGCTGAATTGAACATTTGACCGCAAATCCACAAAAATAAAAGACTATATATCAGTGTGCTAAGTAGTGCGTCAAGCATAACCCAAATTCAGACATGAGTTCAGAATCAGTACCTGTTATATTTGACGTAACACCTAATGTCTTGCTGAGCGTTGTAAACTTCGTGACATAATCAACCTTATGCGTAGGGATGTATTTCAAAATTTGATTTAGGTGTAAGTGTTTGCAGTTTGCACAGGAATGGTACCTTGAAACGCTTTGCGTACTCCTGTAGCGTTAGTTGGTAACACTCCTGAATGATCGAGGTAGGCACCTCCACGCTGAACTTAACCTGCGAAGAATCACACAGGTGGACGTAAAAAGTGAAGCACGAGCTTTCCACTGTCACTCACACTACTCAGCAGCCCCCGTAGCGCCAAACAGCGTGACGAAGCAAATTAAGCTCGAACTGGCCCTCCGATTCACACGAGCAACCGAAATTAAAAAGGCAACGAAGGCGGGGGCTCACGATGGACCCAGGCTGAGGCGTCTCGGTGACGCGGACGGAGTCGCCACCCCCAGCCGCGGCTTCGCGGAGCTCCACGGCTGCCGAGGCGACGGGGAGCCACCGCCGTTGTCGCCGCGAGGTGGAGGCGGAGGAGGACGTGGAGATGGAGCGGGAGGTGGAGGCGAGCGCGTGGCTGGTCCACGAGACGGAGACTGATACCGCCGGAGGGGGTGGGAAGGGGCCATGGGGGCGCGCAGCGGAGGAGACTGCGGCCACGGCGGTGGTGGCGAGCTCCATGGCCGCGGCTCGGAGTGGAGTGGAGTGAAGCAACTCTCGCGTGTCAGTGGTGTGTCGGGGGAGGAGACGAGGCGAGGGGATTAGGAGTTGGGAGGAAGATAAGCCGATCTTTTTTTTTTTTGAAGCTAAAAGATAAGCCGATCTCTTCCTTGGGTTTTATCGCTACCGGTTCTTGAGATGAAGGCGCCGGGCTCCACGAAAATATCATTATCGTTAGAGTCAACGGCTAGGATCCTTTCTCGTGACGGCATTTCATGTCAGTGACCTTCACAAAATATATTCTGCCACCTGTTTTCGTGAGAGCCAAACCTCACGGAAAAGCCACTCGAATATTTTTTTTCCTATAAACATATAACTCTTATGAAAATTCACTTTGACCATGTAAAAAATACCACGAAATACAGAGCCAAAGAGCTAATTTGATTTTCATGAGCATTCATCCCATCATGAAAATAGTACATTTACATGAGAGTTAGTGCCACCTTAAAAATAAGGCAAAATTAGGTCTAGGACACTGAAAAAGATGGCATTTGCCACAACACACAACACACTAAACTTCAATGGCAATTGGGTGCTGGACACTATAACACATATTATAACATATTTTCATCAAAGAGGTATGAAAACATTTATAAAAGATAAGTATACCCCTGCCCCTTCAAATGAACATTGTAGATAGACAAAAGGACATAATAACAACATGTTCTTTGTTGTGAAATGAAAATTGTAGAGACAAAGAGAGCTCCCAATGGGAGATGTAAAAGTGAATTAGCATTTCATATTGATCTCAAGGTTATATAGAGAGGGAGGATTACAAGATAGATGTTATGGCTAACATTAGTGCAGTCCTTGAATTCTCTCTAATATCAGCAATAAGGCACATTCATACCCTTAACGATGGGTGTTACATAATCTTAACAATGGCTGTTACAATAGGCATAACCATGGCCTTCATGGCCTCAACCATGACTGCTGTATTGATGAGATCAAATAAAGATATATTGTAACATTCTTCACCATGTTCTTCACCGTTCGGCGCACGCAGTAAACAAATACAAATAACACGTTCAGCCATATTTGGCTACAATATAGACCCTAATGACATGGTTTAGCAACATGGAATGATTCAGCAGGTTTAGCAAAAGGAAATCACAGATTCAAGTCACATTTGGCTATCTTGATGCTACCAAAACTATACATGCTACTGATCTGACACTCTACTCTTTCTTAGACCTGACAACCTTCAACTTCTTTGCCTTTCCCTTCTCCATGAAGGCTACTGGAGATAGTGCTTCACACGCAACAGGCTCCATGGAGCCTTCAAAATCCATCAATCTTTTTCGCCTGAAATGAATATAGAAGCATGTAAATAATTATTTTAAAGAAAGATAACAACCAGGAAAATATAATGGAGGACTTATACCTCCTTGTCATAGGGCTAGGTGTTTGCGCAGGAGTGATAGCTCTACTTGGTGTAGATGGATTTTGCTGCAGCAACCTCCTTGACATACTAAATAGAGAAAAAAAAGTCAAATTCAGTAAGAAGTAATACAATATGGCAAAATTTTGGAAGTTGCATTTGTACCTTCTTGTCATAGGGCTTGGTGTAGAAACAAAAGTGATAGTTCTTGTTGGTGTAGCACTGTAAATTGTTTAGATATGCATGTTAGTGGTCTGCTATGTAAGATATGTTTCAAGTTTGAGTTGAAAACTTACAATGATTCATCAAGTGATGGTTGCTCCTGTATTGGATTAGTAGCACTACTAGATGGCATTACTGTGACATTTTTCTTGGCTCGTTTTCTTTCCGGTTTTGGAGGGGCAGGTGGTGATGTATCAGATTCATAAACATATTCACTGCATGTTTTTTCATGTGGCCAAGCTGTCCACACCTTTTGCATCTTGTGGATCTCTTTCCAATGCCACCTTCTGCAACTGATTTGTACCTGTTGGCGCTAAAATCGGCCGGATAGGAATCGGCCGATGGTCTTCAGCGTCGGACACATGACCCGGGAGAATCTGCTTAGCTCCTGTTCGGGTTATCACCCTGATGCGGTTCGCGCGGCGTGCCAGTCAATCTGACCTGTTGATTGACAAGGAAATAGAGTATTAAATTCCAGGCGCGTCGATCGGCTGGGATTCCGATCTGTCCTGAGGAGCGCGTCGGCAGCGAATCGGCCGATTTGCTGTAGAGATGATCGGCTATGGATCAGCCGATAATCGTGTAGTAATTGTAAAGAAAACCACTGGAGCGATCTAACAATTACTACAGAGGCAACACTTGAAATAGATCTAATCGGCTGTAAGATGATAAATCGAAGAAGAATAATGACGAAGCCGATTACTCTGATCTCAAGCTGGATAACTGGTGATAATACTAGAATAATAGGTAAAACTTGCAATTCTAGTAAATATCGATAACTGGTGAATAAATCCAAACGAAACCACAGTGATGCGCCCGTAGTTAAAGCTCGGATATTACTCGGTAAGCGGAACCTACCAATTGGCCGGAGATCAAGTTGATGCAGCCCTGCCAATCCGTACGAACTCGTGGAAGAAGAAAATATTGGCGAAGTCGCCGACTTGAAAGTAAATTGCTGGAAAAGTAGAAGTATTGTTGTTGATTGATGTGTTCATTTTTTTTAAGACCTTGACGACTCCTATTTATACCCTAAAGCTAGGACTCCTAGTCGATCACGACTTGTTACAACCTTATTTAAATTATATCTATACGAACTTTAAAAAGGAAACGGACTCCCGCAGAGTCTTCCGCCGCCGTTCCCTAATCCAGTCAGGATTTCCTTCAATTACTCTCCGACCGACTTAGCATGCCCCCTTTGACCAACTTTTGACCAGGATCCTCTGAAATAATCCCATCCTGTTGGCGTAGGCTGTGCCACCAATCGGCCGATTTCCAACTGTTACTTCAATCGGCCGATTCCTTTCTGTAGCCTTCAGATCTGCCGCATCGGCCAATCTTCTCCTCCTGACGCCGATTCAACACGTGTCAAAATCTGGCGTCAACACATGCCCCCCAGTTTCGGAGTAAAATATAACTTTTCCTTCGAAACTCTTTTCTTTAATCCTTTCCTCCGAAACGGGCGCAGTAAAAATCTCCTTCCGTTCCGTGGCACTATGATTGCAATTTCCTCGAACCGGGCGCGCGAAACGACCGCTCCTTTGGAACTCGTGTAGACGGCGCGGTAAAAATACCATCTTTGCCCTCGCTTCCCTGATCTCTCTTAAGTACTGGCTTTCTCCGCCCATCCTTCCCCACGAATCTAGCATCCTTTCCGTCGCATCACTGTTCGTCTTCCTCCAAGCTCTTTCGATTTCCAAGTGCTTCCCCCTTTCCGGCGATCTCATCCGCGGCCTGCTCTGACCCCCAATGGCGTCTCCATCGGCGACCACTCCATCTACAGAGGCTCCATCGGCTACTCCCTTGGCGGCGGCGGCCCAATCGGCGGCTTCCCCAGCGGTGTCATCGGCGACGATGGCTTCCATCCCAGAGGTAAATGCTCAAAATTTTTTCCTCTTTGCCTTTTTACTGCTTCAGTATTTTCCGGACCCTTTCTCAGTTTCTTCCTTTTTCCCCTTTTTTAGGCACTTAGGCACCGAATCACCATTTCTCTCTCAGAATCCCCTGACCTCATCTGTCTGGGCCCTATGGGGAGCCCTGATCCAACGGATCTGATTAGTTTAGAAACCCATAGGATCCCTTTTAAGCAGTCATCTATGGATTTAGATCATTGGGTAGGCACTTTCAGATCCTGGCCAAATGAAACACCCGGGTGGAGAGAATGGTACCAGAGGGTAGCCGGATCTTGGAAGGTTCAGTGGGAAGAACTCAAAATCGGCCAGTGCATAGATTTATCCCTGTCTCAGATGGAAAGGAACGAACCTTTGGTTATGGCAGCCTCTTATTTCTGGTCCGATGCACTTAACGCGTTCCTTTTCGGACACGGACCTATGACCCCAACCTTGGCCGATGTTCTGCTGTTGACCGGCCTCGATATTTCCTCCACCGATACCCCTTTCAATTATCTGTTCAAGCCATCTCATCGGCTGGAGACCAAAGGAATCGGCGGGTGGAAAGGATATATTAGTAAAAACATGAAGACCGGGTCAGTCTCGCAGAGGGAGCATACTGCCTTCTTGATGATGTGGTTGGAAAAGCATTTCTTCTGTGGCAGAGTAGTCGGCCCCTCTTCCAACACTCAAGCTTTGGCAGAGGCTCTTTCACAAGGATCGGCCATCCCCCTTGGAAAACACTTGCTGGGATCGGCGTACCATCTGATGCACCGAATCGGCGTCAAGCTGTCAAAGGGGGAGCCGATAGGGAACCCAGGTGGTCCTTGGTGGTTCATCACATTCTGGCTCAATTTACACATGAGCAAGGTTTCCCAGCAGCGGATAGAGACAAAAACCTTTCCCAACATCGAGTCAGAGGAGAATCCATCGGTCCGTCGCCGCTGCAGATCTTTTGGAGAAGCGGTATCGGCCTTTCTCGGCTGCCAATTCACTGCCACCCGCACAGCCGAATACTTCAGATGTTTCTACAATGGCCTTAGTAAAGAGATGATCAGCTGGCATCCATATCAGGCCGTAGAGCCGATTTTCGAATTGCCTGTATGCTTTGATTTCTCCACTCATACCTTTGACAGAGAGTTAATGGACGTCTTGATCAAGCCAGGGATTCTGCCGGCCAACTTCTTCTCAGGAAAGGACTCACCCACCTATGAGTTCTACTGTCCATCGGCTGCGGCAAGGCAACTGGGTGTTGGCCAACTGCTGATTCGAGTCTATTTCGCCGGCTAGGCAAAATTCAGAGACGTACTAACTTCAAGCCTTGATTACAGTCAGCTGTGCGATCTAGTACCCGACTCCAGCACCATTGACTTGAATGGTTGGTCAGTTGCCTCTTTTGCCACACAACAGTTTAAATTATGGTGGGCAGAATGGAAGCAGCATCTTTTCTGTAAATCTCCATCATCTTACTGCAACATTCTGGACCCAGAGAACATCGACCCAAATGCAGCGGTATGTCCTTTTTTCCTTAGCCGATTCCAATGTTATATTATCATCTTGCTGTTAACTCATGTTTATCCCTTCAGTCTGAAAGCCATGTTCCCCCAATGCGGAGCCGAAGCGGCCGGCCGATTGATAGCCATCACCAATACACGCCGTATCCACTCATCGGCTTCCATGCTCCAACCGTCAGAGACATCTCTACCGACCGATCAAGGCGAGCACCAAAAAGACCAACATCAAAGATAACCAGCCGTCGGGTGCGAGCTCGCATTGGATCGGCCGATCAGACGGCAATAGCATCGGCTGAAGTCTCCCGCATCGGATCGGCCAGCCAGATGGCAGTGGTATCGGCCAAGACTCCCCGCGTTGGATCGGCCGATCAAGTAGAGGTGACACCCGCCGAGACTTCAGGTTCTTTACCCCTGCCGATTGTTGAGATGGCCGATCCTCAAGTCACCGCTGAAGTCGGGGCCGCTGCAGCATCACTATTAGTAGAAGCTGTTAAGGTAATCTTATTTACCTCATATATTCTCCAAATCTTCTACTGACATCAATTCTATTCCTCTGCTAGGCTGCACAAGTTGTTCCACCGCAGTCTCCGCAACTATCGGCCATGTCTCAAGTGGGGACCGAGATTCCAGTAGCTCCTGTCGCCGAGGTACACGATCTCTTACCTCGAATCCTTAATATTTAGAAAACTTAACCAATTTTGATGCAGGTCGATTTGGGTACGCCGGTTATAACTCCACAACAGGCATCGGCCGGGAGACCCACAGAGGCATGGCAAATTTCTATTACCATCTTATTTCAATTTCCCATAGTATTTTCACGGGAATCTTCTTTTATGTCTTTCTCAGGAAGCCGGCCCAAGTGGAGCGCTAATAACCATCGAATCTTCCTCTTCCGGCGAACCAAGTGCACCAGTCCCTGAAACAAGGGAAACACTTCCACCGGCGCAGGCAAGGGAGATTCGTTTCAAAGAGGTAACAGTCTTACCATTAGAATCGGCCGATTTCCTTTCACCGCTTGCTAACCCTTTACCTTGTTTCCTTATAGGAGCAAGATACCCCCAACAATAGCATCTTTTCTTTTGCTGTCTCCTTGGCCGATGATGAAGAAATCGCTTCACATCCAATTCCATCGAGCTCCACTTCCGACGATGTCCGTTCCAAGCTCGAAAGCATTCGTACCCTCCTCCAAGATGACATCGGCCGATTGGTGGAAGATGCATCGCCGATTCGACGACTTTTCAACGAGGTCAAAGACCGCATCCCGGATGAAGTGTCGGAAAATTTGGGGTATGCCGCCTATATAGAGGGCATGCAGATTCCGGTTTCCAGGGCGCTGCAACGTATGGTCGATCGTGCTCAGATGGCTAAAACTCAGGAGGAGGTCGACTCGTATAAGCACCGGACTCAGGAAGTACACCACAGGATCAGCTTCCTCGAGAATTGCCGTCCGGACATCATCGGCGCAATAGATCGGCTGAAACGGAGGAGAGCAGAACTGGCCAAGGAGATGGAACAGATAACCAAAGAGATAGCTGCTGAAGAGAAGAAGCTCCAAGAACTCCCATCCATCATCAGTGAGCTGAAGCAAGAAAGACAACATCTGGCCCGTGAAACAATAAGGCTCCGTCGCCGCGTGTCAGAAGTACCAGGATCGGCCAATGATGATCAAAGAATAGTAGACTCGGCTGATCAAATTAGACAACGAGCGATTGTAGCCATAGATGCTTTCCTTGGGTTGTAAAAATATGTTAAACATCATTGCTCCTTTAATGTCACTGCGCCGATTTGGTCTTGAACTGCTCCTTCAGTCTGCTTTGTATTTATGTATATATTTATTCCGATAGGACTTGTCTCACCATCCATCTACCTCCTCTTCATTTATAAGCAGACCGTTCACCATCCCTAGAGGCACACGCATTACTTATCTCCTCTCCTTCTTTTACTGCCCCAAACTGAACGGCAAGATGTCTTGTTCGTCCTCCTCATCCTCTTCCTCTTTCAACCAGGTATGAACTCCCCCTCTGCCTTTCTCTTAAGCATCTCAATCGCTCCGATACTGGGTAACTCCTTTTATTTCTGTCTAGCCAAAACGTCTCAGCCCTGGTCTAGAACGAGCGATAGAAATCATGCATTCAGAAGAGCCATTATCACAGACAGACAGAAATCTGATAAGAACTCATACCGAGGAACTCAGAGACCATGTCCCTGCCGCTGTCCAGGAATACTCGGACCTCATAAATGCTCATCTTTTGGTCCGCAAGCGATCATCTTCCGAAAAAAGTTCTTCACTTCCTTGTAAAGCCAAAACTGAAGTCGCCATGGAAGATCTGGAAGAGGAGAAGACCCGCCTGCTGAAAGAACTCTGCAACCAAGCTGAAACTGGAGCCACTGCAGAGGACCCGAAAGAGAAAAGACTCACCCTTATGATAAAACTGGGTCGCATCGAGAGAGAAATCCAGCATAGGCGTAATCAGTAGACACACCAGTATTTTTATTCTAAGGGCGACTTGTACCATGTCGGCCATGTAACCTGTAATTCCCATTCAATAATGAATCCCAATGTTTCCTTCACCAGAGGTGTAGACAGAAACCGATGAGAAATCGGCCATGTTATCTTGACATGTTTTGCTGCAAGTTATGTATCTACCCAAATGCTTGGATAGTACATCTTCAGATATCGCCCGTTTAAAGCTCTTGGGAATTCCTCCCCTTCGACTGTCTCCAGAATATATGCATTCCCGGGGGCACATCGGCCGATTCTATACGGCCCTTCCCAAGTGGGTGACTATTTACCGAATTTGGGGTCTTTAGATCCTATCGGCAGCACCAACTTCCATACCAAATCTCCTTGAGAGAACTGTTTAACCTTGACCTTTTTGTCATACCATTTGGCTACCCTTTTCTTGTTTTCTTCTATACTAATCAGGGCTCTCAACCGTAAACCCGCCGAATCGTCAAGTTCATCTTTTATGAGAAAGGAATAGTCATTGGCCGTTAACTGATCTTGTAACGATATGCGTCTTGACCCTGTCCTTATCTCCCATGGCAAGACCGCCTCATGACCATAAACCAACTGATAAGGGGATATTTTAGTAGCTCCATGACAAGCTATCCTGTATGCCCATAAAGATTCAGCCAAAGACATATGCCACTTCTTGGGTTGCTCTTCTATCTTCCTCTTGATTAGCTTGATTATCCCTTTGTTAGACGATTCTGCTTGGCCATTGGCTTGAGCATAGTATGGAGAAGAATTCAATAATTTAATCCCCATATCGGCGGCGAACTCTCCGAATTCTCCAGAAGTGAACATTGTCCCTTGATCAGTTGTGATGGTTTGAGGAATACCAAATCGATATATAATATGGCTTTTAACAAATTCAATCATATCGGCCGATGTCACGTTCCTCAAAGGAACTGCCTCCACCCACTTAGTAAAATAATCTGTAGCCACCAATATGAACTTATGACCTTTGCTAGATGGAGGATGAATCTGTCCGATGAGATCTATTCCCCAACCTCTGAACGGCCACAGCTTAATTATTGGATTCATAGCCGATGCTGGCGCGCGCTGCACATTGCCAAACCTCTGACAGTCTTGGCATCCTTTGTAGTACCTGAAACAATCCTCAAGGATGGTCGGCCAGTAATATCCATTGTTCCTGATCATCCATTTCATTTTGTGAGCCGATTGATGAGCTCCACATACGTCTTCATGGATTTCTCCCATCAGAACCTTTGCCTCTTCTGTTCCCAGGCATTTGAGAAGAACTCCATCAATCGTCCGATAAAATAAATCATCCTCAAGCAACACATAGTTTGTAGCCTGAAAACGTGTTCGCCGATCCACCTTTTGGGATGGATTTCTCAAGTAATCGGCGATCTCCTTTCGCCAATCATCGGCCGCGAGCTCTAGCGTCATCGCTCCCTGAATCGGCCGATACCCAGAAGCATGTTGGGCCAGTCTGTTGGCTTCTTCATTATAATTCCTGGGGATATGCTCAATTATTGCAGACTTGAACTCTTTTAAAAGTTGAAGACAATCCCCATAATAAATTCTCAAGATATCATCCTTGCACTCAGATCGCCCCGTCAACTGATCCACAATGAGCATGGAATCCCTAAAGATTTCGACTGCATCAGCTCTGACTTCCCTTAATAATTGGATGCCTTTTAGAACAGCTCGATATTTCGCCTGGTTATTAGTTGCAGAGGCTTCTATCGGCAGAGAGAAATCATAAGTTGCCCCCCGAGGCGATACAAGAACAATGCCGATTCCTGATCCGACCCCACACGAAGAACCATCAAAATATAGAGTCCATGGAACTGGTTCAACGGTGGCAATTTCTGGTCCACAATGCTGAACTACGAAATCGGCCATCACTTGACCTTTGACGGCTTTGGCCGATTCGTACCTTAAATCGAATTCTGACAAGGCCAGGATCCATTTTCCAATCCGCCCTTTCAAAATCGTCAATGATAGCATATACTTCACCACATCATCTTTGCATACGACTATGTATTCTGCCGATAGCAAATAGTGCCTGAGCTTAGTACATGAAAAGTACAAGCACAAGCATAGTCGCTCCACCGAGGAATATCTTTTTTCGGCGTCTAAAAGTCTTCTGCTGACGTAGTATACCACTCGTTCTTTCCCCTCAAACTCCTGTACCAACGCCGATCCAATAGCCTGTTCATTAGCCGATAAATATGACTTGAACGGCTTACCAGGCTGTGGTGGAACTAATACCGTAGGTGAAACCAGATACTGCTTGATATTCTCCGGTGCCTTGCGCTGTCCTTCTCCCCATATGAATTCCTGGTCGGGCTTCAATTTCAACAGAGGGGTAAAAGCCTGAATACGTCCTGACAGATTGGATATGAATCTTCTGATGAAATTGACCTTGTCGATGAGGGACTGTAGTTCAGTTTTATTTTGTGGGGCCACCACTTTGTTGATGGCATCTATGGTCTTGCGGTTGACTTCTATCCCGCGCTCATGGACCATAAATCCTAAGAATTGCCCGGCCGATACACCGAATGCACATTTGTTTGGGTTCATCTTCAGCCCATGTTTCCTTGTGCACTCCAGTACTTCCTGTAAATCGGCCAGATGATCTTGGTGACCTTTTGACTTGACCACGACGTCATCTATATAAATTTCCACCGATGAACCAATGAGCTTGTGGAAGATGTAGTTCATGGCCCGTTGATATGTAGCGTCGGCGTTCTTCAACCCGAAAGTCATAACCACCCATTCAAATAGACCGAGATGACCTGGGCACCTGAAAGCCGTTTTCGAAATATCTTCCTCGGCCATTAATATCTGATTGTACCCGGCATTCCCATCCATGAAACTTATGACTTTGTGGCCTGCGGCGACATCCACTAAGATATCGGCCGTCGGCATTGGATATCCATCCGTCGGCGTAGCCTGATTTAAGTTCCTGAAATCGATGCACACACGTAATTTTCCATTCTTTTTGTATACCGGCACAATGGTAGAAATCCATTCGGCGTAGCGGCACTGCCGAATAAATCCTGCTTCGATCAACTTTGTAATCTCGGCCTTTATATCAGGTAGAATCTTGGGGTTACACCGTCGTGCAGGTTGCTGATATGGCCGATATCCTGATTTTATAGGTAACCGGTGTTCAACAATAGACCGGTCTAGTCCTGGCATCTCATGGTATTCCCAAGCAAAGCAATCCTTGAACTCTTTTAATAAACTTATCAATTTACATTTGTACTCAGGATCCAAATTGGCACTAATGTACGTCGGCCTTGATTTGCTGCTATCTCCCAAGTCTACCATCTCCAATATATCGGCCGACGTAAACCCATGCCCAAGCTTCCCATCTTCTCGGACGAGCTGATCCATTTATTCTGAATCTTCAGAGCCAACTGCTTGGATCGGCTGTAGACCGAAATCGGGCACTTTCGGGAAGTCAGTGTCCCAAATCCTGCCAGATATACACTTGACGTGCTCGCAGCTCCACTGTTGCGTGTCGGCCGCTGCAACGCTTACGGAATCGGCAACGACTATTTCTGTACTGTCGCCGACCCATTGCACAAGGCATTGATGCATTGTAGATGGGACACAGCAGTTTGCGTGTATCCAGTCGCGACCAAGCAACATATTATAGGACCCCTTGCCATTAATAACGAAGAAAGTGGTAGGGAGGGTCTTACTGCCGATGGTGAGGACGACGCAGAGCGCTCCGCGGGCGGGTGACACGTTGCCTTTGAAATCCTTCAGTATCATGTCCATCTTGGTGAGGTCTTCATCGCCCTTGCCCAGCTTGCAGAACATGGCATACGACATGATGTTAACTGCCGCGCCTCCATCTACCAGTAATCTGGTGACGGGTCTTCCGTTGACATAGCCTTTGAGAAACAACGCTTTGAGATGCTGCCGTTTCTCTTCTTCTGGTTTCTCAAACGTAGCTGTCATCGGCTCTAATACCAGCTGTGCCATTTGCCCCTCCTCTGTTCTTGTTACTTTATCCCGATCGTTGGGCGCCATGAACTCCATCGGCAGTATGAATACCATATCAATTTCGGCTGCCGATTCTTGGTTGCTCGTTTCTTGATCGTTTTTCTTTGGGCGCCAAACTCGAGATTTAACATTCCTTCTCTCTGGCACTTGTCTCTGTTCTTCTTCTTGATGCTCCCACTGGCGTAGGCGTTGGATCCTTCGCTTCTGGGATCTGGATAGGCCATCGGGACACCACCTGGGATTTGCTGGTTTGGCCGATGATCTGGCGTGTTCCCAATCTGGTTCCCTTCCTAGGGGATCCTCGTCTGATACCCTATCATCAGCCATCTCTTCCAGCCGATCGTGCGCGCTGATCCTGCCCCCCAGTCCATCTCGCTGGCCGATCTTGCTTTTTGACCTGTTGTCCTGGTCAACTCTGCCCCCCAGCCGATCATGCACCGAAACGCGCCGTTCCTCGCGCCGATTTCTGCTGATCGGCTCTGATCCTCTGTCCCTAGAGTGTGGCCTCAGGCGATCGTTGCAGCTCAATCCGTTACACTCCGGACAGTTATCCGCAGACGGCAATCTGATATCGTTCTCCCAGCAGTGGATGAAGAACGGACATTGCTAGTGATCTTCATGCCGGCGTATCGTCTCTTCCTGGTATCTTGCTTGTTCTTGCTGCTGCCGATATTTACTGAGTAAGAATTGGGAGGTGACGGGCTTGCGTGGTCGTTCTGGTCCTCGCCTGTTCCTTCTAATTTCTTCCGTCGTGATCTGCCTCCTGGGGTCGACGACGCCGCCTCTTCTCACCGATTCTGACGTCAGCACCTTGGTTTGACTTGAGTCTCCTCCAGCGTTAACCATGTTGGCCGGGAAAGGATGCTGATCTATCTTCATCGGCTTTGCCGATTTGGTTGGAGTCTCAAATTTAAGCCGTCCCTGCTCGATGGCCGATTGTATCTGCTGGCGGGAGACTTTACATTCATTTGTATCATGAGAAGTAGCGTTGTGCCACTTGCAGTATTTCATCTTCTTAAGTTGATCGGCCACGGGGATGGTGTGATGTTGAGACAGCTTAATCTGCCCTTCCTGAAGCAGTAGATCAAAAATTTTATCGGCCTTTGACATGTCAAAGCCGAATGTCTCTGGCTCCTTCTTGCCAAAGGGGCAAGATATTGGTTTTTTCCCTTTGACCCACTCTGCCAGGCCGATTTCCTCTTCCGCATCGGATTCAGATCCCTCCAAGTATGCCACCTTCTTTTGGAAGTTCCTCCGCTGTTCAAACGGTCGGGCCTCTTGTCCTGATAATCGGTGGACGATTTGGCTCAGGCTTTCAAACTCTTGGGCAACATATCTTTCTCTGATTTGTGGCAAGAGGCTTTGGAAAGCGATATCGGCCAACTGTGCATCGGTCAGAGCCAGACTGTAGCATTTGTTCCTGATTTCTCTGAACCTCTGTATATACCCCGTTACTGGTTTATCGCTCCTCTGCCTGAGACCGGTCAAATCCGAGATCTTCATCTCGTATACTTCTGCGTAGAAGTACATGTGGAATTGTTTCTCCAGATCGGCCCAAGTAACGATAGAATTTTGCGGTAAGGTAGTGAACCACTGGAAGGCCGATCCGGACAGAGACGATGAAAATAAACGCACCCTCAGAGCATCTTGCGTGGCAGCTTCTCCGCACTGGATGATGAATCGGTTGATATGCTCCACAGTGGATGTATCGTCCGTCTCTGAGAACTTGGTGAAATCAAGAACTTTGTAGCGGTGTGGGAACGGCAGCGAGTCATAGGTCGATGGATATGGCGTCTTGTAGGTATAAGTTTGAACTTTCGGCTTCAATCCAAACTGATCCTGGATTACTTCTGCTATCCTTGCCGTCCAGTCCACCTGCTGCTGATGAACAGCTGTTCGCGGCGCGGGCATGTGCTGAAGGGCTGGTACGGCCGGGTGATGAATCGGCGAATTTTGCTGAGCTTCCGATAGTTGATGGCGAAACGAGTCCGCACCCCCTTCGTACGTCACTGCTGGCGCCGTGCCTCTGAATGCTTCTACAGTGTTTGCCCCCCTACCGATTTCTGATAAGATCGGCTGATACTGGGGAACCGTCGGCCGGGCGGCCGATTGGTATGGCACCTGGATTGAATAACTTCCATACCCGTTCGCTGGCTCGGGAAAATACGCTGTCGCTGATGTTCCCCAAGGTGCTGAGCTCATAGGCAGTGACTGCACAGAAGCAATCTGAACGGGTTGAAGCGGTGTCTGCGATGGGAGACATGGTGCACCGCTGTATCTTGGAGATGCTGGGGGCAACGGAGAGTTGTATCCTTCGCGTTGCGTCAATATCGGCTGAGGAGCTGATTGGGACGTGTATGGCAGGCTTTTGGCTGGCAGAGTGGTTGGAGGGGCATATGCCGGTCCCTGATAGCCTTGGAATGCTCCACTGGCCAGAGAGCTGACGACGGCGTTATACACCGTGTTGGTCATCACTGAGGATTGGTCGATGAACGCCTGATACACGGACAGTTGAATCATCTCTGACATCTTGCCCGAGTCTTCAGCAATGGTGATGTGGCGAGGCGCTAGAATAGGAGCCTTCTTGACTGCCTCCCCGCTTCTGGTACGACTGAATGACTGGAGGTACATCTTCTTGTAATCTTCCAGGTGTTTGGCCAATTCTTCCCTCTGGTCGTCCTTGAGATCTGCTTCTGTGACTTCAATGATGTTGCTGTCAGAGATTTCTGCGTTTTTCGACATATCAGATCTTGGATCGTCCCACCGGGCGTGCCAAAAGTGTGTTGGCACTAAAATCGGCTGGATAGGAATCGGCCGATGGTCTTCAGCGTCGGACACACGACCAGGGAGAATCTGCTTAGCTCCTGTTCGGGTTATCTCCCTGGTGCGGTTCGCGCGGCGTGCCAGTCAATCTGACCTGTTGATTGAGAAGGAAATAGAGTATTAAATTCCAGGCGCGTCGATCGGCTGGGATTCCGATCTGTCCTGAGGAGCCCGTCGGCAGCGAATCGGCCGATTTGCTATAGAGATGATCGGCTATGGATCAGCCGATAATCGTATAGTAATTATAAAGAAAACCATTGGAGCGATCTAAACAATTACTACAGAGGCAACACTTGAAATAGATATAATCGGCTGTAAGATGATAAATCGAAGAAGAACAATGACGAAGCCGATTACTCTGATCTCAAGCTGGATAACTGGTGATAATACTAGAATAACAGGTAAAACTTGCAATTCTAGTAAATATCGATAACTGGTGAATAAATCCAAACGAAACCACAGCGATGCGCCCGTAGTTAAAGTTCGGATATTACTCGGTAAGCGAAACCTACCAATTGGCCGGAGATCAAGTTGATGCAGCCCTGCCAATCCGTACGAACTCGTGGAAGAAGAAAATATTGGCGAAGTCGCCGACTTGAAAGTAAATTGCTGGAAAAGTAGAAGTATTGTTGTTGATTGATGTGTTCATTTTTTTAAGACACCCTGACGACTCCTATTTATACCCTAAAGCTAGGACTCCTGGTCGATCACGACTTGTTACAACCTTATTTAAATTATATCTATACGAACTTTAAAAAGGAAACGGACTCCCGCAAAGTCTTCCGCCGCCGTTCCCTAATCCAGTCAGGATTTCCTTCAATTACTCTCCGACCGACTTAGCATGCCCCCTTTGACCAACTTTTGACCAGGATCCTCTGAAATAATCCCATCCTGTTGGCGTAGGTTGTGCCACCAATCGGCCGATTTCCAACTGTTACTTCAATCGGCCGATTTCTTTCTGTAGCCTTCAGATCTGCCGCATCGGCCAATCTTCTCCTCCTGACGCCGATTCAACACGTGTCAAAATCTGGCGTCAACAGTACCTTCTCTCCCTTGGTCTACCGACTGCCCTTTTCAGAATTGGAGGCCACAATTTGAATCCAAGGTCAATTTTAGGCCACTGTTTCCTATCTGTTATATCTGTTATTGGCTTCATAGATTTTTCATACCTCGAAATGAAGTGATAATACAGAGGGCGTGTGTACATGGCAGACCAGTAATTTGCGAGCGCCTACATGTGCATGTCCTCTCGTTAAGATCAACAGTATGCCTCCAATGAAGCAAATCATTCCAGTTTGTGCTATCCCTATCTAAAATCTTTGGAATGTTAGATGTCTTGCAATATTCGCGACCATCATCATCAGTTAATTTGACATAAGCGCCTACTCGAACAGCAAGCCAGTAGGATGAATTGGGATCCATCCTAGACATACAGGGGCACAAAAATGAACGGGATGAACAAGGGTTCGTTACCAAAATCAAGCCTACAGTTAGCCTAACCCTAGGGAAAATAGCAAGAATCTTACCTGTCGGGAACCCATGGCAGATCGGCGTGGTTCTCTGGGGAAATGTCGCTGAAGAATCGTGGAGGAGGCTCCTCCATCTCTTGCCACGAGCGGGCGCCCCTGCCTTGCCACGAGCGGGCGTCGCCGCCGTGACAGGCCGTCGCCCAGGAGCTGGTGAAGGCGCGGCCGTGCGCTTGGACCAGGGCGGGGCAGCACCAGACGGAGGGTGCAGCAGCCGGAGGGAGCAGCAGGACCGGCGCGCAGGGAGCAGCAGGAGCGGCCGGACGGAGGGAGCAGCAGGCGTGGTGCAACAGGCGGGATTCTCACGAGCTGGGATCGAACCAGCGCTTTCCGGATTCGTGGTCTCCCATTCGGCAGCAGGGGAAAGGAGATAAGAGGCATGGGTAATTTTGTCTTTTCGCGTACCTTTCTATTAAAAATGATTATATTAAGAGGTGTAGTGTCCGGGACCCAATTACCAAAGAGTTTTAGTGTGTTTGGGCAAAGACAAGATTTTTTATGTGTTGCGGTAAATACCATTATTTTTGAGTATCCGGGACCTAATTTTACCTAAAAATAATGCCATTTTCATAAGTTCATGTCAAAAACAACACACATAAAACATCTGATCTCATTCCAGCACACATCATTCATTCATATATATGATACAAATATCATTACAGTAGACGCAGGGGCGGAGTCAGGATTTGGATGTAGAGGGGGCCAAGTAGTCGTAGGCTAGCTTTGAGGGGGGTCATTATAGGCTAATATAGGTGATTAGCCCATATCATTAAGGGGTGCTAATGGTGCTACGGGAGCATTGGGGGGGGGGGGGGGGTAGGCCCCTGCGCCCCCGTGGCTCCGCCTTTGAGTAGACGTCCATGCATGAATGAGTCTATCATACAAGTTCATAGATGCTAAACAACAAATCCTACATTCAAAAGTAGTGTTTCAACAAAAGCGCATAATATATGCAGCGGGAACGACTATGTTTAAAAAAAAACTAGTGTTGCATAATTTCACTTTGAACCAAAAGAGCTTACAATAGGCTACACGGCAAGTCCAGCTCCTACAGTTAGTTCAGAGCATCATGCTGAATACACTAGAAGAGAGACCCTTTCACTCTCAACATCATATATACGAAGTTACTAACTACACAAGAGGCTATTGCACCCTTCATAAGCAATAAGCAATAAGTCCCCATACAAGTTCCACCTTAACAAAAGAAGATTTTTTCCACGAACGTGCTTGAGCACGTATTTCATTAAGAGGAAAGCAATATGATCATACAAACCTTAATAGGCAAGGGCTATTAAGACGGTTACATAGCACTACCAAGCAAGTGGCAGGCGACCCCATCAACGAACAAGAACAACATGAACAACGGGAGAGACACAAACGAACCCACAAATCTAGACACAGCCACATAACGGAACCTGTAAGATATAACAACACTAAGGGTGCAAAGGTCAACAACACATCGAGGTTGGCAAAGCATCCACCCTACCCACCACGGCGGCAAAGCATCCGCATGAAGCGATCACCAACCAACACAACGACGGTGGCGAAGCATCTGCCAGAGCAGAATGGCACCAAAGTATCCGCCAGCGAACAGAGGGGTGGCAAAAAATCCACAAGACGACGACCAACACAACTTGGATGATGCACACGAAAAGAGCGAAGCCAGGCGCAGAAGCGGAAACTCTCCGAGGAGAGCTGGCGATCACCACCAGCAGAGCTTCCAAGATGACGCCTCAAGGGAGGGAGCGACGCTATAGGCGCCGTTGTTGTTCGACCAACAAGATCAAGGCTTTCACCCGGAAAGCTCACCGGAGAGGAGGAAAGAAAGGTAAAGAATGACACCTTTGAGATGGTAAACAACGTACGAGGGTGTCACCATCATTGGCTCGCAAGCAGACCTAGGCTTTCACCTCCACCCCTTTCCCTCCCTAGAGCCGAAGGCCGAAAAAGCTGCCACAACGCACAAGAGCCCGCCGACCGGCACCCGTCGCAAACGGCCACTAGAAAGGGCGGCCAGTGGAGGGTAGAAGCCTACCACCCACACCAACGGGGCCGACAATCTGAGCTGAGGGAGTGCCGGCCCCCACGGAGAAGGCGCACACGTAGGGCGGGGCTTGCGAGACGTCAGTCTGCCCTGGGGTGAGTGGCAGCGGCGGTGCGGCCATGGGACCTCGCCCACACGAGCCACCGGGGGTGCAACATGCCTGCACTCTGGGACGAGCGGTGTAACACCCAAAAATATAGGAATCAAAATTCTAAAAGTATTTTTATAAAAATCATAAAATAAAATTGTGCATGCATCTTTATCTCTTTTCTTCTTCTATTCTTTCTTTCAGCCCAGCCCAATTCTTCTCTTCTCCTCCTTCTCTTTTTCCGCGGCCCAACTCAACCGGCCCAAACCAATCAGCTCACCCGACCCTTTCTTTCACTGACCGCTGGGACCCATCTGCCGGTGTCTCCTTTCTTCTTCCTCTGCTCCGCATCGCTCCCGCTCCTCTGTTTCCTTTCTCCGCCGCGACAGCAGGCGCGCCGCGCCATCGTCCGTCCTTTCCTCTTCCTTCTTCCTTCCTTACCCCGAGTCCGGATCGACTCCGCGCCGTCACCCGCATCTCTCTTTCCTTCCCCGCGATGCAGGCTTACCTTATTAGCCGCAGTTCCGCCTTTTCCTACGCAAGAGCCGCCGCCTTCCTTATTTCCGGCCAATCCGCCCCTATAAAATCCCGCCGGAACCCCGCTTTGCAACCAGAGCCATCCTCAAACTTTTCCTCTACTCTACACCGTCGCACGTCGCTGGAATTCGCACACCGGAGGAACGCCTCCGCCCCGGGTCAGCGCCTCTCCGTCGACTCGCTGTTCCGCAGCTTCTCCGCCGTCTTCAACTCTCGCCGGAGATCCGCATGGTGGTGAGCATCAAGCTGCACCAGATTCCTCTCTCTCCCTTGCTCCGCCGCAAACCCGATTTCTCGCCGGACCCCTGTTTCCGCCCGCCGCCATGGCCGCCAGTTTACAGCCGCCGCACAGCCATCCTGTGACCACCCTCACCTTCGCCGTGCCGCCCACGCCCTTCCCGTCATAAATCCAGCCTGAACTGTGCCCCGGAACACCGAATTCGGTGAAGCATCGTGTAACAACCGTGATAAATTACATTTCTAAAGCAATGTCATTAGCCCAACCCTATGCTTATCCAACTAATAAAAGGGTGAAAAGAATTAGAACAAGTTAAGTTGAAATTCAAATTGAAATTGGGCACATATGAATACCTTTGAATTTTTAAATTAACTTTCAAACGACAAGCCAAATGAGGTGTTGCCTTAAACCAAACTTGTAGAACTTTTTATTCTGAACAACTTTCATGTTCAAAAGTTTTTGAAATTCAAATTAGAAAGTGGAGAAAACACCCTGTTTACAACCAGGCCCCTGGAAATTTTCAAACTTCACAGAATGGCCCTTCTTCCCCCTCCTCTCTCTCCCCTCCCCGCCCAACATCCCAGCCAGGTGGCCGGCGATGCCTGACCGGTGCAAGCCGCCAGGCCAGTGGCTGCCGACCCTCACCCCCAAACCCGGCTTTGCCCCCCCACCGCCGCGCTGCTCAGCCCCAGCTCGCCACGCGCGCCACGCCAGCCGCGCCTCTGCTCGCCGCCCGCCGCGCCTAACGGCCGCGCCGCGCCGTGCCGCACCGCTCGCCGCGACCCGCCCATCGCTGAGCTTGCCGCCCGCCCGAGCCGCTGCTACAGCTGCCCTCCAACCCCGTGCCGCGCTATCTCCTCGCTCCCCCACGCAAAATCCCCGATGCCCAGTCGCGCGCTCCCGCCCTCCGCACGCCGCGCCGGTGTCTAGACGCCGCCCACCGTGGCCAGTGGCACGCCATTGCCGTGCCATCACCCCCGCACGTCGCCTGGCACTCCTCCCTCCCTCCTGTCCCTATAAAAGCCGCCCCAGGCCGCCCGCGCGAGCTACCAGCAACCAGAGAACACCCGCCGCCGCCATTGTCGCCGCCGTGGACAGCCTTCCACAGCCGCCCCCTGCCCAAATTGAAGTTCCAGCCACCACCACATCATCCCACCGGAGCTCACCGACCCGCTCAACGCCGCCCAGGACCGCTGGAGCACCGCCGCCCACGCTGCCGCCGTCGCCGCCGTCCCTGGCCATCGCGGACAGCTCGACCCTGACCCCCTCCGCCCAAGCCAAGCACCGGAGAAGCTTTCCCATGCGCCACTGAAGCTCCTCGACCCGTGCCCACCGCCCCAAGCCCGCCGGAGCACCGCCGTCGACGTGCCACACCAACGCCGCCCCTGCTCCAACGCCGACGAGCTACTCCCGGTCGTCCCCCACCCGACCAAGACCCCCACGAGGTAGCCCTCGCACCCCTGGTCCTTCCCCGGCCCTCACCCCTCGCCGGAATTCTGGCCGGCCACCGCACCCGAGCCGCCTAAGGACCCAATTGCATCGATTGAATTCTTTAGAAGGTTCTACCCGTAAGATTTCAAGGACCCAGATGTAAGAGAAAGATTCAAACCTAGATTCAAAATCAGTGAACTTGTAAAATTCATATAAAATCGTAGAAAATTCAGAAAAATGCAAACTCAACTGCTCTGGAGACCTTAGGTTAAGCTTCACAACTTTTGTTACATGCATCACCTCAGATTCTAGCTAAATCATGCTTTAAATAAAATGGAAATATTAATGGCTTTTATTCATAGACTTGTCTTGAGACAAGTGCTAGCCCTGAAAAATTTACAGTGAGGAAATTACCTGATAAATAGGCCACCCTAAAAAGATCAAGCTCAGAATCTACTTCTAGATGTACTTCTTGCTAAGTTTAGTTTCATGCCATGATTGGCTAAATATTTTTATCTCTGTTGTTAGATTGTGATTCACCTAATGAAACTTTTTCTATACTGGTGTAATGGTACCTAGAAGCCGTTGAAAAATTTAGAGACTTTTTATCTCACAGGAACCTATTTATTTGATTTATGTGCTAATAACATACATTAAATCAAGAAAATAGTATCTTAGCTTGGAAAATTCTTATATTTTTACTAGAAGATATTCGGTGGTAGAGGATGCTGTGTAAAAAGTTTCATGGACAAAAACCCTGTGTAGGATCCTATAAAAAAATAAATCCTTGAATAACCTAGGTGTGTAATGTCATATTTACTATGCTCTGAAAACTGCATAATAAATCCTATAAAAATTACAGTAGCTCCTGCATGATTAAATGAAAGCCCTGTAAAAATCTTAGTCTCAGTTTTTGCACCATTTGTTCTGTACAAAAAGAACAAGAATCTAGCAGCAACCATGTATTATATTTTTCATAATTAATCTGCTGCATGAGAATATCTAAAAATTTTACAGTAAGCTTATCTTTCCCTGATGTGCCTAGATCCAAGGTTTCATGACCAGAAACTACTCACTGTAGTAGTTACACTTAAATCATATTTCCATGAGGAACATAAGTTCCCATGAACACCCACCCCACCTTGCTTAACGAAGTTACTTATTGTACTATTCTACTCTATTAACGATTGCCCACGAATGATAAAGTAACTCACTTCACAACAAAACTCATGTTTTACAGACTTCGACTTTATCGTGAAGAAAATCATGTCGTTTACCATCACCACTACTTAAACTTGTGCATTCATGTAGAAACGACTACTCTCGCCGACGAGACTTACGAGCTGGTGCCCGAGTCCGTGAGTGAGCAGCGAGAAGTCCAGGCAAATTTAACTGAAGCAGTTGAAGACCCGGGTCAACGTTCAGACGATCCCCGGACTAACTTTGCAAAAGAAGGCAAGCCCCGGAGCATAACCCTATTCCTTTCCTAAATTATGCAACTCATTACTCTCTTGCTTGTGCATTAAGTTTATAGGAGTTGAATGAAAACTTAGTTGCATGATGTTAGGAACCCATGCTTGAAAACTAGATGTAAGGATCGATAGAATGCTGTGCTAATAGGACTCCGGTAAAAGCCGAGTGATTTCCTGTCACTCGCGAGAAAATAGGAGTTGAATGTTTACTACACGCTGCAATCATAAGGTTAACGAACGGGCTATGGTACGATGTTTACGATTGAGGCCCGTCTGTTTAGTGAAAAATGCTAAGGCCGCAGTGTGTGGTAGTGGTGGTTAAGTCTTTGAACGTACTGAACACATGCCGAGAATATGGTAATCGGTAAGCTTAAGTACCTGATTGGCCCGGCAAGTGGACGACAACCTACCCTTTGAACTTCGGTCCCATGTGCATATGGCGAGTGCACGAGTGGCCACGACCCGGCGCCGAACCATGGCGTGGGGCTCGTGTACTCTCGGAGGGTAGCTCCGATCCACAACCCGGAAAGAAAGGGGAAAAGTTGCACGTGTGACTCTGGGAGTAACCACATGACGTGTGTTTAGGTTTCCCTTGCAAGGTTAAGAAATTCGATTCGAATCATCCGTTTCTCACGGCTATTGAGACTGCTTAATCCCTTTTACCACACAGAGTAAGAAGAGGAACAATGATGATGAATAAACTTGTTGGATGAAATTTAATGCTTCACCATGAATGATATTGGATAGCTGCTTATCTAGAATGGTTAATGAAACTAGAATCTTGAGCTAAAAGTTGAAAGTAAGGACCCACTCGTATATGCTTTTCGGCAAAACAAACCCCTGAGCCAAAAAGCCTTGCATGTCTAGAGTCGGTGGAGTAGATTCCACTACACGGGTAAGACTTGCTGAGTATTAGCATACTCAGCCTTGCTTGTGGCTCGTTTTCAGGTGAGACCTTTGAAGACATGATTGCTAGCTTGACTTGGCCGTGCATTCTTCCCCCTGGTTGGTCGGTGGAATGGGATACGCCCCCGGCCAATGGAGATAATGCCGAGTGATGTCTCATACGGGCTTCACCGAGACATCCTGTATCGTCGAGTAGCTTTCGTTATCTTATTTCCGCTGCAACTTAAACTCTGAAGAACTTATTGGTTATGATCACTGAAGTACTTGGTTGCTAAACTCAAACATGGTTTGTATTGTGATCACTATGTTAGCCATATCTTCATCGTTTCAACTCCGATTTCAGCGATTCTTGCGCTCACGCGATCCTTGCATCATGAACTACAACTTTAGTATCTTTTTACTTTCTTTTTGTATTGTTTGTTGTATTGTTTCTTATTTGTTTGTGTATGCTTGTTTGTGTGATCGCGTAGACAACGTGACGTTCGAGCCAAATCAAGAGCAAGCTTACGAGGAAGAGAACCAGCAGCTAGTTGAAGAAGGCAAGTGGATTTTCCCCCTCTGCATATTCTATTTGATCCCAACAACAACATGATAATTCACTTTACTTTAATGTTGCTTGCATAAACTTGATGGGTTACCTATGCTAAGGACATACCTAGTCTTTTACCCCAAACCTTGAAACACCTGGGTTCACTATTCATGTTGGGTAGTTACGCTTAGTTGCAAACTTTGAGATTGGTATTGGTTTACTCTTATGGTAATGTTGATCACGTTTCATATTTTTGTTATACCGCATTAATTCAAGATCAACTTTGTTTAATGAGAACATGGAGAACCACCCAAGAAAACAGTGCAATCACAAAGTCATATGGCTCTGACCTTAGCCAATTAATTAGATGTGAAGTTAGTTGGTGGCCTTACCGAAAGGGCAAGGAGGGGGTCGGTGATAGGGGTCATAGCCCGGTCCTCTTGGGGTAGTTGCTTTTGCTAAGGAGCTGACCATTAGGGAGGTTTATGGACCACACTGCTACTGAAACTCTAGCGGGCTGCCTAGCTCTTGACATGTCTTTGTAAAGGCTTCGTAGTGTACTCTCGCCACTCACCTCAGAAGTGTTTAAGGGCCTTGCAAACCCGGGCGACTCAGGGAAACACGATTTGTGGGTAAAGTGTACAACCTCTGCAGATTGTAAAACTTTTATAACAACCGTACCCACGGTTAAGAGTGGCTTGGACCGTCACATGATAATGAAACTTGAAGATTAATTAAATTGTGGTTCGCGGTTAATGTTTATGTTGATGGTATCTTTATGTTTTTACAAAAGTGGAAGACGGAGTTGTTGCAGACTTCGTATAGGGTATATCAGTGTATCGTTTAAAGACCTTTGTGTCTCTTTTATTCGGAGTGTAATATTGTTAAATACTTTATTTAGTTACTTTTTGAGCATTGTCTTTGATTTATTACACTTTTCCGTCTATCATGTGTGTGAACATGATCCTGGCGCACACATGAGATGCATCTAGTTCTTCCTAGAATCGGGTGTGACAGAAGTGGTATCAGAGCTATGTTGACGGTAGGACGCTAGCCTAGTTAGAAATGGTCGAAATTAAGGATTTATCTTCTAGCAAGCCATGTCAGCATCAAAAAAATTTCTTTGTGTTTATTTGATATTTCCGCATAAAAACCTATGTTTACATAAACCTTCTATTATTTTATTTCTTTTAAAAAATATATTTTGAGTTTTACTCCCGCTCTGTCAGATTACCAGGACTTACCAGACTGCTCGCATGCGCACCGGAGGTCGCCAGGTTCGCATTGCCCCCACTGAGCCAGCTCCTCCCGCCCCAGTTCCAGCCCCTGTTGAAGAGGAGGAAGCTATTGTGGAGGAACCCGAGGAGGCCTACTACTTTGTGGATGGTGATGATGGCCGCATCATGGCAATTGATGAAAAAGGGAATCAGTTCACACCGCCGGCATCACCAGTTGTTGAGGCACCGCCACCACCCTCAGTTGTCCTTGCTCCAGCTCCCGCTCCAGCACTGGTCGCCGCTGATGGAAGCCCGGGTAAATTCAAGGGTATTGATGATGGAAGAGATGATGACGAGGACAACGGCAACAATGAAGACAACTACGATCAGGGTGATGAAACTCCAGGGATGAGGCAACTCAGCTGTGTTCGCACTTCGGACAGAGAGCTCGATCTCTTGTCTCTGGTGCTGCAGGGTGTTCTGCAGGAGTTGGGCAACCACGTGAGACCCCACTACCACACGCACCACTACATCGACCCTGCGCTCGGTGACTACTACCTCACTCGCGTCCACATCAGGATGGATACGGAGAATGCCAGAGGCCTGAGGACTCTCGCTGCACACGACTCCGTCACATCCCACGCTACTTACGACGCCGCCGTCAGCAGCGCCGCCAGGAGAGCTCTGTGGTCCATCTGCCACACCTACTGCCAGGAGCTTCAGAACACGGAGTATCGCCACCTTCCTCGCCGCCTCAGTGGAACTGAGGAGACTGTGATTACTCTGGGTGGAGATGATGAAGACCGCCTCAACACTCTTGCTCGAGTCACCACCGCTCTCAACACTGAGCTGGAGAGCGTCGTCACTGAGCTGGACGATACTTAGGACAAGCTACTGGAGGCCTATGACAGGATCCACATACTGGAGGCTCGACTTGAGGGAAGGGTGCCGCCACCTCCACAGCTGAATGAACCCCGCTTCCCCGCCCTGTCACCGCCCTGCAAGAAGCTTCGCCACGGCGAACCCGGCTCCATAACTCGCCCCGAGGAATAGGCATCTAGGCTCTTAAGCTAGTATGTCTTAAAGTTCTCTCGTTAGAATCATTTTTGCTTGAGAGGACGATGATGTAATAATGTTTGCTTGAGAACAAATATTTGTTCTGAGTGCTTTAAGAATTGCTTGCTATAATCTATCCATTAATATAAGTTGGAGTCTTTATAAATCCATATTTCGTTAAGATCTTATCTTCTGTCTACCTATATCTAGTACACCTGTCTTATCCTGGGTTTATTCCCTAACGGTCAGAAGGTAAACACCAGGACAGGTGGAGGACAGAATATCCCTAGCACTAGGCGTGCTCACGTAGTCAACCGACAGAGTCAGTTGCCACCACCCAACCCAACAATGGAGCAATTCTTGGCAGCACAGATGCAGGTGTTGCAGAACCTCACTGCCACCATCCAGAACATACAAGCTCAGCAGAATCAGCAAGCACCGCAGCAAAACCAGCCACCGAGAGACAAACATAGAGAGTTCATAAGCCACCACCCCCTACCTTTTCTTAGTCAGTGGATCCCTTGGATGCTGATGACTGGTTGAAGGTCATCACTAAGAAGCTGGACATCCCGCAATGCAGTGACCGTGAAAGGGTCCTGTATGCTGCAGGACGTCTGGAAGGTGTAGCCGCTGATTGATGGGATGCCTTCACTGCTGCCCACGCCAATGCCAACACTATCACCTGGGAGGAGTTCAGAACCAACTTTCGCAGCCACCATATTCCAGCAGGACTAATGAAGCTCTAGCAGAAGGAATTCCTGTCCCTGAAGCAAGGCAGCATGACTGTCAGCGAGTACCGGGACAAATTCACTCAGTTGTCTCGATACGCACCCCATGAGGTGGATAGTGACGCAAAGAGGTAGGAGCATTTCTTGGAAGGTCTGATAGGGCCGCTCAACTATCAGCTGCACAGTCACACTTTTCCAAACTTCCAGACTCTGTTAGACAAAGCCATTGGTCTGGAGAGCAAGTGCAAGGAGCTTGGGGAACACAAGTGAAAACTTCAGTCCCAGGGACAATCCAGCAGCAACACCCGTCCCCGCTACAACACACCCCAGGGATTTCAGTCGCGCTTTGGAGGACAAGGTGGAGGATATCCACAGAGTCAACAGAATCAACGAACTCCACAGCAGCCTCAACGCTTCAACCAGCAGACCCAGCGCAACTCCAACCCGCAACCGTACCGTTCAGGCTATGCCACAGGTGCACCAGTGAGGACCAACAATGTGACAACCCTGGTAATTACATTTCCAAAATCAATGTCATTAGCCTAACTCTATGATTAAACCAACTAATGAAAGGGTGGAAAGAATTAAAACGAGTTCAGTTGGAATTCAAATTTAATTTGAGCACATTTGGTTACTTTTGAACTTTTAAATTTAACTTTCAAACCATAAGCCAAATGAGATTTTGCCTGAAACCAAAGTTGTAGAACTTTTTATTTTGAACAACTTTCGTGTTCAAAAGTTTTTGAAATTCAAATCAGAAAGAGGAGAAAACGCCCTGTTTGCACCCAGCCCCCTGAAGTTTTTCGAATTTTTGCACTTCGGTCCCTCCCTCCTCTGCCGCACCGCGCGCGCTCGCCCGCCCGCCGCGCGCCAGGTGGCCGGCGTCGCCTGACCGGCGCGAAGCGCCAGGCCAGTGGCCGCCGCACCACCCCGCCACGGCCGGCTTTGCCCCGCACCGACGCCGCGCAGCCAGTCAGAGCCCGCGCGTGCTGCCGCGCCCAGCCCGCCGCCCGGCCGCCCAGTCTCCGCGCTCCGCCGTGCCGCCCCGGCCCCCGCGCCCCACCAGTCGCCGCGCCCGCCCTCCGCCCGAGCCGCTGCCGCTGCTGCTTCCCCACTCCGCGCCCGGCACTATGTCACCGCGCTCACGCCATATCGCGGCCGCCCAGTCACCGCGCCCGCGCTGCCGCACGTCGCGCCGGCGTTCTGCCGCCGCCCGCCGCGGCCAGTGCACGCCGCTGCCGTGCCCCGCCCCGCGCGTCGCCCAGGCACCTCCACACCCCCTCCTGTCCCTATAAAAGCCCCGCCCCGACCACGCGCGCGAGCCACCGCAGCCCAGAAACGCCTCGCCGTCGCCATCGCCGCCGCCGAGCACCGCCCGCCCGTGGACAGCCCTCCACAGCCGCCCACTGCCCAAACTGAGCCCCCAGCCACCACTACATCACCTCACCGCAGCTCGCCGACCCACCCAACGCCACCCAGAGCCACCGGAGCGCCGCCGCCCGCACTGCCGCCGCCGCCGCCGCCCCTGCTCGCCGTGGACAGCACGACCCCGACCCCCTCCGTCCAAGCCGAGCCCCTGAGTAGCTTCCCCACGCGCCACTGAAGCTCACCGACCGGACCACGCCGCCCCAAGCCCGCCGGAGCACCGCCGTCGACGCGAGCCGTGCCGCCGCCGCCTCTGCTCCAACGCCGGCGAGCCCTTCCCGGCCGTCCCCCACCTGAACAACACCCCCACAAGGTAGCCCTCGCACCCCTGAACCTTCCCCGACCCTCGCCCCTCGCCGCCGGCGAGCCCCCTCGCCGGAATTTCGGTCGGCCGCCGTACCCGAGCCGCCCGAGGACCCAATTGCAAGAATTTAAATCTTTAGAAGGGTCTGAGCGTAAGATTCAAGGACCTAGTTGTAAAAGAAAGTTTCAAACCTAGATTCAAATTCAGTGAACTTGTAAAATTCGTATAAAATCGTAGAAAATTCAGAAAAATGCAAACTCAACTGTTCTGGAATCCTCAGAACAAACTCTACCACTTTTGTTAAAAAAGTTTTCTCAGTATCTCAAAATATTTTGCTCTACATTAAATAGAAGCTTTAATGGACTTATTTTGTACCCACTGTTCTAGAACAATGCTGACCCTAGATTTTGGGCAGTGAATTACTTGCTTGATTTTTAGGACTGTGTAAAAAGATCAGGCCCAAATTCCATCTCTAGCTCTACTGTTTGTTAAACTTAGTTTTAATTCATATGTAAGTAGAATGTTTTATCCCGGCCGTTAGGTGGTGAGTCACCCATTGAAACTTTTTCTATGCTAATGTATTGGTACCTAGAAGCCAGAGAAAAATTAGGAGAATTTTTATCTTACAGTAACCCACTTATTTGATTTATGTGCTAATAACATACATTAAATCAAGAAAATAGTATCTTAGCTTGGAAAATTCTCAAATTTTTACTGGGAGATAAAATATGGTAGAAGTTGCTGTGTAAAAAGTTCCATGGACAAAAACCCTGTGTAGGGTCCTGTAAAAATGAATCTTTGAATAGCCTAGGTGTAGAATGTCATATTTTCTATGCTCTGAATACTGCATGATAAATCCTACAAAAATTACAGTAGCTTCTGCATACTTAAGTGAGAGCTCTGTAAAAAGCTTAGACTCATTTGTTGCACCAATTGTTCTGTACAAAAAGAACAAGTATCTAACAGCAACAATGAAATATATTTTTCAGAATTAATCTGTTACATAAAATTGGCTGAAAATTATACAGTAAGCACATCTTTCCTTGATGTGCCTAAATCCAAAATTTCATGACCAGAAACTATCCCTTGTAGTAATTACTCTCAAATCGTAATCAAGTGCCATTTCCACGACTTAAACTTGTGCACTCATGTAGAATCGACGACTCTCGCCGACGGAACGTACGAGCTGGTGCCCGCGTCCGAGAGTGAGCAGCGTGAAGCTCAAGCAAATCTAACTGAAGTTTTTGAAGATCCGAGCCCAAGTTCGGAAGATCCCCAAGCGAACTGCGAAGGCAAGCCCCGGAGCATAACCCATTCTTTCCGAAATTATGCAACTCATTACTCTTGCTTGTGCATTAAGTTTATAGGAGTTGGATGGAAACTTAGTTGCATGATGTCAGGAACCCTTGCGTGAAAACTAGATGTAAGGTTCGATAGACTGCTGTGCTAATAGGACTCCGGTAAAAGTCGAGTGATTTCCTGTCACTCGCGAGAAAATAGGAGTTGAATGGCTACTACACGCTGCAATCATAAGGACACGGACGGGTTATGTAACGATGGTTACGATTGAGGCCCGTCTGTCTAGTGAAAAATGCTAAGGCCGCAGGGTGTGGTAGTGATGGTTAAGTCTTTGAACGTACTAAACACATGCCGAGATTATGGGAATCGGTAAGCTTAAGTACCTGATTGGCCCGGCAAGGGGACGGCATCCTACCCTTTGAACTTCGGTCCCATGTGCATATGGCGAGTGCAGAGAGTGGTCACGACCCGGCGCCGAACCGTGGCATGGAGCTCTTGTACTCTCGGAGGGTAGCCCCGATCCACGACCCGGAAAGAAAGGGGAAAAGTTGCACGTGTGACTCTAGGGAGTAACCACGTGACGTGTGTTTGGGTTTCCCTTGCAAGGTTAAGAAATTCGATTCGAATCGTCCGTTTCTCACGGCTATTGAGACTGCTTAACCATTTTTACCCACAAAGTAAGAAGAGGAACAATGATGATGAATGAACAGGTTGGATGAAAAATTTAATGCTTCACCATGTATGCTTTAGATAGCTGCTTATCTAGAATGGTTAATAAAACTAGAATCTGGAGCTAAAAGTTGAAAGTAAGGACCCACTTGTAGATGCTTTTCGGCAAAACAAACCCCTGAGCCAAAAAGCCTTGCATGTCTAGAGTCGGTGGAGTAGTTTCCACTACACGGGTAAGTCTTGCTGAGTATTAGTATACTCAGTCTTGCTTGTGACTCGTTTTCAGGTGAGACCTTCGAAGACATGATTGCTAGCTTGACTTGGCCCTGCACTCTTCCCCCTGGTTGGTCGGTGGAATGGGATGCACCCCCGTCCAACGGAGATAAGACCGAGTGATGTCTCGTACGGGCTTCATCGAGGCATCCTGTATCGTCGACTAGTTCTCGTTGTTTATTTCCGCTGCAACTTAAAACTCTGAAGAACTTATTTATGTTAATTGAAGTACTTGTTTTCTAAAACTCAGAACTTGGTCTGTAATATTTACTTATGTTAATGTTGTAATATTTGCTGGAATGTGGTATTCTCTGGGCTCATCGTCGCATGAGCATTTGTATGTATGGCGCTCGATCCGTTCACCGTGGTTGTATCGGGAGGTTATACCCGACAGACCAGTGGATTACTCCGTTTGAAGTGTAAGGTTAACCGAGAATGCCTTAATGGTGATGGTTAATACACTTGAGCCGGATTAATTCAGGTGGTTCTGCCACAAACAATCCAGTCACACCGGTCCAACCCAACGGCTGTTTCAAATGTGGAGAACTGGGTCATTATGCTAACAACTGCCCGAAGCGTAACATGCAGACTCCTCAGAATCAGAGGAACAGTGGGCAGAGGCAGACTCCTCAGCAGCCGCAGCCGCGCAACAGCAATCAGACACCGTTGGGCAACAGAGGTCAGCTGAACTACATCCGTGGAATGGTGAATCATGTTACTGTGAAAACAGCTGAAGAGGCTCCCGATGTTGTGCTTTGTACGTTCCCTGTTAATTCTGAACCTGCATCAATTTTAATTGACTCTGGAGCATCACATTCATTCATTACCGAGCAATTCGCCTCAAAGCATAAGTTACCAATGAGCCCTATGAAACAAATTCTTCTAGTAAGTTCCCCGGGCAAAGAGTTGAAAGCTAGTCACTTATGCCCGAGGGTCAACATGAATATTATGGGGGTAGAATTCTTAGCCAATCTAATAGTCCTAAAGACTAGCGGCATTGATGTGATCCTCGGAATGGATTGGTTATCAGATGTGATGGTGTCATTCAGTGTCGCAAGAGGTCAGTGCTCTTAACCAGCCCTCAAGGAGATAAAGTAGAGTTTGTGGCATCAGCTTCACCTAGTGGAGTTGGAACAGTGAACCAAATGAAGGGAATGCCTCTAGAAGATATCAGAGTTGTCAGTGAGTACCCCGACGTCTTCCCGGAAGATTTACCAGGTATGCCACCTGTTCGTGACATTGAGTTCAGTATTGATCTTTTACCTGGTACTGCACCTATCTCTAAAAGACCCTATAGAATGGATGTTAAGGATCTAAGTGAACTAAAGAAACAAATAGAAGAAATGTTAGCTAAGAGATTTATCTGTCCTAGCTCGTCCCCGTGGGGAGCACCCGTGATCTTTGTCGATAAGAAGGATGGTAGCAGAAGGATGTGCGTAGACTACAGGTCGTTGAATGATGTGACGATCTAGAATAAGTATCCACTGCCCAGAATTGAAGATTTGTTTGATCAGATGGGAGGTGCCAAGGTTTTCTCCAAGATTGATCTGAGATCAGGCTATCATCAGTTAAGGATCCGACTAGAGGATATGCCCAAGACAGCCTTCACTACCAGATATGGTCTGTACGAGTTCACTGTGATGTCGTTTGGATTGACCAATGCACCAGCGTACTTCATGTACCTGATGAACAAGGTTTTCATGGAATATCTTGACAAGTTTGTGGTTGTGTTCATTGATGACATCTTGGTGTATTCACAGAACGAGGAAGAACATGAAGAGCATTTGAGGATAGTGTTACAGAAACTCCGAGAGAATCAGTTATATGCCAAGCTGAGCAAATGTGTTTTTTGGTTGAGAGAAGTTTCTTTCCTTGGACATGTTATCACAGATGGAGGAATTGCAGTAGACCCGAGTAAAGTTCAGGATGTTCTGAATTGGAATCCACCGAAGTCTGTGCCTGAAATCAGAAGTTTCCTCGGACTTGCAGGTTACTACCGCAGATTTATTGAGGGATTCTCAAAGATTGTGAAACCCATGACTTCTCTATTGGAAAAAGGGAAAGAATTTAAGTGAGATGATGCATGCCAGAAGTGTTTTGAAGAGCTGAAAACAAGAATGACCACTGCTCCTGTGTTGATAATGCCGGATATCCACAAAGGGTTTGATGTGTATTGCGATGCTTCTCGGATGGGTCTTGGATGTGTGTTAATGCAAGGAGGCAAAGTTGTGGCCTATGGATCAAGAAAGTTGAGAAAGCATGAGCAGAACTACCCTACCCATGACTTGGAATTGGCTGCCGTCGTGCACGCATTGAAGATTTGGAGGCATTACATGATCAGAAACAAGTGTTAGATCTTCACGGACCATAAGAGTCTGAAGTACATCTTCAAGCAACAGGATCTTAACCTGAGATAGCGCAGATGGCTATAATTAATCAAAGACTATGATTTGGATATTCAGTATCATCCTAGCAAGGCAAATGTTGTGGCAGACGCCCTAAGCCGGAAAGGACAAGCTAATACTATGATTGCTCTATTGATGCCTCAGGAATTATGTTGGGAGATGGCACGTTTGAACTTGGGAATTGTCACACAAGCGGAAGCCATGACTATGGAGATGGAACCTACCTTAGAACAAGAGATGAGAAAAGGACAGTTGATAGATGCTAAGATCAAAGAGATCAAGATTCAAATTGGTTTAGGCAAGACCACGGATTTCACCAAAGATGAACAAGGAACTGTTTGGTTCAGAAAGAGGATCTGTGTACCTGAAATTGCTCACCTTCGCGAACTCATTTTGAAGGAGGCACATGATTCCGCTTATTCCATTCAACCTGGAAGTACTAAGATGTATCAAGACTTGAAAGAAAGGTACTGGTGGTATGGTTTGAAAAGAGACGTAGCAACTCACGTGGCTTTGTGTGATGTGTGCCAGAGAGTGAAAGCAGAACACCAGAGACCAGCAGGTTTACTCCAGCCATTGAAGGTACCTGAATGGAAATGGGAAGCGATTGGTATGGATTTCATTGTAGGGTTACCCCGTACTCATGATGGTTATGACTCGATATGGGTTATTGTGGACAGATTGACAAAAGTCGCACATTTCATCCCGGTCAAAACAACATACACTGGAGCCAAGTTAGCAGAACTGTACATGACACGGATTGTGTGTTTGCATGGTGTTCCAAAGAAGATAGTGTCTGATCAAGGTACTCAGTTCACGTTGCGTTTCTGGCAGAACTGTACATGAATCCATGGATACAAAGCTCAATTTCAGTTCCGCATATCATCCACAAACAGACGGTCAGATTGAGCGAACGAATCAAGTATTAGAGGATATGTTGAGAGCATGTGCCCTAAAGCATGGAGGTAGTTGGGATAAAAGTTTGCCATATGCAGAGTTCTCCTACAATAATAGTTATCAGGCAAGTCTCAAGATGGCCCCATTTGAAGCATTATATGGGAGAAAATACAGGACACCATTGTATTGGAATCAGACAGGAGAAAGTCAGGTTTTTGGACCAGAGATTCTTCAAGAAGTGGATAGACAAGTCCAGATAATCCGGGATAATCTCAAGACTGCTCAGTCACGACAGAAAAGTTATGCTGACACACGAAGAAGGGAATTGACATTTGAAGTTGGAGATTTTGTGTATTTGAAGGTATCACCCATTAGGGGTTTACATAGATTCAAAGTGAAAGGAAAGTTGTCACCGCGTTATATTGGTCCTTTTCAGATCCTGGAAAGGAAAGGTGAAGTGGCATATCAATTGGAGTTACCGGCACGATTGTCAGATGTCCATGATGTGTTTCACGTATCACAGCTAAAGAAATGTTTGAGAGTGCCCGAGGAGCAGTTACCCCTGGAGGAACTTAATGTACAAGAAGATTTGACTTAGGCAGAGCATCCGATTAGAATCTTGGAAACATCTCAGAGGGTTACACGGAATAAGGTGATCAGAATATGCAAAGTACAGTGGAGTCATCACTCAGAGGATGAGGCTACTTGGGAAAGAGAAGATGAACTGATTGTAGAATTCCCTCAGCTGTTCCCTAATCCTTCCAAATCTCGAGGACGAGATTCTCTTTAAGGGGGGTAGATTTTGTAACACCCAAAAATATAGGAAATAAAATTTTAAAAATATTTTTATAAAAGCCACAAAATAAAAATTGTGCATGCATCTCTTATTCTTTTTCTTCTCCCACTCTTTTCTTTCAGCTCAGCCCAAACTTCTCTCTCTTCTCCTTTTAGTTTTTTCCTTCCCGCGGCCCAACTCAGCCGGCCCAATCCTTCTTTCTCTTTTTCCTTTGTCTCTCGCGGCCCAAACCAGCCAGCCCAAAACGTTCTACTCTCCCTCACCTCTCTTTCACCGACGTCTGGGTCCCACCTGTCGGCGCATTCTTCCACCTTCCTTTCTTCTTCCTCTACTCCTCCTCTCTTTCCTTTCTCCGCCGCGCCGTCGTCCGTTCTTTCCCCTTCCTTTTTCCTTCCTCACCCCGAGTCTGGATCGACTCCGCGCCATCGCCCGCGTCTCCTCTTTCCTTCCCCGCAATGCTAGATGCCTTACTGGCCGCGGCACGCGCTCTGCCCTTTCTTTTGCAGGCCGCCGCGTGAGCCGCCGTCTTCCCGTTTCCCGGCCACTCCGCCCCTATAAAACCCACGCCGGAGCCCCGCTTTGCACTCATAGCCATCCTCAATCCCTTACTCTACTCCACACCGTCGCACGCCGCTGGAATTCGCACACCGGAGGAGCACCACCACCCCGTGTCGCCGTCCCTCCATCGATTCGCCGTCCCGCTGCTTCTCCACCGCCTTCAACTCTCGCCGGAGTTCCGCGAGTTGGTGAGCATCAAGCCGCACCCGTTTCCCTTCTCTCTCTCGCTCCGCCGCAAACCCAATTCCTTGCCGGACCTCTGTTTGTGCCCGCCGCCGTGGCCGCCGGTCTACAGTCGCCGCACGGCTGTCACGTGACCACCCTCACCTTCGCCGTGCTGCCCACTCTCTCCCCGGCATAAACCCAGCTTGAACCAAGCCCCGAAACACCGGATTCGGTGAAGCTCCGGCCGTCCCGCCGCTCTCGCTCGCCGCCGGCGCCCAGCGCAGCTCCGATTCGCCCGACCCATTTCACCCCGTCAAGCCGACCCTCGTCCCGCCGTCCGATCTGAATCTTACGGCCAGAACCAGGCTGAGCTGCGCAACAGACACCGCCTTCGCCCGACCCTTAACCTTCCACACGATACTGATCCAACGGACCAGATTAGCCCGACCCTAGCCATCCCTCGAACTTTTGCAGAAAGGCCCCTAGGTCTTCCAAGAATCAACCCGTAGTCCAGATCAGTAGAAAAATAATTAGAGTTGAGCCCTTTCTTTTTCTGTTCCAACCCCTGACTTTTCTAGAATTAGTACCCGCCATCCAGGACCTCTAGTTTTGCACCCCAACCCTCTGTTTAAGGTTTAATTATGTTTTAGCCCCTGATTTCTTCAGATTTAGCCCCTGGAAGTTCAAAACTCTCGCAGTTAGGTCCCTATATCACTGTTTTAGCCATATCTTCATCGTTTCAACTCCGACTTTAGCGATTCTTGCGCTCACGCGATCCTTGCATCATGAACTACAATATTATCATCTTTTCACTCTCTGTTTATACTGCTTGTTATATTGTTTCTTATTTGTTTGTGTGATCACGTAGACAACGTGACGTTCAAGTAAAACCAAGAGCAAGCGTACGAGGAAGAGAATCAACAGCTTTTTGAGGAAGGCAAGTGGATTTCCCCCCCTGCATATTCTATTTTATCCCAACAATAGCATGATAAATAACTTTACTTAATGTTGCTTGCATAAATTTGATGGGTTACCTATACTAAGGACATACCTAGTCTTTTACCCCAAACCTTGAAACACCTAGGTTTACTATTCATGTTGGGTAGTTACGCTTAGTTTCAAACTTTGGGATTGGTATTGGTTTACTCTTATGGTAATGTTGATCACGTTTCATATTGTTGTTATACCGTGTTAATTCAAGATCAACTTTGTTTAATGGGAACATGGAGAACCACCCAAGAAAATAGTGCAACCACAAAGTCATATGGCTCTGACCTTAGCCAATTAATTAGATGTGAAGTTAGCTGGTGGCCTTACCGAAAGGGCAAGGAGGGGGTCGGTGATAGGGGTCATAGCCCGGTCCTCTTGGGGTAGCTGCCTTTGCTAAGGAGCTGACCATTAGGGAGGTTTATGGACCACACTGCTACTGAAACTCTAGCGGGGTGCCTAGCTCTCGACATGTCTTTATAAAGGCTTCGTAGTGTACCCTCGCCACTCACCTCGGAAGTGTTTAAGGGCCTTGCAAACCCGGGTGACTCAGGGAAACACGATTTGTGGGTAAAGTGTACAACCTCTGCAGAGTGTAAAACTGTTATAACTGCGATACTTATGGTTAAGAGTGGCTTGGACCCTCACATGATAATAAAACTTGAAGATTAATTAAATTGTGGTTCGCGGTTAATGTTTATGTTGATGGTATCTTTATGTTTTTACTAAAGTGGGATGATATAAACTTAAACCTAGTTAATAGGTGCTTGTTAATAAGTACTTGACCAACTAAAAGTGCTCGCTGCTGCAAACCTTAGCCTATCCTTGATGGCCTTGCATTTTCACCCAACTTGCTGAGTACCAACCATAAGAGTACTCACCCTTGCCCCCTGCTGTTCAGAAGAGAACTTCAAAGAGGAGAACTTCGACGACTTCGAGGAGTTCTAGGCCTTGCGTTCACCAGTCATCGCCTGTGAAAGACGGAGTTGTTGTAGACTTCGTATAGGGCATATCGGTGTATCGTTTAAAGACCTTTGTGTCTCTTTTATTCGAAGTGTAATATGGTTAAATACTTTATTTAGTTACTTTTTGAGCATTGTCTTTGATATATTACACTTTTCCGTCTATCATGTGTGTGTGAACATGATCCTGGCGCACACATGAGATGCATCTGGTTCTTCCTAGAATCGGGTTTGACAGCAGAGTTGACCGGTATGATCGGCCAAGGGGCAGGCTTGAAAAGTATGCTCGGCTGGGGGGCAGGATCGACCAGCACAAGCGACTGGGGGGCAGAGCCGACGCTAGGATGTCAGATAAGAATCCCCTAGGACGGGAACCAGACTGGGAGCGTTCCAAACCGCCGTCCAAACCGGTGAACCCCAGGTGGTGCCCTGATGGACTGTCCAAATTCCAGAAACGAAGGATCCAACGTCTGCACCAATGGGAACAACAAGAGGAAGAGAAGAGGCAGATGGTGGATAAGAAAAATGACTGGTTTCAAGTCTGGCGCCCCAAAAGAAACAACAATGAGGAGGGCGACAATCAAGAATCGGCAGCTGACGTCAGCATGGTGTTCATCTTGCCGATGGAGTTCATGGTGCCCGCCAATTGAGACGACGCGACAAGGATGGAGGAGCAGATGGCACAATTGGTTTTGGAGCCAATGACAGCCACTTTTGAGAAATCGGAAGACGAAAAACGACAACATCTCAAGGCTCTGTTCCTCAAAGGACACGTTAACGGACGACCTGTCACCAAGTTACTAGTAGACGGAGGCGCTGCAGTCAACATCATGCCGTATGCCATGTTCCGGAAGTTGGGCAAAAGCGACGAAGATCTGACCAAGACGGACATGATGCTCAAAGATTTCGAAGGCAACGTGTCTGCCGCCCGCGGAGCACTATGCGTCGACCTCACCATTGGCAGTAAGACCCTTCCCACTACTTTCTTTATTATTAATGGCAAAGCGTCCTACAACATGTTGCTCAGTCGCGATTGGATACACGCGAATTGCTGCGTCCCGTCTACAATGCACCAATGCCTCATACAGTGGGTCGGCGACAATACCGAGATAGTCACCGCCGATTCCGCCTACAGTGTTGCTGCGGCCGATACGCAACAGTGGAGCTGCGAACATGTCAAGTGTATATCCGGTAGAACTTGGGACACCGATTTCCTGAAAGTGTCCGATTTTGGCCTACAGCCGATCCGAGCAGTCGAATCTGAAGATTCAGACTAGATGGATCGGTTCCTCCGAGAAGATGGGAAGCTTGGGCACGGATTTACGTCGGCCGATTCATTGGAGATGGTGGATTTAGGAGATGGTAGCAAACCAAGGCCGACGTATATTAGTGCTAGCTGGATCCCGAGTACAAGTATAAATTGACAAGTTTATTAAAAGAATTTAAAGATTGTTTTGCCTGGGAATATCATGAGATGCCTGGTCTAGACCGGTCCATTGTCGAACACCGGTTGCCTATAAAACTAGGATATCGGCCGTATCGGCAGCCTGCACGACGATGCAACCCTAAAATTCTACCTGATATAAAGGCCAAGATTACAAGACTAATTGAAGCGAGATTTATTCGGCAGTGCCGTTACGCCGAGTGGATTTCTAATATTGTACCCGTATACAAGAAAAATGGAAAGTTGCGCGTATGCATCGACTTCAGGAACCTAAATCAGACTACACCGATGGATGGATATCCAATGCCGACAGCCGACGTTTTGATAGATGCTGCCGCAGGACATAAAGTCATCAGTTTCATGGACGGTAATGCTGGGTACAATCAAATATTAATGGCCGAAGAAGATATTTCGAACACAGCTTTCAAGTGTCCGGGCCACCTCGGTTTATTCGAGTGGGTGGTAATGACCTTTGGATTAAAGAACTCTGGCGCTACATACCAATGGGCTATGAATTATATCTTTCACAAGCTTATTGGTTTATTGGTGGAAATATACATCGATGATGTTGTGGTCAAGTCAAAAGGTTATCAGGAACATCTGGCCGATTTATGAGAGGTGTTGGAGTGCACAAGGAAGCATGGGTTGAAAATGAACCCGAACAAATGTGCATTCGGTGTGTCGGCCGGACAATTCCTAGGATTCATGGTCCATGAGCGTGGGATAGAAGTCAACCGGAAGACCATAGCTGCCATCAATAAGGTTGTGGCCCCGCAGAATAAAACTGAGCTGCAGTCCCTAATCGGCAAGGTCAACTTTATCAGAAGATTCATATCCAACTTGTTTGGGCGTATTCAAGCTTTCACTCCTTTGTTGAAATTGAAACCCGATCAGGAATTCGTGTGGGGAGAAGAGCAACTCAAAGCATTAGAAGGCATCAAGCAATATCTAATTTCGCCACCTGTATTAGTCCCGCCACAGGCTGACAAGCCGTCCAAACTATACTTATCGGCCGACGAGCGGGCTATCGGATCAGCGCTGGCATAGGAGTTCGAAGGAAAAGAACGGGTAATATATTATGTCAGCAGAAGACTCCTTGACGCCGAAACGAGATATTCCCCGGTGGAATGGCTGTGCCTGTGTCTATATTTCTCGTGTACCAAGCTCAGGCACTACTTGTTATCGGCAGAGTGCATAGTCATATGCAAGGATGACGTGGTGAAGTACATGCTATCATTGCCAATTTTGAAAGGACGGATTGGAATGTGGATCCTGGCTCTATCAGAGTTTGACCTAAGGTACGAATCGGCCAAAGCTGTCAAGGGTCAAGTCATGGCCGATTTCATGGCTCATCATTGTGGACCGAAAATCGCTGTCGTTGAACCAGTTCTCGTGTGGGGCCGGATCGGGAATCGGCATCGTTCTCATATCGCCTCGGGGGACAAGTTATGATTTCTCTCTGCCGATAGAGGCATCCGCGACCAACAACCAGGCGGAATACCGAGCTGTCTTGAAAGGTATCCAATTATTAAGAGAAATCAAAGCCGATGCGGTGGAAATTTTTGGAGATTCCATGCTCGTCGTGGATCAATTAACGGGGAGATCTGAATGCAAGGATGATGTCTTAAGGATTTACTACGAAGATTGCCTCCAACTGTTAAAGGAATTCAAGTCTGCGGTTATTGAGCACATTCCCAGAAATTACAATGAAGAGACCAATAGGCTTGCCCAACACGCGTCCGGGTATCGGCCGATTCAAGGCGCCATGACTCTGGAACTTGCGGCCGACGATTGGCAAAAGGAGATTGCCGATTACTTCAAGGATCCGTCCAAGAAAGTGGATCGGCGAGTGCGTTTTCAAGCCACGAAATATGTGTTGCTCGAAGACAATTTGTTTTACCGGACGATTGATGGGGTTCTACTCAAATGCCTGGGAACAGAAGAAGCAAAGGTCCTGATGGGAGAAATCCACGAGGGCGTATGCGGAGCTCATTAATCGGCTCACAAGATGAAGTGGATGATCAGAAACAACGGGTATTATTGGCCGACAATTCTCGAAGATTGTTTTAAATATTATAAAAGTTGTCAAGACTGTCAGAAGTTTGGCAATGTGCAGCACCACCAGGCTCGGCTATGAATCCGATAATCAAACCATGGCCGTTTAGAGGTTGGGAGATAGACCTCATCGGACAGATTTACCCTCCATCAAGCAAAGGGCACAAGTTTATATTAGTAGCCACTGATTATTTTACCAAATGGGTGGAGGTAGTTCCGTTAAAGACCGTGACATCGGCCGCTATGATCAATTTCATGAGGGACCATGTTGTTTATCGGTTCGGCATCCCTCAAACCATCACAGCTGATCAAGGGACGATGTTCACCTCAGGGGAGTTCGAAGAATTCACCGCCGATATGGGGTGTTGAATTCTTCTCCGTATTATGCTCAAGCCAACGGCCAGGCCGAATCGTCCAATAAGGGGATAATCAAGCTGATCAAGAGGAAGATAGAGGAACAACCCAAGAAGTGGCACCTGTCTTTAATCGAATCTCTATGGGCCTACAGGATGGCCTGCCACGGGGCCACTAAGATATCTCCTTATCAGTTAGTATATGGTCACGAGGCAGTATTGCCTTAGGAATTAAGGACGGGGTCAAGGCGCACATCGCTTCAAGATTAGTTGACGGCCGATAACTATTCCCTCCTCATGAAGGGAGAGCTCGATGATTTGGCAGGTCAGTGATTAAGGGCTTGATCAGCATTGAAGAAAACAAGAAAAGGGTGGCCAGGTGGTACGACAAGAAGGTCAAAGTCAAACAGTTCTTCCAAGGAGATTTGGTATGGAAGTTGGTGCTGCCGATAGGCTCTAGGGATCCTAAATTCGGTAAATGGTCGCCCACTTGGGAAGGGCCGTATAAAATCGGCCGATATGCTCCGGGAAATGCATATATACTAGAAACTATCGAAGGGGAAGAATTCACAAGAGCCTTAAACGGAAGATATCTGAAGGAGTAATATCCTAGTATATGGGTGGATGCATAACTTACGATAGGGTACATCAAAACAACGTGGCCAACTCCTATTGGCTCCTGTCTATATAGCCGATGCAAAGATAACATCGCCTTAAGGGCGAAACATTCGGTTAGTCTGACCAATTTATTATTCGGTAAGAACAGCAGGGTACATGGCCGACACGGTACAAGTCGCCCTTAGAACAAAAGTATCAACATATTTATTGACCACACTTTTTCTTAATCTCCCTCTCGATCTAGCCTAATTCTATCAAGAAGCAGATGCTCTTTTCCTCCAGATCCTCCATGGCGGCTTCAACCTTGACTTGATGAGGGAGTGGGTGGCTCTTGTCGAGAGGTGGTTGGGATGTCCCCACCGCAGCATCTTCAAGGGCGACTAGGCGAGGGAGTGGATGACTCCTTTCAGTTGGCGGCTGCCTGGAGCAGTTAGCGTCTATATGGTCCCAGATCTTCTAGACGTCAGCGGGGACATGATCTTTGAGTTCTTCAAAATGGGCCTTGATCAGATCTCTGTCCGCCTGCAACAATGGTCTGTCTGAATGCATGACTTCAATCGCTCGTTCCAGACTGAGGCTAAGGCGTTTCGGCTAAAAGGGGAGCAAACAACCACCCAGCGTCAGATTGATTGAAATGTCAAGAGAGGAAACAAAGGAAGATTTCTCACCTGGTTGACGGAGAAGGAAGAAGACGAAGAAAACATCTTGACGTCTAGTCTGGGAGGATGGAGATCAAGTTGTTAGAGGGAAAGAAGACGGGCGATGCGGACGCCTTTGGAAACGATACGTGGCCTCATACTTATAGAAGGAAGAGGGTGAAGGAATGGTAGGATGCGTCCCATCGGAATAAAAGGGTTAACAAATGAAAAGCTGCCGAAGAGGATGGTCCAAGTTTGAATCCGCACGTCAACGGCAAGAGGACATTAAATGTTTACAGAACATTCAGTACTTTTACAGTTCACCCGAGGAGGGCATTAATAGCCGCAATCGCTCGTTGCCTAACTTGATCGGCCGAGTCTAAGGTTCTCTGGTCGTCATCAGCCGATCCAGGGACTTCTGGCATTTGACGATGGATTCTAATTGCTTCGTGGGCCAGGTTCTTCCTCTCCCGCTTCAGCTCGGCGATGACGGATGGGAGGTCTTGGAGTCTTTTCTCTTCAGCAGCTATGGCCTTGGTCACCTGCTCCATCTCCTTGGTTAGCTCTGCCCTTCGCCATTTAAGGCGGTCTATGGCACCGACGATATCTGGATGAGAGCTTTCAAGGAAGCTGATTTGTCGATGCACCTCTTGAGCTCGATGTTTGGCACGATTGGCCATATGGCGCAAGGCCTTGAACACTGGAATCTGCATTGACTCTATGTGTGCAGCAGGTACCAGAGCCTCTTTCGCTTCCTCTGGATCTCGGCCTCTAATTTCACTAAGAAGTTGCCGAATCGGCGAGGCGTCTTCCACTAGTCGGCTGATGTCGTCTTGGAGGAGGGTTCGTATGCTCTCAAGCTTGGCACGGACGTCATCAGGGATCGAGCTCAGTGTGACTTGGCGTGAGGCAACCTCTTCATCGTCAGAAAGTGCAACCGCAAAAGAAAAAAGACTGTTGTTGGGAGTGTCCTGCTCCTGCGAAAGAATAAAAAAAATACGGATTAGCCGATGGTAAGGGGAAATCGGCTGATTTGGGTGACAAGTTCCTTACCTCTTTGAAGCGGATTTCTTCTGCTTGCTTTGGCGGGAGTGCCACCCTCAACTCGGGAACTGACACGATTGGCTCGTCGGAAGAAGAAGATTCGACGACTATCGGTGCCCTGCTCGGGCCAGCCTCCTGGAAAGGTATGGGAAGCGGATTTTATAAGTATAATGCAAATGATTAAGTCTGATGATATATAATTACTGCCGTACCTCTGTGAGTCGTCCAGCCGATGGTTGTTGGAAAGGTACAATCGATGCACCCAGGATAGCCTGCATCAAAAATTGGTTAGTTTTTGGTTAAGTATCAAAAAAGAGTTAAGAGACTCTCTACCTCGGTGGGAGGAATTGCTGGCGTTCCGGTTTCTGCCTGGGATGTAGCCGATTGCTGCGGAGGAGACTGCACTGGAGCGATTTGCGCAGCCTGACAGAAAGAAGAAGTTAATATCGACAGAATACTTAGGATGTGAGGTATGCGAAATTACCTGAACAGCTTCTACTAGCAATGATGCAGCAGCCGCTCCAGCTTCACTAGCAGCCTGGGGATCGACTTTCTCAATAATCGGCGGAGTCAGCACAGCTAAAGGTTCAGCCGATACCGCCGCCGATTGATCAGCCGATTCTATACGGGCACGCACTCGGCGGCTCGTCTTCTTTAAAGAGGGTTTCTTCGGCGTTTGTTTTGATCGGCCAGTGGTGATGTCTTCGATGGTTGGGGCATGGTAGCCGATGAGTGGGATTGATGTGTATGGGCGGCTATTCTCTATCGGCCTACCACTTCAGCTCCGCGTCGGAAAAAGTCGACATTCGGATTGAAAAGTGAAATAAGAGTTAGCGGCAAATTTGTAGCATAAAAAGGAATAACATCGAAATCGGCCGAAGAAAAGGACAGTACAGCTGCATTTGGATCGATGTTGTCAGGATCCAGATCATTGCAATATGTTGAAGGAGATGCACAAAAGAGATGCTGCTTCCATTCTGCCCACCATAACTTGAATTGTTGGACAGCAAAAGGAGCCACTATCCAATTGCTAAGATCAATGGTACTGGAGTCCGACACTAAATTGCATAGCCGATTGTAATCAAGGCCCTTAGTAAGCTCATCTTGGAATTTTGCGCGGCTGGCAAAATAAACTTGAATCGGTAGCTGACCAAGGCCGAACTTGTAGCGTCCCACCTCCCCGAGGCCGGGACCACTTACATCTGGCCGCTTCCTAGGACATAGACTGCCCTCACAGACCAACACAAGTCTTTTCTGCACACTTTGACCAATGGATTAATCCGGCTCAAGCGCGCTAACCATCACCACAAGGGCAATCCGGGCAAACTCGCACTTCAAACGGAATAATCCATTGGTCTGTCGGGTAACCTCCCGATACAACCATGGTTTTTGCCGATTGAAACCACACATACATGTACTCACACGAAGGTGAGCCCAAAGGATACAACGTTCCACAAATTTTACATCACAGGTTCACCATAAATTATTATTACAACTGAGTTCAATTTTGTAAAACAAGGTACTTCAAAGTTTAAAATAATTGAGTTCTTCAGATTTCAATGCAGCGGAAAAATAACGATAACTACTCGACGATACGAATGTCTCGATGAAGCCCGTATGAGACATCACTCGGCATTATCATTATTGCCCGGGGGCGTATCCCATTCCACCGACCAACCAGGAGGAAGGGTACAAGGCCAAGTCAAACTAGCGATCATGTCCTCGAAAGTATCACATGAAAACAAGCCACAAGCAAGGATGAGTATACTAATACTCAGCAAGGCTTACCCGACTAGTGGAATATACTTAGCCGACTCCTAGACATGCAAGGCTTTTGGCTTGAGGGGTTTGTTTTGCCGAAAAGCATATATAAGTAGGTCCTTACTTTCAAATTTTAGCTCCAAGTTCTAGTTTTCTTTAACCATTCTAGGTAAGCAACTATCCAATATCATACATGGTGGAAGGATTAATTTTTCATCCAACAAGATTAATCATCATCATTGTTCCTCTTCTTACTCTATGTGGTAAAAGGGTCAAGCAGTCTCAGTAACCGCGAGAAACGGACGATTCGAATCGAATTTCTTAACCTTGCAATTGAAACCTAAACAGACATCATGTGGTTACTCCCAGAGTCACACGTGCAACTTTTCCCTTCAATTCCCGCTTCACGGAACAGGCCCACCGCCCTCGACTACACGTCCCCATGGCCCGGCCATGGCGGCACATGCACCCGCCATTAGCTAGATGTGAACGAATTCAAGACGGTGGGGAGTATATTCTGGCCTCGGTTCAATCCGGTACTTAAGCTTACCGATTACCAAATTTTTGGCATGTGGTTAGTACGTTCAAAGACTTAACCACCACTACCACACACTGCGGCCTTAGCATTTTTCACTAAAAAGATGGGGCCTCAATCATCAACATAAACATTGTACCATAGCCCCGTCCGTTGACCTTATGATTGCAGCATGTAGTAAACATTCAACTCCTAAATTCTCGCGAGTGACAGGAAATCACTCGGCTTTTACCGGAGTCCTATTAGCATAGCATTCTATCGAACCTTACATCTAGTGTTCAGAGCATGGGTACCTAGGATCATGCGACTAAGTTTTCATTCAACTCCTATAACTTAATGCGCAAGTAAAGTAGACTAATAAGTTGCATAAGTTTAGGAAAAATAGGGTTCATGCTCCGGGGCTTGCCTTCTTGGGTAAAGTTAGCCTGGGGCTCATCCGAACTTGGGCTCGGGTCTTCGAAAGCTTCAGTTAGATTTGCTTGAGCTTCACGCTGCTCACTCTCGGACGTGGGTACCAGCTCGTACGTTCCGTCGGCGAGAGTAGTCGATTCTATATGAATGCACAAGTGTAAGTTATAGTGATGGTATATGACGATTATTTTCCTTCACGACAAAGTTGTAGTCCACAAAGCATCGATTTGGTTGTGAAGTTACTTAGTTAAGATTTCTTTGAGCAATTGTTAATAGAGTATAATTTAAACTATTAACTTCATTAAACAAGAAGAGTTGTGTTATATTGGAAACTTAATTTTCTAAGCACAACATGAATTAAACACAACTTCTGAACTAGGTAACTGCTGGTGATGAAATTTTTATTTATAGCACATTATGCAGAGACAAAAGCACTGTAAAAAAATTCAGACATTTTCACGCAGCAGAATAATTATGAAAAATGTGTTACACAACCACTGCTAGAACCTAGTTATTTTTATACAGGACAAACCATTCAAGTATTGACACCAAAAATTTTACAGGGGATTAATCTGTCCATGTATGTGTTACTGTAAATATTTTAGATTTTACTGTGCAAGATACAAAGCATAATAAATAGGACAAGATACACCCAATTTAAGAAAGATTAATTTCTACAGGATGTTTTACATGGTTTCTGTGTATGAAAATTTTTATACAGCAAGAGCTACCCTAAAGGGTGCTACAGTAAAAAGTTGAACATTTTTCAAGCACAGAAACTAATTATTTGACTTAGTGCATTTCTCCAACCACAAAATTATATAAATAGGTTACAGAAAGGAAAAAGGTTCTAAACTTTTTCTGTTGTATTCAGGTATCAATCTAACAGCTCTGAAAAAGTTTCACCACAAGAATCACAATATGACAACAGTTATAATTAGTTTTATTATTTCATGGAATAAAAAAGGATTAATAAAACATTTAGTTAGAGATGGGTTCTGTGGCAGAACCACCTGAATTAATCCGGCTCAAGCGTATTAACCATCACCATTAAGGCATCCTCGGTTAACCTTACACTTCAAACGGAGTAATCCACTGGTCTGTCGGGTATAACCTCCCGATACAACCACGGTGAACGGATCGAGCGCCGTACATACACATGCTCATGCGACGATGAGCCCAGAGAATACCACATTCCAGCAAGTATTACATCATTTGCATAAGTCAATATTACAGACCTAGTTCTGAGTTTAGAAAACAAGTACTTCAATTAACATAAATAAGTTCTTCAGAGTTAAATTGCAGCGGAAATAAACAACGGAAACTACTCGACGATACAGGATGTCTCGATGAAGCCCGTACGAGACATCACTCGGCCTTATCTCCGTTGGACGGGGGCGCATCCCATTCCACCGACCAACCAGGGGGAAGAGTGCAGGGCCAAGTCAAGCTAGCAGTCATATCTTCGAAGGTCTCACCTGAAATGAGCCACAAGCAAGGCTGAGTATACTAATACTCAGCAAGACTTACCCGAGTAGTGGAAACTACTCCACCGACTCTAGACATGCCAGGCTTTTTGGCTCAGGGGTTTGTTTTGCCGAAAAGCATCTACAAGTGGGTCCTTACTTTCAACTTTTAGCTCAAGATTCTAGTTTCGTTAGCCAGTCTAGGTAAGCAGCTATCCAAAGCATACATGGTGAAGCATTAGATTTTCCATCCAACCAGTTCATTCATCATCATTGTTCCTCTTCTTACTCTGTGGGTAAAAATGGTTAAGCAGTCTCAATAGCCGTGAGAAACGGACGATTCGAATCGAATTTCTTAACCTTGCAAGGGAAAACCCAAACACACGTCACGTGGTTACTCCCTAGAGTCACACGTGCAACTTTTCCCCTTTCTTTCCGGGTCGTGGATCGGGGCTACCCTCCGAGAGTACAAGAGCTCCACGCCACGGTTCGGCGCCGGGTCGTGACCACTCTCTGCACTCGCCATATGCACATGGGACCGAAGTTCAAAGGGTAGGATGCCGTCCCCTTGCCGGGCCAATTAGGTACTTAAGCTTACCGATTCCCATAATCTCGGCATGTGTTTAGTACGTTCAAAGACTTAACCATCACTACCACACCCTGCGGCCTTAGCATTTTTCACTAGACAGACGGGCCTCAATCGTAACCATCGTTACATAACCCGTCCGTGTCCTTATGATTGCAGCGTGTAGTAGTCATTCAACTCCTATTTTCTCGCGAGTGACAGGAAATCACTCGACTTTTACCGGAGTCCTATTAGCACAGCATTCTATCGAACCTTACATCTAGTTTTCCAAGCAAGGGTTCCTGACATCATGCAACTAAGTTTTCATCCAACTCCTATAAACTTAATGCACAAGCAAAGAGTAATGAGTTGCATAATTTTCGGAAAGAATGGGTTATGCTCCGGGGCTTGCCTTCGCAGTTCGCTTGGGGATCTTCCGAACTTGGGCTCGGGTCTTCAAAAGCTTCAGTTAGATTTGCTTGAGCTTCACGCTGCTCGCTCTCGGACGCGGGCACCAGCTCGTAGGTTCCGTCAGCGAGAGTCGTCGATTCTACATGAGTGCACAAGTTTAAGTCGTGGAATTAGCACTTGATTACGATTTGAGAGTAATTATTACAAGGTATAGTTTCTGGTCATGAAATTTTGGATTTAGGCACATCAAGGAAAGATGTGCTTACTGTAAACTTTTCAGCCAATTTTATGTAACAGATTAATTCTGAAAAAAAATTTCATTGTTGCTGTTAGATACTTGTTCTTTTTGTACAGATCAATTGGTGCAACAATTGTGGCTAAGATTTTTACAGAGCTCTCACTTGAGCATGCAGAAGCTACTGTAATGTTTGTAGGATTTATTATGCAGTATTTAGAGCATAGAAAATATGATATTCTACCCCTAGGCTATTCAAAGATTCATTTTTACAGGACCCTACACAGGGTTTTTGTTCATGAAACTTTTTACACAGCAACCTCTACCACAGTGTAACTCCCAGTAATAATTAGGGGATTTTCCAAGCTAAGATACTATTTTCTTGATTTAATGTATGTTATTAGCACATAAATCAAATAAATAGGTTACTGTGAGATAAAAAGTCTCCTAATTTTTCTCTGGCTTCTAGTTACCAATACATTAGTATAGGAAAAATTTCAATGGGTGACTCACCACCTAACTGCAGGGATAAAATATTCTTCTTACACATGATATAAAACTAAGCTTAACAAACAGTAAATCTAGAGATGAAATTTGGGCCTGATCTTTTTACACAGTCCTAATCATCCAGCAACTAATTCACTGCCCAAAATTCAGGGTCAGCATTGTTCTAGAACAGTGGGTATAAAATATGTCCATTAAAGGTTCTATTTAATGTAGAGCAAAATATTTTGAGATTCTGAGAAAATTTTTGTAACAAAAGCGGTAGAGTTTGTTCTGAGGATTCCAGATCAGTTGAGTTTGCATTTTTCTGAATTTTCTACGATTTTATACGAATTTTACAATTTCACTGAATTTGAATCTAGGTTTGAAACTTTCTTTTACAACTAGGTCCTTGAATCTTACGCTCAGACCCTTGTAAAGATTTAAATCCTTGCAATTGGGTCCTCGGCGGCTCGGGTACGGCGGCCGGCCGAAATTCCGGCGAGGGGGCTCGCCGGCGGCGAGGGGCGAGGGTCGGGGAAGGTTCAGGGGTGCGAGGGCTACCTTGTGGGGGTGTTGTTCAGGTGGGGGACGGCCGGGAAGGGCTCGCCGGCGTTGGAGCAGAGGCGGCGGCGGCGCGGCTCGCGTCGACGGCGGTGCTCCGGCGGGCTTGGGGCGGCGTGGTCCGGTCGGTGAGCTTCAGTGGCGCGTGGGGAAGCTACTCCGGGGCTCGGCTTGGACGGAGGGGGTCGGGGTCGTGCTGTCCACGGCGAGCAGGGGCGGCGGCGGCGACGGCAGCGCGGGCGGCGGTGCTCCGGTGGCTCTGGGTGGCGTTGGGTGGGTCGGCGAGCTGCGGTGAGGTGATGTAGTGGTGGCTGGGTGCTCAGTTTGGGCAGTGGGCGGCGGCAGTGGGCTGTCCACGGACGGGTGGCGCTCGGCGGCGGCGATGGCGACGGCGAGGCGTTCTGGTGGCCGGGGGCTCGCGCGCGTGGCCGGGGTGGCGCTTTTATAGGGGCAGGGGGGGCCTGGTTAGCGTGCGGGGCGGAGGCACGGCACGGCGTGCACTGGCCGCGGCGGGCGGCGGCAGAACGCCGGCGCGGCGTGCGGCGAGCGGGCGCGGGCGACTGGGCGGCCGCGATTGTGGCGTGGGCGCGAGGAGATAGCGCGGCGTGCGGATTGGGGAGCAGCTGCTGCAGCGGCTCGGGCGGAGGGCAGGCGCGGCAGCTGGCGGGGCGCGGGGGCCGGGGCGGCACGGCGGAGCGCGGCCACCGGGCGAGCGGGCGGCGGCCTGGGCGCGGCAGCACGCGCGGGCGGGGACTGGGCGCGCGGCGTCGGGGCGGGGCAAAGCCGGCCGTGGCGGGGTGGTGCGGCGGCCACTGGCCTGGCGCTTCGCGCCGGTCAGGCGACGCCGGCCACCTGGCGCGCGGCGGGCGGGCGAGCGCGCGCGGCGCGGCAGAGGAGGGAGGGAGACGCGAGGGACCGAAATGCAAAAATTCGAAAAAGTTCAGGGGCTGGGTGTAAACAGGGCGTTTTCTCCTCTTTCTGATTTGAATTTCGAAAACTTTTGAACACGAAAGTTGCTCAAAATAAAAAGTTCTACAACTTTGGTTTCAGGCAAAATTTCATTTGGCTTATGGTTTTAAAGTTACTTTAAAAGTTTCAATTGTGCCTAAATGTGCACAAATTAAATTTGAATTCCAACTGAACCCGTTTTAATTCTTTCCACCCTCTCATTAGTTGGTTTAAAACATAGAGTTAGGCTAATGTCTTTGATTTTTGGAATTTGAAATTACCAGGGTTGTCACAGCCTTCCCCCCTTAACAAGAATCTCGCCCCGAGATTCGATAATTCTTAGTGTGGGCGTGGGTGCACATACCAGTGGTTGAGACAAGAAACCCAGGGAAATGTTGGTTCAGGTAGTTTTCCGTTTCCCAGGTGGCTTCTTCTTCCGTGTGGCGATTCCATTGTATTTTATACATTCTGATCACTTTCCTCCTGGTCTCTCTTTCTTTTTGATCCATAATCTTAATTGGGTGTTCGACATACGAGAGATCGGGTTCCAACGATATTTCTTGTTGTTCCACAATCTCGGTAGGGACTCGAATACACTTCTTGAGTTGAGATACGTGGAAGACATCATGGGTGGCCGTGAGCTGAGGGGGCAGTCGTAATTTGTAGGCTACGGGTCCGCAGCTCTCCATGATTTCGTAAGGACCAATATAACGGGGAGCTAGTTTGCCTTTGATCCCAAATCTTCGCACTCCTTTGGTTGGTGAAACTCGGAGATAGACATGATCGCCCACTTCGAACTTCAGAGGCTTTCTCCTTTTGTCAGAATAGCTCTTTTGTCGGGCTTGTGCGGCTTTAAGATTTGCTTGTAGTACTTTTACTTTCTCCTCTGCCTCGATTACCAGGTCGGGTCCAATTATTTTACGTTCTCCGGTTTGTGACCAGCTCAGAGGGGTTCGACACCTTCGTCCGTACAGGGCCTCAAATGGTGCCATTTTTAAACTCGTTTGGTAGCTGTTGTTGTACGAGAACTCTGCCAGGGGTAGGCATTTGTCCCAATTCTTGTCATAATGGATGACACAAGCTCTCAGCATGTCTTCAAGAATTTGGTTTACTCTTTCCGTTTGTCCATCGGTCTGAGGGTGGTATGCTGAGCTGCGAATCAGCTTTGTGCCAAGAGACGTTTGCAGTTGTTCCCAAAAGCGTGCTACAAACTGGGGACCACGATCGGAAATGATTGTCTTAGGTATTCCATGCAGGCAAACAATACGATCGAGGTAAATATCGGCATATTTCTTGGTAGAATAGGTGGTGTGCACGGAAGAAAATGTGCCGTCTTCGTGAGTCTATCAACGATAACCCATATGGAATCATGTCTCTGGGACGTGTTTGGTAGTCCCACGATGAAGTCCATACTTATGTCTTCCCATTTCCATGATGGTATAGGTAACGGTTGAAGTGTACCGGCTACCTTTAAGTGGCTAGCTTTTACTCTCTGGCACGTGTCACATTCCGAGACATACGTAGCAATTTCCCTTTTCATTCTAGTCCACCAGAAGTTTTGCCTTAGGTCCTGATACATTTTGCTACTGCCGGGGTGGATAGAGAATTTGGAGAGGTGTGCCTCATCAAGAATTTGCTTGCGGAGTTCACGATTCTTCGGAACGACTATACGACTTTCGAACCATAGAACTCCCTTATGGTCCTGGCGGAAACACTTATACTTCTCCTCACCTAGAGAGAGTTTTTGTTTGATGATCTTGATTCCTTCATCATGTAGTTGTGCCATGACGATTTGGTCGTGAAGAGTGGGCTCAACTGAGATGTGACTTAGAGTGCCTTGGGAAACCATTTCCAAGTTAAGCTTCCTCATGTCTGCACATAATGTCTCATGGTAGGACTCCATGGATAAACAATGGCAATGGGACTTGCGGCTTAGTGCATCCGCGACTACATTAGCCTTACCGGGGTGATAGTGCACTTCAAGGTCATAATCTTTGATTAATTCTAGCCATCTTCGTTGTCTCATATTCAGATCGGCTTGTGTGAAGATGTACTTGAGACTCTTATGATCCGTGTAGATATTGCACTGTGTACCCATGAGATAGTGCCTCCATATCTTCAGAGCGTGAATGACGGCTGCGAGCTCAAGGTCATGCGTGGGATAATTCTGTTCGTGGGGCCGAAGGGCTCGTGAGGCATATGCAATCACTCGATTCTCTTGCATAAGCACACATCCTAGACCAGTACCTGATGCGTCACAATACACATCGAATGACTTGGTATTATCGGGTTGAGCTAACACAGGTGCAGTAGTCAGATGCTCTCTGAGAGTGTGGAAGGCTTCCTCACACTTCTCATTCCATACAAACTTTACTTCCTTCTTCAACAGTTCCGTCATGGGCTTAGCAATTCGAGAGAAATCCGGGATGAAGCGGCGGTAGTAACCGGCTAAGCCGAGAAAACTGCGAATCTGATGAACAGAGGTAGGGGGTTTCCAATCCATCACCTCTTGTACCTTGCTGGGGTCAACAGCTATGCCTTCGCTGGAGATTGTGTGACCTAAGAACTTTACAGTATCCAACCAGAATTCACACTTAGAAAACTTAGCATAAAGCTGATGGTCCCTGAGTCGCTGAAGAACAACGCGAAGGTGCTGGGCATGCTCTTCCTCATCGTTGGAATAGATAAGAATGTCGTCGATGAACACTACGACGAATTTGTCAAGTTCGGGCATGAATACCGAATTCATGAGATACATGAAATAGGCAGGGGCATTGGTGAGTCCAAAGGACATGACCAAGAATTCATATAGTCCATATTGTGTGGAGAAGGCAGTCTTAGGAATATCGCATGGGCGAATCTTGATCTGATGATATCCCGAACGAAGATCAATCTTTGAGAAGACTCTGGCTCCAGCTAACTGATCGAAGAGCACATCGATGCGAGGAAGTGGGTATTTATTTTTAACTGTTACCGCATTGAGAGGTCGGTAGTCCACACATAATCTCAAACTGTCATCCTTCTTCTTTACGAATAGGGCTGGACATCCCCAAGGTGACGCGCTAGGGCGAATAAAACCTTTGTCCAGTAGTTCTTGGAGTTGAAGTTTCAGCTCGGCCAATTCTTTAGGGGGCATCCTATACGGTCCTTTGGATATAGGTGCAGTGCCTGGTTGTAGTTCAATAACGAACTCAATATCCCTATCCGGTGGCATTCCTGGTAAGTCATCCGGGAAAACATCGGCATACTCGTTCACCACAAGAATCTCATCTAGCTTAAGTCCTTCCATCTTATAAGCACAGGAATTCGTGCAATCTATCAATGGTAGGTAAAGGGTAGTGGCTCCGTGACTAGGTGAATTTATCTCAACGGCTCGGGAAGAAAGGTCCAGTGTGACTCCATGCATAGCCATCCAGTTCATTCCCAAAATAATGTCCATGCTGTCAAGGGGTAAAAGGACAAGGTCCGTGTCGATGGTTTTACTACCCAATTTGACTGGTACTTGTCTGACCATTTGGTTTGAAGCAATTTTACCACCCGGTGTTGATATCATATATGACCCTTTTGTGTGACAAACATCCAAGCCTACTTTTGCACCGAATTTTGCACTTATAAAACTATGCGATGCAACAGAATCAAATAATATAACGGCAGGCTTGTTATGGATAGAAAATGTACCCGACATCACTGGGGCTCCTTCAGGAAGCTCTGCAAGCGTGGTGAAGTTAATCCGTCCTTGCTTGACCTGCAGGGTCTGTCTCTTGCCCCTGTTCTTGGCGTTCGGGTTGGATCCTTGACCTTGGTTGGGCTGTCCAGGCTGAGGGCATTCGCGTGCGAAGTGGCTGGAACTCCCGCATTTGAAACAGCGATTTGCGGGGCTAGGTCGAAGAGACTGCTGAAGAATGGGCCTCGGACCATTCGGTGGAGGCATCGGGGGTCGTACCATGCCTGGCTGCTGTGGGGGTCTGGCAATCCATCTTCCTGGCTGCGGGGCCCTTGGTGGAGCTGTGGGTGCGGTATTTTGCACGATGCGATACCTTGGTGGTTGGGCACTTGATGGTCCTGCGGGTGCCTTTCTCTTCTTCTCTGCCCGGTGTGCCATGATACAGTCCTCCTGGGTAATGGCCATATTGACCAACTCGTTGTAGGTGTCAGCCCTGGCTAGGTTCAGACGTTCCTTGAGCTTGGTATTCAGACCTCGGCGGAAACGATCACGCTTCTTGGCATCCGTATCAGCGTGATAGCCCGCATACTGACACAAGTTGTTGAACGCCTGGGCGTACTGCAGCACGGTGCGGGTGCCCTGGGTAAGTGCCAGGAACTCGTTCAACTTTCTCTCCATGAGACCCTCGGGGATATGATGTGCCCGGAACGCGGTCTTGAATTCATCCCAGTCGACCACATGATCAGCCGGGAGCATGGCAAAATAGTGGTCCCACCACAGACGAGCGGTACCGCGAAGCTGTTGCGCGGCAAAACGAGCCTTGTTGGCCTCTGAGCATGGGGCCACAAGTAGTGTGAACTTGGATTCTATGGTGCGAATCCATGCATCTGCGTCCAGGGGTTCCTCGGTCTTATGGAACAAGGGAGGCTGGGTCCCCAGGAAATCCGTGTATCCTGCAGCTTGTGGTTGGTGAGCATTGTGCCCACCCCTCTGCTGGTGTTGTCCTTGCACAATCTGACGTAGCAGCTCGGTTTGAGCGGCCATCACTTCCACCAAACTGGGCGGGGGTGGTGGCGATTGTCGCGAGCGGCTGCCACCGGCACCAAAACCCTCGGGGTTGCCACGTGTTGATCCAACCATCTGAAACGTGAAAGGTTACCATTAGCAACGCGATCCATATTACTTCCTTGATTCATAAATAATTGGTGTAGTCATAGATTTCCGAAGTCACAGCTAGACGTATGGACAGAATCTCAGTTTGCTACGAGAAAAATCATAGCCTGCTGTGGGTCCATCCAAAACATCTCAACATTGGCAGTAGGCAGAGAATTTAGGAATGCACCACTTTGGTATTTAACTTCGGTGCCAGAACTGTAGCTAAGGGGGTCGAAAAGCTCGTCCTTTGCCTTGCTGTCTTAGCTGTTTTTCAGCAGACTGATCGGTACTGTTTCGCCTATATCTTAAACTGGCGAGGTCCAATGATGCTGAATTTTTGTGAGAACCTAGATCACAAAATTTAGCACAAGTTTGGTATTCAACACTCAGCCAAGAAATGCAAAGAGACATGGGTAAAAATTCCGACAAGTCTCAGCGATTGTGGATTTCATCGTTTACCAAATTACAACGAAACCACCCAAGTTTATCGCCGTTCCTTACATGCTGAGGGTATCCACATGGTTCAGGTGTACCCAACACAAAAGAGTTACTCAACTCCTAGTTAGCCTATTACAATACTTGCCAAAAGTTAGGCTACCCTATCGAGGAGTATGTGCAAAAGTCCGCCTAGGTCGTCCTCTAGAAATCATCCAAGTCGTTGACGGACGACTCGCTGTGAGCAGGAGAGTGAGCTCCCATCCGAGGTGCCTGTGGTACCTCACCCTCGAAATCCATACCTGAGATACCATCAATCTCCTGTGGCTCCTCCTCATCCTCCTCCATGTCGTCCTCATGGGGATGGTCATTCTGATCATGGTGCCACTGAATGTGCTCATTAGCATCCTCCAACTCAAGGTTCAGATCATGGAGCTGCTCCTCCAACTGTGCTATCGTGGTATCTCTCTCACCCATGAGAGTGTCCTGCTCCTGGATTTGGCCCTCAAGTTGGCCAATCTGAGCATCTCTGTCCTCAAGATCCTGACTGAGCTCCTTTATCTGCTCATCCCTGGTATCTGCCATCATATGGTAGGCCTGAGCAAGATCGGTGAGCTGCTCAAGTGCCTTACTCTGGAGAGTCTGAAGCCGGTAGAGTGCACTCATGCACCGCACGGAGGTATGGATAGTCTCCTGGGCATGGAAGTCTACCAAATACTGTGCGTGCTGCACCCTGTTGAGCCAAAAGGGGTCGTTGTCCTGGGCAGCAGGAAACAATCCAATGGGAGTGAGTGTGACAACCTCGGGACGCTGCGCACAAAATGTGGTGAGCGCCCTCATGGCTGCAAGCTCCCAAGTATCGGCCAAACGGCGACCAACAGCCTCAAGCTCCAAGGCGGGCCACTCCGGGTGTAGCGGGTGCGGAAAGATAGTTACGTTGACACGGCACTGGGTAACTCCGTTTTCTGCAAACTCCAGTCCGGCGTAACGTGGGGGAATTAGATAGCCCGCGGTACGCAGAACATCCCACAAAATAGAGGGAAAGCCCTCCCAGTGGAGACACTGCGAGTGCACGCGTCCATCCTCATCCACCATCATCTCAACAGGCTCGGCCATCTGAACAAAAGATCAAATGGAGTGAGATAGCGAAAAACGGTGAACAGCACAAGGACAGATTCTGTATAGTGTGCAAAAATAATCATAACTCCCACAGTTCTCATCCAAAAATTTTCAAATTTCACCAGATCACTCCTAAGGTATTTGTGAACAACTTTTCTAGTCAACTCCAGAGCTAATTGGGTCTCTAAGATGGTCTTTCTTTTCAGGTTTTACCTTACTGTCTACCCAGAATTTTTAGTGAACAGAGGGCTAGAGTTTCGTACACCAGGGAAAATCTACCCAGCCAAAATTTACCAAATTTTAACAGCAGCTTCCTGGGTAAATTTAGAACAAGTTTCGTGTTGTGCTCTTTTGCAGAAAACCGCAGGAAGGGGGCCTAAAAATTTAAGGGGCAGAAGTGCTTATTCCGGACAGAATTCTGACATTTCAAGGTTTCTGTTATTTCTTATTATCCATAAGTTCAGAATTTTTCATTTTTGAACAGGAGATAGAACACAAAATTTGGAACAATTCTTTCAACATGAACTTCTCCAGAAAAGGTCATTTTCTTGGGTCAATAAATCGTTCCTTTTGGTGACGGCAGATTTCGGACAGTTTCGCTAGATAGTCCTTATGCAAACCACACTTAGATACGCAAGAACCTTTCCACTCTCACACAACGCATTTTTGATTTCAGATACCCATGTTTGTGATGTATGCACGTCCTATTCGTCCTCACAAATAAAACAATTGCCAAATAGCTTTGGTCTTACGATGATAGTTTCGGTGGCATACACAATACGGCTCTCGCTATAATAGCTAGTCGAGTCTTTCTAATCGTTCCTTAACTTATCGTGATCGCGGTTAGTGTACCTGCAGAAAATCGACAAGCATATATATATCATGAACCTTTCATGCCAGCACTCATGAAAGCGTCCGTAATCATTACCGTTTACTTATAGAAACGATATCTGTACAATTTCCGCCGTACAGACGACGTTAACATACGCTATCGAGATAGCGTATTCACGGGGGTACCGTCATGAGACGGGGGTATGAACAGCAATCGCCATACCCTGCGCCAAACCTTCTACTCCCAATATGTTCAACTAACAGTTGGCATATTGGCAGCACCTCAAGTAAGCCACTGCTTGAGGGCAGCGTTCGGTTCGCATCACCGACAGGAAGGCCAAGCTCTCTCAGTTGGCTGAGGATCCTTACCTTCTTACCTTAGCGATGAGTGCGTCGTTACAGAATTTAAGGTCGGTTGTACATGAAAGTAAGTTTTGACAGAAAGTAATGTGCTGGAAGTCAGTTGATAATATATAGAAGTTAGATAGCCACCTAGTAACTTTCCCATAATCCCTTAGGGCTTTACGAACTAGGCACCATCCTTAACGTACCAACGCATTTCGCAACACAACCTTCTAGTCAAGTTTTAGTAAAATGAGTTTTTTTTTTAAAGCTTGTAGCATTCTCTGGCGTATGTATTTCGGCTCTGGTGTCCGCTGTTGCCAGCTGTGGCACCAGCTACGGCTCTGATACCAGCTGTGGCAGAACCACCTGAATTAATCCGGCTCAAGCGTATTAACCATCACCATTAAGGCATCCTCGGTTAACCTTACACTTCAAACGGAGTAATCCACTGGTCTGTCGGGTATAACCTCCCGATACAACCACGGTGAACGGATCGAGCGCCGTACATACACATGCTCATGCGACGATGAGCCCAGAGAATACCACATTCCAGCAAGTATTACATCATTTGCATAAGTCAATATTACAGACCTAGTTCTGAGTTTAGAAAACAAGTACTTCAATTAACATAAATAAGTTCTTCAGAGTTAAATTGCAGCGGAAATAAACAACGGAAACTACTCGACGATACAGGATGTCTCGATGAAGCCCGTACGAGACATCACTCGGCCTTATCTCCGTTGGACGGGGGCGCATCCCATTCCACCGACCAACCAGGGGGAAGAGTGCAGGGCCAAGTCAAGCTAGCAGTCATATCTTCGAAGGTCTCACCTGAAATGAGCCACAAGCAAGGCTGAGTATACTAATACTCAGCAAGACTTACCCGAGTAGTGGAAACTACTCCACCGACTCTAGACATGCCAGGCTTTTTGGCTCAGGGGTTTGTTTTGCCGAAAAGCATCTACAAGTGGGTCCTTACTTTCAACTTTTAGCTCAAGATTCTAGTTTCGTTAGCCAGTCTAGGTAAGCAGCTATCCAAAGCATACATGGTGAAGCATTAGATTTTCCATCCAACCAGTTCATTCATCATCATTGTTCCTCTTCTTACTCTGTGGGTAAAAATGGTTAAGCAGTCTCAATAGCCGTGAGAAACGGACGATTCGAATCGAATTTCTTAACCTTGCAAGGGAAAACCCAAACACACGTCACGTGGTTACTCCCTAGAGTCACATGTGCAACTTTTCCCCTTTCTTTCCGGGTCGTGGATCGGGGCTACCCTCCGAGAGTACAAGAGCTCCACGCCACGGTTCGGCGCCGGGTCGTGACCACTCTCTGCACTCGCCATATGCACATGGGACCGAAGTTCAAAGGGTAGGATGCCGTCCCCTTGCCGGGCCAATTAGGTACTTAAGCTTACCGATTCCCATAATCTCGGCATGTGTTTAGTACGTTCAAAGACTTAACCATCACTACCACACCCTGCGGCCTTAGCATTTTTCACTAGACAGACGGGCCTCAATCGTAACCATCGTTACATAACCCGTCCGTGTCCTTATGATTGCAGCGTGTAGTAGTCATTCAACTCCTATTTTCTCGCGAGTGACAGGAAATCACTCGACTTTTACCGGAGTCCTATTAGCACAGCATTCTATCGAACCTTACATCTAGTTTTCCAAGCAAGGGTTCCTGACATCATGCAACTAAGTTTTCATCCAACTCCTATAAACTTAATGCACAAGCAAAGAGTAATGAGTTGCATAATTTTCGGAAAGAATGGGTTATGCTCCGGGGCTTGCCTTCGCAGTTCGCTTGGGGATCTTCCGAACTTGGGCTCGGGTCTTCAAAAGCTTCAGTTAGATTTGTTTGAGCTTCACGCTGCTCGCTCTCGGACGCGGGCACCAGCTCGTAGGTTCCGTCAGCGAGAGTCGTCGATTCTACATGAGTGCACAAGTTTAAGTCGTGGAATTAGCACTTGGTTACGATTTGAGAGTAATTATTACAAGGTATAGTTTCTGGTCATGAAATTTTGGATTTAGGCACATCAAGGAAAGATGTGCTTACTGTAAACTTTTCAACCAATTTTATTTAACAGATTAATTCTGAAAAAAAATTTCATTGTTGCTGTTAGATACTTGTTCTTTTTGTACAGATCAATTGGTGCAACAATTGTGGCTAAGATTTTTACAGAGCTCTCACTTGAGCATGCAGAAGCTACTGTAATTTTTGTAGGATTTATTATGCAGTATTTAGAGCATAGAAAATATGATATTCTACCCCTAGGCTATTCAAAGATTCATTTTTACAGGACCCTACACAGGGTTTTTGTTCATGAAACGTTTTACACAGCAACCTCTACCACAGTGTAACTCCCAGTAATAATTAGGGGATTTTCCAAGCTAAGATACTATTTTATTGATTTAATGTATGTTATTAGCACATAAATCAAATAAATAGGTTACTGTGAGATAAAAAGTCTCCTAATTTTTCTCTGGCTTCTAGTTACCAATACATTAGTATAGGAAAAATTTCAATGGGTGACTCACCACCTAACTGCAGGGATAAAATATTCTTCTTACACATGATATAAAACTAAGCTTAACAAACAGTAAATCTAGAGATGAAATTTGGGCCTGATCTTTTTACACAGTCCTAATCATCCAGCAACTAATTCACTGCCCAAAATTCAGGGTCAGCATTGCTCTAGAACAGTGGGTATAAAATATGTCCATTAAAGGTTCTATTTAATGTAGAGCAAAATATTTTGAGATTCTGAGAAAATTTTTGTAACAAAAGCGGTAGAGTTTGTTCTGAGGATTCCAGATCAGTTGAGTTTGCATTTTTCTGAATTTTCTACGATTTTATACGAATTTTACAAGTTCACTGAATTTGAATCTAGGTTTGAAACTTTCTTTTACAACTAGGTCCTTGAATCTTACGCTCAGACCCTTCTAAAGATTTAAATCCTTGCAATTGGGTCCTCGGCGGCTCGGGTACGGCGGCCGGCCGAAATTCCGGCGAGGGGGCTCGCCGGCGGCGAGGGGCGAGGGTCGGGGAAGGTTCAGGGGTGCGAGGGCTACCTTGTGGGGGTGTTGTTCAGGTGGGGGACGGCCGGGAAGGGCTCGCCGGCGTTGGAGCAGAGGCGGCGGCGGCGCGGCTCGCGTCGACGGCGGTGCTCCGGCGGGCTTGGGGCGGCGTGGTCCGGTCGGTGAGCTTCAGTGGCGCGTGGGGAAGCTACTCCGGGGCTCGGCTTGGACGGAGGGGGTCGGGGTCGTGCTGTCCACGGCGAGCAGGGGCGGCGGCGGCTCTGGGTGGCGTTGGGTGGGTCGGCGAGCTGCGGTGAGGTGATGTAGTGGTGGCTGGGTGCTCAGTTTGGGCAGTGGGCGGCGGCAGTGGGCTGTCCACGGACGGGTGGCGCTCGGCGGCGGCGATGGCGACGGCGAGGCGTTCTGGTGGCCGGGGGCTCGCGCGCGTGGCCGGGGGTGGCGCTTTTATAGGGGCAGGGGGGGCCTGGTTAGCGTGCGGGGCGGAGGCACGGCACGGCGTGCACTGGCCGCGGCGGGCGGCGGCAGAACGCCGGCGCGGCGTGCGGCGAGCGGGCGCGGGCGACTGGGCGGCCGCGATTGTGGCGTGGGCGCGAGGAGATAGCGCGGCGTGCGGATTGGGGAGCAGCTGCTGCAGCGGCTCGGGCGGAGGGCAGGCGCGGCAGCTGGCGGGGCGCGGGGGCCGGGGTGGCACGGCGGAGCGCGGCCACTAGGCGAGCGGGCGGCGGCCTGGGCGCGGCAGCACGCGCGGGCGGGGACTGGGCGCGCGGCGTCGGGGCGGGGCAAAGCCGGCCGTGGCGGGGTGGTGCGGCGGCCACTGGCCTGGCGCTTCGCGCCGGTCAGGCGACGCCGGCCACCTGGCGCGCGGCGGGCGGGCGAGCGCGCGCGGCGCGGCAGAGGAGGGAGGGAGACGCGAGGGACCGAAATGCAAAAATTCGAAAAAGTTCAGGGGGCTGGGTGTAAACAGGGCGTTTTCTCCTCTTTCTGATTTGAATTTCAAAAACTTTTGAACACGAAAGTTGCTCAAAATAAAAAGTTCTACAACTTTGGTTTCAGGCAAAATTTCATTTGGCTTATGGTTTTAAAGTTACTTTAAAAGTTTCAATTGTGCCTAAATGTGCACAAATTAAATTTGAATTCCAACTGAACCCGTTTTAATTCTTTCCACCCTCTCATTAGTTGGTTTAAAACATAGAGTTAGGCTAATGTCTTTGATTTTTGGAATTTGAAATTACCAGGGTTGTCACAGGTTCTGGTCCTAATATTTTTACATTGGCCTACAACTCAAGCAACCAATCTACTGTTAAATTTTCGGATTTAGCCTTTGCCTACAACACTGGGTACAATTAAAGTCTTTTAAACCGTCCATTTAATTTAGAGCAAGATTTAGCAAGCAACTGAAGAAATGCATATAACAAAAGTTGTAGATTTTCATCTAAAGATTCCAGAACAGTTGAGTTTGTATCTTTCCGATTTTTCTACAATTTTATATAAATTTTATAATTTTGCTGTTTTTGATTTCAAAGTTTAAACTTTCTTTTACAGAGGGGTCCCTGGAAACTTGCGTGCAGGCCCCTGGGAAGATTGCAATCAAAGCAATGTGGTCCCTGGGCGGCGCTGGCATGGTGGTCGGCCAGATTTCGGCGAGGGGGCTCGTCGGCGGCGAGGGGAAAAGGGTCGGGGAGATCCAGGGAGGTGAGAGCTACCTCGGGGTGGCCTTGGTCGGGGTTGGCGGTGGTCGGAGGTGGCTCATCGGCGTAGAGCAGAGGGGCGGCGGCGGGGCGGAGCATCGGCGATGGTGCTCCGGCGAGGAGGGGAGGGTATGGGCTGGTCGATGAGCTTCGCGGCGTCGAGGGGAACCCGTTTCAAAGCTTGGCTTGGACGGAGGAGCTTCGGAGTGAGCTGTCCACGGAGCAGCAAGGGAGCGGCGGCAGCGCGGGCGGCGCTGGCGGTGCTCCGGCGGTTGAGCTGGCCGGGGAAGAGGCCGGTGAGCTTCAGTGGAGGGAGGGCAAGCGTGCTGGGCAATGGGTTTGGGCAGTGGGAGGCTGGGGAGTGGGGCTCCACGGGCAGGTGGTGCACGGCGGCGGTAATGGTGGCGGCGGCGGCGTTCTGGTGTCTGGGCGCGCGAGGGGGCTCAGTGCGGTCTTTATGTAGGCAGCAGAGAGGCGGGAGGAGGTGCGGGACTGGACTGTGAGATGCGGGCGCGGGCGGCACGACGGGAGCGCGTGACTGGCCGCGGTGGGTGGCGAACAGAGACGGCGCGGCGTGCGGCGAGCGCGGGCAGAGGATTGGGCGTCGAGGATTTGGCGTGGGGAGCGAGAGATCACGAGCTGCGTGGGTTGGGCGAGGAGCTGCCGCAGCTGTCTTGCCGGGCAGCGAGCGCGGCGACTGGCGGGACGCGGCGGAGGCACGGGCACGGCGCTGCTTGTCCATTGGCCGCGGCAGGCGGCGAGCAGAAGCGCGCGTCGCCGGCGCGCGCGTGGCGTGCGCGGAGTAGGGAGGAGCACGGCGTGGGAAGAAGCGCAGCGCGGGGAGGAGCGCGGCGTGCGGGCGCGGCCAGGCATTGGCTTGGCGCCTAGCGCCGTCAGGCATCGCCGCCCAAGTGGCCTGCGGCGACTGCGCGGCGGCGGAGGGTCGGGCGGAGCGAGGGTCTGGCGAAGCCGAGGGTCGGGCGAACGAAAGGGTCAGGCGAACGAAAGGGTTGGGCGAGCGTAGGGTCGGGCGAACAATGGGTCAGGCGACGCGAGAAGAAGGGTCTGCAGTGTAAATAGAAGGAAAAGGCAGGGGCTGGTTTGCAAATCCAAGTGTTTCTCAAATTTTTGTGTTGCAACTCAAAAATCTCTAAACACTAAAGTTTTTCAAAATGAAAAGTTACACAAGTTTTGTTTTAGGCCAAATTTCATTTGAGTTGTAGTTTAGAAGTTATTTTAAAAAAACTCGAAAGGATAATTCAGAGGGCACGTCATTTCCTGGGCAAAACTTTGCATTCTCTCCTAGGCTTCAACTAGACTTTTGATTATCAAGTCAATTAACAATACACCTATTCAATTTTGTAGCCATGGTAGTATCGATGTGAAAGTTATTTAAATGGCTTGATTAAAGTACATGTACTTATGCACATATACACAACTATTTTCAATTCAAGGCAAATCCAATTTATAATTCATTTTCTTTTAAACCTTTCTTAGTTATTTATGCGTCGTGTTAAGCTAATGAGGCTTAATTCGTAAATTAAAGACGTGAGGTGTTACAACCTTCCCCCCTTAAAAAGAATCTCGCCCCGAGATTCAGACAATAGGCATAGAGTGGGTAGTCTGTGTACCTTCGGTAGAGTTGAGAAAACACGGGAAATTTTGGTTTAGATAGCTTTCAGTTTCCCATGTGGCTTCTTTCTCAGTGTGATGATTCCATTGAATTTTGTACATTTTAATCACTTTCCTCCTAGTGCTTCTTTCTTTTTGATCCATGATTTTGATAGGATACTCGACATACGAGAGGTCGGGCTCTACTAATATTTCCTGTTGTTCGACAACCTCGGTAGGGACTCGAACACACTTCTTGAGCTGAGATACGTGAAAGACATCATGGATGGCTGCAAGCTGAGGGGGCAGTCGAATTCTATAGGCTACAGGTCCACAGCTCTCAATGATTTCGTAGGGACCAACATAACGGGGAGATAGTTTTCCTTTGACTCCGAATCGTTGTACACCCTTGGTTGGTGGAACTCGAAGGTAGACATGGTCACCAACTTCAAATTTTAGTGGCTTTCTCCTTCTGTCGAAATAGCTCTTTTGCCTGGATTGTGCGGCTCTAAGGTTCTCCTGTATTACTCTCACTTTTTCTTCTACCTCGATTACCAAGTCTGGTCCAAATATTTTGCATTCTCCGGTCTATGACCAACTTAAAGGGGTTCGGCACCTTCGTCCGTATAAGGCCTCAAATGGTGCCATTTTCAAACTCGCTTGGTAGCTATTGTTATATGAGAACTCTGCTAGGGATAGGCATTTGTCCCAACTCTTGCCATAGTGAATGACGCAAGCTCTAAGCATGTCTTCAAGAATTTGGTTTACTCTTTCAGTTTGTCCGTCAGTCTGAGGATGATAGGCTGAGCTTCGAATCAATTTAGTACCAAGATAAGCTTGCAATTGTTCCCAAAAGCGCGCTACAAACTGAGTACCACGATCGGAAATAATAGTCTTTGGTACTCCATGTAAGCAAACAATGCGATCGAGATAAATCTCGGCATATTTCTTGGCAGTATAGGTGGTGTGCACCAGAAGAAAATGTGCCGTCTTTGTGAGTCTATCAATGATAACCCATATGGAATCATGTTTCTGTGCGGTACTTGGCAATCCAACAATGAAATCCATACTTCTGTGCACCATAGAACTCCCTTATGATCCTGGCGGAACATTTGTATTTCTCTTCTCCTAGAGAGAGTTTTTGTTTGATGATCTTAACTCCTTCATCGTGTAGTTGTGCTATGATGATCTGGTCGTGAAGAGTGGGCTCGACCGAGATGTGATTCAGAGTGCCTTGGGAAATCATTTCCAAACTAAGCTTCCTCATTTCCGAATCATAATGTCTCGTTATAGATTTGCACTGATAGGCAATGGCAATGGGCCTTACAGTTGAGTGCATCCGCGACTACATTAGCCTTGCCGGGGTGATAGTGCACCTCGAGATCATAATCCTTGATTAATTCTAGCCATCTACTTTGTCTCATATTCAGATCGACTTGGGTGAAGATATATTTGAGACTCTTGTGATCGGTATAGATATTACAATGAGTGCCCATGAGATAATGTCTCCATATTTTTAGAGCATGAATGATTGCTGCTAACTCGAGATCATGGGTCGGATAATTCTGCTCATGGGGCCGAAGGGCTCGTGAAGCATAGGCGATAACTCGATTTTCTTGCATAAGCACACAACCAAGACCAGTACCAGATGCATCACAGTAAACATTGAATGGCTTGGTGTTATCGGGTTGAGCTAACACAGGGGCTGTAGTCAAATGTTCTCTAAGAGTGTGGAAAGCTTCTTCGCATTTCTTATCCCACACAAACTTTACTCCCTTTTTCAATAGTTCGGTCATAGGCTTAGCAATCCTGGAGAAATCCGGAATGAAATGGCGATAGTAACCGGCTAAACCAAGAAAACTGCAAATCTGATGAACAGAGGTAGGAGGTTTCCAATCCATCACTTCTTGTACCTTGCTGGGGTCAACGGCTATGCCTTCGCTGGAATAGTGTGACCCAAGAACTTCACACTATCCAACCAGAATTCGCACTTAGAAAATTTAGCATAGAGCTGATGGTCTCTGAGACGCTGAAGAACAATGTGCAGGTGCTTAGCGTGCTCTTCCTCATTCTTGGAATAGATAAGGATGTCGTCAATAAAAACTACGACGAATTTGTCGAGCTCGGGCATGAGTACCGAATTCATGAGATACATGAAGTAGGTAGGGGCATTGGTGAGACCAAAGGACATGACCAATAATTCATATAGTCCATATCATGTGGAAAAGGCGGTCTTAGGAATATCGCATGGACGAATCTTTATCTGATGATATCCAGATCGAAGATCAATCTTTGAGAAGACTCTAGCTCCAGTTAATTGAACAAAGAGAACGTCGATGCGGGGAAGTGGGTATTTATTCTTAACTGTCACCGCATTGAGAGGTCGGTAGTCCACACATAATCTTAAACTGTCATTCTTTTTCTTTACAAATAGGGCCGGACATCCCCAAGGTGATGCGCTAGGACGAATGAAACCTTTGTCCAGTAGTTCTTGGAGTTGTGTTTTCAGTTCGACCAATTCCTTAGGTGGCATCCTATATGGTCTTTTGGAGATAGGTGCGGTGCCTGGTTGCAGTTCAATAACGAACTCAATGTCCCTATCTGGTAGTATTCCTGGCAAATTGTCCGGAAAAACATCGGCATACTCGCATACCACTGGAATATCTTCTAGTTTGATTCCTTCCATCACGAAAGTACAAGAATTCGTGCACTCCCGGAATGGTAGGTAAAGGGTAGTGGTTCCGTGACTAGGTGAATTTATTTCAACAGCTCGGGAAGAAAGGTCCAGTATGACTCCATGCATAGTCATCCAATTCATTCCCAAAATAATATCCATGCCTTCAAGGGGTAAGAGAACAAGGTCCGTGTTGATGATTTTACTACCCAATTTTATCGGTACCAGCCTTATTATTTGGTTGGAAGCAATTTTTCCACCCAGTGTTGATATCATATATGACCCTTTTGTGTGACAAACGTCCAGGCCTACTTTTGCACCAGACTTTACACTAATGAAACTATGAGATGCACCCGAATCAAACAATATAACTGCAGGCTTGTTATGGATAGAGAATGTACCCGTCATTACTGGTGCTCCTTCAGGAAGTTCTGCAAGGGTGGTGAAATTGATCCGTCCTTGTTTGACCTGAATGGTCTGCCTCTTGCCTTTGTTCTTATTGTTCTGGTTAGAGCCTTGGCCCTGAATTGGCTGCCTAGGCCGAGGGCATTCTCGGGCAAAATGACTGGAACTTCCACAATTGAAACACCGATTGGTGATGTTTGGATGAAGGAATTGCTGAGTAGCGAGCCTTGGTCCAACTTGCTGAGGCATAGGGGGTCGTACAACACCTTGCTGCTGTGGGGGCCTGATAATCCAACGCCCTGGCTTAGGGGCCTTCTGTGGAGCTGTAGGCGCTGCATTTTGCACTAAGCGATACCTCGGTGGCTGACCTCCCGAGGGTCCAGTTGGCGCCTTTCTCTTCTTCTCGGCACGGTGAGCTGCAATACAATCCTCTTGGGTAATATCCATGTTTACCAGCTCATTATATGTATCGGCCTTGACAAGGTTTAGTCGCTCCTTGAGTTTGGTACTCAATCCTCTGCGGAAACAATCCCGCTTCTTAGCATCCATGTCTGCGTGATAGCCCGTGTACTGGCACAAATTGTTGAAGGCCTAAGCATACTGAAGTATAGTGCGGGTACCCTGAGTGAGAGCCAGAAACTCATTTAGCTTTCTTTCCATAAGACCTTCTGGGATATGGTGTGCCCGGAACGCAGTTTTGAATTCATCCCAGGTGACAACATGATCAGCAGGGAGCATAGCAAAGTAGTGGTCCCACCAAAGACGAGCTGTACCACGAAGCTGTTGCGCGGCAAAGCGAGCCTTGTTTTCATCCAAACATGGGGCCACGAGTAGAGAAAACTTGGACTCGATTGTGCGAATCCAAGCGTCCGCATCCAAGGGTTCCTCTGTTTTGTGAAACGATGGAGGCTGGGTCCCAAGGAAATCCGTGTAACCGGCAACTTGAGGTTGGTGAACATTATGTCCACCCCGTTGTTGGTGCTGTGCTTGCATGAGCTGGCGAAGCAACTCGGTTTGAGTGGCCATTACTTCCACCAAGCTGGGTGGTGGTGGTGCCTGTGGTTGGGATCCACTAGCACTAGCACCGAAACCATTCGGGTTTCCACGGGTTGCTCCAACCATCTGAAAGGTGAATGTTCATCATTAGCAACGTGATCCATATTGCTTCCATGATTCAAAAGGATTAGCACGGAAAAGTAGACTTCCGAAGATCAGGGACAGAATCGTGGACAAAATACCGTCTACCATAAGAAACTTATAAATCCTGGTAGGTTCATCCAAAATTTCTCATATTTTGGCAGTGGGTAGGGAATTTAGAGATGTACAACTTTGGTATTCAGCCTAGACTCTAAATCGGTGGTCAAGATGGTCGAAAGATTCGCTCTTTGCTTCGCTGGTTTGGCTGTTTTTCAGCAGAATGAGTTATAGTATCTTGCCTATAACTCAAACTAGCAAGATCCAATAGTGCTGAAATTTCGTGGGAACCTAGATCACAAAATTCAGGACAAGTTTGGTATTCGACACTCAGTCCAGAAATGTAAGGAGACATGGGTAAAAATTCCAACAAGTTTCTGCAATCGCAGATTCAACTGCTTTCCAATATCACAATCAAACCACCAAGTTTTTAACCATGGCCTACATGATTAGAGTATCCAATGGTCAAGTTGTACCCATCACAAAAGAGATACTCAACTCTTAGTTAGCCTTTTACAACACTTGCCAAAAGTTAACACTACCGCAGAGTACATGCAAAAGTCCTCATAGGTCATTATCTAGAAGTCGTCGAGATTGTTGACGGATGACTCGCTGTGAGTAGGAGAGTGAGCTCCCATCGGAGGTGGCTGCGGTGCCTCACCCTCAAAGTCCATACCTGAGACACCATCAATCTCCTATGGCTCCTCCTCATCTTCCTCCATAGCCACCACGTCGGGAGGGGCATTCTGATCATGGTGCCACCGAATGTGCTCATTAGCGTCCTCCAACTCAAGGTTCAGATCATGGAGCTGCTCCTCCAAGATTGCTATCATGTTATATCTCTTACTCATGAGAGTGTCGTGCTCCCGAAATTGGCCCTCAAGTTGGCCAATCCGTGTGTCTCTGTCCTCAAGTTCCTCACTGAGTTCCTTAATCTGCTCATCATGTGGTAGGCCTGTGCAAGATTAGTGAGCTGCACAAGCGCCTGACTCTGGAGAGTCTGAAGTCGGCACAGTGCATTCATGCACCACGCGGAGGTCTTGATGGTCTCCTGGGCATGAGAGCCCAACAAGTACTGTGAGTGCTGCACCCTGTTGAGCCAAAAGGGGTCATTGTCCTGGACAGCAGGAAACAAACCAATAGGAGTGAGCGTGACGGCCTCGGGGCACTGCGCACAGAAAGTGGTGAGCGCCCTCATGGCAGCAAGCTCCCAAGTATCAACCAAACAGTGACCAACAGCCTCAATCTCCAAGGTGGGCCACTCCGGGTGTAGCGGGTGCGGAAAGATGGTCACGTTAACACGGCACTGGGTAACTCCATTCTCTGCAAACTCCAGCCCGGTGTAACGTGGGGGAATTGGATAGCCCGTGGTGCGCAGAACATCCCACAAGATAGAGGGAAAGCCCTCCCAGTGGAGACACTGCGAGTGAACGTGTCCATCCTCATCCACCATCATGGCAACAGGCTCGGCCATCTGAACAAAAGATCAAATGGGTGAGATAGCGAAAAACCATTAACAACACAGTGAACAGGTTCTGGACAGTGTACTTAAATAGCCATAACTTCAACAGTTCTTGTCCAAAAATTCCCAACTTTTACCAGAACATTCCTAAGGTATTTTTGAATAACGTTTCTAGTCAACTCCAAAGCTAGATAAGGCTCTAAGATGGTCTTTCTCTTAAGGTTTTACTTTACTGTCTACCCAGAAATTTCAGTGAACAGTGGGCCAAGATTTCGTGCACCAGGGAAAATATACCTAGCCAAAAATTATCAAATTTTAACAGTAGCTTCTTGAGTCAATTTACAACAAGTTTTGTGTTGAACACTTTTGCAGAAAACTGTAGTAAGAGGGCATAAAAATTTATGTGGCAGGACTGCTCATTTTGGACAGAAAACTGACATCTCAAGGTCTTTGTTGTTTCTCATTATCCATATGTCCAGAATTTTTCATATTTAGACAGGAGGTAGAATACAAATTTTGGAGCAAAACTTTCAACATGAACTTCTTCAGAAAGGGTCATTTTCTAGGCTTAATAAATCCATCTTTTCAGATAAGGCAGAACGTGACAGATTTGCTAGAAAATCCTTATGCAAAGTCAAATGTGTGGGCGCGTGAACCTTACCACTCTCACGCATCGCATTTTTAATTTTAGATTTATATAGTCATGATGCATGCACGTTCTATTCGTCCTCACAAAATAAAATAATTGCCAAATAGCTTTGGTCTTACGAAGTTAGATTCGGTGGCATACACAATACGTCTCTCACTATAATAGCTAGTCGAGAAATCTCTAGCCGTTCTTAAACTTATCGTAATCGCGGTTAGTGTACCTGCAGAAGATTGACATAGCATATATATAACCATTGAACCTTTTATGCCAGCACTCATGAAAGCGTCCGTATTCATTACCGTTCACTATAGAAACGGCATCCGTACAATTCCCGCCGTACAGACGACGTTAACATACGCTATTGAGATAGCGTATTCACGGGGGGTACCGTCTTGAGACGGGGGTATGAACAGCGATCGCCATACCCTGCACCAAACCTTCTACTCCCAATATAATCTACTAATAGTTGGTATATTGACAGCACCTCAAGTAAGCCACTGCTTGAGGGCAGCGTTCGGCTCGCATCACCGACAGGAAGGCCCATCTCTCTCAGTTGGCTGAGGATTCTTACCTTCTTACCTTAGCGATGAGTGCATCGTTACAGAAATTAAGGGTCGATTGTGCATAAAAGTAAGTTTTGACAGAAAGTAATGTGCTGGAAGTAAGTTGATAATACTCATAAGTTAGATAGCCACCTAGTAACTTTCCCATAATGCCTTAGGGCTTTACGAACTAGGCACCATCCTTAAGGAACCAACACATTTTCCAAACACAATTTTTGTGGTGAAGTTTTAGGAAAACAAGTTTAAGGCTTGTTGCATTCTCTGACTATGCATTTCGGCTCTGATACCAGCTGTGGCAGAACCACCTGAATTAATCCGGCTCAAGCGCGCTAACCATCACCACAAGGGAAATCCGGGCTAACTCGCACTTCAAACGGAATAATCCATTGGTCTGTCGGGTAACCTCCCGATACAACCACGGTTTTTGCTGATTGAAACCACACATACATGTACTCACACGAAGGTGAGCCCAGACGATACAACATTCCACAAATTTTACATCACAGGTTCACCATAAATTATTATTACAACTGAGTTCAATTTTGTAAAACAAGGTACTTCAAAGTTCAAAATAATTGAGTTCTTCAGAGTTCAATGCAGCGGAAAAATAACGATAACTACTCGACGATATAGATGTCTCGATGAAGCTCGTACGAGACACCACTCGGCATTATCACTGTTGGCCAGGGGCGTATCCCATTCCACCGACCAACCAGGAGGAAGGGTACAAGGCCAAGTCAAACTAGCGATCATGTCCTCGAAAGTATCACCTGAAAACAAGCCACAAGCAAGGCTGAGTATACTAATACTCAGCAAGGCTTATCCGACTAGTGGAATATACTTAGCCGACTCCTAGACATGCAAGGCTTTTGGCTTGAGGGGTTTGTTTTGCCGAAAAGCATATATAAGTAGGTCCTTACTTTCAAATTTTAGCTCCAAGTTCTAGTTTTCTTTAACCATTCTAGGTAAGCAACTATCCAATATCATACATGGTGGAAGGATTAATTTTTCATCCAATAAGATTAATCATCATCATTGTTCCTCTTCTTACTCTATGTGGTAAAAGGGTCAAGCAGTCTCAATAACCGCGAGAAACGGACGATTCGAATCGAATTTCTTAACCTAGCAAGGGAAACCTAAATACACGTCACGTGGTTACTCCCAGAGTCACACGTGCAACTTTTCTCTTCAACTGCCGCTTCATGGAACAGGCCCACCGCCCTCGACTACACGTCCCCATGGCCCGGCCATGGCGGCACATGCACCCGCCATTAGCTAGATGTGAACGAATTCAAGACGGTGGGGAGTATATTCTGGCCTTGGTTCAATCTGGTACTTAAGCTTACCGATTACCATATTCTCGGCATGTGGTTAGTACGTTCAAAGACTTAACCACCACTACCACACACTGCGGCCTTAGCATTTTTCACTAAACAGACGGGGCCTCAATCATCAACATAAACATCGTACCATAGCCCCGTCCGTCGACCTTATGATTGCAGTATGTAGTAAACATTCAACTCCTAAATTCTCGCGAGTGACAAGAAATCACTCGGCTTTTACCGGAGTCCTATTAGCATAGCATTCTATCGAACCTTACATCTAGCGTTCAGAGCATGGGTACCTAGGATCATGCTACTAAGTTTTCATTCAACTCCTATAACTTAATGCGCAAGTAAAGTAGAGTAATAAGTTGCATAAGTTTAGAAAAATAGGGTTCATGCTCCGGGGCTTGCCTTCATGGGTAAAGTTAGCCTAAGGCTCGCCCGAACTTGGGCTCGGGTCATCGAAAGCTTCAGTTAGATTCGCTTGAGCTTCACGCTGCTCACTCTCGGACGCGGGCACCAGCTCGCCGTCGGCGAGAGTAGTCGATTCTATATGAATGTACAAGTGTAAGTTATAGTGATGGTATATGACGATTATTTTCCTTCACTTTAAAGTTGTAGTCCACAAAGAATCGATTTGGTTGTGAAGTTACTTAGTTAAGATTTCTTTGGGCAATTGTTAATAGAGTATAACTTAAACTATTAACTTCATTAAACAAGAAGGGTTCTTTTGGAAACTTAATTTTCTAAGCACAACATGGATTAAACACAACTTCTGAACTAGGTAACTGCTGGTGATGAAATTTTTATTTAGAACACATTATGCAGAGACAAAAGCACTGTAAAAAAATTTAGACATTTTCACACAGCAGAATAATTATGAAAAATGTATTACACAACCACTGCTAGAACCTAGTTATTTTTATACAGAACAAACCATTCAAGTATTGACACCAAAAAATTTACAGGGGATTAATCTATCCGTATATGTGTTACCGTAAATTTTTCTGATTTTACTGTGCAAGATACAAAGCATAATAAATAGGACAACATACACCCAATTTAATAATGATTAATTTCTACAGGATGTTTTACAGGGTTTCTGGGTATGAAACTTTTTATACAGTAAGAGCTACTCTAATGTGTGCTACAGTAAAAAGTTGAACATTTTCAAAGCACAGAAACTAATTGTTTGACTTAGTGCATTTCTCCTACCACAAAACTATATAAATAGGTTACAGAAAGGAAAAAGGTTCTAAACTTTTTCTGTGGTATTCAGGTATCAATCTAACAGCTCTGAAAAAGTTTCACCACAAGAATCACAATATAACAGCAGTTATAATTAGTTTTATTATTTCATGGAATAAAAAAGGTTTACACTGGCCTACAACTCAAGCAACCAATCTACTGTTAAATTTTTGGATTTAGCCTTTGCCTACAATAGTGGGTACAATTAAAGTGTATTAAACCTTCCATTTAATTTAGAGCAAGATTTAGCAAGCAAATGAAGAAAAGCATGTAACAAAAGTTGTAGATTTTCATCTAAAGATTCCAGAACAGTTAAGTTTTTATTTTTCTGATTTTTCTATGATTTTATATGAATTTTATAATTTTGCTATTTTTTATTCCAAAGTTTAAACTTTCTTTTACAGAGGGGTCCCTGGAAACTTGCGTGCAGGCCTCTGGGAAGATTGCAATCAAAGCAATGTGGTCTCTAGGCGGCGCTGGCATGGTGGCCGGCCAAATTCCGGCGAGGGGGCTCGTCGGCGGCGAGGGGAAAAGGGTCGGGGTGGCCATGGTCGGGGTTGGGGGTGGCCGGAGGTGGCTCGTCGGCGCGGAGCAGAGGGGCGGCGGCGGGGCGGAGCGTCGGCGACGGTGCTCCAGCGAGGAGGGGAGGGTATGGGCTGGTCGATGAGCTTCGCGGCGTCGAGGGGAATCCGTTTTGAAGCTTGGCTTGGACGGAGGAGCTTCGGAGTTAGCTGTCCACGAAGCAGCAAGGGAGCGGCGGCGGCGGCGCGGGCGGTGCTCCGGCGGTTGAGCTGGCCGGGGAAGAGGCCGGTGAGCTTCAGCGGAGGGAGGGCAAGCTTGCTTGGCGATGGGTTTGCGCAGTGGGAGGCTTTGGAGTGGGGCTCCATGGGCAGGTGGTGCACGACGGCGGTAATGGTGGCGGCGGCGACGTTCTAGTGTCTGGGCGCGCGAGGGGGCTCAGTGCGGTCTTTATGTAGGCAGTAGAGAGGCGGGAGGAGGGGCGGAACTGGACTGTGAGACGCGGGCGTGGGCGGCACGACGGGAGCGCGTGACCAGCCGCGGTGGGCGGCGAACAGAGCCAGTGCGGCATGCGGCGAGCGCGGGCAGAGGATTGGGCGCTGAGGATTTGGCGTGGGGAGCGGGGGATCACGCGGCGCGCGGGTTGGGCGAGGAGCTGCCGCAACTGTCTTGCCGGGAAGCGAGCTCGGCGACTGGCGGGACGCGGCGGAGGCACGTTCATGGCGTGGCTTGTCCATTGGCGTGCGCGGACTTCGGAGGAGCGCGGCATGGGGAGAAGCGCGGCGCGGGGAGGAGCGTGGCGTGCGGGCACGGCCAGGCATTGGCTTGGCGCCTAGCGCCGTCAGGCATCGCCGGCCAAGTGGCCTGCGGCAACTGCGCGGCAGCGGAGGGTCGGGCGGAGCGAGGGTCTGGCGAAGCCGAGGGTCGGGCGAACGAAAGGGTCAGGCGAACGAAAGGGTCGGGCGAGCGTAGGGTCGGGCGAAAAATGGGTCGGGCGAAAGATGGGTCGGGCGACGCGAGAAGAAGGGTCTGCAGTGTAAATAGAAGGAAAAGGCAGTGGCTGGTTTGCAAATCCAAGTGTTTCTCAAATTTTCGTGTTGCAACTCAAAAATCTCTGAACACGAAAGTTGTTCAAAATGAAAAGTTACACAAGTTTTTTTTCAGGCCAAAGTTCATTTGAGTTGTAGTTTAGAAGTTATCTTAAAAAAAACTTAAAAGGATAATTCGGAGGGCACGTCATTTCCTGGGCAAAACTTTGCATTCTCTCCTAGGCTTCAACTAGACTTTTGATTATCAAGTCAATTAACGATACGCCTATTCAATTTTGTAGCCATGGTAGTATCAATGTGAAAGTTATTTAAATGGCTTGATTAAAGTACATGTACTTATGCACATATACACAACTATTTTCAATTAAAGGAAAATCCAATTTATAATTCATTTTATTTTAAACCTTTCTTAGTTATTTATGCGTCGTGTTAAGCTAATGAGGCTTAATTCATAAGTTAAACACCAGGTGTTACAGAACTGCCGTGCTGCAACTGATGGGTTATAAAATTCATAAGTTGGGAAGTATTTCCCAGAGAAGAAGTTCGCCGGTAAGATCCCTGGTTTGATCAAGGCGTCCATGTGATCATTATCAAACGAGTTGGACGTCGAGTCATAGCAGAAGGGGAGCTCAAAAAGTGGCTCTGTTCTCTGGTATGGGTACCAACTGGTAGTTTCTTCACTAAAGCCATAGTAAAAGCATCTGAAATATTCGGTTGTCTAGGTGGCGGTGAACTGGCAACCAGGGAAAGCTGATGCCGCTTCGCTGAAAGAGGTGCATCGTCATCGTACTGTGGGGTTTTCCTCTGACTTAATGTTAGGAAATGTCTTGGTCTTTATCTGCTGCTGGGAGATTTTGCTCATGTACAAGTTGAGCCAGAGGGTGATGAACCACCAGGGGCCACCATGGTTACCAATCGGCTCTCCCTTTGACAGTTTGACGCCGATCTGGTGCATCATGTGGTAGGCCGATCCTTGCAGATGCTTCCTGAGAGGGATGGCGGATCCTTTTGACAGGGCTTCACCAGAGCTTGTGTGTTGGAAGAAGGGCCAACCGCTCTGCCGCAGAAGAGGTGCATCTCTAGCCGCATCATCAAGAACGCTGAATGTTCTCTCTCCAAAATCATCCCAATCCTCATGCTTCTGTTCATATACCCTTTCCACCCGCCGATTCCTTTCGTCTCTAACCGATGGGTTGGCTTGATCAGATAATCAAAGGGTGTATCGGTGGAGAAAATGTCGAGGCCGGTCAGCATCAGGACATCGGCCAGAGTTGGGGTCATGGGTCCGTGCCTAAAAAGAAACGCGTTGAGCGCGTCAGACCAGAAATAGGAGGCTGCTATTACCAGGGATTCATTCTTCTCCATCTCGGATAAAGATAGATTGATGCATTGGCCGATTTTTAATTCATACCATTGAACTCTCTTGGAGTTGGCCATTCTTTGGTACCATTCTTTCCAGTCGGGGGTTTCATTCGGCCAAGATCTAAAAGTTCCTGACCACTGACCTAAATCCATAGGTGATTGCTTGAAAGGAATTCTATGGGTTTCTAAGTTAATCAGGTTAGTCAGGTCTGGATTCCCCATAGGGCCTAAGTAGATGAGACCAGGAGCTTCGGAAAGAGGGATGGTGATTTGGTGTCTGGCTGTCTAAAAACGTAAAAAGGGGAGAACTAAGAATAGATCTAAAAGAGGCATGGGCGGTAAAAAGTAAGAAGGAAAAGTTTCGGATGTTTACCTCCGGGATGAAGCTCATCGTCGCTGATGGGATCGCTGATGGAACTGCCGTCGCCGATGGATTTGCTGGCGGAGCCTCCGTGGCTGGCGGAGTTGCTGATGGTGCCGCCATTGAAGGAATGAAACGGAATGTAGATGAAACAAGGATCGCTGGAGAATGCGGTTGGAAACCAAAAGGGCGCTGGAAGAAGATAGAAAGTGATTCGCCAGGAGGAAATTACTAAGCTCGTGGAGAAGAAGCGGCGGAGAATGCCAGTATTTAAAGACGGTCCGAGAGAGAAGGGGTAAAGGCGGGATGTTTGCCGCGCTGTCTACACGAATTCCGGGGGAACAGTTGTCTTAGGCGCCCAGTTCGAAAAGATTGCAATCATCATGTAGAAGACCGTGAAACAGAAGGAGATTTTTGCCGCGTTTGTTTTGGAGGAGAGATTAAAAAAGAATTTTGAAGTAAAAGTCATGTTTTACTCCGAAACTGGGGGGCATGTGTTGACGCCAGATTTTGACACGTGTTGAATCGGCGTTAGGGAAGGAGGAGATTGGCCGATGCGGCAGACTTAAAGGCTACAATTGGGAATCGGCTGATTGACGCTACAGTTATGAATCGGCTGATTAGCGGTGCAGTGTTTCGGGCGATTGGCGAATGGAGTTGGTGGGGGTCGGCCGATTGAAAGGCTTGAGCGTTTGGGCCAATTTGGGCTTGCGCCAACAGATAGGGGATGAAGCCAATGGAATCCCAACAGAGGATCCCAGTCAAAGATGACCTGACGTTGGTCATAGAACGACGCCGACTCGGTCGAGGAGCAATGGTAGGAGTTCGGATTGGACTAGGAGATGGCAGCGGAAGATCCTGCGGGAGCCCGTTTCTTTTAGGAAAGTCTTATAGATATAGTAGTTTTTATTTAAATCAAGTTTGTAACGGATCGTGATAGATCAGGAGTCTTAGTCCTAGGGTATCAATAGAAGCAGTCAGGGTTTTGTAGAAGATACACATCAATTAATACAAACAATCTACTTTTTTATCGTACTTTATTTTCAAGTCGGCGACTTCACCAATACATCTTTTTCTTTCACGAGTTCGTACGGGTTGGCAGGGCTGCATCGACACGATCTCCGGCCAATTGGTAGGTTCCGTTTATCGAATAATATCTAAGCTTTAACTTCGGGTGCATCGCCGTTGTTTCGTTTAGATTTATTCACAAGTTATCGATATTTACTAGAATTATAGGTTTTACCTATTGTTCTAGTTTTATCACCAGTTATCCAGCTTGAGATCGAACTATCGGCTCTATCATTATTTTTTATAGCCGATTAGATCTATTTCGAGTGTTGCATCTGTGGCGATTGTTTAAGTTGCTCCAATAGTTTCTTTGCAATCGCTACGTGATTATCGGCTGATCTATAGCCGGTCATCTTCATAGCAAATTGGCCGATTCGCTGATACGCTTTTCGGGACAGATCGAAACTTTAGCCGATCGAGACCCCGGGATTTAATACGTTTGTTTCCTTGTCAATCAACAGGTCAGATTGACTGGCACGCCGCGCGAACCGCACCAGGGCGATCACCCGAACAGGAGTTAAGCAGATTCTCCCGGGTCGTGTGTCCGACGCTGAAGGTCATTGGCCGATTTCCAGCCGATTTTTAGCGCCAACAATATCGTATCGGCCATTTTAGCCTGATCAACACAATTGGCTTTTACAAGATTAGTTCATCGGCCAAAAACTTTTTGCGTTGCTTTTCTTCAGCTGATGAGATGCTTGTTCAGATTTCTTCATGGAGTGGAGACTTCTGAGCTATCTTCTTGAACTGGATTAAGACCAAAATCTTCCATCTTCAAGAAATCTTTCTCCCATACTTTGCCTGAAATGCACTCCACGTTGTCGAAACCCCAAACCGGTGGATCTGCCGGTGCAACACTTAAAGAGGAATCCACGTGCACTATTTCGACCGAGTCATTCTCCAGCCACTGAATAAGGCATTGGTGCATTGTGGATGGAATGCAGCAATTGGCATGAATCCAGTCTCTTCCCAGGAGCAGATTGTATGATCCCTTGCCATCTATGACAAAGAACATAGTAGGTAAAGTCTTACTCCCAATCGTCAATTCAACGGTGATTGCCCCCCGAGCAGACGATGTATTTCCTTCGTAGCTCTTGAGAACCATGTCAGTTCCCATCATATCTTCTTCACCAAACCCAAGGTTCTGAAAGACAATTTATGGCATGACATTGACAGCGACCCCTCCATCGACTAACATCTTAGTCATTGGCCTGCCGTCAACGTGCCCTTTCACGTACAAAGGCCTCAAATGCTTCCGTTCCTTTTCGTCTGGCTTCTCAAATGATGCCTGAACTGGATCCAGCGCAAGTTCTGCCACTGCCACCTAATCATCATTGTGGACTGGTGCTTTGAATTCCGTTGGTAGAACAAAAACCATATCGACTGATGCTGACGGGGTAGTTTCATCGATCTTCATGCGCCACACTTGTGATTTGACTACCTTCTTCTCATAGGTGCGTGCTTCTTCTTATTCCCGATGACGGAGCCTCTGAACCCTTCTCTTCTGAGAACGGGCCAACCCCTGAATACACCAATCCGGGTATTCTTCTGGATCATACCGGTAACTGTCATGACGCTCGAGCGATCGATCCAGAGGTGCTTCATCTGGTACACGGGCTGCAGCTTGTTCTTCGATCGTTGCTTGCTAAGGAACACGTGGACCCAGCCGATCATGGACAGAGACATGTTGCTTGCATCTGAGAGTCGACTGCTGATGATTTTCTTCATGGCGCTGCCTCTTGACATTGTATCGGCCTTCCTGTGCCCCATTACATTCGGGACAATCATCGGTCGACGGCAAGCACAATCCCTCGTTCCAGCAGAATGCAAAGAACGGGCACTGCCAATGTTCTTCATCAACTTGTCTTTCTCTTCTTGATTGCGTCTTTCTCTTTCTTGTTGGCACTGATATTAGTTCACGGGCATCCGAGATGTGACGACTCTACATGGCCTCCTGAAACTCCTATCTTGTTCGTATCGGCCTTGGTTCCCCCTGCTATTGGCCGATACACTAGCCTTCGGATTTTCAGTATCATGATCAGGATAATCAGAAGGTGGTACCTTTGTACTTTCGTCGACTTCCTGGGCTCCCACATCAACCGCGCTGGGTGGGAAGGGATGTTCGTCAATCTTCATCGGCCTGTCGAACTTGATTCTTCCTTGCTCGATGGCCGTCTGGATCTCCTTCCTGAACATCTTGCAGTCGTTAGTATTATGAGTGACGGAGCGATGCCACTTACAATACCTGGCCCTCTTGCAGTTGGGATCACATGGTTGGAGTGCAATTTGAGCTGGCCCTCTTGCAGTAGAAGATCAAAGATCCTATCAGCCTTTGTGATGTCGAACCCGTAGCTTTCAGCTTCCTTCTTGGCGAACGAGCATGAGATTGGCTTCTTAGACTTGACCCATTCAGCAACGCCGATATCAGCCTCGCTTTCTGATTCAGAAGAATCCCCAAAATAGTTTACCTTCTTCTGGAACACGTTCTTCCTAGCGTCGTCGGTTCTGACATCAACATTAGCAAGCCTGGATGCTAGATGACTTAGGCTTTCGAACTCCTGGGATGAGAACTTCTCCCTGATGTGTGGTAGGAGTCCTTGAAAGGCCAATTCAGCTAACTGGCCATCGCTGAGAGACAAGTTGAAACAACGGCTTCTGACGTCCCTGAATCTCTGAATGTATTTCTGGACGAGCTCGTTATTCCTCTGTTGCACCGCAGTCAAGTCGGTGATCTTCGTCTCTTGTACCCCCGTGAAGAAGTACTTATGGAATTGCTTCTTGAGATCGGCCCAAGTGATGATGGAGTTGGCTGGCAGCGATGCAAACCAGGCAAAGGCCGATCCAGAAAGAGATAGCGGGGACAAGCAAATCTTCAAGGCATCTGTCACTGTAGCTTCCCCGCTTTGTACCAGGAATGTGACAACCCTGGTAATTAAAATTTCGAAATCAATGTCATTAGCCTAACTCTATGTTTTAAACCACTAATGAGAGGGTGGAAAGAATTAAACCGGGTTCAGTTGGAAATCAAATTTAATTTGGGCACATTTGGACACATTTGAAGCTTTTAAATTAACTTTAAAACCATAAGCCAAATGAGATTTTGCCTGAAACCAAAGTTGTAGAACTTTTTATTTTGAACAACTTTCGTGTTCAAAAGTTTTTGAAATTCAAATCAGAAAGAGGAGAAAACGCCCTGTTTGCACCCAGCCCCCTGAAGTTTTTCAAATTCTTGCACTTCGGTCCCTCGCTCACCCCTCCCTCCTCTGCTGCGCCGCGCGCTCGCCCGACCGCCGCCGGCCACCTGTCCCCCAACGCCTGCGCGGCACCAGGCGCCGAGCCAACCCACGGCGTCCTGCTGCACCGCCCCCGCTCGCCCAACCGCGGCCGCGCCTTCTTCTCCTCCCCCCCCACGCCGTGTCTCTGCCCAATCCCCGGTGCGCCACCGTGCTGCCCAGTCGCTGGCCGCCGCCCCCCTCCGCCAGTGCTCCGTCGTGCCGCCCCAGCTCGCCAGTAGCACGCCCACGCCGCTATCTCGCTCGCCCAGTCGCCTGCCCGCGTAGTCGCACGCGACACAGCACCCCGTGCACCGCCGCCTGCCCAATAGCGCCGCTGGTCACCGCCGGCCGCACCAATGGCGCCCAGCCTCGCCGCCCCCCTCCACCCCACGCCCCGGCCGTGCCGAGCCCGCCCCCACGAGCTCCACCGGCTATAAAGCCCGGCGTAGCGCCCCTCCCTCCTCTCCCTGTTCCTCCTTCTTCCCCGCAGAGCAGAGCCGAGCTCCGCCCCACGCCGCCGCCGTGGAACTCCCTCCTCCGCCCCTCCTCGACCCGAGCTAGGCCCCAAAATCGCTCTCCTACCTCCGCGCGAAGCTTCCCAGCCCAAGCCCCGCCGCCCCCCGGTAGCCGTGGGCAGCCCTGCTCAGGCCGCCTCCGCCCCAACCGTGACCACCCAAAGGTAGCCCCCAACCTCCTCTTGCTCCTCCCCCACCTTGCCCTCGCCGCCGGCGACCCAGCTCGCCGGAATTCGGCCGGACAGGATGCTCCCCGCCGTGATTTGCGACCAGGGACTACATTGCAAACGCCCAAATCTTCCCAGGGGGTTTTCTGCTAATTTTCAGGGACCCCTTTGTAAAGAAAGTTTTAACCAAATCAGTGAAATTGTAAAATTCGTATAAACTCGTAGAAAATTCAGAAAAATGCAAACTCAACTGTTCTGGAATCCTTAGAAGAAACTCTACAACTTTTGTTACATAAAATTTCTCAGATTCTCAATATATTTTGCTCTAGATTAAATGGAAGGGTTAATGGACTTCTTTTGAACCCACTGTTGTAGATCATTGCTGACCCTAATTTTTGGGCAGTGAGTTACTTGCTTAATGTTTTGGGCTGTGTAAAAAGATCAGGACCAAAAGCCATCTCTAGATTCACTTTTTGTCCAACATTGTTTTATGCCATAAAGTGATAGAACTAATTTTTCCTGCTGTTCTGTGATGTTTAATGTCATGAAACTTTTTCTGTGTTGTTGTAGTAATACCTAGAGGCCATAGAAAAATTTAGGAACATTTTTACTATATGTAACCTGTTCATATGAATTTGTGGTAGGAAAACTTCACTAATTCAAAATAATTAGTAAAGTGCTTAGAAAATGTTCATCTTTTTACTATGAAACACATTAGAGTATCTCAAGCTGTACAAAAAGTTTCGTACATAGAGACCCTGTATAACATCCTGTAGAAAATAATCTTTAATAACATGAGTGTAGCTTGTCCCATTTATTATGCTCTATATCATGTGCAATAAAATCTGAAAAATTTACAGTAGCACAAATATGGTTATAGTAACACCCTGTAAAATTTGTAGCATCAATACTTGCATGGGTTGTTCTATATAAAAATAACTAGATCCTAGCAGTGGCTGTGTATTACATTTTTCATATTTAACATGCTACACAAAAATGTCTGAAATTTTTACAGTGATCTTATCTCTGCATAATGTACTTTGAATAAAAATTTTATTACCAGAAGCTAACTAGATTAGTGATTGTGTTCAACTCATGTTTGTGTTTAAAAAGAAACTAAGTTTTCAATATAACACAACCCCTTCTTCTTTAACGAAGTTAAATAGATTAAGATAAACTCTATTAACGATTGCCCAGGAAATGTTAAAGTAAATAACTTCACAACAAAACTTATGTCTTATGAACTGCAACCTTATCGTGAAGGAAATCATGTCGTTTAACATCACCACTACTTAAACTTGTGCATTCATGTAGAAACGACGACTCTCGCCGACGGAACGTACGAGTTGGTGCCCGCGTCCGAGAGTGAGCAGCGTGAAGCTCAAGTGAATCTAACTGAAGTTGCCGAAGACCCGAGCCCAAGTTCGGAAGAGCCCCGGACTAACTTTTCGCAAGAAGGCAAGCCCCGGAGCATGAACCCTATTTCCTAAACTTATGCAACTTATTACTCTACTTTACTTGTGCATTAAGTTTATAGGAGTTGGATGAAAACTTAGTTGCATGATCCTAGGTACCCATGCTCTGAACACTAGATACAAGGATCGATAGAATGCTATGCTAATAGGACTCGGTAAAAGTCGAGTGATTTCCTGTCACTCGCGAGAAATTAGGAGTTGATTGTTTACTACACGCTGCAATCATAAGGACGACGGACGGGCTGTGGTACGATGTTTATGTTGATGATTGAGGCCCGTCTGTCTAGTGAAAAATGCTAAGGCCGCAGTGTGTGGTAAGTGATGGTTAAGTCTTTGAACGTACTAACCACATGCCGAGAATATGGTAATCGGTAAGCTTAGTACTGGATTGAACCGAGGCCGGAATATACTCCCCACCGTCTTGAATTCGTTCACATCTAGCTAATGGCGGGTGCATCGGCCGCCATGGCCCGGCTGCGTCCGTGGTCCATGGGGAGGTGTAGTCGAGGGCGGTGGGCCTGTTCCGTGAAGCGGGAATTGAAGGGAAAGGTTGCACGTGTGACTCTAGGGAGTAACCACGTGACGTGTGTTTAGGTTTCCCTTGCAAGGTTAAGAAATTCGATTCGAATCGTCCGTTTCTCATGGCTATTGAGACTGCTTAACCACTTTTACCCACAGAGTAAGAAGAGGAACAATGATGATGAATAAACTTGTTGGATGAAAAGTTAATGCTTCACCATGTATGATATTGGATAGTTGCTTACCTAGAATGGTTAAAGAAAGCTAGAACTTGGAGCTAAAATCTGAAAGTAAGGACCTACTATATATGCTTTTTGGCAAAACAAACCCCTCAAGCCAAAAGCCTCGCATGTCTAGGAGTCGGCTAAGTATACTCCATCAGTCGGGTAAGCCTTGCTGAGTATTAGTATACTCAGCCTTGCTTGTGGCTTGTTTTCAGGTGAAACCTTCGAAGATTTGATTGCTAGGTTGACTTGGCCTTGCACTCTTCCCCCTGGTTGTTCGGTGGAATGAGATACGCCCCCGTCCAACGAAGATAATACCGAGTGATGTCTCGTACGGGCTTCATCGAGACATCCTTTATCGTCGAGTAGCTTTCGTTATTTTAATTCCGCTGCAAGTTAAACTCTGAAGAACTTTTTTTTTTGGATTTGATCACTGAAGTACTTGGTTTCTAAACTCAAACTTGGTCTGTAATATTCACTTATGGTAATTTTGTGATATTTGCTGGAATGTGGTATTCTCTGGGCTCATCGTCGCGTGAGCATTTGTATGTATGGCGCTCGATCCGATCACCGTGGTTGTATCGGGAGGTTATACCCGACAGACCAGTGGATTACTCCGTTTGAAGTGTAGGGTTAACTGAGATTGCCTTAATGGTGATGGTTAATACACTTGAGCCGGATTAATTCAGGTGGTTCTGCCACAGCTGGTATCAGAGCCGTAGCTGGTGCCACAGCTGGCGACAGCGGACACCAGAGCCGAAATACATACGCCAGAGAATGCTACAAGCCTTAAAAACTCATTTTACTAAAACTTGACTAGAAGATTGTGTTGCGAAATGCGTTGGTACGTTCAGGATGGTGCCTAGCTCGTAAAGCCCTAAGGGTTTATGGGAAAGTTACTAGGTGGCTATCTAACTTCTATATATAGTATCAACTGACGTCCAGCACATTACTTTCTGTCAAAACTTACTTTCATGCACAACCGACCCTAAATTCTGTAACGACGCACTCGTCGCTAAGGTAAGAAGGTAAGGATCCTCAGCCAACTGAGAGAGCTCGGCCTTCCTGTCGGTGATGCGAACCGAACGCTGCCCTCAAGCAGTGGCTTACTTGAGGTGCTGCCAATATGCCAACTGTTAGTTGAACATATTGGGAGTAGAAGGTTCGGCGCAGGGTATGGCGATCGCTGTTCATACCCCCGTCTCATGACGGTACCCCCGTGAATACGCTATCTCGATAGCGTATGTTAACGTCGTCTGTACGGCGGAAATTGTACAGATATCGTTTCTATAAGTAAACGGTAATGAATACGGACGCTTTCATGAGTGCTGGCATGAAAGGTTCATAAAATATATATATGCTCCATCTTCTGCAGGTACACTAACCGCGATTACGATAAGTTAAGGAACGATTAGAAAGACTCGACTAGCTATTATAGCGAGAGCCGTATTGTGTATGCCACCGAAACTCTCTTCATAAGACCCAAAAGTATTTGGTAATTATTTTATTTTGTGAGGACGAATAGGACGTGCATGCATCATGACCACATATATCTGAAATCAAAATGCGTTGTATGAGAGTGGTAAGGTTCTTGCGTATCTAAGCGTGGTTTGCATAAGGACTATCTAGCGAATCTGTCACAAATCTGCCATGACCGAAAAGAAAGATTTATTGACCCAAGAAAATGACCTTTTCTGGTAAAGTTCATGTTGAAAGAATTGTTCAAAATTTCGTGTTCTATCCCCTGTTCAAAAATCAAAAATTCTGAACTCATGGATAGTAAGAAATAACAGAAACCACGGAATGTCAAAATTCTGTCTAGAATAAGCACTTCTGCCTCTTAAATTTTTAGGCCCCCTTCCTACAGTTTTCTGCAAAAGAGTACAACACAAAACTTGTTCCAAATTTATCCCAGTAGCTGCTGTTAAAATTTGGTAAATTTTGGCTGGGTAGATTTTCCCTGGTGCACGAAATATTGGCCCCCTGTTCACTGAAAATTCTGGGTAGACAAACAAGTGATACCTTAAGGGAACAGCCATGTTAGAGCCTAATCCAGCCGCAGTGTTGAATACCAAACTTGTCCTAAATTATGTGATCTAGGTTCTCACCAAATTTCAGCCCTATTGGATCTTGCTAGTTTGAGTTATAGGCCAGATACTATAACTCGTTCTGCTGAAAAACAGCCAACCAGCGAAGCAAAGAGTGAACCGCTTGACCATCTTATCCATCGATTTAGCATCTTGGCTGAATATCAAAGTTGTACCTCCCTAAATTCCCTATCCACTGCCAAAATATAAGGAACTTTGGATGAACCTACCAGGAGATATAAGATTCTTATGGCAGACAGTTTTATGCTCGTGATTCCATCCAGGACCTTTTGGAAGTCTACTATTCCGCGTTAGATCTTTTGGAGTCATGGAAGCAATATGGATCACGTTGCTAATGAAAAACATTCGCCTTTTCAGATGGTTGGAGCAACCCGTGGTAACCCGGATGGTTTTGGTGCTAGCGCAAGTGGATCACAACCACAGCCACAGCCACCACCTGGTTTAGTGGAAGTAATAGCCGCTCAAACCGAGTTGCTTCGCCAGCTCGTGCAAGGACAGCAACACCACCAGCGGGGTGGGCAAAATGTCCCCCACCCCCAAGTTGCAGGATACACGGATTTCCTAGGGACCCAGCCTCCCTTGTTTCACGAGACGGAGGAACCCTTGGATGCGGACGCTTGGATTCGCACAATCGAGTCCAAGTTTTCTCTACTTGTGGCCCCATGTTCGGATGAAAACAAGGCCCGCTTTGCCGCGCAGCAGCTTCGCGGTACGGCTCGTCTATGGTGGGACCACTATTTTGCTATGCTCCCCGCTGATCACATTGTCACCTGGGATGAATTCAAGACTGCGTTCCGGGCACACCATATTCCCGAAGGTCTCATAGAAAGAAAGCTAAATGAGTTTTTAGCTCTCACTCAGGATAACCACACTGTACTTCAGTATGCTCAGGCCTTCAACAATCTGTGCCAATACGCGGGCTATCACGCAGACACAGATGCCAAGAAGCGTGATCGTTTCCGTAGAGGTCTGAGTACTAAACTCAAGGAACGACTGAATCTTGTCAAAGCCGACACATATAATGAGCTAGTCAACATGGCCATCACTCAAGAGGACTGTATTGAGGCTCATCATGCTGAAAAGAAGAGAAAGGCGCTAGCTGGACCCTCGGGCGCTCAGCCACTGAGGTATCGCTTGGTGCGAAATGCTGCACCCACAGCTCCACCGAAGGCCCCTCAGCCAGGGCATTGGATTATCAGGCCCCCGCAGCAGCCAGGCATGGTACGACCCCCGATGCCTCCACAGAATGGTCCGAGGCCCACTCTGCAACAGCCTCTTCGACCCAGCCCCGCGAATCGTTGTTTCAAATGCGGGAGTTCCGGTCATTTCGCTCGCGAATGCCCCCAACCCAGGCTGCCAAATCAGGGCCAGGACTCTAACCAGAACAATGAGAACAAAGGCAAGAAGCAGACCCTCCAGGTCAAACAAGGACGGATCAACTTCACCACCCTTGCAGAACTTCCTGAAGGAGCACCTGTAATGACGGGTACATTCTCCATCCATAACAAGCCTGCAGTCATATTGTTTGATTCTGGTGCATCACATAGTTTCATTAGTGCAAAGTTTGGTGCAAAAGTAGACTTGAATGTTTGGCGCACCAAAGGGTCGTATATGATATCAACACCGGGTGGAAAAATTGCTTCCAACCAAATAATAAGGCTGGTACCGATAAAATTGGGAAGTAAAGTCATCAACACAGATCTCGTACTTTTACCCCTTGACGGCATGGATATTATTTTGGGAATGAACTGGATGACTAGGCATGGAGTCACACTGGACCTTTCTTCCCGAGCCGTTGAGATAAATTCACCTAGTCACGGAGCCACTACCCTTTACCTACCGTTACGGGAGTGCACAAATTCTTGCGCTTTCGTGATGGAAGGGACCAACCTAGAGAATATTCCAGTGGTATGCGAGTATGCCGATGTCTTTCCGGATGACTTACCCGGAATGCCACCAGATAGGGACATTGAGTTCGTTATTGAACTACAGCCAGGCACTGCACCTATATCCAAGAGACCATATAGGATGCCCCCTAAAGAATTGGCAGAGCTGAAAATTCAACTCCAAGAACTACTGGACAAAGGTTTCATTCGCCCTAGCGCGTCACCTTGGGGATGTCCAGCCCTATTCATAAAGAAGAAGGATGACAGTTTGAGGTTATGCGTTGACTACCGACCTCTCAACACAGTAACCATTAAGAATAAATACCCACTTCCTCGTATCGATGTACTCTTCAATCAATTAGCTGGAGCCAGAGTCTTCTCAAAAATTGATCTTCGTTCGGGATATCATCAGATCAAGATCCGCCCGTGCGATATTCCTAAGACTGCCTTCTCCACACGCTATGGACTATATGAATTCTTGGTCATGTCCTTTGGACTCACAAATGCCCCTGCCTACTTCATGTATCTCATGAATTCGGTATTCATGCCCGAACTGGACAAATTCGTCGTAGTGTTCATCGACGACATCCTTATCTATTCCAAGGATGAGGAAGAGCATGCCAAGCACCTTCGCATTGTTCTTCAGCGACTCAGAGACCATCAGCTCTATGCTAAGTTTTCTAAGTGTGAATTCTGGTTGGATACTGTAAAATTCTTAGGTCACACGATCTCCAGCGAAGGCATAGCTGTTGACCCCAGCAAGGTACAAGAGGTGATGGATTGGAAACCCCCTACCTCTGTTCATCAGATTCGCAGTTTTCTCGGCTTAGCCGGTTACTATCGCCGCTTCATCCCGGATTTCTCTCGAATTGCTAAGCCCATGACTGAACTGTTAAAGAAGGAAGTAAAGTTTGTATGGGATGAGAAATGTGAAGAAGCTTTCCACACTCTCAGAGAGCATCTGACTACTGCACCTGTGTTAGCTCAACCCGATAATACCAAGCCATTCGATGTGTATTGTGACGCATCAGGTACTGGTCTAGGATGTGTGCTTATGCAAGAGAATCGAGTGATTGCATATGCCTCACGAGCCCTTCGGCCCCACGAACAGAATTATCCCACGCATGACCTTGAGCTCGCAGCCGTCATTCACGCGCTGAAGATATGGAGGCACTATCTCATGGGTACACAGTGCAATATCTACACGGATCATAAGAGTCTCAAGTACATCTTCACACAAGCCGATCTGAATATGAGACAACGAAGATGGCTAGAATTAATCAAAGATTATGACCTTGAAGTGCACTATCACCCCGGCAAGGCTAATGTAGTCGCGGATGCACTAAGCCGCAAGTCCCATTGCCATTGCTTATCCATGGAGTTCTACCATGAGACATTGTGTGCAGACATGAGGAAGCTTAACTTGGAAATGGTTTCCCAAGGCACTCTAGATCACATCTCAATTGAGCCCACTCTTCACGACCAAATCGTCATGGCACAACTACATGATGAAGGAATCAAGATCATCAAACAAAAACTCTCTCTAGGTGAGGAGAAGTATAAGTGTTTCCGCCAGGACCATAAGGGAGTTCTATGGTTCGAAGGTCGTATAGTCGTTCCGAAGAATCGTGAACTCCGCAAGAAAATTCTTGATGAGGCACACCTTTCCAAATTCTCTATCCACCCCGGCAGTAGAAAAATGTATCAAGACCTAAGGCAAAACTTCTGGTGGACTAGAATGAAAAGAGAAATTGCTACGTATGTCTCGGAATGTGACACGTGCCAGAGAGTAAAAGCTAGCCACTTGAAGGTAGCCGGTACACTACAACCGTTACCTATACCATCATGGAAATGGGAAGACATTAGTATGGACTTCATCGTTGGACTACCAAACACTTCCCAGAAACATGATTCCATATGGGTTATCATGGATAGACTCACAAAGACGGCACATTTTCTTCCGGTACACACCACCTATTCTACCAAGAAATATGCCGAGATTTACCTCGATCGTATTGTTTGCCTGCATGGAATACCTAAGACAATTATCTCCGATCGTGGTCCTCAGTTTGTAGCACGCTTTTGGGAACAACTGCAAACATCTCTTGGTACCAAACTAATTCGCAGCTCAGCATACCATCCTCAGACTGACGGACAAACGGAAAGGGTAAACCAAATTCTTGAAGACATGCTGAGAGCTTGCGTCATTCACTATGACAAGAATTGGGACAAATGTCTACCCCTAGCAGAGTTCTCGTACAACAACAGCTATCAAACGAGTTTGAAAATGGCACCATTTGAGGCCCTGTACGGACGAAGGTGTCGAACTCCTTTGAGCTGGTCACAAACCGGAGAACGTAAAATAATTGGACCCGACCTGGTAATCGAGGCAGAGGAGAAGGTAAAAGTAATACAAGCAAATCTTAAAGCCGCACAAGCTCGACAAAAGAGCTATTCTGACAAAAGGAGAAAGCCCCTAAAGTTCGAAGTTGGCGATCATGTCTATCTTCGAGTTTCACCAACCAAGGGAGTGCGAAGATTTGGAATCAAAGGCAAACTAGCTCCCCGTTATATTGGTCCTTACGAAATCATTGAGAGCTGCGGACCCGTAGCCTACAAACTACGACTGCCCCCTCAGCTCACGGCCACCCATGATGTCTTCCACGTATCTCAACTCAAGAAGTGTATTCGAGTCCCCACCGAGATTGTGGAACAACAAGAAATATCGTTGGAACCCGACCTCTCGTATGTCGAACACCCAGTTAAGATTTTGGATCAAAAAGAAAGAGAGACCAGGAGGAAAGTGATTAGAATGTATAAAATACAATGGAATCACCACACGGAAGAAGAAGCCACCTGGGAAACGGAGAGCTACCTGAACCAACATTTCCCTGGGTTTCTTGCCTCAACCACTGGTATGTGCACCCACGCCCACACTAAGAATTACCGAATCTCGGGGCGAGATTCTTGTTAAGGGGGGAAGGCTGTGACAACCCTGGTAATTAAAATTCCGAAATCAATGTCATTAGCCTAACTCTATGTTTTAAACCACTAATGAGAGGGTGGAAAGAATTAAACCGGGTTCAGTTGGAAATCAAATTTAATTTGGGCACATTTGGACACATTTGAAACTTTTAAATTAACTTTAAAACCATAAGCCAAATGAGATTTTGCCTGAAACCAAAGTTGTAGAACTTTTTATTTTGAACAACTTTCGTGTTCAAAAGTTTTTGAAATTCAAATCAGAAAGAGGAGAAAACGCCCTGTTTGCACCCAGCCCCCTGAAGTTTTTCAAATTCTTGCACTTCGGTCCCTCGCTCACCCCTCCCTCCTCTGCTGCGCCGCGCGCTCGCCCGACCGCCGCCGGCCACCTGTCCCCCAACGCCTGCGCGGCACCAGGCGCCGAGCCAACCCACGGCGTCCTGCTGCACCGCCCCCGCTCGCCCAACCGCGGCCGCGCCTTCTTCTCCTCCCCCCCCACGCCGTGTCTCTGCCCAATCCCCGGTGCGCCACCGTGCTGCCCAGTCGCTGGCCGCCGCCCCCCTCCGCCAGTGCTCCGTCGTGCCGCCCCAGCTCGCCAGTAGCACGCCCACGCCGCTATCTCGCTCGCCCAGTCGCCTGCCCGCGTAGTCGCACGCGACACAGCACCCCGTGCACCGCCGCCTGCCCAATAGCGCCGCTGGTCACCGCCGGCCGCACCAATGGCGCCCAGCCTCGCCGCCCCCTCCACCCCACGCCCCGGCCGTGCCGAGCCCGCCCCCACGAGCTCCACCGGCTATAAAGCCCGGCGTAGCGCCCCTCCCTCCTCTCCCTGTTCCTCCTTCTTCCCCGCAGAGCAGAGCCGAGCTCCGCCCCACGCCGCCGCCGTGGAACTCCCTCCTCCGCCCCTCCTCGACCCGAGCTAGGCCCCAAAATCGCTCTCCTACCTCCGCGCGAAGCTTCCCAGCCCAAGCCCCGCCGCCCAGCTCGCCGGAGCTCGCCGGAGCAGAGCTCCACCCGCCGCCGCCCCCCGGTAGCCGTGGGCAGCCCTGCTCAGGCCGCCTCCGCCCCAACCGTGACCACCCAAAGGTAGCCCCCAACCTCCTCTTGCTCCTCCCCCACCTTGCCCTCGCCGCCGGCGACCCAGCTCGCCGGAATTCGGCCGGACAGGATGCTCCCCGCCGTGATTTGCGACCAGGGACTACATTGCAAACGCCCAAATCTTCCCAGGGGGTTTTCTGCTAATTTTCAGGGACCCCTTTGTAAAGAAAGTTTTAACCAAATCAGTGAAATTGTAAAATTCGTATAAAATCGTAGAAAATTCAGAAAAATGCAAACTCAACTGTTCTGGAATCCTTAGAAGAAACTCTACAACTTTTGTTACATAAAATTTCTCAGATTCTCAATATATTTTGCTCTAGATTAAATGGAAGGGTTAATGGACTTCTTTTGAACCCACTGTTGTAGATCATTGCTGACCCTAATTTTTGGGCAGTGAGTTACTTGCTTAATGTTTTGGGCTGTGTAAAAAGATCAGGACCAAAAGCCATCTCTAGATTCACTTTTTGTCCAACATTGTTTTATGCCATAAAGTGATAGAACTAATTTTTCCTGCTGTTCTGTGATGTTTAATGTCATGAAACTTTTTCTGTGTTGTTGTAGTAATACCTAGAGGCCACAGAAAAATTTAGGTACATTTTTACTATATGTAACCTGTTCATATGAATTTGTGGTAGGAAAACTTCACTAATTCAAAATAATTAGTAAAGTGCTTAGAAAATGTTCATCTTTTTACTATGAAACACATTAGAGTATCTCAAGCTGTACAAAAAGTTTCGTACATAGAGACCCTGTATAACATCCTGTAGAAAATAATCTTTAATAACATGAGTGTAGCTTGTCCCATTTATTATGCTCTATATCATGTGCAATAAAATCTGAAAAATTTACAGTAGCACAAATATGGTTATAGTAACACCCTGTAAAATTTGTAGCATCAATACTTGCATGGGTTGTTCTGTATAAAAATAACTAGATCCTAGCAGTGGCTGTGTATTATATTTTTCATATTTAACATGCTACACAAAAATGTCTGAAATTTTTACAGTGATCTTATCTCTGCATAATGTACTTTGAATAAAAATTTTATTACCAGAAGCTAACTAGATTAGTAATTGTGTTCAACTCATGTTTGTGTTTAAAAAGAAACTAAGTTTTCAATATAACACAACCCCTTCTTCTTTAACGAAGTTAAATAGATTAAGATAAACTCTATTAACGATTGCCCAGGAAATGTTAAAGTAAATAACTTCACAACAAAACTTATGTCTTATGAACTGCAACCTTATCGTGAAGGAAATCATGTCGTTTAACATCACCACTACTTAAACTTGTGCATTCATGTAGAAACGACGACTCTCGCCGACGGAACGTACGAGTTGGTGCCCGCGTCCGAGAGTGAGCAGCGTGAAGCTCAAGTGAATCTAACTGAAGTTGCCGAAGACCCGAGCCCAAGTTCGGAAGAGCCCCGGACTAACTTTTCGCAAGAAGGCAAGCCCCGGAGCATGAACCCTATTTCCTAAACTTATGCAACTTATTACTCTACTTTACTTGTGCATTAAGTTTATAGGAGTTGGATGAAAACTTAGTTGCATGATCCTAGGTACCCATGCTCTGAACACTAGATACAAGGATCGATAGAATGCTATGCTAATAGGACTCGGTAAAAGTCGAGTGATTTCCTGTCACTCGCGAGAAATTAGGAGTTGATTCTTTACTACACGCTGCAATCATAAGGATGACGGACGGGCTGTGGTACGATGTTTATGTTGATGATTGAGGCCTGTCTGTCTAGTGAAAAATGCTAAGGCCGCAGTGTGTGGTAAGTGATGGTTAAGTCTTTGAACGTACTAACCACATGCCGAGAATATGATAATCGGTAAGCTTAGTACTGGATTGAACCGAGGCCGGAATATACTCCCCACCGTCTTGAATTCGTTCACATCTAGCTAATGGCGGGTGCATCGGCCGCCATGGCCCGGCTGCGTCCGTGGTCCATGGGGAGGTGTAGTCGAGGGCGGTGGGCCTGTTCCGTGAAGCGGGAATTGAAAGGAAAGGTTGCACGTGTGACTCTAGGGAGTAACCACGTGACGTGTGTTTAGGTTTCCCTTGCAAGGTTAAGAAATTCGATTCGAATCGTCCGTTTCTCATGGCTATTGAGACTGCTTAACCACTTTTACCCACAGAGTAAGAAGAGGAACAATGATGATGAATAAACTTGTTGGATGAAAAGTTAATGCTTCACCATGTATGATATTGGATAGTTGCTTACCTAGAATGGTTAAAGAAAGCTAGAACTTGGAGCTAAAATCTGAAAGTAAGGACCTACTATATATGCTTTTTGGCAAAACAAACCCCTCAAGCCAAAAGCCTCGCATGTCTAGGAGTCGGCTAAGTATACTCCATTAGTCGGGTAAGCCTTGCTGAGTATTAGTATACTCAGCCTTGCTTGTGGCTTGTTTTCAGGTGAAACCTTCGAAGATTTGATTGCTAGGTTGACTTGGCCTTGCACTCTTCCCCCTGGTTGTTCGGTGGAATGGGATACGCCCCCGTCCAACGAAGATAATACCGAGTGATGTCTCGTACGGGCTTCATCGAGACATCCTTTATCGTCGAGTAGCTTTCGTTACTTTAATTCCGCTGCAAGTTAAACTCTGAAGAACTTTTTTTTTTGGATTTGATCACTGAAGTACTTGGTTTCTAAACTCAAACTTGGTCTGTAATATTCACTTATGGTAATTTTGTGATATTTGCTGGAATGTGGTATTCTCTGGGCTCATCGTCGCGTGAGCATTTGTATGTATGGCGCTCGATCCGATCACCGTGGTTGTATCGGGAGGTTATACCCGACAGACTAGTGGATTACTCCGTTTGAAGTGTAGGGTTAACTGAGGTTGCCTTAATGGTGATGGTTAATACACTTGAGCCGGATTAATTCAGGTGGTTCTGCCACAAGGAACCTACTGATATGCTCAACGGTTGACATGTTGCCCTGTCCAGAGAATTTGCTGAAGTCTGGCAACTTGTACCGATGAGACAGTGGGATCTGATTGTAGGCTTCTAGGTAAGGCTTCCTGTACATAAATGCAGGCTTTTTTGGCTTCAAGCCGAACTGATTCTTCATCATATCGGCTATCTTGCTAGCCCAATCAACTTCATGCTGTTGTACCATGAGGTTTGGCATCTGAAGGTTTGCATCTTGAAAGGCCCTCTAGATTTGGGGACTCATCGGCTGTCCCATAGTGTCCTCCATCTGCTGGATAGCTGATGGTTCTGCACGATGCCCCCTAGTCTGAGTTGGTGCTGGCGGAGTCTGCTGTGGATGTTGAATTATCGGAGCAGACGACACCAACGGCAGTGTGGTAGTAGGGAAGTTCACCACGTTGCTACTTTGTCCGAACATCTGTGGATAGATGTACGACCAGAACTCCATTGAGATGCCCAACGTAGAAGGTACGAACCCTGTTGGAGTGTTGAACACTCCTTGGTTTGGTGTTGGTGTGTTCATCGCAGGATTGGTAGCGAATGTCGTCATTGGTTGCGATGAAACATGTGTTGCCGAAGGTCTTGGGCGCCTCTAAGGTGATGAGCTTGTCCCAGCGCCGGCCATTGGCACACTTGTACTAGGCAGAGCACCATCGGCCATTGATGCTGATATTGTGACACCAACAGCGGCCGATGATCCCTCATTGGAGTATGATGGTTCTGTGTTACCCCCTTGAGTGCCATCTGCTAGGACATTTTTGTCAGCGTCCTTGATGGTCTTGATCAGAACCCCTGACCGATTGATCAGTGCGTGGCTTATGGACTGATCGAACATCTCCTTGAACTTGGCCGAGTCTTGAGTGATGGAGATGCCCCCCCGGCCCTCGTAACGGCTGCTCCTGTATTGCCTGCTCTCTTCTGGTCAAAGTGAATGACCTGAGGTAGGCGTCTTGAGACTGCTTCATAGCTTCCTCGAGTAGCCGCTTCTGTTCTTCATTGAGATCATCCATGGTAGGATGTGAAATCTCATCATCATTGGCCCCGTTGTTTTCGGTCATCGTGGTTGTCGTTGTCGTGTCCCACCGTGCGTGCCAAAAGCGTGTTGACGCAAAAAGCTGCAGGTCGGCCTTTAGCGTCGGCACACGCGAGGACCCGGAAGCCTCTTGCTTCGCTCCTGCGCGGTGTCCAAATCGGCTGCGTGGTGGTGCAGGGCGGGCCAGTCAATTTGACCTACAATTGACAAGGGACAGGTAAAACGTTAAATTATCGGAACGTATCGGCTGGTGTTTCGAATCGTTGTGGCTCGTGCATCGGCCAAGCGTCCGATGCGTCAGTAGATCAATCGGCCAAAGCTCCAGCTGATTGTGCAGGCAAGGCAGCGCAAAGCGGGTTAGCGAAGCCTCGGTAGACAACACCTAGATAAGAACCCGATCGGCCTGGCTTTGAGCAACAGACAAGCTGCGCGTCGGCCGATGGTATTTAGATCTAGGCTGGATAAATTGTGGTAAGAACTAAATAAAAACAAGATCAAACGAATCTAATCCTGCCAAATCTAGCAAATACCGATAACTGATGATAACAACAAGAAACAAGCTAGACTAAACAGATTAATTTAACAGGAACAGGCTGATATCGATAACTTGGTGAACAGACCAGACCTAGATCCAATCTGCTCGATAACTTGAACTAATACAGGATAGAGGACGAAGCGATGCGCCATCAACCTTGAGCCTATCTGCCTTGTTCGACACGAAACTTACCAGCAAGTTGGAGATCGAAGTCGATGCAACCCCATGTGCAGGAAAGAACTCATAAAAAGAAAATCTACTGCAACTAAGGCGAAGCCGCCAAAAAGAGAAAAAAAGGAAAAAATGGTTTGTGTATTGATCATTGGATAGTCTGATACATGCCCGAAGACAGCTATTTATAGCCTAAGCTACAAACCCTAGTCGATTACGACGTACATTACTTGACAATAAAGAAAACAAACTTTCCTAAATTCTAACAGATATCTTGCTGACGTAGCTTCGCCAGCTCCTTCCATGCTCTATCGGCCACGACTCCGCTTCTGGCCCAAAAAAGCCCAATATGCCTCATTCTTTGTTTCTGCTCCAGCATCGGCCCAATTTCTATCGGCCTTTTGCTCAACAGGTCGACACGTGTCAAAAAACGGTGTCAACACTATAACGCCGTAGATGATATATGGGAAGTGCACTATGATTCCAATAAACAAGTCTCGATCTTTTGGTGTCGTTGGGTCAAACACCCAAGAGGTTTTGAGGTGGATGGCTGTTGATGGTCCTTAAGTCAGTAATCTCATCGTCAACTTCTGTAAAGAACATCGACAAAAAAACACCTAAACTAGAGATAGGAATTTATGCTAATCAATTCCACAAGTCTTGGTGAATTATGAATTTCAGGATACAAGTCGGGAATAAGGTGAAAACACGGAGAAGACGCAACATAAATGCACATAAGATCGTCCACTGCATCATACTAAAGATTGGAGGGCCCACAAATCAGAACAAACGGGTGCACCAAGGAAGCAATCACCAAGGAATATCTTCAGGGCCCACCTGTCAGCCATTCAGGGGAGGTTGAGCCAGGAGAGAGCCACCTGGGGGTCGGCCGACCCGCTGGGTCGGCCGAACCTGGACAACCTCCCATCCAGGTGCATCTTGCGGAGGAGTAGCCCCTAAGAAGCCTCAACCACGTGGTAAAGGTTTCCATACATAGAGATGAGGTGGAGTGCCCCCTACTCCTCCTCAAGAATATATAAATGGCCCCTCTCCCCCTCATTCACACACACCATTTTGGAGAAGAGAAAAAGTAGAGGGACCCCACCCACTTGTATAATTAGGATAGGGAGTGTGTGAGGAAGAAGTGCAGGAGAAGAGCTGGACTTGTCGGCCTCTCTCCAACCTTGTACCTCGATGGATACAATTCATTTGAGTAAGTATTCGAGTTCATTTATTGGTAAACTCTTGGCAAGTTTATTCTTGTTTTGTTATTCGTTTACGGGATCATCGTCCGTTCTTGTAACGGTTGCTCTGGTAGAGGGCCCCTAATAAAGACGGGTAACCCTGCGCGATGCTGGAGTAGTAAACGACAGGCATAGATGTGGTGTCTAGGCTCTAGTTTACCTTTGTTTGCTGCAAGCTCAGCTGTTATTGTGGGGTAGACGGCAGATGGTGAAAGCCCTGTCTGTCCGCTATGAAGCTGCTACGTGGTTAGTGCACTCCCCCCCGCTTGAGTTTGGAGTAGAGGTAATAGCTGCAGGGTCTTGGAGAACCAAGGTCAGACCAGTGCCCAAAGTAAACATTTAGTAATCCAAGCTTGTCCTTCCTTGAATCCTTTCCTTTAGATAAACCACACTACCCAGGCCATTCTATCTCTTTCATCTCCAATGGTAAAACTAGTTAGAAGACTGTTACACCTCCGTTCCCTGAGAAAATACAATACCCCGAATACTGTCTGGGTGAAGTGCTACAACGGTATCTTCCGTGCGCTTGAGGATTTATCTATGATCATTAAGAAATACCAACAATGGCTATGGGCTCACGATTGTTGACCTCAACAATGTCAGTTACAAAGATGACCCATGGGTACTTGTTTCACAGATCGCACATGTACTCTATGTAGCTGTTGGCGCTAAAAATCGGCCGGGAATCGGCCGATGACCTTCAGCGTTGGACACACGACCCGGGAGAATCTGCTTAACTCCTGTTCAGGTGATTGCCCTGGTGCGGTTCGCGCGGCGTGCCAGTCAATCTGACCTGTTGATTGATAAGGAAATAAACGTATTAAATACCGGGGTTCTGATCGGCTAAAGTTCCAATCTGTCCCAAAAAGTGTATCAGCGAATCGGCCGATTTGCTATGAAGATGACCTGCTATGGACCAGCCGATAATCACGTAACGATTGCCAAGAAACTACTGGAGTAGCTTAAACAATTGTAACGGATGCAACACTCGAAATAGATCTAATCGGCTATACGATAGTAAACAAGGAGAAATGATGATGAAGCCGATAGTTCGATCTCAAGCTGAATAACTGGTGATAAAACTAGAACAATAGGTAAAACCTATAATTCTAGTAAATATCGATAACTGGTGAATAAACCTAAACGAAACAACGGCGATACGCCTGACTGAGACTCCTGATCTATTACGATCCGATACAAACTTGATTGAAATAAAAACTACTATATTTATAAGATTTTCTTAAAGGAAACAGGCTCCCGCAGAATCTTCTGCCACAATCTCCTAGTCCAATCCGGACTCCTTCCACTGCTCCTCGACCGAGTCGGCGTCATTCTTTGACCAACATCAGGTCATCTTTGACTGGGATTCTCTGTTGGGATTCAATTGGCTTCATCCCGTATCTGTTGGCGCAAGCCCATATTGGCCCAAACGCTCTAGCCTTTCAATCGGCCGACCCCTACCAACTCCATTCACCAATCGCACGAAACACTGCAGCGCCAATCAGCCGATTCCCAAGTATAACCTTTAAACCTGCCGCATCGGCCAATCTCTTCCTCTCCTGATGCCGATTCAACACGTGTCAAAATCTGGCGTCAACACATGCCCCCCAGTTTCGGAGTAAAACATGACTTTTACTTCAAAATTCTTTTTTAATCTCTCCTCCAAAACAAACGCGGCAAAAATCTCCTTCCGTCTCGCGGTCTTCTACATGATGATTTTAATCTTTTTGATCTGGGCGCCTGAGACAACTGTTCCCCTGGAATTCGTGTAGACTGCGCGGCAAAAATCCCACCTTTACCCTTTCTCTCTCGAACTGTCTTTAAGTACTGTCGTTCTGCGCCGCTTCTTCTCCACGAGCATAGTAATTTCCTCCCTAGCGAATCACTTTCTATCTTCTCCCAGCACCCTCTTGGTTTCCAACCGTACTCTCCGGCGATCCCCCTTTCGTCTACACTCCGCTTCATTCCTCCAATGGTGGCACCATCGGCAACTCCACCAACCACGGAGGCTTCGTCAGCAACTCCATCAGCGACGGCGGTTCCATCAGTGACTCCATCGGCGACGGCGGTTTCATCAGCAATTCCAACGGCGACGGCGGTTCCATCAGCAACTCCATTGGCGACGATGAGCTTCATCCCGGAGGTAAACACCCGAAACTTTCCCCTTTTACTTTTTATCGCCCATGTACCTTTTAGATCTATTCTTAGCTCTTCCCTTTTCACCTTTTTTAGGCAGTTAGACACCAAATTACTATTCCCCTTTCCGAAGCTCCTGGTCTCATCTGCTTAGGCCCCATGGGGAATCCAGACCCGACTGATCTGATTAACTTAGAAATCCATAGAATCCCTTTCAAGCAATCATCTAAGGATTTGGGTCAGTGGTCAGGCGCTTTCAGATCTTGGCCGAATGAAACCCCCGGCTGGAAAGAGTGGTACCAAAGATTAGCTAACTCTAAGAGAGTTCAATGGGATGAATTAAAAATCGGCCAGTGCATCAATCTCTCTTTCTCCCAGATGGAGAAGAATGAACCCTTGGTAATAGCAGCCTCGTATTTTTGGTCTGACGCCCTTAACACGTTTCTCTTCGGGCACGGACCCATGACCCCAACTCTGGCCGATGTACTGATGCTGACCGGCCTTGACATTTTCTCCCCCGATACACCCTTTGATTATCTGATCAAACCAACCCATTGGCTAGAGACGAAAGGAATCGGCGGGTGGAAAGGGTATATCAATAGAAACATGAGGACCGGGACGATTTCGGAGAGAGAACATACAGCGTTCTTGATGATGTGGCTAGAGAAGCACCTTTTCTGTGGCAGAGCGGTTGGTCCTTCTTCCAATACACAAGCTCTGGCCGAAGCCCTATCAATAGGATCCACCATCCCCCTTGGGAAGCATCTGCTAGGATCGGCCTACCACATGATGCACCAGATTGGCGTCAAATTATCAAAGGGAGAGCCGATTGGTAACCCTGGTGGCCCCTGGTGGTTCATCACCCTCTGGCTTAATTTGTACATGAGCAAGATCTCCCAGCAGTAGATAGAGACCAAAACTTTCCCCAACATCGAGTCAGAGGAGAACCCCACAAAAACTTTCCTCTTTCGACGAAGCAGCATCAGTTTTTCCTGGTTGCCAGTTCACCGCCACCCAAACAGCCGAGTATTTCAGATGTTTTTACAATGGCTTTAGTGAAGAAACAACCAGTTGGTATCCGTACCAGAGGACAGAGCCACTTTTTGAGCTTCCTTACTGCTATGACTCATCGTCCAAATCCTTTGATAATGATTTCATGGATGTCTTGATCAAACCAGGGATTTTACCGGTAAACTTCTTCTCCGGGAAAGATTCCCCAACTTATGAGTTTTACAACCCATCAGTTGTAGCACGGCAGTTCGGCTTTGGTCAGCTGCCGATTCAAATTTATTTTGCCGGTCGCGCAAAATTCCGGGAGCTCACTAAGGGCCTTGATTATAGTCGGCTGTGCAATTTAGTGCCGGATTCCAGTACCATTGATCTAAACAATTGGATAGTAGCTCCTTTTGCTGTCCAACAATTCAAGTTATGGTGGGCAGAATGGAAGCAGCATCTCTTCTGTGCATCTCCTTCAACATATTGCAATAATCTGGATCCTGACTGTAACAACCCTGATAAATTACATTTCTAAAGCAATGTCATTAGCCCAACCCTATGCTTAACCAACTAATGAAAGGGTGAAAAGAATTAGAACAAGTTAAGTTGAAATTCAAATTGAAATTGGGCGCATATGAATACCTTTGAATTTTTAAATTAACTTTCAAACCACAAGCCAAATGAGGTGTTGCCTGAAACCAAACTTGTAGAACTTTTTATTCTAAACAACTTTCATGTTCAGAAGTTTTTGAAATTCAAATTAGAATTGGGAGAAAACACCCTGTTTACAACCAGGCCCCTGGAAATTTTCAAACTTCACAGAATGGCCCTTCTTCCCCCTCCTCTCTCTCCCCTCCCCGCCCGACATCCCAGCCGCACCGCTCGCTACGACCCGCCCGTCGCTGAGCTTGCCGCCCGCCCGAGCCGCTGCTGCAGCTGCCCTCCAACCCCGTGCCGCGCTATCTCCTCGCTCCCCCATGCAAAATCCCCGGTGCCCAGTCGCGCGCTCCCGCCCTCCGCACGCCGCGCCGGTGTCCAGACGCCGCCCACCGTGGCCAGTGGCACGCCATTGCCGTGCCATCACCCCCGCGCGTCGCCTGGCACTCCTCCCTCCCTCCTGTCCCTATAAAAGCCGCCCCAGGCCACCTGCGCGACCTACCAGCAACCAGAGAACACCCGCCGCCGCCATTGTCGCCGCCGAGCTCCACCCGCTCGTGGACAGCCCTCTACAGCCATCCACCGCTCGAATTGAACCTCCAGCCACCTCCACATCAACCCACCGACGCTAACCGGCCCGCCCAACACCACCCTGGATCACCGGAGCGCCGCCGCCCACGCTGCCGCCGCCGCCGCCGCCCCTGGTCACCGCGGACAGCTCGACTCCGACCTCCTCCGCCCAAGCCAAGTACCGGAGCAGCTTCTCCACGCGCCACTGAAGCTCCCCATCCAGACCAGACCGCCCCAAGCCCGCCGGAGCACCGCCACCCACGCTGTCGCCGCCGCCGCCGCCCCTGCTCCAACGCCGACGAGCCACTCCCTGCCGTCCCCCACCCGACCAAGACCCCCACGAGGTAGCCCTCGCACCCCTGGTCCTTCCCCGGCCCTCACCCCTCGCCGCCGGCGAGCCCCTCGCCGGAATTTTGGCCGGCCACCGCACCCGAGCCGCCTAAGAACCCAATTGCATTGATTGAATTCTTTAGAATGTTCTGCCCGTAAGATTTCAAGGACCCAGATGTAAGAAAAAGATTCAAACCTAGATTCAAAATCAGTGAACTTGTAAAATTCGTATAAAATCGTAGAAAATTCAGAAAAATGCAAACTCAACTGCTCTGGAGACCTTAGGTTAAGCTTCACAACTTTTGTTACATGCATCACCTTAGATTCTAGCTAAATCATGCTTTAAATAAAATGGAAAGATTAATGGCTTTTATTCATAGACTTGTCTTGAGACAAGTGCTGGCCCTGAAACATTTACAGTGACGAAATTACCTGATAAATACGCCACCCTAAAAAGATCAAGCTCATAATCTACTTCTAGGTATACTTCTTGCTAAGTTTAGTTTCATGCCATGATTGGCTAAATATTTTTATCTCTGTTGTTAGATTGTGATTCACCTAATGAAACTTTTTCTATAGTGGTGTAATGGTACCTAGAAGCCGTAGAAAAATTTAGAGACTTTTTATCCCACAGGAACCTATTTATTTGATTTATGTGCTAATAACATACATTAAATCAAGAAAATAGTATCTTAGCTTGGAACATTCTCATTGTATTACTAGAAGATACTCAATGGTAGAGGATGTTGTGTAAAAAGTTTCATGGACAAAAACCCTGTGTAGGATCCTGTAAAAAAATAAATCCTTGAATAACCTAGATGTGTAATGTCATATTTACTATGCTCTGAAAACCACATAATAAATCCTATAAAAATTACAGTAGCTCCTGCATGATCAAATGAAAGCCCTGTAAAAATCTTAGTCTCAGTTCTTGCACCATTTGTTCTGTACAAAAAGAACAAGAATCTAGCAGCAACCATGTATTATATTTTTCATAATTAATCTGCTGCATGAAAATATCTGAAAATTTTACAGTAAGCTTATCTTTCCCTGATGTGCCTAGATCCAAGGTTTCATGACCAGAAACTACTCGCTGTAGTAGTTACACTTAAATCATGTTTCCATGAGGAACATAAGTTCCCATGAACACCCACCCCACCTTGCTTAACGAAGTTACTTATTGTACTATTCTACTCTATTAACGATTGCCCACGAATGATAAAGTAACTCACTTCACAACAAAACTCATGTTTTACAGACTGCAACTTTATCGTGAAGGAAATCATGTCGTTTACCATCACCACTACTTACACTTGTGCATTCATGTAGAAACGACTACTCTCGCCGACGGGACTTACGAGCTGGTGCCCGAGTCCGAGAGTGAGCAGCAAGAAGCCCAGGCAAATTTAACTGAAGCAGTTGAAGACCCGGGTCAACGTTCAGACGATCCCCGGACTAACTTTGCAAAAGAAGGCAAGCCCCGGAGCATAACCCTATTCCTTTCCTAAATTATGCAACTCATTACTCTCTTGCTTGTGCATTAAGTTTATAGGAGTTGAATGAAAACTTAGTTGCATGATGTTAGGAACCCATGCTTGAAAACTAGATGTAAGGTTCGATAGAATGCTGTGCTAATAGGACTCCGGTAAAAGCCGAGTGATTTCCTGTCACTCGCGAGAAAATAGGAGTTGAATGTTTACTACACGCTGCAATCATAAGGTCAACGGACGGGCTATGGTACGATGTTTACGATTGAGGCCCGTCTGTTTAGTGAAAAATGCTAAGGCCGCAGTGTGTGGTAGTGGTGGTTAAGTTTTTGAACGTACTAAACACATGCCGAGAATATGGTAATCGGTAAGCTTAAGTACCTGATTGGCCCGGCAAGTGGACGACAACCTACCCTTTGAACTTCGGTCCCATGTGCATATGGCGAGTGCACGAGTGGCCACGACCCGGCGCCGAACCGTGGCGTGGGGCTCGTGTACTCTCGGAGGGTAGCTCCGATCCACAACCCGGAAAGAAAGGGGAAAAGTTGCACGTGTGACTCTGGGAGTAACCACGTGTCGTGTGTTTAGGTTTCCCTTGCAAGGTTAAGAAATTCGATTCGAATCGTCCGTTTCTCACGGCTATTGAGACTGCTTAATCCCTTTTACCACACAGAGTAAGAAGAGGAACAATGATGATGAATAAAGTTGTTGGATGAAATTTAATGCTTCACCATGAATGATATTGGATAGCTGCTTATCTAGAATGGTTAATGAAACTAGAATCTTGAGCTAAAAGTTGAAAGTAAGGACCCACTCGTATATGCTTTTCGGCAAAACAAACCACTGAGCGAAAAAGCCTTGCATGTCTAGAGTCGGTGGAGTAGATTCCACTACACGGGTAAGACTTGCTGAGTATTAGCATACTCACCCTTGCTTGTGGCTCGTTTTCAGGTGAGACCTTCGAAGATATGATTGCTAGCTTGACCTGGCCGTGTACTCTTCCCCCTGGTTGGTCGGTGGAATGGGATACGTCCCCGGCCAATGGAGATAATGCCGAGTGATGTCTCGTACGGGCTTCACCGAGACATCCTGTATCGTCGAGTAGCTTTCGTTATCTTATTTCCGCTGCAACTTAAACTCTGAAGAACTCATTGGTTATGGTCACTGAAGTACTTGGTTGCTAAACTCAAACATGGTTTGTAATATTCACTTATGATAATTTTTGTAATATCTGCTGGAATGTGGTATTCTCTGGGCTCATCTTCGCATGAGCATTTGTATGTATGGTTTCGATCGGCTTTACCGTGGTTGTATCGGGAGGTTACCCGACAGACCAATGGATTACTCCGTTTGAAGTGTAAGGTTAACCGAGATTGCCCTAATGGTTATGGTTAATACACTTGAGCCGGATTAATTCAGGTGGTTCTGCCACACAGACAACATCGACTCAAATGCAGCGGTACTGCCCTTCTCCCAGCCGATTTCGATGTTATCCCTTTTTATGCTACAAATTTGCCGCTAACTCTTATTTCCCTTTTCAGTCCATAAATCAACTTCCTCCGACACGGAGCCGAAGTGGTAGGCCGATAGAGAGTAGTCGCCCATACACACCATTCCCACTCATCGGTTACCACGCCCCAACTATCAAAGACATCACCAGCGGCCGATTGAAGCAAACATCGAAGAGGCCCTCTTTAAAGAAGACGAGCCACTGAGTGCGTGCCCGTACAGAACCGGCTGATCAATCGGCGGTGGCATCCGCTGAACCTTCAACTGCACCAACTTTGCCTATTATTGAGGAAATCAATCTCCAGACTGCTACAGAAGTTGGAGCGGCTACTGCATCATTGCTAGTAGAAGCTGTTCAGATAATTTCGCACACCTCACATACTTCTAAGTATTCTATCGATATTAACTTCTTCTTTCTGCCAGGCTGCGCAAATCGCCCCAACGCAGTCTCCGCAGCAATCGGCTACATCCCAGGCGGAAATCAAAACACCAGCAATTCCCCTCACCGAGGTAGAGAGTCTCTTAACTCAATTTCTTGATACTCAACCAAAAACTAACCAATTTTTGATGCAGGCTACTCTGAGTGCATCGATTGCTCCTCCCCAACAAACATCAGCCGGAGGACTCACGGAGGTACGGCAGGCATCATATATCATCAGACTCAATCATTTGCATTACGCTTATAAGATCCGTTTCCCATACCTTTCCAGGAGGCTGGCCCGAGCAGAGCACTGATAGTCGTCGAATCTTCTTCTTCTGACGAGCCAATCGCGCCAGTTCCCGAGTTGAGGGTGGCACTTTCGTCGATGCAAACAAAAGAAATCCGTTTCAAAGAGGTAAGAAACTTGTCACCCAAATCAGCAGATTTCTCCTTATCGTTGGCTAATTCTCATTTTTATCTCTTTTATTCTCTCGTAGGAGCAGGACACTGCCAACAACAGTCTTTTTTCTTTCGCCGTTGCCCTTTCTAACGATGAAGAGATTGCTTCATGCCAAGTCACACCGAGCTCAATCCCTGATGACATCCGTGCCAAGCTCGAGAGCATACGGACCCTCCTCCAAGACGACATCGGCCAATTAGTGGGAGATGCCTCGCCGATTCGGCAACTTCTTAGTGAAATCAGAGGCCGAATTCCAGAGGAAGCGACAGAGGCTCTGGATCCTGCTGCATATATAGAGTCAATGCAGACTTCAGTGTTAAGGGCCTTGCGCCATATGGCCGATCGTGCCAAACTAGCGAAAGCCCGCGAGGAGGAAGACTCCTACAAACATCGAGCTCAAGAGGTGCGTCGGCGAATCAGCTTCCTTGAGAACTCTCGTCCAGATATCGTCGGTGCCACAGACCGCCTTAAACGGCGAAAAGCAGAGCTAGCCAAACAGCTGGAGCAGGTGACCAAGGCCATAGCTGCTGAAGAAAAAAGACTCCAAGACCTCCCATCTGTCATCGCCGAGCTGAAGCGGGAAAGGCAGAACCTGGCCCGTGAAGCAATAAAAATCCATCGTCATATGCCAGAAGTCCCCGGATCAGCCGATGACGACCAAAGAATTGTAGACTCGATCGATCAAGTTAGGCAACGAGCGATTGCGGCTATTGATGCCCTCCTTGGGTGAACTATAAAAATTCTGTAAACATTTAATGTCTTCTTGCCGTTGACGCCCAGATTCAAACTTGGACCGTCCTTTTCGGCAGCTTTTCATTTGTTTACCCTTTTATTCCGATGGGACGCATCCTACCATCCCTTCACCCTCTTCCTTCTATAAGTATGAGATCCCGTATTGTTTCCAGAGGCGTCCGTATTACCCATCTTCTTCCTCTCTAACAATTTGATCTCCGTCCTCCCAGACTAGACGTCAAGATGTCCTCTTCATCTTCTTCTTTCTCCGTCAACCAGGTGTGAAATCCTCATCCATTTCCTCTCTTGACATTTCAATCATTCTGAGGTTGGGTGGTTGTTTGCTCTCCTTTTAGCCGAAACGCCTTAGTCTCAGTCTGGAACGAGCGATTGAAGTCATGCATTCAGATGAACCATTGTCGCAGGCGGACATAGATCTAAACAAAGCTCATTTCGAAGAACTCAAAGGTCATGTCCCTGCTGACGTCCAGAAGGTCTAGGACTATGTAGATGCTAACTGCTCCAGGCGGCCGCCAACTGAAAAGAGTCATCCACTCCCTCGCTCAATCGCCCTTGAAGATGCTGCGGCGGGGATATCCCAACCACCTCTCGACAGGAGCCACCCACTTCCTCATCAAGTCAAGGCTGAAGTCTCCATGGAGGATCTGGAGGAAAAGAGCATCTGCCTCTTGATAAAATTAGGCCGGATCGAGAGGGAGATTAAGAAAAAACATGGTCAATAAATATGTTGGTACTTTTGTTCTAAGGGCGACTTGTATCGTGTCGGCCATGTACCCTGCCGTTCTTACTGAATAATGAATCGGTCAGACTAAATCGAACATTTCATCCTTAAGGTGATGTCATCTTCACATCGGCTATATAGACAGGAGCCAATAGGAGTTGGCCACGTTGTCTTGATGTACCCTGTCGTAAGTTATGCACCCACCCATATACTTGGATAGTACCTCTTCGGATATCTCCCGTTTAAGGCTCTTGTGAATTCTTCCCCTTCGATAGTTTCTAGTATATATGCATTTCCCGGAGCACATCGGCCGATTTTATACGGCCCCTCCCAAGTGGGCGACCATTTACCGAATTTGGGATCCTTAGACGCTATCGGCAGCACCAACTTCCATACCAAATCTCCTTGGGAGAATTGTTTAACTTTGACCTTTTTGTCGTACCATCGGGCCACCCTTTTCTTGTTTTCTTTGATGCTAATTAGGGCCCTCAATCGCTGACGTCGAGCCCTCCCTTCATGAGGAGGGAATAGTCATCGGCCGTCAACTTATCTTGAAGCGATGTGTGCCTTGACCCATCCTTAATTCCCAAGGCAATACTGCCTCGTGACCATATACCAACTGATAAGGAGATATCTTAGTGGCCCCGTGGCAAGCCATCCTATAAGCCCATAGAGATTCAGTTAAAGACATGTGCCACTTCTTGGGTTGTTCCTCTATCTTCCTCTTGATCAACTTGATTATCCCCTTATTGGATGATTCGTCCTGGCCGTTGGCTTGAGCATAGTACGGAGAAGAATTCAACAATTTAATCCCCATATCGGCGGTGAATTCTTCAAACTCCCCTGAGGTGAACATCGTTCCTTGATCAGTTGTGATAGTTTGAGGGATGCCGAACCGATAAACAATGTGGTTCTTCACGAAATCGATCATATCGGCCGATGTCACGGTCTTCAACGGAACTGCTTCCACCCATTTGGTAAAATAATCAGTGGCTACTAATATAAACTTGTGCCCTTTGCTTGATGGAGGGTAAATCTGTCCGATGAGATCTATTCCACAACCTCCAAACGGCTATGGTTTGATTATCGGATTCATAGCCGAGGCTGGCACGCGCTGCACATTACCAAACTTCTGACAGTCTTGACAACCTTTATAATATCTAAAACAATCTTCGAGAATCGTCGGCCAATAATACCCGTTGTTTCTGATCATCCACTTCATCTTGTGAGCCGATTGATGAGCTCTGCACACGCCTTCGTGGATTTCTCCCATCAGGACCTTTGCTTCTTCCGTTCCTAGGCATTTGAGAAGAACCCCAAAAATCATCCGGTAAAACAAATCGTCTTCGAGCAATACATATTTTGTAGCCTGAAAACTCACTCGCCAATCCACTTTCTGGGATGGATCTTTCAAGTAATCGGCAATCTCCTTTCGCCAATCGTCGGCCGCAAGTTCCAGAATCATGGCCCCTTGAATTGGCCGGTACCCGGACGCGTGTTGGGCAAGTCTATTGGCCACTTCATTGTAATTTCTGGGAATGTGCCCAATAACCGCAGACTTGAATTCCTTTAACAGCTGGAGGCAATCTTCGTAGTAAATCCTTAAGATATCATCTTTGCATTTAGATCTCCCCGTTAATTGATCTACAATGAGCATGGAATCTCCAAAAATTTCAACCGCATCAGTTTTGACTTCCCTTAACAATTGGATACCTTTTAGGACGGCTCGGTATTCCGCTTGGTTGTTGGTCGCGGATGCCTCTATCGGTAGAGAGAAATCATAGCTTGCCCCCCGAGGCGATACAAGAACGATGCCGATTCCCGATCCGGCTCCACACGAGGAACCATCGAAGTATAGAGCCCATGGAACTGGTTCAACGACAGCAATTTCCGGTCCACAATGCTGAGCCACGAAATCGGCCATGACTTGACCCTTGACAGCCTTGGCAGATTCGTACCTTAGGTCAAACTCTGACAGAGCCAGGATCCACTTTCCAATCCGTCATTTCAAAATTGGCAGTGATAGCATATAGTGCCTGAGCTTGGTACACGAGAAATATAGACACAGGCACAACCGTTCCACCGGGGAATACCTCGTTTCGGCGTCCAGGAGTCTTCTGCTGACATAATATACCACCTGTTCTTTCCCTTTGAACTCCTGTGCCAGCGCCGATCCGATAGCCCGCTCGTCGGCCGATAAGTATAGTTTGAACGGCTTGTCAGTCTGTGGCGGGACTAATACAGGTGGTGAAATTAGATATTGCTTGATATCTTCTAACGCTTTGCGTTGTTCTTCTCCCCACACAAATTCCTGATCGGGCTTCAATTTCAGCAAAGTAGTGAAAGCTTGAATACGCCCGGACAAGTTGGATATGAATCTTCTGATAAAGTTGACCTTGCCGATTAGGGACTGCAACTCAGTTTTATTCTGCGGGGCCGCAACCTTATTGATGGCAGCTATGGTCTTCCGGTTGACTTCTATCCCGCGCTCATGGACCATGAATCCTAAGAATTGCCCGGCCGACACACCGAATGCACACTTGTTCGGGTTCATTTTCAACCCATGCTTCCTTGTGCACTCCAACACCTCTTGTAAATCGGCAAGATGTTCCTGATGACCTTTTGACTTGACTACAACATCGTCGATGTAGATTTCTACTGATACACCAATAAGCTTGTGAAAGATATAATTCATAGCCCGTTGGTATGTAGTGCCGGCGTTCTTCAATCCAGAGGTCATTACCACCCACTCGAATAAACCGAGGTGGCCCGGACACCTGAAAGCCGTTTTTAAAATATCTTCTTCGGCCATTCATATTTGATTGTACCCAGCATTACCGTCCATGAAACTAATCACTTTATGTCCTGCGGCAGCATCTATCAAAACATCGGCTGTCAGCATCAGATACCCGTCCATTGGTGTAGCCTGATTTAGGTTCCTGAAGTCGATGCATACGCGCAGCTTTCCGTTTTTCTTGTATACGGGTACAATATTAGAAATCCATTCGGCGTAACGGCACTGCCGAATAAATCTTGCTTCAATCAATCTTGTGATTTCGGCCTTTATATCAGGTAGAATTTTAGGGTTGCATCGTCGTGCAGGCTGCTGATATGGCCAATACCCTGGTTTTATAGGCAACCGGTGTTTGACAATGGACCAGTCTAGACCAGGCATCTCATGGTGTTCCCAAGCAAAGCAATCTTTGAATTCTTTTAATAAACTTATCAATCTACATTTGTAGTCGAGATCCAAGCTAGCACTAATATATGTCGGCCTTGGCTTGCTACCATCTCCTAAATCCACCATCTCCAATGAATCAGCCACCGTAAATCCATGCCCAAGCTTCCCGTCTTCTCGGATGAACTCATCCATCTAATCTGAATCTTCAGAGTCGACTGCTTGAATCGGCTGTAGGCCAAAATCGGACACTTTCAGGAAATCAGTGTCCCAAGTCCTACCGGATATACACTTGATGTGTTCGCAGCTCCACTGTTGTGTATCGGCCGCCGCAACACTGTAGGCGGAATCAGCGGTGACTATCTCGGTATTGTCGCCGATCCACTGTACGAGGCATTGGTGCATTTTAGACGGGATGCAGCAATTCGCGTGTATCCAATCGTGACCGAGAAACATGTTGTAGGACCCCTTGCCATTAATAATAAAGAAGGTAGTGGGAAGGGTCTTACTGCCGATGGTGAGGTCGACGCGGAGCGCTCCGCGGGCAGGAGACACGTTGCCTTCGAAGTCTTGGAGCATCATGTCCATCCTGGTCAGATCTTCATCGGTTTTGCCCAACTTACGGAACATGGCATATGGCATGATATTGACTGCAGCGCCTCCGTCCACTAGTAGCCTAGTAACAGGTCGTCCGTTAACGTGTCCTTTAAGGAATAGAGCCTTGAGATGTTGCCGTTTTTCGTCTTCCGGTTTCTCAAAAGTGGCTGTCATTGGCTCCAAAACCAATTGTGCCATCTGCTCCTCCATCCTTGTCGCGTTGTCTCGATCGGCGGGTGCCATGAACTCCATCGGCAAGATGAACACCATGTTGACATCAGATGCCGATTCTTGATTGTTGCCGTCCTCATTGTTGTTTCTTTTGGGGCGCCAGACTCAAGACCTATCGTTTTTCTTATCCGCCACCTACCTCTGCTCTTCCTCTTGTTGTTCCCATTGGCGCAGACATTGGATCCTTCGTTTTTGAGATTTGGACAGTCCATCAGGGCACCATCTGGGGTTCACTGGTTTGGCCGGTGGTTTGGCGTGCTCCCAGTCTGGTTCCCTTCCTAGGGGGTTCTCATCTGACACCCTAGCATCGGCCATTTCTTCTAGTCGATTGTGTACACTGGTTCTGCCCCCCAGTCGCTTCTTCTGGTTGATCCTGCCCCTCGACCGGTCATACCGGTCAACTCTGCCCCCAGCCTCGAGACCTGTCGTTTTTCTTATCCACCATCTGCCTCTTCTCTTCCTCTTGTTGTTCCCATTGGCGCAGATGTTGGATCCTTCCTTTTTGGGATTTGGACAGTCCATTAGGGCACCACCTGGGGTTCACCAGTTGAGCCGGCGGTTTGGCACGCTCCTAGTCTGGTTCCCGTCCTAGGGGGTTCTCATCTTACATCCTAGCGTCGGCCATTTCTTCTAGCCGATGGTGTGTGCTGGCTCTGCCCCCCAGTCGCTTGTGCTGGTCGATTTTGCCCCCCGACCGATCATACTGTTCGAGCCTGCCCCTTGGCCGATCATACCGGTCAACTCTGCCCTCCAGCCGATCATGCACTGAAAGGTGCCGACCCTCTTGTTCGCGCCAGTTTCTGCTGATCGGCTTTGATCCTCTGTCTCTGGAGCGCGATCTATTGAGCGGGCGATCGTTGCGATTTGATCCACTGCACTCAGGGCAATTATCAGCTGATGGCAATCTGAGGTCATTTTCCCAGCAATGGATGAAGAACGGACATCGCCAATGCTCTTCATGTCGGCGTATCATCTCTTCGCGGTGTCTCGATCTTTCCTACTGCCGCTGATATTTGCTGAGTAAGAATTGGGAAGTGATAGGTCTACGTGATCGTTATGATCCTTCGCCCTCGTCTTCAACCCGTGTTTTCCCTTTGACATCGTCCACCGTAACCTGCTTCCTGGGGTCCACGGCGCTGCTTCTCTTAGCCGATTCCGATGTTAGCACCTTGGTTTGAAGCGAATTTTTTCCCGTGTCAACCATGTTAGCAGGGAAAGGATGCTGATCAATTTTCATCGGCTTTGCTGGCTTCGCCGGGACTTCAAATTTAAGTCTGCCTTGCTCAATGGCCGATTGTATTTGCTGACGGAAGATTTTGCACTCATTTGTGTCGTGAGTCGTAGCATTGAGCCACTTGCAATATCTCATCTTTTTGAGTTGATCGGCCGAGGGAATGGTGTGGTAAGGTGAGAGCTTGATCTGCCCCTCTTGGAGAAGTAAGTCGAAGATTTTATCGGCCTTTGACGTGTCAAAGCCGAACGCCTATGGTTCTTTCTTCCCGGAAGGGCACGATATCGGCTTCTTCCCTTTGACCCATTCTGCTAGGCCGATTTCCTCTTCTTCTTTAGATTCAGACCCTTCTAAATATGCCACTTTTTTTTGGAAATTCATCCGCTGATCAAACGGACGTACATCTTGACCGGCCAATCGATGAACGATCTGACTTAAACTTTCAAACTCTTGTGAGGCGTACCTCTCCTTGATATGTGGCAGGAGACCTTGGAAGGCGATGTCGGCCAACTGAGCGTCGGTCAGGGCTAGGGTATAGCATTTGTTTCTGACCTCTCTGAACCTCTGTACGTAATTAGTTACTGGTTCGTCGCTCCTTTGCCTAAGGCTGGTCAGATCTGAAAGCTTCATCTCGTGGACTCCCGCGTAATAGTACTTATGGAATTGCATTTCCAGATCGGCCCAAGTAACGATGGAGTTGGGTGGTAGGGTAGTGAACCACTGGAAGGCTGACCCAGATAGAGATGACGAGAACAGACGCACCCGCAGAGCATCTTGTGTGGCGGCCTCCCCGCACTAGATGATGAATCTATTTATGTGCTCCACAGTTGAGGTGTCATCCAGCCCCGAAAATTTGGTGAAGTCAGGAACTTTGTACCGATGGGGAAACGGCAGTAGATCGTAGGCGGGTGGGTATGGCGTTTTGTACGTATAGGTTTGTACTTTCGGCTTTAACCTGAATTGGTCTTGAATTACCTCTGCTATCCTTGCTGTCCAATCCCCTTGCTGCTGATGAACAACTGGTCGGGGCATCAGCACATGTTGGTGGATCGGTGGCGGGACGGCCGGGTGATGGATGAAAGCGTGTGGCGGATTTTGCTGCAACGTGGCCGGCTGAGCAGTTGACAGCTGGTGGCGTAGCGAATCTGCCGCCCCATCGTACAACATCATCGCGCCGCGCTTCTGAGTGTTTCTGCGGTATCTGCCCCCCTGCCGATTTCTGACGTGGCCGGTTGATACTGAGGGTCCGTCGGCCGGACAACCGAATGGAACAGTGTCTCGATAGGAGAGCTCCCATGACCGATTAATTGATCCGAAAAAGCCGCCATTGCTGGTGCCCCCCAAGGTACTGAGTTTGAGGGCAGTGATTGCACGGAAGCAATCTGGACATGCTGAAGCGGCGCTTGTGATCGAAAGCATGGTGCACCGTTATATCCTGGAGGCATTGAAGGCAATGAAGTGTTGTATCCTTCGTGTTGCGTCGATATCGACTGAGGAGCCGAGTGAGACGTGCCTGGTAAGCTTCTGGCTGGAGCTACAATAGGTGGGGCGTATGCTGGCCCCTGATATCACTGAGCTACTCCGCTGACCAAAGAACTGATGATGGCTTTGTATACCGTGTTGGTCATTACTGAGGATTGGTCGATGAAAGCCTGATAAACGAACTGTTGAATCATATCGGACATCTTGCCCGAGTCCTCAGCGACGGTGATCTGGCGGGGAATTTGAAGAGGAGCTTTCTTGACGGTCTCCCCGCTTCTGGTACGACTGAAAGATTGCAGATATAAATTCTTGTAGTCCTCCAGATGTCTTGGTAGTTCTTCTTTCTGGTCATCCTTGAGATCTGCCTCTGTAACCTCAATGATGTTGTTCTCAGAGATTTCGGTAGTCTTTGACACGTTGGATGTTGAGGTGGTCCCACCAGGCGTGCCAAAAGTGTGTTGACGCTAAAAATTGGCCGGGAATCGACCGATGACCTTCAGCGTCGGACACACGACCCGGGAGAATCTGCTTAACTCCTGTTCGGGTGATTGCCCTGGTGCGGTTCGCGCGGCGTGCCAGTCAATCTGACCTGTTGATTGACAAGGAAATAAACGTATTAAATTCCGGGGTTCCGATCGGCTAAAGTTTCGATCTGTCCCGAAAAGCGTATCAGTGAATCGGCCGATTTGCTATGAAGATGACCGGCTATGGACCAGCCGATAATCACGTAACGATTGCGAAGAAACTACTGGAGTAGCTTAAACAATTGTTACAGATGCAACACTTGAAATAGATCTAATCGGCTATAAGATGGTAAACAAGAAGAAATAATGATGAAGCCGACAGTTCGATCTCAAGCTGGATATCTGGTGATAAAACTAGAACAATAGGTAAAACCTATAATTCTAGTAAATATCGATAACTGGTGAATAAACCTAAATGAAACAACTGCGATGTGCCCGAAGTTAAAGCTTAGATGTTATTCGATAAACGGAACCTACCAATTGGCCGGAGATCGTGTCGATGCAGTCCTGCCAATCCGTACGAACTCGTGAAAGAAAAAGAAGTATTGGCGAAGTCGCCGACTTGAAAGTAAAGTACAATGAAAAAGTAGATTGTTTGTGTTGATTGATGTATATCTATTACAAAGCCCTGACTGCTCCTATTTATACCCTAGGACTGAGACTCCTGATCTATTACGATCCGATACAAACTTGATTTAAATAAAACTACTATATCTATAAGATTTTCCTAAAGGAAATGGGCTCCTGCAGAATCTTTTGCCGCCATCTCCTAGTCCAAAACGGACTCCTTCCACTACTCCTCGACCGAGTCGGCGTCATTCTTTGACCAACGTCAGGTCATCTTTGACTGGGATCCTCTGTTGGGATTCCATTGGCTTCATCCCCTATCTTTTGGCGCAAGCCCATATTGGCCCAAACGCTCTAGCCTTTCAATCGGCCGACCCTTACCAACTTCATTCGCCAATCGCACGAAACGCTGCAACACCAATCGGCTGATTCCTAACTGTAGCGTCAATCGGCCGATTCCCAACTATAACCTTTAAACCTGCCGCATCGGCCAATCTCTTCCTCTCCTGACGCCAATTCAACACGTGTCTGGCGTCAACAGTAGCTGATCCCGCAAAGAAGTCAAAGCATGTTGTTGTCCCTGGAAAACAAGATATCATAGGACTTGATGGTATCGAAGAATATAATCAAGACGATGAAATGAACTTCTTCACAGACCAACCATAGAAGATGAGAATTATCGAAGCAACAACAAGAAAAGATGACAAGTCATGGGCACGCAAAGATGAAGAATCAAGAATTGTTACCGCTTAAATATGTAGCTAGCATATTATTTTCGAGTTCATGTAATCTCTCTAATGTATCGATCATCCATGTATTCTGAATGAATTTTATATATGGGATGTAATGACGAATTTCATAGTTGAAAGAGTGGAGAAGATTTGTTTTTTAAGTACATCATACCCACACACACTCTAAAATAAGATATCATTCTATATACACTGAAAGATTCTTTCCAATTTTTTCCTAGTTCAGGGCACAATAGCCCTAGGGTAAAAATTTCACCTTTTTTAATGTTATTTGCTATATTTTTTGAATTAATTGATTTGAGGAAAAGAATTGAAAAATATTTTCAGGGGCGGGATAAGGATGTGCTTAGTACAACAAAGAGGGATAAGGATGTGCTTAGTACAGCCATTGGGTCCAAAGAGCATGACGGGCGCAATAGAGGCATGTCCTCTAAGTTGACCATCAAGGATGGGTTCCAGGCGGATTGGGCTAGCTACAGGAGCCATGACCGCTACAAGGAAGAAATGGAAGAAGCGGCGAAGAATGCAATAGAAGCTAGGTTTAAGGATTTTTTCCTAGCACAATTGGCGGAGCAGCAGCAGTCTAGGCTATTATGGATTAACCCGTCGAAAGAGATGGGGCAACAACAGATGGTGATGATAACCCCTCCAGTGGTCCAGGCGAATACGGCATGTGCTCAGAGCAGTGTCGCCTCTACCACAACACAACCATACCCGGTAGATTGTATATCCGTTAGTACCCTCTGCTTGTTGCTCTATCCGGTTGGCAGTGCTGGAAAGACGAAGGAAGTTGCCAAGGCCCTAGTGGAACCAGGTGGGGGTTCATTTGAGGGAAATCCGATCCCACCTCTATATGCATGCGTAAAAGTGCAACATCTCCTCAAATCAAGCTACGTGGATCATGAAATAGACATTCCCATTGCGGATGGGAAGAATTACCTTGGATCTCGATTTACCCTGGCGAACCAGGGGTGGCTCCCCTCTGTAAAAGCCGGCGCACAGCACCTCAACCCCTTGCTCCAAACCGAGCTGCAGCTGAGTGCCCTCGGAATTCTTTCTCTCCCTGTCTTAATGCTCCAATTTTTGTTCTAGCTGCATAAGAAAAGAAAAAAATATTTTCCCTTTTGCTTTTCTCCATTTGCATCTCGTGTTACCTTCTGTTGTCGCTTCAAGAACGTGTTTGTGGTGGTACTACAACCCCGCAAGAATGATTTTGTGGTGCATTCTCACCCACAAGAATGATTTTGTGGAGTGTTATCGCCCACAAGAACGATTTTGTGGAGTGTTATCACCCACATGAACGATTTGTTGTGGAGGCAATCAAGCCCCACAAGGACTACTGACTCTCGAATGGCTAACCATTTTCGCTAACTCTCACATAACCCACTTCGAGTTTGTTTGTGTGTCACTTTTTGCTCTTAACTGCAGGTATGAAGGGCATCGGCAGGAAGGTTGTGGGCTCGATCAAGAGGGTGACCGGCTCGAAGTCGGGCCGCTCTCATGGTGGCTCCAGCTCGCACCAAACCAGCAGCCACGTGCCGAGCCCCATGAGAGCAACTAGATGGTGACGATAACCCCTCTAGTGCTCCTGGCGAATGCGGCATGTGCTCAGAGCAGTGTCACCTCTACCACAACAAAACCATACCCGGTAGATTGTATATCCATTAGTACCCTCTGCTTGTTGCTCTATCCGGTTGGCAGTGCTGGGAAGATGAAGGAAGTTGCCAAGGCCCTAGTGGAACCGGGTGGGGGTTCATTTGAGGGAAATCCGATCCCACCTCTATATGCATGCGTAAAAGTGGAACATCTCCTCAAATCAAGCTACGTGGATCATGAAATAGACATTCCCATTGCGGATGGGAAGAATTACCTTGGAGAATGCCTTGGCAGTACCATCCTATGGCATAAACAATATATCATACTGGTAGGTCCACCGCCTCCATCCCAAGCTTAAGTTGATCATCCCTCATCATCAGCTGCACAGCAAAAGGGGGCAGCACCGGAGCATACACTAGAAGCTCAAGCATCACTACCACAAGAGGGGGCATCACCGGAGCATACACTACAAGCTCCAGCATCATTACCACAAGACCATTCGCCACCAGCTCCGCCATCACCACCGCCTGCAGCATCACCACCGCCTCCAGCATCACCACTGCCTCCTACATCACCACCACGAGAGCACACCGTTCACGCTCGCTACGACCAAAAATGAGCGTCAATTTGGTCACAAAATAGGGATGAACTTGCATTTCTTATACACATTCTACTAATAAATGCATACATTCCACACGCCCTTGGAGATTTTAAGATTGCAGGATTTCAGCTAAAAACAAAGGAAAAAGACACCTGTTTGATCCAAGGAAAAGAGCCTCAACCAATCATACGTTGCCACATACGCATCACATGGATTGGAGGGCCCACAACTAAGGGAAACCGACTTAATTCCACGCCTATTATCAACCGGAGGAGTGAGGGCCCTGGACAGCGACTTAGAAGAAAACCAGGCAGGTTGGAGCCCAGCCAGGTTCGGCCGAACCAGCTAGGACTCCAGCGGACTTAAGCCTCCATGTGGCGCCTCCACAAGTCTCGTCAAGGTCGGTTTCAAGTGCACCAAGCTATTTCCACGGGCAAGAGCTGCACTTCCAAGCCTATAAATACAAGAGGGTGTCCTTCTAAATGAAACACACCAAGATGTAGCCTCTCCTCCTTTGTAAAGCTTTCTAGGGTAGTGGAGTGTAGGTGAAGAGTAGTTCTTCAAGGTCTTCTAGTCTTCATGAAGAGTTTGGTATGGTCTTGTATGTCTCTCTTTATGTAATGGTTTGGAGTTTGGTAATAAAGTTTATTTCCTTATCTTAGCTTGCCCTTTGGTTCATATGCTCATGTTTAGTGTGTGATACTTCCATAGTCTTGCTTGTGGCACGTATCTTGCATGTTTAGACGTGGTAACACATCTAGGCCACGACAACGGTTTCATCTCCCCTAGTCGGGGTGTTCTATGTCTGAGCGTAAGGCTAAAATGATAATCGTTAACGCATACGTGGTGTTTGGGTTAATGATTATGTTTGAATGCGGCGCTACCCCATGGTTATATGAGGTAGGCGGCAGGTAGTGACAACCCTGTACGTCAAGCGTAACCCTCCCCGTTCGGGTAGTTGCAGTAGGAGATCCATAAAGTAGCCGAGTGCCAGTCTTGTGCAGTTCTCCCAGTAGTGCCTAGGAGCCTAAAGCCCGATCCTAAACATGTGTATGTGTATGTTTTCACAAGTATGTTCTATGCTTTCTTAGATAGGAGATATCCTTTGTATGCCCTTGAATGCTTCCCTCTACCTTGCTCTCATCCTAGTTATCCCTTTCTAAGGATGGTTTATCTTGTGTCACACTACCTCTCAATCATATTATCAATTATCTCTATCTAGATACTGGATATCTAACCATGACATTCTCCCGAGCTTGATAAATACTTTAAACCACCGCCTTCCCTTCGGAAATATAAATACGGCCCCGTACTCATGGGTAAAATGCTACAACGGCATTCCGTGTGCTTGTAGATCCTTCTGTAATGTAAAAAATACCACATGGCGGTTCTGGTGTTGTTGCTGGCAATGGGATTAATACCCTTGTTCCAACAAACACCAACAAACATTTTTGGCGCCGTTGCCGGGGAAGGCACAAGTTTAAAAGATTTATTAAAGTTCTAAATTTTATCCATGGTTGATAGCCAATGTCTAGTAGGACAACCTTGTTGTTTTCTCTTTATGTGAAGACAGGGTAGTGTTTGATTGATTTTAATTCGCCAGAAAATCCATGATGAACCCACGCCGACTTCAATAAAAGCATGATATGTCATCATTATTTTGAGGAAGTTCAATGTTGACGCTCGCTACGGATCAATTTTGTGCGTCAATTTGAACCAAAAATTGGGATGACTAGCATACTTTACCTGCATATTTACCCCGCATAATATCATTTCCACATTCCCCTTGGAGATTTTGCAATATAGGGATTTGGGCAAGAAATGCAGGTAAAACAAGCTCCAGGATCCAAGACACAAAATGCTAAACGATTGGAGCGCGTCAACCAACAAAGAGTAGGTGTTTAATTACCAAACTCCATATGTGTTGGTGGATATGTGTATGCAGCTCAAGCACAGGAGGAAACACACTTCAAGAGCAAGGCAACACACTTCAATCCAAGGGAACACCTCTCTGGCCAATCAGGTGCAAGCACGCGGATCCATGGGTCCGCATGCAACACCAAACCGACTCAATCACGCGTGACTCACCTGGAACCGCCTTAAGGGCCTACTGATGAGGATATGACATCCATGCATATGTCCATGATTGGTGCATGGAGTTGAGAAGGAGGAGTCCAGTAAGGGTTTCCAAGTCAAAAAGGAGGCCCGAGGCTAGTTCAATTCGAGTCACCAAGGTGGAGGCCCAAAACAACTCAAGTTCGAGTCCACCTCGGAGTCCAGGAGCAGCATGCACCAAAAATGACGCCTAGGTCACATACGGAGTTGGTTTTGAACGTTCATTATATGAATGGAAAGATAATTTCAAGGAGCTTCCAATGAAACCAGTTTCAGGTTCAAATTGATTAGGAATAGACAGGAATCGTTGAAACAATGGGACATCCAGAATCTGTCACGTGCTGCGACTCCATCTGTTGGGTTGTTGGCCTGTGTATCGTGTTGGGGTCCATTATGAACGTGGCTAGGGGGTTATGCACGCCCCAACCCTCATATAATCAGTAGCCGCCACCACATTAGGGTTAGCGTTTTGTTGAATTTTAGTTTTCCATTGAGAAACAGACATCGATCATTGTAACTGTGATGTCGAGTCCTTTTGCTGTAAATCAGGACCCTCATTCTTGTTCTTCACCACTGTGGCGATAAGTACTTTTGTTATTAGAGCTTGAAGCCCATCTTGTTGTTCACTTCATATTCATTTGCAATTTCAGATTGTGAGTTTACCCTCTCTTGCTTGTGTTCTTCGATTCGCTTGCAGGGAAAGCCTTCTTGACGAGGTCAATCAAGTTGTGCTTGGTTGATAACCAACGGAGCAGCGGTGTAACAGTTGCAGGGTTCGAATCGTGTCTGATTTGAAGCCGTATCACCAACGTTGAGACTCCACCAATTGAATTTATCAATACTTATCGGAAGATTGGACAGTGTTACATAACCCACATACCAGTCTCCTGGCCAAAGACGGTGGCTAGGGGTCAGCCAAACCAATGGTTTGGCCGAACTACCAGTGGGCCCCCTCTCCTCCAGCTTCCATGTGGCAACCTCTAGTGCACTCTAGAAGTCGGTTCTGCAAGGCTCCACGAGATTGCCGACCGGGATGCCCCTCACTCACCCCTATAAATATGAGCGGAGGGGCTACTAAATGAGACACACCATTCCATTCTCTCCACTCTCACTCTTGGAGTTTGGGGGCTCTCCTTGAAGGCTTAGTTCTGCTTAGGTAGAGCTTAGGAGTTAGGGAGAGAGTGAGAGGGAGTCAGGGAGGTGTCAGGGTTGTTGGCCTCCGACGTTCTTCTCTAGCTTGTACCTCGACAGATGCTTATCAATCATAGTAAATGTTCGTGACCTCTTTTGTGCTTTAGTTTCTTATTTAAGTTTAGAGCTAGTTTCCCCTAGTTATTTGCTGGATCAATAGTTCACTAATATAGTTGATGCCTCTAGAATAAGTACGATTCTAGAGTTAGTAAAGGACGATATAGGCGTGGTGTCTAGATCAGATCTTACATGTTGGTCGTGGTATATCCCATGGTTAGATGAGGTAGGTAGCAGGTGGTGACAACCTTGTCTATCCAGCGTAACCCTCCCCGTTCGGGTATATCCCAGTGCCGTATTATTGGAACTCAGTAGGTTAACACCTGTGGGAAGCCAGTAACCCGACACGAGCAACTAGGATAGTTCTATCTTACCTTTGATTCTTAGCCTTAGGAATCCTCTCTACTCCTTACCTCTAATTGGTGCGGTGTCCTTGAACAAACCTGAACCTTAGAGAATATACACATGTTCCTCAGTGGATACGATACTCTTGGAATACTCCTGGGTGAAAGCTACAACGGTATTCATGCCTTCCGGATTTATTCCGTGACGCTAGGAAATGTCAACATTCAAGTCTCGACAATTGATTCAATCACGATTGCACCATCAAGCTTCAACGAAAGGATCTTGGTTTTTATTCGGACTTCATTTCCACTACTGTTGACTGATCACCACCGGCAGAGGAGATCAATTAGATTAAACGATCAAGTCACATCATCATGGTGCAACAAATCCAAGGAGTAGAATTTAATTCACTTCTCAGGGTCGCCGGTACGGGATGATCACACATCAAAAATAATTCTTGATTCTAATCGAGAAAAGCGAGAAGATATCCCCGAAGGCCTAGGAACACCGCTGCAAGGTAAAATTCATCGAAGACATAAAATCAAGCGGTACCACAGAAAATTTCTCATCGAAGGTAAAGTTAAAATCTCAATTCAATAATTCAATTTGATGGAAATAAAAGTCTCGCTTCAAAGACTAAAAATCTTCGAACCCTTGCTGATAGGCAAATCGGTAGTTATCTCATATTTGATTTCACCCATTGCATGTTTGAATTTTCAGATTTCTGATTTGATATTTGCGTGAGCATTTGCATAATTTTGCATTCAACCCCTTGCATATTTGAATTCCTCAACTTTCGCATTTGCATCCTGTTGACGCCAGATTTTGACACGTATTGAATCGGCGTCAGGAGGAGAAGGTTGGCCGATGAAGCGGATCTGAAAGCTACAGTAAGGAATCGGCCGATCGGGGTAACAGTTGAAAATCGGCCGATTGGTGGCGCAGCCTATGCCAACAGGATAGGATTATTCCAGAAGATCCTAGTCAAAAGCTGGTCAACACGGCATGCTAAGTCGGCCGGAAAGCGATTGAAGAGGTCCTGATTGGATTAGGAAACGGCGGCGGAAGATTCTGCGGGAGTCCGTTTCCTTTTTAAAGTTATTATAGATATAGTAGTTTTCCTATTTTAAATAAGGTTGTAACAAGTCGTAATCGACCAGGAGTCCTAGTTTCAGGGTATAAATAGGAGTCGCTAGGGTTTTGCAAAAAACAACCAAATCAATCAACAAAATACTTCTACTTTTTACCAATACTTTACTTTTCAAGTCGGCGACATCGCCAATATTTTCTTCTTCTACGAGTTCGTACGGATTGGCAGGGCTCCATCAACCTGATCTCCGGCCAATTGGTAGGTTCCGCTTATCGAGTAATATCCGAGCTTTAACTACGGGCGCATCGCTGTGGTTTCGTTTGGATTTATTCACAAGTTATCGATATTTACTGGAATTGCATGTTTTACCTGTTATTCTAGTATTATCACCAGTTATACAGCTTGAGATCAGGGTAATCGGCTTCTTCATTATTCTCCCTCGATTCATCGCCGTATAGCCGATTAGATCTGTTTCAAGTGTTGCTTCTATAGTAATTGTTTAGATTGCTCCAGCAGTCCTCTTTACAATTACTATACGATCATCGGCTGACCCATAGCCGATTATCTCTACAGCAAATCGGCCGATTTACCGCCGACGCGCTCCTCAGGACAGATCGGAAATCCAGCCGATTGACGTGCCTGGAGTTTAATACTCTATTTCCTTGTCAATCAACAGGTCAGATTGACTGGCACGTCGCGCGAACCGCACCAGGGCGATAACCCGAACAGGAGCTAAGCAGATTCTCCCGGGTCGTGTGTCCGACGCTGAAGACCCATCGGCCGATTCCTACCCGGCCGATTTTAGCGCCAACACACTTTTGGCACGCCCGGTGGGACAATCCAAGACCTGATATGTCGAACAACGCAAAAATCTCTGACAGCAACATCATTGGGGTCACAGAAGCTGATCCCAAGGATGACCAGAGGGAGGAATTGGCCAAACATCTAGAAGATTACAAGAAGATATACCTCCAGTCGTTCAGTCGTACCAGAAGCGGGGAAGCAGTTAAGAAAGCTCCCATTCCAGCACCTCGCCACATCACCATTGCTGAAGACTCGGGCAAGATGTCAGAGATGATTCAACAGTCCGTGTATCAAGCGTTCATTGACCAATCCTCGGTGATGAGCAACACGGTGTACAACGCCGTCGTCAACTCTCTGGCCAGCGGAGCCGTTCAAGGTTATTAGGGACCGGCATATGCCCCTCCAACTACCTTGCCGGCCAGAAGCTTACCGTATACATCCCAATCGGCTTCTCAGCCGATATTGACGCAGTGCGAAGGATACAGCTCTCCACCACTTCCGGCGTCTCCAAGATACAGCGGTGCACCATGTCTCCCATCGCGAGCGCCGCTTCAACCCGTTCAAATGGCTTCTATGCAAACACTGCCTACGAGCTCAGTGCCTTGGGGGGCATCAGCCACGACGTATTTCCCCGAGCCAGCGAACCGGCATGGCACTTATCCGTTTCAGGTGCCGTACCAATCGGCCGCCCGGCCGGTGGTCTCTCAGTACCAGCCGATTTTACCAGAAATCGGGAGGGGGGCAAGCACTGTGGAGGCATTCAGAGGCATGGTGCCAGCAACGACGTACGAAGGGGGTGCGGACGCGTTTCGCCAGCAGTTATCGGACGCTCAGCAAACTTCGCCGATTCATCACCTGGCCGAACCAGCCCTTCAACACGTGCCCGCGCCGCGAACAACTGTTCATCAGCAGCAGGTGGATTGGACGGCAAGAATAGCAGAAGTAATCCAAGATCAGTTTGGGCTGAAGCCGAAAGTTCAAACTTATACTTACAAGACGCCGTATCCATCGGCCTATGACTCGTTGTCGTTCCCACACCGCTACAAGGTTCCTGATTTCACCAAGTTCTCAGGGACGGATGACACATCCACTGTGGAACACATCAATAGATTCATCATCCAGTGCGGTGAAGCTGCCACACAAGATGCTCTGAGGGTACGGTTATTTTCATCATCTCTATCCGGATCGGCCTTCCAGTGGTTCACCACTTTACCGCCAAATTCTATCGTCACGTGGGCCGATCTGGAGAAACAATTCCACAAGTACTTCTATGCAGGAGTACACGAGATGAAGATTTCGGATCTAACCAGCCTCAGGCAGAGGAACGATGAGCCGGTGACAGGGTATATACAGAGATTTAGGGAAATGAAAAACAAGTGCTACAGCCTGGCTCTGACCGATGCACAGGTGGCCGATATCGCTTTCCAGGGCCTCTTACCGCAAATCAGAGAGAGATATGCCACCCAAGAGTTTGAAAGCCTGAGTCAAATCGTCCACCGATTGTCAGGGCAGGAGGTCCGACCGTTTGAACAGCGGAGGAGCTTCCAGAAGAAAGTGGCGTACTTGGAGGGATCTGAATCTGACACAGAGGAAGAAATCGGCCTGGCGGAATGGGTAAAAGGGAAAAAACCAATATCCTGCCCCTTTGGCAAGAAGGAGCCAGAGACATTCGGCTTTGATACGACCAAGGCCGACAAAATTTTTGATCTACTGCTTCAGGAGGGACAGATTAAGCTGTCGCAACATCACACCATCCCTACGGCCGATCAGCTGAAGAAGATGAAATACTGCAAGTGGCACAACGCTACTTCTCATGACACCAATGAATGTAAAGTCTTCCGTCAGCAGATACAATCGGCCATTGAACAGGGGCGGCTCAGATTTGAGACTCCAACCAAAACGGCAATGCCGATGAAGATAGACCAGCACCCCTTCCCGGCCAACACGGTCAACGCTGGAGAAGAATCAAGTCAAACTAGGGTGCTGACGTCAGAATCGGCGAGAAAAGACGGCGTTGTCGATCTCAGGAGGCAGATCACGACGGAAGAAATCAGAAGGAATAGGCGAGGGCTAGAACGACCACACAGGCCTGTTACCTCCCAATTTCTACTAAGTAAATATCGGCGGCAGCAAGAACAAGCGCAACACCAGGAAGAGATGATACGCCGGCGCGAAGATCACTGGCAGTGTCCCTTCTTCATCCACTGCTGGGAGAACGATATCAGATTGCCCTCTGCCGATAACTGTCCGGAGTGCAACGGATCAAACCGCAACGATCGCCCGAAGCCACACTCTAGGGACAGAGGATCAGAGCCGATCAACAGAAATCGGCGCGAAGAACGGCGCGTTTCGGTGCATGATCGGCTGGGGGGCAGAGTTGACCAGTACGGCAGGTCAAAAACCAAGATCGGCCAGCAAGATGGACTGGGGGGCAGGATCAGCGTACACAATCGGCTGGAAGAAATGGCCGATGATAGGGTGTCAGACGAAGACCCCCTAGGTAGGGAACCAGACTGGGAACACGCCAGATCATCGGCCAAACCAGTGAATCCCACGTGGTGTCCCGATGGCTTATCCAGATCCCAAAAGCGAAGGATCCAACGCCTACGCCAGTTTGAGCATCGAGAAGAAGAACAAAAACAGGTGCCAGAGAGAAGGAATGTGAAATCTCGAATTTGGCGCCCAAAGAAAAATGATCAGGAAGCAAACAGCCAAGAATCGGCGGCCGAAATCGATATGGTTTTCGTACTGCCGATGGAGTTCATGGCGCCAAGCGATCGGGACAAAGTGACAAATACAGAGGAAGAGCAAATGGCACAACTGGTATTAGAGCCGATGACGGCTATGTTTGAGAAGCCAGAAGAAGAAAAACGACAGCATCTCAAAGCGATGTTTCTCAAGGGCTATGTCAACAGAAGACCCGTCACCAGACTACTGGTAGATGGAGGCGCGGCAGTCAACATCATGCCGTATGCCATGTTCCGCAAGCTGGGCAAGGGCGATGACGACCTCACCAAGACGGACATGATGCTGAAGGATTTCGAAGGCAACGTGTCGCCTGCCCGCGGGGCATTCTGCGTCGACCTCACCATCGGCAGTAAGACCCTCCCCACTACTTTCTTCATCATTAATGGCAAAGGGTCCTATAATATGCTGCTTGGTCGCGACTGGATTCATGCAAACTGTTGTGTCCCATCTACTATGCATCAATGCCTTGTGCAATGGGTCGGCGACAGCACAGAGATAGTCGCAGCCGATTCTGTCTACAGCGTTGCAGCGGCCGATACGCAACGGTGGAGCTGCGAGCACGTCAAGTGTATATCTGGCAGGACTTGGGACACTGACTTCCTGAGAGTGTCCGATTTCGGTCTACAGCCGATCCAAGCAGTCGGCTCCGAAGATTCAGAATAAATGGATCAGCTCATCCGAGAAGATGGGAAGCTGGGGCACGGGTTCACGTCGGCCGATCTGTTAGAGATGGTAGATTTGGGAGATAGCAGCAAACCGAGGCCGACGTACGTTAGTGCCAATTTGGATTCTGAGTACAAATGCAAATTGATAAGTTTATTGAAAGAGTTCAGGGATTGCTTTGCTTGGGAATACCACGAGATGCCAGGACTAGACCGGTCTATTGTTGAACACCGGTTACCTATAAAATCAGGATATCGGCCGTATCAGCAACCTGCACGGCGGTGTAATCCCAAGATTCTACCTGATATAAAGGCTGAGGTCACAAAGTTGATTGAGGCAGGATTTATTCGGCAGTGCCGCTACGCCGAATGGATTTCTAACATTGTGCCTGTATACAAGAAGAATGGAAAATTGCGTGTGTGCATCGATTTCAGGAACTTAAATCAGGCTACGCCAATGGATGGTTATCCGATGCCAACGGCCGATATCTTGGTGGATGCTGCCGCAGGCCACAAAGTCATAAGTTTCATGGATGGGAATGCCGGATACAATCAGATATTAATGGCCGAAGAAGATATTTCGAAAATGGCTTTTAGGTGCCCAGGCCATCTTGGTTTATTTGAATGGGTGGTTATGACTTTTGGCTTGAAAAACGCTGGTGCTACATATCAACGGGGCATGAACTACATCTTCCACAAACTCATTGGTTCATCAGTGGAAATTTATATAGATGACGTCGTGGTCAAGTCAAAAGGTCACCAGGATCATCTGGCCGATTTACAGGAAGTGCTGGAGTGCACAAGGAAGCATGGGCTGAAGATGAACCCAAACAAGTGTGCGTTTGGTGTATCGGCCGGACAATTCTTGGGATTTATGGTCCATGAGCGTGGGATAGAAGTCAACTGCAAGACTATAGACGCCATCAATAAAGTAGTGGCCCCACAAAATAAAACTGAACTGCAGTCCCTCATCGGCAAGGTCAATTTCATCAGAAGATTCATATCCAATCTATCGGGACGTATTCAGGCTTTTACTCCTCTGTTGAAATTAAAGCCCGACCAAGAGTTCACATGGGGAGAAGAACAACGCAAGGCACTGTAGAATATCAAGCAGTATCTGGTCTCACCTCCGGTGTTAGTCCCGCCACAGCCTGGTAAGCCGTTCAAGTTATATTTATCGGCTGACGAGTAGGCTATTGGATCGGTGTTGGTACAGGAGTTTGAAGGGAAAGAACGAGTGGTGTACTATGTCAGCAGAAGACTTTTAGACGCCGAAACAAGATATTCTTCGGTGGAGCGATTATGCTTGTGCTTGTACTTTTCATGTACTAAGCTCAGGCACTATTTGCTATCGGCAGAATGCATAGTCGTCTGCAAGGATGATGTGGTGAAGTATATGCTATCATTGCCGATTTTGAAGGGGCGGATTGGAAAATGGATCCTGGCTTTGTCAGAATTCGATCTAAGGTACGAATCGGCCAAAGCCGTCAAAGGTCAAGTGATGGCCGATTTCGTAGTTCAGCATTGTGGACCAGAAATTGCCACCGTTGAACCAGTTCCATGGACTCTATATTTTGATGGTTCTTCGTGTGGGGTCGGATCAGGAATCAGCATCGTTCTTGTGTCGCCTCGGGGGGCAACTTATGATTTCTCTCTGCCGATAGAAGCTTCTGCAACCAATAACCAGGCGGAATATCGAGCTGTTCTGAAAGGCATCCAATTATTAAGGGAGGTCAGAGCTGATGCAGTTGAGATCTTTGGGGACTCCATGCTCATTGTGGATCAGTTAACAGGACGATCCGAATGCAAGGACAACATCTTGAGGATTTATTGTAAAGATTGTCTTCAACTTTTGAAAGGCTTCAAATCTGCAACAATTGAGCACATCCCCAGAGATTATAATGAAGAAGCCAACAGACTGGCTCAACATGCTTCTGGGTATCGGCCGATTCAGGGAGCGATGACGCTAGAACTCGCGGCCGATGACTGGCGGAAGGAGATCGCCGATTATTTGAAAAATCCATCCCAAAAGGTGGATCGGCGAACACGTTTTCAGGCTACAAAGTATGTGTTGCTTGAGGATGACTTATTTTTTCGGACGATTGATGGAGTTCTTCTCAAATGCCTGGGAACAGAAGAGGCAAAGATTCTAATGGGAGAGATCCATGAAGGCGTGTGTGGAGCTCATCAATCGGCTCACAAAATGAAGTGGATGATCAGGAAAAATGGATATTACTGGCTGACCATCCTTGAAGATTGTTTCAAGATTACAGAGGATGCCAAGACTTTCAGAGGTTTGGCAATGTGCAGCGCGCACCAGCATCGGCTATGAATCCAATAATTAAGCCGTGGCCGTTCAGAGGTTGGGGAATAGATCTCATCGGGCAGATTCATCCTCCATCTAGCAAAGGGAATAAGTTCATATTGGTGGCTACAGATTATTTTACCAAATGGGTGGAGGCAGTTCCTTTGAGGAACGTGACATCAGCCGATATGATTGAGTTTGTTAAAAGCCATATTATATATCGATTTGGTATTCCTCAAACCATCACAACTGATCAAGGGACAATGTTCACTTCTGGAGAATTCGGAGAGTTCACCACCGATATGGGAATTAAATTATTAAATTCTTCTCCGTACTATGCTCAAGCCAATGGCCAAGCAGAATCGTCTAACAAGGGGATAATCAAGCTAATCAAGAGGAAGGTAGAGGAGCAGCCCAAGAAGTGGCATATGTCTTTGGCTGAATCTTTATGGGCGTACAGGATGGCTTGTCATGGGGCCACTAAAATATCCCCTTATCATTTGGTCTATGGCCATGAAGCAGTCTTACCATGGGAAATAAGAACAGGGTCAAGACGCATATCGCTACAGGATCAGTTAACGGCCGATGATTATTCCTTTCTCATGAAAGATGAACTCGATGATTCGGCGGGCTTGCGGTTAAGAGCTCTGATCAGCATAGAGGAGAATAAGAAAACGGTGGCCAGATGGTATGACAAGAAGGTCAAAGTCAAACAGTTCTCTCAGGGAGATCTGGTATGGAAGCTGGTGCTGCCGATAGGATCTAAGGATCCCAAATTCGGTAAGTGGTCACCCACTTGGGAAGGGCCGTATAGAATCGGCCGATGTGCTCCCGGAAATGCATACATTCTGGAGACGATAGAAGGGGAGGAATTCCCAAGAGCTCTGAATGGACAATATTTGAAAAGGTACTATCCAAGCATTTGGGTAGATGCATAACTTACAGCAAGATATATCAAGATTACATGGCCGACATGGTGTAAGTCGCCCTTAGAATAAAAACACTACTGGTTACGCCTGCATTGGATTTCTCTTTCGACGCGACCTAATATCATCATGAGGGAGAGCCTTTCATCTTTCAAGTCCTTTGCAGTGGCTCCAGCCTCAGCTTGGTTGCAGAGTTCTTTCAGCAGGCGGGCCTTCTCCTCTTCCAAATCTTTCATGGTGGCTTCAGTCTTAGCTTCAGCAAGTCGGTGTGAAGATGAAGAACTCTCGTCAGAGGATGGCATTTGTTCAAAGCAGACGAGATCCATATAGTCCAAGATTGATCGGACATTGGCAGGAGCATGATCTTTGAGTTCTTCAGAATGAGCTTTTATCATATCTATATCAGCTTGCGACAATGGCTTGCCTGAATGCATGATTTCGATCGCTCTTTCCAAACCAGGGCTGAGACGGTTCGGCTGAAAGAAGGAATAGACAAATATATTGGAACAAAGTAAGATATCTCAGGAAGGGATGGAGAGGAAATTGATACCTGGTTAACAGAAGAGGAGGATCGAGAAGACATTTTAATGCTTGACCAAAGACGACGAGGGGCGGGTTTCAGAAGGAAAAGAAGACAAGCCAGATGAGCATTTTTGGAAATAATACGAAGAGTCGTATTTATAGAAAAGAAGAGACAGAGGGTTGGCAAGACGTGTACCGTCGGAGTAAAGGCATCAGTAAATGAAAAGCTGCCAGGGGAGATGGTCAAAGTCTGAATCTACACGCCAACATAATGTTTATCCTGTTACCGGATTCCATGTCATAGAGCTGGTTCTAGAGAAAGGATCAGATGCAGAGGAAAAGGTAACGCAACTGATTCTGAGGTTTACTCCTGTCACAATGGGGAAGCTTAGAAAGAAGGATTGAAGAAAGAGTTTCGAAGAAAAAGTTATATTTTACTCCGAAACTGGGGGGCATGTGTTGACGCCAGATTTTGACACGTATTGAATCGGCGTCAGGAGGAGAAGGTTGGCCGATGAAGCGGATCTGAAAGCTACAGTAAGGAATCGGCCGATCGGGGTAACAGTTGAAAATTGGCCGATTGGTGGCGCAGCCTATGCCAACAGGATAGGATTATTCCAGAAGATCCTAGTCAAAAGCTGGTCAACACGGCATGCTAAGTCGGCCGGAAAGCGATTGAAGAGGTCCTGATTGGATTAGGAAACGGCGGCGGAAGATTCTGCGGGAGTCCATTTCCTTTTTAAAGTTATTATAGATATAGTAGTTTTCCTATTTTAAATAAGGTTGTAACAAGTCGTAATCGACCAGGAGTCCTAGTTTCAGGGTATAAATAGGAGTCGCTAGGGTTTTGCAAAAAACAACCAAATCAATCAACAAAACACTTCTACTTTTTACCAGTACTTTACTTTTCAAGTCGGCGACTTCGCCAATATTTTCTTCTTCTACGAGTTCGTACGGATTGGCAGGGCTGCATCAACCTGATCTCCGGCCAATTGGTAGGTTCCGCTTATCGAGTAATATCCGAGCTTTAACTACGGGCGCATCGCTGTGGTTTCGTTTGGATTTATTCACAAGTTATCGATATTTACTGGAATTGCAAGTTTTACCTGTTATTCTAGTATTATCACCAGTTATCCAGCTTGAGATCAGGGTAATCGGCTTCGTCATTATTCTCCCTCGATTCATCGCCGTATAGCCGATTAGATCTGTTTCAAGTGTTGCTTCTATAGTAATTGTTTAGATTGCTCCAGCAGTCCTCTTTACAATTACTATACGATCATCGGCTGACCCATAGCCGATTATCTCTACAGCAAATCGGCCGATTTACCGCCGACGTGCTCCTTAGGACAGATCGGAAATCCAGCCGATCGACATGCCTGGAGTTTAATACTCTATTTCCTTGTCAATCAACAGGTCAGATTGACTGGCACGCCGCGCGAACCGCACCAGGGCGATAACCCGAATAGGAGCTAAGCAGATTCTCCCGGGTCGTGTGTCCGACGCTGAAGACCCATCGGCCGATTCCTACCCGGCCGATTTTAGAGCCAACACATCTTCCTAAACTTGGGATTTGGGACATCAACCATGGGCATTTTGGGGAGAAAAATTCTACCATGATCATTTGGAAGCTTGTGCATGCATGAACTTGGATCATTTTCATGTCCAGGTGCATTTGGGGCTACCCATAGGCCTGCACCAGCCTATTTCTGCATGCATTCATTCACCCTTGGCATTTCCAGCAAGCATCAAAGCACTGAGCAAAAGCTCAGCTCTTTTGGATACAAGGTGGGGTCGGCCGACCCATGTGGTTCGGGCGAACCAGGGGTGGCTCCCCTCTGTAAAAGCCGGTGCACACCACCTCAACCCCTTGCTCCAAACCGAGCTGCAGCTAAGTGCCCTCAGAATTCTTTCTCTCCCTGTCGTAATGCTCCAATTCTTGTTCTAGCTCCATAAGAAAAGAAAAAAATATTTTCCCTTTTGCTTTTCTCCATTTGCATCTCGTGTTACCTTCTGTTGTCGCTGCAAGAACGTGTTTGTGGTGGTACTACTACCCCGCAAGAATGATTTTGTGGTGCATTCTCGCCCACAAGAATGATTTTGTGGAGTGTTATCACCCACAAGAACGATTTTGTGGAGTGTTATCACCCACATGAACGATTTGTTGTGGAGGCAACCAAGCCCCACAAGGACTACTGACTCTCGGACGGCTAACCATTTTCGCTAACTCTCACATAACCCACTTCGAGTTTGTTTGTTTGTCACTTTTTGCTCTTAACTGCTGGTATGAAGGGCATCGGCAAGAAGGTTGTGGGCTCGATCAAGAGGGTGACCGGCTCAAAGTCGGGCCGCTCTCATGGTGGCTCCAGCTCGCACCAAACCAGCAGCCACGTGCCGAGCCCCATGAGAGCAAGCGAAGAGGCGGAGACCCAGTAGCAAGACCCCCAAGAGGAGCAACTCGAGGTGCAAGGTCAAGAGCAGCAGCCCGAGGAGGACGAAGAGGAGCATGATGACATGCACCTTGACATCCGAGGCAACCGTGAGCTCCAGGGATACAACATCCTGAAGCAGCGTAGGTTTCGCCACACAAGAATCTTCGACCCCGACCTCTTGCGGAAATAGGTATGGATACTGAATTTGCCGGTGTTTGAAAGGCCGTGGGTTGGACTGATTTCGCAAATGTTTTCGAAGTGGGGTTTCGTGATTTAACCATCCAATTTCTTTGCACCTTCGTTGAGGAGGAAGCTGAGATTTCTTTCCGACTTTTGAATCAAGAATATTCGGTTTCTTGGAAAGATCTTAGCACGCTTTTTGGTTTTCATCATCGCTGCAATCTTGATATTCTGACAGCCACTCGCGATTTTGAAAAGCAAAGCTTTTGGCAGTCTATTTCGGGCGCAACCACTATTGGGAAACTAAGATGTAACAACATACAACACCCGACCTTGCGTTTGATGCATAAGTGGGTTGCGATAACATGTTTCCCAAGGGGTGATGTGCGTCCCATTCGTGATGATGAACTCCGTATTATTAATGCCACGGTAAACAAAATAAAAATCTCTCCGGTGAAAGCAATGATCCGGCAATCGCTTGAGAATTTTTGGATGGTTGGGCCAGTTGAGTGCACATCTTTGATCACTCGCATTGCAGGAGGGCCGGATGTTTTGAGTTGGGCTCCTATTTCTTACATCAGCTCTCCGCGTTTTGAGTGTTTGATGATCGATGAAAATTATTTGGTTTATGGGCACACACTTAAACATGCTCCAGATGGCTCTTTGGTTTTTTTTCCCGGGCTATGTAAATGAAATCTCACTCCCTAACCCGAGATTTCATTTATATAAGTGCCGAAGTTTAACATTTGTGCTGCAGCCACAAGAAGTAGCCCGCAGGAGCAGCATGTCCGGGAGTATGACCCGGAGTATGTCCCACAACGCAGCGATAGATGTGCCGCCACTGCCATTTTCATATCATGGATATGCTGGGGGATGTGCTCCAGCCGGGAGTTCATCCGTTCATGTTCCTGGTTGGGAGCAATCCGCCCAGCAACAACAAGCCAGAGGATCGGGATGGCAAAGCGCGAGTAGCACAGAGTGGGATCACCCCAGCAGAACAAACTGGCAGCAGAGTGATGCTTCCAGTTCAGGCATTACACCTCCCCTCTTTGCTGCTCGCTGTTCATTCTCGGCCTGAGGCTATAACGAGCTCGGCTAGGGAATGCGCAACCTCAGCCTGCAAGTGGACAGCATCGGCCATCAAGAGCAGCAACTTGAGAGCGCCTTCTATCGACATACTGACGACACGATGCGCCAGCACCACCACCAAGATGCACAACACGCGCAAACCCTCGCTTTGTTGAGGCAGCGGCAGGAGGAGCAGCAGGTATTTTTCCAGCACTATGGGTACCACCCCGGCGCTGGCCAGTGAGATAGCTTGGGGGAAGAGCCCTAGAATATAGCATGTATCTTATTTGCAATTTTTTATTTGCATTGAAAAAAAGAGAAATCTGGATATGACGAAAAGACCAAAAAGATTTGCTTAGTTATCTTTGCTACTCATGTGCGATTAGAATGTCTTAGTTCGTCCATGTTGAAATGATGAATAGTTGCTCTATTTTGTCTCCTCTTTATGCCTAGTTTGCAGCTTTGTATTCTCCAAGTTTTGGGTTTGTTGGCTTAAAAAGTTTATCTTAAACCTGAAATTTTATGGGTTGCAAGTGCATGATCTGAATCTAAGCTGTTGTGAGGTATGATATGATGAATTAGAGCTGCTACAAACATGTTCTAAGCAAAACTTTACGTCCGGAATTTTCATCTTTCAAAATGATAAAATGAAAAGTTCCTCAATGATGAGAAATTCCTACCAAGGCCATATGCATGTTACCCATATTGAACCATCATACACACATGCTCTCTTTCGAGCTTTGTCAAATTGTTGTGACCTTTCAAGTTTCTTTTCATGCTCTCTTGATAAGAACACGTACACGCCACCTTCATATGCTAAACTTCTACACCGGGAATTAGCAAAAATGCCATCAACCCATCCACCATAAATATTTAAATTCCACAAAAATGTGTGAACTCTCTCTCTAAAGTGTTCTTGCCAAGAAAAACATGGGCCATATGAGAATAGAAAAAAAAATGGACACATGAAGGTCCAAGTATTGAAAGAATGGGAAGAAGAAATAAGAATAAAAAGAGATGGCCATGTCTAAAATAAAATAAAGGAGAGATAGCACACAAGGAAAAATATTTCTCATTCCACACACCATCCATTTTACCACACACATGCACCTCTTGATCAAGGTTGTGTGACTTTCTACTCTTTGGGTCCGGTTTTTGACTTTGCAAAATATTTGATGCAAGTAGGCCTTCTCATTTTTCCCTACCATGAGCTCCACATAAACCTATATTGAAGTAGGGAGAAAAGAGGCAATACAAAGCCTTGGAGAGGATTCATACACATTGAGCGAGTTGAGAGCATCAATAGAGGAACTATGTTTTTCTTGCAAATTCTTTCAAAAAACTTCCGGATGTAAGTTTGAGCAAGGAATGGGTAAGTGGTGCTCTATGAATCGTTCTACCTCTCAACAGCCCAAGACAAGGAGAAAGCCAAAAGCCCCATGAAGAGTAAGGTAAAATGGGTGAGCAAACAATAGCCAACTTATTCAAAGTAAGGTAGAATATTTTGCTACAGGGTTGGTATAACGAAAAGATGAGATATTGCAGCAACTCCTGATCAACAACTTAAGGCCAATTTTGCTCGAGATGAGCAAAAGCAGCTTGGGGCATCTTGTTGACGCTCGCTACGGACCAACATCAATTTGGTCGCAAAATAGGGATGAACTTGCATTTCTTATACACATTCTACTAATAAATGCATACATTCCACACGCCCTTGGAGAATTTTATGATTGCAGGATTTCAGCTGAAAATAAAGGAAAAAGACATCTCTTTGATCCAAGGAAAAGAGCCTCAACCAATCATACGTCGCCACATACGCATCACATAGATTGGGGGGCCCACAACTGAGGGAAACCGACTTAATTCCACACCTATCATCAACCAGAGGAGTGAGGGCCCACTGGACAACGACTTAGAAGAAAACCAGGCTGGTTGGAGCCCGGCCAAGACTCTAACCGACTTAAGCCTCCACGTGGCGCCTCCACAAGTCTCCTCAAGGTCGTTCCAAGTGCACCGAGCTATTTCCACGGGCAGGAGCTGCACTTCCAAGCCTATAAATACAAGAGGGGTCTTTCTAAATGAAACACACCAAGATGTAGCCTCTCCTCCTTTGTAAATCTTTCTAGGGTAGTGGAGTGTAGGTAAAGAGTAGTTCTTCAAGGTCTTATAGTCTTCATGAAGAGTTTGGTATGGTCTTGTATCTCTCTCTTTATATAATGGTTTGGAGTTTGGTAATAAAGTTTATTTCCTTATCTTAGCTTGCCCTTTGGTTCATATGCTCATGTTTAGTGTGTGATACTTCCATAGTCTTGCTTGTGGCACGTATCTTGCATGTTTAGACGTGGTAACACATCTAGGCCACGGTAACGGTTTCATCTCCCCTAGTCGGGGTGTTCTATGTCTCAGCGTAAGGCTAGAATGATAATCGTTAATGCAGACGTGGTGTCTGGGTTAATGATTATGTTTTAATGCGGCGCTACCCCATGGTTATATGAGGTAGGCGGCAGGTAGTGACAACCCTGTACGTACAGCGTAACCCTCCCCGTTCAGGTAGTTGCAGTAGAAGGTCCATAAAGTAGCCGAGTGGACTGGTGGCTCCTCTGCCAGTCTTGTGCGGTTCTCCAGGTAGTGCCTGGTAGCCTAGAGCCCGATCCTAAACATGTGTATGTGTATGTTTTCACAAGTATGTTCTATGCTTGCTTAGATAAGAGATATCCTTTGTATGCCCTTGAATGCTTCCATCTACCTTGCTCTGATCCTAGTTATCCCTTTCTAAGGATGGTTTATCTTGTGTCACACTACCTCTCAATCATATTATCAATTATCTCTATCTAGATACTAGATATTTAACCATGATATTCTCCTTAGCTTGATAAATACTTTAAACCACCGCCTTCCCTGCGGAAATATAAATACGACCCCGTACTCACGGGTAAAATGCTACAACGGTATTCCATGCACTTGTAGATCCTTCTGTAATGTAAGAAATACCACATGGCCGTTCTGGTGTTGTTGCTGGGGATGGGATTAATACCCTTGTTCTCAGTGATGACGCTACGAAATGACAACACACACGGCACTGGCTCCGCCAGCACCACAACAACAACAAAAAATGCCGCAGTTGTTCGTGCCACGACTGATACGGGCTTACAAGAAAGAAGGGTCAGAGATTGCGGATATATGGCACGCCACAAACAAGAAGAATTGGCCAGCTTAGTCAAAGGCTAAGTCAAAGAATGATCAAAATCTAGTGCCAGTAGACGACGGGGATTTTCCTTGCCACGAAGTGACTCGGAGCACCATCTGGTTGTTGGGGTCGATGACATATAAGACTTACCAGATTGTCCGATAAGTTTTGAGTATGGTAAACCATTTCTACCTGACTTTATAACAGAGGGGGTTCCAAGTGACATTCAGAGGAGGCATAGTTGGTACACGAGGGCATGTAGACTTGGGCTCACAAGCATATGGGCTCGGTATGACCAGGATAGTTTTGGAGGAAAAGATATAGGCATCACCGATATCATGTTCGATTTTCAAGACATCCGGGACATGATCCGCCTCAAAGAACTAAGCATAGAAATGGTTAGACTCTGGTGCATGTAAGTGTTACATCGAAACTAATATCTTATATGCTATGCCCTACAATATTATATGTGCATATCTAATTAATTCTGATACATATTATTCTACAGGATGCAACACAGACAAGCGGATGATCTAAAATGTAAGATCACATTTCTTGACCCTCAAACTATTTGCGAGTCTAGGCATCTCGGGCCAATATGGTGGAAGGATGACCATGATGAGCTAGAAAAGTGTAAAACACGCGAGGAGAAACAAGCGAAACGAGTACACGAACACAGAGAGATCATAAAGAGGCTTGCAGTTTACATATGGCTTCAGATGCAACGATGGCAAGACAGGGATATCATATGGGCACCATACTTCTTCAAGTAAGTGTACTGCTTTCAATATAAACTTTTATAATATGCACTTGGTTCGAATAAATGCCTAAGAAATCGTATATAATTTTTTTGCAGAAATCACTGGATTGCTTTTATGTTACAACCAAAGCTTGGAAAGGTGCTCATATTGGACTCAGCTGATTATGATACGAGCAGATACAACGAATTCGTATCCATCCTCAACATGTTAGAAAAATTTTTATGTTCTACATGTACATCATGCTAAATCTTCCACTAAAAACTACATATATAAACTAACTTCTCATTTATTTATTTTTAAAATAGGGCTTATAGGCACTACATTTTGAAAGGAGGAATTCATCCCCCCACATAACAAAAGAAATGAGAATGCGCACAAACTTCCCATGTCACAAGCAACTCGCAGGTTCCGTGTACTGTGGGTACTCTCTCTCTATATATATATATATATATACCTGAGGGAGATAGGGAGATACACAACTGATCCCGAACGTGTAAGGGGCTACTCTTTGTTAGGGATAGATGCATAAGTTCATATATATTATGTTTTATGTGTAATTAACACTTGCTTAATTTTTCCATGGATCTTTGAATTGAAGATTCAGCCGAGAAAGCACGAGGGCCAACTCCATGAGCAAGAACTTCTTAATGTAGTCGCTGATTTATGCCATTTCATTTTGCATGAAGTGATCAATGTAAGGGGATATTTTGTTCACCCTGGACATGAATTGGCAACTAATAAAAAATATGAAGGTCTTGATCAGTGGGAAGCTCAGCAGCTCCGTGCCGGCTCCAATAGCGTTAATCGGGGGGAATAGGATAAAAACATGTATTTTATGTGCACTTTGATGATGTGCTCCGATGATGCATTGTAATGATATACTTCTATATGATTTAATGTTGTATGCGTAATTACATATTTATATTTATGAAACATATTCCTTGTCGGTCACTATGACATTCGATGTGCAATAGCTTGATAGGTCAAAATTGGCGGAAAATAAAATTCTAAAAATAGCGGGAAATAAATTTGGAAAATTTAAATTCAAATTCTTATCGGACACTTTTCCAGAGGCGGGCGCGTTACCCGCCCCTACAAACAGCATTTGCAGCTGCAAGAAATAGGGATGGGTAACGCACCCGCCCTAGAAATACAATTTTACCCGCCTCTAAAAACCATTTCTGTAGTAGTGAGAATGATGGATTCTAATAATCCGATGTTAGATCCAGGACCAACATATTGTTAAAATGAGCAGGTGCTGATCCTAATGATTCCTTATTTTGTTGTTTGAAGGTAATGATTTCGACTTCCAGATTGACAACCTTAGGTAGTCGGGAAGAAGGTCAAACAAAATTTGTCTCTTTGTACTTCCCAACTTCCTTCTGCACTTTTTGTGGAGAGAGAATACCATTGTTTGTTCTTCCCATTAGGGAAAATGGGAAGAGGTTCCATTTCTATATTGTTGGTTCATACATACTATTGTGAGACATGAAGATTCACGCAAATGGGTAGATGGATTCTCATCGTCCGTTCAAGTGAACGATTGCTCTCGAACCATGGCTGTGATGTCGGGATGCAGCACTGTTTGAACGGCCCGCTCGTTCAGGCCATAATGGCTAGGGGCACGTGGGGTGGCGTGTGCCGCCTGTCATGTCTAGGGTCGTCTAGCCTTAGCCCGTTACATTCTTCCGTTCCGTTCAGGGTCAGCGGGGTATGCAGGTCATCCAGTGGTACGCTAGCCGAGAAGTCCTCTTTGGTTTCCGGGCGCGTTGACACCAGCCCGGCAGCACCTAGGTAGGGTACTTGACCTTAGCGGGCTCGAGCTTCGACCTGTCGGGATAAAGGTCGGGGGGCAGTGGCTCCTCGCGTAAGCCGACCTCTGACCAAGGTGGGGCTTGGTGGGGGATCGATGTTACGTACGGGTCGGGCGACCCTTGACCAAGGTCAGACTATGTCGGAAACACGGTCTTCAACCTAGGCCTCGCTCGGACCCAGGTCGGGAGTGGATCTAGCGATCCCGAAAAAGTCCTACGGTCCTTCTGATAAGGTGTGGTACCCCTTGTAGATTGTTAAGTCGTTGTTTTCCTGTTTGCTCTTTGGATCTTCTATTCGGTCTTAGTTCTATACCATTGGTATAGATTGTCGACACATTTCATGAACTAATATACGCATACAAATCAAGTATTCTTGAAAATGGAAAAAGTATGGGTTATTTGCTTACAAGATTCGGAAAGATATATTGATATAGTCCAATTATATCTACAAGAAGTGGCCGTTGTTAGAAGCTTATAGATATATACAACTTATAGATATATAGATATGTCAGGATCTTGTGATGCAGTCATATATGGTCTGTCTACATTATTTAACCATTTTAGTAGTTTGTAGTTAGTAGGCCAATAATTAATGTGTACGTATCATCCTTAGCTGGTAATATCCCACCAAGATATGCAACGCGGGTATAGGCGTATGGTATAGGCATATAGGACAATTTCACACCAATATATATTATATTCCTAATAATGTCTCCGTATTAATTAATTATGACGATTTGTGAATCCTTTCTCTCTCCTCTATATGAGAAGACCATAAATGGAAGGAAGTTATTTGTACAACAGGAAGCTACTAGCTTGGGAAGCAATTAATTTCATGCCAATTCATAGCTAGCTAACCGTGGCTGCTTTCACATCTATCCCAGCAAAAGTTTGAAAACCATGGTTTCCTCCGTCTAGCGTTGCATATATATCTTGCACCAGCGCTGTTTTCTCAGCATAACAATTCCGCTCCCTCTCATTCCCAAACCAAAACCAGCCCGGCCACACAGAGAAATGGAGAGAACCCCCTCATCGGGTACTCACTACTACTGCTCCCCAAATCCAAGTGATAGTTCAGAGGATAGTAAGAAAACACTGAGCCCAAATCTTCTGATCCCAAATATTGGTTACCACAACCAACAGGAAGTGGATTCTGGTATGGTTGTTTCTCCTGTAGGAGGGGAAGACGGTGGAACCTCTGATAGTGAAAGAACTGTTAGTTTGGGGGGAATTCCATGTGATGGACATGGTGATGTCATGGAGGTAGATTCAGGACATTGCAATGCAGGAGATCCAGCAGGAAGTGAATTCCATAGTGAAAGATCAAACGCAGTGGTCAGTATCTTACTAGTTCTCATTTTTTTAAAGTAATACTGTCCCTGTCCCCTTGAATTTTGTTTGTCTTTTTACTTCAAACTCTATGTTATTCTGCAAGAAACTAGTACATATATACATGTTTCTTTAGTTTCTGCAGAAAAATGAAAAACACACATCATGGCTGAAAACTGACAAGGGCAAATCAGTTGACCCTGGTCGTCGCCAGCAAGTTAAAATAATAAAAGGGAAAGGAGGCCTTTTAAAGATGATGCTACCAGTGAACAAGATACTCAGGGGTACTACTGGTGATAGTAACATTCTGTCAAAGAACGCTGAGATGGATTGGGAGACTGGTGATGGCAAGATTCCGCTGAGAGACACAAAGGTGCAGAGATAATCTCTTGTTAGTGTAATTAGGCGCCACATTTGCATATTGGCTGTTCATGAGATACCTTGAATCATGCATGACTAGACTTTTCCTTTCGTAATGAATATTGGCTGTTCATTTGCTTTATTTATTTAGTTTTATTTTTATCAAGTGATTTAGGCGCCCTGTATGCACATTTCATTTCTCCATTGATGAATTATCCAAGCGTACTTTGACCACAAGTTGATATTTTGTACATAGATGGTGGTATATGTACCCCGGGTGCAAAAGCTAAAGGAACAGTTGCCTCTCCCCCAGTGTGTCTACCCTGAAATTGTTGGATTTCAGGATGTGATTAAAAAAATAATAATAAAGCAATGATTTTCTCATAATTATATAAAAAATTTAATATTTATTTTTTTTACAGAGAATTTAGTATAGAAAAAATAAATAATTATCTTTCTGAATTAAATAAAATAGTTTTATGTATGTTGCATTCATGTCGTTGCATTGGTTTTTGTTTGTTAGCGTGTTTAACTTTGCAAAATGAAAATACCTAAAAAAACCACCCTAAAATCTCATTTTCTCTTCCCTATCTGTTTTGGCCCATCCCATCTTTCTCTCTCTTTCCTTTCTCTCCCTGCGGCCCAAAACCCAGCCGGCCCAAACCGCCCCTATCTCCCTCCCCCTCCCCCTCTCTCACTGCCACCGTGGACCCACATGTCGGCACCACCCCCTTCCTCCCGCTCCCACTTTCCTTCTTGCGTCACCGGTGCCTTCCTTTCTCCCCCCCTCCTCACCGCGAGTCCTGCTCGCGCCCGCGCCCACGCCATCAACCTGCCTTCACGCCGCCCCTCCGTCGACTGCGACCATCGCCGGAGCTCCGCCTGGGACCCCGCACCGTCACCGGCCTCGTCTTCCCCTCCGCGCGGACGCACCACGCCGCCAATCCCTCGCTGGAGTGAACGCCGTCGTCCCGATTCGCCCGACCCTTACCCTGCCGCCCGATCTAGATCTAACGGCCAGAACAGATCTGAGCCGCGCACGAGCCGCCAAGCCACGCCCGACCCTTACTCTGCTGAGCCGAGTAATCGCCCGACCCTTACTCCGCCGAGCCGCGTCCGAAATCACCCGACCCACACCCTGCCGTCCGATCCTGATCCAACGGACAAGATCCGCCCGACTGAGCCAAACCCTAGCCGTCCCCGGAACCTTTGCAGAAAAGCCCCTAGGCTTTCCAGAAATCAACCCGCAGTCCAGATCTGTAGAAAAATAATTAGAGTTGAGTCCTTTCTTTTCTGTCCCGACCCCTGACCTTTCTAGAATTAGTACCCGCCGTCTAGGACCTCTAGTTTTGCACCCAGACCCTTTGTTTAAGGTTTAATTGTGTTTTAGCCCCTGATTTCTTCAGATTTAGCCCCTGAAAGTTCAGTTTCTTTGCAGATAAGTCCTTGAAGCCTTGCTTTAGCCCTATCTTCGTCGTTTTAGATCCGTTTCAACTCGTTCTTGTTGCGTTAGTCTTCTAAAACCCTAAGCTATTGTTTAGTCGTGTCGTTGTGCCTTATTTCCTGTTTTTAAATTAAATATAGATTTAATTTGATTAAAGTTCTCTCACCTAGTTTTTCTAATTAAAAATCCACCTAGGTCTTTACCTTCGATTTTTCATAACTAATGTTAATTTGATTAATACCAATTCAAATGTGTTCTAAATATAATTTATTTAGTTGAACACCGAATATAAAGTTATGTGTTTAGATGCTCTCACAAGTTTCTTTCTAATTAATTGATTAGTGTAATTTGTACATAGACAATCATAAATAAAATATGACTAAGTTCTACTCCGCTTTTATAAATAAAAATATAATATAAGTTAATTATAATCAAGGATATTTTGTTTTGAATATCTTTTACACTTGTTTCCAATTAAAATAAATAAAACTCATAGTTCTTTTGTTTCTTTTATAATACCAATTTTCCGATAGTTGTGTCTTTTCAACCCTAGCTCCGTTTAGCAAGTTAAAATGGCCCCCCAATACAATACTGAAATCATACTTTTGCCTTGTGGATGAGTGGTCTCTAGTAACGGCCCGATACCTATTACTAGAGATATTATTATTTGGAAAAAATCTGGTTTACACCTTCGAACTAGTAAAAGTCTGATTTTCAACATTAAACTATTAAATCGGATAAGAAAGGACATCCAACTGTCGAAACCGAGCAAATTTGGCCCCTTAGGGTGGTTTTGAAGGTGGTCTTATATTTTCTAAAAAAAGTAAAAAATTCTAATTAGATCTAAATAAACTAAAACTAATTTATTTTAAATCAGAAGAATATGAAACTAGTACCAAAATTTTTCTAAAAATGTAACATATCTATTTGATTCTTATTTATTTAAAAATAATAGGTATAACAACAAGCAACCAAATACTATGAAGATAAAAAAATTGTATCCGAATAAATGATAAGGATAGTGCCAATAGATTGGTTACATTTTTAGAAAAAAAATTGATACTCATTCCATATTTTACTGATTTAAAATGAATTAGTCATGAACTTTTTAGTTAAATTTGAATATTTTTTATTTTTACAAAATGAAAAACCACCTTTGAAACCAGACTAAGAGCCAAGTTTGCCCGGTTTCGATGGTTGGATGAACTTTCTTATCCGATTTTATTATTTAAGGTTGAAAATTGGACTTTTGCGATAGTTCGAGGGTATAGACCGGACTTTTCCCTTATTATTTTGCCTACATCATTTCAGCGTGTATTGGCCCGAATCCAACTTTACTATGGCTGGTGTCGTACAACACCTCGAAGTTGCGCTGATTCACGTTGCCAAGGACAGCAACGCTGCCGTCTCCTCCGGAGTCCTCGAAAACGAGGCAGCCCTCCACCAGGATCCCGTTGGGCACGTCGAGGTTGATCGTGGCACCTCCACTGAACGTCAGCGCAACCTTCGGCACGGTGACGTTCTTGTGACCGGTCAAGTTATAGCAAGTGTCGAGATGACCGTTCGGAACCAGCGGGTACGGCGCCATGGCCTTCCGGAACGCCGTCCGCAGCGCCCTGTACGCGGTCGACGGGAGCGCCGTGACGACCTTTCCGGAGTCTATGATCATGCCTCCCGCAAACGCCGACGGCCGGAGGCCGACCAGCTGTTTGCCTCCGACAGCGATGCCGGTCATGGTCACCACGTAGAACGGGGCCTGCAGTGGGCTGGTGCCCAGCGGCGTCAACGCGAACCCCGTCGTGTCGCTCCTCATCCGCACGCCGAGGGCGAGGAACCCGGACCTGCTGTTCACCGCCGGGAGGCAGTACGAGAATGCGCCCCGATACTGGGAAGACGCCTGCGACACGAGGGACATCGGCAAGCGGCCTAGCGCAAGCAGGCCGTCGTACTTGCCCGACGGGCGCTCGTCGTGGGCGCAGCCGAACAGGAAGTTGCCGACGGTGTCCACGGACGTTAGCGTCAGCTTGTCGCTGCTGTACACACCTCCTGTAACGGTCCCGTCCTCGTACAGGATGGCGAACCTGCACCGGTCGTCGTCGGTGCCGTTCGTGCAACCGTTGCCGTAGGCGCCGAGGTCCCTGCACGCGCCGGAGCTGCAGGGCATGGGACGGTACGTCGAGGAGCGGCTCGGGTCGAACAAGGGGTCCTTCTGCGAGGAGCACTCGCCGGCGCCGCACGGCGCGCACTGCACCCACGACACGTCGCTGCCGGTGTCGAGGAGGACGGTCTGCCGGACGGCGGGCGTGCCCAAGCCCACGGTGACGACGTACTCGAGCGAGTCCATGGCGTCGCCGATGTGGCTCGGGATGACCACCTTCTTGTCATCTCGCGCGCTTGCCGCGCCCCGCGATGCTCTGCTCGTGATGGTGCTCGAGCGGGCGCGGTTTCTGCGGAGCATCTCCCGGAAGGATGGCCTGTCAGTAGACTGCCATGGCGCCCACGGACCGTGGCGGTGCACCAGTGGCACAGACACGGTACTGTGGTTCTGCTCAAGGTTCACTGAAGAATAGTACAATGGTATGGTAAGGTTAATCAGAAGTTTTCGGATGAAATGATGCCCGCGACAAAAAAATGTTGAGTTCCCGTACCTCTTGCTGTGGAGCATACTGTTTCAGGCTGAAAAGAGCTGGTTGGCACTACTACAAAGCCCTTCTCGTCGTCGCCAGCATGAACGATTGAGTAGCAGCAGCCCAAGAACAGGAACAAGAGCATGGGAGAAGCCATGGGAAAGTGATGTGCACTTGAGCTGTATGTACAAAGCAATAAAAGGATGCGTGCCGTCTTAGAAAATGCTGTTGGAAGCATAGTACTAATTGGCATAATTTAATTATCTCAAAGCAGAGAATTGGCATATTTTAATTACGAAGTTAATTCTCTAAATCCTAGCTAAGCAGAAGATAAGGATGGAGCCAAAGAGAAGCAATATTAAAGACTCCCTTAAACTGGATACAAATATAATATTGTGTTACAATCAAATTACTCTGATCAATCCTTATTTCAAGTAGACATAATTTATGGGTAGAACTTACATTAAGATATATCACATGGACACGATATATATTAGTATGCTTGCTTAAATATTATTTGATATTCTTAGTTTGTATTTTTTTGATAGAAATGCTTAGAATAATAATTGTCAAAGGCATGTACAGATTGTACCAAAGAAACCACACATAAAAAAACGAAACTAGTACTTTCTCCCACTACGCAATATAGTGCAGGCACTACCGGAAACAACTCAGTTGCTGCGTGCCAGAGTGTTTGCCGTGTGCCTTTTATCGGGCACACGACAAATAGCCTATTTGTCATGTGCCTACGAGAAAGCACACGGCAAAGGCCAGGTACATAGCAAACAGCCAATTTACCATGTGTCGCGACAAACAACATAAGGCAAACACGCGGTACACGGCAAATCTCGGAAATTTGCCGTGTGCCTAACGTGTGACACACGGCATAAACAAGGCACATGGCAAACCTCAGCAATTTGCCGTGTGCCTAACATCTAGCACACGGCAAACACACGCTCTAGCTCTAGCAGTAACGGCCGTTGGCCGGCCATCATCGTTTGTCGTGTGCCAGGGTAAGCACACGGCAAAATATCTTGTTTGTCGTGTGTCTTTGTCTTGGCACACGGTAAAGTTTTTTAAAAAAAATTGAATCTGCCCTTCCAACTTTTTCCTCTATCCATAAACTATTCTTGGTATTCCATGTTAAGTTTTGGTATGTTTCTCGAATTTTTTTCTATATTTAATCATTTTATTTCATTAAATGAACTTTTTGCGCATAAGTCAAATTTGAACTGCAATTGTTTCGAATAATGAAATAAAATGAATCGAAAAATGATATTTACGTTGTTGAGTTCAATATGAGTCTGTGTCCATCAAATGGAAAGCAATTTTGAACATCTTGCTCACGGCAAAGATCCAAGTTTTGTCGTGTGCCACGGAAAAGGCACATGGCAAACTGTGGATCTTTGCCGTGTGCCTCATCGTCACGGCTCACGGCAAAGCCACCATCATCGTCGGCTGGCCGTTAGGCATATTTGTTTTTGTCGTGTGCCCGTAAAAGGGCCCACGGCAAACTCGGCTTTGTCGGCCGGTGTTTGCCGTGTGCCCTTTGCCATTTGTAGCACACGGCAAACACTTTACCGTGTGCATTATAGGCTTTATCGTGTGCCAGCCGTGTGCCTCGGGTACACGGCAAACTACTGGAATACTGTAGTGAGGTCAAAATGGAATTTTAGATCCGGTTTTTACAACCCGCCCTATGTAATAGCCACTACAAATGATATACTTTCACTACTACAGAAACGATTTGTAGCATCGCCCCATTTTTTTTCCAGCGACGGGCAAATTGTAACCCATTCCTACAAAAGGAGCGCGGTTACAGTAGCAGCAGACCCGCCCCTGGAAATTAATTTTTAGGGGTGGGTGACGCCATCACCCGCCCCTGTAAATTCATTTTTAGGGATGGGTTGCATCATCACCCGCACCTAAAAAGACCCATAAAAATCTGGACACCCCATTCTTCTTCCTCCCGATAGCACAGTGTGCTTGCTCGAGGGAGGTGCTGCCCGAAAATCCAAAAAAATAAAAAAGGGGAGGGGAGGTTTTAAACTTGATTTCCTTCGAGTTGGGGTCTCTAGGAGGTAAGTTGATGCTAATCCAATGTTATTTCTTAGCATTTAGAATAGTTTAAAAGCTCAAATGTAGCTCTCTTACCTCTAGCTAGATCTAGATCTCCATGGTGTGGATTTGCAATTTGGGGCTCCATTTGCCTCATATTTTTGGATGAAGTTAAGTTATTTTAGTGGAAGGATAAGGTTATGTAATCATTTGGGCCCAATCTTTATTTTTTAGCCTCATTCATAAGTAATCAAATTTCTAGATCTATGGAGGAGAGAAAAGAAGCTTTGTATTTTTCTATATTTACACACATGCATGATAGTTTTTTTCAACAAGATTTAGTATTTCAGTAATAGGTTGGGTTTTGAATTTATTTTTAGCTTTTACATGTTAAAGTATATATTTATGGTGGCATTTTGGTCTCTATTTGTCTCAAACTTGGATGAAATTATATTATTTTAGTATAGGACATCAAAATTATATAATGATTTGGACCTAATATTTATATTTATATTTTAGCCTCATTTCTAAGTAACCAATAGAAGAAGGTATAAATTTTCAAAAAAATTTTAATCCAGTTAAATTATTTGTTGATGTGTTTAGAGGTGGATAAGATATGGATGTACAAAGCACGCGGGACTGATGCCTATATTCTTGGAGAACTTAATAAATTCATTGAAGCTGCGGATAACCATGCAAGAAATGATAAGATATAGATGATACCTTGCACGTGCAAAATATGCAAGAATAACAGAGTATTCAGTGACATAACTACAATCAGATCGCATGTGTTGATGGGTGGCTTTGTTAAGAATTACATGATCTTGACGCATCATGGCGAGAAAACACTGCCTCCGACGGAGAATACACTCGATGAAATGATACAAGATGCTGACTTTGATAGATTTTTTGATACTTATGCTGATTTTTGTGCGGATTTCGTCGATGACGACTGTGATGGTGTCGGCGAGTGGCAAGGTAGGGCAAGTGATGATGGTGGTACTGATGATGGTAGTGACGACGAATTTGATGATGGTGATTTCCTTAGCCAGTTGTTGCGCCACACTAAAGCAGAGCTACTGGTAGGTACTGCAAAGGGGTTAGCAAACTTCGAGACGGTGAAAAAATTAGCGGAGGAAAATATATACGAGCGATCGAAGGGATGTCCAAAACACTGGACCATGCTTCGTTTCATACTTGAGTTGCTTCCAGTTGCGGATCGCCTGAGGCGTTTCGTCACCAACCCAAAGGATGCTGAATTGATGCGGTGGTGGGATTCGGATAAGTGCAAGAAGGGCGATGGAAAGCTCCGATATCCAGCTGATGCTCGCCAATGGAAGAAGTTCGAATGAGCAGTATTATATGGAATTTGGAAAGGACCCGAGGAATGTTCGGTTTGGGTTGAGTACTGATGAAATGAATCCATTTGGTGATAGAACTAGCACTCACAGCACATGGCCAGTGATCCTGATGATGTACAACCTTCCTACATGGTTGTGCCAGAAGAGGAAGTATCTTTTGCTATCGATCCTTATACAAGGCCCCAAGCATCCCGACATCGATATAGATGTTTTTCTTGAGCCTCTGATGCAAGAGATGGAAACTCTATGGGAGGAGGGTATCAATATCATTGATGGTTTTACACGGCAGCCCTTTAATCTGAGAGCCATTATCTTTGTCACCATCCATGATTACCAAGCTTTGTTTGTCCTTTCAGGACAGGTCAAAGGTAGGACAGGATGCACTGTCTGCGTGATGACACTGTATCATCTTTCCTGGAAGGTTCTAGAAAGGTAGTTTACCTTGGGTACAGACTCTTCTTGGTGGAAGGACATCGGTATCGAAGTAAGAAGTTCTACAAATTTTTTGATCGCAAGCCAGAGTTACATTCTGCACCAGTAAAACGAGATGGGCACTATGTTTTCGGAAATGGTCAGCACCATCCAAGTCACCTATGGGAAGATGACGAAAGATGGGAAGAACAGAAACAAAGATAAGGCACCTATCGAAGGTGTATCATTCAAGAAACAGTTTATCTACTACAAGTACTTGCGTATTGGGCGGATCTTGAGGTCCGCCATGAAATCGATGGTATGCACCTGAAGAAAAATGTGCTTGGTAACACAATTGGGCTCCTTCTGGAGACACCAGCAAAGACAAAGGATACTTTGAAGTCGCGTCAAAACCTGGTAGCCATGAAGATAAGAGAAGAACTTCACCCTGTGGATAAAGCGAATGGAATATATTAACTTCCCCCTGCTAGCTATAACTTGACACAAGATGAGAAGAAGGCAATGTGCGAGAGCTTACGGGGGATCAGATCCCAAGTTATTTCTCATCCAACATAAGGAAATTAGTCTCGATGAAAGACCTCTCGCTATGCGGCTATAACTGTCACGATTGTCACGTGTTGCTGATGGTGTTCCTCCCTATTGCAATCAGAGCGATCAGGCCAGTATATGTGAAGATGGTAATCACTCGGTTGTGTTACTTCTTCAATAAGATTTCTCAAAAGGTGATCGACGAAGATGAATTGCAGAATCTCCAAAAATTTATTGGGGAGACTATGGCGCAGCTCGAGATGTGGTTCCCTTCAGGATATTTTGATATAACAGAGCACTTAATGATTCACATGATCGACTAGATACGTGCACTTGGTCCACTTTACCTACACAAAATGTGGATGTATGGGCATTTCATGTCCATTCTGAACCGGTACGTACTGAATCGTGCATACCCGAAGGGGTCCATGATAGAGGGATACAGTACCGAGGAAGTCATCGAGTGCTGCCTAGGTTACCTAAAGGATAAAGTAGGTATTGGTCTCCCTGTTCCACGCTTTTTGGGGAGATTGGAAGAGGTTGGCATAGTTGGCAAGAAAACTTTCATCGACAAGAATTTCAAAGGTGTGCAACAAGCACATTATAGCATCTTGCAGCACGTCACGATAATGACACCTTTAGTCAATGAACACTTGAGCTTGATTCGTGCAGAAAGTAATGGCCGCTCGGATGATTGGATCATGAGCGAGCATAAGCGTCGATTGACTGCTTGGTTGAAGGAATCGGATATACCAGACGGGGAGACCGTGGAAGAACAAACTATCAAAAGATTGGCAGCTGCCCCATCTAGCCAGGTAACGTCATGGCAAGGGTATGATATTAATGTATATCTATTTTATACTGCCGCAAAGGACAAGAAGACCGTGTCTCAGAATAGTGGTGTTCGTATTGAAGCCTTAGATGAGAGAACAGGCCAAAGTACCACATACTATGGCATCATAGATGATATATGGGAAGTGCACTATGGTTCCAATATACAAGTCCCGGTATTTTGGTGTCGTTGGGTCAAGCACCCAAGAGGTGTTGAGATCGACGGCTATGGGCTCACAATTGTTGACCTCAACAATGTCGTTTACAAAGATAACCCATGGGTACTTGCTTCACAGGTCGCACAGGTAATGTACATAGCTGATCCCGCAAAGAAGACAAAGCACGTTGTCGTCCCTGAAAAACAAGATATCATAGGAGTTGATGGTATCGATGATGTGGAAAAATATAATCAATATGATGAAATGAACCTCTTCACAGATGTGGCAGAACCACCTGAATTAATCCGGCACAAGTGTATTAACCATCACCATTAGGGCAATCTCGGTTAACCTTACACTTCAAACGGAGTAATCCATTGGTCTGTCGGGTAACCTCCCGATACAACCACGGTAAAGCCGATCGAAACCATACATACAAATGCTCATGCGAAGATGAGCCCAAAGAATACCACATTCCAGTAGATATTACAAAAATTATCATAAGTGAATATTACAAACCATGTTTGAGTTTAGTAACCAAGTACTTCAGTGATCATAACCAATAAGTTCTTCAGAGTTTAAGTTGCAGCGGAAATAAGATAACGAAAGCTACTCGACGATACAGGATGTCTCGGTGAAGCCCGTACGAGACATCACTCGGCATTATCTCCATTGGCCGGGGGCGTATCCCATTCCACCAACCATCCCGAAGGCAGAGTGCAGGGCCAAGTCAAGCTAGCAATCTTGTCTTCGAAAGACTCACCTGAAAACGAGCCACAAGCAAGGCTGAGTATGCTAATACTCAGCAAGTCTTACCCGTGTAGTGGAATCTACTCAACCGACTCTAGACATGCAAGGCTTTTTGTCTCAGGGGTTTGTTTTGCCGAAAAGTATATACGAGTGGGTCCTTACTTTCAACTTTTAGCTCAAGATTCTAGTTTCATTAACCATTCTAGATAAGCAACTATCCAATATCATTCATGGTGAAGCATTAAATTTCATCCAGCAAGTTTATTCATCATCATTGTTCCTCTTCTTACTCTGTGTGGTAAAAGGGATTAAGCAGTCTTAATAGCCGTGAGAAACGGACGATTCGAATCGAATTTCTTAACCTTGCAAGGGAAACCTAAACACACGACACGTCGATACTCCCAGAGTCACACGTGCAACTTTCTCCCCTTTCTTTCCGGGTTGTGGATCGGAGCTACCCTCCGAGAGTACACGAGCCCCACGCCACGGTTCGGCGCCGGGTCGTGGCCACTCGTGCACTCGCCATATGCACATGGGACCGAAGTTCAAAGGGTAGGTTGTCGTCCATTTGCCGGGCCAATCAGGTACTTAAGCTTACCAATTACCATATTCTCGGCATGTGTTCAGTACGTTCAAAGACTTAACCACCACTACCACACACTGCGGCCTTAGCATTTTTCACTAAACAGACGGGCCTCAATCGTAAACATCATACCATAGCCCGTCCGTCGACCTTATGATTGCAGCGTGTAGTAAACATTCAACTCCTATTTTCTCGCGAGTGACAGGAAATCACTCGGCTTTTACCGGAGTCCTATTAGCACAGCATTCTATCGAACCTTACATCTAGTTTTCAAGCATGGGTTCCTAACATCATGCAACTAAGTTTTCATTCAACTCCTATAAACTTAATGCACAAGCAAAAGAGTAATGAGTTGCATAATTTAGGAAAGGAATAGGGTTATGCTCCGGGGCTTGCCTTCTTGTGCAAAGTTAGTCCGGGCATCGTCTGAACGTTGACCCGGGTCTTCAACTGCTTCAGTTAAATTTGCCTGGACTTCTCGCTGCTCACTCTCGGACTCGGGCACCAGCTCGTAAGTCCCGTCGGCGAGAGTAGTCGTTTCTACATGAATGCACAAGTGTAAGTAGTGGTGATGGTAAACGACATGATTTCCTTCACGATAAAGTTGCAGTCTGTAAAACATGAGTTTTGTTGTGAAGTGAGTTACTTTATCATTTGTGGGCAATCATTAATAGAGTAGAATAGTACAATAAGTAACTTCGTTAAGCAAGGTGGGGTGGGCGTTCATGGGAACTTATGTTCCTCATGGAAACATGATTTAAGTGTAACTACTACAGTGAGTAGTTTCTGGTCATGAAACCTTGGATCTAGGCACATCAGGGAAAGATAAGCTTACTGTAAAATTTTCAGATATTTTCATGCAGCAGATTAATTATGAAAAATATAATACATGGTTGCTGCTAGATTTTTGTTCTTTTTGTACAGAACAAATGGTGCAAAAACTGAGACTAAGATTTTTACAGGGCTTTCATTTAATCATGCAGAAGCTACTGTAATTTTTATAGGATTTATTAAGCAGTTTTCAGAGCATAGTAAATATGACATTACACACCTAGGTTATTCAAGGATTTATTTTTTTACAGGATCCTACACAGGGTTTTTGTCCATCAAACTTTTTACACAGCATCCTCTACCACTGAGTATCTTCTAGTAAACATATGAGAATTTTCCAAACTAAGATACTAGTTTCTTGATTTAATGTATGTTATTAGCACATAAATCAAATAAATAGGTTTCTGTGAGATAAAAAGTCTCCAAATTTTTATATGACATCTAGGTACCATTACACCACTATAGAAAAAGTTTCATTAGGTGAATCACAATCTAACAACAGAGATAAAAATATTTAGCCAATCATGGCATGAAACTAAACTTAGCAAGAAGTATATCTAGAAGTAGATTCTGAGCTTGATCTTTTTAGGGTGGCCTATTTATTAGGTAATTTCCTCACTGTAAATTTTTCAGGGCCAGCACTTGTCTCAAGACAAGTCTATGAATAAAAGCCATTAATATTTCCATTTTATTTAAAGCATGATTTAGCTAGAATCTAAGGTGATGCATGTAACAAAAGTTGTGAAGCTTAACCTAAGGTCTCTAGAGCAGTTGAGTTTGCATTTTTCTGAATTTTATACGATTTTATACGAATTTTACAATTTCACTGATTTTGAATCTAGGTTTGAATTTTTCTCTTACATCTGGGTCCTTGAAATCTTACGGGCAGAACCTTCTAAAGAATTCAATTGATGCAATTGGGTCCTTAGGCGGCTTGGGTGCGGTGGCCGGCCAAAATTCCGGCGAGGGGCTCGCCGGCGGCGAGGGGTGAGGGCCGGGGAAGGACCAGGGGTGCGAGGGCTACCTCGTGGGGGTCTTGGTCGGGTGGGGGACGGCCGGGAGGAGCTCGTCGGCGTTGGAGCAGGGGCGGCGGCGGCGGCACGCATCGACGGTGGTGCTCCGGCGGGCTTGGGGCGGTCTGGTCTGGACGGGGAGCTTCAGTGGCGCGTGGGGAAGCTGCTCCGGTACTTGGCTTGGGCGGAGGAGGTCGGAGTCGAGCTATCCGCGGTGACCAGGGGCGGCGGCGGCGGCGACAGCGCGGGCGGCGGTGCTCCGGCGGTCCTGGGCGGCGTTGAGCGGGTCGGTGAGCTCCGGTGGGATGATGTGGTGGTGGCTGGAACTTCAATTTGGGCAGGGGGCGGCTGTGGAAGGCTGTCCACGGCGGTGGAGCTTCGGCGGCAACAATGGCGGCGGCGAGTGCTGTGCTTACTGGTGGCTCGCGCGGGCGGCCTAGAGCGCCTTTTATAGGGGCAGGAGGGAGGGAGGGGTGCCGGGCGACGCGCGGGGGTGGAGGCATGGTAATGGCGCGGGGTTGGCCGCGGTGGGCGGCTCGGTTCACCGGCACGGCGTGAGGAGGGCGGAGGCGCGTGACTGGCGGCCAAAAATCTTGCGTGAGGGAGTGGAAGATAGCGCTGCACGGGGGTTGGGGGACAGCTGCAGCAGCGGCTCGGGCGGGAGGCGAGCTCAGCGACGGGCGGGTCGCGGCGGGCGGGGCGGCACGGCGCGGCGCAGCTGTTGGGTGCGGCGGGCGGCGAGCAGAGGCACGGCCGGCATGGCGCGCGTGGCGAACTCGGACTGGGCAGCGCTGCAGGGGGGCAAAGCCGCGCTTGGGGGCAGGGGCCGGCGGCCACTGGCTTGGCGGCTAGCGCCGGTCAGGCATCGCCGGCCACCTGGCCGTGCTGTCGGGCGGGGAGGGGAGAGAGAGGAGGGGGAAGAAGGGTCTATTTGCGAGATTTGAAAAGTTCCAAGGGGCTGGTTGCAAACAGGATGTTTTCTCCACTTTTTAATTTGAATTGCAAAAACTTTTGAACATGAATGTTGTTCAGAATAAAAAGTTCTACAAGTTTGGTTTCAGGCCACACCTCATTTGGCTTGTGGTTTGAAAGTTAATTTAAAAATTCAAAGGTATTCATATGTGCCCAATTTCAATTTGAATTTCAACTTAACTTGTTCTAATTCTTTTCACCCTTTTATTAGTTGGTTAAGCACAGGGTTGGGCTAATGACATTGCTTTAGAAATGTAATTTATCAGGGTTGTTACAGCCTTCCCCCCTTAACAAGAATCTCGCCCCGAGATTCGGTAAATCTTAGTGTGGACAGGGGTGCTCATACCAGTGGTTGAGATAAGAAAACCAGGGAAATTTTGGTTTAGGTAGCTCTCGGTTTCCCAGGTGGCTTCTTCTTCAGTGTGATGATTCCATTGAACTTTATACATTTTAATCACTTTCCTCCTGATCCCTCTTTCTTTTCGATCCAAAATTTTAACCGGGTGTTCGACATACGAGAGGTCGGGTTCTACCAATATTTCTTGTTGTTCCACAATCTCGGTAGGGACTCGAATACACTTCTTGAGTTGAGATACGTGGAAGACATCATGGGTGGCCGTGAGTTGAGGGGGCAGTCGTAATTTGTAGGCTCCGGGTCCGCAGCTCTCAATGATTTCGTAAGGACTAACATAACGGGGAGCTAGTTTGCCTTTGATTCCGAATCTTTGCACTCCCTTGGTTGGTGAAACTCGAAGATAGACATGATCGCCAACTTTGAATTTTAGGGGCTTTCTCCTTTTGTCGGAGTAGCTCTTTTGTCGGGCTTGTGCGGCTTTAAGATTTGCTTGTATTACTTTTACTCTCTCCTCTGCCTCGATTACCAGGTCGGGTCCAATTATTTTACGTTCTCCGGTTTGTGACCAGCTCAAAGGAGTTCGACACCTTCGTCCGTACAGGGCCTCAAATGGTGCCATTTTCAAACTCGTTTGATAGCTGTTGTTGTACGAGAACTCTGCTAGGGGTAGGCATTTGTCCCAATTCTTGTCATAGTGGATGACGCAAGCTCTCAGCATGTCCTCAAGGATTTGGTTTACTCTTTCCGTTTGTCCATCAGTCTGAGGATGGTATGCTGAGCTGCGAATCCGTTTGGTACCAAGAGACGTTTGCAGTTGTTCCCAAAAGCGTGCTACAAACTGAGGACCACGATCGGATATAATTGTCTTAGGTATTCCACGTAGGCAAACAATACGATCGAGGTAAATCTCGGCATATTTCTTGGTAGAATAGGTGGTGTGTACCGGAAGAAAATGTGCCGTCTTTGTGAGTCTATCCACGACAACCCATATGGAATCATGTTTCTGGGAAGTGTTTGGTAGTCCAACGACGAAGTCCATACTTATGTCCTCCCATTTCCATGATGGTATTGGTAACGGTTGTAGTGTACCGGCTAGCTTCAAGTGGCTGGCTTTTACCCTCTGGCATGTGTCACATTCCGAGACATACGTAGCAATTTCTCTTTTCATTCTCGTCCACCAGAAGTTTTGCCTTAGGTCTTGATACATTTTGCTACTGCCGGGGTGGATAGAGAATTTGGAAAGGTGGGCCTCATCGAGAATTTGCTTGCGGAGTTCACGATTCTTCGGAACGACTATACGACTTTCGAACCATAGAACTCCCTTATGGTCCTGGCGGAAACACTTATACTTCTCCTCACCTAGAGAGAGTTTTTGTTTGATGATCTTGATTCCTTCATCATGTAGTTGTGCCATGACGATTTGGTCGTGAAGAGTGGGCTCAATTGAGATGTGATCTAGAGTGCCTTGGGAAACCATTTCCAAGTTAAGCTTCCTCATGTCTGCACATAATGTCTCATGGTAGGACTCCATGGATAAGCAATGGCAATGGGACTTGCGGCTTAGTGCATCCGCGACTACATTAGCCTTACCGGGGTGATAGTGCACTTCAAGGTCATAATCCTTGATTAGTTCTAGCCATCTCCGTTGTCTCATATTCAGATCGGCTTGTGTGAAGATATACTTGAGACTCTTATGATCCGTGTAGATATTGCACTGTGTACCCATGAGATAGTGCCTCCATATCTTCAGAGCGTGAATGACAGCTGCAAGCTCAAGGTCATGCATGGGATAATTCTGTTCGTGGGGCCGAAGGGCTCGTGAGGCATACGCAATCACTCGATTCTCTTGCATAAGCACACATCCTAGACCAGTACCCGATGCGTCACAATACACATCGAACGACTTGGTGTTATCGGGTTGAGCTAACACAGGTGCAGTAGTCAGATGCTCTCTGAGAGTGTGGAAAGCTTCTTCACATTTCTCATTCCATACAAACTTTACTTCCTCGATTCATAAAGGATTAGTGTAGTCATAGACTTCCGAAATCACAGATAGAAGTATGGACAGAATTTCTGTCTGCTACGAGAAAAATCATAGCTTGCTGTGGGTCCATCCAAAACATCTCATACTTTGGCAGGAGTTAGAGAACTTAGGGATGCACCACTTTGGTATTTAACTCAGGTGCTAGAACTATAGCTAAGATGGTCGAAAGGCTCGTCCTTTGCCTTACTGTCTCAGCTGTTTTTCAGCAGATCGATAGGTGATGTTTTGCCTATAACTCAAACTAGCGAGGTTCAATGATGCTGAATTTCTGTGAGAACCACAATCACAAAATTCCTGACAGGTTTGGTATTCAACTCACAGCTCAGAAATGTAAGGAGACATGGATAAAATTTCCGACAAGTTTCAGCGATTGTGGATTTCATCGTTTACCAACTTACAACGAAATCACCCAAGTTTATCGCCGTTCCTTACATGCTGAGGGTATCCACATGGTTCAGGTGTACCCATCACAAAAGAGTTACGCAACTCCTAGTTAGCCTATTACAACACTTGCCAAAAGTTAGGCTACCCTATCGAGGAGTATGTGCAAAAGTCCTTCTAGGTCATCATCTAGAAGTCATCCAGGTCGTTGACGGACGACGCGCTACTGGTAGGAGAGTGAGCTGCCATCTGAGGTGCCTGTGGTACCTCACCCTCGAAATCCATACCGGAGGCACTGTCAACCTCCTGTGGCTCCTCTTCATCTTCCTCCATGTCCTCCTCATGGGGATGGTCATTCTGATCCTGATGCCACTGGAGATGCTCAATAGCATCCTCGAACTCCAAGTGTAGATCATGGAGCTGCTCCTCCAAGTGTGCTATCATGGCTTCCCTTTCACTCATGAGGGTGTCCTGCTCCTGAATTTGGCCCTCAAGTTGGCCAATCTGAGCATCTCTGTCCTCAAGATCCTTACTGAGCTCTTGGATTTGCTCATCCCTGTTGGTGGCCATGATATGATAGGCTTGTGCAAGCTCGGCGAGTTGCACAAGTGCCTGACTCCGGAGTGCCTGCAGTCGGTACAGCGCATTCATGCATCGTACGGAGGTCTGGATAGTCTCCTGGGCGTGAAAGTCTACCAGGTACTGTGAATGTTGCACCCTGTCAAGCCAAAAAGGGTCGTTGTCCTGGGCAGCAGGAAACAAACCAATGGGAGCGAGTGTGACAACCTCGGGACGCTGCACACAAAAAGTGGTGAGTGCCCTCATGGTTGCAAGCTCCCAAGTGTCGGCCAACCTGTGACCAACAGCTTCAAACTCCGAGGCGGGCCACTCAAGGTGTAGCGGGTGTGGAAACAGAGTCACGCTCACACGGCACCGCAAAATGCCATTTTCTTGAAATTCCATTCCGGTGTAGCGTGGGGGAATTTGATAGCCCGCGGTGCTCAACACGTCCCACAAAATAGAGGGAAAGCCCTCCCAGTGGAGACACTGTGAGTGAACGCGTCCATCCTCATCCACCATCATGGCAGCTGTCTCGGCCATCTCAACAAAAGATCAAATGGGTGAGGCCAAGAAAAAGTGTGAAAAGCACAGGGACAGATTCTGTATAGAGTGCAAAAATAACCATAACTTCCACAGTTCATATCCAAAAATTCTCAAATTTCACCAGAACACTCCTAAGGTATTTGTGCACCACTTTTCTATTCAACACCTTGGCTGGATTAGGATCTAAGATGGCTGTTCCCTTAAGGTCTCACTTCTCTGTCTACCCAGAATTTTCAGTGAACAGAGGGCTAGAGTCTCGTGCATCAGGGAAAATCTATCCGGCCAAAAGTTACCAAATTTTAACAGCAGCTACCTGGATAAATTTGGAACAAGTTTTGTGTTGTACTCTTTTGCAGAAAACTGCAGGCAGGGGGCCTAAAAATTTAAGGGGCAGAAGTGCTTATTCTGGACAGAAATCTGATATTCCATGGTTTCTGTTATTTCTTACTATCCATAAGTTCAGAATTTTTTTCATTTTTGAACAGGAGATAGAACACAAAATTTGGAAAAATTCTTACAGCATGAACTTTACCAGAAAAGGTCATTTTCTCTGATCAATAAATCTCTCTTTTCGGTCATGGCAGATTTGTGACAGATTCGCTAGATAGTCCTTATGCAAAATCACGCTTAGATACGCAAGAACCTTACCACTCTCATTCAACGCATTTTCAATTTCAGATATATATGGTCATGATGCATGCACGTCCTATTCGTCCTCACAAAATAAAATAATTGCCAAATAACTTTTGGTCTTACGAAGATAGTTTCGGTGGCATACATCATACGCCTCTCACTATAATAGCTAGTCGAGATTTTCTAACCGTTCTTTAACTTATCGTAATCGCGGTTAGTGTACCTGCAGAAGATTGATAGAGCACATATATTTCATGAACCTTTCATGTCAGCACTCGTGAAAGCGTCCGTATTCATTACCGTTTACTTATAGAAACGATATCTGTACAATTTCCGCCGTACAGACGACGTTAACATACGCTATCGAGATAGCGTATTCACGGGGGTACCGTCATGAGACGGGGGTATGAACAGCGATCGCCATACCCTGTGCCAAACCTTCTACTCCCAATATATTCAACTAACAGTTGGCATATTGGCAGCACCTCAAGTAAGCCACTGCTTAAAGGCAGCGTTCGGTTCGCATCACCGACAGGAAGGCCAAACTCTCTCAGTTGGCTGAGGATTCTTACCTTCTTACCTTAGCGATGAGTGCGTCGTTATAGAATTTAAGGTCGGTTGTGCATGAAAGTAAGTTTTGACAGAAAGTAATGTGCTGGAAGTCAGTTGATAATATATAGAAGTTAGATAGCCACCTAGTAAGTTTCCCATAATCCCTTAGGGCTTTACGAACTAGGTACCATCCTTAGCGCACCAACGAATTTCGCAACACATCCTTCTAGTCAAGTTTTATGAAAATAAGTTTTTTTTAAGGCTTGTCGCATTCTCTGGCGTATGTATTTCAGCTCTGATACCAGCTGTGGCAGAACCACCTGAATTAATCCGGCTCAAGTGTATTAACCATCACCATTAGGGCAATCTCGGTTAATCTTACACTTCAAACGGAGTAATCCATTGGTCTGTCGGGTAACCTCCCGATACAACCACGGTAAAGCCGATCGAAACCATACATACAAATGCTCATGCGAAGATGAGCCCAGAGAATACCACATTCCAGTAGATATTACAAAAATTATCATAAGTGAATATTACAAACCATGTTTGAGTTTAGTAACCAAGTACTTTAGTGATCATAACCAATAAGTTCTTCAGAGTTTAAGTTGCAGCGGAAATAAGATAACGAAAGCTACTCGACGATACAGGATGTCTCGGTGAAGCCCGTACGAGACATCACTCGGCATTATCTCCATTGGCCGGGGGCGTATCCCATTCCACCGACCAACCAGGGGGAAGAATGCACGGCCAAGTCAAGCTAGCAATCATATCTTCAAAGGTCTCACCTGAAAACGAGCCACAAGCAAGGCTGAGTATGCTAATACTCAGCAAGTCTTACCCGTGTAGTGGAATCTACTCCACCGACTCTAGACATGCAAGGCTTTTTGGCTCAGGGGTTTGTTTTGCCGAAAAGGATATATGAGTGGGTCCTTACTTTCAACTTTTAGCTCAAGATTCTAGTTTCATTAACCATTCTAGATAAGCAGCTATCCAATATCATTCATGGTGAAGCATTAAATTTCATCCAACAAGTTTATTCATCATCATTGTTCCTCTTCTTACTCTGTGTGGTAAAAGGGATTAAGCAGTCTCAATAGCCGTGAGAAACGGACGATTCGAATCGAATTTCTTAACCTTGCAAGGGAAACCTAAACACATGTCACGTGGTTACTCCCAGAGTCACACGTGCAACTTTTCCCCTTTCTTTCCGGGTTGTGGATCGGAGCTACCCACCGAGAGTACACGAGCTCCACGCCACGGTTCGGCGCCGGGTCGTGGCCACTCGTGCACTCGCCATATGCACATGGGACCGAAGTTCAAAGGGTAGGTTGTCGTCCACTTGCCGGGCCAATCAGGTACTTAAGCTTACCGATTACCATATTCTCGGCATGTGTTCAGTACGTTCAAAGACTTAACCACCACTACCACACACTGCGGCCTTAGCATTTTTCACTGAACAGATAGGCCTCAATCGTAAACATCGTACCATAGCCCGTCCGTTGACCTTATGATTGCAGCGTGTAGTAAATATTCAACTCCTATTTTCTCACGAGTGATAGAAAATCACTCGGCTTTTACCGGAGTCCTATTAGCACAGCATTCTATCGAACCTTACATCTAGTTTTCAAGCATGGGTTCCTAACATCATGCAACTAAGTTTTCATTCAACTCCTATAAACTTAATGCACAAGCAAGAGAGTAATGAGTTGCATAATTTAGGAAAGGAATAGGGTTATGCTCCGGGGCTTGCCTTCTTGTGCAAAGTTAGTTCGGGGATCGTCTGAACGTTGACCCGGGTCTTCAACTGCTTCAGTTAAATTTGCCTGGGCTTCTCGCTGCTCACTCTCGGACTCGGGCACCAGCTCGTAAGTCCCGTCGGTGAGAGTAGTCGTTTCTACATGAATGCATAAGTGTAAGTAGTGGTGATGGTAAACGACATGATTTCCTTCACGATAAAGTTGCAGTCTCTAAAACATGAGTTTTGTTGTGAAGTGAGTTACTTTATCATTCGTGGGCAATCGTTAATAGAGTAGAATAGTACAATAAGTAACTTCGTTAAGCAAAGTGGGGTGGGTGTTTATGGGAACTTATGTTCCTCATGGAAACATGATTTAAGTGTAACTACTACAGCGAGTAGTTTCTGGTCATGAAACCTTGGATCTAGGCACATCAGGAAACGATAAGCTTACTGTAAAATTTTCAGATATTTTCATGCAGCATATTAATTATGAAAAATATAATACCTGGTTGCTGCTAGATTCTTGTTCTTTTTGTACAGAACAAATGGTGCAAAAACTGAGACTAAGATTTTTACAGGGCTTTCATTTAATCATTCAGGAGCTACTGTAATTTTTATAGGATTTATTATGCAGTTTTCAGAGCATAGTAAATATGACATTACACACCTAGGTTATTCAAGGATTTATTTTTTTACAGGATCCTACACAGGATTTTTGTCCATGAAACTTTTTACACAGCATCCTCTACCACTGAGTATCTTCTAGTAAAAATATGAGAATTTTGCAAGCTAAGATACTATTTTCTTGATTTAATGTATCTTATTAGCACATAAATCAAATAAATAGGTTCCTGTGAGATAAAAAGTCTCTAAATTTTTCTATGGCATCTAGGGACCATTACACAAGTATAGCGAAAGTTTCATTAGGTGAATCACAATCTAACAACAGAGATAAAAATATTTAGCCAATCATGGCATGAAACTAAACTTAGCAAGAAGTATATCTAAAAGTAGATTCTGAGCTTGATCTTTTTAGGGTGGCCTATTTATCAGGTATTTCCTCACTGTAAATGTTTCAGGGCCAGCACTTTTCTCAAGACAAGTCTATGAATAAAAGCCATTAATATTTCCATTTTATTTAAAGCATGATTTAGCTAGAATCTGAGGTGATGCATGTAACAAAAGTTGTGAAGCTTAACCTAAGGTCTCTAGAGCAGTTGAGTTTGCATTTTTCTGAATTTTCTACGATTTTATACGAATTTTACAAATTCACTGATTTTGAATCTAGGTTTGAATCTTTCTCTTACATCTGGGTCCTTGAAATCTTACGGGCAGAACCTTCTAAAGAATTCAATCAATGCAATTGGGTCCTTAGGCAGCTCGGGTGCGGTGGCCGGCCAAAATTCCGGCGAGAGGCTCGCCAGCGGCGAGGGGTGAGGGCCGGGGAAGGACCAGGGGTGCGAGGGCTACCTCGTGGGGGTCTTGGTCAAGTGGGGGACGGCCGGGAGGAGCTCGTCGGCGTTGGAGCAGGGGCGGCGGCGGCGGCACGCGTCGACGGCGATGCTCCGGCAGGCTTGGGGCGGTCTGGTCTGGACGGGGAGCTTCAGTGGCGCGTGGGGAAGCTGCTCCGGTACTTGGCTTGGGCGGAGGAGGTTGGAGTCGAGCTGTCCGCGGTGACCAGGGGCGGCGGCGGCGGCGACAGCGCGGGCGGCGGTGCTCCGGCGGTCCTGGGCGGCGTTGAGCGGGTCGGTGAGCTCCGGTGGGATGATGTGGTGGTGGCTGGAACTTCAATTTGGGCAGGGGGCGGCTGTGGAAGGCTGTCCACGGCGGTGGAGCTTCGGCGGCAACAATGGCGGCGGCGAGTGCTGTGCTTACTGGTGGCTCGCGCGGGCGGCCTAGAGCGCCTTTTATAGGGGCAGGAGGGAGGGAGGGGTGCCGGGCGACGCGCGGGGGTGGTGGCACGGTAATGGCGCGGGGTTGGCCGCGGTGGGCGGCTCGGTTCACCGGCGCGGCGTGCGGAGGGCAGAGGCGCGTGACTGGCGGCCAAAAATCTTGCGTGACGGAGTGGAAGATAGCGCGGCACGGGGGTTGGGGGACAGCTGCAGCAGCGGCTCGGGCGGGAGGCGAGCTCAGCGATGGGTGGGTCGCGGCGGGCGGTGCGGCGCAGCCGTTGGGTGCGGCGGGCGGCGAGCAGAGGCACGGCCGGCGTGGCGCGTGTGGCGAGCTCGGACTTGGCAGCGCTGCAGGGGGGGGGGCAAAGCCGCGCTTGGGGGCGAGGGCCGGCGGCCACTAGCTTGGCGGCTAGCGCCACTCAGGCATCGCCGGCCACCTGGCCGGCGTGTCGGGCGGGGAGGGGAGAGAGAGGAGGGGGAAGAAGGGTCTATTTGCGAGATTTTAAAAGTTCCAAGGGGCTGGTTGCAAACAGGATGTTTTCTCCACTTTTTAATTTGAATTTCAAAAACTTTTGAACATGAAAGTTGTTCAGAATAAAAAGTTCTACAAGTTTGGTTTAAGGCAACACCTCATTTGGCTTGTGGTTTGAATGTTAATTTAAAAATTCAAAGGTATTCATATGTGCCCAATTTCAATTTGAATTTTAACTTAACTTGTTCTAATTCTTTTCACCCTTTTATTAGTTGGTTAAGCATAGGGTTGGGCTAATGACATTGCTTTAGAAATGTAATTTATCAGGGTTGTTACAACAGACCTACCACAGAAGATGAGGATTATAGAAGGAAGCATAAGAAAAGACGATACACCATGGGCACGTAAGGACGGAGAATCGAGAATTGTTACCGCTTAAATATATATACAGCTATTAAATTGTTTTTGGATTCATGTAATCGTTTCTCTAATATCTAGCTAGTGCATCCATGTATCTGAATGAATTATTCTAAATGTATTCATTAAATATACTGAAATATGCTTGTTATTTTTCTAGTTTTATAAGTCACAATACGCTTAGGTTAAAATTTTCACTAAATTAAAATATGATTTTCAATTATTTTATAAGTTTTTAAAACATGTTTTCCTATATTCTTTGAATTAAATGAATTAAACAAAGTTTTTTTGAACGTTCGAACGTCTGAACGTCCTTACCGGGATGATCGGACAGTCCGAACGTCACTACCACGAACGGCCCTGCAGCCGGTCCGCTCGGACTGTCCGAACGTCCCGGCAGCCAGGGCCAGGCCGTTTTGCTATTTTTTTAACCAAATTAATGAACTTTGAGAATAGAATTGAAAATAATTTGTAGGGGCGGGTGGGGGCCTAACCCGCCCCTAGAAATAGATTTGTAGGGGCGGGTTAGGCCCCCACCTGCCCCTACAAATGTTTTTTTAGTTTATTCGGAAAATTCATTTAATACATAAAAATAGCAAAACAAATCCAAAAAAATGAAATTTGCACCATAAGCATATTGTGACCTATAGAACTAGGAAACAATACGGCAACAATGTTTCAATATATGTAATAACTAAGAGTGTTAAAAATACAAAGTTATTCATGTGTAGCATGAGATAGTATGTGGGTTAGCTATACATTATAATTTCAACACCTTTAACCTTTGTATACATTCAACTATGGTTTTTGAAAATTTTATTATGTTGTACAGGTCACGATATTCTTATGGTAAAAATTTCACATTTTTTTATGTGTTTCGCTTTTTTAATCAAAAGAATTTTTAGAATAAATAGGAAAACCAATTGTAGGGGCGGGTGGGGGCCTAACCCGCCCCTAGAAATAGATTTGTAGGGGCGGGTTAGGCCCCCACCCGCCCCTACAAATATTTTATTCAGTTTATTCTTAAAATTCATTTAATACCAAAAAGTAGTAAAAGACATCCAAAAAGTAAAATTTACACCATAAGCATATTGTGACTTATAGAACTAGGAAAAAATACGGCAACAATGTTTCAATACATGTAATAACTAAGAGTGTTAAGAACATAAAATTATCCATGTGTAGCATGAGATAGTATGTCAGTTAGCTATACATTATTATTTCAACACCTTTAACCTTTATATACATTGAAATATGGTTTTGCAAATTTTATTATGTTATACACGTCACAATATGCTTATGGTAAAAATTTCACCTTTTTTATGTGTTTTGCTACAAATGCTCCTCCTATATAATCGAGACGAGACCCAGGACTCAGCAAAATTTTCGGCTTTCGCACGGGACACCGGCAGGCTGCCAAAATTTTGAGTCCCCTCCTGAGCTCTTTCCAGTCCCCGCCGCACTGCAGCTCCATCCCCACCTGAGGTCCCTCCTCTCCCCAGACCGCCGCAGCTGCTGCCTCCTCCCCGCCCCGAGGTCCGGCGCCTCCACAACTCCTGCGTCCCCGGCTCCTCCTCCTCCCCACGCCGCCTCTGCTCCTCCATCCCCGGCTCCTCCTCCTCCCCACGCCGCCATCACCCCCGTTCGCGAGCTCCTCCTCCTCCCCGCGCCGCCCTCGCCCCCGGCCTCCTACCCGGATCCGGCGCGGCCTCCCTGGATCCGCCCGGCCTGAACTCCGGTGCCGCCGGCCGCTGCGCTGCCCGGCTCCGCCCTCCCGAGGTCCTCCTCCTCCCCGCGCCGCCCTCGTCCCCGGCCCGGCCTCCTCCTTCTGCCCGAGTCGAGGCCTCCTCCTCCTCCCCCTTCTCCCCAAGCCAAGGTAAAGTCTGGTTGTTTTCTTGATTTAGTTTTATTCTTTTTTTCCATTTGAACTCTAAATATGAATGTTCTACAATATATTAGCAAGTGAATGTGAATGTAATTTGAATGTGATGTAACTTGAATGTGAAATTTGATAAGTGAGTGTGAGTATATGAATGTAGTTATTTATTTATTTATGAATGTTATTTTCATTATTGTAGTTATTTTGTATCCATTGTAATATTTCAGTGTACCAAGTTTTTTTTATTTTGTCTGTAAATGAATATTATCCATGTATATGAGGATTGTTGGATGAAATTTTATTTCAATTTTATTTTTTAGTGAAACTTTAGTGAATTAGTGAAATTCATTTTAGTTCAACTCTGAATATGAGAAAGTGTATATTTCAAGCATTTTATTATAAGGTATCATGAATGAATTATTGTGACACTCTGATGATGCATCAATCGTCCTCATCATCCCCGCAAAGGGAGCATGAAGCACTGGAAATTGACAAAATCGAGCGAATTGCATCCCAGGTGTCGTGGGACGACCTGGCCAACATCGGTGTGCAAACCGGTACGACGATGTCGATGATGGTATGCAATCTGGGGACGACGATGATGCCGACGATGCCGATGACCTACAGAACGAAGGACCTGGGATTGGACACGGGGGATGGGTAGATGGCGTGTGGCACGATCTGATAGATCCACACCCGACCGCTCCAAATGAACGTTGTTCAAGGTCGGAGTATGATCCGGACTACATTCCGAATCCAATTCGGGTAATGACTACACGCGATTAATTACCATCTACCTTTTAGTATATGTTTTTCAAAGACAACGCGTAATGACTAGTCAAAATCCTATGATCCGTGTAGGCGGCTTCAATAGGAAGGAGTAAATGCCGACGCTGACCCCCAAGCCCCACAGAGGAAGAGCTCCAATGCAATGATAGCTCCAGTCCAGAACCTCAACATACGACCTCTACCAGCCAAAGCAAGAGGAAACAGGGTCAACGAGGAAGGAACCAGTACCCTGAAGGCCATTGGACGGTCCATGCAGTTAACACAGCAGGCGAGCCCATAGAGCCTCTTGTGGTGCGTGCAAAGTTTCGGAACACAACTGGTTCTATTATCAGAACAAAGATTGTTTTGGATCCAATGATACCCGATTGGCTAACGGTTCCTGAGGGGAAGAAAGAAGCGATGTGGGCACTATTGAGCAAAACATTTATTTTTCCATGAGGAACTCATGAAAGAGTTAAGCATTATGCTAAGAAGATGTTGGGTGAAACTTTCCGCCGGTGGAAGAGTGATCTGAATACCAAGTATGTCTAGAAGGGTCGAGAGTCATTTGCAGATTACGGGGAAATCACACGGGCACAATGGGAGGAGTTTGTTCGGCAAAAGACTTCTGAGGAAGCTCTAGCCCTAAGCCAAAGGAATAGAGAACTTGCACAAAGCAACATACATAGAGTTCATCTTGGTTCGGGTGGATACCAAAGGAAGGTCGATCAATGGCGGCATGAAAGAGAGGCAGCAATAGCTGCCGAGCAACCCGACCCTTCAAGCAAGGAAACCTACTATAGTGGATGGCAAGCCTAAGTTTGACCAACCCAAAACTGAAGCTGTTGCACAAAAAATGTACGAACTTGCCGAGCTCCAGAAGCAAGGAAAGTTCAAATCCAAGAGGGACAAGGATATACTCAGTACAACCATTGGTACCAAAGAGCATGGAGGCTGTGTCACAGGCTTGTCCTCTAAGTTGACCATCAAGAATGGGTTCCAGAGGACCGGGCTAGCTATAGGAAGCATGACCTCTACAAGGAAGAATTGCAACAAGAGACAGAGAAAGCCCTAGAAAGTAAGTTTAGGCAATATTTTCGGGCAGCAGTTGTAGAGGAGCAACAGTCCAGGCTTTTATGGATTAACCCGTCGCAAGAGGTGGGGCAACAGATGGTGATGATGCCCCCTTCTGGATTGAGCCAAGCGAATACGCCAGGTGCTCAGAGCGGTGTCGCATCTACCATAGCACAGCCATACCCAGTAGATTGCATATCCATGGCTACTCCCTGCTTGTTGTTGTATCCGATCGGCGGAGCTAGGAAGACAAAGGATGTTGCCAAGGCTCAGGTTTTTCCGGGTGGGGGTTTGTTTGAGGGAAAACCGATCCCGCCCCTATATGCATGCGTACAAGAGGAGCAACTCCTGAAATCAAGCTATGAGGATAACAAGATAAACATGCCCACTGTAGATGGGAAGAATTTCCTTGGACAATGCGTCGAAAGTACCATTCTGTGGCATAAACGAGATATCGTACTGCTTGGTGCACAACTTATTGCTGCTCTGGATCGTACCTCGCCACCACCACCACAACAAGAGGGGGCAGCATCTGAGCATACTCCTCCGACTCTGCCGACTCTACTGGCCCCACCATCATCACCACCACAACAAGAGGAGGCAGCACCAGAGCATACTGTACCGGCCCCACCATCACGAGAGTTATCACCACCTCCCCCCACTATCACCACCGGCTCAGGTTGCCCGATCACGAGAGCTATCACCACCACCTCAGGTAGCCCGATCACGAGAGCCATCACCACCGGCTTAGGTTGCCCGATCACGAGAGTATACTCCACTGGCTCCACTAGTGGATTCGCAGTTGCCTTTTCCGCGAGTGACACGGGCTTACGGGAACGATCTGGAATGGAAAGAGATTGCCGAGTTATGGCATGTGGCAAACAAAAAGGACAAGTCCAAGTCTAAGTTAAAATCAAAGTCAAAGTCAAAGGATGAATGCAATTCTGGTTCCAGCAGACAATGAGGCTATTCCTTGCCCCGCACTGACACAGACTTCGAACAGGATGTTGGGGTTGATACCATAGGAGATTCACCGGATTGTCCTAAAAAATTTGAGTATGGTAAACCACTTCTACCCGAATGGGCTATCACAGCGGTTCCAAGTGAAATGCAGAGGATGCATAATTGGTACCTGAGGGCATGTAGACTTGGGCTCCGTAACCTATGCGCTCCGTACCATCCGCAAGTATTCGGACTTCAAGGTAGAGACATCTTGGATGTCATCTTTGATTTTGAAGACATCCCCAACATGTTCCGCCTCGGAGAACTAGACATTGAAATGGTTAGACTCTGATGCTATTTGCAAACAAATGATGCCATTACTTTAGGTGAAAGGACGAGATATCTCGATCCTACAACTATTTGCAAGAGCAGGCATGCCGGCCCAAGTAAGTGGGCGGACGTTGATGGACATGCTAGCTGGGTTTGCAATGCTCTAGGAAAAGCATGAGAAATGAATAGCAGCTCACAAAGAGGCCATGACGAGGGTTGCGGTCTACATAGGGGCTATGATGACAAAATGGGAAGACGAGGCCGATATCATATATGCGCCATACCACAGTGGGTAAGTATAATTTCAATCTTTTGTTACAATATACACTTGCTCCGGTCCATGGCTAAAAATCGCATGTAATATTTTTGTAGGAACCACTTGATTGCTTCTGTAATACAACCAAAGCTTGGTGCGCTCCTCGTATTCGACTCCTTAGATGTACCAACGAGTAGATACAGTGAATTCTTATTCATCTTCAAAATGTTAGCGAATTTCTTTTCTTCCATATGTACATCATGCTATTTTTTCCATAAAAATAAATATTTATAAACTAACTTCTCCTTTCTTTCTTTTTTTAAATAGGGCATACGGCTACTACATTAAAAAAGGAGGTGCTCATCCCGCCGATAGAGGAGAAACATTGAGTATATGCACACACTTCCCGTACCACAAGCAACCTGCAAATTCCTTGTACTGCGGGTATTACATGTGCGAGCATATGAGGGTGCAAGGGAGATACACAACAGATCCTGAACGTGTAAGGGACTACTCTTTATTAGGGATAGATGTGTATGTGTATATTATTTTTGCGTCTATCTCTAACATTTTCTTAATCTTTTCGTGGATTCATTAATTGCCGATCCATCCAAGAAAGCACAACCAACAACTCCATGAGAAACAACTCCTACAAATAGTAGCCGATTTATGCCGTTTCATTATGCATGAAGTGATCCACGAAAACGGCAATTTTTTTCAAAAAGACCACGAATTAGCTACGAACCCTAAATACATTGATCTTCGTGACTGGGCGAACCAGCAGCACCGTGCCGCCTCATCAAGTAGTGTTAGAAAATAGTGTAAAAATATGTATTCAAGTAGCACGTTTAATGATGTACTCTAATGATGCATTGTAATTATATATATGTGCTTTATTACTTTATGATTTAATTTTGTATGTGTAATTATTTATATTCATGAAACGTATTCCATATCGATTACTATGACATTCCATCGCGCACTAGCTTGATAGGTCAAAATTGGCGGCAAACAAAATTTTAAAAGGTGGCGGGAAACAGATTTGGAAAATTTAAATTCAAATCAATAAAATTTTAGGCGGGAATGATGTTTCCAGGGGTGAGTCATGTCGTAACCCGCCGCTGTAAATCAATTTTCAGGGGCGGCTCATGCACTAACCCGCCCCTGAAAATGCCATTTCTAGGGGCAGATCATATGGTGATCCGCCCCTGAAAATTGATTTCTAGGGGCGGGTTAGGGCATGACCCGCCCCTAGAAATTGGTTTTCAGGGCCCCTAGAAACAAATAGGTATTTTTAGCAGCGAGAAATAGAGGCGGATGCGGCACCCGCCCCTACAAATGTTATTTTACTCGTCCCTACAAATTGTTTCTGTAGTAGTGTTTTAGAGCCGGGCAAATAACCGTATCTAGAAATGGATTTGTAGGACTTGTTAGCTCAACATGACCGGCCCTACAAATTGTTTAAAGATGTTTGAAAAAATGCCATCATCCCAGCTGTCTTGTGCGCATTGCCTTGGTCGTGCTCATCCTGCTCTGCAACCACGATGCCCAGGTGCGTGGGCAGGGAGCGAGGGAGAGCCAGCACGCGACACCACCAAGCCTGCATGGATCTACAGCTACCAAACCATTTTTGTAATAGTGCATCCTCCGCTGCCACTGCAAAAAGACATGAGAGGTTTGAAAAAAATAGCTTCCCAATTGAGCATTCACTGTAAAAAAGGATAGGTGTCTTGACTGTAATCCTAGATGGAACTCCACCTTTATCATGCTTAGCACCGTACTAGAGTATCAAGCTGTTTTTTATCGTCTAGCTTTGCATAAGAAGTTATTCACTCCTATTTGTCCATCTACTACTGAATTTTTGTTTGCCAAAGAGATTTGTGCTAGGTGCCTAGGTTCAAGTTGTTTTATGATATTTATAGTGACTGTTTAGCACTAAGTATGTTGAAACAAATCTGTTCTTTCCAAAAACTTTGTGGTGTCTATTTGGCTATTAGGAAGTGGCCGGCGTGCTAGTGGTGACCCTCCTATTGAGGAAATGTCAAGACTGATGAAAGAGAAATTTGACAAGTATTGGACATATATATGTACATAAGTATGTTACAACAAATCTTTTCTTTTTAAAAATTTGTCGTGTCTATTTAGCTATTAGGAAACGGCGTGCTAGTGGTCGCCCTCATATTGAGGAGATGTTTAGATTGAAGAAAGAGAAATTTAACAAGTATTGTACATGTGCATGGTCTTATGGCAGTTGCTGGTTGTTCTAGATCCTAGGTTCAACTTCACATGCTGAAAGCTTCTTTCACATCTGTTTATGGGATAGAATAAGCAACATCTGAGGTAGACAAAGTTCGAAACTTGCTGTACCAACTAGTGCTTGACTATCAGAAAGCTGCAGAAGATGTTGCAACATCAGCCGGTGTAACTAGTACTAGTGAAGTTGTGGAGGGGAGTGGAGCATCAGCATTATGATCAGTACATGTCTTCACAACCTGCGGTTACATCCTCTCACATGTGCATAGAGTTAGACCTTTAGTTGGATGAGCCGCCACTTCCTAGAACACAAGATCTAGGTATCATCAATTGGTTGAAGTATGGAGGGATTAAGAATCCTACATTGCAGGCAATTATTGCTAGGGATATCTTGACCATTCCAGTGACGACGGTTACATCAAAATAAGCTTTTAGTACAAGAGGGAGGGTAGTCATCATTCCACATGGTAGTCGGCTTGCACCTAAAATGATAGTAGCTAGTAGCCCTTATGTGTGTGCAGGCTTGGTCATGCTGACACATTAGGTAAATATCTACATTTAAGAATTTTTTTTACTTTGTTCTCTCATGTAAATTCTGAATATTGATTTACTCTATTTATTATTTACTGTTAGGTGAACCAAAATATGCTGCTTTGATGACTTGTAATGAGGAGGAAGGAATGGTATGTATCTTGTATCAGTTCACACATGTATATGTACATGTTGCTTACTGCTTGCTGCCATGTTTTCTTATCATCTCATGTACATGTGCTGCTTACTGCTTGCTGTCATCGCCATGGTTTCTTCTCATCATCTCCAGTAAATCTGTTGATTACTACTTGCTGCTCATGTCATTTTTCTTGAAGTAGGAGAAACAGTCTACTATCATAGATATGATTTTTTTAAGGCAATATATACGATTGAGATGAGTAGACTTGGCTGATGGCTCAAGTGATTAACTGATCAAGCTCAACTGTTGAACTGATGGTTGCTCAAGACTATATGCTGGCTGCTGCTACTTTTACTTGATCTATTTGCTATTAGATATATTCAAACATTATTGCAATAGCTAATAATTTGGTACTTCATGCTTGCCTTGCAGTTTGCGGCCTTGCTTGGATGCTAATGTCTAGATTGTGGACTTGTGGTCTTGTGGACTTATTGGAATTTGGATTGGATGCAAACTACTATGTTATTCTGTTCCTTCATTTTTATTTTCAAGTTTTTTTTATTCTGTTACATCTTGCTTCTTGTAGTAATGTTTAGATCTTAAATATAAACATTGGGGTGATTATTTTAAGGGATTTTTCATAAAATAAGTCCCTCACCCATCGAGGATCGGGTACGGCGAGAGAATTTGCCCCACCAATCAATTCAGGGCTGGGGGAGGGGGGGACCTAATTCTAGGGACTAGGATGGGGATAACCTCCCGGGACCCTCCCCATTGCCATCCTGAAGTGCTCCCCGCTTGCCCTTAGGACCCACCGCTCGGGCCACCCACCCATGAGCACACCCTTTGCAGCCCGTTCGTCGCTCTACCATTGGCTCGAGCCTGCCTACACCCTGGTCGAGTGGTCTTTCATCCTAGGTATATATTAGGATTAAAAACAAGTCAAACTTTCAAATTTTACTTAGAATTTATTAAAATTATATGCAAGTTTAGTGTATAAAGTGTGATAATGGATGCATGATATTTTTTTATAAAATTTTAATACGGTTTTGTTGACACCAAGTTTTTGCAAATATATTTATAGAAAGCCCATGAAGTAAAAAGAAGCCGATGGAGAGGTTTCAATTAATATTGCTAGCGTCATGGGATAAGGGATATCCTGACCTGTGCACATGACGACGCTGGCCAAACCAAAGATCCCGTTCCGGGAGGGAGGATAACCTCGCTCCCAGAAACCCGTGGTTGCGGCTCGAGTGCAGCACATATGCCCAGACCCTCTTGAACGAAAGGGAGGTGAAGCAGGGAGGCTTCCATAATGGATAACAAGATTTGCATCTACAAGGTGCTCATGGCAGCGCCTGCATCCTTCAAGGCCATGTGGTCATAACCTTTGTGAACAATCTTCGAGAGGCTCGGATCAACCTCTGCCAAATATCTAGAAGATAATAGTTGTGCTGGGAAAACACTAGATCTTCTCCAGGGCAATCATGATCATGTGCTTGGGAGGCCACCTGATTAGAGGTGGCAACGGATAAAATCCATGTGGATATATGCTTCATATCGCGAGCTAAATCTTATGCCTGCGTCCGCACCCACCACCAGCCACGTGCAGAAAAACATGCCCGTGCCCGTGATCCGTGGATAGAGCATGCCCGTGTGCTTGCAAATGGTGGGCCTGGGAGCGGCAGGCAGGCAGAAATACGAGAGCGGTTGGCCAGCGATGGGTCTGGGGCAACAGGCTGGCAGCGGGCCCGGGCGGGGGGGGGGGGGGCGGCAAGCCCATGATAGATCCGAATGCTTTGTCAGCGGGCACGACGGACTGGGCTATGTGCGCTCTGATTGCCGGATTCGGTTTGGGCTGTGGGCGCCAGGCGCTTTGATCGAGATGGAGAAGAGAGTGGTGGTGGTGGGAGGGTGGAATGTGGCCGGGCAGTGGACCGCGGCGTTGAATCGGGAGGCTGTGCCGCCAGCGTTTGATCGAGAGGGGGTGTCGGATGGGACTAGCGAGCAGGCTCAAAGGAAGGACCGAAGGACTGGAGGAGGAGGGTGGTTGGGTGTGTGTGGTGTCTGTGGCGGGAGTGGGAATCTGGGAGGAGAAAAGAAATGAGGATGGGGTGAGAGTGAAACCCTAACAATAGTTTATATACTCGGGTGTTTGGGACCACATATATGTAAGCTCTTATAGAGGATATGGCGGATTTGCAGGTGTAGATATTATTTTTTCGTAATTGTGAGCATATATCCATTGGGTTTAAGATCACGCGCCCGCATCCGTACTTGTGGGCATAGACATAGACCCATCTCCATATCCATCTTGTTTCCTATCCATGGGCACACGGATATTTTCTGCCCATTGCCATCCATACGCCTAACCGTGAGCACTGCGAGCAAGCGGGCACGACCACGGCTTGCCCAGGGTCACTCCACGATCCCACAGATCACCTGCATATGAGTGCAAAGTCAAACCCCCCACGTCAAAGCTTTCCCCCCTACGTACTACCGCGGCCGCCAAGCTACGAGAGGGCAGATCTGACAAGACAGAAGCAATCAAATGTGGGTTGTTTGCATCATAGCGCCACCTGATCACCGTCTGATCGGGTCATCGGAATAGACATGCACGCCTTCCAAATGCAGCTATCAAGACGTAATCCTAACATATATATTCCTTCCCCGACGCTGCATATCTCAACACTGACCTCATGATCACTTCTGATCTGGGTGCACAAGCTGCACAGAAGAAAGATTGCACGATAAGCAACCTGCCCGTGGCTAGCGCAATGGCCTGCATGGCGGGCAATGCTCTACCCGACCCGAACAGGAGGCATGACAAGGAAGAGAGGAGTGGCTGAGGCAAACCCCTTCCCCTTTTTCCTATTGGCATCAAGAAGCTTACACTACAACATATGTGGCCTTCTTTGACATTTCATTTATGTCGCAGAAAATGATTTTTTCGTCTTATTTCTTAATCTGTGATGCTCATGTGATAAAAATCTGACCGTCACCTACACCCTATAATTAAAGGGATTCTATGATGAAAATAATTTTTTTCATCATAAATTTTGTGACGATAATTCTTTCATCACTGATCTATGACACTAATTTTGTCACTACTGAGTCCTGAAATTGTCATAAAATGTCTGATGGCCTGGCAAGGCCTATCTAACAAGCCGCCTATTTACGAGCTAAGCCCAATTGCAGGCCTAATCTATTTTGGGCCCATTTACATGAAGCAATTTAGAAATTATTTTTGATCCATCTGTATTTTATCATTTGCAGTTGGATCTAATTTCCAGCAGGCCAAACCTATTTCAAAAGCCCATATAGACCCGACCAATTTAGGCCCAAAGCTTGTAGCCCAACTAACAGCTCATGTCGTCCGAAATCAAATTGTTTACATTAATGACCAAATCCTGATCCAAAAGATAGGTTCACATACATCATGACTGAATCACACCAAATAAACAGGATCACATACATGCCCGAATAGTCAGCACTCAGCATTCAACACTAACTAAAACAAGTCACATGTCCAAATCACAGCAACCAAAGAGAAATTTAGATGACTTCTTGACATTCTTCAGATTCTTGTATATGAATGACTTGATCTGAAGATACATTATCAACACTCTACCAACTCTTTGTACTCCTATTTCCTGTACCAGACAAGTGACTCTGTTAATCGTAACAAATGATAACCATGTAAGTTGTCCACAAGTAAGAAAATGGCTGGAGATGCAAGTGAAAGTTTGACTGACACCTATCTAGTGTACAGAGAACTTTATGCAAGAATATGACTGCATACATATAACTTGTGAAAAATAAAAGCTCTAATCACTAAAACTATAAATTAGCAAGCTCAGTGCACATGTATTTAAATCAATCACTGAACACTACTCATAGAACACTAAACATGATGTGCGCTAAGGCCTCTAAAGCATGCATGGCATTCAGAGTTAGAACAAATAAGAGAGATTCACAGTGAAAATATGTCCTAACATTCAAAGAAGCGGAATAAGACAACAAGGCCAAATAATATATACACACCAAGGTAGCAAAATATACTCAGGATCAAATACCTACAAAACCATGCATTCATCTATGGTCTGCAGCCAGAATTTGGGCTTGCTCTTTTCCATGGCCTGCTCGACAACTAGAGGATTTGAGCTTGCTCTGCTCCACCCAAGGTCAAGCTAACTCCTATATAACCAGCCGTGGCAAATCTTAAGTTCATAGCTTACAAATTTTAGTTACCAATACAAAATTGGTGGAAAGATTAGATAAATTTAAACAAACACATACAGGGGCACAAGCTCACACATGTGCAGCTACAGTCCACTTATCATAGTTGAGACAAAGTCTGAACGCAAATCCACAAAATACAGTAACAGGAGTTGAAAGGCCATGCAACACTCACCGGATGCAGCAGTAGGATTCACAGTTATAGCTCCAGGATTTAACTCCACCAGTGCCTGCTCCTGCACATCTAAACTCAAGAAAGATCAGAGTCAGAGATGAGTAGATTAGCAGTGAGCAGTGATCTGAATAACTACTTCCTCTGCCCAGAAGATTTTCAGAGGACAGTACTTTGTATGTTACTCTTGACAGAATGCATGAAACCAAGAAACCAAAAGCTAACGCAAGTTAGCACAAATGCACATCATCTTCTGAAATAGTGCTTAAAAGAAGCTATAAATTAAGCCATATCAGTACCAATTAGCCAGAGAAAATGCAGTGCTTCTACCAGAGGAGATGGAAAAAAATGCAAGATCAAGTGTCAGAAAATGACTACTCTTCCTATCTTCAGATTTCCCCTATCGAATCCTTTCCATCTCAGTTTTCCCCCTCTTTTTGTCTCTCCCAATCTCGCAAGTAATCAGTCGTGATAATCATAGAGCAAGCATGGAACAAGGTAATCTAGCAAGAAAATCAACCTTATAAGCACGAGCTGCAATACATCAGATGTGCCCGCCCTGACGAGATGTGTCTGCCGGCCGCCTTGCCTACCATTCCGCCAGAGCATAGCGGAGGTGGAGCCGCACGCCCGCACCTGCCGCAGTGCCACCGCGGAGGACCTGCCCGGCGCGCAGGCCGGGGTGCCTAGCAGCTAGCGCTCGGCTGAGCCACCGCACGCCGCGTAGCCCTTGCACAGATCAAGCACACTACTAATAAATTGTCACAACTAATAATAATTAATTATCAATAAATCGAGAATTAATAGATCAAGAATTAACAAATCCAGAACTAATAGATCAAGTCCTAATAGATCAAGAATGTATAGATCGAGCACTAACAAATCACCCACCGTTCCTCAGGGAGTCACGCCCGCCTCCGGGTAAAGCTCCGCCGTCTGCTCCTCGGGGAGCCGCACCCGTTGTAAGGAGTTGCCCCCGCCGCCAGGGCCCAACCTACTGCTGCGGCCGCGGCCACTACCGAGGCTAGCGCTGGCCACCCAATCCCCGCGAAACCGCACACGTCGCACCGAGAGCTCCCTATGTCGAAATACAGACGCGCCGACGGACCCAGCCAGGCAACCTCACCCTCGGTCCCGCCATGGTCGCAATGGCGAGAGCGAGACTGTGTGAGGGAGAGGGAAAGAGAAGGACGGGGAGGAGGAGCTGGTGAAGGTAGATGGGGGACTTGGGAAGGATGCAAAAGCACAGCCGCACGGGAGGAGTTGAGAGGAGCTGTAGGAGAGATAAGTTAGGGTTTGGGTATTTTTATTCCGAGGTCAGTGAATCTCGTCCCTACATTTCGATCCAACGTCTAAGGATGAGGAGGGATAGGATAAGTGGGTTTAAGTTGAACCGCATGTTTTATTAGACTGATTTTGAGTTGGGCTAGCTTATTCTTGTTTAACGTTGTTTTCAAATAACTAATTAAAATATCTTTGTGATGTAACTAGAGAAACGAATTAACTTATAACGTAATCCATTTTTTAGATGTAATAGACTATATTAGAAATGGCTGCGGCGTTGCCGCGTGTGGCCAGTGGATGGGCCAGATGCCGTGTGTGTTTGTAGTCTTGTGCGTTATTGTGTGATGTAATATTGTAGTTGATTCAGATTTTTTGTGCATGTAGTAATTATTATATGTAGGTAAATGTACATTTTTTAATCAACGCATGTAAGGAAAATCTATCGATCATTTTTTCATAGTTGTCATGGTCTAAAGTTCGTTATTACACTTGGTATATATTGTGGGCACTCTATTATCATGATGCTATTATTTAAGTAATATATTATTTTAGATATTGAAATGGATCTATGATTTTTTTTCTATTTTTCTTTTGAAAGGAGGGGTAAAATTATTTATTGGGGAGGGTGGAGTATAATTAGGTGAAAGTTTAATGTAATTGCGAAATGAGGAGACCTCCACTTTCAATCATGAGATTTGGCAAATGGTAGTGGTGATGGTATTTTCTTTAAAAAAGTAAGGGCTATATTAAAATATGACGAGAAGTCATAGAAGAATGGATGTACGATATTATATTTTTAGTAGAATAGGATCTTGTGTTGCTATGGTATTTTATTCTTGTAAGTAGTGTGAGTATTATAAACGACAGGGTTATTACGTTTTCGTTATAAAAATTAGGGTCCCCACATTGTGGCGGGTTAATTGTGTAAGGTATGGAGGTTTTTTTTTCTCTAAAAATAATTCGCTTGGAATTTACTTCGTACCGTGTATGTTGAACCTGAAGATAATTCGAACTCGTGGATATCGGATCAATATCCATGTAACCTAATATCACGTAAATATCTCACACCTCTCTTCTCTTTCTCTCTCAGTCTCTCTGCCTCAGTTGCCTTAGCGCGGCTGGAGATCCGTTTGTTTCTTGTAGACCCGTCGACGCTGTTAATGGAAGGGAATCCAATGCAGCTCTGCTGCTGTGCTATGTCACCCTGGTGTTTGCTACGCAGACCGGTGGGCGGCGGTGGCCGGTGGACTTTGGTCCCAGCAGCAGCCAAAGAGGCTTGCGGGGAGATCAGTGCGAGGTGGCTCGGCCACAGACCATAGTCTACGCAGCGCTGCCGATAGTGGCAGGTAGCAGCTGTTGTCTGTTTACACGAAAGCATACGCTGCGGTGTGCACTTGTGGTCCACACGCTTTCGCTGCCGTTCATTTATTTCTTCTCGTGAGTTGTCCGGTCTTATCTTCTTGCTTTCTCCTCTTTCCTTGTTCATCCATTATGAGGAGCTCCGAGAGGACGACCGCGTAGGCGGCGGCGCCGCACGCCACGTCGTCGATGGAGTACTCGTGGTAGCGGGGAGGATCCGGGGCAGCTCCTCGAACGCGCGGCGCGCCAGGTCGCAGGCCACCACCGTGCCTGAGCGGCTGAGGAAGTAGGCCACGGCGTCGCCGCCGCCGCTGACGTGGCACGCCACCGGACGAGTATTGCCACGACGCGCTCCGCTGCATGGTGGTGGCCACCACGTCCCCGGATTTGCTCAGGAAGTAGACCGTGTCGCCGCCGCCGCCACCGCCCTCGCCTTCTTCCGCGACGCGCTCCCGCGATGAGGCCTCGTCCGGCCGGCCAGGCCACGCGGGGCAGCCGGCGCGTTTTTTTTTAATCCAAACTAAACTGCAGTGCATATTTTTTTTTTAACGAACAACACTTGAGGGGTGTGTTTCTGTTGATATAATAGAAAAAACAAGAATATAGTCCTTGGAGGCTATAAAGAAAATAAGAATTTAATCCTTGGAGGCCATAAAAAAAAGAAAAGAAACACGACAACAACGCCAGCGCTGATAGGGAATCCTGTAGAAGGCCACCGCCATGCGAGATCCACCACCGTAGTATCGCAGCAACACCACACACCATCCGACAGGGTGAAACCACCGGTTTCAGACAATACACAGACTGTCTCGCAGTCGCCACCACAACACACAACGCGCGGGGACCTCACCACATCCGCCGTTGCACTCCACCTCACTCATCGCCACGCCTCACATAGGATCTTGCCACGCCCACCTCAGCTCTTCGAGTCACAAATCCGTCTACAAAGTTGCTGCCATGAAGAGCAGTGTTTCCCCGTTTCCATGAACCCCATCAGAAACAGACGAGCCGTGCCCGCCAGACGACAGCATCACGTTGCACCACCCGCGCATACAATGTAACACCCAAATCTGGAAAAGGAAAAATACAAACCCAGCCCATCTCTTTCTTTTCTTTCTTCCTCCTTTCTTCCTAGCCCAGCCCAATCTCTCTCTCTCTCTCTCTCTCTCTCTTTCTTTCTTTTCCTGCGCTCGGCCCAAAAAATTCCCGCCGGCCCAATTCTAGCCCAAGGCAGCCTAGCAGCCTGCCTCTCCCCCTTCCCTCTCTCTCCAGTCAATGACAGGTGGGGCCCGCCTGTCATCCCCCACCTCTGTCTTGCCTTCTCCCCTCCCCGCGCCGTAGGCCTCGCCCGACCGTTGGCCGCCCGCCTGCTCCTCCCTTCTTCACTGTGCCACCTCCTTAATGACCCACTCACCCCGCCTTCATTCCCCACTCGCGGCCCCTCCTCTCCCGCTAGAAATCGTCGCTGCCATCATGGCCATGATGGCCGGCCACCACCGAGCGCCGCCCCTCCGCTTTCGGCCGCCCCGCTTCCTCCCTTGGCCTATAAAAGGCGCCGAGCACCACCGTGCCTCGCCACACCCCTCCCCTCGCTCACGCCTGCGCCGCTGCAGTCCCGGAGCGCCGCCCGCCGTCGATCTGCCGCGCCGCCGCTCCTCGTTGCCGCCGTGCTACCGCAGGAGCTTCGCGTGGTGGTGGGCAACGTCACCAACCCCTCAACCCCCTCTCTCTCGTCACTGCGCCGCGGCGATTGCTCGCTGGAGCGGCCGAGCCGCTCGCCGCCGTGGCGCGTGTGCCTCCGGTCGCCTCATTGCCGCCTCGAGCCCCCCATCATCTTCACCGCAATCTCCTCTACCTCCTGGACCAAGCTCCGGTCCCAACCGAGGCCCGGACAGCCGTTTTGGCCAACTCCGGGGACCCCGCCGCCATGCGCCGCCGCTCGTCGTCTTTCTGCGCTACCAGCCGAGCCGCCTCGCCTGCGTGGGAGCCACTCGAGCTGCCCTGAGCCGCCCCGTCAGCCGAGCCACTAGCTGAGCTGCCCGAGCCGCACCCCCAGCCGTCGGATCTTGATCCAACGGATCAGATCCGGTCTACCCTGGTCAAAAGCCGCCCACTGTCCCTTTTGCAGAAAAGAGTCTCGGTTTGTCTGAAATCAACCTGCGGTCCTCTTTCATTTTAGCCATATCTTATTCGTTTCAACCCACTATTTTAGCCATATCTTATTTGTTTTAACTCCGATTTCTGCGATTCTTGCGCTCAGGCGATCCTTACATTATCTTTATCATCTTATTTTGATCAGTTTGTACTGTTTGTTGTACTGTTTCTTATTTTGTTGTATGTTTTTATTTGTGTGATCGTGTAGACATCGTGACATCCGATGAAGGGCAAGAGCGACAGTTCGAGAAAGAGAACCAACTTTTTGACGAGGAAGGCAAGTGGATTTCCCCCTCTGCATATTCTTTTTGGTCCCAATAATAGCATGATAAACAACTTTACTTTATTTGTTGAAATTGTGGCAGAACCACCTGAATTAATCCGACTCAAGTGTATTAACCATCACCATTAGGACAATCTCGGTTAACCTTACACTTCAAACGGAATAATCCACTGGTCTGTCGGGTAACCTCCCGATACAACCACGGTAAAGCGGATCGAAGCCATACATACAAACGCTCATGCGAAGATGAGCCCAGAGAATACCACATTCCAGCAAATATTACAAAATTATCATAGGTGAATATTACAAACCAAGTTTGAGTTTAGTAACCAAGTACTTCAGCGATCATATCCAATAAGTTCTTCAGAGTTTAAGTTGCAGTGGAAAATAAAATAACGAAAGCTACTCGACGATACAGGATGTCTCGGTGAAGCCCGTACGAGACATCACTCGGCATTATCTCCATTGGCCGGGGGCGTATCCCATTCCACCGACCAACCAGGGGGAAGAGTACACGGCCAGGTCAAGCTAGCAATCATATCTTCGAAGGTCTCACCTGAAAACGAGCCACAAGCAAGGCTGAGTATACTAATACTCAGCAAGGCTTACCCGACTAGTGGGGTATACTTAGCCGACTCCTAGACATGCGAGGCTTTTGGCTTGAGGGGTTTGTTTTGCCGAAAGCATCTACGAGTGGGTCCTTACTTTCAACTTTTAGCTCAAGATTCTAGTTTCATTAACCATTCTAGGTAAGCAGCTATCCAATATCATTCATGGTGAAGCATTAAATTTCATCCAACAAGTTTATTCATCATCATTGTTCCTCTTCTTACTCTGTGTGGTAAAAGAGATTAAGCAGTCTCAATAGCCGTGAGAAACGGACGATTCGAATCGAATTTCTTAACCTTGCAAGGGAAACCTAAACACACGTCACGTGGTTACTCCCAGAGTCACACGTGCAACTTTTCCCCTTTCTTTCCAGGTCGTGGATCGGGGCTACCCTCCGAGAGTACAAGAGCCCCACGCCACGGTTCGGCGCCGGGTCGTGACCACTCTCTGCACTCGCCATATGCACATGGGACCGAAGTTCAAAGGGTAGGATGCCGTCCACTTGCCGGGCCAATCAGGTACTTAAGCTTACCGATTACCATATTCTCGGCATGTGGTTAGTACGTTCAAAGACTTAACCACCACTACCACACACTGCGGCCTTAGCATTTTTCACTAAACAGACGGGCCTCAATCGTAAACATCGTACCATAGCCCATCCGTTGTCCTTATGATTGCAGCGTGTAGTAAACATTCAACTCCTATTTTCTCGCGAGTGACAGGAAATCACTCGGCTTTTACCGGAGTCCTATTAGCACAACATTCTATCGAACCTTACATCTAGTTTTCAAGCATGGGTTCCTAACATCATGCAACTAAGTTTTCATTCAACTCCTATAAACTTAATGCACAAGCAAGAGAGTAATGAGTTGCATATTTTTGGAAAGGAATAGGGTTATGCTCCGGGGCTTGCCTTCTTGTGCAAAGTTAGTCCGGGGATCGTCTGAACGTTGACCCGGGTCTTCAACTGCTTCAGTTAAATTTGCCTGGGCTTCTCGCTGCTCACTCTCAGACTCGGGCACCAGCTCGTAAGTCCCGTCGGCGAGAGTAGTTGTTTCTACATGAATGCACAAGTTTAAGTAGTGGTGATGGTAAACGACATGAGTTTTGTTGTGAAGTGAGTTACTTTATCATTCGTGGGCAATCATTAATAGAGTATAATAGTACAACAAGTAACTTCGCTAAGCAAGGTGGGGTGGGTGTTCATGGGGAACTTATGTTCCCCATGGAAACATGATTTAAGTGTAACTGCTACAGCGAGTAGTTTCTGGTCATGAAACCTTGGATCTAGGCACATCAGGGAAAGATAAGCTTACTGTATAATTTTCAGATATTTTCATGCAGCAGATTAATTATGAAAAATATAATGCATGGTTGCTGCTAGATTTTTGTTCTTTTTGTACAGAACAATTGGTGCAAAAACATAGACTAAGATTTTTACAGGGCTTTCATTTAATCATGTAGGAGCTACTGTAATTTTTACAAGATTTATTATGCAGTTTTCAGAGCATAGTAAATATGACAATACACACCTAGGTTATTTACGGATTTATTTTTACAGGAGCTTGCACAGGGTTTTTGTCCATGAAACTTTTTACACAGCTTCTTCTGCCACTGAGTATCTCCTAGTAAAAATATGAGAATGTTCCAAGCTAAGGTACTATTTTCTTGATTTAATGTATGTTATTAGCACCTAAATCAAATAAATAGGTTCCTGTGAGGTAAAAAGTCTCTAAATTTTTCTATGGCATTTAGGTACCATTACACTAGTATGGAAAAAGTTTCATTAGGTGATTCATAACCTAACTGCAGGGATAAAAATATTTAGCCAATCATGGTATGAAACTAAGTTTAATAAACAGTGTAGATAGAGATGGAATTTGGGCCTGATCTTTTTACATTGCTTTATAAAACAAGTAAATCTCCTACTGCAAAATTTTCAGGACCAGCACTTGTCTCAAGACAAGTCTATGAATAAAAGCCATTAATCTTTCCATTCTATTTATAGCATGATTTAGCTAGAATCTGAGGAGATGCCTGTAACAAAAGTTGTGGAGTTTATCCTAACGGTTCCAGAACAGATGAGTTTGCATTTTTCTGAATTTTCTACGATTTTATACGAATTTTACAAGTTCACTGATTTTGAATCTTGGTTTGAATCTTTCTTTTACAACTGGGTCCTTGAATCTTACGTGCAGACCCTTCTAAAGATTTCAATTACTGCAATTGGGTCCTCGGGCGGCTCGGGTACGGTGGCCGGCCACAATTCCGGCGAAGGGCTCGCCGGCGGCGAGGGGTGAGGGCCGGGGAAGGATCAGGGGTGCGAGGGCTACCTCGTGGGGGTCTTGTTCGGGTGGGGGACGGCCGGGAGTAGCTCGCCGGCGTTGGAGCAGGGGCGGCGGCGGCGGCGGTACGCGTCGACGGCGGTGCTCCGGCGGGCTTGGGGCGGTCTGGTCTGGATGGGGAGCTTCAGTGGCGCGTGGGGAAGCTGCTCAGGTACTTGGCTTGGGCGGAGGAGGTCGGAGTCGAGCTATCCGCGGTGACTAGAGGCGGCGGCGGCGGTGACAGCACGGGCGGCGGTGCTCCGGCGGTCCTGGGCGGCGTTGAGCGGGTCGGCGAGCTTCGGTGGGATGATGTGGTGGTGGCTGCAGGTTCAATTTGGGCAGTGGATGGCTGTAGAGGGCTGTCCACAAGCGGGTGGAGCTCGGCGGCGACAATGGCGGCGGCGGGCGTTCTGGCTGCTGGTGGCTCGCGCGGGCGGCCTGGGGCGGCTTTTATAGGGGCAGGAGGGAGGTAGGGGTGCCGGGCGACGCGCGGGGGTGGAGGCACGGCAATGGCGCGGTGTTGGCCGCGGTGCGCGGCTCGGTTCACCGGCGCGGCGTGCGGAGGGCGGAGGCGCGTGACTGGCGGCCGGGGATTTGCGTGGGGGAGCGAGAAGATAGCGCGGCACGGGGGTTGGGGGACAGCTGCAGCAGCGGCTCGGGCGGGCGGCAAGCTCAGCGACGGGTGGGTCGCGGCGGACGGTGCGGCACGGCGCGGCACGGCCGTTGGGCGCGGCGGGCGGCGAGCAGAGGCGGGGCTGCGCGGCGCGCGCGGCGAGCGGGGACTGGGCAGCGCGGCGGTGGGGGGGGGGGGGGGGGGCAAAGCCGGGTTTGGGGGCGAGGAACGGCGGCCACTGGCCTGGCGGCTTGCGCCGGTCAGGCATCGCCGGCCACCTGGCCGGGCTGTCGGGCGGGGAGGGGAGAGAGAGGAGGGGCGAAGGGCCTAATTGCGAGAATTTGAAAATTTCCAGGGGGCTGGTTGCAAACAGGATGTTTTCTCCACTTTCTAATTTGAATTTCAAAAACTTTTGAACATGAAAGTTGTTCAGAATAAAAAGTTCTACAAGTTTGGTTTCATGCAACACCTTATTTGGCTTGTGGTTTGAAAGTTAATTTAAAAAAATTCAAAGGTATTCCTATGTGCCCAATTTAAATTTGAATTTCAACTTAACTTGTTCTAATTCTTTTCACCCTTTTATTTGTTGGTTAAGCATAGGGTTGGGCTAATGACATTGATTTAGAAATGTAATATATCAGGGTTGTTACAGCCTTCCCCCCTTAACAAGAATCTCGCCCCGAGATTCGGTAAATCTTAGTGTGGACATGGGTGCACATACCAGTGGTTGAGATAAGAAAACTAGGGAAATTTTGGTTTAGGTAGCTCTCGGTTTCCCAGGTGGCTTCTTCTTCAGTGTGATGATTCCATTGAACTTTAATCACTTTCCTCCTGGTCCCTCTTTCTTTTCGATCCAAAATTTTAACCGGGTGTTCGACATACGAGAGGTCGGGTTCTAACAATATTTCTTGTTGTTCCACAATCTCGGTAGGGACTCGAATACACTTCTTGAGTTGAGATACGTGGAAGACATCATGGGTGGCCGTGAGCTGAGTGGGCAGTCGTAATTTGTAGGCTACGGGTCCGCAGCTCTCAATGATTTCGTAAGGACCAACATAACGGGGAGCTAGTTTGCCTTTGATTCCGAATCTTTGCACTCCCTTGGTTGGTGAAACTCGAAGATAGACGTGGTCGCCAACTTCGAATTTTAGGGGCTTTCTCCTTTTGTCGGAATAGCTCTTTTATCGAGCTTGTGCAGCTTTAAGATTTGCTTGTATTACTTTTACTTTCTCCTCTGCCTCGATTACCAGGTCGGGTCCAATTATTTTACGTTCTCCAGTTTGTGACCAGCTCAAAGGAGTTCGACACCTTCGTCCGTACAGGGCCTCAAATGGTGCGATTTTCAAACTTGTTTGATAGCTATTGTTGTACGAGAACTCTGCTAGGGGTAGGCATTTGTCCCAATTCTTGTCATAGTGAATGACGCAAGCTCTCAGCATGTCGTCAAGAATTTGGTTTACTCTTTCCGTTTGTCCGTCAGTCTAAGGATGGTATGCTGAGCTGCGAATCAGTTTAGTACCAAGAGATGTTTGTAGTTGTTCCCAAAAGCGTGCTACAAACTGAGTACCACGATCGGAAATAATTGTCTTAGGTGTTCCATGTAGGCAAACAATACGATCGAGGTAAATCTCGGCATATTTCTTGGCAGAATAGGTGGTGTGTACCGGAAGGAAATGTGCCGTCTTTGTGAGTCTATCAACGATAACCCATATGGAATCATGTTTCTGGGAAGTGTTTGGTAGTCCAACGATGAAGTCTATACTTATGTCTTCCCACTTCCAGGATGGTATAGGTAACGGTTGAAGTGTACCGGCTACTTTCAAGTGGCTAGCTTTTACTCTCTGGCACGTGTCACATTCTGAGACATACGTAGCAATTTCTCTTTTCATTCTAGTACACCAGAAGTTTTGCCTTAGATCTTGATACATTTTGCTACTGCCGGGGTGGATAGAGAATTTGGAAAGGTGTGCCTCATCGAGAATTTGCTTGCGGAGTTCATGATTCTTCGGAACGACTATACGACTTTCAAACCATAGAACTCCCTTATGGTCCTGGCGGAAACATTTATACTTCTCCTCACCTAGAGAGAGTTTTTGTTTGATGATCTTAATTCCTTCATCATGTAGTTGTGCGATGACGATTTGGTCGTGAAGAGTGGGCTCAACTGAGATGTGATTTAGAGTGCCTTGGGAAACAATTTCCATGTTAAGCTTCCTCATTTCTGCACACAACGTCTCATTGTAGGATTCCATGGATAAGCAATGGCAATGGGACTTGCGGCCTAGTGCATTCGCGACTACATTAGCCTTGCCGGGGTGATAGTGCACTTCAAGGTCATAATCCTTGATTAATTCTAGCCATCTCCGTTGTCTCATATTCAGATCGGCTTGTGTGAAGATATACTTGAGACTCTTATGATCAGTGTAGATATTGCACTGTGTACCCATGAGATAGTGCCTCCATATTTTCAGAGCGTGAATGACAGCTGCAAGCTCAAGATCATGAGTGGGATAATTCTGCTCGTGGGGCCGAAGGGCTCATGAGGCATATGCAATCACTCGATTCTCTTGCATAAGCACACATCCTAGACCAGTATCCGATGCGTCACAATACACATCGAACGACTTGGTATTATCGGGTTGAGCTAACACAGGTGCAGTAGTCAGATGCTCTCTGAGAGTGTGGAAAGCTTCTTCACATTTCTCATTCCATACAAACTTTACTTCCTTCTTTAACAGTTCAGTCATGGGCTTAGCAATTCGAGAGAAATCCGGGATGAAGCGACGGTAGTAACCGGCTAAGCCGAGAAAACTACGAATCTGATGAACAGAGGTAGGGGGTTTCCAATCCATCACCTCTTGTACCTTGCTGGGGTCAACAGCTATGCCTTCACTGGAGATCGTGTGACCCAAGAATTCACACTTAGAAAACTTAGCATAGAGCTGATGGTCTCTGAGTCGCTGAAGAACAGTGCGAAGGTGCTTGGCATGCTCTTCCTCATCCTTGGAATAGATAAGGATGTCGTCGATGAACACTACGACGAATTTGTCAAGTTCGGGCATGAATACCAAATTCATGAGATACATGAAGTAGGCAGGGGCATTTGTGAGTCCAAAGGACATGACCAAGAATTCATATAGTCCATATCGTGTGGAGAAGGCGGTCTTAGGAACATCGCACGGGCGAATCTTGATCTGATGGTATCCCGAACGAAGATCAATTTTTGAGAAGACTCTGGCTCCAGCTAATTGATCGAAGAGTACATCGATACGAGGAAGTGGGTATTTATTCTTAATGGTTACTGTATTGAGAGGCCGGTAGTTAACGCATAACCTCAAACTGTCATCCTTCTTCTTTACGAATAGGGCTGGACATCCCCAAGGTGACGCGCTAGGGCGAATAAAACCTTTGTCCAGTAGTTCTTGGAGTTGAATTTTCAGCTCTGCCAATTCTTTAGGGGGCATCCTATATGGTCTTTTGGATATAGGTGCAGTGCCTGGTTGCAGTTCGATGATGAACTCAATATCCCTATCCGGTGGCATTCCTGGTAAGTTATCCGGAAAAACGTCGGCATACTCGTTTACCACAGGAATATCCTCTAGCTTAAGTCCTTCCATTACGAAAGCACAAGAATTTGGGCACTCCCGTAATGGTAGGTAAAGGGTAGTGGCTCCGTGACTAGGTGAATTTATCTCAACGGCTCGGGAAGAAAGGTCCAGCGTGACTCCATGCATAGTCATCCAGTTCATTCCCAAAATAATATCCATGCCGTCAAGGGGTAAAAGAACAAGGTCTGTGTCGATGGTTTTACTACCCAAGTTGACTGGTACTTGTCTGACCATTTGGTTTGAAGCAATTTTACCACCCGGTGTTGATATCATATATGACCCTTTTGTGTGACAAACATCCAAGCCTACTTTTGCACCGAATTTTGCACTTATGAAACTATGCGATGCACTAGAATCAAATAATATAACTGCAGGCTTGTTATGGATAGAGAATATACCCGACATTACTGGGGCTCCTTCAGGAAGCTCTGCAAGCGTGGTGAAGTTAATCCGTCCTTGCTTGACCTGCAGGGTCTGTCTCTTGCCCCTGTTCTTGTTGTTCGGGTTGGATCCCTGACCTTGGTTGGGCGGCCCAGACTGAGGGCATTCTCGTGCAAAGTGGTTGGAACTCCTGCATTTGAAACAACGATTCGCGGGGCTGGGTCGAAGAGGCTGTTGCAGAGTGGGCCTCGGACCATTCTGTGGAGGCATCGGGGGTCGTACCATGCCTGGCTGCTGTGGGGGTCTGGCAATCCATCTCCCGGGCTGAGGGGCCCTTGGTGGAGCTGTGGGTGCGGCATTTGCACGATGCGATACCTTGGTGGCTGAGCACTTGAAGGTCCAGCGGGTGCCTTTCTCTTCTTCTCTGCCCGGTGTGCCATGATACAGTCTTCCTGGGTAATGGCCATATTGACCAATTCGTTGTAGGTGTCAGCCCTGACTAGGTTCAGACGCTCCTTGAGCTTGGTGCTTAGTCCTCTGTGGAAACGGTCACGCTTCTTAGTGTCCGTATCAGCGTGATAGCCCGCATACTGGCATAGATTGTTGAACGCCTGGGCGTATTGCAGCACGGTGCGGGTGCCCTGGGTAAGTGCCAGGAACTCGTTCAACTTCCTCTCCATGAGACCCTCGGGGATATGATGTGCCCGGAATGCGGCCTTGAATTCATCCCAGTCGACCACATGATCAGCCAGGAGCATCACAAAATAGTGGTCCCACCACAGACGAGCGGTACCGCGAAGCTGTTGCGCGGCAAAACGAACTTTGTTGGCCTCTGAGCATGGGGCCACAAGTAGTGTGAACTTGGATTCGATGGTGCGAATCCATGCGTCTGCGTCCAGGGGTTCCTCTGTCTTATGGAACAAGGGCGGCTGGGTCCCCAGAAAATCCGTATATCCTGCAGCTTGGGGGTGGTGGACATTTTGCCCACCCCGCTGGTGGTGTTGCTGTCCTTGCACTAGCTGACGCAGCAGCTCGGTTTGAGCGGCCATCACTTCCACCAAACTGGGCGGGGGTGGTGGCGATTGTCGCGGTCTGCTGCCACCGGCACCAAAACCCTCGGGGTTGCCACGTGTTGATCCAACCATCTGAAAAGTGAACGGTTACCATTAGCAACGCGATCCATATTACTTCCTCGATTCATAGAGGACTAGTGTAGTCATAGACTTCCGAAATCACAGATAGAAGTATGGACATAATTTCTGTTTGCTATGAGAAAAATCATAGCTTGCTGTGGGTCCATCCAAAACATCTCATACTTTGGCAGTAGTTAGAGAACTTAGGGATGCACCACTTTGGTATTTAATTTTGGTGCTAGAACTCTAGCAAAGATGGTCGAAAGGCTCGTCCTTTGCCTTACTGTCCCAGCTGTTTTTCAGCAGATCGATAGGTGATGTTTTGCCTATAACTCAAACTAGTGAGGTCCAATGATGCTGAATTTCTGTGAGAACCATGATCACAAAATTCCTGACAGGTTTGGTATTCAACTCACAGCTCAGAAATGTAAGGAGACATGGATAAAATTTCCGACAAGTTTCAGCGATTGTGGATTTCATCGTTTACCAACTTACAACGAAATCACCCAAGTTTATCGCCGTTCCTTACATGCTGAGGGTATCCACATGGTTCAGGTGTACCCATCTCAAAAGAGTTACTCAACTCCTAGTTAGCCTATTACAACACTTGCCAAAAGTTAGGCTACCCTATCGAGGAGTATGTGCAAAAGTCCTTCTAGGTCATCATCTAGAAATCATCGAGGTCGTTGATGGACGACTCGCTGTGAGTAGGAGAGTGAGCTCCCATCGGAGGTGGCTGCAGTGCCTCACCCTCAAAGTCCATTCCTGAAATACCGTCAATCTCCTGTGGCTCCTCCTCATCTTCCTCCATAGCCACCACGCCAGGAGGGGCATTCTGATCATGGTGCCACTGAATGTGCTCATTAGCATCCTCCAACTCAAGGCTCAGATCATGGAGCTGCTCCTCCAAGTGTGCTATCATGTCATCTCTCTCACCCATGAGAGTGTCGTGCTCCTAAATTTGGCCCTCAAGTTGGCTAATCCGGGTGTCTCTATCCTCGAGTTCCTCACTGAGTTCCTTAATCTGCTCATCCCTGGTATCTGCCATCATGTGGTAGGCCTGTGCAAGATCAGTGAGCTGCACAAGCGCCTGACTCTGGAGAGTCAGAAGTCGGTAGAGTGCATTCATGCACCGCATGGAGGTATCGATGGTCTCCTGGGCATGAAAGTCTATCAAGTACTGTGAATGCTGCACCCGGTCAAGCCAAAAGGGGTTGTTATCCTGGGCAGCAGGAAACAAACCAATGGGAGCGAGTGTGACAACCTCGGGACGCTGCGCACAAAAAGTGGTGAGCGCCCTCATGGCTGCAAGCTCCCAAGTATCGGCCAAATGGCGACCAACAACCTCAATCTCCAAGGCGGGCCACTCCGGGTGTAGCGGGTGCGGAAAAATGGTCACGTTGACACGGCACTGGGTAACTCCATTCTCTGCAAACTCCAGTCCGGCGTAACGTGGGGGAATTGGATAGCCCACGGTGCTCAACACGTCCCACAAAATAGAGGGAAAGCCCTCCCAGTCGAGACACTGCGAGTGAACACGTCCATCCTCATCCACCATCATGGCAGCTGTCTCGGCCATCTGAACAAAAGATCAAATGGAGTGAGCCCAAGAAAAAGTGTGAAAAGCACAGGGACAGATTCTGCATAGAGTGCAAAAATAACCGTAACTTCCACAGTTCATATCCAAAAATTCTCAAATTTCACCAGAACACTCCTAAGGTATTTTTGCACCACTTTTCTATTCAACACTTTGGCTGGATTAGGCTCTAATATGGCTGTTCCCTTAAGGTCTCACTTCTCTGTCTACCCAGAAATTTTAGTGAACAGTGGGCCAATGTTTCGTGCACCAGGGAAAAATCTACCCAGCCAAAATTTACCAAATTTTAACAGCAGCTACCTGGGTAAATTTGGAACAAGTTTTGTGTTGTACTCTTTTGCAGAAAACTGTAGGAAGGGGGCCTAAAAATTTAAGGTGCAGAAGTGCTTATTCTGGACAGAAATCTGACATTCCATGGTTTCTGTTATTTCTTATTATCCATAAGTTCAGAATTTTTAATTTTTGAACAGGAGATCGAATACAAAATTTGGAACAATTCTTTCAACATGAACTTTACCAGAAAAGGTCTTTTTCTCTGATCAATAAATCTCTCTTTTCGGTCATGGCAGATTTGTGACAGATTCGCTAGATAGTCCTTATGCAAAAATCACGCTTAGATACGCAAGAACCTTACCACTCTCATTCAACGCATTTTCAATTTCAGATATATATGGTCATGATGCATGCACGTTCTATTCGTCCTCACAAAATAAACAATTGCCAAATAGCTTTGGTCTTACGAAGTTAGTTTCGGTGGCATACATGATACGCCTCTCACTATAATAGCTAGTCGAGATTTTCTAACCGTTCTTTAACTTATCGTAATCGCGGTTAGTGTACCTGCAGAAGATTGATAGAGCACAAATATTTCATGAACCTTTCATGCCAGCACTCATGAAAGCGTCCGTATTCATTACCGTTCACTTATAGAAACGATATCTGTACAATTTCCGCCGTACAGACGACGTTAACATACGCTATCGAGATAGCGTATTCACGGGGGTACCGTCATGAGACGGGGGTATGAACAGCGATCGCCATACCCTGCGCCAAACCTTCTACTCCCAATATATTCAACTAACAATTGGCATATTGGCAGCACCTCAAGTAAGCCACTGCTTGAGGGCAGCGTTCGGTCCGCATCACCGACAGGAAGGCCAAACTCTCTCAGTTGGCTGAGGATTCTTACCTTCTTACCTTAGCGATGAGTGCGTCGTTACAGAATTTAAGGTCCGTTGTGCATGAAAGTAAGTTTTGTCAGAAAGTAAGGTGCTGAAAGTCAGTTGATAATATATAGAAGTTAGATAGCCACCTAGTAACTTTCCCATAATCCCTTAGGGCTTTACGAACTAGGTACCATCCTTAGCGCACCAACGTATTTCGCAACACATCCTTCTAGTCAAGTTTTATGAAAATGAGTTTTTAAGGCTTGTCGCATTCTCTGGCGTATGCATTTCGGCTCTGGTGCCAGCTGTTACCAGCTGTGGCACCAGCTACGGCTCTGATACCAGCTGTGGCAGAACCACCTGAATTAATCTGGCTCAAGTGTATTAACCATCACCATTAGGGCAATCTCGGTTAACCTTACACTTCAAACGGAATAATCCACTGGTCTGTCGGGTAACCTCCCGATACAACCACGGTAAAGCGGATCGAAGCCATACATACAAACGCTCATGCGAAGATGAGCCCAGAGAATACCACATTCCAGCAAATATTACAAAATTATCATAGGTGAATATTACAAACCAAGTTTGAGTTTAGTAACCAAGTACTTCAGCGATCATATCCAATAAGTTCTTCAGAGTTTAAGTTGCAGCGGAAAATAAAATAACGAAAGCTACTCGACGATACAGGATGTCTCGGTGAAGCCCGTACGAGACATCACTCGGCATTATCTCCATTGGCCGGGGGCGTATCCCATTCCACCGACCAACCAGGGGGAAGAGTACACGGCCAGGTCAAGCTAGCAATCATATCTTCGAAGGTCTCACCTGAAAACGAGCCACAAGCAAGGCTGAGTATACTAATACTCAGCAAGGCTTACCCGACTAGTGGGGTATACTTAGCCGACTCCTAGACATGCGAGGCTTTTGGCTTGAGGGGTTTGTTTTGCCGAAAAGCATCTACGAGTGGGTCCTTACTTTCAACTTTTAGCTCAAGATTCTAGTTTCATTAACCATTCTAGGTAAGCAGCTATCCAATATCATTCATGGTGAAGCATTAAATTTCATCCAACAAGTTTATTCATCATCATTGTTCCTCTTCTTACTCTGTGTGGTAAAAGAGATTAAGCAGTCTCAATAGCCGTGAGAAACGGACGATTTGAATCGAATTTCTTAACCTTGCAAGGGAAACCTAAACACACGTCACGTGGTTACTCCCAGAGTCACACGTGCAACTTTTTGTACAGAACAATTGGTGCAAAAACTGAGACTAAGATTTTTACAGGGCTTTCATTTAATCATGCAGGAGCTACTGTAATTTTTACAAGATTTATTATGCAGTTTTCAGAGCATAGTAAATATGACAATACACACCTAGGTTATTTACGGATTTATATTTACAGGAGCTTGCACAGGGTTTTGTCCATGAAACTTTTTACACAGCTTCTGCTGCCACTGAGTATCTCCTAGTAAAAATATGAGAATTTTCCAAGCTAAGGTACTATTTTCTTGATTTAATGTATGTTATTAGCACCTAAATCAAATAAATAGGTTCCTTTGAGGTAAAAAGTCTCTAAATTTTTTATGGCATTTAGGTACCATTACACTAGTATGGAAAAAGTTTCATTAGGTGATTCATAACCTAACTTCAGGGATAAAAATATTTAGCCAATCATGGTATGAAACTAAGTTTAATAAACAGTGTAGATAGAGATGGAATTTTGGCATGATCTTTTTACATTGGCTTATAAAACAAGTAAATCTCCTACTGCAAAATTTTCAGGACCAGCACTTGTCTCAAGAAAAGTCTATGAATAAAAGCCATTAATATTTCCATTTTATTTAAAGCATGATTTAGCTAGAATCTGAGGAGATGCCTGTAACAAAAGTTGTGGAGTTTGTCCTAAAGGTTCCAGAACAGATGAGTTTGCATTTTTCTGAATTTTCTATTATTTTATACGAATTTTACAAGTTCACTGATTTTGAATCTAGGTTTGAATCTTTCTTTTACTACTGGGTCCTTGAATCTTACGTGCAGACCCTTCTAAAGATTTCAATTACTGCAATTGGATCCTCGGGCGGCTCGGGTACGGTGGCCGGCCAAAATTCCGGCGAGGGGCTCGCCGGCGGCGAGGGGTGAGGGCCAGGGAAGGATCAGGGGTGCGAGGGCTACCTCGTGGGGGTCTTGTTCGGGTGGGGGACGGCCGGGAGTAGCTCGCCGGCGTTGGAGCAGGGGCGGCGGCGGCGGCGGTACGCGTCGACGGCGGTGCTCCGGCGGGCTTGGGGCGGTCTGGTCTAGATGGGGAGCTTCAGTGGCGCGTGGGGAAGCTGCTCAGGTACTTGGCTTGGGCGGAGGAGGTCGGAGTCGAGCTATCCGCGGTGACCAGAGGCGGCGGCGGCGGTGACAGCGCGGGCGGCGGTGCTCCGGCTTTCCTGGGCGGCGTTGAGCGGGTCGGCGAGCTTCGGTGGGATGATGTGGTGGTGGCTGCAGGTTCAATTTGGGCAGTGGATGGCTGTAGAGGGCTGTCCACGAGCGGGTGGAGCTCGACGGCGACAATGGCGGCGGCGGGCGTTCTGGCTGCTGGTGGCTCGCGCGGGCGGCCTGGGGCGGCTTTTATAGGGGCAGGAGGGAGGTAGGGGTGCCGGGCGACGCGCGGGGGTGGAGGCACGGCAATGGCGCAGGGTTGGCCGTGGTGGGCGGCTCGGTTCACCGGCGCGGCGTGCGGAGGGCGGAGGCGCGTGACTGGCGGCCGGGGATTTGCGTGGGGGAGCGAGAAGATAGCGTGACACGGGGGTTGGGGGACAGCTGCAGCAGCGGCTCGGGCGGGCGGCAAGCTCAGCGACGGGCGGGTCGCGGCGGACGGTGCGGCACGGCGCGGCGCGGCCGTTGGGCGCGGCGGGCGGCGAGCAGAGGCGGGGCTGCGCGGCGCGCGCGGCGAGCGCGGACTGGGCAGCGCGGCGGTGGGGGGGGGGGGGGGGGGGCAAAGCTGGGTTTGGGGGCGAGGAACGGCGGCCACTGGCCTGGCGGCTTGCGCCGGTCAGGCATCGCCGGCCACCTGGCCGCGCTGTCGGGCGGAGAGGGGAGAGAGAGGAGGGTTAAGGGCCTAATTGCGAGAATTTGAAAATTTCCAGGGGGCTTGTTGCAAATAGGACGTTTTCTCCACTTTCTAATTTGAATTTCAAAAACTTTTGAACATGAAAGTTGTTCAGAATAAAAAGTTCTACAAGTTTGGTTTGAGGCAACACCTTATTTGGCTTGTGGTTTGAAAGTTAATTTAAAAAAATTCAATGGTATTCCTATGTGCCCAATTTAAATTTGAATTTCAACTTAACTTGTTCTAATTCTTTTCACCCTTTTATTTGTTGGTTAAGCATAGGGTTGGGCTAATGACATTGATTTAGAAATGTAATTTATCAGGGTTGTTACAGAAATGCATAAATTTGACGGGAATGCCTATTAAGGATTTACCTAGTCTTTTCACCCAGGCCTTGAAACACCTGGTTTTAGTTATTTTGGGTAGCTATGCGTAGTTGCTTAACTTTGGGAATATGGTGTTACTTTAATCTTTCAAAAATGTAAATCATGGTCTTATTCCGTTGTTTTATCTGGATAATTTGCAAGACCACTTTATTTAATTGGAACATGGAGAACCACCCAAGAAAACCGTACAACTACAATGTTACATGGCTCTGACCTTAGCTGATTAATTAGACTTGTGGTTAACTGGTAGTCTTACCGAAAGGGCAAGGAGGGGGTCGGTGTAGGGGTCATAGCCCGACCCTCTTGGGGTTGCAACCTTTGCTAAGGTGCAGACCATTAGGGAGGTTTATAGACTACACCGCTACCGAAACTCTAGCGGGCTATCTACTTTTCCGCTTGTCTTTGTAAAGGCTTCGTAGTGGACCCCTCGCCACTCACCTCGGAAGTGTTTAAGGGCCTTGCAAACCCAGGCGACTAAGGGGAACACGAATTATGGTGAAAGTGTACAACCTTTGCAGAGTGTAAAACTGATATATCAGCCGTGCTTGCGGTCAAGAACTGCTTGGATCCTCACATGATAATTGAACTTAACGATTTATTAACTTGGGGATCTTTGACTTCATTTTAATGTTGTTGTTTTTTTCTTTTTGCTTAAGTGGGTTGATATAAACTTACATCTAGTTAATAGATTGTGTGCTAATAAAATTTAACCAACTAAAATGCTAACCGCTTAAAAACCTCAGCCTTTCCTTGATAGCCTTGCATATTTTCACCCACTTGCTGAGTACCAACCATAAGAGTACTCACCCTTGCCCAACTGCTGTTCAGAAGGATACTTTGAAGAAGAGAACTTCGACGAGTTCGAGGATTTCTATGCGAGCATTCACCAGTTGACTGCATGTGGCCCATGTTATAATGAATTTCTTGGAGGAGAAGGCTTCGGGGAGAAATATCTTTGACTCCGGTAGTCGGGCGACCCGAGGCGTCAATGGGCCCATACTGGTGGTCAGTCGGCGATGTCCTTTGGTAGATTGTGTGATCCTGAAATCCTGGGGGTCTTCTGGTCTTGAGCCTGTTCGCAGGGTTGAGTCAATCGATAGGTACGGGAGCGCTGATGGGACGATGCAGCCGTCCCATCGGGGGGGGGGGGGGGGGCTGTTTACATGCCAAGTTCCATCCTGGTTGGTAGTTTCTTGGCGGTCAAGCCGTTGTTACGGCAGGCTTGATCATCACAAGGACCAAGTGGACGCCACAGTTCCGGTCCTCTGCTGCGGCAGAGGCACAGTGGCCCACTGTTCGAGCGTACGACCCTAGGAGGGCCACATCCACTTGGTACGGCCAGGTCCGACCCTTGCGGACCAAGCCTAGATGTTCGTGACCAAGTGGGATTTTCCCTCTAGTGGTGACTCGAGTCAGTCTGGAGTCTAAAAGGAAGGAGAGAAGTGGTGTCCACAGTCCTTCAGCTAACTTTGAGCGAGGGCACTCGAACTCGGCGATATGGGCTGTGGAGTCCAGTCCGAGGAAACCCCCTAGACGAGGCTCATGGGTCGGGGCGACCCACAAGCGCTGCGTAGCTAAAAGGCCGTGAGTGCGGAAGTTGTTTGGGCCTTGGTCTGACAAGGCAGGCCCACTGGTAACCCTGGTTCTAGGAACCCAACAGAGGCCCTCGAGCGTCCTCACAATTTTGTTTTAATTGCATGGAAGCTTTGTCTTTGTCAGGGGGGAGTTACTGCGCATGGGTGGCCCTGCGCTACGTGGCGGACGTGCAGAGGTGTTACCCCTTTGCCCGACGGTTCGTCCGAGGGGTCGCCGGGCCATTATGACGGTTCTGCGCCGTCTGCCTCGCGCTGTTGCGATGGGGGAGTTGACGAGTCTTTGACCCGTTGTGTTGCGTTGGAGGCCTGTCGTTTCGCCTTTTTTTTGGGGAATCTATTCCTCATGCGAGGGGACTGTGTGGCCCGTGTGCGGTTGCCTACCAGGGCCTGCTGGACCGGTCTCCCTAGGGCTATAAATAGGGAGTGCGCTGGGCGCGCTCCACGGATCACCCAAGTCATGTTTCTCGTGTTGCGTTGTGTGTGCCCTCCTGAGGGCGACGGTAGTTCTTCCAACATCCAGTGTTAGAGGAGAGTTTGCGAGTAGTGGGGGACAACCTGCGGGAGCCGGTGGATCACTGTTGAAATCGTCGAATGGGCCGGTGCGCCTCGTTCGATTTCGAGCGACCATCGCTGCATTCATCGTAACCGCTCAATTGAGCGGGTGCGGTGCGCGGTGGCACCTCGGCTGCTGGATGACGATCTTCGGCTGACGGCTGCGGTCTCGAGCTTGACGTTGCAGCCCAACGGCGGATGTGTCAGTGCTTTGACCGCCCCGATCGGGGAGACAGGAGGAATTCCTCATTCTGTCCGAGGGCCAAGCGCGCTCTCAAGAACTTGGGGATCCCTAAGTTGGAATCTGGTTCCTCTTCTTCCCATTCAAACGGTGGTTTCTTGGAGGACACGACCATCGCTGGTGGCCGTGGCCGAGGAGGGGTTCTTGAAGAATCTTCTTCTTTACTCGGCGTCGTCATCGAGCAGTTCCTGGTGGTGTCCCCCTGTCTAGGCGTCCGTGATGGCGGCCATGTTAGATGAGGGTTTGTGAGGCAGATGCACATCCACACCTCCTCACACATGAAGCAACCGCTCTTTAGGACTCTAGGTTTATTCCCCTAGTGGGAGTCATAGGATTTGTACCTTGTAACGGCCTTGAGCCGAGTGTACTTTGTGATGTTTGTTTCGCTAGAAATGAAATGATTTTTTCCCTACTTAGATTGCTTTGTTTGTTCGCTTGTCTGGAGGGAATGATTTCATCGCGAGTTACTTTGGACTGAGCTAAAAGTGCCCTGGCCTGGCAGGGTCATTGTTAGTGCGAGCAGTGTCGCCAAAATCCAAACTCCTTGGTTCAGTTCTTCCCAATGACTTGAGCCGAGCGTTGTTGATCCGTGTGGAATTCCGACAGAGCCGAGCGTGCCCCGGCTGGCAGGGTCTTTTGCGCGAGCGATGTCGCGAAAATCGATCTTGTCTTTTTCGGATGTGCAACTTAAGTTTCCCCCCGTGACTTCTGCGGTCGGAGGGGTTGAGTCAGCATCAGTCATCCGAGTGGACTAAGTGACGTGTTCAGTGAGCTCCTAACGGGTGGGCTTGAGCACAATGCTTCGAGCGATCCGAGTGACACCCAGTTTTGTTGTTAGTGACGAGGTTGGCAGGACTCGCATGGGGTGCGTTACTACTCCATGACCCGCCCGTCCCAGTCAAATCTCCTGAGTCGTTCGACCGACTCAGGCGGCCCGTTGGCGTCCCTTCCTGTAGGGATTCTGTGGGTTCGGCTAGAGGTCAGGATCGGACAAGAAAATCATGGCATCCCGAGTTGCCAGGACGAGTCAGGTAGCGATTGCTGGAGTCGGCCATCTGTTTTCCCCCTGGCTCTATTCGACGCAAGGCAGCCTAGAGCCCGCTGGGAGCTGGCTTTTGAACCTCGGTCTGTGAGTCCATGGACTCAGCATAGTTTGTACTTGAAAATAGATTCAAGAACAATAGGCAAAGTAGATTTGCGAATGACGAGTGCAGGGGTGTGGATTGGATCTGACCAGCGCGGCGACGGTCGCGGTGCGGTTTTACTTGGGGCCGTTTAGCGTAGTCGCGTGTCAGGCTGCATTGTGGCACTTGATGAGATGCTTTGGTTGTCGTACCTTCCTGTGCTTACATCAGGCAACTGCTTTGTCACACCCTAAAATTAATGGATTTTAGGATGTGATTAAAAAAATAATAATAAAGCAATGATTTTCTCATAATTATATAAAAATTTCAACATTTATTTTCTTTACAGAAAATCTAGTGTAGGAAAAATAAATAATTGTCTTTCAGAATTAAATAAAATGGTTTTATGTTTGTTGCATTCATGTCACTGCATTGGTTTTTGTTTGTTTGAGTGTTTAAGTTTGCAAAATAAAAATACCCAAAAAAACTACCCTAAAATATTTTCTTCTCTCTTCCCTATCTCTTTTGGCCCACCCCATCTTTCTCCCTCTCTTTCCCTTCTTCCAGCCCGGCCCAAACCTCTCTCTCTTCTCCTTTCTTTTTCTCCCCCGCGGCCCAAAACCCGGCCCAAACTTTTCTCTCTCCTCTCTTTCTTTTCTCTCCCCGCGGCCCAAACAGCCCAAAAGCCGACCCAACCCGCTGCCTCCCCTCTCCTCCCTCCTGCCGCTGACGGACGGGACCCACCCATGAGCACCATCTTCTTCCTCTCGCTCCCACTTTCCTTCTTGCGTCGCCGGCGCTTTCCTTTCTCCCCCCTCCTCGCCGCGAGTCCTGCCCGCGCCCGCGTCCGTCGCCGTTGCCCGTCGTCCGTGCCTCCCTCCTCTTTCCTTTTGTTTTTCACCCCGAATCCTGTTCGCCCCCGTGCCATCACCGCGTCTTCTCCTTCCATTCCTGCGACGCTTGCCTGCCATAATCCCGTGGCACGCGTTTCCCCGCGGTACCCACCCCTTTCCTTTGCGGGCGACTGCAGCAATTCCGCCGCGACAATCTCGGCCGCCGCGTGAGCCGCCGCCTTCCTTTCCCCGGCCGCTTCTCCTCCTTCCCTCGAGCGCCAGCGCTCCCCTTCCACTCCGATTTCACCGCACGCCCGACTACCCCGCCGCTCTGCGCCGCTATTTTTCCCGAGCTCGAGCTCGCCGACGCCGCCACACCATCGACCCGCCTTCACGCCGGCATTTCATTCGCCAGAGCGAACATCTCCGCCCGTGCTGCACCTCATCGTCGACCCGCCGTTTCGCCTCGACTCCGCCATCTTCAACCCCCGCAAGACTCTCGCGAGGAAGAAAGTACCAAGCCGCTCCCGTTTTCCCCCTCCCTCTCGCTCTCTTGCCCCGGCAATTGCTCGCCGGAGCTCTGTCTCCACCCACCGCCGTGGTGAGCATGCTTCCGGTCGCCACACAGTCATCCCGAGCCCCTAGGAGAGTTCCCCGTCGCCCACTCTCGCTCCACGGCTCTTTCCCGTGCCAATCCATGCCCCGGAGCACCGATTCCGATGTACACCGGTGAGGCACCGCAGCGCCTGCTCGCCGCCGGTGACTGCTGCGGCCCAACGCACACCGATTCGCCCGACCCTTTACCCCACCGATTCGCCCAACCCTTACTCCTGGAGCCGAGTGATTCAACCGACCCTTTACTCCGAGCCGCGTCCGCCTTCTCCCGACCCTCGTCCTGCCACCCGATATAGATCTCACGGCCAGAACAAATCTGAGTCGCGCAGGAGCCGCCGCCCTCGCCCGACCCTTACCTTGCCGTCGGATCGTGATCCAACGGACCAGATCTACCCGACTGAGCCAAACCCTAGCCGTCCTCAGAACTTTTGCAAAAAAGCCCCTAGGTTTTCCAGAAATCAACCTGGAGTCCAGATCAGTAGAAAAATAATTAGAGTTGAGCCCTTTTTTTTTCTGTCCCGACCCCTGACCTTTCCAGAATTAGTACCCGCCGTCCAGGACCTATAGTTTTACACCCCAACCGTCTGTTTAAGGTTTAATTATGTTTTAGCCCCTGATTTCTTTAGATTTAGCCCTGGAAGTTCAGTTTCTTCGCAGATAAATCCCTGGAGCCTTGTTTTAGCCCTATCTTCGTCATTTTAGATCCGTTTCAACTCGTTCTTGTTGTGTTAGTCTTCTAAAACCCTAAGCTATTGTTTAGTCGTGTCATTGTGCCTTAGTTCCTGTTTTTAAATTAAATATAGATTTAATTTGATTAAAGTTCTCTCACCTAGTTTTTCTAATTAAAATCTACCTAAGTCTTTACCTCCGGTTTTTCATAACTAATGTCAATTCAATTAATACCAACTCAAATGTGTTCTAAATATAATTTGTTTAGTTGAACACCAAATATAAAGTTATGCATTTAGATGCTCTCACAAAGTTTCTTTCTAATTGTTAATTAGTGAAATTTGTACATAGACAATCATAAATAAAATATGACTAAGTTCTACTCCGCTTTTATAAATAAAAATATAATATAAGTTAATTATAATCAAGGATATTTTGTTTTGAATATCTTTTACATTTGTTTTACAAATAAAATAAATAAAACTTATAGTTCTTTTGTTTCTTTTATAATACCAATTTTCCGATAGTTGTGTCTTTTCAACCCTAGCTCCGTTTTCCGTGTTTCTTGTGCTCTTGTAGTCGTAGCAGCGAGCCTTATCCTTTAGCACACTCTTTTAAAAGCTTTTGTTTTGTGATTGGTGTATTGTTCTTAGCTGTACTTGTTTGTTGTTTTGTATGTTTGTGCTCGTTGTTTGCTTCGAATAGAATGATCGCTGTTGAAGCTTGAAGATCAAGTTTTCCAAGTGAGCAAGAACTGAAGAGCAGTAAGAGTAGCTTTTCGTTGGAAAAAGGCAAGTGACCCTAACCATCCTTCTATCTATGCTTATTTACAAGAATACCATGTATTAAATGGAACGTGGAGAACCACCCAGGAAAACAGTACAAACACGAGAACTATATGGCTCTAGTCTTGACTAAATAATTAGAGACTCTAGTTTGAAGCGGTCTTACCGAAAGGGCAAGGAGGGGGTCGGTGATAGGGGTCATAGCCCGGTCCTCTTGGGGTAGCAGCCTTCGCTAAGGTGCTGACCATTAGGAAGGTTTATTGACCACACTGCTACCGAAACTCTAGCGGACTACTTCTTATTAGGGAATCTTTGTAAAGGCCTCGTAGCGTCCCTATGCAATCACACCTCGGAAGTGTGGTATTGTGCCTAGCTAGCACAGCATGGTTGGGTCCAAAGTTCTTTTGAACTTTTACGCGACTTGTGGTGAAAGTGTACAACCTCTGCAGAGTGTCTAAAACTGATATATTAGACGTGCTCACGGTCAAGAGCGGCCTAGACCCTCACATGATTAATAAACTTAAAGATGGATTTAAATCGTTACTCTGGTTATTTCTTGTGGCCTTGCTGAGTACCAACCATAAGTGTACTCTCCCTTGCTAACTGCTGCTCAGAAGAAAAAGGTGTGAAGTCTACTGAAGATGATGAAGAGTTCTAGGCGTACACAACCCCCAGTCGTTTGCCTGTGAAGTTTGGAGCCTTCGTTTCCATTATAAGCGCATATGTCTGATAGTATTGTAAGTCCTTATTTATGTTTCTTTTTGTGATACTGTTGCTGTTATTCACTGATGACGTCACTATATGTATGGAACTTGATCCTGGCATACATATAGTTATGCATTCGGTTTTGTCCTTAAACCGGGTGTGACATGCTCCGTCTCCCGTTCCTGTTGTGGTCATGGGTCTGGCGGAAATGTGGGAAGGGTCGTACCTCTTGGCCTTTTTCACGGGAGTTGAGGGGTCGCACGACACGTGGAGTCATTTCCCGGCTATAAATACACCATCTCCCCCCAGCCTCTTCACCAGCGAGCGGCACTTGCACCATTCCTGCAAGAAGAGAGAAAGAAAGAAAAACCCCAGTCCTCCGCTTCTCGTTCTTGTGTGCGGTGATGGCTGACCGGAAGCGCGTCGCCAGCAAAGGCTGGAGGGGCCGCCGTCGTCCACCGCCTCTGTGCGCGGTGCTCCACGCCCAAGGGTGAATAACATCTTTCCTTCCCATGGCTTGTCGTTTGATCAAGATTAAAGGGGACTGACGTTGTGATTGATGCAGGGCTATTTCGACCGGCCCTAGGATGTACCTGGCGGGCCGTGGTCCCGGCGGTGATCCCTCCTCTGACTCGTCACCGCCACGGTCATCATATCTCTCGGGATCTACATCCTCATCGGAGTCTAACGGGAACGCGCGGGAGATGATCCGCGTCCTCATTCGGGAGGGCGTCGAGGCGAGGGAGCAATACTCCACGGCGACGCGGGAGCTGGACCGTGTCAGGGCCGCCCACGGACATCAAGGGGGCCCTGGACGCCGCAGAGCTGGAGAGCGTCGCGCCCCGCATTGAGGCGGTTGACGCCCAGGCGCTCGCCGCGGTTTAGTCTGTGTTCGGGGTGTGTTTGTTTTTGTTGATCTTTTAGGCGGAACACCGCTTGATCATTTTTGTACGCGCGCTCCACGTAGGACCTGCATATGTTCCCATCTGGGTTCCCGCGCCACCTGGCTGCCGGGAGTGGGGCGACGGTGCCGCCGCGGAGGTGGACATCAATGCCATCCTCTACAGTGATGCCGGGCCGAACCTAGGCGGCGCGTAGGTGGCCTCTGCGTGGGCGTGTTAGCGTCCGCGGTGCGGGCCGCTTTTGTTTTAGTCCAAGTGACGGGGGGGGGGGGGGGGGGTAAGGCGAGGCTCCCATGTGTCATGTACTCTGGACTTGGATTAGTGGGCATAATGCTCACTGATCCAATTTGTATCGCCCTAAATAAAGTTTTTGTGTAAAACTCTCTATTCGGGCTTATGAATGTGTTAACTCGTGTGCTTTTTGTCAAACAAAACCCATTCGACACCACGAACGGAGTCCTGCAAATTGCATTGGTACGAATCGGTTCACTTTGTGGTGTGAACAGAGTTTCACGAGCCACATTTCTCGAGGTGGGGCGTGCGAACAACGCTTCACGTGCGGAGTCCATGAGTGTGCCAGTGGTGGGGCCCCTGGGCCGCGTGGCCTGCTGTGGTGGTTTGGCTTCGGTGGGGCTCGCAGGCCCACTCGCGATAGGTCGCGTCTCATTAAGGAGGCAGTGGGAGGGAGGGTTTAGTCAGTTGACTGCTTTTCTTTGCCTTCCATGCCTTTCTTGCCCCTTTTGCCTGTTCACGCCGTCTCCGCCGCCGCCGCCGCCACCTCTTCCCCGGCTCCAGAGAGCTTCGTAGCCGCCGTTGTAGCGATTCATGCCGCCGCGATGTCGCATTGGCGTCAATCAAACGTGAATGAGTCGCTGTTGGAGGATTTTGCGGCGAAGCAGTTCCTCCCTCCAAAGGAGGTGGCGGGGTGGAGAGCGCCGCCGCCGAAGCACAAGGAGCCGCATCCGTAGCCACACGAGGTGGTGAGCTTTCTCGCCTTCCATGAGCGGGGGATCAGGTACCCTGCTCACTGGTTTTTGCAGGGGATGCTCCATGAATGGAGATTGGGGTTGCAGCACCTGAACCGGAATAGGGTGCTGCACATCGCCGGCTTCGTGACCCTGTGGGAGGCATTCCTCGGGATCGAGCCACATGTGGGCTTGTTCCGGGGATTCTTTTACGGCAAGACCTCGCCGGCGAAGGGGGAGTCATCGTCCGCCGTGCCTGTCGGCATCTTTGGCCTCGCCATGATGATGTCTACCCGGAGTACACCCCAGCCGACATGAACAAGTGGTGGCACGGCGACTAGTTCTATATAAGGAATCCGCTGGAAGCGCCTTTCCCCGAGTTCCACGGGGGACGGCCGGTGAGGGACTTGTGTTGGACCTGGCGGACGCCGACGACGAAGAAGACCCTTGTGGCGGCCATCAATGAGGTCATCCGGGAGCGCGTGGTAGAGGCAAGGCTTAATGGTGCGACGCTCTTCTACACCATGCGCGAGCGGCGCGTGATGCCGCTGGCGGAGCGGAGGAAGTCGATGTGGCTGTACTCCGGTCTGTCCGACCTTGATTGGGTGTTCGCCGAGGAGCTCCAGAAGGATGATGTGTACTCCTGGCTGGTGATGGTCCTCAAGGGAGCGGACCAGGAGGAGTTCAGGGCACCGGCTCCTTTTGATTGCAAGAATCCTCCCAATCTGGTATGCATTCCTCCCTTGAGAAACATTCTTAGTTGGTAGTGTAGAGCTTTGATCAATGTCTTATGGATGCTCTTTTTTTTCAAGGGCTTGGCCACCCGCACTCCCGTCCTCGCCTTCTTGGAGGCCCAGAGGGCATGGCAAGGCAAGTTGCCTAGTAGGAGGCTGCTCGGGAAAAGAGGAAGAAGAGGGGCGATAGGGCGGCGAAGCGGGAGGCGAAGGAGATGGAGATCGCGCGCCGTGCCCAGCATGGCGAGGATCGTGACAAGATACAGGAGGAGTATCCTTCCACCAGCGAGGCCTAGTCAACCGCCAGTTCCGGTGGTGGGGCTGACTCAGAGGAGACGTGGAGCGGGGGGCCTTGCTTCACTGCGGCGGGGGGGGGGGGGGGGGGGGGGGACGGTGACGCCGGGCCGCATGAAGCTAGCAGCTCCAGGCCGTGCGATGTTAGCAGCCCCGGGGCATCCCCCGATGACTCTTGCGCAAGGAAGCGCGCGACAAAGGATGCCGCGGTGCGAGAGGATGAGGAGGCGAAGCACGATCGGACGGAGCGGCGTTTGGGTCACTGCAATCGTTGCCTGCGTCGGGGGCGCAGGCAGATCGTGAGGGCACGCCTCCCAAAGGCAGCCGCTCTTCGTCCCCCTTGTGCCGCTGCCACCGCGGACAATGGTGCCGACGCCGCCCCCAAGGGCTACCAAGGAGAAGATGCCAGCGCGCCGCGGTGGCCATGTGGCGCCGATGTTCGTGGCACTAGCAAGGCAAGGGGTGCCCCCGATGCTCAGGAGAGCGTCCGGTGTCACGAGGACTTCAGCTGGAGGCAGTTGTTCATCGGCGGGGCCTCCTCCCTTCATGTTCGAGTATGTGGTTTTCCCCTTAATCCAGATTGGCATGATGCTTTGGAAACTCGTGGTTTGATTTTGCTTCCCTTGCCTTAGGGGAAGGACGGAGGTTTCCATGGGGAGCGCCCTGGAAATGGTTGAGTGGGTCCCCAACCTGGCCCTTCTAACGATGATGGGTAGAGGGAGGGGTCGAGGAGCTGCTCCTCCGGCCGCATTGCCAGAGGCGCTCCCCCTTGTGCCAGAGCAGGAGGTGACGGTGGCCATTCGGTCCACCTCTGACGCAGGAGGAGGCCGGAACGCGACTCCTCCTCCTTCACCTGCCAAGGAACGCCCCGAGTCCCCAACTGTCATGGTGCTAGAAGACGATGATGATGATGGGCGGGCACCACTCAGAGTCCCCAAATGTGCAAAGTACAGTGGAGTCACCACTCAGAGGATGAGGCTACTTGGGAAAGAGAAGATGAACTGATTGCAGAATTCCCTCAACTGTTCCCTAATCCTTCCAAATCTCGAGGACGAGATTCTCTTTAAGGAGGGTAGGTTTTGTAACACCCAAAAGTATAGGAAAATAAAATTTTAAAAACATTTTATAAAAGCCACAAAATAAAATTGTGCATGCATCTCTCTCTATTTCTCTTCTCCTCTTTTCTTTCAGCCCAGCCAAGACCCCTGTCTCTTCTCCTTCTTTCTTTTCTCCTCTTCTCGCGGCCCAGTCTAGTCGGCCCAATCCTTCTTCTCTTCCTCTTTTTTTTTTCTTCTCTCTGTGGCCCAACCCCGCGGCCCGACTCCGTCAGCCCAAATGCCTTACCTTCCCTCACCCCTCTTTCACCGATGCGCTGGCCCCACTCGTCAGTTTCCCCTTCTCTTCTTTCCTTTCTTCTTCCTTTCGCTCCCGCTCCCCTGTTTCCTTTTTCCGCCGCGACGCCAGACGCGCCGCCGCACTCCCTTCCCTTCCTTTTTCCTTCCTCACCACGAGTCCAGATCGACTCCGCGCCGTCGCCCGCGTCTCCTCTTTCCTTCCCCGCGACGCTGGATGCCTTACTGGCCGCGGTACGCGTCCGCTCTTTCCTTTGCTGCCCGCCGCCTTCCCTTTTCCCGGCCGCTCCGTCTCCTCTCCGCCCCTATAAAACCCACGCCGGAGCCCCGCTTCGCACCCAGAGCTGTCTTCAACCCTTTCCTCTACTCCACACCGTCCCGCTGCTTCTCCGCCGCCTTCAACTCTTGCTGGAGTTCCGCGTGGTGGTGAGCATCAAGCCGTCCCCGTTTCCCCTCTCTCTCTCTCTCGCTCTGTCGCAGCCGCGTTTGCTCGCCGGAACTTTGTTTCCGCCCGCCGCCGTGGCCGCCGGTCTACGGTCGCCGTACGGCTGTCCCGTGACCACCCTCATCTCCGCCGTGATGCCCACTCTCTCCCCGGCGTAAACCCAGCTTGAACTAAGCTCCGGAACACCAGATTCGGTGAAGCTCCAGCCGTCCGCCGGCGCTCTCGCTCGCCGCTGGCGCCCAGCGCAGCTCCGATTCGCCCGACCCTCTTTAATCCGTCGAGCCAACCCTTCCCCTGCCACTCGATCTGGATCTAACGGCCAGAATCGACCCTTACTCGGCCGATTCGCCCGACCCTTACCCCGCCGCCCGATTCTGATCCAACAGACCAGATTCGCCCGACCCTAGCCGTCCCTGGAACCTTTGTAGATGTTGGCGCTAAAAATCGGCCAGGAATCGGCCGATGACCTTCAGCATCGGACACATGACCCGGGAGAATCTTCTTAGCTCCTGTTCGGGTTAATGCCCTGGTGCGGTTCGTGCGGTGTGCCAGTCAATCTGACCTGTTGATTGACAAGGAAATAAGAGTATTAAATTCCGGGCGTCCTGATCGGCTGAGGTTCCGATCTATCCTGAAAAGTGTATCGGCGAATCGGCCGATTTGCTATGAAGATGACCGGCTATGGATCAGCCGATAATCTCGTACTAATTGCAAAGAAAACTGCTGGAGCAACTTAGACAATTATTACAGATGCAACACTTGAAATAGATCTAATCGGTTGTATAACAATGAACGAGGAAGAGCGATGATAAAGCCAATAGTTTCAATCTCAAGCTGGATAACTGGTGATAATACTAGAACAACAGGTAAAACCTATAATTCTAGTAAATATCGATAACTGGTGAATAAATCCAAACGAGTTGATGCAGCCATCCGTAGCTATCCGTAGTAAATATCGATAACTGGTGAATAAATCCAAACGAGTCGATGCCCGAAGTTAAAGCTCAGATGTTATTCGATAAGCGGAACCTACCAATTGGCCGGAGATCGAGTCGATGCAGCCATCTGTACGAACTCGTGAAAGAAGAAAAAGTATTGGCGAAGTCGCCGACTTGAAAGTAAAATGCGAGGAAAAAGTAGATTGTTTTGTTGATTGATTGATCTCTATACAAAGCCCTGACGACTCCTATTTATACCCTAGGACTAGGACTCCTGATCGATTACAATTTGTTACAAACTTGATTTAAATAGAAAACTACTATATTTTCATAAAGGAAATGGGCTCCCGCAGAATCTTTTGCCGCCATCTCCTAATCCAATCAGGATTCTTTCCATTGCTTCTCGACCGAGTCGGCATCGTTCCTTTGACAAACATCAGGCCTCTTTTGACTGGGATCTCTTGTTGGGATTCCAATAGCTTCATCTCCCTAACTGCTGGCGCAGACTGCTTCGCCCATCGGCCGATCCCCAACTGTAGCCTCAATCGGCCGATTCCCAACTGTAGCTTTCAAATCTGCCGCATCGGCCGGTCTCTTCTCTTCCTGACGCCGATTCAACACGTGTCAAAATCTGGCGTCAACACATGCCCCCCAGTTTTGGAGCAAAACATAATTTTTACTTTGAAACTCTTTTCTTTAATCTTTCCTCCGAAACGAGCGCAATAAAAATCTCCTTCCGTTTCGTGGTCTTCTACATGATGATTGCAATCTTCTCGAACTGGGCGCTTGGGACAACTGTTCCCCTGGAAATCGTGTAGACGGCGCGGCAAAAATCCCGCCTTTACCCTTTCTCTCTCTCGGATTGTCCTTAAGTACCGGTGTTCTCCGCCACTCCTTCTCCACGAGCCTAGTAATTTCCTCCTAGCGAATCACTATTCATCTTCTTCCTGCGCCCTCTCGGTCTCCAACCGCATCCTCCGGCGATTTTTCTCTTGCCTGCAATCTGCTCCATCCTTCCAATGGCGGCGCCATCGGCAACTTCACCAACCACAGAGGTTCCACCGGCAACTTCCTCGGCGACGGCGGTCCCATCGGCGGCTTCATTGGTGACTCCATCGGCGACGATGAGTTTCATCCCGGAGGTAATCATCCGAAACTTTCCCCTTTTACTTTTTACTGCTCAAGCACTTTCTAGATCCATTCTCAGTTTTCTCCTTTTTCCCTCTTTTTTAGACATTTAGGCACCAGATTACTATTCCCCTTTCCGAAACCCCCGGTCTCATCTGCTTAGGTCCCATGGGGAATCCAGATCCAACCGATTTGATCAACCTAGAAACCCATAGAATTTCTTTCAAGCAATCACCCATGGATTTGGGTCAGTGGGCAGGTGCTTTTAGATCTTGGCCGAATGAAACCCATGGCTGGAAAGAATGGTACCACAGATTAGCCAAGTCCAAGTGAGTTCAGTGGGATGAGTTAAAAATTGGCCAGTGCATCGATCTCTCTCTGTTCCAAATGGAGAAAAATGAACCCTTAGTAATAGCGGCCTCTTATTTCTGGTCCGACGCGCTCAACGCGTTTCTCTTTGGGCACGGACCTATGACTCCAACCCTGACCGATGTTCTGATGTTGACTGGCCTTGATATCTCCTCCCCTGATACACCCTTTGATTATCTGATCAAACCAACCCATCGGCTAGAGACAAAAGGAATCGGCGGGTGGAAGGGGTATATCAGCAAAAATATGAGGACCGGGACGATTTCAGAAAGAGAACATACAACGTTCTTAATGATGTGGCTAGAAAAGCACTTCTTCTGTGGCAGAGCAGTTGGTCATTCATCCAATACACAAGCTCTGGCAGAAGCTCTGTCACTAGGATCGGCCATCCCCCTTGGGAAGCATCTGTTAGGATCGGCCTACCATATGATGCACCAAATCGGCGTCAAATTATCAAAAGGGGAGCCGATTGGCAATCCTGGTGGTCCTTGGTGGTTCATCACCCTCTGGCTCAACTTATACATGAGCATGGTCTCCCAGCAGCAAATAGAAACCAAAACCTTTCCCAATATCGAGTCAAAGGAAAACCCCACCATACGACGACGTTGTACCTCTTTTGGAGAAGCAGCATCGGCCTTCCCTGGTTGTCAATTCACTGCCACCCGAACGGCCGAATACTTCAGATGTTTCTACAACGGCTTCAGTGAAGAGACTATCAGTTGGTATCCATATCAGACAATAGGGCCGATTTTCGAGCTTCCCGTCTGTTATGATTCATCATCCAATACTTTTGACGGTGATCTCATGGATATCTTGGTCAAGCCAGGGATTTTACCGGCCAACTTCTTTTCTGGAAAAGATTTCCCCACCTATGAATTTTACAATCCATCGGTCGTAGCACGGCAATTTGGCTTTGGTCAACTGCCGATTCAAGTCTACTTTGTCTGCCGAGCAAAATTTCGAGGTGAACTGACCGAGAGCCTCGACTACAATCGGCTGTGCAACTTAGTGCCAGATTCCAGTACCATCGACCTAAACAACTGGATGGTGGCCCCTTTTGCCGTCCAACAATTCAAACTATGGTGGGCAGAATGGAAGCAGTACCTCTTCTGTTCGTCTCCATCAACATATTGTAACAGTTTGGACCCAGACAACATCGATTCAAGTGCAGCGGTATTACCTTTCTCCCAGCCGATTTCAATATTGTCCCTTTCCATGCTACAATCTCACCACTAACTTGTATTTCTCTTTTCAGTCTGAAAGTCAAATTCCTCCGATGCGGAGCCGAAGTGGTAGGCCGATAGAGAGCAATCGCCCATACACACCATTTCCACTTATCGGCTATCACGCTCCGACCATGAAAGACATCACCAGCGGCCGATGGAAGCAAACACCGAAAAGGCCTACCTCAAAGAATAGAAGCCGCTGAGTACGTGCCCGCATAGGATCAACTGATCAATCGGCGGCAGTATCGGCTAAAACCCCAACTACTCCAGCTTTGCCGATTACCGAGGAGGTCGATCCCCAGACTGCCACAGAAGTTGGAGCGGCCGCTGCATCACTGCTGGTAGAAGTTGTTCAGGTAACCTCGCATACTTCACATACCTTTAAGTATTCCATCAATATTAACCTCTTCCTTCTGCCAGGCTGCACAAATTGCTCCAGCGCAATCCCCGCAGCAATCGGCCACGTCCCGAGCGGAAGCCGAAACGCTAGCGACCCTCCTCACCGAGGTAGAGAATCTCTTAACTCAATTTCTCGATATTCAAAAAACTAACCGATTTTGATGCAGACCAATCTGGGTGCGTCGATTGTATCCCCCCAACAAACATCGGCCGGAAGACTCACAGAGGTATGGCAGGTATCTCATATCATCAAATTCAATTATTCGCAGTATACTCATAAAATCTATTTCCCATACCTTTTCAGGAAGCTGGCCCGAGCAGGGCATTGATAGCCGTCGAGTCCTCCTCTTCTGATGAGCCGATTGCACCGGTTCCTGAGACGAGGGTGGCACTCCCGCCGGCACAAGCAAGAGAAATCCGCTTCAAAGAGGTAAGAAATTTATCATCCAAATCGGCCGATTCCTCTTCACTGTCTGCTAATCCCTGTCTTTATTCTTTCGCAGGAATAAGATACTCCTAATAACAGTCTTTTCTCTTTTGCGGTTCCCCTGTCTGACGATGAAGAGGTCGCTTCACACCAAGTTTCATCGAGCTCGATTCCTGATGACGTCCGTGCCAAGCTCGGGAGTATGCGGACCCTTCTCCAAGACAATATCGGCCGATTAGTGGGAGATGCTTCATCAATTCGGTGACTTCTCAATGACATCAGAGGCCGAATTCTAGAGGAAGCGACAGAGACTCTGGAACCTGCTGCATACATAGAGTCGATACAGACTTCAGTGTTCAGAGCCCTGCAACATATGGCCGATCGTGCCAAGTTAGCGCAAGTCCGCGAGGAAGAAGACTCCTACAAACACCGAGCCCAAGAAGTGCATCAGCGGATCAACTTCCTTGAGAACTCCCGTCTAGACATCGTCGGCGCCATAGATCGCCTCAAACGGAGGAGGGCAGAGCTAGCCAAAGAGATGGAGCAGGTAACCAAGGACATAGCTGCTGAAGAAAAGAGACTTCAAGAGCTTCCATCTGTCATCGCCGGGCTGAAGCAAGAAAGACAAAACCTGGCCCGTGAAGCGATAAAACTTCATCGTCATATGCCAAAAATTCCCGGATCGGCCGATGATGACCAAAGAGTATTAGACTCGGCCGATCAGATTAGGCAACGAGCTATTGCGACCATAGATGCCCTCCTTGGGTGAGTTGTAAAGAATCTTGTAAACATTTAATGCTCTCTTAATGTTGACGCGCTGATTCGAACTTGGACCGCCTCCATTGGTAGCTTTGCATTTATGAACGCTTTTACTCTGATGGGACGCATCCTACTATCTCCTTACCTCCTTCCTTCTATAAGTACGAGATTGCACATCGTTTCCGGAGGCGTCTGAATTACCCATCTTCTTCCCCTCCAATAACTCGATCTCTATCCTCCCAGGCTGGACATCAAGATGTCTTCTTCATCTTCCTCCTCCTCTGTCAACCAGGTACGAACCCTCTTCTATTTCCTCCCTTGACATCTCAATCGCTCTGATACTAGGTAGTTGTTTATCCCTTCTTAGCCAAAACGCCTTAGCCCCAGTCTTGAACGAGCGATTGAAGTTATGCATTCAGACGAACCACTGTCGCAGGCGGACATAGATCTGATAAGAGCTCACTTTGAAGAACTCAGAGGTCATGTTCCTGCCGACATCCAAAAAATCTGGGACCAACTGCTCCAAGCGACCGCCAACTGAAAGGAGTCATCCACTCCCTCGCTCAGTTGCCCTTGAAGACACCGCGACAGGAACATCCCAACCACCTCTCAATAGGAGCCATCCACTCCCTCATCAAGTCGAGGCTGAAACCGCCATGGAGGATCTGGAGGAGAAGAGCATCCGCCTTCTGATAAAATTAGGCTAGATCGAGAGAGAGTTCAAGAAAAAGCGTGATCAATAGATATATTGGTACTTTTTATTCTAAGGGCGACTTGTACCATGTCGGCCATGTACTCTGTTGTTTTCACCGAATAATGAATCGGTCAGACCAAACCAAAATGTTTCCTCCTTAAGGCAATGTCATTTTTACATCGGCTATGTAGACAAAAGCCGATAGGAATCGGCCACGTTGTCTTGATGCATCTTACTGCAAGTTACGCACCTACCCAAATGCTTGGATAGTACCTCTTCAGATATCTTCCATTTAAGGCTCTTGTGAATTCTTTTCCTTCGATAGTTTCTAGTATATTTGCATTTCCCGGAGCACATCGGCCGATTCTATACGGCCCTTCCCAAGTGGGCGACCATTTACCGAATTTGGGATCTTTAGACCCTATCGACAGCACCAACTTCCATACCAGATCTCCTTGGGAGAATTGTTTAACCTTGACCTTCTTGTCATACCACCTGGCCACCCTTTTCTTGTTTTCTTCGATGCTAATCAGGGCCCTCAACCGCTGACCCGCCAAGTCATCGAGCTCATCCTTCATGAGGAAGGAATAGTCATCGGCCGTCAACTGATCTTGAAGCGATATATGCCTTTACCCTGTCCTTAATTCCCAAGGCAAGACTGCCTCATGACCATATACCAACTGATAAGGAGATATCTTAGTGGCCTCGTGGCAAGCCATCCTATAAGCCCATAGAGATTCAGCCAATGACATGTGCCACTTCTTGGGTTGTTCCTCTATCTTCCTCTTGATCAACTTGATTATCCCCTTATTGGACGATTCGGCCTGGCCATTGGCTTGAGCATAGTACGGAGAAGAATTTAACAATTTAATCCCCATATCGGCGGCGAATTCTCCAAATTCTCCTGAGGTGAACATCGTTCCTTGATCAGTTGTGATAGTCTGAGGAATACCGAATCGATAAACAATGTGGTTCTTCACGAACTCGATCATATCGGCCGATGTCAGGGTCCTTAACGGAACTGCCTCCACCCATTTAGTAAAATAATCAGTGGCTACCAATATGAACTTATGCCCTTTGCTCGATGGAGGGTGAATCTGCCCGATGAGATCTATTCCTCAACCTCTGAACGGCCACGGCTTGATTACCGGATTCATAGCCGAAGCTGGCGCGCGCTGCACATTGCCAAACTTCTGACAGTCTTGGCAACCTTTATAATATTTGAAACAATCTTTGAGAATCGTCGGCCAATATTACCCATTGTTTCTGATCATCCATTTCATCTTGTGAGCCGATTGATGGGCTCCACATACGCCTTCATGGATTTCCCCCATCAGGACCTTTGCTTCTTCCGTTCTCAGGCATTTGAGAAGAACCCCATCAATCGTCCTGTAAAACAAATCATCTTCAAGTAACACATATTTTGTGGCTAGGAAACACACTCACCGATCCACCTTCTAGGACGGATCCTTCAAGTAATCGGCAATCTCCTTTCGCCAATCATCGTACGCGAGCTCCAAAATCATAACTCCTTGAATCGGCCGATATTCGGACGCGTGTTGGGCCAGCCTATTGGCCTCTTCATTGTAATTTCTGGGGATGTGCTCGATTATTGCAGACTTGAATTCCTTTAACGGCTGGAGGCAATCTTCATAGTAAATCCTTAAGATATCATCTTTGCATTCAGATTTCCCTGTTAACTGATCTATGATGAGCATGGAATCTCCAAAAATCTCGACTGCATCAACTTTGACTTCCCTTAATAATTGGATACCTTTTAGGACGGCTCGGTATTCCGCCTGGTTATTGGTTGCAGATGCTTCTATCGGCAGAGAGAAATCATAACTTGCCCTCCGAGGCGATACAAGAACGATGCCAATTCCTGATCCGGCCCCACACGAAGAACCATCGAAATACAGAGTCCACGGAACCGGCTCAACGACAGCAATTTCCCGTCCACAATGCTGAGCTACGAAATCAGCCATGACTTGACCTTTGACAGCTTTGGCCGATTCGTACCTTAAGTCAAACTCTGACAGAGCCAGGATCCATTTTCCAATCCGTCTTTTCAAAATTGTCGATGACATCATATATTTTACCACATCATCCTTGCATACAACTATGCACCCTGCCGATAACAAATAATGCCTGAGCTTGGTACACGAGAAATATAGACACAGGCACAACCGTTCCACCGGGGAATATCTTGTTTCAGCGTCCAGGAGTCTTCTGCTGACATAATATACCACTCGTTCTTTTCCTTCGAACTCCTGTACCAGCGCCGATCCGATAGCTTGTTCATCAGCCGATAAGTATAATCTGAACGGCTTACCGGGCTGTGGCGGGACCAACACCGGTGGTGAAACTAGATATTGCTTGATATCTTGTCATGCTTTGCGTTATTCTGCTCCCCACACGAATTCCTGGTCGGGCTTTAATTTCAACAAAGGGTTGAAGGCTTGAATACGCCTAGACAAGTTGGATATGAATCTTCTAATAAAATTGACCTCGCCGATGAGGGATTGTACCTCAGTTTTATTCTGTGGGGCTACAACTTTGTTGATGGCGTCTATGGTCTTCCTGTTAACCTCTATCCCGCGCTCATGGACCATGAATCCTAAGAATTGCCCGGCCGATACACCGAATGCACACTTGTTTGGGTTCATTTTCAACCCATGCTTCCTTGTGCACTCAAGTACTTCTTGTAAATCGGCCAGATGTTCCTGATGACCTTTCGACTTGACCACAACATCATCGATGTAAATTTCCACCGATACACCAATGAGCTTCTGAAAGATATAGTTCATGGCCCGCTGATATGTAGCACCGGCGTTCTTTAACCCAAAGGTCATTACAACCCACTCGAATAAACCGAGGTGGCCCGGACACCTGAAAGCTGTCTTCAAAATATCTTCTTCAGCCATTAATATTTGATTGTACACAGCATTACCATCCATGAAACTGATGACTTTGTGTCCTGTGGCAGCATCTATCAAGACATCGGCCGTCGGCATCGGATATCCGTCCATTGGTGTAGCCTGATTTAGGTTCCTGAAGTCGATGCATACGCGCAACTTTCCGTTCTTCTTATATACGGGAACAATATTAGAAATCCATTCGGCATAACGGCACTGCCAAATAAATCCTGCTTCAATCAATCTTGTGATCTCGGCCTTTATATCAGGTAGAATTTTAGGATTGCACCATCGCGCAGGTTGCTGATATGGCTGATATCCTGATTTTATAGGCAACCGGTGTTCAACAATGGATCGGTCTAGACCAGGCATCTCATGGTATTCCCAAGTAAAGCAATCCTTGAATTCTTTTAATAAACTTGTCAATTTACACTTGTATCCGGGATCCAAGCTAGCACTAATATACGTCGGCCTTGGCTTGCTACCATCTCCTAAATCCACCATCTCCAATGAATCGGCCGACGTAAATCCATGCCCAAGATTTTCGTCTTCTCGGACGAACTGATCCATCTATTCTGAATCTTCAGAGCTGACTGCTTGGATCGGCTGTAGACCAAAATCGGACACTTTCAGGAAATCAGTGTCCCAAGTCCTGCTAGATATACACTTGACGTGTTCACAGCTCCATTGTTGCGTGTCGGTCGCTGCAACACTGTAGGTGGAATTGGCAATGACTATCTCTGTACTGTCGCCGACCCACTGCACAAGGCATTGGTGCATTGTAGATGGGACACAGCAATTCGCGTGCATCCAATCGCGACCGAGGAACATGTTGTAGGAACCCTTACCATTAATAATAAAGAAGGTAGTGGGAAGGGTCTTACTGCCGATGGTGAGGTCGACGCAGAGCGCTCCGCAGGCGAGAGACACATTGCCTTCAAAGTCTTTGAGCATCATGTCCATTTTGGTCAGGTCTTCATCACTTTTGCCTAACTTCCGGAACATGGCACATGGCATGATGTTGACTGCGGCACCTCCATCCACTAGTAGCCTGGTAACGGGTCGTCCGTTAACGTGCCCTTTGAGAAATAGTGCCTTGAGATGTTGCCGCTTTTCGTCTTCTGGTTTCTCAAAGGTGGCTGTCATCAGCTCCAAAACCAACTGCGCCATCTGCTCCTCCATCCTTGTCGCCTTATCTCGATCGGCAGGCGCCATAAACTCCATCGGCAATATGAACACCATGTTGACATCAGCTGCTGATTCAGTATTGTCAACCTCCTTGTTGTTATTTTTCTTGGGGCGCCAGACTTGAGACCTGTCGTTTTTCTTATCCAGCACTTGCCTCTGTTCCTCCTCTTGTTGTTCCCATTGGCGCAGGCGTTGGATCCTTCGTTTTTGGGATTTAGACAGTCCATCAGGGCACCACCTGGGGTTTACTGGTTTGGCGGATGGTTTGGCGCGCTCCCAGTCTTGTTTCCTCCCTAAAGGGTTTTCATCTGACACCCTAGCATCAGCCATTTCTTCCAGCCGATCGTGTACGCTGGTTCTCCCCCCCAGTCGCTCCTATTGGTTGATCCTACCTTTCGACCGGTGATACCGGTCAACTCTGCCCCCCAACCGATCATGTACTGAAAGGAGCCAACCTTCGTGTTCGCGCCAATTTCTGCTGATCGGCTCTGATCCTCTGTCTCTGGAGCGCGATCTTTTGAACGGGCGATCATTGCGACTTGGTCCGCTGCACTCAGGACAGTCATCGGCTGATGGCAATCTGAGGTCGTTTTCCTAGCAATGGATGAAGAACGGACACCGCCAATGATCCTCGTGTTGGCGTATCATCTCATCGTGGTATCTCGATCGTTCCTGCTGCCGCCGATATTTGCTGAGTAAGAATTGGGAAGTGACGGGTCTACGCGATCGTTCTGATCCTTCGCCCTCGTCTTCAGCCCGTCTTTTCCCTTTGACATCGTCCATCATGACTTGCTTCCTGGGATCCATGGTGCCGCTCCTTCTAGCCGATTCCGACGTCAGCACCTTGGTTTGAAGTGAGTTTCTTCCCGTGTCAACCACGTTAGCCGGGAAAGGATGCTGATCAATCTTCATCAGTTTTGCCGGTTTTGCCGGGATTTCGAACTTGAGTCTTCCTTGCTCGATGGCCGACTGTATCTGCTGACGGAAGATCTTGCACTCATTTGTGTCATGAGATGTAGCGTTGTGCCTTTTGCAGTACTTCATCTTTTTGAGCTGATCGGCCAAAGGAATGGTATGGTATGGTGAGAGCTTGATCTACCCTTCCTGGAGCAGTAAGTCGAAAATTTTATGGGCCTTTAATGTGTCAAAGCCGAACGCTTCTGGTTCCTTCTTTCCAAAAGGACACGATATTGGCTTCTTCCCTTTGACCCACTCTACTAGGCCGATTTCTTCCTCTTCCTCCGATTCAGACCCTTCCAAATATGCCACCTTTTTCTAGAAATTCCTCCGCTGCTCAAACGGACGCACTTCCTGACCGGTCAATCGGTGAACGATCTGACTTAAGCTCTCGAATTCTTGTGAGGCGTACCTCTCCTTGATATGTGGCAGGAGGCCTTGGAAAGCGATATCGGCCAACTGGGCATTGGTCAGAGCTAGGGTATAGCATTTGTTTCTAACCTCTCTGAACCTCTGTATGTATCCAGTTACTGGTTCATCACTCCTCTGCCTGAGGCTGGTCAAATCTGAAAGCTTCATCTCGTGTACTCCCGCGTAGAAGTATTTGTGGAATTGCTTTTCTAGATCGGCCCAAGTAATGATGGAATTGGGTGGCAATGTAGTGAACCATTGGAAGGCCAATCCAGACAGAGACGATGAGAACAGACGCACCCTCAGAGCATCTTGTGTGGCGGCTTCCCCGCACTGGATGATAAATTTGTTAATGTGCTCCACGGTAGAGGTGTTGTCCAGCCCCGAAAACTTGGTAAAGTCAGGAACTTTGTACCAGTGGGGAAACAGCAGCAGGTCGTAGGCCGATGGATATGGCGTCTTGTACGTATAAGTCTACACTTTCGGCTTCAACCCGAATTGGTCCTGAATTACTTTCGCTATTCTCGCCGTCCAATCCACTTACTGCTGATGAACAGCTGTTCGGGGTGCCGGCATATGTTGGAGGATTGGCGGCGGTACGGCCGGGTGCTGGGTCGAAGCGTGTGGCGGATTCTGTTGCGTTACAGCCGTATGAGCAGTTGACAGTTGATGGCAAAGCGAATCCGCCGCCCCATCGTACATCGTCATCGGCGCCGTGCTTCTGAGTTCTTCTACAGCGTCTGCCCCCCTGCCGATTTCTGACGTGGCTGGTTGATACTGAGGGACCATCGGCCGAACGGCCGAATGGGATGGCGCCTGGATCAGATAGCTCCCATGTCTGGTTGATTGATCGGGAAAAACTGCCATTGCTGATGCCCCCCAAGGCACTGAGTTTGAGGGCAGCGATTGCACAGAAGCAATCTGGACAGGCTGAAGCGGTGATTGCGATCAGAAACATGGTGCACCGTTATACCTTGGAGACACTGGGGGCAACAAAGTGTTGTATCCTTCACGTTGCGTCGACATTGGCTGAGGAGCCGAGTGGGACGTGCCTGGTAAGCTTCTAGCTGGATGTACAATAGGTGGGGCGTATGCTGGCCCCTAATATCCTTGAGCTGCTCCGCTGACCAGAGAACTGATGACGGCGTTATACACCGTGTTGGTCATTATCGAGGATTGGTCGATGAAAGCCTGATAGACGGACTGTTGAATCATATCGGACATCTTGCCCGAATCCTCAGCGATGGTGATATGGCGGGGGACTGGAAGAGGAGCTTTCTTGATTGCCTCCCCGCTTCTGGTACGACTGAAAGACTGCAAATACATCCTTTTGTAATCCTCTAGATGTTTAGCCAGTTCCTCTTTCTAGTCGTCCTTGAGATCTACTTCCGTGACCTCAATAATGTTGTTTTCAGAAACTTCGGTGGTCTTTGACATATTGGAACTTGAGGTGGTCCCACTAGGCGTGCCAAAAGTGTGTTGGCGCTAAAAATCGGTCAGGAATCAGCCGATGACCTTCAGCGTCGGACACACGACCCGGGAGAATCTGCTTAGCTCCTGTTTGGGTTATTGCCCTGGTGCGGTTCGCGCAGCGTGCCAGTCAATCTGACCTGTTGATTAACAATAAAATAAGAGTATTAAATTCCGGGCGTCCTGATCGGCTGAGGTTCCGATCTGTCCCGAAAAGCGTATCGGCGAATCGGCCGATTTGCTATGAAGATGACCGGCTATGGATCAGCCGATAATCACGTAATAATTGCAAAGAAAACTGCTGGAGCAACTTAAATAATTATTACAGATGCAACACTTGAAATAGATTTAATCGGCTGTATAACAATGAACGAGGAAGAGCGATGATAAAGCCGATAGTTTCAATCTCAAGCTGGATAACTGGTGATAATACTAGAACAACAGGTAAAACCTATAATTCTAGTAAATATCGATAACTGGTGAATAAATCCAAACGAAACCACAGCGATGCGCCCGAAGTTAAAGCTTAGATGTTATTCGATAAGCGGAACCTAACAATTGGCCGGAGATCGAGTCGATGCAGCCCTGCCAATCCGTACGAACTCGTGAAAGAAGAAAAAGTATTGGCGAAGTCGCCGACTTGAAAGTAAAGTGTGAGGAAAAAGTAGATTGTTTTGTTGATTGATTGATCTCTATACAAAGCCCTGACGACTCCTATTTATACCCTAGGACCAGGACTCCTGATCGATTACGATTTGTTACAAACTTGATTTAAATAGAAAACTACTATATCTATAATATTTTCATAAGGGAAACGGGCTCCAACAGAATCTTCTGCCGCCATCTCCTAATCCAATCAGGATTCTTTCCATTGCTTATCGACCGAGTCGGCATCGTTCCTTTGACCAACATCAGGCCACTTTTGACTGGGATCTCTTGTTGGGATTCCAATAGCTTCATCTCCCTAACTGCTGGCGCAGACTGCTTCGCCCATCGGCCGATCCCCAACTGTAGCCTCAATCGGCCGATTCCCAACTGTAGGTTTGAAATCTGCCGCATAGGCCGGTCTCTTCTCTTCCTGACGCCGATTCAACACGTGTCAAAATCTGGTGTCAACAGCAGAAAACCCCTAGGTTTTCCAGGAATCAACTCGTAGTCCAAATCAGTAGAAAAATAATTAGAGTTGAGCCCTTTCTTTTTCTGTCTCGACCCTTGACTTTTCTAGAATTAATACCCGTCGTCCAGATCCTTTAGTTTTGCACCCTGACCCTCTGTATAAGGTTTAATTATGTTTTAGCCCCTGATTTCTTCAGATTTAGCCCCTGGAAGTTCAAAACTGTCGCAGTTAGGTCCCTAGATCACTGTTTTAGCCATATCTTCATCGTTTCAACTCCGATTTCAGCGATTCTTGCGCTCACGCGATCCTTGCATCATGAACTACAATATTATCATCTTTTTACTTTCTGTTTGTTTGTACTATTGGTTGTACTATTTCTTATTTGTTTGTGTATGCTTGTTTGTGTGATCGCGTAAACAACGTGACGTTTGAGCAAAATCAAGAGCAAGCTTACGAGGAAGAGAATCAACAGTTGTTTGAGGAAGGCAAGTGGATTTCCCCCCTGCATATTCTATTTGATCCCAACAATAGCATGATAATTCACTTTAGCTTAATGTTGCTTTGCATAAAACTTGATGGGTTACCTATACTAAGGACATACCTAGTCTTTTACCCCAAACCTTGAAACACCTGGGTTTACTATTCATGTTCGGTAGACACGCTTAGTTGCAAACTTTGGGATTGGTATTGGTCTACTCTTATGATAATTATGGTCACGTTTCATATTGTTGTTGTACCGCGTTAATTCAAGATCCACTTTATTTAATGGGAACATGGAGAACCACCCATGAAAACAGTGCAACCACAAAGTCATATGGCTCTGACCTTAGCCAATTAATTAGATGTGAAGTTAGCTGGTGGCCTTACCGAAAGGGCAAGGATGGGGTTGGTGATAGGGGTCATAGCCCGGTCCTCTTGGGGTAGCTGCCTTTGCTAAGGAGCTGACCATTAGGGAGGTTTATGGACACATGAGATGAATCTGGTTCTTTCTAGAATCGGGTGTGACATATAACCACGGTGCTAGCTGGCAACCCTGACCCGCAAGTCCAGACAGCCTTGCGCTTGGCTCAGAAAGCACTCATCCAGATCAATCAGCAAAACCCGATGCCCTCGATCTCACAAAGGCGCGAGGGCCAGGGTGAAAGCCAAGCCAGCAAAACACCTGGGGGCCATCCCAGGCGCCAAGCTGCTCCATCCAACAACCACTAACAGGGGACCCGCCCCGCTGCCCTGCAAGGAAGCCGCCAAGCTCCCCAAGCATCTGTTGGCAACTACCACTGCTCAGAGCTCGAGAAGATGCCAACGGGAGATCTCCACGACAAGATTAAGGTCGGGATTGACGCCCGCTCCATCATCGACAACCGAAGGAGGGAACATGCCGAAGCCAAGGGGAACGCCGCGCGGGACGACAATGATCGCTTCCCTACGTTCTCCCCCTGCTTCGACAACTACAAGTACCCGGAGGGATTCAAACCTATCGGCATCACCAAGTATGATGGTAAGCAATCCCCTCAGCAGTGGGTACGCATCTACTCGACAGCCATTGAAGTTGCAGGTGGGACCAACACCACCAAGGTCACCTACTTCCCGATCGTCTTGGAGACCGCTCCACTCACATGGCTGGAGAGCCTCACCAAGAACTCCATCGACTCCTGGGAGCAACTGCGCGACATCTTAATCAACAACTTCCAGGGGGCGATTGCACGGGCAGTGTTGGCGCTAAAAATCGGCCGCAAATCGGCCGATGACCTTCAGCATCGGACACACGACCCAGGAGAATTTGCTTAACTCCTGATCGGGTGATTGCCCTGGTGCAGTTCACGCGGCGTGCTAGTCAATCTGACCTATTGATTGACAAGGAAAGAAACGTATTAAATTCTGGGGGCTCGATCGGCTAAAATTCCGATGTGTCATGAAAAGCGTATCAGCGAATCGGCCGATTTGCTATGAAGATGACCGGCTATAGATTAGCCGATAATCACGTAGCGATTGCAGAGAAACTACTAGAGTAACTTAAACAATCACAATTGCTACAGATGCAACACTCGAAATAGATCTAATCGGCTATATGATGATAAATAAGAAAAAATAATGATAAAGCCGACAGTTCGATCTCAAGCTGGATAACTGATGATAAAACTAGAACAATAGGTACAACCTATAATTCTAGTAAATATCGATAACTGGTGAATAAATCTAAATGAAACAACGGCGATGCACCCGAAGTTAAATCTTAGATATTATTCGATAAACGGAACCTACCAATTCGCCGGAGATCGTGTCGATGCAGCCCTGCCAACCCGTACGAACTCGTGAAAGAAAAAGATGTATTGGCGAAGTCGCCGACTTGAAAGTAAAGTATGATGAAAAAGTAGATTGTTTGTATTGATTGATGTATATTCTACAGAACCCTAACTGCTTCTATTTATACCCTAGGACTAAGACTCCTGATCTATTACGATCCGTTACAAACTTGATTTAAATAAAAACTACTATATCTATAAGACTTTCCTAAAGGAAACGAGCTCCTGCAGAATCTTCTGCTGCCATCTCCTAGTCCAATCCGGACTCCTTCCATTGCTTCTCGACCGAGTCGGTGTCGTTCTTTGACCAACGTCAGGTCATCTTTGACTGGGATCCTTTGCTGAGATTCCATTGGCTTCATCCCCTATCTGTTGGCGCAAGCTCACATTGGCTCAAACGCTCTAGCCTTTCAATCGGCCGACCCCCACCAACTCCATTCGCCAATCACATGAAACACTGCAGCGCCAATCGGCCGATTTCTAACTGTAGCGTCAATCGGCCGATTCCCAATTGTAGCCTTTAAGTTTGCCGCATCGGCCAATCTCCTTCTTCCCTGATGCCGATTTAACACATGTCATAATCTGGCGTCAACACATGCCCCCCAGTTTCGGAGTAAACTATGACTTTTACTTCAAAATTCTTTTTTAATCTCTCCTATGCGGCAAAAATCTTCTTCTGTTTCGCGGTCTTCTACATGATGATTGCAATCTTTTCGAACTGGGTGCCTGAGAAAACTGTTTCCCTGGAATTCGTGTAGACGGCGCGGCAAAAATTCCGCCATTACCCCTTCTCTCTCGGACCGTCCTTAAATACTGGCGTTCTCCGCCGCTTCTTCTCCACGAGCCTAGTAATCTCCTCCCCGGCGAATCACTTCCTATCTCCTCCCAGCGCCCTTTTGGCTTCCAACCGCAATCTCCGGTGATCCCTCTTTCATCTACATTCCGCTTCATTCCTTCAATAGCGGCACCATCAGCAATTCCACCAACCACGGAGGCTCCGGCAGCAACTCCATCGGCGACGGTGGTTCCATCAGCGACTCCATCGGTGACGATGATCTTCATCCCGGAGGTAAACATCCAAAACTTTCCCCTTTTACTTTTTACCGCCCAGACACCTTTTAGATCTATTCTTAGTTCCTCCCTTTTTTACCTTTTTCAGGCAGTTAGACACCAAATCACTATCCCCCTTTCCGAAGCTCCTGGTCTCATCTGCTTAGGCCCTTTGGGGAATCCAGACCCGACTGATCTGATTAACTTAGAAACCCATAGAATCCCTTTCAAGCAATCACCTATGGATTTGGGTCAGTGGTCAGGCACCTTTAAATCTTGGCCGAATGAAACCCCCGGCTAGAAAGAGTGGTACCAAAGAATGGCCAACTCTAAGAGAGCTCAATGGGATGAATTAAAAATCGGCCAGTGCATCAACCTCTCTTTGTCCCAGATGGAGAAGAATGAACCCCTGGTAATAGCAGCCTCCTATTTCTGGTCTGACGCACTCAACGCGTTTCTTTTTTGGCATGGACCCATGACCCCAACTCTGGCCGATGTCTTGATGTTGACCGGCCTTGACATTTCCTCCCCCGATACACCCTTTGATTATCTGATCAAACCAACCCATCGGCTAGAGACAAAAGGAATCGGCGGGTGGAAAGGGTATATCAACAGAAATATGAGGACCAGGACGATTTTGGAGAGAGAACATACAACGTTCTTGATGATGTGGCTAGAGAAGCACCTCTTCTGCGGCAGAGCGGTTGGTCCTTCTTCCAATACACAAGCTCTGGCCGAAGCCCTGTCAAGAGGATCCACCATCCCCCTTGGGAAGCATCTGCTAGGATCGGCCTACCACATGATGCACCAGATCAGCGTCAAACTATAAAAGGGAGAGCCGATTGGTAAACCTGGTGGCCCCTGGTGGTTCATCACCCTCTGGCTCAACTTGTACATGAAGAAAATCTCCCAGCAGCAGATAGAGACCAAGACAATCCCCAACATCGAGTCAGAGGAGAACCCCACCATACGACGACGGTGCACCTCTTTTGGCGAAGCGGCATCAGTTTTTCCTGGTTGCCAGTTCACCGCTACCCAAATAGCTGAGTATTTCAGATGTTTTTACAACGGCTTTAGTGAAGAAACCACTACTAGAGGACAGAGCCACTTTTTGAGCTTCCCTTCTACTATGACTCGTCGTCCAACTCCTTTGATAACGATCTCATGGACGTCTTGATCAAACCAGGGATTTTACCAGCAAACTTCTTCTCTGGGAAAGATTCCCTAACTTTGAATTTTACAACCCATCAGTTGCAGCATGGCAATTCGGCCTTGGTCAGCTGCCGATTCAAGTTTATTTTGCCGGCCGTGCAAAATTCCGAGATGAGCTCACTAAGGGCCTTGACTGCAATCGGCTGTGTAATTTAGTGCCGGACTCCAGTACCATTGATCTAAGCAATTGGATAGTGGCTCCTTTTGCTGTCCAACAATTCAAGCTATCATGGGCAGAATGGAAGCAGCATCTCTTTTGTGCATCTCCTTCAACATATTGCAATGATCTGGATCCTGCCAAGATCGACCCGAACGGAGCGGTACTGCCCTTTTCTCGGAAGATTTCGATGTTATTCCTCTTTATGCTACAAATTTGCCGCTAACTCTTATTTCCCTTTTCAGTTTGAAAGTCGACTTCCTCCGACGCGGAGCTGAAGTGGTAGGCCGATAGAGAATAGCCGCCTATATACACCTTTCCCACTCATCGGCTACCATGCCCCAACCATCAAAGACATCACCACCGGCCGATTGAAACAAACGCCGAAGAAACCTTCTTTAAAGAAGATGAGCCGCCGAGTGCGTGCCCGTATAGAACCGGCTGATCAATCGGCGGTGGCATCGGCTGAACCTTTAGCTGCACCGACTCTGCCGATTATTGAGGAAGTCGATCTCCAGGCTGCTACAGAAGTTGGAGCAGCTGCTGCATCATTGCTAGTAGAAGCTGTTCAGGTAATTTCGCATACCTCACATACTTCTAAGTATTCTATCGATATTAACTTCTTCTTTCTACCAGGCTGCGCAAATCGCCCCAGTGCAGTCTCAGCAACAATCGGCTACATCCCAGGCGGAAACCGAAACGCCAGCAATTCCTCCCACCAAGGTAGAGAGTCTCTTAACTCTTTTTTGATACTTAACCAAAAACTAACCGATTTTTGATGCAGGCTACCCTGGGTGCATCGATTGTACCTTTCCAACAACCATCGGCCGGACGACTCACAGAGGTACGGCAGTAATTATGTATCATCAGACTTAATCATTTGCATTATACTTATAAAATCCGCTTCCCATACCTTTCTAGGAGGCTGGCCCGAGTAGGGCACCGATAGTCGTTGAATCTTCTTCTTCCGATGAACCGATTGTGCCAGTTCCCGAAATGAGGGTAGCACTCCCGCCGGCGCAAGCAGATGAAATCCGCTTCAAAGAGGTAAGGAACTTGTCACCCAAATTAGCCGATTTCCCCTTACCGTCGGCTAATCCGTATTTTTATTTCTTTTATGCTTTCACAGGAGCAGGACACTCCCAACAACAATCTTTTTTCCTTTGCGGTTGCACTTTCTGACGATGAAGAGGTTGCCTCACGCCAAATCACACTGAGCTCGATCCCTGATAATGTCCGTGCCAAACTCGAGAGTATACGGACCCTCCTCCAAGACGACATCGGCCGATTAGTGGAAGACACCTTGCCAATTCGGCAACTTCTTAGTGAAATCAGAGGCCGAATTCCAGAGGCAGCGATAGAGGCTCTGGAACCTGCTGCATACATAGAGTCAATGCAGACTCCAGTGCTCAGAGCCTTGTGCCATATGGCCGATCGCGCCAAACTAGCGAAAGCCCACGAGGAGGAAGACTCCTACAAACATCGAGCTCAAGAGGTGCATTGACGAATCAGCTTCCTTGAAAACTCTCGGCCAGATATCGTCAGTGCCATAGACCGCCTTAAATGGCGAAGGGCAGAGCTAGCCAAGGAGATGGATCAGGTGACCCTGGCCATAGCTGCTGAAGAGAAAAGACTCCAAGATCTCCCATCCGTCATCACCGAGCTGAAGTAGGAGAGGCAGAACCTGGCCCACGAAGCAATAAAAATCCATCGTCAAATGCCAGAAGTCCCTCGATCGGTTGATGACGACCAGAGAACCGTAGACTCGGCCGATCAAGTTAGGCAACGAGCGATTGCGGCTATTGATGCCCTCCTCGGGTGAACTGTAAAAGTTTTGTAAACATTTAATGTCCTCTTGCCGTTGACGTGCGGATTCAAACTTGGACCATCCTCTTTGGTAGCTTTTCATTTGTTTACCCTTTTATTCCAATCGGACGCATCCTACCATTCCTTCACCCTCTTCCTTCTACAAGTATGAGGCCCCGTATCATTTCCAAAGGCGTCCGCATCGCCCGTCTTCTTTCCCTCTAACAACTTGATCTCCATCCTCCCAGACTAGATGTCAAGAGTCTTCTTCGTCTTCTTCTTTCTCCGTCAACCAGGTGCGAAATCCTCCTTTATTTTCTCTCTTGACATTTCAATCAATCTGACGCTGGGTGCTTGTTTGCTCCCCTTTTAGCCGAAATGCCTTAGTCCCAGTCTGGAACGAGCGATTGAAGTCATGCATTCAGACGAACCATTGTCGCAGGCGGACAGAGATCTGATCAAAGCTCATTTCAAAGAACTCAAAGATCATGTCCCTTCTGACGTCCAGAAGGTCTGGGACCATGTAGACGCTAACTGCTCCAGGCAGCCGCCAACTTGTCGTTGTCAAGATTAGAGGATCAAGACTTAGACTAGTAAATTTCTTTTATGCGCGTACGGCTCCGGATGGTTGCGCGGGTGACACGGGATTTAGACTGGTTCGGGCAAGAAGATGCCCTACGTCCAGTATGGGGAGCTGCTCGTGTTGCCCACACGGGTTCTATAGTAGGGGTTACAGCAGGGCGAGAGAGGGAACCGGTCCCAAGTCTCTTGGGTGTGCACTGAAGCTCTATCGGTGGGAGTGTGTTCTTCTCGCTGAGGAAGAAGAAGCCCGTGTGAGAGAATGTGAATGTGAGTGCGTGAGAGTCTAAATTTCTTCTCCCCGTCTCTCGGCCCCCGGCCTTCCCTTTATAGTACAAGAGGGGCGACCGGGTTACAGGCGAGACGGGCGAAGGGAGAGAGAGAGAGAGAGAGAGAGAGAGAGAGAGAGAGAGAGAGGGAGAGCAGGCGCAGTGTACAAGGAGAGGAGTCGAGCCCCCTGGACGCCATGGCCGGCTTCAGCTTTCGGCTTCGTCAGACGGCCTCCTCCGATCTTGTCGCCGATCTCCTCGGGGGCCGGCGCCGGCGGGCGTGCGTGATGATGGCGTCGGTCGTGTCCTCCGTCCCTTCGGGGCAGACGGCTACCCCTGGCTGCCCCTGTTATCCTGCAGACGGCCTGCATGGCGCGGGCGTCCCGTCCCTGTTGCCGAATTTGCAGGGCGTGAGGACGGGTAGGTGGGCGCGAGGACGGTCAGGCGTGCACCTGTGCCAGGTGACGCAGGTCATGAGTGCCTGACGGCGAATCAGGGAAGACTGCGCCGCCATGGCGTGCGCTGCGCGGTCGTGGGCGGGTAGGTGTGACGGGTCACGTCAGGGGCACGGGCGCCTTTCTACACGCCTGAGCCATGGCGCATTTATGGCAAGGCTGGCAGGGGACCCACGTGATCAGCGCTCGCATCTTCCGGCCGGCGCTCGAGGCTGGCACTCGCCTGGCGGGCCCAGGTGAGTCCGACCCTCTACACCCCGGGTCGGGCGAGGCGGACCCCTGTGGCGAGGGGTCGAGCGAGGCGGAGCCCGACCGCCGGGGGGTCGGGAGCATCCGACCCCGAAGGACTCGGTCGGGCGAAGCGGAGCGCTTTCCTCCCATGTTGGGCTGACGGCGGTCGCTGTCACCGCAGGCGGGCCCGGGCCTCCATGAACATCACCGTGATGATCATTAGGCGATCGTTCACATTTCCCCTTGACAGTAGCCCCCGAGCCTGCGGTGGAGCGGGGACGCTCCTCCAGAGGCTGTTATCATCGTTCCTCGGGGACCTTTGCTCGTCGTGCGAGCTGCAGTTGACCAAGGTCGGGAAGCACTGTGACTGCCTTGACATGACGGGATTCTTGCCGTTCCGGAGGACGTCCTCCATCTGGAGGCCTCAGGTTGTGACCACCCATGTGGTCACTAGTTGCGAAGCTAGCCCCCGAGCCCCCGCGCGTTGCAGGAGACCGGTTGGGAGGCCAGATCGACTTTTGAACGTTACCCCTTAAGCGCCCGTTCACTGGGACGGAGGGGGTGAGCCGTGCCACGCTATCCTCGTTGGACGATCCGTGGTGCTTGTTGAGCTGCAAACGGGTCGATTCGAGTGGGGTCCCGGTCCCCGTTCGGGGGGTCCGACTTGGGCCAAGCTGGTGGCGTACCCCAGATTCCGGCAGGCCAGTTCATATAGTTCCCGAGTCCGTTCGATTGGACCCGGTGGCTCGTTGCCTTTCGTCGGAGAAAAACCATGAACTTTGATGCCGGTCGGACTCGAATGTGAGGTCGGGACGCCCTAGGCAGTCGGGTGCCCGGGTGATGGCCGCTAGCGGACCCGTCCCTTCTCACCGCTCGCTCAGGGTCATCCTGGGGCGGCTGTCGAACCCACGGTGGGCCAGCCTTCGAACCCCTGGATTGTAACGGGCCGTAGGGGCGTTTTCAGCCCCGTATCCCTTTTTACCTTTCCGTTGAGCCTTGGGCCGGGTGCGGAGGAGATCGTGTGCGCGTACTTCTCGGGAGACGAAGTGGCAGTAGGTGCCGACCCGCGAAACGATGGAGGAGTGGATGTTTACTGCAGGGTCGTGCACACGTCTTGCGAAAAAAGGGGGAACGGGCGTGACGAGGCGTACCTAGATCCGCATTAACTGCGATGGGCGCGTCTGTTCCGCTTCCCACGCGTCCTTCTATAAGACGGGGGGGCGCCTCGCCGTTTCCGCCCGCATCCTTCTCCAAATCTTTTCGCCTCTCCTTGCACCTTTTGGTTTCCCGTGCGAGCCGTTCATCTTCTTCCTCCCAGCGCTCCAGCCCTTCTCGCCTCCCGCCGTCAAGCTTCCCTTCCTCTCGCAGTGGCCACCTGGGAGCGCTCCAGCTTTGGCACCTCGCGTGCTGACGGCCTCGTGAAGAAGGGACTCCTCTGCGAGAGGACCGAGAGGGGCGAGTGGCGGTTTCACGGATCGGAAGAGGTGCCGAGTCCGCCCGCCGGCTACATCGTGTCGTTCACCCACTTCCACGAGAGGGGGTTCGCGACACCGCCGAGCCTCTTCTTCCGCAGGTTGCTGCACCATTACGGGCTCGAGCTGCAGCACCTCAACCCCAACGGGATCCAACACATCGCGGCATTCGTCGCGCTGTGCGAAGGATTCCTGGGCATCGAGCCCAACTTATCGCTGTGGAAGTATTTCTTCACGGTCGGCCTATACCAGAAGACCGAGAAGAGAGGCGGCCAGCAGCGCACAATCCCGGTGTCGATTGGGAGTGTCGGGATCCACCTTCGCCACACCCGCGCCAAGGAGTATATGGCGATGAAGACCACGGTGTCGCACAAGGGGTGGCATCAGCAGTAGTTCTACGTAAAGAACTACTCTAAGTCCCCTTTGCCAGAGTTCACCGGCCGCGTCATCGAGGCGGCGCCAGAGTTGTGGGCGTACGGCCCGGTGGCGAAGGAGAAGAAGCGGATCTCCAGCCTTCTCCAAGCCATCGAGCACCTGAAAGGGAAGGGACTCACTGGTGCTGGAGTTATCGGGGCGTACCACTCTCGGAGGGTGGCGCCGCTGATGCTTAGGATCCGCTAGCTTGCCGAGATGGCTCCTGGCGCACCGACCGAGGGCACCGTCCTTGCGACGGGTGCGCTCCCTGCATCCGAGATCCGGCAGCGCATCCGGGAGGCGTTGGAAGACAAGGACGTCGTCTTCCCGGTTCCCAGCCACCCTTCGATGCGGCCGGACAGGGATTTCATCGACCTGGTGAGGATCTCATGCGCCCGTTACCCTTTCTTGCGTTTCTTGACTTGCCATTTTGACGCGGAGCCTTTGTGCCTGCAGGGCCAGATGATGAATGTCGTCGGCGCGCGTCCGCCAGTTCCGAAGGATGCCGAGCGACGGCAGCGGAACCGCCTCCTTGCCGAGAAACAGAAGCAGCGCAAGGACAAGGTGAAGGCGAAGAAGTAGAAGAAGGCCGCTAGGGAGTTCCAACGGCAGCGACGAGGTCCGGTCATATCGGATGATGACAACGATGACGATGACGAGGAGGAGGATGAAGAGGAAGAGGAGGAGGAGGAGGAGGAGGAGGAAGAGGAGGAGGAGCTCGTCCCAGCCCCTCAGCTGGGCGCGCTCGTTATCCGGGAGCAGCGCTCCCAAGCGGCCGCGGGACCCGACATCTCAGGGTTCCGGGGCCGTGCCCCAAGGGCCGGCGCGGGGCGCGCCCCGGAGGTCGATGGGGCCGACCCCCGTCCCTCTGCCCGTGACCCAGAAACAGAGGAGCAGTGGCAAGCGGCCGCTGCCAGATGCCCCGGGGTCGGCCTCGGACTCGGAGGCGAAGCGCGCCCGCCGTCCTTGTGCCAATGTAGTGTAAGTGGAAAATCCTCGCTCATCTCTTTCTTTTCCCGACATCAAGTTGTTTTCGTTGATGTCGTTTGTTGTCTTGCAGCGCCGCTCCCCGAAGCCGTGCTCCACTGGAGGCGCCGAGGAAGGTGCTGCGGGCGTCGTCCACCAACGCGGTGCGGGCCGCGACCCCGCCGATGACAAGAGGTGGCGTCGCTGGGGAAACCGCGGAGCCTGCCGCTGGGGTGGCTCCTGCGATGGCAACCGGCGGGGAGGTGCCGCGGCTTGGCACGAGGCAGGGTCCGGCCCCTGCTCCGCCCTCTGCCTCCTCAGCGGACCCCGCGGGACGGAGGATTGTCCCTAGGGGCCCTCGGATCGGGGAGGTAATAGACCTCGATGACGAGGCGGAGGAGGAGCATGCTACCCCAACGGCGGCAACAGAGATGGAGGGGTCCGCCCCCGCGGCTACGACAGGCACGGCGGCGGCAGAGGAGGTGAGGATGCTCGCCCCGTCGGCCGCAGCGGAGGCGGCAGCGACGGTGCCGCGAACATCCGCCCGGGACGCCGTGGCGGGGGCGATGATGGTGGCAGAGGAGGAGGCGCCTGCTCCGGCGGCCGCAACGGGGGCGAGGACGCTTGCCTCGGTGATCGCGGCAGAGACCGTGGCGGCGGCAGGTGAGTCGGGACGCGCATCGGCGCCAGCGGCGGCCGCGGCGACCTCGACAGGGACGGTGGCGCATGCGGCGGAGCCGTCGTCGAGGCCAGCGGCATCCGTGGCGGTGGTGCTTGCTCATACGGCGGCATCGGGGACAGGGGAGCCGGGAGCGGCTGGAGCGGCCTCTGTCCCTGTGCTGCCCTGTCTTCTTTGATGGGGAGGTTGGACGACCTGCAAGGGCATGAGCAGCGGACCGAGGAGTTGGCCGTGTAGGTTGCCGCCGCCCAGCAAGTCATCGACGACCTGCGAAGGCACGAGCAGGTGGCGCAGGACGAGCTCCAGGCCGCCGTCGAGCAAGCTCGCCTTTACCGCGTGGAATTCTAGGCCGTTGTAGTGAAGGCCCGTCTTGATGCCGCGGAGCTCGTTCGGGTGAAGGAGGAGCATGAAGCCCTTCAGAAGACCGTCGAGCGCATCCGCCACGAGCGGCAGCAGGCTTGGCAGGACCGGGACCTCGACGCGACCCCGCCGATGACAAGAGGTGGCGTCGCTGGGGAAATCGCGGAGTGCAGGGCGAGCTCGCCTTGACTGCGTGGAATTCCAGGCCGTTGTAGAGAAGGCCCGTCTTGGTGCCGCGGAGCTCGTTCGGGTGAAGGAGGAGCATGAAGCCCTTCAGAAGACCGTCGAGCGCATCCGCCACGAGCGGCAGGAGGCTTGGCAGGACCGGGACCTCGAGGCGACCCGGAGGGTCGAGGCCGAGGTGATGGTGGCCGACCTCGGGACAGAGGTTGGTCAGCTTCAGACCGCCGTGACCCAGGGGCTTGACCGAGAGCGCGCACAGAAGGCTCAGTCCGAGGGTAAGGCTCTTCTTGTCTTTCTGCCTTTGTGGTGTTGAGATGTTTTTTGATTTGGCAGGTTTTTCTAGACAGGTCTTGCGGATGAAGTTGACCGGCTGAAGGAGGCCCTCGACGTCGAGCGCATCGAGCACGCCAGCCTGCGGGACGCGGTCCGTGTCGTCTGCGATGGCCTTGGCGTGGTCCAGGGGGAAGGGACGAGCTCGCTAGTGGCTCGTGCCCTCGGGGTGTACCAGCGGGCCCGGGAGATCGCTCGGGAGGCGCTTCACGTCGGCGTGAAGCGGGCTTTCGGCGTCTTTGGGTCCCATTACATCAGCCTCAATTTCGTCGCGATGAGCGGAGGATATGCCCCCGGGTACTCCGAGGCTGAGCTGGACAAGATCGATGCGTCGGTGCTCGACCCAGCGGAGGCCTTGGCGAAGCTCCTGGAGGATGAGGCCGTCCCGCCGGAAAACCCATGAACGGGCTAGCTGGATTGGGCTCAGATGCCCCAGCGTGTAAATATGTTAGTTAATTTTGAACTTGCTTTTGCAATGGCCGCAGGGGCCTTTTTCTGTAATTTATCGAAAGACACTTTCGATCCCCTTCCTTGTCTTTTTGGGTTTGGAAAGTTTAGAGTACGGGTCGGACGCGTCAGTAAGCGCTGATGAGCGATATAGTACCATAGCCGCTGGGGCGTAGATTTATTCGCAGTCCAATCAGTCTTGCCTGGGCGTCATTTGCGCACTCTCCCCTTTTCACGCCCAAACATTTAGGAAGGGGGTCGGCTCGGAGAAAAGCTGTTTTGAGAGGACCTCGGGTGACTTGGGTCAGAGCCCCTGATAGCCCCCGAGGGATATCCGACCCTGAGGTAGGGTCAGGGTCGGATATCCCTGAGCTCGTGACGAGACTCAAATGAGGTCGACTCAAAATTGCCTTTCTCCGTGGACTAGAAAATTACAGAAATGTGTGTGTTCAAACTTGGAAACGAAAGGACCTTCCCACAGAGGGGTCAGCTTGTGCCGACCCCTGTTGTCCTGGACGAGATGAAGCACCAGGTCGCCGGCGTTGAAGGGTCAGCCTTGCACCTTGCGACTGTGGTGTCGTCGTAAGGCCTGCTGGTACTTGGCCGAGTGCAGCAGGGCCACATCGCGCGCTTCATCCAGCTGGTCTTGTGCATCTTCGAGTGAAGCCTGGTTCCCTTGTTCGTCATACGCCTTGACCCTCGGCGATCCGTACTCCAGGTCGGTGGGGAGGATTGCCTCAGACCCGTAGACCATGAAGAACGGGGTGAAGCCCGACGCCCTGCTGGGGTCGTCCTCAGACTCCATAGGACCGCGAGGAGCTCCGCGACCCACCGGCCGTCGAATTTCTTGAGGCGGTCGAAGATCCGTGGCTTGAGACCCTGGAGTATCATGCCGTTGGCTCGTTAAACCTGCCCATTCATGCGGGGGTGCGCCACGGCCGACCAGTCCACTCGGATGTGGTGGTCGTCGCAAAACTGGAGGAATTTCTTCCCCGTAAAGTGCATCGTCCAGTACTCCTGCTTCTCCGGCGCCAATGGCGTCTGGATCTCTATCCACTCTGCTATGAAATCGGCGAGTACCTGGGATTTGATGGCGGTGCGGGGGGCATATGTGATGCCCTGGTCCATGAGCTCGAGCACCCATTTCGCGATCCGTCCCGTGGCGTCCTGGTTCCGGACCACCTCGCCGAGGGGGAACGACGAAACGACCGTCACCGGGTGGGAGGTGAAGTAATGGCGCAGCTTCGTCTTTGTGATGAGGACGGTGTAGATGAGCTTCTGGATCTGCGGGTATCGCGCCTTGGACTCGGACAAGATCTCGCTGACGAAGTAGACTGTGCGCTGTACCTTGAGGGTGTGTCCCTCCTCCTCTCGCTCTACCACCAGAGCTGCGCTGACCACCTGGGTGGTCTCCGCAATGTAAAGCAGGAGGGGTTCCCCGTCGGTTGGTGGGACTAGAACCGGGGCTTTCGTCAGGAGGTCCTTGAGCCTGTCAAGTGCCTCCTGGGCCTCGGTGGTCCACTCGAAGCGGTCGGTCTTCAAGAGTCGGTAGAGGGGGAGATGAAGCGGCTCAGGGCCGCCAGGCATCCTGTGACACGCTGGACTCCCTTTATGTTTTGAATCGGCCCCATGTCATTGATGGCCGCTATCTTCTCCGGATTGGCTTCGATGCCGCGCACGGAGACGATGAAACCCAGCAGCATACCCGTTGTTACCCCAAAAACGCACTTCTCAGGGTTGAGCTTGATGCGCTTGTCTCTCAACCTCTCGAAGGCAAGTTCGAGGTCGGGGATGAGCTGGTCGCCCTTCTTGGACTTGACTACGATGTCGTCGACGTAAGCCTCAACAGTTCGCCCGATGAGGTCCCCAAAACACTTGAGCATACATCACTGGAATGTAGCCCCCGCGTTCTTGAGGCCGAATGGCATCTTGACGTAGCAATAGGGACCGAAAAGGGTGATGAAAGAGGTCGTGAGCTGGTCGGACTCTTTCATCGCGATTTGATGATAGCCGGAATACGCGTCGAGGAAGCTGAGGGTCTCGCATCCGGCGGTCGAGTCGACTATCTGGTCAATGCGCGGCAAAGGAAACGGATCCTTTGGGCACGCCTTGTTGAGACCGGTGTAGTCAACGCACATTCGCCATTTCCCATTCTTTTTTCGTACAAGAACAGGGTTAGCCAGCCACTCGGGGTGGTACACTTCTTTGATTAATCCGGCCGCCAAGAGCTTCTGGAGCTCCTCGCCGATGGCCTTGTGCCTCTCCTCGTCGAAGCGGCACAGACCCTGCTTCACTGGCTTGGAGTCGGCCTTGATGTTCAAGGAATGCTCGGCGACTTCCCTCGGAATGCCGGGCATATCCGAGGGTTTCCACGCGAAGACATTGACGTTCGCGCGGATGAAGTCGACGAGTGCGCTTTCCTATTTGGGAGATAGGCTAGCGTTGATCCGAACGGTCTGGCCGTCGAAACCGCTTGGGTTGAGGGGGACCTCCTTGACGCCTTCGGTGGCCTCGAAGGAGGTGGGCGACTGCTTGGAGTCGGGCCGACCCTCGGCGCTTTCTGCGAGCTGGACCGCCGGCTCCTCCGTGACGGTGATGGCCGCAGCGTACTCGCAGCATTCTACATCACACTCGTACGCCTTCTGGAAGGACGTGCCGACGGTAATGACCCCGTTGGGCCCCGGCAGCTTGAGCTTGAGGTATGTGTAGTTGGGGATGGCCATGAACTTGGCGTAGCTTGGCCGCCCCACGATGGCGTGGTAGGTTCCACGGAAGCTGTTGACGCCAGATTTTGACACGTATTGAATCGGCGTCAGGAGGAGAAGACCTGATATCTCTGACAGCAACATCATTGGGGTCACAGAAGCTGATCTCAAGGACGACCAGAGGGAGGAATTGGCCAAACATCTAGAAGATTACAAGAAGATATACCTCCAGTCGTTCAGTCGTACCAGAAGCGGGGAAGCAGTTAGGAAGGCTCCTATTCCAGCACCTCGCCACATCACCATTGCTGAAGACTCGGGCAAGATGTCAGAGATGACTCAACAGTCCATGTATCAAGCATTCATTGACCAATCCTCGGTGATGAGCAACACGGTGTACAACGCCGTCGTCAACTCTCTGGCCAGCGGAGCCGTCCAAGATTATCAGGGACCGGCATGTGCCCCTCCAACTACTCTGCCAGCCAGAAGCTTACAGTACACATCCCAATCGGCTTCTCAGCCGATATTGACGCAGCGCGAGGGATACAACTCTCCACCACTTCCGGCGTCTCCAAGATACAGCGGTGCACCATGTCTCCCATCGCGAGCGCCGTTTCAACCCATTCAGATGGCTTCTGTGCAAACACTACCTACGAGCTCAGTGCCTTGGGGGGCATCAGCCATGGCGTATTTCCCCGAGCCAGCGAACGGGCATGGCACTTATCCGTTTCAGGTGCCGTACCAATCGGCCGCCCGGCCGACGGTCTCCCAGTACCAGCCGATTTTACCAGAAATCGGCAGAGGGGCAAGCATTGTGGAAGCATTCAGAGGCACGGTGCCAGCAACGACGTATGAAGGGAGTGCGGACTCGTTTCGCCAGCAGCTATCGGCCGCTCAGCAAACTTCGCCGATTCATCACCCGGCCATACCAGCCCTTCAGTATATGCACCCGCCTCGAACAACTGTTCATCAACAGCAGGTGGAATGGACGGCAAAGATAGCAGAAGTAATCCAAGATCAGTTTGGACTGAAGCCGAAAGTTCAAACTTATACTTACAAGACGCCGTATCCGTCGGCCTATGACTCGTTGCCGTTCCCACACCGCTACAAAGTTCCAGATTTCACCAAGTTCTCAGGGACGGACGACACATCCACTGTGGAACACGTTAACAGATTCATCATCCAGTGCGGAGAAGCTGCCACGCAAGATGCTCTGAAGGTGCGTTTATTTTCATCATCTCTGTCCGGATCGGCCTTCCAGTGGTTCACCACTTTACCGCCAAATTCTGTCGTCACATGGGCCGATCTGGAGAAACTGTTCCACAAGTACTTCTACGCACGGGTACACGAGATGAAGATCTCAGATTTGACCAGCCTCAGGCAGAGGAGCGATGAACCAGTGACAGGGTATATACTGAGGTTCAGAGAAATCAAGAACAAGTGCTACAGTCTGGCTCTGACCGACGCACAGTTGGCCGATATCGCTTTCCAGGGCCTCTTACCGCAAATCAGAGAGAGATATGCTGCCCAAGAGTTTGAGAGCCTGAGTCAAATCGTCCACCGATTGTCAGGACAGGAGGTCCGACCGTTTGAACAGCGGAGGAGCTTCCAGAAGAAGGTGGCATACTTGGAGGGACCTGAGTCTGACGCGGAGGAAGAAATCGGCCTGGCGGAATGGGTAAAAGGGAAAAAACCAATATCCTGCCCCTTTGGCAAGAAGGAGCCAGAGACATTCGGCTTTGACACGTCAAAGGCCGATAAAATTTTTGATTTACTGCTTCAGGAGGGACAGATTAAGCTGTCGCAACATCACACCATCCCTACGGCCGATCAACTTAAGAAAATGAAATACTGCAAGTGGCACAACGCTACTTCTCATGACACCAATGAATGTAAAGTCTTCCGCCAGCAGATACAATCGGCCATTGAACAGGGGCGGCTCAGATTTGAAACTCCAACCAAATCGGCAATGCCGATGAAGATAGATCAGCATCCCTTCCCGGCCAACACGGTCAACGCTGGAGGAGACTCAAGTCAAACCAAGGTGCTGACGTCAGAATCGGCGAGAAGAGGTGGCGCCGTCGACCCCAAGAGGCAGATCACGACGGAAGGAATCAGAAGGAACAGGCGAGGGCCAGAACGACCACACAGGCCTGTCACCTCCCGATTTCTACTCAGTAAATATCGGCAGCAGCAAGAACAAGCACAATACCAGGGAGAGATGACACATCGGCATGAAGATCACTGGCAATGTCCGTTCTTCATCCACTGCTGGGAGAACGATATCAGATTGCCATCTGCCGATAACTGTCCGGAGTGTAACGGATCAAACCACAATGATCGCCCGAGGCTACACTCTAGGAACAGAGGACCAGAGCCGATCAAAAGAAATCGACGCGAAGAACGGCGCGTTTCGGTGCATGATCGGCTGGGGGGCAGAGTTGACCAGTGCAACAGGTCAGAGGGCAAGATCGGCCAGCAAGATGGACTGGGGGGCAGGATCAGCGCACGCGATCGGCTGGAAGAGATGGCCGATAATGGCAGAGTTGACCAGTACGGCAGGTCAAAAAGCAAGATCAGCCAGCAAGATGGACTGGGGGGCAGGATCAGCGCACACGATCGGCTGGAAGAGATAGCCGATGATAGGGTGTCAGACGAAGATCCCCTAGGTAGGGAACCAGATTGGGAACACACCAGATCATCAGCCAAACCAGTGAATCCCAGGTGGTGTCCTGATGGCCTATCCAGATCCCAAAAACGAAGGATCCAACGCCTACGCCAGTTTGAGCATCAAGAAGAAGAACAAAAACACGTGCCAGAAAGAAGGAATGTTAAATCTCGAGTTTGGCGCCCAAAGAAAAGCAACCAAGAAAAGGACAACCAAGAATCGGCAGCCGAGGTTGATATGGTTTTCATATTGCCGATGGAGTTCATGGCGCCAAGCGATCGGGATAAAGTGACGAAAATAGAGGAAGAGCAAATGGCACAACTGGTATTAGAGCCGATGACGGCTATGTTTGAGAAACCAGAAGAAGAAAAACGGCAGCATCTCAAAGCGCTGTTCCTCAAAGGTTATGTCAACGGGAGACCCGTCACCAGATTGTTGGTAGATGGAGGAGCGGCGGTTAACATCATGCCGTATGCCATGTTCCGCAAGCTGGGCAAGGGCGATGACGACCTCACCAAGACGGACATGATGCTGAAGGATTTCGAAGGCAACGTGTCGCCTGCCCGCGGGGCACTCTGTGTCGACCTCACCATCGGCAGTAAGACCCTCCCTACCACTTTCTTCGTCATTAATGGCAAAGGGTCCTATAATATGCTGCTTGGTCGTGACTGGATACATGCAAACTGCTGTGTCCCATCTACTATGCATCAATGCCTTGTGCAACGGGTCGGCGACAGTACAGAGATAGTCGTTGCCGATTCTGTCTACAGCGTTGCGGCGGCCGACACACAACAGTGGAGCTGCGAGCACGTCAAGTGTATATCTGGCAGGACTTGGGATACTGACTTCCTGAAAGTGTCCGATTTCGGTTTACAGCCGATCCAAGCGGTCGGCTCCGAAGATTCAGCTCGTTCGAAAGGATGAGAAGCTGGGGCATGGGTTCACGTCGGCCGATTCATTAGAGATGGGAGATTTGAGAGATAGCAGCAAATCAAGGCCGACGTACGTTGGTGCCGATTTGGATTCTGAGTACAAAAAGAAAATATGTCAAGTTAACATGACCGATTTCTCATCGGTTTTCTGGCTACACATCTGGTGAAAGAAGTATTGGGATTCATTGTTAAGTGGAAGTTATGGATTACATGAAGCAGTTCAAAACCAAATCGGCGCAGTGGCATTAAGGGAACAATAATGTTTAACATATTGTTTACAGCCCAAGGAAAGCATCTATGGCTGCAATCGCTCGTCGTCTAATTTGATCGGCCGATTCTACTATCCTCTGATCACTTTCGGCCGATCCTGGCACTTCTGACACGCGGCGACGAAGTCTTATTGTTTCACGGGCCAGATGTTGTCTTTTCTACTTCAGCTCGCTGATCATGGTTGGGAGTTATTGGAGCTTTTTCTCCTCAGCGGCTATCTCTTTGGTTATCTGTTCCATCTCCTTGGCTAGTTCTGCTCTTCTCCGTTTCAGCCGATCTATTGTGCCAACGATGTCCGGACGGCAGTTCTCGAGGAAGTTGATTTTGTGATGTACTTCCTGGGCCTGGTGCTTGTACGAGTCAACCTCCTCCTGAGTTTTGGCCATCTGAGCGCGATCGGCCATACGTTGCAGCGCCCGCGAGACCGGAATCCGCATGCCCTCTATATAGGCAGCATACCCCAAGTCTTCCGACACTTCATCTGGGATGTGATCTGCGACCTCATTGAAAAGTTGTCGGATCGGCGATGCATCTTTCACCAGTCGGCCGATGTCACTTTGGAGGAGAGTACGGATGCTTTCGAGCTTAGAGCGGACATCGTCGGAGGCAGAGCTCGGTAGAACCGCATGTGAGGCAATTTCTTCTTCATCGGCCAAGGAGACAGCGAAAGAAAAGATACTATTGTTGGGAGAATCTTGCTCCTGTAAGGGGACGAAGCAATAAGCAAGTAGTGAAAGGAAATCGGCCGATTCTGATGGTAAGATTATTACCTCTTTGAAACGAATCTCTCTTGCCTGCGCCGGTGGAAGTATTTCCCTTGTTTCAGAGATTGGTGCACTGGGTTCACCAGAAGAAGAAGATTCGATCATTATTGGTGCTCCGATTGGGCCGCCGCCGCTAAAGGAGCAGCCGATGGAGCCTCTGTAGATAGGGTGGTCGCTGACGGAGAGGCCATTGGGGTTGGAGCAAGCTGCGGACGAGGTCGCCGGAGAAGGGGGAGCGCTTGGAGATCGAAAGAACTTGGAGGAAGATGAACAGTAATGCGGCAGAAAGGATGCTGGATTCGTGGAGGAGGAGAGGCGGAGAAAACCAGTACATAAGAGAGATAAAGGGGGCAAGGGCAAAGATGGTATTTTTACCGCACCGTCTACACGAGTTCCAGGGGAGCGGTTGTTTCGCGCGCTCGGTTCGAGGAAATTGCAATCATTGTGCCGCGGAACGGAAGAAGATTTTTACTGCGCCCGTTTCGGAGAAGAGGGTTAAAAGAGTTTCGAAGGAAAAGTTATATTTTACTCCGAAACTGGGGGGCATGTGTTGACGCCAGATTTTGACACGTATTGAATCGGCGTCAGGAGGAGAAGATTGGCCGATGAAGCAGATCTGAAAGCTACAGTAAGGAATCGGCCGATCGAGGTAACAATTGAAAATCGGCCGATTGGTGGCGCAGCCTATGCCAACAGGATGGGATTATTCCAGAAGATCCTGGTCAAAAGATGGTCAACAAGGCATGCTAAGACGGTCGGAAAGCAATTGAAGAGGTCCTGATTGGATTAGGAAATGGCGGCGGAAGATTCTGCGGGAGTCCGTTTCCTTTTTAAAAGTTATTATAGATATAGTAGTTTTCCTGCTTTTTAGATAAGATTGTGACAAGTCGTAATCGACCAGGAGTCCTAGTTTCAGGGTATAAATAGGAGTCGCTAGGGCTTTGCGAGGACAATCAACACATCAATCAACAAAATACTTCTACTTTTTACCGGTACTTTACTTTCAAGTCGGCGACTTCGCCAATATTTTCTTCTTCCACGAGTTCGTACAGATTGGCAGGGCTGCATCAACCTGATCTCCGGCCAATTGGTAGGTTCCGCTTATCGAGTAATATCCGAGCTTTAACTACAGGCGCATCGCTATGGTTTCGTTTGGATTTATTCACAAGTTATCGATATTTACTAGAATCGCAAGTTTTACCTGTTATTCTAGTATTATCACCAGTTATAAGCTTGAGATCAGAGTAATCGGCTTCGTCATTGTTCTCCTTCGATTCATCGCCATACAGCCGATTAGATCTGTTTCAAGTGTTGCTTCTGTAGTAATTGTTTAGATCGCTCTAGCAGTCTTCTTTACAATTACTATACGATCATCAGCTGACCCATAGCCGATCATCTCTACAGCAAATCGGCCGATTTGCCGCCGACGCGCTCCCCAGGACAGATCGGAAATCCAGCCGATCGACGCGCCTGGAATTTAATATTCTATTTCCTTGTCAATCAACAGGTCAGATTGACTGGCACGCCGCGCGAACCGCACCAGGGCGATAACCCGAACAGGAGCTAAGCAGATTCTCCCGGGTCGTGTGTCTGACGCTGAAGACCCATCGGCCGATTCCTATCTGACCGATTTTAGCGCCAACAGAAGCCTACCACCTCGAAGGTGAGGATCTCCTTCCTGTAGTTGGACGGAGTCCCGAAAGTGACGGGCAGGTCGATCTGCCCGAGAGGCATTGCCTGCTTCCCCGGCACAATGCCGTGGAACGGCCCCTTGCTGGGGCGGAGGCGGGAGCGGTCGATCCCCATGGCGTTGAGGGTCTCGGCGTAGAGGATGTTGAGGCCGCTGCCTCCATCCATGAGCACCTTGGTGAGGCGTGTCGTGCCGATGATGGGGTCGACGATGAGGGGGTAGCGCCCTGGCTGCAGGACGTGCCTAGGATGGTCAGACCGGTCGAAAGTGATGGAGGATCCCGACCAGTCGAGGAAGGCCGGCGTCGTAGGCTCCGCCGCGTAGACCTCGCGGCGTTCCAGCTTCCGACGGCGTCTGGATTCATAAGCCGCCGGTCCGCCGAAGATCATGAAGCAGCCGTCCACCTTGGGGAAGCCGTCTTCCTTTTCTCCATCGTCCTTCTTCTCCTCGTCGGGCTTCCGCCTACGGTCGCCCTTCACCAGGTTGCCTACAAAGTACCTCTTCATGAGGTTGCAGTCCTTGTAGGCGTGCTTCACGGGGAACTCGTGGTTCGGGCATGGTCCCTCGAGCAGCTTGTCGAAGAAGCTGAGGGTGCCCTCCGGGAGCGGCTGACCTCGCTTACGCTCAGCAGCCGCCATGAGGGGTGCCTCGCGCTACTGCTTGTTCTTCTTCTTCTATGGATGGTTGGAGGTGCCATCGTCGGCGTCCTCCTTCCGCTTTGTCTCGCCCTTGGAGCGGTCGAAGATTGCTCCAACGGCCTCCTCGCTCGAAGCAAAGCTGTTGGCGATGTTGAGGAGGTCCTCCGTGGTCCGCGGGCCTCGGCGCCCTAGCTCGTGGACGAGGGGTCGGCAGGAAGTTCCTACCAGGAAGGCCCCTATGACATCGGCGTCCGCGACGTTGGAGAGCTCGATGCGCTTTCTGGAGAAGCGTCGGATGTAGTCCCGGAGGGACTCACCCGACGCCTGGCGGCAGCTCTGGAGATCCCAGGAATTGCCAGGGCGCATGTACGTGCCCTGAAAGTTTCCCACGAATATCTCCCTCCGGTCGTTCCAACTGCGGATCCGTCCTGAGGTGATATGTTCCAGCCAGGCTCGCGCTGAGTCGGCTAGAAAACGTGGGATGTTGCGGATGATGAACAGGTCATCATCCGCCCCACCGGCCTGACATGCAAGCCGGTAGTCACTGAGCCATAGCCCGGGGTTCGTTTCCCCGGAGTACTTGGCCACGTTGGTCAGCTGCCTGAAGCGCAGCAGGAACGGCGCGTTCAGAATGCGCGTGGGGAAGGCCCGGGGCCCCACCGCTGCGACGATGTTCTGGCTTGCGCAGGTGAAGAGCTAGGGGTGATCTTCGTCAGCACAGATACGCTGCTGGACGTCGCACGCTCGCAGTCGCGCCCGCCCTCGTTGTGGGGGCACTCAATCTCCTGGTGGGTCGCCACGCGCGCCTCTGGCTGTCGCGGTCGCACCGGGGCCCGGGCAAGGGCTCCCGTTGTGGCCGCAACACGCGGTGGGGGAGTTCGCTGCCTCCTTCCGGCGCCGTCGCCGTTGGATCCCTCGCAGTGCACGTCGGCCATGAAGCACTCGTGTGAGGGGTGGTGGCTCCTGCTGCTGGAGCCGGCGTCGGAGATCGCCCCGGTCGTGCCCGCGAGCTCGTTGCTCGCGGGCGGCACGGTCATGGACCGCGCCAGGGAATGACCGTAGGCTGCCGCGGCGTTGCGCAACCCGAAGAGCCGTCTCGCCGAAGGAGACCCTCCGGCGTTTGCCCGGCCACTCGCCACCACCCTGGCGGCGGAGCCAGAAGTGATGAGGCGAGTGGGTGAGGCGAGGAGAGGGATCAAATCGATCCCCTCCCCGGTGGCGAGGAAGTCCAGGCTCCCAAAGCGGACCAGGGAGCCCGGAGCGAAGCTGGCGTCGTGGCTGGCCATCCGAAGCCGGTGATGTACGCGCAAAGGTCCCCTACCTGGCGCGCCAACTGTCGTTGTCAAGATTGGTGGATCAAGACTTAGACTAGTAAATTTCTTTTATGCGCATACGGCTCTGGATGGTTGCGTGGGTGACACGGGATTTAGACTGGTTCGGGCAAGAAGATGCCCTATGTCCAGTATGGGGAGCTGCTCGTGTTGCCGACACGGGTTCTGTAGTAGGGGTTACAGCAGGGCGAGAGAGGGAACCGGTCCCAAGTCTCTTGAGTGTGCACTGAAGCTCTATCGGTGGGATTGTGTCCTTCTCGCTGAGGAAGAAGAAGCCCGTGTGAGAGAATGTGAATGTGAGTGCGTGAGAGTCTAAATTTCTTCTCCCCGTCTCTCGGCCTCCGGCCTTCCCTTTATAGTACAAGAGGGGCGACCGGGTTACAGGCGAGATGGGCGAAGGGAGAGAGAGAGAGAGAGAGAGAGAGAGAGAGAGAGGGCGAGCAGGCGCAGAGTCCAAGGAGAGGATTCGAGCCCCCTGGACGCCATGGCCGGCTTCAGCTTTCGGCTTCGTCAGACGGCCTCCTCCGATCTTGTCGCCGATCTCCTCGGGGGCCGGTGCCGGCGGGCGTGCGTGATGATGGTGTCGGTCGTGGCCTCCGTCCCGTCGGGGCAGACGGCTACCCCTGGCTGCCCCTGTTATCCTATAGACGGCCTACGCGGCGCGGCGTCCTCTCCCTGTCGCCGAATTTGCAGGGCGCGAGGACGGGTAGGTGGGCGCGAGGACGGTCAGGCGTGCTCCTGTGCCAGGCGACGCAGGTCATGAGTGCCTGACGGCGAATCCGGGAAGACTGCGCCGCTGTGGTGTGCGCTGCGCGGTCATGGGCGGGTAGGTGTGACGGGTCACGCCTGGGGCGCGGGTGCCTTTCTGCGCGCCTGAGCCATGGAGCATTTATGGCAAGGTTGGCGGGGGACCCACGTGATCAGCGCTCGCGTCTTCCGGCATGCGCCCGAGGCTGGCACTCGCCTGGCGGGCCCGGGTGAGTCCGACCCTCTACGCCCCGGGTCAGGCGAGGCGGACCCCTGTGGCGAGGGGTCGGGCGAGGCGGAGCCCGGCCACCGGGGGGTCGGGAACATCCGACCCCGAAGGACTCGGTCGGGCGAAGCGGAGTGCTTTCCTCCCATGTTGGGCTGACGGCGGTCGCTGTCTCCGCAGGTGGGCCCGAGCCTCCATGATCGTCGCCGTGATGATCATTAGGCGATCGTTCACATTCCCCCCTGACACAACTGAAAGGAGTCATCCACTCCCTCGCTCAGTCGCCCTTGAAGATGCTGCGGCGGGGACATCCCAACCACCTCCTGACACGAGCCACCCACTCCCTCGTCAAGTCGAAGTTGAAGTTGCCATGGAGGATCTGGAGGAAAAGAGCATCTGCTTCTTGATAGAATTCGGCCGGATCGAGAGGGAGATTAAGAAAAAGCCTGGTCAATAAATATGTTGGTACTTTTGTTCTAAGGGCGACTTGTACCGTGTCGGCCGTGTACCCTGCTGTTCTTACCGAATAATGAATTGGTCAGACTAGATCGAATGTTTCATCCTTAAGGCGATGTTATCTTTACATCGGCTATATAGACAGGAGCCAATTGGAGTTGACCACGTTGTCTTGATGCACCCTATCATAAGTTATGCACCCACCCATATACTGGGATAGTACCTCTTCAGATATCTCCCGTTTAGGGCTCTTGTGAATTCTTCCCCTTCGATAGTTTCTAGTATATATGCATTTCCCGGAGCACATCGGCCGATTTTATACGGCCCTTCCCAAGTGGGTGACCATTTACCAAATTTGGGATCCTTAGAACCTATCGGCAGCACCAACTTCCATACCAAATCTCCTTGGGAGAATTGTTTGACCTTGACCTCCTTGTTGTACCACCTAGCCGCCCTTTTCTTGTTTTCTTCAATGCTGATCTGGGCCCTTAATCGCTGACCTGCCAAATCGTCGAGGTCTCTCTTCATGAGGAGGGAATAGTCATCAGCCGTTAACTGATCTTGAAGCGATGTGCGCCTTGAACCCGTCCTTAATTCCCAAGGTAATACTGCCTCGTGACCATATACCAACTGATAACGAGATATCCTAGTGGCCCCGTGGCAGGCCATCCTATAAGCCCATAGAGATTCGGTTAAAGACAGGTGCCACTTCTTGGGTTGTTCCTCTATCTTCCTCTTGATCAACTTGATTATCCCCTTATTGGACGATTCGGCCTGGTCGTTGGCTTGAGCATAATATGGAGAAGAATTCAACAATTTAATCCCCATATTGGCGGTGAATTCTTTGAACTCTTTTGAGGTGAACATTGTTCCTTGATCAGTCGTGATGGTCTGAGGGATGCCGAACCGATAAACAATATGGTCCTTTATGAAATCGATCACAGCGGCCGATGTCACGACCTTTAACGGAACTGCCTCCACCCATTTGGTAAAATAGTCAGTGGCTACCAATATAAACTTGTGCCCTTTGCTTGATGGAGGGTAAATCTGTTCGATGAGGTCTATCCCCCAACCTCTAAATGGCCATGGTTTGATTATCGGATTCATAGCCGAGGCTGGTGCGCGCTGCACATTGCCAAACTTCTGACAGTCTTGACAACCTTTATAATATTTAAAATAATCTTCGAGAATCATCGGCCAATAATACCCGTTGTTTCTGATCATCCACTTCATCTTGTGAGCCGATTGATGAGCTCCGCATACGCCCTCGTGGATTTCTCCTATCAGGACCTTTGCTTCTTCCATTCCCAGGCATTTGAGAAGAACCCCATCAATCGTCCGGTAAAATAAATCATCTTCGAGCAACACATATTTCGTGGCCTGAAAATGCACTCGCTGATCCACTTTCGTGGACGGATCTTTCAAGTAATCGGCAATCTCCTTTCGCCAATCATCGGCCGCAAGTTCCAGAGTCATGGCCCCTTGAATCGGCCGATACCCGGACGCGTGTTGGGAAAGCCTATTAGCCTCTTCATTGTAATTTCTGGGAATGTGCTCAATAACCGCAGACTTGAATTCCTTTAACAGTTGGAGGCAATCTTTGTAGTAAATCCTTAAGACATCATTGTTGCATTCAGATCTCCCCGTTAATTGATCCACAATGAGCATGGAATCTCCAAAAATTTCCACCGCATCATCTTTGATTTCTCTTAACAATTGGATACCTTTTAGGACGGCTCGGTATTCCGCCTGGTTGTTGGTCGCGGATGCCTCTATCGGCAAAGAGAAATCATAGATTGCCGCCCGAGGCGATACGTGAACGATGCCGATTCCCGATCCGGCTCCACACGAAGAACCATCGAAGTATAAAGTCCATGGAACTGGTTCAACGACAACGATTTCTGGTCCACAATGCTGAGCCACGAAATCGGCCATGACTTGACCCTTGACAGCTTTGGCCGATTCATACCTTAGATCAAACTCTGACAGAGCCAGGATCCACTTTCCAATCCATCCTTTCAAAATTGGCAGTGATAGCATGTATTTCACCACGTCAACCTTGCATACGACTATGCACTCTGCCGATAACCTTGCATCCGATAGTATAGTTTGAACGGCTTGTCAGCCTGTGGTGGGAGTAATACAGGTGGTGAAATTAGATATTGCTAGATGTCTTCTAATGCTTTGCGTTGTTCTTCTCCCCACACGAATTCCTGATCGGGCTTCAATTTCAACAAAGGAGTGAAAGCTTGAATACGCCCGGACAAGTTGGATATGAATCTTCTGATAAAATTGACCTTGCCGATTAGGGACTGCAACTCAGTTTTATTCTGCGGGGCCACAACCTTATTGATGGCAACTATGGTCTTTCGGTTGACTTCTATTCCACGCTCATGGACCATGAATCCTATGAATTGCCCGGCCGAAAAACCGAATGCACACTTGTTCGGGTTCATTTTCAACCCATGCTTCCTTGTGCACTCCAACATCTCTTGTAAATCGGCCAGATGTTCCTGATGACCTTTTGACTTGACCACAACATCGTCGATGTAGATTTCCACAGATACACCAATAAGCTTGTGAAAGATATAATTCATAGCCCGTTGGTATGTAGCGCCGGCGTTCTTTGATCCAAAGGTCATTACCACCCACTCGAATAAACCGAGGTGGCCCGGACACCTGAAAGCCGTTTTCAAAATATCTTCTTCGGACATTAATATTTGATTGTACCTAGCATTACCGTCCATGAAATTGATGACTTTATGTCCTGCGGTAGCATCTATCAAAATGTCGGCTGTCGGCTTTGGATACCCGTCCATCGGTGTAGCCTGATTCAGGTTCCTGAAGTCGATGCATACATGCAACTTTTCATTTTTCTTATATACGGGTACAATATTAGAAATCCATACGGCGTAACGGCACTGCCGAATAAATTTTGCTTAAATCAATCTTGTAAATCCATACGCTCGTACACACGCCGCTTCTTTGACACCCGGACCATGATCGCCAACATCTCAGAGAGCGACATCATCGACTACTTCCACAACGGCCTCACGGACCAGGCTCTGTTCTGCGACTTCAGGCACAACCATCCCAAGACCGTTGCTGCTCTCCGCGACATGACGCAGACTTGGGGTGACCAAGAGGAGCAGGAGCACGGCCGGTTCTCGAGGCGCGGCAATGACTACTCGAAGCACAACAACAACTACCGCAACGACAGAGTCCAGCGGGATTACTCGGGATCCTCCCGAAAGTGCAAGCCAGACGATCTTGTTGCGGCTATCAATCACGCCCCGTGAGGTAAGAAGAATAACAACAACAACAACCGGCAAGAGGAATTCGACAAACTTCTGCACAAGCAGTGCCCGTGGCACCCACACTCGAAGCACGCTACTTTCGAGTGCTATCAACTCTGGAGGTCCCTCAACGCCCCGCCCTTGGATAAGGGCGACAAGAAGAAGAAGAAGGACAAGGACGATGAGGACCCGGAGAGCAAGACAGATGCTGGGGATTTCCTGGATGTATCCATGCTGGTCAACGTCATCTTTGGTGGCAAATTGGGGTTTGTCTCCAAGAGGACTCAGAAGCTTCACCGCCGCGAGATCTTGTCCATCGAGCCTGGGGTACTGTGGCAGAACCACCTGAATTAATCCGGCTCAAGTGTATTAACCATCACCATTAGGGCAATCTCGGTTAACCTTACACTTCAAACGGAGTAATCCATGGGTCTGTCGGGTAACCTCCCGATACAACCACGGTAAAGCGGATCGAATGCCATACATACGAATGCTCATGCGACGATGAGCCCAGAGAATACCACATTCCAGCAAATATTACAAAAATTATCATAGGGGAATATTACAAACCGAGTTTGAGTTTAGAAACCAAGTACTTCAGTGATCATAACTAAGAAGTTCTTCAGAGTTTAAGTTGCAGCGGAAAATAAAACAACGAAAGCAACTCGACGATACAGGATGTCTCGGTGAAGCCCGTACAAGACATCACTCGGCATTATCTCCATTGGACGGGGGCGTATCCCATTCCACCGACCAACCAGGGGGAAGAGTGCAGGGCCAAGTCAAGCTAGCAATCATATCTTCGAAGGTCTCACCTAAAAACGAGCCACAAGCAAGGCTGAGTATACTAATACTCAGCAAGACTTACCCGGGTAGTGGAATCTACTCCACCGACTCTAGACATGCAAGGCTTTTTGGCTCAGGGGTTTGTTTTGCTGAAAAGCATCTACAAGTGGGTCCTTACTTTCAACTTTTAGCTCAAGATTCTAGTTTCATTAACCATTCTAGATAAGCAGCTATCCAATAGCATTCATGGTGAAGCATTAATTTTCATCCAACCAGTTCATTCATCATCATTGTTCCTCTTCTTACTCTGTGGGTAAAGGGGGTTAAGCAGTCTCAATAGCCGTGAGAAACAGACGATTCGAATCGAATTTCTTAACCTTGCAAGGGAAACCTAAACACACGTCACGTGGTTACTCACAGAGTCACACGTGCAACTTTTCCCCTTTCTTTCCGGGTTGTGGATCGGAGCTACCCTCCGAGAGTACACGAGTCCCACGCCACGGTTCGCCGCCGGGTCGTGACCACTCGTGCACTCGCCATATAGTGGGACCGAAGTTCAAAGGGTAGGTTGTTGTCCACTTGCCGGGCCAATCAGGTACTTAAACTTACCGATTACCATATTCTCGGCATGTGGTTAGTACGTTCAAAGACTTAACCACCACTACCACACACTGCAGCCTTAGAATTTTTCACTAAACAGACGGGCCTCAATCGTAAACATCGTTCCATAGCCCGTCCGTTGTCCTTGTGATTGCAGCGTGTAGTAAACATTCAACTCCTATTTTCTCGCGAGTGACAGGAAATCACTTGGCTTTTACCGAAGTCCTATTAGCACAGCATTCTATCGAACCTAACATCTAGTTTTCAAGCATGGGTTCCTAACATCATGCAACTAAGTTTTCATTCAACTCCTATAAACTTAATGCACAAGCAAGAGAGTAATGAGTTGCATAATTTAGGGAAGAAAATGGGTTATGCTCCGGGGCTTGCCTTCTTGTGCAAAGTTAGTCCGGGGGTCGTCTGAACGTTGCCCCGGGTCTTCAACTGCTTCAGTTAAATTCGCCTGGGCTTCTCGCTGCTCACTCTCGGACTCGGGCACCAGCTCGTAAGTTCCGTCGGCGAGAGTAGTCGTTTCTACATGAATGCACAAGTTTAAGTAGTGGTAATGGTAAACGACATGATTTCCTTCATGATAAAGTTGCAGTTTGTAAAACATGAGTTTGTCATGAAGTGAATTACTTTATCATTCGTGGGCAATCGTTAATAGAGTAGAAAAGTACAATAAGAAATTTCGTTAATCAAGGTGGGGTGGGTGTTCATGGGAACTTATGTTCCTCATGGAAACATGATTTAAGTGTAACTACCACAGCGAATAGTTTCTGGTCATGAAATCTTGGATCTAGGCACATCAGGGAAAGATGTGCTTACTGTAAAATTTTCAGACAATTTCATGCGGCAGATTAATTATGAAAAATATAACACATGGTGGCTGCCAGATCCTTGTTCTTTTTGTTCAGGACAAATGGTACAGAAACTGAGTATAAGATTTTTACAGGGCTTTCACTTAATCATGCAGGAGCAACTGTAATTTTTATAGGATTTATTATGCAGTTTTCAGAGCATAGTAAAAATGACATTACACACCTAGGTTATTCAAGGATTTATTTTTCCAGGAACCTGCACAGGGTTTTTGTCCACGAAACTTTTTACACGGCATCTCCTTCCACTTAGTATCTTCTAGTAAAAAGTTGAGAATTTTCCAAGCTAAGATACTATTTTCTTGATTTAATTCACGTTATTAGCACATAAATCAATTAAATAGGTTCCTTTGAGATACAAAGTCTCTAAATTTTTCTCTGGCATCTAGGTAGCATTACACAAGTATAGAAAAAGTTTCATTAGGTGATTCATAACCTAACTGCAGGGATAAAAATATTTAGCCACTTATGGTATGAAATTAAGTTTAATAAACAGTGTAGATAGAGATGGAATTTGGGCCTGATCTTTTTACATAGTCCTAAACATCAAGCAACTAACTCACTGCCCAAAATTTAGGGTCAGCATTGATCTACAACAGTGGGTACAAAAGAAGTCCATCAAAACTTCCATTTATTGTACAGCAAAATATATTGAGAATCTGAGAAACGTTTCGTAACAAAAGTTGTAGAGTTTCTTCTAAGGATTCCAGAACAGTTTAGTTTGCATTTTTCTGAATTTTCTACGATTTTATACAAATTTTACAAGTTCACTGAATTTGAATCTAGATTTGAAACTTTCTTTTACAACTGGGTCCTTGAATCTTACGTGCAGACCCTTCTAAAGATTTCAATTATTGCAATTGGGTCCTTGGGCGGCTCGGGTACGGTGGCCGGCCAAAATTCCGGCGAGGGGCTCGCCGGCGGCGAGGGGTGAGGGTCGGGGAAGGATCAGGGGTGCGAGGGCTACCTCGTGGGGGTCTTGTTCGGGTGGGGGACGGCCGGGAATAGCTCGCCGATGTTGGAGCAGGGGCGGCAGCGGCGCGGCTCGCGTTGACGGCGGTGCTCCGGCGGGCTTGGGGCGGTCTGGTCTAGACGGGGAGCTTCAGTGGCGCGTGGGGAAGCTGCTCGGGTGCTTGGCTTGGGCGGAGGAGGTCGGAGTCGAGCTGTCCGCGGTGAGCAGGGGCGGCGGCGGCGGTGACAGCGGGCGGCGGCGCTCCGGTGGTCCTGGGCGGTGTTGGGCGGGTCGGCGAGCTTCGGTGGGGTGATGTAGTGGTGGCTGACACTTCAATTTGGGCAGGGGGCGGCTGTGGGTGGCTGTCCACGAGCGGGCGGAGCTCGGCGGCGGCAATGGCGGCGGCGAGCGTGCTCTGGCTGCTGGTCGCTCACGCGGGCGGCCTGGGGCGGCTTTTATAGGGGCAGGAGGGGGTGGGGGTGTTGGGCGACGCGCGGGGGCGGAGACACGGCAAGGGCCTGCCACTGGCCACGGTGGGCGGCTCGGCTCGCCGGCGCGGCATGCGGCGGGCGGGAGCACGCGACTAGCGGCCGGGGATTTGCGTGGGGGAGCGAGAGATAGCGCAGCACGGGGATTGGGGGGGGCGCAGCTGCAGCAGCGGCTCGGGCGGAAGGCAAGCGCAGCGACGGGCGGGTCGCGGCGGGCGGGACGGCACGGCGCGGCGCGGCGGTTGGGCAGCGGCGGGCGGCGAGCAGTGGCACGGCACGGCGTGGCGCACGCGCGGGCGCGGACTGGGCAGCGCGGCGGTGGGGGGGGGGGGCAAAGCCGGTTTTGGGGGCGAGGCACGGTGGCAACTGGCCTGGCGGCTCGCGCCGGTCAGGCTTCGCCGGCCACCTGGCCGTGCTGTCGGGCGGGGAGGGGAGAGAGAGGAGGGTAGCGAAGGACCTTTCTGCGAGAATTTGAAAAGTTCCACGGGGCTGGGTGCAAACAGGATGTTTTCTCCTCTTTCTAATTTGAATTTCAAAAACTTTTGAACATGAAAGTTGTTCAGAATAAAAAGTTCTACAAGTTTGGTTTCAGGCAACACCTCATTTGGCTTGTGGTTTGCAAGTTAATTTAAAAATTCAAAAGTATTCATATGTGCCCAATTCCAATTTGAATTTCAACTTAACTTGTTCTAATTCTTTTCACCCTTTTATTAGTTGGTTAAGCATAGGGTTGGGCTAATGACATTGCTTTAGAAATGTAATTTATCAGGGTTGTTACAGCCTTCCCCCCTTAACAAGAATCTCGCCCCGAGATTCGGTAAATCTTAGTGTGGACATGGGTGCACATACCAGTGGTTGAGATAAGAAAACCAGGGAAATTTTGGTTTAGGTAGCTCTCGGTTTCCCAGGTGGCTTCTTCTTCAGTGTGATGATTCCATTGAACTTTATACATTTTAATCACTTTCCTCCTGGTCTCTCTTTCTTTTCGATCCAAAATTTTAACCGGGTGTTCGACATACGAGAGGTCGGGTTCTAACAATATTTCTTGTTGTTCCACAATCTCGGTAGGGACTCGAATACACTTCTTGAGTTGAGATACGTGGAAGACATCATGGGTGGCCGTGAGCTGAGGGGGCAGTCGTAATTTGTAGGCTACGGGTCCGCAGTTCTCAATGATTTCGTAAGGACCAACATAACGAGGGGCTAGTTTGCCTTTGATTCCGAATCTTTGCACTCCCTTGGTTGGTGAAACTCGAAGATAGACATGATCGCCAACTTCGAATTTTAGGGGCTTTCTCCTTTTGTCAGAATAGCTCTTTTGTCGGGCTTGTGCGGCTTTAAGATTTGCTTGTATTACTTTTACTTTCTCCTCTGCCTCGATTACCAGGTCGGGTCCAATTATTTTACGTTCTCCGATTTGTGACCAGCTCAAAGGAGTTCGACACCTTCGTCCGTACAGGGCCTCAAATGGTGCCATCTTCAAACTCGTTTGATAGCTATTGTTGTACGAGAACTCTGCTAGGGGTAGGCATTTGTCCCAATTCTTATCATAGTGAATGACGCAAGCTCTCAGCATGTCTTCAAGAATTTGGTTTACTCTTTCTGTTTGTCCGTCAGTCTGAGGATGGTATGCTGAGCTGCGAATCAGTTTAGTACCAAGAGACGTTTGCAGTTGTTCCCAAAAGCGTGCTACAAACTGAGTAGCACGATCAGAAATAATTGTCTTAGGTATTCCATGTAGGCAAACAATACGATCGAGGTAAATCTCGGCATATTTCTTGGTAGAATAGGTGGTGTGTACCGGAAGGAAATGTGCCGTCTTTGTGAGTCTATCAACGATAACCCATATGGAATCATGTCTCTGGGAAGTGTTTGGTAGTCCAACGATGAAGTCCATACTTATGTCTTCCCATTTCCATGATGGTATAGGTAACGGTTGAAGTGTACCGGCTACCTTCAAGTGGTTAGCTTTTACTCTCTGGCACGTGTCACATTCGGAGACATACGTAGCAATTTCTCTTTTCATTCTAGTCCACCAGAAGTTTTGCCTTAGGTCTTGATATATTTTGCTACTGCCGCGGTGGATAGAGAATTTGGAAAGGTGTGCCTCATCGAGAATTTGCTTGCGGAGTTCATGATTCTTCGGAACGACTATACGACTTTCGAACCATAGAACTCCCTTATGGTCCTGGCGGAAACATTTATACTTCTCCTCACCTAGAGAGAGTTTTTGTTTGATGATCTTAATTCCTTCATCATGTAGTTGTGCCATGACGATTTGGTCGTGAAGAGTGGGCTCAACTGAGATGTGATTTAGAGTGCCTTGGGAAACCATTTCCATGTTAAGCTTCCTCATTTCTGCACACAATGTCTCATTGTAGGATTCCATGGATAAGCAATGGCAATGGGACTTGCGGCTTAGTGCATCCGCGACTACATTAGCCTTGCCGCGGTGATAGTGCACTTCAAGGTCATAATCCTTGATTAATTCTAGCCGTCTTCGTTGTCTCATATTCAGATCGGCTTGTGTGAAGATATACTTGAGACTCTTATGATCAGTGTAGATATTGCACTGTGTACCCATCAGATAGTGCCTCCATATTTTCAGAGCGTGAATGACAGCTGCAAGCTCAAGATCACGAGTGGGATAATTCTGCTCGTGGGGCCGAAGGGATCGTGAGGCATATGCAATCACTCGATTCTCTTGCATAAGCACACATCCTAGACCAGTACCCGATGCGTCACAATACACATCGAACGACTTGGTATTATCGGGTTGAGCTAACACAGGTGCAGTAGTCAGATGCTCTCTGAGAGTGTGGAAAGCTTCTTCACATTTCTCATTCCATACAAACTTTACTTCCTTCTTTAATAGTTCAGTCATGGGCTTAGCAATTCGAGAGAAATCCGAGATGAAGCGACGGTAGTAACCGGCTAAGCCGAGAAAACTGCAAATTTGATGAACAGAGGTAGGGGGTTTCCAATCCATCACCTCTTGTACCTTGCTGGGGTCAACAGCTATGCCTTCGCTGGAGATCGTGTGACCCAAGAACTTTACAGTATCCAACCAGAATTCACACTTAGAAAACTTAGCATAGAGCTGATGGTCTCTGAGTCGCTGAAGAACAATGCGAAGGTGCTTGGCATGCTCTTCCTCATCCTTGGAATAGATAAGGATGTCGTCGATGAACACTACGACGAATTTGTCAAGCTCGGGCATGAATACCGAATTCATGAGATACATGAAGTAGGCAGGGGCATTTGTGAGTCCAAAGGACATGACCAAGAATTCATATAGTCCATATCGTGTGGAAAAGGCAGTCTTAGGAATATCGCACGGGCGAATCTTGATCTGATGATATCCCGAACGAAGATCAATTTTTGAGAAGACTCTGGCTCCAGCTAATTGATCGAAGAGTACATCGATACGAGGAAGTGGGTATTTATTTTTAACAGTTACCGCATTGAGAGGTCGGTAGTCCACACATAATCTTAAACTGTCATCCTTCTTCTTTACGAAAAGGGCCGGACATCCCCAAGGTGACGCGCTAGGGCGAATGAAACCTTTGTCCAGCAGTTCTTGGAGTTGAATTTTCAACTCTGCCAATTCTTTAGGGGGCATTCTATATGGTCTTTTGGATATAGGTGCAGTGCCTGGTTGTAGTTCAATGATGAACTCAATATCCCTATCCGGTGGCATTCCTGGTAAGTCATCTGGAAAAACGTCGGCATACTCGTTTACCACAGGAATATCCTCTAGCTTAAGTCCTTCCATCTTGTAAGCACAGGAATTCATGCAGTCTAGGAATGGTAGGTAAAGGGTGGTGGCCCCGTGACTAGGTGAATTTATTTCCACAACTCGGGACGAGGGGTCTAGTGTGACTTTGTGCAAAACCATCCAATTCATACCCAAAATAAGATCCATGCCATCAAGGGGTAAAAGAACCAAGTTTGTGTTGATGGTTTTACTACCCAACTTGACTGGTACCTGTCTGATCATTTGATTCGAAGCAATTTTACGACCCGGTGTTGATATCATATATGACCCTTTTGTGTGACAAACATCCACGCCTACTTTTGCACCGAATTTTGCACTTATGAAACTATGCGATGCACCAGAATCAAATAATATAACTGCAGGCTTGTTATGGATAGAGAATGTACCCGACATCACTGGGGCTCCTTCAGGAAGCTCTGCAAGCGTGGTGAAGTTAATCCGTCCTTGCTTGACCTGCAGGGTCTGTCTCTTGCCCCTGTTCTTGTTGTTCGGGTTGGATCCCTGACCTTGGTTGGGCGGCCCAGACTGAGGGCATGCTCGTGCAAAGTGGCTGGAACTCCCGCATTTGAAACAACAATTCGCGGGGCTAGGTTGAAGAGACTGTTGAAGAGTGGGCCTAGGACCATTCTGTGGAGGCATCGGGGGTCGTACCATGCCTGGCTGCTGTGGGGGTCTGGCAATCCATCTCCCTGGCTGAGGGGCCCTTGGTGGAGCTGTGGGTGCGGCATTTTGCACGATGCGATACCTTGGTGGCTGAGCACTTGAAGGTCCAGCGGGTGCCTTTCTCTTCTTCTCTGCCCGGTGTGCCATGATACAGTCTTCCTGGGTAATGGCCATATTGACCAATTCGTTGTAGGTGTCAGCCCTGACTAGGTTCAGACGATCCTTGAGCTTGGTGCTCAGTCCTCTGCGGAAACGGTCACGCTTCTTAGCATCCGTATCAGCGTGATAGCCCGCATACTGGCATAGATTGTTGAACGCCTGGGCGTATTGCAGCACGGTGCGGGTGCCCTGAGTAAGTGCCAGGAACTCGTTCAACTTCCTCTCCATGATACCCTAGGGGATATGATGTGCTCGGAATGCGGCCTTGAATTCTTCCCAGTCGACCACATGATCAGCCGGGAGCATCGCAAAATAGTGGTCCCACCACAGACGAGCGGTACCGCGAAGCTGTTGCGCGGCAAAACGAACTTTGTTGGCCTCTGAGCATGGGGCCACAAGTAGTGTGAACTTGGATTCGATGGTGCGAATCCATGCGTCTGCGTCCAGGGGTTCCTCCGTCTTATGGAACAAGGGCGGCTGGGTCCCCAGAAAATCCGTATATCCTGCAGCTTGGGGGTGGTGGACGTTTTGCCCACCCCGCTGGTGGTGTTGTTGTCCTTGCACCAGCTGACGCAGCAGCTCGGTTTGAGCGGCCATCACTTCCACCAAACTGGGCGGGGGTGGTGGCGATTGTCGCGGTCTGCTGCCACCAGCACCAAAACCCTCGGGGTTGCCACGTGTTGATCCAACCATCTGAAACGTGAAAGGTTACCATTAGCAACGCGATCCATATTACTTCCTTGATTCATAAATGATTGGTGTAGTCATAGACTTCCGAAATCACAGCTAGAAGTATGGATAGAATTTCTGTTTGCTACGAGAAAAATCATAGCTTGCTGTGGGTCCACCCAAAACATCTCATATTTTGGCAGTAGTTAGAGAACTTAGGGATGCACCACTTTGGTATTTAACTCAGGTGCTAGATCTATAGTTAAGATGGTCGAAAGGCTCGTCCTTTGCCTTACTGTCTCAGCTGTTTTTCAGCAGAATGAGTCATAGTATCTGGCCTATAACTTAACTTAGTAAGATCCAATGAGGTTGAAATTTTGTGAGAACCTAGATCACAGAATTTAGGACAAGTTTGGTATTCAACACTCATCCCAGAAATGTAAGGGGACATGGATAAAATTTCCGACAAGTTTCAGCGACTGTGGATTTCATCGTTTACCAACTTACAATGAAATCACCCAAGATTATCGCCGTTCCTTACATGCTGAGGGTATCCACATGGTTCAGGTGTACCCATCACAAAAGAGTTACTCAACTCCTAGTTAGCCTATTACAACACTTGCCAAAAGTTAGGCTACCCTATCGAGGAGTATGTGCAAAAGTCCTTCTAGGTCATCATCTAGAAGTCATCCAGGTCGTTGACGAACGACTCGCTGCGAGTAGGAGAGTGAGCTCCCATCTGAGGTGCCTGTGGTACCTCACCCTCGAAGTCCATTCCTGAAATACCATCAATCTCCTGTGGCTCCTCCTCATCTTCCTCCATGTCCTCCTCATGGGGATGGTCATTCTGATCATGGTGCCACTGAATGTGCTCATTAGCATCCTCCAACTCAAGGCTCAGATCATGGAGCTGCTCCTCCAACTGTGCTATCGTGGCATCCCTCTCACCCATGAGAGTGTCCTGCTCCTGAATTTGGCCCTCAAGTTGGCCAATCTGAGCATCTCTGTCCTCAAGATCCTGACTGAGCTCCTTAATCTGCTCATCCCTGGTATCTGCCATCATGTGGTAGGCCTGAGCAAGATCAGTGAGCTGCTCAAGCGCCTGACCCTGGAGAGTCTGAAGTCGGTAGAGTGCATTCATGCACCGCACGGAGGTATGGATAGTTTCCTGGGCGTAAAAGTCTACCAAGTACTGTGCGTGCTGCACCCTGTTGAGCCAAAAGGGGTCATTGTCCTGGGCAGCAGGAAACAAACCAATGGGAGCGAGTGTGACAACCTCGGGACGCTGCGCATGGCTGCAAGCTCCCAAGTATCGGCCAAACGGCGACCAACAGCCTCAATCTCCAAGGCGGGCCACTCCGAGTGTAGCGGGTGCGGAAAAATGGTCACGTTGACACGGCACTGGGTAACTCCATTCTCTGCAAACTCCAGTCCGGCGTAACGTGGGGAAATTGGATAGCCCACGGTGCTCAACACGTCCCACAAAATAGAGGGAAAGCCCTCCCAGTGGAGACACTATGAGTGAACGCGTCCATCCTCATCCACCATCATGGCAGCTGTCTCGGCCATCTGAACAAAAGATCAAATGGAGTGAGACCAAGAAAAAGTGTGAAAAGCACAGGGACAAATTCTGTATAGAGTGCAAAAATAACCATAACTTCCACAGTTCATATCCAAAAATTCTCAAATTTCACCAGAACACTCCTAAGGTATTTGTGCACCACTTTTCTATTCAACACTTTGGCTGGATTAGGCTCTAAGATGGCTGTTCCCTTAAGGTCTCACTTCTCTGTCTACCCAGAATTTTCAGTGAACAGAGGGCTAGAGTTTCGTGCATCAGGGAAAATCTACCCAGCCAAAATTTACCAAATTGTAACAGCAGCTACCTGGGTAAATTTGGAACAAGTTTTGTGTTGTACTCTTTTGCAGAAAACTGTAGGAAGGGGGCCTGAAAATTTAAGGGGCAGAAGTGCTTATTCTGGACAGAAATCTGACATTCCATGGTTTCTGTTATTTCTTACTATCCATAAGTTTAGAATTTTTGATTTTTGAACAGGGGATAGAACACGAAATTTGGAACAATTCTTTCAACATGAACTTTACCAGAAAAGATCATTTTCTTTGATCAATAAATCTCTCTTTTCGGTCATGGCAGATTTATGACAGATTCGCTAGATAGTCCTTATGCAGAATCACGCTTGGATACGCAAGAACCTTACCACTTTCATACAACGCATTTTCAATTTCAGATATATATGGTCATGATGCATGCACGTCCTATTCGTCCTCACAAAATAAAATAATTGCCAAATACTTTTGGTCTTACGAAGATAGTTTCGGTGGCATACATGATACGCCTCTCACTATAATAGCTAGTCGAGGTTTTCTAACCGTTCTTTAACTTATCGTAATTGCGGTTAGTGTACCTGCAGAAGATTGATAAAGCATATATATTTCATAAACCTTTCATGCCAGCACTCATGAAAGCGTCCGTACTCATTACCGTTTACTTATAGAAACGATATCTGTACAATTTCCACCGTACAGACGACGTTAACATACGCTATCGAGATAGCGTATTCACGGGGGTACCGTCATGAGACGGGGGTATGAACAGCGATCACCATACCCTGCGCCAAACCTTCTACTCCCAATATATTCAACTAACAGTTGGCATATTGGCAGCACCTCAAGTAAGCCACTGCTTGAGGGCAGCGTTCGGTTCGCATCACCGACAGGAAGGCCAAGCTCTCTCAGTTGGCTGAGGATTCTTACCTTCTAACCTTAGCGACGTGTGCGTCGTTACAGAATTTAAGGTCGGTTGTGCATGAAAATAAGTTTTGACAGAAAGTAATGTGCTGGAAGTCAGTTGATAATATATAGAAGTTAGATAGCCACCTAGTAACTTTCCCATAATCCCTTAGGGCTTTACGAACTAGGCACCATCCTTAACGCACCAACGTATTTCGCAACACATCCTTCTAGTCAAGTTTTAGTAGAACGAGTTTTTAAGGCTTGTCGCATTCTCTGGCGTATGCATTTCGGCTCTGGTGCCAGCGGTTGCCAGCTATGGCACCAGCTACAGCTCTGATACCAGCTGTGGCAGAACCACCTGAATTAATCCGGCTCAAGTGTATTAACCATCACCATTAGGGCAATCTCGGTTAACCTTACACTTCAAACGGAGTAATCCATGGGTCTGTCGGGTAACCTCCCGATACAACCACGGTAAAGCGGATCGAATGCCAGACATACGAATGCTCATGCGACGATGAGCCCAGAGAATACCACATTCCAGCAAATATTACAAAAATTATCATAGGGGAATATTACAAACCGAGTTTGAGTTTAGAAACCAAGTACTTCAGTGATCATAACTAAGAAGTTCTTCAGAGTTTAAGTTGCAGCGGAAAATAAAACAACGAAAGCTACTCGACGATACAGGATGTCTCGGTGAAGCCCGTACGAGACATCACTCGGCATTATCTCCATTGGACGGGGGCGTATCCCATTCCACCGACCAAACAGGGGGAAGAGTGCAGGGCCAAGTCAAGCTAGCAATCATATCTTCGAAGGTCTCACCTGAAAACGAGCCACAAGCAAGGCTGAGTATACTAATACTCAGCAAGACTTACCCGGGTAGTGGAATCTACTCCACCGACTCTAGACATGCAAGGCTTTTTGGCTCAGGGGTTTGTTTTTCCGAAAAGCATCTACAAGTGGGTCCTTACTTTCAACTTTTAGCTCAAGATTCTAGTTTCATTAACCATTCTAGATAAGCAGCTATCCAATAGCATTCATGGTGAAGGATTAATTTTCATCCAACCAGTTCATTCATCATCATTGTTCCTCTTCTTACTCTGTGGGTAAAGGGGGTTAAGCAGTCTGAATAGCCGTGAGAAATGGACGATTCGAATTGAATTTCTTAACCTTGCAAGGGAAACCTAAACACACGTCACGTGGTTACTCACAGAGTCACACGTGCAACTTTTCCCCTTTCTTTCCGGGTTGTGGATCGGAGCTACCCTCCGAGAGTACACGAGTCCCACGCCACGGTTCGCCGCCGGGTCGTGACCACTCGTGCACTCGCCATATAGTGGGACCGAAGTTCAAAGGGTAGGTTGTCGTCCACTTGCCGGGCCAATCAGGTACTTAAGCTTACCGATTACCATATTCTCGGCATGTGGTTAGTACGTTCAAAGACTTAACCACCACTACTACACACTGCGGCCTTAGCATTTTTCACTAAACAGACGGGCCTCAATCGTAAACATCGTTCCATAGCCCGTCCATTGTCCTTATGATTGCAGCGTGTAGTAAACATTCAACTCCTATTTTCTCGCGAGTGACAGGAAATCACTCGGCTTTTACCGAAGTCCTATTAGCACAGCATTCTATCGAACCTAACATCTAGTTTTCAAGCATGGGTTCCTAACATCATGCAACTAAGTTTTCATTCAACTCCTATAAACTTAATGCACAAGCAAGAGAGTAATGAGTTGCATAATTTAGGGAAGAAAATGGGTTATGCTCCGGGGCTTGCCTTCTTGTGCAAAGTTAGTCCGGGGGTCATCTGAACGTTGCCCCGGGTCTTCAACTGCTTCAGTTAAATTCGCCTGGGCTTCTCGCTGCTCACTCTCGGACTCGGGCACCAGCTCGTAAGCTCCGTCGGCGAGAGTAGTCGTTTCTACATGAATGCACAAGTTTAAGTAGTGGTAATGGTAAACGACATGATTTCCTTCACGATAAAGTTGCAGTTTGTAAAACATGAGTTTGTCATGAAGTGAATTACTTTATCATTCGTGGGCAATCGTTAATAGAGTAGAAAAGTACAATAAGAAATTTCGTTAATCAAGGTGGGGTGGGTGTTCATGGGAACTTATGTTCCTCATGGAAACATGATTTAAGTGTAACTACCACAACGAATAGTTTCTGGTCATGAAATCTTGGATCTAGGCACATCAGGGAAAGATGTGCTTACTGTAAAATTTTCAGACAATTTCATGCGGCAGATTAATTATGAAAAATATAACACATGGTGGCTGCTAGATCCTTGTTCTTTTTGTTCACGACAAATGGTACAAAAACTGAGTCTAAGATTTTTACACGGCTTTCATTTAATCATGCAGGAGCTATTGTAATTTTTATAGGATTTATTATGCAGTTTTCAGAGCATAGTAAAAATGACATTACACACCTAGGTTATTCAAGTATTTATTTTTCCAGGAAACTGCACAGGGTTTTTGTCCATGAAACGTTTTACACGGCATCTTCTGCCACTGAATATCTCCTAGTAAAAATTTGAGAATTTTCCAAGGTAAGATACTATTTTCTTGATTTAATGCATGTTATTAGCACATAAATCAATTAAATAGGTTCCTGTGAGATAAAAAGTCTCTAAAGTTTTCTCTGGCATCTAGGTACCATTACACCAGTATATAAAAAGTTTCATTAGGTGATTCATAACCTAACTGCAGGGATAAAAATATTTAACCACTTATGGTATGAAATTAAGTTTAATAAACAGTGTAGATAGAAATGGAATTTGGGCCTGATCTTTTTACACAGTCCTAAACATCAAGCAACTAACTCACTGCCCAAAATTTAGGGTCAGAATTGATCTACAACAGTGGGTACAGAAGAAGTCCATTAAAATTTCCATTTAATGTAGGGCAAAATATATTGAGAATCTGAGAAACTTTTCGTAATAAAAGTTGTAGAGTTTCTTCTAAGGATTCCAGAAAAGTTTAGTTTGCATTTTTCTGAATTTTCTACGATTTTATACGAATTTTACAATTTCACTAAATTTGAATCTAGATTTGAAACTTTCTTTTACAACTGGGTCCTTGAATCTTACGTGCAGACCCTTCTAAAGATTTCAATTATTGCAATTGGGTCCTTAGGCGGCTCGGGTACGGTGGCCGGCCAAAATTCCGGCGAGGGGCTCGCCGGCGGCGAGGGGTGAGGGTCGGGGAAGGATCAGGTGTGGCAGAACCACCTGAATTAATCCGGCTCAAGTGTATTAACCATCATTATTAGGGCGATCTCGGTTAACCTTACACTTCAAACGGAGTAATCCACTGGTCTGTCGGGTATAACCTCCCGATACAACCACGGTAGAGCGGATCGAATGCCATACATACAAATGCTCATGCGATGATGAGCCCAGAGAATACCACATTCCAGCAAATATTGAAAAATTATCATAAGTGAATATTACAGACCAAGTTTGAGTTTGGAAACCAAGTACTTCAGTGATCATAACTAAGAAGTTTTTCAGAGTTTAAGTTGCAGCGGAAAATAAAACAACGATAGCTACTCGACGATACAGGATGTCTCGATGAAGCCCGTACGAGACATCATTCGGCACCATCACCGTTGGCCGGGGGCGCATCCCATTCCACCGACCAACCAGGAGGGAGGGTAGAAGGCCAAGTCAACTAGCAATCATGTCTTCGAAGGTCTCACCTGAAAACAAGCCACAAGCAAGGCTGAGTATACTAATACTCAGCAAGGCTTACCCGACTATTGAGGTATACTTAGCCGACTCCTAGACATGCGAGGCTTTTGGCTTGAGGGGTTTGTTTTGCCAAAAAGCGTCTACGAGTGGATCCTTACTTTCAACTTTTAGCTCAAGATTCTAGTTTCATTATCCATTCTAGGTAAGCAACTATCCAATATCATACATGGTGAAACATTAAATTTCATCCCACAAGTTCATTCATCATCATTGTTTCTCTTCTTACTCTGTGGGTAAAAATGGTTAAGCAGTCTCAATAGCCGTGAGAAACGGACGATTCGAATCGAATTTCTTAACCTTGCAAGGGAAACCTAAACACACGTCACGTGGTTACTCACAGAGTCACACGTGCAACTTTTCCCCTTTCTTTCCGGGCCGGGGATCGGGGCTACCCTCCGAGAGTACACGAGCCCCACGCCACGGTTCGGCGCCGGGTCGTGACCACTCGTGCACTCGCCATATAGTGGGACCGAAGTTCAAAGGGTAGGATGCCGTCCCCTTGCCGGGCCAATCAGGTACTTAAGCTTACCGATTCCCACAATCTCGGCATGTGTTTAGTACGTTCAAAGACTTAACCATCACTACCACACCCTGCGGCCTTAGCATTTTTCACTAGACAGACGGCCTCAATCGTAACCATCGTTCCATAGCCCGTCCGTGTCCTTATGATTGCAGCGTGTAGTAAACATTCAACTCCTATTTTCTCGCGAGTGACAGGAAATCACTCGACTTTTACCGGAGTCCTATTAGCACAGCATTCTATCGATCCTTACGTCTAGTTTTCAAGCATGGGTTCCTAACATCATGCAACTAAGTTTTCATTCAACTCCTATAAACTTAATGCACAAGTAAAAGAGTAGTGAGTTGCACAATTTAGGAAAAGAAATGGGTTATGCTCCGGGGCTTGCCTTCTTGCGAAAAGTTAGTCCGGGGCTCTTCCGAACTTGGGCTCGGGTCTTCAGCAACTTCAGTTAGATTCACTTGAGCTTCACGCTGCTCACTCTCGGACGCGGGCACCAACTCGTACGTTCCGTCGGTGAGAGTCGTCGTTTCTACATGAATGCACAAGTTTAAGTAGTGGTGATGGTAAACGGCATTATTTCCTTCACGATAAAGTTGCAGTTCATAAGACATAAGTTTTGCTGTGAAGTTATTTACTTTAACATTTCCTGGGCAATCGTTAATAGAGTTTATCTTAATCTATTTAACTTCATTAAAGAAGAAGGGGTTGTGTTATATTGAAAACTTAGTTTCTTTTTAAACACAAACATGAGTTGAACACAATTACTAATCTAGTTAGCTTCTGGTAATAAAATTTTTATTCAAAGTACATTATGCAGAGATAAGGTCACTGTAAAAATTTCAGACATTTTTGTGTAGCACGTTAAATATGAAAAATGTAATACACAGCCACTGCTACAATCTAGTTATTTTTCTACAGAACAACCCATGCAAGTATTGATGCTAAAAATTTTACAGGGTGTTGCTATAACCATATTTGTGCTACTGTAACGTTTTCAGATTTTTTTTGTACATGATTTAGAGCATAATAAATGGGACAAGCTACGCTCATGTTATTAAAGATTATTTTCTACAGGATGTTATACAGGGTTTCTAGGTATGAAACATTTTGTACAGGTTGAGCTACTCTATTGTGTTTCATAGTAAAAAGATGAACATTTTATAAGGGCTTTACTAATTATTTTGAATTAGTGAAGTTTTCCTACCACAAATTCATATGAACAGGTTACATATAGTAAAAATGTTTATAAATTTTTCCGTGGCCTCTAGGTATTACTACAACAACACAGAAAAAGTTTCATGTCATTAATCATCACAGAACAGCAGGAAAAATTAGTTCTAACACTTTATGGCATATAACAAGGTTGGACAAAAGGTGTATCTAGAGATGGCTTTTGGTCCTGATCTTTTTACACAGCCCTAAATATTAAGCAAGTAACTCACTGCCCAAAAATTAGGGTCAGCAATGATCTATAACAGTGGGTACAAAAGAAGTCCATTACACCTTCCATTTAATCTAGAGCAAAATATATTGAGAATCTGAGGAACTTTATGTAACAAAAGTTGTAGAGTTTCTTCTAAGGATTCCAGAACAGTTGAGTTTGTATTTGTTTGAATTTTCTACGATTTTATACGAATTTTACAAGTTCACTGATTTGGTTAAAACTTTCTTTACAGAGGGGTCCCTGAAAACTAGCAGAAAACCCCCTAGAAAGATTTGGGCGCTTGCAATGTGGTCCCTGGTCGCAATTTCACGGCGGGGTCATCCTGTCCGGCCAAATTCCGGCGAGCTCGGTCGCCGGCGGCGAGGGCAAGGTGGGGGAGGAGCAAGAGGAGGTTGGGGGCTACCTTTGGGTGGTCACGGTTGGGGCGGAGGTGGTCTGAGCAGGGCTGCCCGCGGCGAGCAGGGGCGGCGGCGGTGGGGCGGCGCGGACGGCGGCGCTCCGGCGATGAGGGCGGCGGGGCTCGGGCTGGGGAGCTTCAGCGCACTGAGGGGGACTCGTTTCAGCGCTTGTCTCGGGCGGAGGTGGGCCGGAGCAGGGGGTTCCACGGCGAGGTGGGGGCGCCGGCGGCAATGGAGCTCTCTGTTCTGCGGGGAAGAAGAAAGGAGGGGAGGGAGGGGCGCTGCGCCGGGCTTTATAGCCGGTGAAGCTCGTGGGGGCGGGCTTGGCACGGCCGGGGCGCGAGGTGGAGGGGGGCGGCGAGGCTGGGCGCCATTGGTGCGGCCGGCGGTGACCAACGGCCAGAGGCGCGTCGTGCGCGTGGCGTGCGTGCGCTGGGCGCCTCTGGGGCGCGACGTCGCGTGTAGGCGACGCGGGCGGGCGGTTGGGGAGCTCGGGCGGCACGACGGGGGCACAGGGTGAAGGGGGCGGCGGCCAGAGGCGTGCGGCGTGCGGCACGCCATTGGGCGTCGGGGCGGTGGCGTCGTACCGGCCGTGCGGGCTGCCGTGTGAGGAAGAAGGAGGGCACGGCCACGGTTGGGCGAGCTGGGCGGCGAGCAGAGGCATTGGGCGCTGACGGCGGTGGGTGGAGGTGCGCTATTGGGCAGGCGGCGGCGGCCAGCGACTGGAAGGCAGTGCGGTGGTGCAGGGCATGCCGTGCGGGAGGGAGAAGAAAGCGCGGCCGCGGTTGGCCGAGCGGGGGCGGGCAGCAGGCAGGGCGCCGGGGTTGGCTCGGCGCCTGGGGCCGCGCAGGCGTCGAGGGCCAGGTGGCCGGCGGCGGTCGGGCGAGCGTGCGGTGCAGCAGAGGAGGGAGGGGTGAGGGAGGGACCTAAGTGCAAGAATTTGAAAAACTTCAGGGGGCTGGGTGCAAACAGGGCGTTTTCTCCTCTTTCTGATTTGTATTTCAAAAACTTTTGAACACGAAAGTTGTTCAAAATAAAAAGTTCTACAACTTTTGTTTCAGGCAAAATCTCATTTGGCTTATGGTTTGAAAGTTAAATTTAAATGTTCAAAAGTAACCAATGTGCTCAAATTAAATTTGAATTCCAACTGAACTCGTTTTAATCCTTTCCACCCTTTCATTAGTTGGTTTAATCATAGAGTTAGGCTAATGACATTGATTTTGGAAGAGTAATTACCAGGGTTGTCACAGCCTTCCCCCCTTAACAAGAATCTCGCCCCGAGATTCGGTAATTCTTAGTGTGGGCGTGGGTGCACATACCAGTGGTCGAGATAAGAAACCCATGGAAATGTTGGTTCAGGTAGCTCTCCGTTTCCCAGGTGGCTTCTTCTTCCGTGTGGTGATTCCATTGTATTTTATACATTCTAATCACTTTCCTCCTGGTCTCTCTTTCTTTTTGATCAAAAATCTTAACTGGGTGTTCGACATACGAGAGGTCGGGTTCCAACGATATTTCTTGTTGTTCCACAATCTCAGTAGGGACTCGAATACACTTCTTGAGTTGAGATACGTGGAAGACATCATAGGTGGCTGTGAGCTGAGGGAGCAGTCGTAATTTGTAGGCTACGGGTCCGCAGCTCTCAATGATTTCGTAGGGACCAATATAACGGGGAGCTAGTTTGCCTTTAATTCCGAATCTTCGCACTCCCTTGGTTGGCGAAACTCGAAGGTAGACATGATCGCCAACTTCGAACTTTAGGGGCTTTCTCCTTTTGTCAGAATAGCTCTTTTGTCGGGCTTGTGCGGCTTTAAGATTTGCTTGTATTACTTTTACTTTCTCCTCTGCCTCGATTACCAGGTCGGGTCCAATTATTTGACGTTCTCCGGTTCGTGACCAGCTCAAAGGAGTTCGACACCTTCGTCCGTACAGTGCCTCAAATGGTGCCATTTTCAAACTCGTTTGATAGCTGTTGTTGTACGAGAACTCTGCTAGGGGTAGGCATTTGTCCCAATTCTTGTCATAGTGGATGACGCAAGCTCTCAGCATGTCCTCAAGGATTTGGTTTACTCTTTCCGTTTGTCCATCAGTCTGAGGATGGTATGCTGAGCTGCGAATCCGTTTGGTACCAAGAGACGTTTGCAGTTGTTCCCAAAAGCGTGCTACAAACTGAGGACCACGATCGGATATAATTGTCTTAGGTATTCCACGTAGGCAAACAATACGATCGAGGTAAATCTCGGCATATTTCTTGGTAGAATAGGTGGTGTGTACCGGAAGAAAATGTGCCGTCTTTGTGAGTCTATCCACGACAACCCATATGGAATCATGTTTCTGGGAAGTGTTTGGTAGTCCAACGACGAAGTCCATACTTATGTCCTCCCATTTCCATGATGGTATAGGTAACGGTTGTAGTGTACCGGCTAGCTTCAAGTGGCTGGCTTTTACCCTCTGGCATGTGTCACATTCCGAGACATACGTAGCAATTTCTCTTTTCATTCTCGTCCACCAGAAGTTTTGCCTTAGGTCTTGATACATTTTGCTACTGCCGGGGTGGATAGAGAATTTGGAAAGGTGGGCCTCATCGAGAATTTGCTTGCGGAGTTCACGATTCTTCGGAACGACTATACGACTTTCGAACCATAGAACTCCCTTATGGTCCTGGCGGAAACACTTATACTTCTCCTCACCTAGAGAGAGTTTTTGTTTGATGATCTTGATTCCTTCATCATGTAGTTGTGCCATGACGATTTGGTCGTGAAGAGTGGGCTCAATTGAGATGTGATCTAGAGTGCCTTGGGAAACCATTTCCAAGTTAAGCTTCCTCATGTCTGCACATAATGTCTCATGGTAGGACTCCATGGATAAGCAATGGCAATGGGACTTGCGGCTTAGTGCATCCGCGACTACATTAGCCTTACCGGGGTGATAGTGCACTTCAAGGTCATAATCCTTGATTAGTTCTAGCCATCTCCGTTGTCTCATATTCAGATCGGCTTGTGTGAAGATATACTTGAGACTCTTATGATCCGTGTAGATATTGCACTGTGTACCCATGAGATAGTGCCTCCATATCTTCAGAGCGTGAATGACAGCTGCAAGCTCAAGGTCATGCATGGGATAATTCTGTTCGTGGGGCCGAAGGGCTCGTGAGGCATACGCAATCACTCGATTCTCTTGCATAAGCACACATCCTAGACCAGTACCTGATGCGTCACAATACACATCGAATGGCTTGGTATTATCGGGTTGAGCTAACACAGGTGCAGTAGTCAGATGCTCTCTGAGAGTGTGGAAGGCTTCCTCACACTTCTCATTCCATACAAACTTTACTTCCTTCTTCAATAGTTCCGTCATGGGCTTAGCAATTCGAGAGAAATCCGGGATGAAGCGACGGTAGTAACCGGCTAAGCCAAGAAAACTGCGAATCTGATGAACAGAGGTAGGGGGTTTCCAATCCACCACCTCTTGTACCTTGCTGGGGTCAACAGCTATGCCTTCGCTGGAGATCGTGTGACCTAAGAACTTTACAGTATCCAACCAGAATTCACACTTAGAAAACTTAGCATAGAGCTGATGGTCTCTGAGTCGTTGAAGAACAATGCGAAGGTGCTTGGCATGCTCTTCCTCATCCTTGGAATAGATAAGGATGTCGTCGATGAATACTACGACGAATTTGTCAAGCTCGGGCATGAATACCGAATTCATGAGATACATGAAGTAGGCAGGGGCATTGGTGAGTCCAAAGGACATGACCAAGAATTCATATAGTCCATATCGTGTGGAGAAGGCAGTCTTAGGAATATCGCACGGGCGAATCTTGATCTGATGATATCCCGAACGAAGATCAATCTTTGAGAAGACTCTGGCTCCAGCTAATTGATCGAAGAGTACATCGATGCGAGGAAGGGGGTATTTATTTTTAACAGTTACCGCATTGAGAGGTCGGTAGTCCACACATAATCTCAAACTGTCATCCTTCTTCTTTACGAATAGGGCTGGACCTCCCCAAGGTGACGCGCTAGGGCGAATGAAACCTTTGTCCGGTAGTTCTTGGAGTTGAATTTTTCAGCTCGGCCAATTCTTTAGGGGGCATCCTATATGGTCTTTTGGATATAGGTGCAGCGCCTTGCTGTAGTTCAATAACGAACTCAATATCCCTATCCGGGGGCATTCCTGGTAAATTATCCGGGAACACATCGGCATACTCGTTTACCACAGGAATATTATCTGGCTTAAGTCCTTCCATCTTATAAGCACAGGAATTCGTACAATCTAGGAACGGTAGGTAAAGGGTAGTGGCTCCGTGACTAGGTGAATTTATCTCAACGGCTTGGGAAGAAAGGTCCAGTGTGACTCCATGCATAGTCATCCAGTTCATTCCCAAAATAATATCCATGCCGTCAAGAGGTAAAAGGACAAGGTCTGTGTCGATGGTTTTACTACCCAATTTGACTGGTACTTGTCTGACCATTTGGTTTGAAGCAATTTTACCACCCGGTGTGGATATCATATATGACCCTTTCGTGTGACAAACATCCAAGCCTACTTTTGCACCGAATTTTGCACTTATGAAACTATGCGATGCACCAGAATCAAATAATATAACTGCAGGCTTGTTATTAAAATAGAGGATGTGCGTGTTATTAAGGGTGCACCTTTAGGGAGCGCTTCAAGCTGATCAATCTGTCCTTTGCTCTTGTTCCTCTGTCTTTTACGCTTGTTCTGATGGGTTTGGCTAGAACCTTGGCCCTGCTTTGGCTTCCTAGGCTGAGGGCATTCTCGAGCGAAATGGCTAGCACTGCTACAATTGAAGCAACGGTTTTTGTCACTTGGACGACGGGGTTGTTTGTTATCTGAAGATATCGCTACTGGCATACCCAATGAACCTCCCTTGGGTGTGGTGCATTTGGCAGGGTCTATCTTTTCCGGAACAGGTGAGCGAGTTTGTGTTCGAAGGACTGTGCCGGCGTCAGTAGTTTTGCTAACTTGACGTCGGCCCCGTGGGATGAATTCTGTGCAGGTAATTTCCCATCCAGTCAAGTCTATGCTGCATGGGTCAGGCTTGAGAGTCCGATGCTTTACTTGGTGATCCTTAAGTTTCATCGGAAGTTGTGATGGGGGCAATAAGGAGTCTGAGTAAACGTCTCTTGTGTCCATCATCTTGTTATTGAGCTCGGGATAGCTAGCAACCTGAGGATGGTGGACATTGCACCCATCCCCTTGATGGTGTTGTTGCTGCAGGCATTGAAAAATCGCTTCCTGCCCCTTGACAAGCTGACGAAGTATCTCGGTTTGAGCGGCCATTACTTCCACCAAACTGGGTGGTGGTGGCAGCTGTGGTTGTGATCCACTTGCGCTAGCACCAAAACCATCCGGGTTACCACGGGTTGCTCCAACCATCTGAAAAGGCGAATGTTCTTCATTAGCAACGTGATCCATATTGCTTCCATGACTCAAAAAGCTCTAACGCAGAATAGTAGACTTCCAAAAGGTCCTGGATGGAATCACGGGCATAAAAACTGTCTGCCATAAGAATTTTGTAACTCCTGGTAGGTTCATCCAAAGTTTCTCATATTTTGGCAGTGGATAGGGAGTTTAAAGATGTACCACTTTGGTATTCAGCCAAGATGCTAAATCGATGGCTAGGATGGTCAAACGGTTCACTCTTTGCTTCCCTATTTTGGCTGTTTGTCGGCAGAGCGAGTTATAGTATCTGGCCTATAACTCAAACTAGCAAGATCCAATAGGGTTGAAATTTTGTGAGACCCTAGATCACAGAATTCCTGACAGGTTTGGTAGTCAACTCACAGCTCAGAAATGTAAGGAGACATGGACAAAATTCCCGACAAGTTTCAGCGATTGTGGATTTCATCGTTTTACCAACTTACAACGAAATCACCCAAGTTTATCGCCGTTCCTTACATGCTGAGGGTATCCACATGGTTCAGGTGTACCCATCACGAAAGAGTTACTCAGCTCCTAGTTAGCCTATTACAACACTTGCCAAAAGTCAGGCTACCCTATCGAGGAGTATGTGCAAAAGTCCTTCTAGGTCATCATCTAGAAGTCATCCAAGTCGTTGACGGACGATTCGCTGTGAGTAGGAGAGTGAGCTCCTAAGTATCGGCCAAACGGCGACCAACAGCCTCAAGCTCCAAGGCGGGCCGCTCCGGGTGTAGCGGGTACGGAAAAATGGTCACGTTGACACGGCACTGGGTAACTCCATTCTCTGCAAACTCCAGTCCGGCGTAACGTGGGGAAATTAGATAGCCCACGGTGCTCAACACGTTCCACAAAATAGAGGGAAAGCCCTCCCAGTGGAGACACTGTGAGTGAACGTGTCCCTCCTCATCCACCATCATAGCAGCTGTCTCGGCCATCTGAACGAAAGATCAAATGGATGAGGCCGAGAAAAAGTGTGAAAAGCACAGGGACAGATTCCGTATAGAGTGCAAAAATAACCATAACTTCCACAGTTCTCATCCAAAAATTCTCAAATTTCACCAGATCACTCCTAAGGTATTTGTGAACAATTTTTCTAGTCAACTTTAGAGCTAGATAGGTCTCTAAAATGGTCTTTCCTTTCAGGTTTTACCTTACTGTCTACCCAGAATTGACAGTGAACAGGGGGCCAATGTTTGGTGCATCAGGGAAAATCTACCCTGCCAAAATTTACCAAATTTTAACAGCAGCTACCTGGGTAAATTTGGAACAAGTTTTGTGTTGTACTCTTTTGCAGAAAACCGCAGGACGGGGGCCTAAAAATTTAAGGGGCAGAAGTGCTTATTCTGGACAGGATTCTGACGTTCCAAGGTTTCTGTTATTTCTTATTATCCATGAGTTCGGAATTTTTGATTTTTGAACAGGGGATAGAACACAATATTTGGAACAATTCTTTCAACATGAACTTTACCAGAAAAGGTCATTTTCTTTGATCAATAATTCTCTCTTTTCGGTCATGGCAGATCTGGGATAGATTCGCTAGATAGTCCTTATGCAAACCACGCTTAGATACGCAAGAACCTTACCACTCTTATACAACGCATTTTCAATTTCCGATATATATGTTCATGATGCATGCACGTCCTATTCGTCCTCACAAAATAAAATAATCGCCAATTACTTTTGGTCTTACGAAGATAGTTTCGGTGGCATACACAATACGGCTCTCACTATAATAGCTAGTTGAGTCTTTCTAATCGTTCCTTAACTTATCGTAATCGCGGTTAGTGTACCTGCAGAAGATTGACAAAGCATATATATATTTCATGAACCTTTTATGCCAGCACTCATGAAAGCGTCCGTATTCATTACCGTTTACTTATAGAAACGATATCTGTACAATTTCCACCGTACAGACGACGTTAACATACGCTATCGAGATAGCGTATTCACGGGGGTACCGTCATGAGACGGGGGTATGAACAGCGATCGCCATACCCTGCACCAAACCTTCTACTCCCAATATGTTCAACTAACAGTTGGCATATTGGCAGCACCTCAAGTAAGCCACTGCTTGAGGGCAGCGTTCGGTTCGCATCACCGACAGGAAGGCCAAGCTCCCTCAGTTGGCTGAGGATCCTTACCTTCTTACCTTAGCGACGAGTGCGTCGTTACAGAATTTAAGGTCGGTTGTGCATGAAAGTAAGTTTTGACAGAAGGTAATGTGCTGGAAGTCAGTGGATAATATATATAGATGTTAGATAGCCACCTAGTAACCTCCCCATAATCCCTTAGGGCTTTACGAACTAGGCACCATCCTTAACGTACCAACGCATTTCACAACACATCCTTCTAGTCAAGTTTTAGTAAAATGAGTTTTTAAGGCCTGTCGCATTCTCTGGCGTATGTATTTCGGCTCTGGTGTCCGCTGTTGCCAGCTGTGGCACCAGCTACGGCTCTGATACCAGCTGTGGCAGAACCACCTGAATTAATCCGGCTCAAGTGTATTAACCATCATTATTAGGGCGATCTCGGTTAACCTTACACTTCAAACGGAGTAATCCACTGGTCTGTCGGGTATAACCTCCCGATACAACCACGGTAGAGCGGATCGAATGCCATACATACAAATGCTCATGCGATGATGAGCCCAGAGAATACCACATTCCAGCAAATATTGCAAAATTATCATAAGTGAATATTACAGACCAAGTTTGAGTTTGGAAACCAAGTACTTCAGTGATCATAACTAAGAAGTTTTTCAGAGTTTAAGTTGCAGCGGAAAATAAAACAACGATAGCTACTCGACGATACAGGATGTCTCGATGAAGCCCGTACGAGACATCATTCGGCACCATCACCGTTGGCCGGGGGCGCATCCCATTCCACCGACCAACCAGGAGGGAGGGTAGAAGGCCAAGTCAACTAGCAATCATGTCTTCGAAGGTCTCACCTGAAAACAAGCCACAAGCAAGGCTGAGTATACTAATACTCAGCAAGGCTTACCCGACTATTGAGGTATACTTAGCCGACTCCTAGACATGCGAGGCTTTTGGCTTGAGGGGTTTGTTTTGCCAAAAAGCGTCTACGAGTGGATCCTTACTTTCAACTTTTAGCTCAAGATTCTAGTTTCATTATCCATTCTAGGTAAGCAACTATCCAATATCATACATGGTGAAACATTAAATTTCATCCCACAAGTTCATTCATCATCATTGTTTCTCTTCTTACTCTGTGGGTAAAAATGGTTAAGCAGTCTCAATAGCCGTGAGAAACGGACGATTCGAATCGAATTTCTTAACCTTGCAAGGGAAACCTAAACACACGTCACGTGGTTACTCACAGAGTCACACGTGCAACTTTTCCCCTTTCTTTCCGGGCCGGGGATCGGGGCTACCCTCCGAGAGTACACGAGCCCCACGCCACGGTTCGGCGCCGGGTCGTGACCACTCGTGCACTCGCCATATAGTGGGACCGAAGTTCAAAGGGTAGGATGCCGTCCCCTTGCCGGGCCAATCAGGTACTTAAGCTTACCGATTCCCACAATCTCGGCATGTGTTTAGTACGTTCAAAGACTTAACCATCACTACCACACCCTGCGGCCTTAGCATTTTTCACTAGACAGACGGCCTCAATCGTAACCATCGTTCCATAGCCCGTCCGTGTCCTTATGATTGCAGCGTGTAGTAAACATTCAACTCCTATTTTCTCGCGAGTGACAGGAAATCACTCGACTTTTACCGGAGTCCTATTAGCACAGCATTCTATCGATCCTTACGTCTAGTTTTCAAGCATGGGTTCCTAACATCATGCAACTAAGTTTTCATTCAACTCCTATAAACTTAATGCACAAGTAAAAGAGTAGTGAGTTGCACAATTTAGGAAAAGAAATGGGTTATGCTCCGGGGCTTGCCTTCTTGCGAAAAGTTAGTCCGGGGCTCTTCCGAACTTGGGCTCGGGTCTTCAGCAACTTCAGTTAGATTCACTTGAGCTTCACGCTGCTCACTCTCGGACGCGGGCACCAACTCGTACGTTCCGTCGGTGAGAGTCGTCGTTTCTACATGAATGCACAAGTTTAAGTAGTGGTGATGGTAAACGGCATTATTTCCTTCACGATAAAGTTGCAGTTCATAAGACATAAGTTTTGCTGTGAAGTTATTTACTTTAACATTTCCTGGGCAATCGTTAATAGAGTTTATCTTAATCTATTTAACTTCATTAAAGAAGAAGGGGTTGTGTTATATTGAAAACTTAGTTTCTTTTTAAACACAAACATGAGTTGAACACAATTACTAATCTAGTTAGCTTCTGGTAATAAAATTTTTATTCAAAGTACATTATGCAGAGATAAGGTCACTGTAAAAATTTCAGACATTTTTGTGTAGCACGTTAAATATGAAAAATGTAATACACAGCCACTGCTACAATCTAGTTATTTTTCTACAGAACAACCCATGCAAGTATTGATGCTAAAAATTTTACAGGGTGTTGCTATAACCATATTTATGCTACTGTAAAGTTTTCAGATTTTTTTTGTACATGATTTAGAGCATAATAAATGGGACAAGCTACGCTCATGTTATTAAAGATTATTTTCTACAGGATGTTATACAGGGTTTCTAGGTATGAAACATTTTGTACAGGTTGAGCTACTCTATTGTGTTTCATAGTAAAAAGATGAACATTTTATAAGGGCTTTACTAATTATTTTGAATTAGTGAAGTTTTCCTACCACAAATTCATATGAACAGGTTACATATAGTAAAAATGTTTCTAAATTTTTCCGTGGCCTCTAGGTATTACTACAACAACACAGAAAAAGTTTCATGTCATTAATCATCACAAAACAGCAGGAAAAATTAGTTCTAACACTTTATGGCATATAACAAGGTTGGACAAAAGGTGTATCTAGAGATGGCTTTTGGTACTGATCTTTTTACACAGCCCTAAATATTAAGCAAGTAACTCACTGCCCAAAAATTAGGGTCAGCAATGATCTACAACAGTGGGTACAAAAGAAGTCCATTAAACCTTCCATTTAATCTAGAGCAAAATATATTGAGAATCTGAGGAACTTTATGTAACAAAAGTTGTAGAGTTTCTTCTAAGGATTCCAGAACAGTTGAGTTTGTATTTGTTTGAATTTTCTACGATTTTATACTAATTTTACAAGTTCACTGATTTGGTTAAAACTTTCTTTACAGAGGGGTCCCTGAAAACTAGCAGAAAACCCCCTAGAAAGATTTGGGCGCTTGCAATGTGGTCCCTGGTCGCAATTTCACGGCGGGGTCATCCTGTCCGGCCAAATTCCGGCGAGCTCGGTCGCCGGCGGCGAGGGCAAGGTGGGGGAGGAGCAAGAGGAGGTTGGGGGCTACCTTTGGGTGGTCACGGTTGGGGCGGAGGTGGTCTGAGCAGGGCTGCCCGCGGCGAGCAGGGGCGGCGGCGGTGGGGCGGCGCGGACGGCGGCGCTCCGGCGATGAGGGCGGCGGGGCTCGGGCTGGGGAGCTTCAGCGCACTGAGGGGGACCCGTTTCAGCGCTTGTCTCGGGTGGAGGTGGGCCGGAGCAGGGGGTTCCACGGCGAGGTGGGGGCGCCGGCGGCAATGGAGCTCTCTGTTCTGCGGGGAAGAAGAAAGGAGGGGAGGGAGGGGCGCTGCGCCGGGCTTTATAGCCGGTGAAGCTCGTGGGGGCGGGCTTGGCACGGCCGGGGCGCGAGGTGGAGGGGGGCGGCGAGGCTGGGCGCCATTGGTGCGGCCGGCGGTGACCAACGGCCAGAGGCGCGTCATGCGCGTGGCGTGCGTGCGCTGGGCGCCTCTGGGGCGCGACGTCGCGTGTAGGCGACGCGGGCGGGTGGTTGGGGAGCTCGGGCGGCACGACGGGGGCACAGGGTGAAGGGGGCGGCGGCCAGAGGCGTGCGGCGTGCGGCACGCCATTGGGCGTCGGGGCGGTGGCGTCGTACCGGCCGTGCGGGCTGCCGTGTGAGGAAGAAGGAGGGCACGGCCACGGTTGGGCGAGCTGGGCGGCGAGCAGAGGCATTGGGCGCTGCCGGCGGTGGGTGGAGGTGCGCTATTGGGCAGGCGGCGGCGGCCAGCGACTGGAAGGCAGTGCGGTGGTGCAGGGCATGCCGTGCGGGAGGGAGAAGAAAGCGCGGCCGCGGTTGGCCGAGCGGGGGCGGGCAGCAGGCAGGGCGCCGGGGTTGGCTCGGCGCCTGGGGCCGCGCAGGCGTCGAGGGCCAGGTGGCCGGCGGCGGTCGGGCGAGCGTGCGGTGCAGCAGAGGAGGGAGGGGTGAGGGAGGGACCTAAGTGCAAGAATTTGAAAAACTTCAGGGGGCTGGGTGCAAACAGGGCGTTTTCTCCTCTTTCTGATTTGAATTTCAAAAACTTTTGAACACGAAAGTTGTTCAAAATAAAAAGTTCTACAACTTTGGTTTCAGGCAAAATCTCATTTGGCTTATGGTTTGAAAGTTAAATTTAAATGTTCAAAAGTAACCAATGTGCTCAAATTAAATTTGAATTCCAACTGAACTCGTTTTAATCCTTTCCACCCTTTCATTAGTTGGTTTAATCATAGAGTTAGGCTAATGACATTGATTTTGGAAGAGTAATTACCAGGGTTGTCACATCAGGGGTGCGAGGGCTACCTCGTGGGGGTCTTGTTCGGGTGGGGGACGGCCGGGAATAGCTCGCCGGCGTTGGAGCAGGGGCGGCGGCGGCGCGGCTCGCATCGACGGCGGTGCTCCGGCGGGCTTGGGGCGGTCTGGTCTGGACGGGGAGCTTCAGTGGCGCGTGGGGAAGCTGCTCGGGTGCTTGGCTTGGGCGGAGGAGGTCGGAGTCGAGCTGTCCGCGGTGAGCAGGGGCGGCGGCGGCGGTGACAGCGCGGGCGGCGGCGCTCTGGTGGTCCTGGGCGGTGTTGGGCGGGTCGGCGAGCTTCGGTGGGGTGATGTAGTGGTGGCTGACCCTTCAATTTGGGCAGGGGGCGGCTGTGGGTAGCTGTCCACGAGCGGGCGGAGCTCGGCGGCGGAAATGGTGGCGGCGAGCGTGCTCTGGCTGCTGGTGGCTCGCGCGGGCGGCCTGGGGCGGCTTTTATAGGGGCAGGAGGGGGTGGGGGTGCTGGGCGACGCGCGGGGGCGGAGACACGGCAAGGGCGTGCCACTGGCCACGGTGGGCGGCTCGGTTCGCCGGCGCGGCGTGCGGCGGGCGGGAGCACGCGACTGGCGGCCGGGGATTTGCGTGGGGGAGCGAGAGATAGCACAGCACGGGGATTGGGGGGGCGCAGCTGCAGCAGAGGCTCGGGCGGAAGGCAAGCGCAGCGACGGGCGGGTCGCGGCGGGCAGGACAGCACGGCGCGGCGCGGCGGTTGGGCAGCGGCGGGCGGCGAGCAGAGGCACGGCACGGCGTGGCGCACGCGCGGGCGCGGACTGGGCAGCGCGGCGGTGGGTGGGGGGGCAAAGCCGGTTCTGGGGGCGAGGCACGGCGGCGACTGGCTTGGCGGCTCGCGCCGGACAGGCTTCGCCGGCCACCTGGCCGTGCTGTCGGGCGGGGAGGGGAGAGAGAGGAGGGGAGCGAAGGACCTTTCTGCGAGAATTTGAAAAGTTCCAGGGCGCTGGGTGCAAACAGGATGTTTTCTCCTCTTTCTAATTTGAATTTCAAAAACTTTTGAACATGAAAGTTGTTCAGAATAAAAAGTTCTACAAGTTTGGTTTCAGGCAACACCTCATTTGGCTTGTGGTTTGCAAGTTAATTTAAAAATTCAAAAGTATTCATATGTGCCCAATTCCAATTTGAATTTCAACTTAACTTGTTCTAATTCTTTTCACCCTTTTATTAGTTGGTTAAGCATAGGGTTGGGCTAATGACATTGCTTTAGAAATGTAATTTATCAGGGTTGTTACAGGTACCACGACCCCTTCGGTGGTCGGAGGTCCCCATCTCGTTCTCTAGGGCGGATCAGTGGATGATCTTTTCTGAGCCAGGCAAGCTCCCACTAGTCCTAGACCATGTGATCGCGGACATCAGGTTCGCGAAGGTACTCATCGATGGAGGCAGCGGCCTCAACATTATCTTCGCGAGTACTTTAAGGAAGATGGGGGTGAACTTCTACGACAAGGTCACTCCCAGCAAGATTCCCTCCTATGGCATCGTACCTGGGAACGCAACTATGCCGCTTGGCACGGTGGTGCTTCCCGTCACCTTTGGGACGTGGGAAAACTACCGTACTGAGTACATCAAATTCGAAGTGGCCAACTTCGAAACTTCGTACAACGCCATACTGGGCAGACTGACAATGGCCAAGTTCATGGCCGTACCACACTACGTGTACTTACTCCTGAAGATGCTAGGAAAGAACGGTGTCCTCACCTTCCGCGGTGATCTGGAGAAGTCCTACGACTGCGACCAGAAGGCCATCGAGTATGCCTCGACTACCCATGTACCAGATACTTCAGGAGAAGTACTCGCAATTGCAGAGAAACTCTCCGAAGTGGACCTAGAGGTTCCCTAGAAGAACGCTAACCACTCGAAGGTACAGCCCGCTGGCGAACTCGTACTGAAGACCATCTAGGTCCTGGAGGGAGACTCGTCCAAGACAACTCTGATCGGGTCACAACTCGACCCCAAATAGGAAAGCGCGCTCATCAGTTTTCTTAGGGCCAACCAAGACATATTCGCATGGAAACCAGCAGATATGCCAGGGTTTCCCAAGGAACTGATCGAGCATAGTTTAAAAGTAGATCCTGATGCTGTCCCTAAAAAGCAGCATCTCTGTAGATTCGCTTAGGATAAGAGGGAAGCAATAAAAAAGGTGTTGGCTAAACTACTCGTGGCTAGTTTCATCAAAGATGTGTACCACCCAGAGTGGGTTGCCAATCCTGTCCTTGTAAAAAAGAATAATAATAATGAATGGAGAATGTGTGTTGATTATGCCGATCTCAACAAGCACTTCCCGAAGGATCACTTTGGGCTACCGCGCATTGATCAAGTAATCGATTCCACCGCCGGCTGCGTACTACTCTGCTTCCTTGACTGCTACTCGGGCTACCATCAGACTGCCCTCAAGGAAGAAGATCAAATCAAGACCGCCTTCATCATGCCCTTTGGGACTTATGCCTACAAGACTATGTCCTTCGGGATGAAAAACACGGGGGCTACATACCAGCGGGCGATACAAATGTGTTTCGCAGACCAACTACACTACAATGTCGAGGCCTATGTGGATGACGTGGTCGTTAAGACCAGAATTCCCGAGGACCTCATTGCGGACCTAGAGGAAACGTTCAACAACCTCCAGAAGTTCCAATGGAAGCTCAACCCGACGAAGTGCGTTTTTGGCGTACCGTCAGGGAAACTACTCGGGTTCAGCATCAGTCACAGAGGGATTGAGGCTAACTCGGAGAAGATCCCTGCCATCACCGATATGAAGGCTCCAGCAACGATCAAGGACGTGCAGAAGTTGACAGGGTGCATGGCGGCATTGAACAGGTTCATATCAAGACTTGGAGAACGGGGCCTTCTCTTCTTCAAGCTTCTGAAGTAGAAAGACAAATTCCACTGGATGGAGGAAGCTGAGCAGGCACTGCAGGACCTCAAGCAACACCTACAGTCGCCTCCCATCCTCACAGCACCACGTCGAGGAGAGAATCTGCTGATGTACATCACCGCAAGTACTTGCGTCATCAGCACAACAATTGTGGTGGAGTGCAATGAGGAAGGCCATGCATTTGGAGTGCAGAGGCCAGTTTATTTCAACAGAGAAGTACTCTTTGAGTTGAAGGTTCATTACCCTCCAATTCAGAAACTACTCTACGCAATACTTGTTACATCAAGGAAGCTCCGCCATTACTTCGACGAGTACAAGATCTCAGTTGTTATTGATTTGCCGTTGGCGGATATACTCCATAACCGGGATGCCACTAGTTGCATATCCAAGTGGGCAGTAGAACTGGGAGCCCTCTCAATCAACTTAAAGCCAAGCACAGCCATCAAATCCCAAGTATTGGTTGATTTCATGGCCGAGTGTCGAGAAAATCAAGTGCGAACACCAGCGAGCCGACCAGAGCATTGGACATGTACTTTTCATCTCTCCGAAGGGTGAACAACTCAAATATGTCTTGCAAATCCTTTTGGAAGGTGTCCAACAACAAGGCCGAGTACGAAGCGTTACTACACGGGCTCGGCCTAGCAGTCTCCCTGGGCATCAAGCGACTACTCCTGTACGGCGACTCTCTTCTGGTCGTGCAGCAAGTCAACAAAGAGTGGGACTGCACAAAGGAGGAGATGGATGCATACGTCATGGAAGTGTGCAAGTTGGAGAACAAATTCGTTGGCCTGGAGATTCACCACGTCATCCGGGACAACAATGTTGGAGCAAATGTACTCTCCAAGCTTGGATCTACTCGAGCACAAGTCCCAGCTGGGGTATTTGTTCAAGAACTCAAAAAGCCATCAATCAAGACCACGAGTCCAGCAACCACCGGCTCGAGACCCTCGGATCCCAGTCGGGAGGTCATGATGACGGAGGTCAACTGGCGTGGGACGTTTATCGACTTCATCAAAGAAAAGAAACCTCCTCCTGGGGTGACCAAGAAAAGCCCAGAAGCAATCCTCATCATGAGGCGCAGCAAGGGGCTTGTCATCATGGGAGATAAACTCTACAAGCGTGGAGCTAGCACCAGAGTACTCATGAAGTGTGTCCCGAGGGGCTGGGGCTGCAACATACTACTCGAGATACACGAAGGTACTTGCGGAAATCATGCAGCGTCAAAGACAGTAGTTGGAAAGGCTTACAGGGCATGTTACTGGTGGCCAACAGCAGTCTCAGACGCCGAGGACCTCGTACGGAAGTGCCAGAATTGTCAGGTCTTCGGCAAGCAGTTGCATATCTCGGCGCACAACCTCATCACCATACCGCCCTCCTAGCCCTTTACATGCTGGAGCCTCGACATGATTAGACCTCTAACTACTGGTCCAGGAAACTTCACACATGTGTTGGTGGCCATCAACAAGTTTACCAAGTGGATCGAGTACAAGCTCATCACCAAGCTCACTCCAGACAGGGCGGTCGACTTCATCTCGGACATCATGTACTGCTTTGGCTATCCCAACACCATCATCACAGACCTAGGTACCAACTTCACTGCAAATCAGTTCTGGGAATTATGTGAAAACAATGCGATTGATGTGAAGTACGTGTCAGTCGTGCACCCAAGGGCCAACGGACTAGTCGAGAGAGCAAATGGCTTGATTCTGGACGGCCTAAAGAAGAGACTCTACGAGGAGAACAACAAAAAGGGTGGCAAGTGGATATATGAACTGCCTCATGTCGTCTGGGGGCTTCGAACTCAGCCATCAAAAACCACAGGACATAACCCATTTTTCCTCGTTTACGGGACAGAAGCTATACTCCCTACAGACATCATAGGGCTCTCTCCCTGAATCGAGATATACGACGAAGGAGAAGCGGATGAAGCTAGGCAGCTGGAACTGGATACACTTGATGAAGCCAGATGCAGTGCCCTAGTACAATCAGCCCGCTATCTGCAGGGCATCTGGCGCTATCACGATCGCAATGTACACGAGCGGTCGTTTAACATCGGTGACTTGGTCTTCCGCCGCATCCAGGATGAGACTGGCCTACCCAAGCTCAATTCCCGATGGGAGGGTCCCCTAATTGTGTCAGCAGTAACAAGACCAGGGTCATATCGCCTCCAGTACCCTGATGGCCAGGAAGTTCCTAACTCCTGGAACATAGAGCATCTCCGGAAATTCTACGCCTAGTAGAAGTTGCAAACAATTCGCCAGCTGTATGTCAGCGTTATTATGAATAAAGAGTTGATTTTGCCATAATTCGATTACTTTCGTGCATGTTTTAACTCAGGGGCTTTGCCATGAGTTATTACATTTTTTTGCCTAATTAAACTCGGGGGCTTCGCCACGAGTACTTATACTCGGGGGCTTCGCCACCAGTCCTTGTACTTAGCTCACTTACGCTCGGGGGCTCCGTCACGAGTACTTGCGGCTAGTACAGCCCATGAGGCAGTATATTCGAGTACTTAACGTGCTCCTTTTATTTTGGTCGTTGCTACGACTACTCGACAGAGAGCGTTAAGGCACCCGCCGAAGGGGTTATCAAGCCCATAACTCGGTTAAGTTATTCCCTGCCAACACGCTGGATGACAACTAAAACCGCTCGGGCTCGTAAGCCTACAGGCTAGCTTCGCGTACCGTTCGACCGGGTACATCCAAGCTAAGTCCTCTGCTCTACGAGCACTTTTTTGGAACGTCAAGTTATTGACTACATCCAAGCCGATGCTCTTCGAGTAGCTTAACCCAAACATCTCCAAACTTTCTAAGTCCTACGATCATACCAGCATACATCGCAAAAAGATACACGCTGATGGAAAGATCAATTAGCCAAATTTATATACATATGAAACAAGTAGCACAAATGTTTTGATATCACAACATTGTTCCTGCTACATTTAACCATCTTTCTCCAGGCTTTCGGCGATCTCGTCGGCAATGGGCTCGACTGTGGCAGAACCACCTGAATTAATCCGGCTCAAGCGTATTAACCATCACCATTAAGGCATCCTCGGTTAACCTTACACTTCAAACGGAGTAATCCACTGGTCTGTCGGGTATAACCTCCCGATACAACCACGGTGAACGGATCGAGCGCCGTACATACACATGCTCATGCGACGATGAGCCCAGAGAATACCACATTCCAGCAAGTATTACATCATTTGCATAAGTCAATATTACAGACCTAGTTCTGAGTTTAGAAAACAAGTACTTCAATTAACATAAATAAGTTCTTCAGAGTTAAATTGCAGCGGAAATAAACAACGGAAACTACTCGACGATACAGGATGTCTCGATGAAGCCCGTACGAGACATCACTCGGCCTTATCTCCGTTGGACGGGGGCGCATCCCATTCCACCGACCAACCAGGGGGAAGAGTGCAGGGCCAAGTCAAGCTAGCAGTCATATCTTCGAAGGTCTCACCTGAAATGAGCCACAAGCAAGGCTGAGTATACTAATACTCAGCAAGACTTACCCGAGTAGTGGAAACTACTCCACCGACTCTAGACATGCCAGGCTTTTTGGCTCAGGGGTTTGTTTTGCCGAAAAGCATCTACAAGTGGGTCCTTACTTTCAACTTTTAGCTCAAGATTCTAGTTTCGTTAGCCAGTCTAGGTAAGCAGCTATCCAAAGCATACATGGTGAAGCATTAGATTTTCCATCCAACCAGTTCATTCATCATCATTGTTCCTCTTCTTACTCTTGGGCTCGGGTCTTCAAAAGCTTCAGTTAGATTTGCTTGAGCTTCACGCTGCTCGCTCTCGAACGCGGGCACCAGCTCGTAGGTTCCGTCAGCGAGAGTCGTCGATTCTACATGAGTGCACAAGTTTAAGTCGTGGAATTAGCACTTGATTACGATTTGAGAGTAATTATTACAAGGTATAGTTTCTGGTCATGAAATTTTGGATTTAGGCACATCAAGGAAAGATGTGCTTACTGTAAACTTTTCAGCCAATTTTATGTAACAGATTAATTCTGAAAAAAAATTTCATTGTTGCTGTTAGATACTTGTTCTTTTTGTACAGATCAATTGGTGCAACAATTGTGGCTAAGATTTTTACAGAGCTCTCACTTGAGCATGCAGAAGCTACTGTAATTTTTGTAGGATTTATTATGCAGTATTTAGAGCATAGAAAATATGATATTCTACCCCTAGGCTATTCAAAGATTCATTTTTACAGGACCCTACACAGGGTTTTTGTTCATGAAAATTTTTACACAGCAACCTCTACCACAGTGTAACTCCCAGTAATAATTAGGGGATTTTCCAAGCTAAGATACTATTTGCTTGATTTAATGTATGTTATTAGCACCATAAATCAAATAAATAGGTTACTGTGAGATAAAAAATCTCCTAATTTTTCTCTGGCTTCTAGTTACCAATACATTAGTATAGGAAAAATTTCAATGGGTGACTCACCACCTAACTGCAGGGATAAAATATTCTTCTTACACATGATATAAAACTAAGCTTAACAAACAGTAAATCTAGAGATGGAATTTGGGCCTGATCTTTTTACACAGTCCTAATCATCAAGCAACTAATTCACTGCCCAAAATTCAGGGTCAGCATTGTTCTAGAACAGTGGGTATAAAATATGTCCATTAAAGCTTCTATTTAATGTAGAGCAAAATATTTTGAGATTCTGAGAAAATTTTTGTAACAAAAGCGGTAGAGTTTGTTCTGAGGATTCCAGATCAGTTGAGTTTGCATTTTTCTGAATTTTCTACGATTTTATACGAATTTTACAAGTTCACTGAATTTGAATCTAGGTTTGAAACTTTCTTTTACAACTAGGTCCTTGAATCTTACGCTCAGACCCTTCTAAAGATTTAAATCCTTGCAATTGGGTCCTCGGCGGCTCGGGTACGGCGGCCGGCCGAAATTTCGGCGAGGGGGCTCGCCGGCGGTGAGGGGCGAGGGTCGGGGAAGGTTCAGGGGTGCGAGGGCTACCTTGTGGGGGTGTTGTTCAGGTGGGGGACGGCCGGGAAGGGCTCGCCGGCGTTGGAGCAGAGGCGGCGGCGGCGCGGCTCGCGTCGACGGCGGTGCTCCGGCGGGCTTGGGGCGGCGTGGTCCGGTCGGTGAGCTTCAGTGGCGCGTGGGGAAGCTACTCCGGGGCTCGGCTTGGACGGAGGGGGTCGGGGTCGTGCTGTCCACGGCGAGCAGGGGCGGCGGCGGCGACGGCAGCGCGGGCGGCGGTGCTCCGGTGGCTCTAGGTGGCGTTGGGTGGGTCGGCGAGCTGCGGTGAGGTGATGTAGTGGTGGCTGGGTGCTCAGTTTGGGCAGTGGGCGGCGGCAGTGGGCTGTCCACGGATGGGTGGCGCTCGGCGGCGGCGATGGCGACGGCGAGGCGTTCTGGTGGCCGGGGGCTCGCGCGCGTGGCCGGGGGTGGCGCTTTTATAGGGACAGGAGGGGCCTGGTTAGCGTGCGGGGCGGAGCACGGCAGCGGCGTGCACTGGCCGCGGCGGGCGGCGGCAGAACGCCGGCGCGGCGTGCGGCGAGCGGGCGCGGGCGACTGGGCGGCCGCGATTGTGGCGTGGGCGCGAGGAGATAGCGCGGCGTGCGGATTGGGGAGCAGCTGCTGCAGCGGCTCGGGCGGAGGGCAGGCGCGGCAGCTGGCGGGGCGCGGGGGCCGGGGCGGCACGGCGGAGCGCGGCCACTGGGCGAGCGGGCGGCGGCCTGGGCGCGGCAGCACGCGCGGGCGGGGACTGGGCGCGCGGCGTCGGGGCGGGGCAAAGCCGGCCGTGGCGGGGTGGTGCGGCGGCCACTGGCCTGGCGCTTCGCGCCGGTCAGGCGACGCCGGCCACCTGGCGCGCGGCGGGCGGGCGAGCGCGCGTGGCGCGGCAGAGGAGGGAGGGAGACGCGAGGGACCGAAATGCAAAAATTCGAAAAAGTTCAGGGGGCTGGGTGTAAACAGGGCGTTTTCTCCTCTTTCTGATTTGAATTTCAAAAACTTTTGAACACGAAAGTTGCTCAAAATAAAAAGTTCTACAACTTTGGTTTCAGGCAAAATTTCATTTGGCTTATGGTTTTAAAGTTACTTTAAAAGTTTCAATTGTGCCTAAATGTGCACAAATTAAATTTGAATTCCAACTGAACCCGTTTTAATTCTTTCCACCCTCTCATTAGTTGGTTTAAAACATAGAGTTAGGCTAATGTCTTTGATTTTTGGAATTTGAAATTACCAGGGTTGTCACAGCCTTCCCCCCTTAACAAGAATCTCGCCCCGAGATTCGATAATTCTTAGTGTGGGCGTGGGTGCACATACCAGTGGTTGAGACAAGAAACCCAGGGAAATGTTGGTTCAGGTAGTTTTCCGTTTCCCAGGTGGCTTCTTCTTCCGTGTGGCGATTCCATTGTATTTTATACATTCTGATCACTTTCCTCCTGGTCTCTCTTTCTTTTTGATCCAGAATCTTAATTGGGTGTTCGACATACGAGAGATCGGGTTCCAACGATATTTCTTGTTGTTCCACAATCTCGGTAGGGACTCGAATACACTTCTTGAGTTGAGATACGTGGAAGACATCATGGGTGGCCGTGAGCTGAGGGGACAGTCGTAATTTGTAGGCTACGGGTCCGCAGCTCTCCATGATTTCGTAAGGACCAATATAACGGGGAGCTAGTTTGCCTTTGATCCCAAATCTTCGCACTCCTTTGGTTGGTGAAACTCGGAGATAGACATGATCGCCCACTTCGAACTTCAGAGGCTTTCTCCTTTTGTCAGAATAGCTCTTTTGTCGGGCTTGTGCGGCTTTAAGATTTGCTTGTAGTACTTTTACTTTCTCCTCTGCCTCGATTACCAGGTCGGGTCCAATTATTTTACGTTCTCCGGTTTGTGACCAGCTCAGAGGGGTTCGACACCTTCGTCCGTACAGGGCCTCAAATGGTGCCATTTTTAAACTCGTTTGGTAGCTGTTGTTGTACGAGAACTCTGCCAGGGGTAGGCATTTGTCCCAATTCTTGTCATAATGGATGACACAAGCTCTCAGCATGTCTTCAAGAATTTGGTTTACTCTTTCCGTTTGTCCATCGGTCTGAGGGTGGTATGCTGAGCTGCGAATCAGCTTTGTGCCAAGAGACGTTTGCAGTTGTTCCCAAAAGCGTGCTACAAACTGGGGACCACGATCGGAAATGATTGTCTTAGGTATTCCATGCAGGCAAACAATACGATCGAGGTAAATATCGGCATATTTCTTGGTAGAATAGGTGGTGTGCACCGGAAGAAAATGTGCCGTCTTCGTGAGTCTATCAACGATAACCCATATGGAATCATGTCTCTGGGACGTGTTTGGTAGTCCCACGATGAAGTCCATACTTATGTCTTCCCATTTCCATGATGGTATAGGTAACGGTTGAAGTGTACCGGCTACCTTTAAGTGGCTAGCTTTTACTCTCTGGCACGTGTCACATTCCGAGACATACGTAGCAATTTCCCTTTTCATTCTAGTCCACCAGAAGTTTTGCCTTAGGTCCTGATACATTTTGCTACTGCCGGGGTGGATAGAGAATTTGGAGAGGTGTGCCTCATCAAGAATTTGCTTGCGGAGTTCACGATTCTTCGGAACGACTATACGACTTTCGAACCATAGAACTCCCTTATGGTCCTGGCGGAAACACTTATACTTCTCCTCACCTAGAGAGAGTTTTTGTTTGATGATCTTGATTCCTTCATCATGTAGTTGTGCCATGACGATTTGGTCGTGAAGAGTGGGCTCAACTGAGATGTGACTTAGAGTGCCTTGGGAAACCATTTCCAAGTTAAGCTTCCTCATGTCTGCACATAATGTCTCATGGTAGGACTCCATGGATAAACAATGGCAATGGGACTTGCGGCTTAGTGCATCCGCGACTACATTAGCCTTACCGGGGTGATAGTGCACTTCAAGGTCATAATCTTTGATTAATTCTAGCCATCTTCGTTGTCTCATATTCAGATCGGCTTGTGTGAAGATGTACTTGAGACTCTTATGATCCGTGTAGATATTGCACTGTGTACCCATGAGATAGTGCCTCCATATCTTCAGAGCGTGAATGACGGCTGCGAGCTCAAGGTCATGCGTGGGATAATTCTGTTCGTGGGGCCGAAGGGCTCGTGAGGCATATGCAATCCCTCGATTCTCTTGCATAAGCACACATCCTAGACCAGTACCTGATGCGTCACAATACACATCGAATGACTTGGTATTATCGGGTTGAGCTAACACAGGTGCAGTAGTCAGATGCTCTCTGAGAGTGTGGAAGGCTTCCTCACACTTCTCATTCCATACAAACTTTACTTCCTTCTTCAACAGTTCCGTCATGGGCTTAGCAATTCGAGAGAAATCCGGGATGAAGCGGCGGTAGTAACCGGCTAAGCCGAGAAAACTGCGAATCTGATGAACAGAGGTAGGGGGTTTCCAATCCATCACCTCTTGTACCTTGCTGGGGTCAGCAGCTATGCCTTCGCTGGAGATTGTGTGACCTAAGAACTTTACAGTATCCAACCAGAATTCACACTTAGAAAACTTAGCATAAAGCTGATGGTCCCTGAGTCGCTGAAGAACAACGCGAAGGTGCTGGGCATGCTCTTCCTCATCCTTGGAATAGATAAGAATGTCGTCGATGAACACTACGACGAATTTGTCAAGTTCGGGCATGAATACCGAATTCATGAGATACATGAAATAGGCAGGGGCATTGGTGAGTCCAAAGGACATGACCAAGAATTCATATAGTCCATATCGTGTGGAGAAGGCAGTCTTAGGAATATCGCATGGGCGAATCTTGATCTGATGATATCCCGAACGAAGATCAATCTTTGAGAAGACTCTGGCTCCAGCTAACTGATCGAAGAGCACATCGATGCGAGGAAGTGGGTATTTATTTTTAACTGTTACCGCATTGAGAGGTCGGTAGTCCACACATAATCTCAAACTGTCATCCTTCTTCTTTACGAATAGGGCTGGACATCCCCAAGGTGACGCGCTAGGGCGAATAAAACCTTTGTCCAGTAGTTCTTGGAGTTGAAGTTTCAGCTCGGCCAATTCTTTAAGGGGCATCTTATACGGTCCTTTGGATATAGGTGCAGTGCCTGGTTGTAGTTCAATAACGAACTCAATATCCCTATCCGGTGGCATTCCTGGTAAGTCATCCGGGAAAACATCGGCATACTCGTTCACCACAAGAATCTCATCTAGCTTAAGTCCTTCCATCTTATAAGCACAGGAATTCGTGCAATCTATGAATGGTAGGTAAAGGGTAGTGGCTCCGTTACTAGGTGAATTTATCTCAACGGCTCGGGAAGAAAGGTCCAGTGTGACTCCATGCATAGCCATCCAGTTCATTCCCAAAATAATGTCCATGCCGTCAAGGGGTAAAAGGACAAGGTCCGTGTCGATGGTTTTACTACCCAATTTGACTGGTACTTGTCTGACCATTTGGTTTGAAGCAATTTTACCACCCGGTGTTGATATCATATATGACCCTTTTGTGTGACAAACATCCAAGCCTACTTTTGCACCGAATTTTGCACTTATAAAACTATGCGATGCACCAGAATCAAATAATATAACGGCAGGCTTGTTATGGATAGAAAATGTACCCGACATCACTGGGGCTCCTTCAGGAAGCTCTGCAAGCGTGGTGAAGTTAATCCGTCCTTGCTTGACCTGCAGGGTCTGTGTCTTGCCCCTGTTCTTGGCGTTCGGGTTGGATCCTTGACCTTGGTTGGGCTGTCCAGGCTGAGGGCATTCGCGTGCGAAGTGGCTGGAACTCCCGCATTTGAAACAGCGATTTGCGGGGCTAGGTCGAAGAGACTGCTGAAGAATGGGCCTCGGACCATTCGGTGGAGGCATCGGGGGTCGTACCATGCCTGGCTGCTGTGGGGGTCTGGCAATCCATCTTCCTGGCTGCGGGGCCCTTGGTGGAGCTGTGGGTGCGGTATTTTGCACGATGCGATACCTTGGTGGTTGGGCACTTGATGGTCCTGCGGGTGCCTTTCTCTTCTTCTCTGCCCGGTGTGCCATGATACAGTCCTCCTGGGTAATGGCCATATTGACCAACTCGTTGTAGGTGTCAGCCCTGGCTAGGTTCAGACGTTCCTTGAGCTTGGTATTCAGACCTCGGCGGAAACGATCACGCTTCTTGGCATCCGTATCAGCGTGATAGCCCGCATACTGACACAAGTTGTTGAACGCCTGGGCGTACTGCAGCACGGTGCGGGTGCCCTGGGTAAGTGCCAGGAACTCGTTCAACTTTCTCTCCATGAGACCCTCGGGGATATGATGTGCCCGGAATGCGGTCTTGAATTCATCCCAGTCGACCACATGATCAGCCGGGAGCATGGCAAAATAGTGGTCCCACCACAGATGAGCGGTACCGCGAAGCTGTTGCGCGGCAAAACGAGCTTTGTTGGCTTCTGAGCATGGGGCCACAAGTAGTGTGAACTTGGATTCTATGGTGCGAATCCATGCATCTGCGTCCAGGGGTTCCTCGGTCTTATGGAACAAGGGAGGCTGGGTCCCCAGGAAATCCGTGTATCCTGCAGCTTGTGGTTGGTGAGCATTGTGCCCACCCCTCTGCTGGTGTTGTCCTTGCACAATCTGACGTAGCAGCTCGGTTTGAGCGGCCATCACTTCCACCAAACTGGGCGGGGGTGGTGGCGATTGTCGCGAGCGGCTGCCACCGGCACCAAAACCCTCGGGGTTGCCACGTGTTGATCCAACCATCTGAAACGTGAAAGGTTACAATTAGCAACGCGATCCATATTACTTCCTTGATTCATAAATAATTGGTGTAGTCATAGATTTCCGAAGTCACAGCTAGACGTATGGACAGAATCTCAGTTTGCTACGAGAAAAATCATAGCCTGCTGTGGGTCCATCCAAAACATCTCAACATTGGCAGTAGGCAGAGAATTTAGGAATGCACCACTTTGGTATTTAACTTCGGTGCCAGAACTGTAGCTAAGGGGGTCGAAAAGCTCGTCCTTTGCCTTGCTGTCTTAGCTGTTTTTCAGCAGACTGATCGGTACTGTTTCGCCTATATCTTAAACTGGCGAGGTCCAATGATGCTGAATTTTTGTGAGAACCTAGATCACAAAATTTAGCACAAGTTTGGTATTCAACACTCAGCCAAGAAATGCAAAGAGACATGGGTAAAAATTCCGACAAGTCTCAGCGATTGTGGATTTCATCGTTTACCAAATTACAACGAAATCACCCAAGTTTATCGCCGTTCCTTACATGCTGAGGGTATCCACATGGTTCAGGTGTACCCAACACAAAAGAGTTACTCAACTCCTAGTTAGCCTATTACAATACTTGCCAAAAGTTAGGCTACCCTATCGAGGAGTATGTGCAAAAGTCCGCCTAGGTCGTCCTCTAGAAATCATCCAAGTCGTTGACGGACGACTCGCTGTGAGCAGGAGAGTGAGCTCCCATCCGAGGTGCCTGTGGTACCTCACCCTCGAAATCCATACCTGAGATACCATCAATCTCCTGTGGCTCCTCCTCATCCTCCTCCATGTCGTCCTCATGGGGATGGTCATTCTGATCATGGTGCCACTGAATGTGCTCATTAGCATCCTCCAACTCAAGGTTCAGATCATGGAGCTGCTCCTCCAACTGTGCTATCGTGGTATCTCTCTCACCCATGAGAGTGTCCTGCTCCTGGATTTGGCCCTCAAGTTGGCCAATCTGAGCATCTCTGTCCTCAAGATCCTGACTGAGCTCCTTTATCTGCTCATCCCTGGTATCTGCCATCATATGGTAGGCCTGAGCAAGATCGGTGAGCTGCTCAAGTGCCTTACTCTGGAGAGTCTGAAGCCGGTAGAGTGCACTCATGCACCGCACGGAGGTATGGATAGTCTCCTGGGCATGGAAGTCTACCAAATACTGTGCGTGCTGCACCCTGTTGAGTCAAAAGGGGTCGTTGTCCTGGGCAGCAGGAAACAATCCAATGGGAGTGAGTGTGACAACCTCGGGACGCTGCGCACAAAATGTGGTGAGCGCCCTCATGGCTGCAAGCTCCCAAGTATCGGCCAAACGGCGACCAACAGCCTCAAGCTCCAAGGCGGGCCACTCCGGGTGTAGCGGGTGCGGAAAGATAGTTACGTTGACACGGCACTGGGTAACTCCGTTTTCTGCAAACTCCAGTCCGGCGTAACGTGGGGGAATTAGATAGCCCGCAGTACGCAGAACATCCCACAAAATAGAGGGAAAGCCCTCCCAGTGGAGACACTGCGAGTGCACGCGTCCATCCTCATCCACCATCATCTCAACAGGCTCGGCCATCTGAACAAAAGATCAAATGGAGTGAGATAGCGAAAAACGGTGAACAGCACAAGGACAGATTCTGTATAGTGTGCAAAAATAATCATAACTCCCACAGTTCTCATCCAAAAATTTTCAAATTTCACCAGATCACTCCTAAGGTATTTGTGAACAACTTTTCTAGTCAACTCCAGAGCTAATTGGGTCTCTAAGATGGTCTTTCTTTTCAGGTTTTACCTTACTGTCTACCCAGAATTTTTAGTGAACAGAGGGCTAGAGTTTCGTACACCAGGGAAAATCTACCCAGCCAAAATTTACCAAATTTTAACAGCAGCTTCCTGGGTAAATTTGGAACAAGTTTCGTGTTGTGCTCTTTTGCAGAAAACCGCAGGAAGGGGGCCTAAAAATTTAAGGGGCAGAAGTGCTTATTCCGGACAGAATTCTGACATTTCAAGGTTTCTGTTATTTCTTATTATCCATAAGTTCAGAATTTTTCATTTTTGAACAGGAGATAGAACACAAAATTTGGAACAATTCTTTCAACATGAACTTCTCCAGAAAAGGTCATTTTCTTGGGTCAATAAATCGTTCCTTTTGGTGACGGCAGATTTCGGACAGTTTCGCTAGATAGTCCTTATGCAAACCACGCTTAGATACGCAAGAACCTTTCCACTCTCACACAACGCATTTTTGATTTCAGATACCCATGTTTGTGATGTATGCACGTCCTATTCGTCCTCACAAATAAAACAATTGCCAAATAGCTTTGGTCTTACGATGATAGTTTCGGTGGCATACACAATACGGCTCTCGCTATAATAGCTAGTCGAGTCTTTCTAATCGTTCCTTAACTTATCGTGATCGCGGTTAGTGTACCTGCAGAAAATCGACAAGCATATATATATCATGAACCTTTCATGCCAGCACTCATGAAAGCGTCCGTAATCATTACCGTTTACTTATAGAAACGATATCTGTACAATTTCCGCCGTACAGACGACGTTAACATACGCTATCGAGATAGCGTATTCACGGGGGTACCGTCATGAGACGGGGGTATGAACAGCGATCGCCATACCCTGCGCCAAACCTTCTACTCCCAATATGTTCAACTAATAGTTGGCATATTGGCAGCACCTCAAGTAAGCCACTGCTTGAGGGCAGCGTTCGGTTCGCATCACCGACAGGAAGGCCAAGCTCTCTCAGTTGGCTGAGGATCCTTACCTTCTTACCTTAGCGATGAGTGCGTCGTTACAGAATTTAAGGTCGGTTGTACATGAAAGTAAGTTTTGACAGAAAGTAATGTGCTGGAAGTCAGTTGATAATATATAGAAGTTAGATAGCCACCTAGTAACTTTCCCATAATCCCTTAGGGCTTTACGAACTAGGCACCATCCTTAACGTACCAACGTATTTCGCAACACATCCTTCTAGTCAAGTTTTATTAAAATGAGTTTTTAAGGCTTGTCGCATTCTCTGGCGTATGTATTTCGGCTCTGGTGTCCGCTGTTGCCAGCTGTGGCACCAGCTACGGCTCTGATACCAGCTGTGGCAGAACCACCTGAATTAATCCGGCTCAAGCGTATTAACCATCACCATTAAGGCATCCTCGGTTAACCTTACACTTCAAACGGAGTAATCCACTGGTCTGTCGGGTATAACCTCCCGATACAACCACGGTGAACGGATCGAGCGCCGTACATACACATGCTCATGCGACGATGAGCCCAGAGAATACCACATTCCAGCAAGTATTACATCATTTGCATAAGTCAATATTACAGACCTAGTTCTGAGTTTAGAAAACAAGTACTTCAATTAACATAAATAAGTTCTTCAGAGTTAAATTGCAGCGGAAATAAACAACGAAAACTACTCGACGATACAGGATGTCTCGATGAAGCCCGTACGAGACATCACTCGGCCTTATCTCCGTTGGACGGGGGCGCATCCCATTCCACCGACCAACCAGGGGGAAGAGTGCAGGGCCAAGTCAAGCTAGCAGTCATATCTTCGAAGGTCTCACCTGAAATGAGCCACAAGCAAGGCTGAGTATACTAATACTCAGCAAGACTTACCCGAGTAGTGGAAACTACTCCACCGACTCTAGACATGCCAGGCTTTTTGGCTCAGGGGTTTGTTTTGCCGAAAAGCATCTACAAGTGGGTCCTTACTTTCAACTTTTAGCTCAAGATTCTAGTTTCGTTAGCCAGTCTAGGTAAGCAGCTATCCAAAGCATACATGGTGAAGCATTAGATTTTCCATCCAACCAGTTCATTCATCATCATTGTTCCTCTTCTTACTCTGTGGGTAAAAATGGTTAAGCAGTCTCAATAGCCGTGAGAAACGGACGATTCGAATCGAATTTCTTAACCTTGCAAGGGAAAACCCAAACACACGTCACGTGGTTACTCCCTAGAGTCACACGTGCAACTTTTCCCCTTTCTTTCCGGGTCGTGGATCGGGGCTACCCTCTGAGAGTACAAGAGCTCCACGCCACGGTTCGGCGCCGGGTCGTGACCACTCTCTGCACTCGCCATATGCACATGGGACCGAAGTTCAAAGGGTAGGATGCCGTCCCCTTGCCGGGCCAATTAGGTACTTAAGCTTACCGATTCCCATAATCTCGGCATGTGTTTAGTACGTTCAAAGACTTAACCATCACTACCACACCCTGCGGCCTTAGCATTTTTCACTAGACAGACGGGCCTCAATCGTAACCATCGTTACATAACCTGTCCGTGTCCTTATGATTGCAGCGTGTAGTAGTCATTCAACTCCTATTTTCTCGCGAGTGACAGGAAATCACTCGACTTTTACCGGAGTCCTATTAGCACAGCATTCTATCGAACCTTACATCTAGTTTTCCAAGCAAGGGTTCCTGACATCATGCAACTAAGTTTTCATCCAACTCCTATAAACTTAATGCACAAGCAAAGAGTAATGAGTTGCATAATTTTCGGAAAGAATGGGTTATGCTCCGGGGCTTGCCTTCGCAGTTCGCTTGGGGATCTTCCGAACTTGGGCTCGGGTCTTCAAAAGCTTCAGTTAGATTTGCTTGAGCTTCACGCTGCTCGCTCTCAGACGCGGGCACCAGCTCGTAGGTTCCGTCAGCGAGAGTCGTCGATTCTACATGAGTGCACAAGTTTAAGTCGTGGAATTAGCACTTGATTACGATTTGAGAGTAATTATTACAAGGTATAGTTTCTGGTAATGAAATTTTGGATTTAGGCACATCAAGGAAAGATGTGCTTACTGTAAACTTTTCAGCCAATTTTATGTAACAGATTAATTCTGAAAAAAAATTTCATTGTTGCTGTTAGATACTTGTTCTTTTTGTACAGATCAATTGGTGCAACAATTGTGGCTAAGATTTTTACAGAGCTCTCACTTGAGCATGCAGAAGCTACTGTAATTTTTGTAGGATTTATTATGCAGTATTTAGAGCATAGAAAATATGATATTCTACCCCTAGGCTATTCAAAGATTCATTTTTACAGGACCCTACACAGGGTTTTTGTTCACGAAACTTTTTACACAGCAACCTCTACCACAGTGTAACTCCCAGTAATAATTAGGGGATTTTCCAAGCTAAGATACTATTTTCTTGATTTAATGTATGTTATTAGCACATAAATCAAATAAATAGGTTACTCTGAGATAAAAAGTCTCCTAATTTTTCTCTGGCTTCTAGTTACCAATACATTAGTATACGAAAAATTTCAATGGGTGACTCACCACCTAACTGCAGGGATAAAATATTCTTCTTACACATGATATAAAACTAAGCTTAACAAACAGTAAATCTAGAGATGGAATTTGGGCCTGATCTTTTTACACAGTCCTAATCATCCAGCAACTAATTCACTGCCCAAAGTTCAGGGTCAGCATTGTTCTAGAACAGTGGGTATAAAATATGTCCATTAAAGCTTCTATTTAATGTAGAGCAAAATATTTTGAGATTCTGAGAAAATTTTTGTAACAAAAGCGGTAGAGTTTGTTCTGAGGATTCCAGATCAGTTGAGTTTGCATTTTTCTGAATTTTCTACGATTTTATACGAATTTTACAAGTTCACTGAATTTGAATCTAGGTTTGAAACTTTCTTTTACAACTAGGTCCTTGAATCTTACGCTCAGACCCTTCTAAAGATTTAAATCCTTGCAATTGGGTCCTCAGCGGCTCGGGTACGGCGGCCGGCCGAAATTCCGGCGAGGGGGCTCGCCGGCGGCGAGGGGCGAGGGTCGGGGAAGGTTCAGGGGTGCGAGGGCTACCTTGTGGGGGTGTTGTTCAGGTGGGGGACGGCCGGGAAGGGCTTGCCGGCGTTGGAGCAGAGGCGGCGGCGGCGCGGCTCGCGTCGACGGCGGTGCTCCGGCGGGCTTGGGGCGGCGTGGTCCGGTCGGTGAGCTTCAGTGGCGCGTGGGGAAGCTACTCCGGGGCTCGGCTTGGACGGAGGGGGTCGGGGTCGTGCTGTCCACGGCGAGCAGGGGCGGCGGCGGCGACGGCAGCGCGGGCGGCGGTGCTCCTGTGGCTCTGGGTGGCGTTGGGTGGGTCGGCGAGCTGCGGTGAGGTGATGTAGTGGTGGCTGGGTGCTCAGTTTGGGCAGTGGGCGGCGGAAGTGGGCTGTCCACGGACGGGTGGCGCTCGGCGGCGGCGATGGCGACGGCGAGGCGTTCTGGTGGCCGGGGGCTCGCGCGCGTGGCCGGGGGTGGCGCTTTTATAGGGACAGGAGGGGCCTGGTTAGCGTGCGGGGCGGAGCACGGCAGCGGCGTGCACTGGCCGCGGCGGGCGGCGGCAGAACGCCGGCGCGGCGTGCGGCGAGCGGGCGCGGGCGACTGGGCGGCCGCGATTGTGGCGTGGGCGCGAGGAGATAGCGCGGCGTGCGGATTGGGGAGCAGCTGCTGCAGCGGCTCGGGCGGAGGGCAGGCGCGGCAGCTGGCGGGGCGCGGGGGCCGGGGTGGCACGGCGGAGCGCGGCCACAGGGCGAGCGGGCGGCGGCCTGGGCGCGGCAGCACGCGCGGGCGGGGACTGGGCGCGCGGCGTCGGGGCGGGGCAAAGCCGGCCGTGGCGGGGTGGTGCGGCGGCCACTGGCCTGGCGCTTCGCGCCGGTCAGGCGACGCCGGCCACCTGGCGCGCGGCGGGCGGGCGAGCGCGCGCGGCGCGGCAGAGGAGGGAGGGAGACGCGAGGGACCGAAATGCAAAAATTCGAAAAAGTTCAGGGGGCTGGGTGTAAACAGGGCGTTTTCTCCTCTTTCTGATTTGAATTTCAAAAACTTTTGAACACGAAAGTTGCTCAACATAAAAAGTTCTACAACTTTGGTTTCAGGCAAAATTTCATTTGGCTTATGGTTTTAAAGTTACTTTATAAGTTTCAATTGTGCCTAAATGTGCACAAATTAAATTTGAATTCCAACTGAACCCGTTTTAATTCTTTCCACCCTCTCATTAGTTGGTTTAAAACATAGAGTTAGGCTAATGTCTTTGATTTTTGGAATTTGAAATTACCAGGGTTGTCACATCGACTTCTTCATGAGACTTCATGAATTGCTCCATAGAGGAGTCAGCCGCTATGCCTTTGGCGAGTGGTTCCAGTTTTGCCTTGGGCCAATACGACTTCACCGGTGCGAGCGCCTGTGACATATATGTCCTGGTGGCCTCCGCGATGTAGCTGGAAACCTTTTGGGGAGTCACTCGAAGCTTCTCCAGTAAGGATTGCTCTCCAGCTTCACCCTTGATGGAGAAATCCACCATCTCCATGACAGCTTGTGCATCAGACTTGAAGTCTTCGAGTTCTTTCTCAATCTGCTGCTTGTCAGCGTGCATGTTCTTGATATGCTGCAAAGCCTCCTTGTACTAGACATCTGTATCCTCAAGGATCTTCTGCAAGCGCTCGACATCATCCGCGCCACGGTAAACAAGATTCTTCAGATCTCTATTTAAATTTTCTTTCTTTTGCAATGTGGATTTCAGTTCTATGTGCAAGGAAAAGAAGAAGTATTCGAGGAAGTTCTCAGAAACTACTCGAACAACATACCACTTAAGGACAACAAGACAAGGCAGCAAGTTACCTTTATGTGTTTTGGCCGTCTTCTTGTTCTTCTCGACAAGCTGGGTCTTTTCCTTCTTAAGATTGTCAACATCTTTCTTAAGGACCGAAACCTCTCGAACCCGCTCGAACTCCAGTTGCTCAAGTTTCTTCTACAGTTTCGTGTTCTTGAGAACCTCTTCCAAGATCCTGCGGTCCTTCTCTCGAAGCTGGAGGTGGCTGTCCTGAAGGAGCTTGAGCTTATCCGACTTCTCCTAGGACCGATCCATCAGATTCTACAACATACAAGCAGCAGTCAGTACTCATTACACAAAAACAGAGGAAGTGAAAACTACTGAAAGAAGGTGGATACTTACTGTGGTAAACTCGTACAAATCCTTGAAGACATCAACGATATGTTCCCTTTTTCTCCTTGGTGAGATAAGGGTCCTCGATCAGGTCATCCGGCGCCTCTGCGCTGGGGCCTTGATGTACCCGCGATGCCTACATCCCCAGTACCAGGGCCTGATGTGCTCGCGGTCCGGGCGATGCTGGTGTCAAGGTCTGAAGCACCCGCGACATTAACATCCTGGACGCCTGACTTCTTGGGCAGCTCGCCTGCCACTCCACCCATGGTTACTAGCGTTGCCTCGGGCAGAATAGTACCGGGGGGCAGAGGAGGCACGATAGGCTCACCTTAAGGGAGTTCGGGCGCTGGCGGGTCTAACTCCATTCGCCCCGCACCAGCTCCATACGGCACTACTTCTTTCTTCGCGTCGACATTGGCTGCCGGAGGAGACGGAGGAGGAGGAGGAGGGGCACCCGCATCCAACACTGCAACATTCAAGTCCTTTCCTTGCTCGGGGGCTTGGGCAGCAGTGACTTCTTCAGGGTGCCCCAGGCTCAGAGCAGAGGAAGGGCTGGAAAGTAGACACATGTCAACTACTCGACAAGATGAATCACAAAAAGTAAAGGTACAGGTTCTCGAGACTTACGTGGAGGACCTCTTGGTCACCATCTTCTTGAGGCCGGCCAGCCGGGGCCCTCGAGCAGTTCCTTTCTCGGACCCGCCAGCAGGCTCCTTTGGCGGAACCTGCGAGGCGCTCACTGGGATAGAGCCACTCAGGCTCGGCGCGACATCAACAGCAGAAGGGTCCGCCGCACAAGGCTGGACATCGGATTCCGGTGCGGCATCATCCCCAACAGGGCCTGACCTTTCCCCGTCCTTGGAACGCTTGGACACGGGGGAGGCAGGTGAACTGAAGAAAAAGTAGAGAAATATCAACAAAAAATGCCAAAAATCGACAAGGGAAGTACTCGAGAACAGAACTTACCTGGGGTTATCGTCCGAATTCCCACCAAGGACCAACTTGCGCTTCCTCACTGCTGCGCGCGGCTTGGTTGGGTGGCTTGGCACCTCCAGACTACTACTCGACTCCTTGCCCGATTTCTCCAGCAAGTCTGCCAGAGGAACATCATCGTCAGAATCTGTCAGCTCTTCATGAGTTACCGGATCACGATCTAAATGACTGGTCTTGGGCATCTGAAACGCACTCGGCTTGAGATGATCAGCTCGAGGCACATCAGGATTTGGAGCAGGGCAACGATACAATTCCACATGTCCCTGCAAAACAATACAGCACAAGATCAACAGTCAGTAATAATTCGCATCTACAAGGTACAACAAGTACTCAACAAAAGACTACCCACCGGCTTTGGTGGATTGGCTGTGCTGAACAGCGTCGGGACATATGGGACCGTGTTCGCATCGAGTAGTACTCGTTGAACACGGTTCAGGGCTGTCAGCGAAGGGAGGACCTCTGCAGTCAAGCGAGATGGGTCGTTACTTCCTAAGTACTCGAACCCAAATTGGCACCTCTTCTGCAGCGGCATGATTCGCCTTTTATACATGGTGGCCAGAACACATACTTCGGTTACACCAGCATCCTTGTGCTCCTTGATCAGCTGGAGCAGTTCAGTGACTTGCATCATCTGATTGGGGTTCAGCTTCTCATTCCACTCGGGTCTATGCACTGCCTTCCCTGGAGTTCTTTCGGGCAGCGCAGGTGAGTGGTTGCCGATGTAAGACCACAAGGATCTACAGCCCAAGTGGTTTGTGGGAAGCGAGTAATAGATGTACTCCTTCCCCTTCCACTGCTTGAACTGAATCCCAGCTCCGCCAACCAGATATTGTCTATCTTCAGAGGGTTGTTGGCAGAGGTGAAAGAAATAGCAAAAAAGATCGAAATGGGGCTCGATGCCTAGAAAAGCTTCGCAAAATTGGACGAAAATGGATAGATGGACAATGGAGTTAGGGTTCAGGTGATGGACCTGAATACCCCAGTGATAAAGAAGGCCGCGGAAGAAATCAGAGGCGGGGAGGGCCAATCCCCTTTCAACAAAGTGTTCAAAGAGGACGGTCTGATCTACATCTTCCTGCGGAATATATTGGCGGAAGGAAGGTTTCCACTGAACCATTTCCTCCGATTAATGAAGACCTTGAGCGACTAAGTTAAGAAGATTGGCTCGGGTGCACTTACTTCTCTCCCAATCGCCGGTCGGTGAATCGCCTTTCTTTCCCTTGTTGGCCTGCTTCTTGTTCCCCATCTTGAATGTCATGGCCGTTTCATGCGCATGCGCTCGGGGGCTTCAAGAGAGGGGGGGCGCGAGCACTGACGGGTGGCAAGGATGAGATCTCCGACTACTTTTGCTGGGGGAGGATGACGACTTCAAAGAGATGCGCTAAACCTAGATCTAAGTGGCTGGCGGCGCAGGAGGGTGAGAAGACGAAATGGCTAAGGCACAGACTAAAGGGGTAAAAACCCTAGAGTCACCGCGCAGTTAAAATAGCCAGCGGGAGGCCCAGATCTACTGTTTGGAAGCCGAAGAGTTATCTCCCCTAAAAAAGTGTGATTTGTTTTTAGAGCGGTTATTCTGGGAAGAAATTTGGGAAGTTTATTTGATTAACCATTTTTTCAGGGATAAACTCGCAAAAAAAGGGGTTTTTCGAATTTTGAACCAATTGATTTCCCGGGAAAACCATCAAGGCAGATCACACTGAAACTAATATACATTATTTTTACTCAAATTTTGTGCATAACACTGTTCAGTATGCCATGTTCTTTTGGATCCTTTTTTTCCAAACCTCGGGATTTGGATTCAAGGCTCGGGGGCTGCGGGACACGTGTCATCGATGGCTTATTTTTCAAAAAAATTGGAAGATAAGATGAACATTCAAGACTAGTGAGACCCTCAGCCCGATTCTTCAATTCAACCTAAGGCTCGGGGGCTACTCCATATGGAGTGCAATTTGCATCGCACCCCATAAAAAGAAAAGACTTAAAAGTACCCGGGGCTAGAGCACCTCACAGCCTCGAGCAGCCAAGGAACTCGAAAGACATCTTCAAGATGGAGTTTCAGCAGAAACCGAAGGATGACTTCCAGAAGTACTCGAAGCCTGCAGTACTCGGCTATGAAGAGCTCGGGGGCTTGTCAGACCAGGGACAACGGGACTGCACGCGTGGCGTAGAACATTCTAGAGTAAGGGGTGGGGCATGTCCCATACCTTATCAATATGTAGAGTACTCGTAAGCTAGTACAACTAGTCGGTACAGAAGGAAACTACCCGAGAGTACTCGGTTAGGACTCCTAAGCTCGTACCAGACTAGGATTTCCATGTAACCCTGCCCCCCCGGGATATATAAGGACGGGCAGGTACCCCTCTAAAGCACATCGAGCATAGCTCATAACCCTAAGGCAATACAAACCACACAGGACGTAGAGTATTACGCTCTCGGCGGTCCGAACCTGTCTAAACCCTTGTGTTCCTTGCACAATCGACTTCCTGATCTTGGCGACACACTACCTACAACCTACCACTGTGACACCTCAGGTTTTTAAATTATGAAATAAGCCTCATTAGCTTAACACGATGCATAAATAACTAAGAAAAGTTTAAAAGAAATGAATTATAAATGGGTTTTGCTTTGAATTAAAAATAGATGTGTATATGTGCACAAGTACATGTACTTTAGTCGAACAAATTGAATAACTCTCTCCTCAAAGCACTTATGGCTGCGAAATTTAATAGGAACACCCTTGATGGCAGGATAAACAAAAGTCTAGTTGAAGCCTAGAAGAGAATACAAATTTTTGCCTAGGAAATGACGTGCCCTCCGAATCATGCTTTTTGAGTTTTTAAAATAACTTCTGAACTCTAACTCAAGTGAACTTTGGCCTGAAACAAAACTTGTGTAACTATTCATTTTGAACAACTTTCATGTTCAGAGATTTTTGAGTTACAACACAAAAATTTGAGAAACACTTGACTTTGCAAACCAGCCCCTACCTTTTTCTCTATTTTTCATTTCCGACCCTCCCTTCTCTGCTCCGCCTGACCCTCCACCCGCCGCGCAGTCGCTGCTGGCCACTTGGCTGGCAATGCCTGACCGGCGCTAGGCGCAAAGCCAATGCGTGGCCGCGCCCCGCTCGCACGCGCTCCTCCCCACGCCGCGTCCCTGCCCAGCCCGTGTGCGCCACACGCACGCCGGCGACGCGCGCCTCTGCTAGCCACCCGCCGCGCCCAATGGCCAGTCCGCACTGTGCCCGAGTCCCCGCCGCGTCCCACCAGTCGCCGCGCTCGCCACCCGGCAAGCCAGCTGCTGCAGAGCCTCGTCCAACCCGCGCGCCGCGTGATCTCCCGCTCCCCACGCCAAATCCTCAGCGCCCAACCACCTGCCCGCGCCCGCTGCACGCCACGCCGGCACTGCTCGCCGCCCACCGCGATCAGTAACGCGCCCCCGTCGTGCTGCCCCTCCCCTGTGTCGCCCGGCCCTCTCCCTCCCTCCTGCAGCCTATAAAAGGCGACGCAAGGCCACTCGCGCGCGCCTCAACCCACCAAAACGCCGCCGCCGCTGCCATTGCCGCTGCCGTGCACCACCCGCTCGTGGAGCACCATCCTCCAGCCTCCCACTGCCCAAACCCATCACCCAGTGAGCTTTCCCTCCCTCCACTGAAGCTCACCGGCCTATTCCTCGACCATCTCGACCGCCGGAGCACCGCCAGCACCGCCCGCGCCGCCACCGCTCCCCTGCTGCTCCGTGGGTAGCCCACTCCGACGCTCCTCCGTCCGAGCCAAGCCTCGGAACGGGTTCCCCTCCTCGACGCCGCGAAGCTCATCGACCAGCCCACGCCCTCCCCTCCTCGCCGGAGCACCGTCGCCAACGCCCGCACCACCGCCGCCCCTCTGCTCTGCGCCGACGAGCCACCTCCGGCGACTCCCAACCCCCACCAAGGCCACCCCAAGGTAGCTCTCACCCCCCTGTTTCTCCCTGACCCTTTCCCCTCCCCGCCGACGAGCCCCCTCGCTGGAATTTGGCCGGCCGCCGTGCCAGCACCGCCCAGGGACCCAATTGCAACGATTGAAATCTTTAAAAGAGTCTGCACGCAAGTTTCCAGGGGCATAACAGTAAACCTGTGTTTAAACTTTGAATTCAAAAACAGCGAACTTGTAAAATTCATATAAAATCATAGAAAAATCAGAAAAATACAAACTCAACTGTTCTGGAATTGCTAGAAGAAAATCTACCACTTTTGTTACATGATTTTCTTCAGTTGCTTGCTAAATCGTGATTTATATTAAATGGAAGGTTTAATATACTTTAATTGTACCCACTGTTGTAGACCAGTTTTGAATCTTATTTTTGGGGAGTAGATTGGTTGCTTGATATGTAGGCCAGTGTAAAAATATTAGGACTAGAACCCATCTCTAACTAAGCTTTTTGTTAAACTTTGTTCATGCCATGAAATAATAGAACTAATTTGTACCTGCTGGTATATTGTGTTTCATGCTGTGAAATTTTTCAGAGCTGTTATAGTGATGCCTAAATACCACAGAAAAAGTTTAGAACCTTTTTCCTTTTTGTAACCATTTATATAATTTTGTGGTAGGAAAAATGCACTAATTCAAATAATTAGTTTCTGTGCTTAGAAAATGTTCAACTTTTTTACTGTGGGACATTTTAGAGTAGCTCTTGCTGTATAAAAAGTTTCGTACTCAGAAACCTTGTAAAACATCCTGTACAAATTAATCCTTAAAGAAAAAGGTGCATCTTGTCCTATTTATGATGCTCTGTATCATGAACAATAAAATCTGAAAAATTTACAGTAACACATATATGGATAGATTAACACCCTATAAAAGTTTTAGCATCAAAACATGCATTGTTTGTCCTTTATAAAAATAACTAGTTTCTAGCAGTGGTTGTGTATTATATTTTTCAAAATTAATCTGCAGCACAGAAATTTCTGAAATTTTTACAGTGCTTTTGTCTCTACATAATGTGCTCTAAATAAAAATCATCACTAGAAGTTATCCAGACCAGTGTTTATGCTTAATCCATGCTTGTGCTTAGAAAATTAAGTTTCCAATATAACACAACCCCTTCTTGTTTAGTGAAGTTAAATAGTTTAAGTTATACTCTATTAATGATTGCCCAAAGAAATCTTAACTAAGTAACTTCACAACCAAATCTATGTTTGTGGACTGCAACTTTATCGTGAAGGAAAAATAATCGTCATATACCATCACTACAACCTACACTTGTGCATTCATATAGAATCGACTACACTCGCTGATGGAACGTACGAGCTGGTGCCCGAGTCTGAGAGTGAGCAGCGTGAAGCTCAAGTGAATCTAACTGAAGCTTTCAAAGACCCGAACCCGAGTTCGGACGAGCCCCAAACTAACTTTACCCAAGAAGGCAAGCCCCGGAGCATGAACCCTGTTTTTCTAAATTATGCAACTTAATACTCTATTCTACTTGTGCATTAAGTTTATAGGAGTTGGATGAAAACTTAGTTGCATGATCCTAGGTACCCATGCTCTGAACACTAGATGTAAGGTTCCATAGAATGCTATGCTAATAGCACTCGGTAAAAGTTGAGTGATTTCCTGTCACTCGCGAGAATATAGGAGTTGAATGTTTACTACATGCTGCAATCATAAGGTCGACGGACGGGGCTATGGTACGATGTTTATGTTAATGATTGAGGCCCCGTCTGTTTAGCCAAAAATGCTAAGGCCACAGTGTGTGGTAGTGGTGGTTAAGTCTTTGAACGTACTAACGACATGCCGAGAATATGGTAATCGGTAAGCTTAAGTACCGGATTGAACCGAGGCCGGAATATTGTAACAACCCTGGTAAATTGCATTTCTAAAGCAATGTCATTAGCCCAACCCTATGCTTAACCAACTAATAAAAGAGTGAAAAGAATTAGAACAAGTTAAGTTGAAATTCAAATTGAAATTGGGCACATATGAATACCTTTGAATTTTAAATTAACTTTCAAACCACAAGCCAAATGACGTGTTGCCTGAAACCAAACTTGTAGAACTTTTTATTCTGAACAACTTTCATGATCAAAAGTTTTTGAAATTCAAATCAGAAAGTCGAGAAAACATCCTTTTTGCAACCAGCCCCTTGGAACTTTTCAAATTCTCGCAAATAGGCCCTTACTCCTCTCTCTCTCCCCTCCCCGCCCGACATCCCGGCCAGGTGGCCGGCGATGCCTGACCGGCGCAAGCCGCCTGGCCAGTGGCCGCCGGCACTCGCCCCCACGCCCGGCTTTGCCCCCCCACCGCCGCGCTGCCCAGTCCGCGCTCGCCGCGCGCGCCGCGCTGCCCAGCCTCTGCTCGCCGCCCGCCGCGCCCAACGGCCGCGCCGCGCCGTGCCGCACCGCCCGCCGCGACCCGCCCGTCGCTGAGCTCGCCGCCCGCCCGAGCCGCTGCCGCAGCTGTCCTCCAACCCCCGTGCCGCGTTATCTCCTCGCTCCCCCACGCAAATCTCCGGCGCCCAGTCGCGCGCTCCGCCCTCCGCACGCCGCGCCGGTATCCAGACGCCGCCCACCGTGGCCAGTGGCACGCCATTTCCGTGCCATCACCCACGCGCGTCGCCCGGCACCCCTCCCTCCCTCCTGCCCCTATAAAAGGCGCCCCAGGCCGCCCGCGCGAGCTACCAGCCACCAGAGAACGCCCGCCGCCGCCGAGCTCCACTCGCTCGTGGACAGCCCTCTACAGCCATCCACTGCCCAAATTGAAGTTCCAGCCACCACCACATCATCCCACCGGAGCTCACCGACCCGCTCAATGCCGCCCAGGACCGCCGGAGCACGGCCGCCCGCGCTGTCACCGCCGCCGCCGTCCCTGGCCACCGCGGACAGCTCGACCCAGACCCCCTCCGCCCAAGCCAAGTACCGGAGCAGCTTCCCCATGCGCCACTGAAGCTCCCCGTCCAGACCAGACCGCCCCAAGCCCGCCGGAGCACCACCGTCGACGCGTACCACCGCCGCCGCCGCCCCTGCTCCAACGCCGGCGAGCTACTCCCGGCCGTCCCCCACCCGACCAAGACCCCCACGAGGTAGCCCTCGCACCCCTGATCCTTCTCCGGCCCTCACCCCTCGCCGCCGGCGAGCCCCTCGCCGGAATTTTGGCCGGCCACCGTACCCGAGCCGCCCAAGGACCGCCGGCGAGCCCCTCGCCGGAATTTTGGCCGGCCACCGTACCCGAGCCGCCCAAGGACCCAATTGCAGTAATTGAAATCTTTAGAAGGGTCTGCACGTAAGATTCCGAGGACCCAGATGTAAGAGAAAGATTGAAACCTAGATTCAAAATCAGTGAACTTGTAAAATTCGTATAAAATCGTAGAAAATTCAGAAAAATGCAAAATAAACTGTTCTGGAACTTTTAGGATAAACTCCACAACTTTTGTTACATACGTCTCCTCAGATTCTAGCTAATTTATGCTCTAAATTAAATAGGCTGTTTAATGACCCTTATTCACAACCATTGTTGCCGACAAGTACTGGTCCTAAAAATTTTACAGTAGGAGATTTACTTGTTATATAAGCCAATGTAAAAAGATCAGGCCCAAATTCCATTTCTATCTACACTGTTTATTAAACTTAGTTTCATACCATGTTTGGATAGAATTAATTGTCCCTGCAGTTAGGTTATGAATCACCTAATGAAACTTTTTCTACATTGGTGTAATGGTACCTAGATGCCGTAGAAAAATTTAGAGACTTTTGCCCTCACAGGAACCTATTTATTTGATTTAGGTGCTAATAACATACATTAAATCAAGAAAATATTATCTTAGCTTGGAAAATTCTCCTATTTTTACTAGGACATACGCCGTGGTAGAAGATGCTGTGCAAAAGGTTTCATGGACAAAAACCCTGTGCAGGCTCCTGTAAAAATAAATCCTTGAATAACCTAGGTGTGTGATGTCATATTTACTATGCTCTGAAAACTGCATAATAAATCCTACAACAATTACAGTAGCTCTTGCATGATTAAAGGAAAGCCCTGTAGAAATCTTAGTCTCAGTTTTTGCACCTTTTGCTCTGTACAAAAAGAACAATAATCTAGCAGCAACCGGGTATTATAATTTTCATAATTAATCTGCTGCATGAAAATATCTGAAAATTTTACTGTAAGCTTATCTTTCCCTGATGTGCCTAGATCCAAGGTTTCATGACCAGAAACTACTCGTTGTGGTAGTTACACTTAAATCTTGTTTCCATGAGGAACATAAGTTCCCATGAACACCCACCCCACCTTGCTTAACGAAGTTACTTATTGCACTATTCTACTCTATTAACGATTGCCCACGAATGATAAAGTAACTCACTTCACAACAAAACTCATGTTTTACAAACTGCAACTTTATCGTGAAGGAAATTATGTCATTTACTATCACCACTACTTACACTTGTGCATTCATATAGAAACGACTACTCTCGCCGACGGAACTTACGAGCTGGTGCCCGAGTCCGAGAGTGAGCAGCGAGGAGCCCAGGCAAATTTAACTGAAGCAGTTGAAGACCCGGGTCAACGTTCAGACGATCCCCGGACTAACTTTGCACAAGAAGGCAAGCCCCGGAGCATAACCCATTTCCTTTCCTAAATTATGCAACTCACTACTCTTTTGCTTGTGCATTAAGTTTATAGGAGTTGAATGAAAACTTAGTTGCATGATGTTAGGAACCCATGCTTGAAAACTAGATGTAAGGTTCGATAGAATGCTGTGCTAATAGGACTCCGGTAAAAGCCGAGTGATTTCCTGTCACTCGCGAGAAAATAGGAGTTGAATGTTTACTACACGCTGCAATCATAAGGACAACGGACGGGCTATGGTACGATGTTTACGATTGAGGCCCGTCTGTTTAGTGAAAAATGCTAAGGCCGCAGTGTGTGGTAGTGGTGGCTAAGTCTTTGAACGTACTAACCACATGCTGAGAATATGGTAATCGGTAAGCTTAAGTACCTGATTGGCCCGGCAAGTGGACGACAACCTACCCTTTGATCTTCGGTCCCATGTGCATATGGCGAGTGCACGAGTGGTCACGACCCGGTGTCGAACCGTGGCGTGGGGCTCTTGTACTGTCGGAGGGTAGCTCCGATCCACAACCCGGAAAGAAAGGGGAAAAGTTGCACGTGTGACTCTGGGAGTAACCACGTGATGTGTGTTTAGGTTTCCCTTGCAAGGTTAAGAAATTCGATTCGAATCGTCCGTTTCTCACGGCTATTGAGACTGCTTAATCCCTTTTACCACACAGAGTAAGAAGAGGAACAATGATGATGAATAAACTTGTTGGATGAAATTTAATGCTTCACCATGAATGATATTGGATAGCTGCTTATCTAGAATGGTTAATGAAACTAGAATCTTGAGCTAAAAGTTGAAAGTAAGGACCCACTCGTAGATGCTTTTCGGCAAAATAAACCCCGGAGCCAAAAAGCCTTGCATGTCTAGAGTCGGTGGAGTAGATTCCACTACACGGGTAAGTCTTGCTGAGTATTAGTGTACTCAGCCTTGCTTGTGGCTCGTTTTCAGGTGAGACCTTCGAAGATATGATTGCTAGTTTGACTTGGCCGTGTACTCTTCCGCCTAGTTGGTCGGTGGAATGGGATACGCCCCCGACCAATGGAGATAATGCCGAGTGATGTCTCGTACGGGCTTCACCGAGACATCCTGTATCGTCGAGTAGCTTTCGTTATTTTATTTCCGCTGCAACTTAAACTCTAAAGAACTTATTGGATATGATCACTAAAGTACTTAGTTACTAAACTCAAACTTGGTTTGTAATATTCACCTATGATAATTTTGTAATATTTGTTGAAATATGGTATTCTCTGGGCTCATCTTCGCATGAGCGTTTGTATGTATAGCTTCGATCCGCTTTACCGTGGTTGTATCGGGAGGTTACCCGAAAGACGAGTGGATTATTCCGTTTGAAGTGTAAGGTTAACCGAGATTGCCCTAATGGTGATGGTTAATACACTTGAGCCGGATTAATTCAGGTGGTTCTGCCACAGCTGGTATCAGAGCCGTAGCTGGTGCCACAGCTGGCAACAGCTGGCACCAGAGCCGAAATGCATACGCCAGAGAATGTGACAAGCCTTAAAAACTCGTTTTCCTAAAGCTTGACCACAAAAATTGTGTTGGAAAATGCGTTGGTTCGTTAAGGATGGTGCCTAGTTCATGAAGCCCTAAGAGATTATGGGAAAGTTACTAGGTGGCTATCTAACTTCTATGTATTACCAACTGACTTCCAGCACATTATTTTCTGTCAAAACTTACTTTCATGCACAACCGACATTAAATTCTGTAACGACGCACTCATCGCTAAGGTAAGAAGGTAAGAATCCTCAGCCAACTGAGAGAGTTTGGCCTTCCTGTCGGTGATGCGAACCGAACGCTGCCCTCAAGCAGTGGCTTACTTGAGGTGCTGCCAATATGCCAACTGTTAGTTGAATATATTGGGAGTAGAAGGTTTGGCGCAGGGTATGGCGATCGCTGTTCATACCCCCGTCTCATGACGGTACCCCCGTGAATACGCTATCTCGATAGCGTATGTTAACGACATCTGTACGGCGGAAATTTTACAGATATCGTTTCTATAAGTAAACAGTAATGAATACGGACGCTTTCATGAGTGCTGGCATGAAACGTTCATGAAATATATGTGCTCTATCAATCTTCTGCAGGTACACTAACCGCGATTATGATAAGTTAAAGAACGGTCAGAGAATCTCGACTAGCTATTATAGTGAGAGGCGTATCATGTATGCCACCGAAACTATCTTCGTAAGACCAAAAGTTATTTGGCAATTATTTTATTTTGTGAGGACGAATAGGACGTGCATGCATCATGACCATATATATCTGAAATTGAAAATGCGTTGAATGAGAGTGGTAAGGTTCTTGCGTATCTAAGCGTGATTTTGCATAAGGACTATCTAGCGAATCTGTCACAAATCTGCCATGACCGAAAAGAGAGGTTTCTTGATCAGAGAAAAAGACCTTTTCTGGTAAAGTTCATGTTGAAAGAATTGTTCCAAATTTTGTGTTCTATCTCCTGTTCAAAAATTAAAAATTCTGAACTTATGGATAGTAAGAAATAACAGAAACCATGAAATGTCAGATTTCTGTCCAGAATAAGTACTTCTGCCCCTTAAATTTTTAGGCCCCCTTCCTACAGTTTTCTGCAAAAGAGTACAACACAAAACTTGTTCCAAATTTACCCAGGTAGCGGCTGTTAAAATTTGGTAAATTTTGGCTGGGTAGATTTGCCCTGGTGCACGAAATATTGGCCCTCTGTTCACTGAAAATTCTGGGTAGACAGAGAAGTAAGACCTTAAGGGAACAGCCATCTTAGAGCATAATCCAGCCAAAGTGTTGAATAGAAAAGTGGTGCACAAATACCTTAGGAGTGTTCTGGTGAAATACCTTAGGAAGTTATGGTTATTTTTGCACTCTATACAGAATCTGTCCCTGTGCTTTTCACACTTTTTCTTGGCCTCACCCATTTGATCTTTTGTTCAGATGGCCGAGCCTGTTGCCATGATGGTGGATGAGGATGGACGCGTTTACTCACAGTGTCTCCACTGGGAGGGCTTTCCCTCTATTTTGTGGGACGTGTTGAGCACCGTGGGCTATCCAATTCCCCCACGTTACGCCGGGCTGGAGTTTGCAGAGAATGGAGTTACCCAGTGCCGTGTCAACGTGACCATTTTTCCGCACCCGCTACACCCGGAGTGGCCCGCCTTGGAGATTGAGGCTGTTGGTCGCCGTTTGACTGATACTTGGGAGCTTGCAGCCATGAGGGCGCTCACCACTTTTTGTGCGCAGCGTCCCGAGGTTGTCACACTCGCTCCCATTGGTTTGTTTCCTGCTGCCCAGGACAACGACCCCTTTTGGCTCAACAGGGTGCAGCATTCACAGTACCTGGTAGACTTTCACGCCCAGGAGACTATCCAGACCTCCGTGCGGTGCATGAATGCACTCTACCGACTTCTGACTCTCCAGAGTCAGGCGCTTGTGCAGCTCACTGATCTTGCACAGGCCTACCACATGATGGCAGATACCAGGGATGAGCAGATTAAGGACCTCAGTGAGGAACTCGAGGACAGAGATGCTCAGATTGGCCAACTTGAGGGCCAAATTCAGGAGCACGACACTCTCATGGGTGAGAGAGATGACATGATAGTACACTTGGAGGAGCAGCTCCATGATCTGAACCTTGAGTTGGAGGATGCTAATGAGCACATTCAGTGGCACCATGATCAGAACGCCCCTCCTGGCGTGGTGGCTATGGAGGAAGATGAGGAGGAACCACAGGAGATTGATGGTATTTCAGGAATGGACTTCGAGGGTGAGGTACCACAGGCACCTCAGATGGGAGCTCACTCTCCCACTCACAGTGAGTCGTCCGTCAACGACCTGGATGACTTCTAGATGATGACCTAGAAGGACTTTTGCACATACTCCTCGATAGGGTAGCCTAACTTTTGGCAAGTGTTGTAATAGGCTAACTAGGAGTTGAGTAACTCTTTTGTGATGGGTACACCTGAACCATGTGGATACCCTCAGCATGTAAGGAACAGCGATAAACTTGGGTGATTTTGCTGTAAGTTGGTAAACGATGAAATCCACAATCGCTGAAACTTGTCGGAAATTTTATCCATGTCTCCTTACATTTCTGAGCTGTGAGTTAAATACCAAACCTGTAAGGAATTTTGTGATCGTGGTTCTCACAGAAATTCAGCATCATTGGACCTCGCTAGTTTGAGTTATAGGCAAAACATCACCTATCGATCTGCTGAAAAACAGCTAAGACAGTAAGGCAAAGGACGAGACTTTCAACCATCTTAGCTATAGTTCTAGCACCTGAGTTAAATACCAAAGTGGTGCATCCCTAAGTTCTCTAACTACTGCCAAAGTATGAGATGTTTTGGATGGACCCACAACAAGCTATGATTTTTCTCGTAGCAAACAGAAATTCTGTCCATACTTCTAGCTGTGATTTCGGAAGTCTATGACTACACTGATCCTTTATAAATCGAGGAAGTAATATGGATCGCGTTGCTGATGGTAACCTTTCGCATTTTAGATGGTTGGATCAACACGTGGCAACCCCGAGGGTTTTGGTGCCGGTGGCAGCAGACCGCGACAATCGCCACCACCCCCGCCCAGTTTGGTGGAAGTGATGGCCGCTCAAACCGAGCTGCTGCGTCAGCTGGTGCAAGGACAGCAACACCACCAGCGGGGTGGGCAAAATGTCCACCACCCCCAAGCTGCAGGATATACGGATTTTCTGGGGACCCAGCCGCCCTTGTTCCATAAGACAGAGGAACCCCTGGACGCAGACGCATGGATTCGCACCATCGAATCCAAGTTCACACTACTTGTGGCCCATGCTCAGAGGCCAACAAAGTTCGTTTTGCCACGCAACAGCTTCGCGGTACCGCTCGTCTGTGGTGGGACCACTATTTTGCGATGCTCCCGGCTGATCATGTGGTCGACTGGGACGAATTCAAGACCGCATTCCGGGCACAACATATCCCCGAGGGTCTCATGGAGAGGAAGTTGAACGAGTTCCTGGCACTCACCCAGGGCACCCGCACCGTGCTGCAATACGCCCAGGCGTTCAACAATCTATGCCAGTATGCGGGCTATCACGCTGATACGGATACTACGAAGCGTGACCGTTTCCGCAGAGGACTAAGCACCAAGCTCAAGGAGCGTCTGAACCTAGTCAGGGCTGACACCTACAACGAATTGGTCAATATGGCCATTACCCAGGAAGACTGTATGATGGCACACCGGGCAGAGAAGAAGAGAAAGGCACCCGCTGGACCTTCAAGTGCTCAGCCACCAAGGTATCGCATCATGCAAAATGCCGCACCCACAGCTCCCCCAAGGGCCCCTCAGCCAGGGAGATGGATTGCCAGACCCCCACAGCCGCCAGGCATGGTACGACCCCCGATGCCTCCACAGAATGGTCCGAGGCCCACTCTGCAACAGCCTCTTCGACCCAGCCCCGCGAATCGTTGTTTCAAATGCGGGAGTTCCAACCACTTTGCACGAGCATGCCCTCAGTCTGGGCCGCCCAACCAAGGTCAGGGATCCAACCCGAACAACAAGAACAGGGGCAAGAGACAGACCCTGCAGGTCAAGCAAGGACGGATTAACTTCACCACGCTTGCAGAGCTTCCTGAAGGAGCCCCAGTGATGTCGGGTACATTCTCTATCCATAACAAGCCTGCAGTTATATTGTTTGACTCTGGTGCATCGCATAGTTTCATAAGTGCAAAATTCGGTGCAAAAGTAGGCTTGGATGTTTGTCACACAAAAGGGTCATATATGATATCAACACCGGGTGGTAAAATTGCTTCGAATCAAATGATCAGACAAGTACCAGTCAAGTTGGGTAGTAAAACCATCAACACAAACTTGGTTCTTTTACCCCTTGACGGCATAGATCTTATTTTGGGTATGAATTGGATGATTTTGCACAAAGTCACACTGGACCCCTCGTCCCGAGCTGTGGGAATAAAGTCACCTAGTCACGGAGCCACCACCCTTTACCTACCATTCCTAGATTGCACGAATTCCTGTGCTTACATGATGGAAGGACTTAAGCTAGAGGATATTCCTGTGGTAAACGGGTATGCCGACGTTTTTCCGGATGACTTACCAGGAATGCCACGGGATAGGGATATTGAGTTCATCATCGAACTGCAACCGGGCACTGCACCTATATCCAAAAGACCATATAGGATGCCCCCTAAAGAATTGGCAGAGCTGAAAATTCAACTCCAAGAACTACTGGATAAAGGTTTCATTCGCCCTAGCGCGTCACCTTGGGGATGTCCAGCCCTATTCATAAAGAAGAAGGATGACAGTTTGAGGTTATGCGTTGACTACCGACCTCTCAACACAGTAACCATTAAGAATAAATACCCACTTCCTCGTATCGATGTACTCTTCAATCAATTAGCTGGAGCCAGAGTCTTCTCAAAAATTGATCTTCGTTCGGGATATCATCAGATCAAGATCCGCCCGTGCGATATTCCTAAGACTGCCTTCTCCACACGATATGGACTATATGAATTCTTGGTCATGTCCTTTGGACTCACAAATGCCCCTGCCTACTTCATGTATCTCATGAATTCGGTATTCATGCCCGAACTTGACAAATTCGTCGTAGTGTTCATCGATGACATCCTTATCTATTCCAAGGATGAGGAAGAGCATGCCAAGCACCTTCGCATTGTTCTTTAGCGACTCAGAGACCATCAGCTCTATGCTAAGTTTTCTAAAGTGTGAATTCTGGTTGGATACTGTAAAGTTCTTGGGTCACACGATCTCCAGCGAAGGCATAGCTGTTGACCCCAGCAAGGTACAAGAGGTGATGGATTGGAAACCCCCTACCTCTGTTCATCAGATTCGCAGTTTTCTCGGCTTAGCCGGTTACTACCGTCGCTTCATCCCGGATTTCTCTCGAATTGCTAAGCCCATGACTGAACTGTTAAAGAAGGAAGTAAAGTTTGTATGGAATGAGAAATGTGAAGAAGCTTTCCACACTCTCAGAGAGCATCTGACTACTGCACCTGTGTTAGCTCAACCCGATAATACCAAGTCGTTCGATGTGTATTGTGACGCATCGGGTACTGGTCTAGGATGTGTGCTTATGCAAGAGAATCGAGTGATTGCATATGCCTCACGAGCCCTTCGGCCCCACGAGCAGAATTACCCCACTCATGATCTTGAGCTTGCAGCGGTCATTCACGCTCTGAAAATATGGAGGCACTATCTCATGGGTACACAGTGCAATATCTACACTGATCACAAGAGTCTCAAGTATATCTTCACACAAGCCAATCTGAATATGAGACAACGAAGATGGCTAGAATTAATCAAGGATTATGACCTTGAAGTGCACTATCACCCCGGCAAGGCTAATGTAGTCGCGGATGCACTAAGCCGCAAGTCCCATTGCCATTGCTTATCCATGGAATCCTAAAATGAGACATTGTGTGCAGAAATGAGGAAGCTTAACATGGAAATGGTTTCCCAAGGCACTCTAAATCACATCTCAGTTGAGCCCACTCTTCACGACCAAATCGTCATGGCACAACTACATGATGAAGGAATTAAGATCATCAAACAAATACTCTCTCTAGGTGAGGAGAAGTATAAATGTTTCCGCCAGGACCATAAGGGAGTTCTATGGTTCGAAAGTCGTATAGTCGTTCCGAAGAATCATGAACTCCGCAAGCAAATTCTCGATGAGGCACATCTTTCCAAATTCTCTATCCACCCGGCAGTAGCAAAATGTATCAGGACCTAAGGCAAAACTTCTGGTGGACTAGAATGAAAAGAGAAATTGCTACGTAGATCTCAGAATGTGACACGTGCCAGAGAGTAAAAGCTAGCCACTTGAAAGTAGCCGGTACACTTCAACCGTTACCTATACCATCCTGGAAGTGGGAAGACATAAGTATGGACTTCATCGTTGGACTACCAAACACTTCCCAGAAACATGATTCCATATGGGTTATCGTTGATAGACTCACAAAGACGGCACATTTCCTTCTGGTACACACCACCTATTTTGCCAAGAAATATGCCGAGATTTACCTCGATCCTATTGTTTGCCTACATGGAATACCTAAGACAATTATTTCTGATCGTGGTACTCAGTTTGTAGCACGCTTTTGGGAACAACTGCAAACGTCTCTTGGTACTAAACTGAATCGCAGCTCAGCATACCATCCTCAGACTGACGGACAAATGGAAAGAGTAAACCAAATTCTTGAAGACATGCTGAGAGCTTGCGTCATTCACTATGACAAGAATTGGGACAATTGCCTACCCCTAGCAGAGTTCTCGTACAACAATAGCTATCAAACGAGTTTGAAAATGGCACCATTTGAGGCCCTGTACGGACGAAGGTGTCGAACTCATTTGAGCTGGTCACAAACCGGAGAACGTAAAATAATTGGACCCGACCTGGTAATCAAGGCAGAGGAGAAAGTAAAAGTAATACAAGCAAATCTTAAAGCTGCACAAGCCCGGCAAAAGAGCTATTCCGACAAAAGGAGAAAGCCCCTAAAATTCGAAGTTGGCGATCATGTCTATCTTCGAGTTTCACCAACCAAGGGAGTGCAAAGATTCGGAATCAAAGGCAAACTAGCTCCCCGTTATGTTGGTCCTTACGAAATCATTGAGAGCTGCGGACCCGTAGCCTACAAATTATGACTGCCCCCTCAGCTCACGGCCACCCATGATGTCTTCCACGTATCTCAACTCAAGAAGTGTATTCGAGTCCCTACCGAGATTGTGGAACAACGAGAAATATTGGTGGAACCCGACCTCTCGTATGTCGAACACCCGGTTAAAATTTTGGATCGAAAAGAAAGAGGGACCAGGAGGAAAGTGATTAAAATGTATAAAGTTCAATGGGATCATCACACTGAAGAAGAAGCCACCTGGGAAACCGAGAGCTACCTAAACCAAAATTTCCCTGGTTTTCTTGTCTCAACCACTGGTAGGTGCACCCATGTCCACACTAAGATTTACCGAATCTCGGGGCGAGATTCTTGTTAAGGGGGGAAGGCTGTAACAACCCTGGTAAATTACATTTCTAAAGCAATATCATTAGCCCAACCCTATGCTTAACCAACTAATAAAAGGGTGAAAAGAATTAGAACAAGTTAAGTTGAAATTCAAATTGAAATTGGGCACATATGAATACTTTTGAATTTTAAATTAACTTTCAAACCACAAGCCAAATGAGGTGTTGCCTGAAACCAAACTTGTAGAACTTTTTATTCTGAACAACTTTCATGTTCAAAAGTTTTTGAAATTCAAATTTGAAAGTGGAGAAAACATCCTGTTTGCAACCAGCCCCTTGGAACTTTTCAAATTCTCGCAAATAGGCCCTTACTCCTCTCTCTCTCCCCTCCCCGCCCGACATCCCGGCCAGGTGGCCGGCGATGCCTGACCGGCACAAGCCGCGGGGCCAGTGGCCACCGGCCCTCGCCCCCACGCCCGGCTTTGCCCCCCCCCCCCACCGCCGCGCTGCCCAGTCCGCGCTCGCCGCGCGCGCCGCGCTGCCCAGCCTCTGCTCGCCGCCCGCCGCGCCCAACGGCCGCGCCGCGCCGTGCCGCACCGCCCGCCGCGACCTGCCCGTCGCTGAGCTCGCCGCCCGCCCGAGCCGCTGCCGCAGCTGTCCTCCAACCCCCGTGCCGTGTTATCTCCTCGCTCCCCCACGCAAATCTCCGGCGCCCAATCGCGCGCTCCGCCCTCCGCACGCTGCGCCGGTGTCCAGACGCCGCCCACCGTGGCCAGTGGCACGCCATTGCCGTGCCATCACCCACGCGCGTCGCCCGGCACCCCTCCCTCCCTCCTGCCCCTATAAAAGGCGCCCCAGGCCGCCTGCGCGAGCTACCAGCCACCAGAGAACGCCCGCCGCCGCCATTGTCGCCGCCGAGCTCCACCCGCTCGTGGACAGCCCTCTACAGCCATCCACTGCCCAAATTGAAGTTCCAGCCACCACCACATCATCCCACCGGAGCTCACCGACCCGCTCAACGCCGCCCAGGACCGCCGGAGCACCGCCGCCCGCGCTGTCACCGCCGCCGCCGTCCCTGGCCACCGCGGACAGCTCGACCCCGACCCCCTCCGCCCAAGCCAAGTACCGGAGCAGCTTCCCCACGCGCCACTGAAGCTCCCCGTCCAGACCAGACCGCTCCAAGCCCGCCGGAGCACCGCCGTCGACGCGTAACGCCGCCGCCGCCGCCCCTGCTCCAACGCCGGCGAGCTACTCCCAGCCGTCCCCCACCCGACCAAGACCCCCACGAGGTAGCCCTCGCACCCCTGATCCTTCCCCGGCCCTCACCCCTCGCCGCCGGCGAGCCCCTCGCCAGAATTTTGGCCGGCCACCGTACCCGAGCCACCCAAGGACCCAATTGCAGTAATTGAAATTTTTAGAAGGGTCTGCACGTAAGATTCCAAGGACCCAGATGTAAGAGAAAGATTCAAACCTAGATTCAAAATCAGTGAAATTGTAAAATTCGTATAAAATCGTAGAACATTCAGAAAAATGCAAACTCAACTGTTCTGGAACCTTTAGGATAAACTGCACAACTTTTGTTACATACGTATCCTCAGATTCTAGATAATTTATGCTCTAAATTAAATAGGCTGTTTAATGACCTTTATTCACAACCATTGTTTCAGACAAGTACTGGTCCTGAAAATTTTACAGTAGGAGATCTACTTGTTATATAAGCCAATGTAAAAAGATCAGGCCCAAATTCCATCTCTACCTACACTGTTTATTAAACTTAGTTTCATACCATGTTTGGATAGAATTAATTGTCCCTGCAGTTAGGTTATGAATCACCTAATGAAACTTTTTCTATACTGGCGTAATGGTACCTAGAGGCCATAGAAAAATTTAGAGACTTTTTACCTCAAAGGAACCTATTTATTTGATTTAGGTGCTAATAATATACATTAAATCAAGAAAATAGTATCTTAGTCTGGAAAATTCTCCTATTTTTACTAGGATATACTCAGTGGTAGAAGATGCTGTGTAAAAAGTTTCATGGATAAAAACCCTGTGCAAGCTCCTGTAAAAATAAATCCTTGAATAACCTAGGTGTGTAATGTCTTATTAACTATGCTCTGAAAACTGCATAATAAATCCTACAAAAATTACAGTAGCTCCTGCATGATTAATGGAAAGCCCTGTACAAATCTTAGTCTCAGTTTTTGTACCTTTTGCTCTGTACAAAAAGAACAATAATCTAGCAGCAACCGTGTATTATAATTTTCATAATTAATCTGCTGCATGAAAATATCTGAAAATTTTACAGTAAGCTTATCTTTCCTTGATGTGCCTAGATCCAAGGTTTCATGACCAGAAACTACTCGCTGTGGTAGCTACACTTAAATCTTGTTTCCATGAGGAACATAAGTTCCCAGGAACACCCACCCCACCTTGCTTAACGAAGTTACTTATTGCACTATTCTACTCTATTAATGATTGCCCACGAATGATAAAGTAACTCACTTCACAACAAAAATCACGTTTTACAAACTGCAACTTTATCGTGAAGGAAATCATGTCATTTACTATCACCACTACTTACACTTGTGCATTCATATAGAAACGACTACTCTCGCCGACGGAACTTACGAGCTGGTGCCCGAGTCTGAGAGTGAGCAGCGAGAAGCCCGGGCAAATTTAACTGAAGCAGTTGAAGACCCGGGTCAACGTTCAGACGATCCCCGGACTAACTTTGCACAAGAAGGCAAGCCCCGGAGCATAACCCATTTCCTTTCCTAAATTATGCAACTCACTACTCTTTTGCTTGTGCATTAAGTTTATAGGAGTTGAATGAAAACTTAGTTGCATGATGTTAGGAACTCATGCTTGAAAACTAGATGTAAGGTTCGATAGAATGTTGTGCTAATAGGACTCCGGTAAAAGCCGAGTGATTTCCTGTCACTCGCGAGAAAATAGGAGTTGAATGTTTACTACACGCTGCAATCATAAGGACGACGGACGGGCTATGGTACGATGTTTACGATTGAGGCCCGTCTGTTTAGTGAAAAATGCTAAGGCCGCAGTGTGTGGTAGTGGTGGCTAAGTCTTTGAACGTACTAACCACATGCCGAGAATATGGTAATCGGTAAGCTTAAGTACCTGATTGGCCCGGCAAGTGGACGACAACCTACCCTTTGAACTTCGGTCCCATGTGCATATGGCGAGTGCACGAGTGGTCACGACCCGGCGTCGAACCGTGGCGTGGGGCTCGTGTACTCTCGGAGGGTAGCTCCGATCCACAACCCGGAAAGAAAGGGGAAAAGTTGCACGTGTGACTCTGGGAGTAACCACGTGACGTGTGTTTAGGTTTTCCTTGCAAGGTTAAGAAATTCGATTCGAATCGTCCGTTTCTCACGGCTATTGAGACTGCTTAATCCCTTTTACCACACAGAGTAAGAAGAGAAACAATGATGATGAATAAACTTGTTGGATGAAATTTAATGCTTCACCATGAATGATATTGGATAGCTGCTTATCTAGAATGGTTAATGAAACTAGAATCTTGAGCTAAAAGTTGAAAGTAAGGACCCACTCGTAGATGCTTTTCGGCAAAATAAACCCCTGAGCCAAAAAGCCTTGCATGTCCAGAGTCGGTGGAGTAGATTCCACTACACGGGTAAGTCTTGCTGAGTATTAGTATACTCAGCCTTGCTTGTGGCTCGTTTTCAGGTGAGACCTTCGAAGATATGATTGCTAGTTTGACTTGGCCGTGTACTCTTCCCCCTGGTTGGTCGGTGGAATGGGATACGCCCCCGACCAATGGAGATAATGCCGAGTGATGTCTCGTACTGGCTTCACCGAGACATCCTGTATCGTCGAGTAGCTTTCGTTATTTTATTTCCGCTGCAACTTAAACTCTGAAGAACTTATTGGATATGATCACTGAAGTACTTGGTTACTAAACTCAAACTTGGTTTGTAATATTCATCTATGATAATTTTGTAATATTTGCTGGAATATGGTATTCTCTGGGCTCATCTTCGCATGAGCGTTTGTATGTATGGCTTCAATCCGCTTTACCGTGGTTGTATCGGGAGGTTACCCGACAGACCAGTGGATTATTCCGTTTGAAGTGTAAGGTTAACTGAGATTGCCCTAATGGTGATGGTTAATACACTTGAGCCGGATTAATTCAGGTGGTTCTGCCACAAATATACTCCCCACCGTCTTGAATTCGTTCACATCTAGCTAATGGCGGGTGCATGTGCCGCCATGGCCGGGTCCATGGGGACGTGTAGTCGAGGGCGGTGGGCCTGTTCCATGAAGCGGGAATTGAAGGGAAAAGTTGCACGTGTGACTCTGGAATAACCACGTGACATGTGTTTAGGTTTCCCTTGCAAGGTTAAGAAATTCGATTCGAATCGTCCGTTTCTCGCGGTTATTGAGACTGCTTGACCCTTTTACCACATAGAGTAAGAAATGGAACAATAATGATGATTAATCTTGTTGGATGAAAAATTAATTCTTTCACCATGTATGTTATTGGATAGTTGCTCACCTAGAATGGTTAAAGAAAACTAGAATCTGAAGCTAAAAATTTGAAAGTAAGGACCTACTTGTATATGCTTTTCGGCAAAACAAACCCCTCAAGCCAAAAGCCTTGCATGTCTAGGAGTCGGCTAAGTATATTCCACTAGTCGGGTAAGCCTTGCTGAGTATTAGTATACTCAGCCTTGCTTGTGGCTTGTTTTCAGGTGAGACTTTCGAGGATATGATCGCTAGTTTGACTTGGCCGTGTACCCTTCCTCCTGGTTGGTCGGTGGAATGGGATGCGCCCCCGGCCAACGATGATAATGCCGAGTGATGTCTCGTACGAGCTTCATCGAGACATCATGTATCGTCGAGTAGTTTATCGTTATTTTGCCGCTGCATTGAACTCTGAAGAACTCAATTATTTTGAACTTTGAAGTACCTTGTTTTACAAATTTTAAACTCAGTTGTAATAGTAATTTATGATGAACCATTTGGTGTAAAATTTGTGGAATGTTGTATCCTCTAGGATCACCTTCGTGTGAGTACTTGTATGTGTGGTTTCGATCGGCAAAAACCATGGTTGTATTGGGAGGTTACCCGACAGACCAATGGATTATTCCATTTGAAGTGCGAGTTAGCCTTGATTGCCCTCGTGGTGATGGTTAGTGCACTTGAGCCGGATTAATTCAGGTGGTTCTGCCACAACCATCTCGGGGGTATCCCTCGGTGGGCTTGCCGGTAAAACACCGACAGACGACCTCCTCTGCGTCTTGCAACGCAGTCGGCCAGTAAAATCCTTAGCGGAAGGCTTTACCAACTAGAGAATGCGGGGCCGCATGGTGCCCACAGATGCCGGCGTGGATCTCCAGGAGTAGATCCTTGCCTTGTTGGGTTGGAATACACTTCATGAACATCCCAACAGCTGAGGGGCTGCATTTGTACAACTCGCCATTGATTGTGATGAACATCTTGGCCCGCCGAGCGATTCTGCGAGCTGCAGTTCAATCCGGCGGTAGGACATCATCAAGGAGGTAGGCCAAGAGGGGTGCCCTCAAGTCAGGGTTGGTCGTCACTGCCCCGGGTGCAGAATCAGTGACTTCCATGACTTGTCGATCATTATTGTTGAGTGCGGTGTCGAGAGGTGAGGGCTCGACAGGTCCCTGAGTCGTGCCCCTGAGCGTCTGATTAATAGGCTGCGATAAAGGCTTGAGACGTACCGAGGGCGTATGAAGGTCATTGACGAACACACCGGTCGACACGTCTTCCCGCAGTGCCACCACCTTGGCGAGCGCGTCGGCATCGGCGTTGTCCCTCCTTGGTAGGTGGTGTAGCTCCATCCCTCGGAACTTGTCCTCCAGCTTGCATACCTCCTGAAAATAAGCATCCATGAGGGGGCTTTCGCAGCGGGCGGGGACGGTGACGCCGGGCCGCATGAAGCCAACAGCTCCAGGCCGTGCGATGTTAGCAGCCCCAGGGCATCCCCCGATGACTCTGGCGCAAGGAAGCGCGCAGCAGAGGATGCCGCAGTGCGAGAGGATGAGGAGGCGAAGCGCGCTCGGACTGAGCATCGTTCGGGGTCACCGCAATCGTTGCCTGCATCAGGGGCGCAAGCGGATCATGAGGGCACGCCTCCTGAAGGCGGCCGCTCTTCGTCCCCCCGGTGTCGCCGCTGCCGCGAACAGTGGTGCCGACGCCGCCACCATGGGCTACCAGGGAGAAGATGTCGGCGCACTGCGGTGGCCGTGTCGCGCCGATGTTCATGGCACCAGCAAGGCGAGGGGTGCCCCCGATGCTCGGGAGAGCGTCCGGTGTCGTGAGGGCTTCAACTGGAGGCAGTCGTTCGTCAGTGGGGCCTCCTCCCCTCAAGTTCGGGTATGTGGTTTTCCCCTTAATCCTGACTGGCACGATGCTTTGGAAATTTTTGGTTTGATTTTGCTTCCCTTGCCTTAGGGGAAGGACACAGAATTCCACTGGGAGCACCCTGGAAATGGTTGAGTGGGTCCCCAATGCGGCCCTTCTCACGAGTGTAAGGGATGGACACGCTCCGACTGAAGACGGTTGTGCCGCGCAAGCCTCCCCTTCATGTGAGGCCCTGTCAACGGGAGCGGGCAGCTCTGTATTGGCACTTGCGGGCAACCCATCGGTGCTGCAAGGCGAGGCATCGCGCGAGCAGGTGAAACCTGATCCGTCGGAGCTTGAGCGGGCGCGTTTTGTTCTCTGCGATCCAGCAGAGGCGGAGCTCGGGCGGCGGGCTGCCCAAGTCGGGAATTCTGCTTACGACGAGCTCGCCAAGGCGGAGTTGGGGCTCGCTGATGCCCTGAAGAGGGTTCAGGCTGCCCGTCTCACCTCGTCGGGGGAGCGGCAAGAGCTTACCCGCCGTCTGGAGCTGATCTCCCGTGAGAAATCGCAATTCCTTTCGGAGCAGCATGCCTGGGAGCAGCGTGACGTTGGGGCCCGTCAGAGGGTGGAGGAGGTGACGCGGGAGTTGGACTCAACGTGATCGGCAAAGGGCCGGGAATATGAGCGTGCGGTCACCGCAGAGCAGCAGCTATCCACGGCTCGGTCGGCTCTGGAAGAGGAACGAGCTGCTCGCGAGTCCGTGGAGAAGCACTCCTAGGATCTCCCTGAAGGAGCGGGTTCAAGCGTTGGAGGCTGCCGCTGAAGGTAAGAGGTTTTGTTTGCTCTGGTTGGTATTTTCTGACGATTGCTGATTTTTGAGTTTGATTTCTGCAGAAATGAAACAGAGGAACGCGATCCTGCAGGACAAGCTGTCGCAGTCAGAGGAGGCTTGGCTCACCTCTAAATCAAAGCTGGCGGCCTCTCAGCAGGCTAAAACAAAGAGCTCGGCGGCCTTGGAGCTTTCCAAGGAGAGGGAGTGCGTCCTTGAGGGTGAGACCAGTCGGCTAGAGAAGGCGGCCAACGACTTGATGGCAGAGCTAGGCGCACTTCGGGACGCGGCGCATGGAGTCGTCGTCGACGTTTTGGGGCCCTACCGGGTTGAGGAATCACTCGTTGCCGACCTCCAGACGATCCCAGTTGAGGTGTATGGCCCTTCACATGGCAGAGAAAGCTTGTGCTTGTCTTTTGTTGACTGCGCCCTCTAAAGCACCATGTCGCCGACTTCCAGAGTCCTTCCTCGTATCTTCCTCTCGTGGTACCTGCGTAGAGTTTACTGATAGCGAGCAGAGCGAAACAGGGCTATCTCCCATGCTTCCTCCAAAAGATCAATGGCTTCCTTTTGGGCCTCCGCGACTCGATCTGGATCAAATGCCTTAACCTCGTAGCACCGTAATCTAAGTCGGATGGTATCACAACCTCTGATCCGTAGGTTAGAAAGAATGGGGTGAAACCCATGGAGCAATTAGGAGTTGTTCTCAGGCTCCAGAGTAATGACGGGAGCTCATCCACCCAAAGATTCGTGGCTTGAGTCCTTGGAGGACCATGCCGTTCGGCCTTTCGACTTGGCCATTGGTGCTTGGGTGTCCGAATGACGCCCAGTCAATCCTGATCCTATATTCCTATGCGAAATCCTGGAACTTTTTGCTTGTAATGTTGGTCCCATTGTCGGTGATTATGGTGTTTGGCACACCAAATCGATAGACAATATCAAGGAAGAATTTTACGGCTTCTTGGGCGCTGGCCTTAACGATGGGTTTCACCTCGATCCACTTGTTGAACTTGTCTACGACGATGAGTAGCTGAGTAAACCCACCTAGGTCTTGTTTGAGAGGCCCAATCATGTCTAATCCCCAAAATGCGAATGGCCAGGTGAGAGGAATAGTTTGGTGGCCAGGGCCGACAAGTGCATTTGCGGGCATAGAACTGACACCCTTTGCATGTGCGGACAACCTCCTCTGCATCTTGCAACGCAGTCGGCTAGTAAAATCCTTAGCGAAAGGCTTTACCAACTAGAGAACGCTGGGCCGCTTGGTGCCTGCAGATGCGGGCGTGGATCTCCAGGAGTAGATCCCTGCCTTGTTGGGTTGGAATACACTTCATGAACATCCCAACAGCTGAGGGGCTGAATTTGTATAGCTCGCCATTGATCGTGACGAACGTCTTGGCCCGCCGAGTGATTCTGCGAGCTGCAGTTTGATCCGACGGTAGGACGTCATCAAGGAGGTAGGCCTGGAGGGCCGCCCTCTAGTCAGAGTTGGTCGTCATTGCCCCGGGTGCAGAATCAGTGACTTCCATGACTTGTTGATCATTATTGTTGAGTGCGGTGTCGAGAGGTGAGGGCTCGAAAGGTCCCTGAGTCGGGTCCCCGAGCGTTTGATTAATAGGTTGTGACAAAGGCTTGAGACGTACCGAGGGCGTATGAAGGTCGTTGATGAACACACCGGTCGGCGCATTTTCCCGCAGTGCCGCCACCTTTGCGAGCGCGTCGGCATCGGCATTGTCCCTTGTTGGTAGGTGGTGTAGCTCAATCCCTCGGAACTTGTCCTCCAGCTTGCATACCTCCTGACAATAAGCATCCATGAGGGGGCTTTCGCAGTTTGCCTCCTTCATGGTTTGGTCCACAACTAGCTTGGAGTCGCCGTATACGTAAAGCTGAGTCGCTCCGAGCTTGACAATGATGCGAAGCCCATTGATCAGCCCTTTCTATTTGGGGACGTTGTTCGAAGCGGGGAAGTAGATATGAATTGCGTACCGGAGTCGGGTACCCTCGGGCGAGACTAGCACGACCCCGGCCCCCGCGCCTGGCCCCATGAACGACCCGTCAAAGTAAAGGGTCCAGTATTCATGGGCTATGTCAGGTGTGGGAGTCTGTACCTCGGTCCACTTGGCAACAAAGTCGGCGAGCGCCTGGGACTTAATCGCTATATAGGGGATATATTTGAGGTCGTAGCCCATAAGCTCCACCGCCCATTTGGATATCGAACCGGTGGCGTCACGACTATGAATGACTTCTCCGAGTGGAAACGAAGTCACGACTATTGCTTCGTGGTCCGTGAAATAGTGCTCAAGCATCCTAGTGGCCATATGCACGGCATAAAGTGTACCGAGCCTTGGTCTCGGTTAGCACCTCGCTCACAAAGTACACCGCTCGCTGGACCTTCATGGCATGGCCCGGCTCCTTCCTCTCAACCACTAGTGTGGCACTGACCACGTGCGTCGTGGCTGCAAGGTAGAGCAATAGGGGTTCTCTTCGCTGGGGAGCGACAAGAACGGGTGGTGTGGTCAACAGCGCTTTTATGCTGTCAAGCGCCTATTGAGGTTCCTCAGTCCAATTGAAAGTGTTCAATTTTTTGAGGAGTTTGTAAAGAGGCATGCCTCGCTCCCCCAGTCGGGATATAAACCGACTGAGTATGGCCAAGCATCCGGTGAGCCGCTGGACGCCCTTGATGTTGCGGACTGGGCCCATCTTGGTGACGGCTGTGATTTTTTCAAGGTTGGCTTCGATGCCACGCTCGGAAATGATGTAACCGGGTAGTTTTCCCTTGGGGACCCCGAAAGTACACTTTTTCGGATTCAGCTTGATGCTGAATTTACAGAGGTTAGCAAAAGTTGCATTGATAGTAGCAATCAAATCATCCGCGCGGGCGCTTTGACCATGATGTTGTCAACGTAGACGGAGATCGTGGACCTCGGAAGCTCGGCTTGTTCAGGCTGCCGAGGTGGATCGATTTGATCTGCGAAACACTTTTGCATGCAGCGCTGGTAGGTCGTGCCTGCATTTTTGAGACCGAACGACATTGTTACATAACAGTAAAAGCCGAACGGAGTGATGAAAGAGGTCGCGAGTTGGTCAGACTGTTTCATGGCGATTTGGTGATAGCCCGAGTAGGCATCTAGATATGAGTGGACTTCGCACCCAGAAGTGGAGTCGACTATCTGGTCTATGCGTGGCAGTGAGAACGGATCCTTAGGACACGCTTTGTTCAAGCCAGTGTAGTCAACACACATCCTCCATTTGCCATTCTTTTTCTTTACAAGAACAGGATTCGCAAGCCAGTCGGAGTGGTAGACCTCCTTGATGAAGCCAGCCGCAAGGAGTTTGGTAATCTCTTCACCAATGGCTCTGCGCCTTTCCTCGTCAAAATAGCGCAAGTGCTGTCGGACAGGTTTTGATCTAGGCAGGATACAGAGCTCGTGCTCGGCGACCTCCCTCAAAAGACCAGGCATGTCAGACAGCTTCCACGCAAACACATCTTGATTGGAGCGTAGAAAGTTAATGAGCGTGTCTTCCTATTTGGTGGAGAGCTGGGCCTCGATCTGCACAACCTTAGTCGGGTCGGTCGGGTCGACCGCGACTGCCTTGGTGTCCTCCGTTGGGAGGAAGGCGCGGCGGGATTCGGCTCGTTGTAATCTAAGGTGCACTCCAGCACCCTTGCTCAAAGTTGCTTGAACTTGAGTGACTTGGCGATGGCGGTCACGAGCTCGAAGTGGTCACGGCCACAGCCGAGCATTGCTCAAGCGATTCGGGCTTGACATTTTCAGCTTGAGGTAGGTGTAGTCGGGGATCTCCATGAACTTGGCGTAGCACGGGCGCCCGAGCACAGCGTGGTAGGATCCCTCAAAATCTATCACCTCAAAGATCAATTTTTCGGTGCGAAAGTTGGTGTTGCCACCGAAAGTGATGGGTTGTTCGATGTTCCCTAGTGGATAGGCTTTCATGCCGGGGACGATTCCGAATAACGGAAAGATGGATGGGCAAAGCTTGTCCCTCGAAATACCCATGGCGTCGAGCGTATCCACGTAGAGGATGTTGAGGCTGCTGCCCCCATCTATCAGCACCTTGGTCAGGCGTCTGGTGCCAACGATGGGATCCACAACGAGCGGATAGCTCCCAGGACATGGCACGCTTGGCGGATGATCGTCCCGACAAAAGGTGATGGGGGTGTCGGACCAGTGGAGTCGCCTGGGGACTGCTGTCTTCGCTGAGAGAACTTCCCGGTGGCGCAGCTTGAGCTAGCGCCGGGTGCAGTCATCCTCAGTCCCTTCAAAGATCATGAGGCAACCCTGGGGATCGGGGAATGTGTTCTGAGGCATCTCAGAATCATCCGACTCCTTGGGCCCCTTCTTGTCGCGATCGCCTCCTTCGCACTTGCCGGCTGGGTTGAGCACGCGCCTCAGGAGTTTGCAATTCTTAAGCTTGCGTTTGACTGGATAGCCGTGGTTGGTGCACGGTTTCTCTAGTAGTTGCTCGAAGTGTTCATTGCCGCCCTTCCGCTTGGCTGGGCGGTCGGCGACGGCGACGAGGTTGGGGTTCGGCCGGCGCGGATTCCCTTTCTTCTTGTTCCCAAATTTCGAGGAGGTAGGGGTTTCGTCTGGCTCCTTTATTTTGGCCTTGCCAGGGCCCTGCGTGCCGATGAAGACGGTGCCAATGGCTTCCTCACCGGAGGCATGATTCGTGGCTATGTCCAGGAGCTCACGCGTAGTCCGTGGTTCTGACAGCCAAGCTTGTGGACAAGAGACTTGCAGGTGGTCCCGGAGATGAACGCACCAACGACATGGGCGTCGATGACGTCGGGGAGAGCGTTGCACTGCTGTGAGAATCGACAGATGTATGTGAGCCGTAAGTCCTCGAGCCAGATAGCGGGGTTTGTTTCCCCGGTATACTTAGCGACATTCGCCGGCGGACGGAAACACTATGGGAACGGCGCCTGCTGGATGTGTGACGTGAAAGCCTGTGGGCCCGACGCGTCGGGCTTGCGCTACGTGGGCGCCCGTCGTGGCGAGGGTGGCTCCTGTGCCGCGGGTTCCTGTCCTCACTCTCGACGTTCGACATGGCGTCATCGGGCATGCTGGCGACCATCTGGTCGATGTTGGCGTCGCGATGTGCTCGCTACCTCGCATGGATGACGCCGCGCACGCCAAGCTCCCGAGCGACGGCCGCCGCTGCGTTCAGGAGGCCAAACGGTAACGCAGCCTGCGGTGTTGTGGGCGGCGCCAGGGGCGTCCCACCTAAGAGCTGGCGAGCGACATTGTTCAGGGAGCATAGGACCACATCCACGTCGCTCACAGAGGGATTAGCACCGAGTAGGAGCTCAATGCGATGGGCCAGAGCCTCGGGATTGAGCTTGGCCAGTGGGTTGATGATGAAGCCGGACTCCCCGGTTACCGCCGGAGCGATCACGTCCTCCCGGAGGTGGAGCATGCCAAAGTGGTCGGCGATGAAGTCCAAGCTTCCGAAGCGAAAGGCCTGGAAAGGCGCAACGGGCGGTGGTGACCATGGCCCAGAGCACATTGGAGCAGAGAGGACTGGCGAACCAAAGCAGAGCATAGCACTCATGTCGTTGGTCCCGGTGAAGTTGATGAAGAAAGCCATCCGATCGCTGGAGCAAAGGACGCACGACGTCTTCCCCAGGGACGGTGCCAAAAATGTCGTTTTCGGAAATGGGCGACATGTAAACTACTCGACAACGTGTGTCGTGCGTCGTGATTGGAGGTGGCCTAGAACACAATGACTCGAGGGATTATACTAATTCAGGTGAGAACGCCCTACGTCCAGTCGGGGGTTAGTTGGATGTATTACTCGAGCCCAGGTGCTCGTGAGAGTTGAGGAGTACAAGCTTTTCAGGTGCTATAAAGCTAGGTGTTCTATCTATCTTGTCTTCTGTTGTCTTGTTCCAAATCTAAAGGGACCCCTCTTTTATAGCTCAAGGGGGGGCCATGTTACAATGAATTCCTTGGAGGAGAAGGCTTCAAGGAGAAATATCTTTGACTCCGGCAGTCGGACGGCCCGGGCTGTCAATGGGTCCGTACTGGTGGTCAGTCGGCGATGTCCTTTGGTAGATTGCGTGATCCTGAAATCCTGGGGGTCTTCTAGTCTTGAGCCTGTTCACCGGATTGAGTCAATCGATAGGTACGGGAGCCCTAATGGGGCGATGCAGCCGACCCATCGGGGGGGGGGGGGGATTGTTTACATGCCAAGTCTCATCTTGGCTGGTAGTTTCTTGGCGGTCAAGCCGTGGTGACGGTAAGCCTGATCATCACAAGGACCAACTGGATGACACAGTTCCAGTCCTTTGCTACGGCAGAGGCACAGTGGCCCACTGTTCGAGCGTACGACACCGGGAGGGCCGCATCCACTTGGTACAGCCAGGTCCGACCCTTGCGGACCAAGCCTAGTCGTTCGTGACCAAGTGGGATTTCCCCTCTAGTGGTGACCTGATTTAGTCGGGTGTCTGCAGTCCTTCAACTATCTTTGAGTGGGGGCACTCGGACTCGGTGTTACGGGCTGTGGAGTCCAGTCCGAGGTAACCACCTAGATAGGGCTCATGTGCTGGGGCGGCCCACAAGCACTGCATAGCAAAAAGGTCGTGAGTGCGGAAGTTGATTAGGCCTTAGTTTGACAAGGCGGACCCGCTGGTAACCCTGGTTCTAGAAACCCAACACCCATCCACAGCACGCACTCAGCCAAGCAATCCGGAGCCGCAATCATGGAGGCTCTCCCGGGCGCAGCACCGCAGCAGTTCCTCTTTCAGCCACGGCGAACTCCCGCACGCAGCCACAAACCAGCCGCATCTCCCCCGCGCGGTTGTTGACGGTCCTTAAGTGTTAAATCCGACCATCAACGATACTCATAAGCAAAGGAAAACCATTCCTCTTACTCACATATTTGTATTACTAACCTAGCTCCACAGTTGTTTTGGAGAATTTATCATTTCAGGGATGCAAGTTCAAAATAAGAACAAAAACACAAAGAAGACGCAACAGAAACCACAGAAGATCGCATCCTACATCACACACCCAAGAGAAGGCCCACATGACATAGCTAATCGATGTACAAAAATAGGAAACACATCCCACAGCACAGAGGACCCACCAAGCAGTCACCCTGGTGCTAGGGGGTCGGCCGACCCCCTGGTGCGGCCGAACCTGGACTGGAAGCAGTCCAGGTGAGGTTTGTCGGGAGATTTGATCCTATCCTCTACAAGTCGGTTGCAGATGTTTCCATGTGGGGAGATGGCGGGAACCGACCTCAAGAGCTATAAAAGGATCCCTCCCATTCTCATTCAACACACCACCACTTGGAGCCATTCACTCTACTCTCACTTGTGACTTGTAATCCTAGGGTAGTGGAGCTAGGCTAGAACCTCTCTTAGTGAATCCAAACATCCTCAGGATCGGAGAGCAATCCTCGGTCCTTGGTATGGCTTTGTATTCAACTTGTTGGTATCTTATTCATATTATAGAGCTGAGCTTTGGTTGTTATGTTATCTTGATAGTCTATCATGCTTATGCTTGTTATGCTATCCTGGTAATGTGCCATGCCTTAGCTTGTTGCCTAATTAGTTATACTCTCTATATGCTTAGGACAGATGAGATGCTTGGTCTATATGCCATGCCTTAGCTTTGCTTGGGAATACCATGAGATGCTTGGTCTAGACCGGTCCATTGTTGAACACCGGTTACCTATAAAATCAGGATATCGGCCATATCAGCAGCCTACGCGACGGTGCAACCCCAAAATTCTACCTGATATAAAGGCCAAAATCACAAGATTGATTGAAGTAGGATTTATTCGGCAGTGCCGCTACGCCGAATGGATTTCTAATATTGTACCTGTGTATAAAAAGAACGGAAAGTTGCGCGTATGCATCGATTTCAGGAACTTAAATCAGGCCACACCTATGGATGGATATCCGATGCCAACGGCCGATGTCTTGATAGTTGCTGTCGTAGGACATAAAGTCATCAGCTTCATGGATGGTAATGCGGGGTACAATCAAATATTAATGGCCAAAGAGGATATTTCCAAAACGGCTTTCAGGTGTCCGGGCCACCTTGGTTTATTCGAGTGGGTTGTAATGACCTTTGGGTTAAAGAACGCCGGTGCTACATATCAGCGGGCCATGAACTATATCTTTCACAACCTTATTGGTACATCAGTGGAAATTTATATAGATGATGTCGTGGTCAAGTCAAAAGGTCATCAAGAACATCTGGCCGATTTACAAGAAGTACTGGAGTGCACAAGGAAGCATGGGTTGAAAATGAACCCGAACAAGTGTGCATTTAGCGTATCGGCAGGGCAATTCTTAGGATTCATGGTCCATGAGCGCGGGATAGAGGTCAACCGGAAGACCGTAGACACCATCAACAAAGTTGTGGCCCCACAGAATAAAACTGAGCTGCAGTCCCTCATTTGCAAGGTCAATTTTATCAAAAGATTCATATCCAACCTGTCAGGGCATATTCGAGCTTTTACTCCTTTGTTGAAATTAAAGCCCGATCAGGAATTTGTATGGGGAGAAAAACAACGCAGAGCGTTGGAAGATATCAAGCGATATCTGATTTCACCTCCGGTTTTAGTCCCGCCGCAGCCTGGTAAGCCGTTCAAATTATACTTATTGGCTGATGAACAAGCTATTGGATCAGCGTTGGTACAGAAGTTCGAAGGGAAAGAACGAGTGGTGTATTATGTCAGCAGAAGACTCCTGGACGCCGAAACAAGATATTCCCCGATAGAGCGGCTGTGCTTGTGTCTATACTTCTCGTGTACCAAGCTCAGGCAGTATTTGTTATCGGCAGTATGCATAGTTGTATGCAAAGATGATGTGGTGAAATATATGCTATCATTGCCGATTTTGAAAGGACGGATTGGAAAATGGATCCTGGCTCTGTCAGAATTTGATTTAAGGTACGAATCGGCCAAAGCTGTCAAGGGTCAAGTCATGGCCGATTTCGTAGCTCAGCATTGCGGACCAGAGATTGCTGTCATTGAACCGGTTCCATGGACTCTGTATTTCGATGGTTCTTCATGTGGGGCCGGATCAGGAATCAGCATTGTTCTTGTATCGCCTCGGGGGGCAAGTTATGATTTCTCTCTGCCGATAGAAGCATCCACAACCAATAACCAGGTGGAATATCGAGCCATCCTAAAAGGTATCCAATTATTAAGGGAAGTCAAAGCTGACGCAGTCGAGATTTTTGGAGATTCCATGCTCATCGTAGATCAGTTAACGGGGAAATCTGAATGCAAGGATGATATCTTAAGGATTTATTATGAAGATTGTCTCCAGTTGTTAAAGGAATTCAAGTCTGTGATAATTGAGCACATCCCCAGAAATTATAATGAAGAGGCCAACAGGCTGGCCCAGCATGCATCCGGATATCGGCCGATTCAGGGGGCTATGATTTTAGAGCTCGCGGCCGATGACTAGCGAAGGGAAATCGCCGATTACTTGAAGGACCCCTCCCAGAAAGTGGATCGGCGAGTACGTTTTCAAGCCACAAAATATGTGTTACTTGAAGATGATTTATTTTACCGGATGATTGATGGAGTTCTTCTCAAGTGCCTGGGAACAGAAGAAGCAAAGGTCCTGATGGGAGAAATCCATGAAGGCGTATGTGGAGCCCATCAATCGGCTCACAAAATGAAATGGATGATCAGAAATAATGGGTATTACTGGCCAACGATTCTTGAGGACTGTTTCAAATATTATAAAGGATGCCAAGACTGTCAGAGGTTTGGCAATGTACAGCGCGCGCCAGCATCGGCTATGAATCCAGTAATCAAGCCGTGGCCGTTCAGAAGTTGGGGAATAGATCTCATCGGACAGATTCACCCTCCATCGAGTAAAGGGCATAAGTTCATATTAGTGGCCACCGATTATTTTACTAAGTGGGTGGAGGCAGTTCCTCTAAGGAACATGACATCGGCCGATATGATTGAGTTCGTTAAGAACCATATTGTCTATCGATTCGGTATTCCTCAGACTATCACAACTGATCAGGGAACAATGTTCACCTCTGGAGAATTTGGAGAATTCGCCGCTGATATGGGGATTAAATTATTAAATTCTTCTCCATACTATGCTCAAGCCAATGGCCAGGCCGAATCGTCCAATAAGGGGATAATCAAGTTGGTCAAGAGGAAGATAGAGGAACAACCCAAAAAGTGGCACATGTCTTTGGCTGAATCTCTATGGGCTTATAGGATGGCTTGCCACGGAGCCACTAAGATATCTCCTTATCAGCTAGTTTATGGTCATGAGGCAGTCCTGCCTTGGGAATTAAGGACGGGTTCAAGACGTATATCGCTTCAAGATTAGTTGACGGCCGATGACTATTCCTTCCTCATGAAGGATGAGCTCGATGACTCCGCAGGTCAGCGGTTGAGGGCCCTGATTAGCATAGAAGAAAACAAGAAAAGGGTGGCCAGATGGTATGACAAAAAGGTCAAAGTTAAACAATTCTCCCAAGGAGATTTGGTATGGAAGTTGGTGCTGCCGATAGGGTCTAAGGATCCCAAATTCGGTAAATGGTCACCCACTTGGGAAGGGCCGTACAGAATCGGCCGATGTGCCCCTGGAAATGCATATATTCTGGAAACTATTCAAGGGGAAGAATTCCCAAGAGCTTTAAATGGACGACATCTGAAGAGGTACTATCCAAGCATTTGGGTAGATGCATAACTTGCAGTAAGATATATCAAGACAACATGGCCGACCCCTATCGACGTTTGTCCACACAGCCGATGTGGAAATGACATCGCCTTAAGAAAGAAACATTGTGATTCGGTTTGACCAGCTCATTATTCGATGAAAACAACAGAGTATATGGATGACATGATACAAGTCGCCCTTAGAATAAAAATACCGATATATCTATTGATTACGCTTGCTCTGGATTTCTCTCTCGATCCGGCCCAGTTCTATTAGAAGGCGGTTTTTATTCTCCTTCGGATTCTCCACGGTGGCTCCAGTCTCAACTTGATGGCATAGTTCCATCAGGAGGCGGGTCTTCTTCTCCTCCAGATTCTCCATGGTGGCTTCAGTCTCGACTTGATGAGGGAGTGGAGGACTCTTTTTAGATGGTAGTCGCTTACGGACCAGGCAGTGAGCGTATATAAGGTCCCAATACTTCTGGACAACAGCAAGAACATGATCTTTAAGTTCTTCAGAATGAGCTCTTATCAGATCTATGTCTGCCTACGACAGTGGTTCGTTTGAATGCATAACTTCGATCGCTCACTCCAGATTGGGGCTGAGACGTTTTGACTAAACAGAGATGAAAAGCTACCCAGCATCAGAGCGATTGAGATGTCTAGGGGAGAAGCAGAGGAGAGTTCCTACCTGATTGATAGAGGAAGAAAACGAAGAAGACATCTTGCTGTTCGGTTTGGGAGAATAAAGATCCAGTTGTTGGAGGGAGAGAAGATGGGTAATGCATATACCTCTGGAGACGGTGTGGGATCTCGTACTTATAAAGAGAAGGGAGTAAAAAGATAGTGGGACACGTCCTATCGAAGTAAAAGCATTCATAAATGCAAAGCTGTCAAAAGAAGTGGTCCAAGACCAAATCAGCGCATCAACATTAAAGGAGTATTAAATGTTTACAAGATCCTTTACGACCCAAGGAGGGTATCTATAGTAGCAATAGCTCATCGCCTAATCTGATCGGCGGAGTCTAATACTCTTTGGTCGTCATCGGCCGATCCAGGTATTTCCGGCATACGGCGATGAAGTCTTATTGGTTCACAGGCCAAGTTCTATCTTTCTTGTTTTAGCCCGGCGATGACGGATGGGAGCTCTTGAAGCTTCTTTTCTTCAGCAGCTATGTCTTTGGTTACTTGCTCCATCTCTTTGGCTAGCTCTGCTCTCCTCCGTTTGAGGCGATCTATTGTGCCGACGATATCCGGGCGGGCACTCTCAAGGAAGTTGATCCATTGGTGTACTTCTTGAGCTCGGTGCTTGTAAGAATCAGCTTCATCCCGGGTCTTTGCTAGCTGGGCACGATCGGCCATGTGACGCAGGGCCTTGGACACCGGAATCTGCATCCACTCTATGAACGCAGCAGGGTGCAGAGTTTCTGTCGCTTCTTCCGGGATTCGGCCCTTGATGTCACTAAAAAGCCGCCGAATCGGCGAGGCATCTTCTACCAATCGGCCGATATCATCTTGGAGGAGGACCCGCATACTCTCGAGCTTGGCGCGGACATCGTCAGAAATTAAACTCGACGGAACTTGACGCGAAGCGACTTCCTCATCATCAGGCAAAGAAACCGCGAAGGAGAAAAGGCTATTATTCGGGGTATCTTGTTCCTGCAAAAGAATAAAGACAAAGATCAGTAAGCAGTAAAGGGGGATCGGCCGATTCCGGTGATAAGTTTTGTTACCTCCTTAAAACGGATCTCTCTTTCTTGCGCCGATGGGAGTGTTTCCCTCGTATCAGGAACTGGTATGATCGGCTCGTCAGAGGAAGAGGACTCGACCACTATCAATGCTCTACTTGGGCCAGCTTTCTGAAAAGGTATGGGAAATAGATTCTATAAGTGTACTGTGGATAATTGAATAGGATGATGTGAGATATTTGCCATACCTCTGTTGGTCTTCCGGCCGATGTTTGTTGAGGAAATACAGTCAACGCACCCAGATTGGCCTGTATCAAAGTCCGTTAGTTTCTTGAATGTCAAGAGGTCGAGTCAAGAGATTATCTACCTCGATGAGAAGGATCGCTGGAGTTTCGGCTTCCGCTTGGGATGTGGCCGATCGCTGTGGGGACTGCACTGGAGCGGCTTGTGCATCCTGACAGAAAGAAAAAGTTAGTATTATTGGAGCACTTAAAGATATGTGAAGTGAGCAAGATTACCTGAACAGCTTCCACTAGCAGTGATGCCGCAGCTGCTCCGACTTCTGCGATGACTTGAGGATCGGCCATCTCGGTAGTCGGCAAGGATAGAGGAGTCGGAGTTTCAGCCGATACAACCGCCGATTGGTCAGTCGGTCCGATGCGGGCACGCACTCGACGGCTTGTTGTCTTCAAGGTTGGCCTTTTCGGTGTTCGTTTCAATCGGCCAGTAGCGATGTCCTTGATGGTTGGAGCGTGAAAGCCGATGAGTGGATATGGCGTATATGGGTGATCGTTCCCTATCGGCCTGCCGTTTCGGCTCCGCATCGGAGGGACTTGGCTTTCAGACTAAGAAGATAAATATAAGTTAACGGTAAGATGGTAGTATGTAAAGAGACAGCATTGAAATCGGCTGGGAGAAAGGACATACCGCTGCACTTGGGTCGATGTTTTCTGGGTCCAGAATGTTGCAATATGTTGATGGGGATTTGCAGAAGAGGTATTGCTTCCATTCTGCCCACCATAGTTTAAATTGCTGAACGGCAAAAGGGGCCACTGTCCAATTGTTCAGGTCAATGGCGCTAGAATCTGGCTCTAAGTTACACAGCCGATTGTAGTCAAGACTCTTGGTCAATTCATCTCTGAATTTTGCTTGGCCGGCAAAGTAGACCTGAATCGGCAGTTGACCAAAGCCCGGTTGCCTTGCTGTAGCCGATGGATTATAGAACTCATATGTGGGAGAGTCCTTTCCAGAGAAGAAGTTGGCCGGCAAAATCCCTGGCTTAATCAGGGTATCCATAAGTTCCCTATCAAAAGTATGAGTGGACGAGTCGTAGTAGATGGGAAGTTCAAAAATCGGCTCTACTGTCCGATATGGATACCAACTGACAGTCTCTTCACTGAAGCCGTTGTAGAAGCATTTGAATTATTCGGCCGTTCGGGCAGCAGTAAATTGACAGCCAGGGAAGGCTGATGCCGCTTCTCCAAAAGATCTGCAGCGTCGTCGGATGGTTGGGTTTTCCTCTGACTCAATGTTGGGGAAAGTTTTGGTCTCTATTCGTTGCTGAGAGACCTTGCTCATATATAGGTTGAGCCAGAGAGTGATGAACCACCAGGGACCGCCAGGGTTCCCAATCGGCTCCCCGTTTGACAGCCTAGTGCCAATTTGGTGCATCATGTGGTAGGCCGATCCCAACAGATGCTTTCCAAGGGGAACGACCGATCCTAGTGTCACACCCGATTCTAGAAAGAACCAGATGCATCTCATATGTGCGCCAGGATCATGTTCACACACATATGGTAGACGAAAAGTGTAATATATCAAAGACAATGCTCAAAAGTAACTAAATAAAGTATATAACAATATTACACTCCGTATAAAAGAGACACAAATGTCTTTAAACGATAAACCATTATACCCTACACGAAGTCTCCAAACTCCGTCTTCCACAGGCGATGACTGGTGAACGCAGGGCCTAGAACTCCTCGTAGTCGTCAAAGATCTCCCCTTCAAAGTTCTCTTCTGAACAGCGGGGGGCAAGGGTGAGTACTCTTATGGTTGGTACTCAGCAAGTGGGGTGAAAATGCAAGGCCATCAAGGATAGGCTAAGGTTTGCAGCAGCGGTCACTTTTAGTTGGTCAAGTATTTATTAACTAGCACCTATTAACTAGGTTTAAGTTTATACCAACCCACTTTAGTAAAACATAAGGGTACCATCAACGTAAACATTATCCACGAACCATAATTTAATTAATCTTCAAGTTTCATTATCATGTGAGGGTCCAAGCCACTCTTAACCGTGAGTACGGCTGTTATAACAGTTTTACACTCTACAGAGGTTGGACACTTTACCCACAAATCTTGTTCCCCTGAATCACCGGGGTTTGCAAGGCCCTTAAACACTTCCAAGGTGAGTGGCGAGGGTACACTACGAAGCCTTTACAAAGACATGTCGAGAGCTAGGCAGCCCGCTAGAGTTTCAGTAGCAGTGTGGTCCATAAACCTCCCTAATGGTCAGCTCCTTAGCAAAGGCAGCTACCCCAAGAGGACCGGGCTATGACCCCTATCACCGACCCCCTCCTTGCCATTTCGGTAAGGCTACCAGCAAACTACACATCCAATTAATTGGCTAAGGTCAGAGCCATATGACTTTGTGGTTGCACTGTTTTCTTGGGTGGTTCTTCGTGTTCCCATTAAACAAAGTTGATCTTGAAATTACGCAGTATAACAACAATATGAAACGTGATCAACATTATCATAAGAGTAAACCAATACCAATCCCAAAGTTTGCAACTAAGCATGACTACCCAACATGAATAGTAAACCCAGGTGTTTCAATATTTGGGGTAAAAGACTAGGTATGTCCTTAGTATAGGTAACCCATCAAGTTTATGCAAGCAACATTAAAGTAAAGTGAATTATCATGCTGTTGTTGGGATCAAATAGAATATGCAGGGGGGGGAATCCAGTTGCCTTCTTCAAACAGCTGCTGATTCTCTTCCTCGTAAGCTTGCTCTTGATTTGACTCGAACATCACGTTGTCTACGCGATCACACAAACAAGCATACACAAAAAAATAAGAAACAATACAACAAACAATACAAACAGAAAGTAAAAAGATACTAAATTTTTAGTTCATGATGCAAGGATCGCATGGGCGCAAGAATCGCTGAAATCGGAGTTGAAACGATGGAGATATGGCTAAAACAGTGGTCTAGGGGCCTAACTGCGAGAGTTTTGAACTTCCAGGGGCTAAATCTGAAGAAATTAGGGGCTAGTACATAACTAAACCTTATACAGAGGGTCTGGGTGCAAAGCTAGAGGTTCTAGACGGCGGCTACTAATTCTAAAAAAGTCAGGGGTCGGAACAGAAAAAGAAAGGGCTCAACTCTAATTATTTTTCTACTGATCTAGATTGCGGGTTGATTCCTGGAAAACCTAGGGATCTTTCTGCAAGAGTTTCGGGGACCAGCTAGGGTCGGGTGAATCTGGTCCGTTGGATCAGAATCGAGCGGCGGGTCGGGCGAATCGGCGGAGTAAGGGTCGGGCGAATCGGCTGGGTAAGGGTCGGGCGAATCGGCGGGGTAAGGGTCGGTCGAATCGGCGGTGTGAAGAGAGGGTCGGGTGAATCGGCGCTTTGCTGGGCATCGGCGGCGAGCGAGTGCAGCGGCGGACGGCTGGAGCTTCACCGAATCCGGTGTTCCGGGGCTCGGTTCGGGCTGGTTTCATGCCGGGGAGAGAGTGGGCGGTACGGCGAAGGTGAGGGTGGTCACGGGATGGATGTGCGGCGGCTGTAGACCGGCGGTCATGGTGGCGGGCAGAAACTGGGATCCGACGAGAAATCGGGTTTGCGGCGGAGCAAGAGAGAGAGGGGAATCTGGTGCGGCTTGATGCTCACCAACTCGCGGAGCTCAGACGAGAGTTGAAGACGGCGGAGAAGCTGCGGAGCGGCGAGTCGACGATGAGGCGGCGACACGGGGCGGCGGCGATCCTCCGGTGTGCGACTTCTAGCGGCGTGCGATGGTGTTGAGTAGAGGAAAGGGTTTGAGGATGGCTCTGGTTGCAAAGCGGGGCTCCGGTGGGATTTTAAAGGGGCGGATTGGCTGGGAATAAGGAAGGCGGCGGCTCTTGCGAAGGAAAGGGCGGAACTGCGGCTAGTAAGGTAAGCCTGTATCGCAAGGAAGGAAAGAGAGATGAGGGCGACGGCGCGGAGTCGATCCGGACGCGGGGTAAGAAAGAAAGAAGGAAGGAGAAGGGGCGCAAACGATGGTGCGGCGCGCCTGCTGTCGCGACGGAGAAAGGAAACAGAGGAGCGGGAGCGGTGCGGAGCAGAGGAAGAAGAAAGGAGGGTGGAATAAGACGCCGACAGATGGGGCCCAGCTGTCGGTGAAAGAGAAGTTAGGGGAAGTAAGGCAGATTGGGCTGTCTGAGTTGGGCCGCGGGAAAAAGAGAAGAAGGAGAAGAGAGGAATTGGGCTGGGCTGAAAGAAAGAGTAGAAGAAGAAAAGAAATGAAGATGCATGCACAATTTTATTTTTTTGACTTTTATAAAAATACTTTCAGAATTTTGATTCCTATATTTTTGGGTGTTACAAAACCTACCCCCCCTTAAAGAGAATCTCGTCCTCGAGATTAGGAAGGACTAGGGAACAACTGAGGGAATTCTGCAATTAGTTCATCTTCGCTTTCCCAAGTAGCTTCATCCTCTGAGTGGTGACTCCACTGTACTCTGCACATTTTGATCACCTTATTCCGAGTAACCCTCTGAGATGTTTCCAAGATTCTAACCGGATGCTCTGCATAAGTCAAATCTTCTTGTACATCAAGTTCCTCTAACGGTAACTGCTCCTCAGGCACTCTCAAACATTTCTTTAGCTGTGATACATGAAACACATCATGGACATCTGACATTCGTGCCGGTAACTCCAATTGATATGCCACTTCACCTTTCCTTTCCAGAACCTAAAAAGGACCAATATAACGCGGTGACAACTTTCCTTTCACTTTGAATCTGCGTAAACCTCTGATGGGTGATACCTTCAAATACACAAAATCTCCAACTTCAAATGTCAATTCCCTTCTTCGTGTATCAGCATAACTTTTCTGTCGTGACTGGGCAGTCTTGAGATTATCCCGGATTATCTGGACTTGTCTATCCGCTTCTTGAAGCATCTCTGGTCCAAAACTTGGCTTTCTCCTATCTAATTCCAATACAATGGTGTCCTGCATTTTCTACCATATAATGCTTCAAATGGGGCCATCTTGAGACTTGCCTGATAACTGTTATTGTAGGAGAACTCTGCATATGGCAAACTTTTATCCCAACTACCTCCATGCTTGAGGGCACATGCTCTCAACTTATCCTCCAATACTTGATTCGTTCGCTCGGTCTGACCGTCTGTTTGCAGATGATATGCAGAACTGAAACTGAGCTTTGTATCCATAGATTCATGTAATTTCTGCTAGAAACGCGATGTGAACTGAGTACCTCGATCAGACACTATCTTCTTTGGAACACCATGCAGACACACAATTCGTGACATGTATAGTTCTGCTAACTTGGCTCAAGTGTAGGTTGTCTTGACCGGGATGAAATGTGCGACTTTTGTCAATCTGTCCACTATAACCCATATCGAGTCGTAACCATCACGAGTACGAGGTAACCCTACAATAAAATCCATACCAATCTCTTCCCATTTCCATTCAGGTACTTTCAATGGCTGGAGTAAACCTGCTGGTCTCTGTTGTTCTGCCTTCACTCTCTGGCACACATCACACAAAGCTACGTGAGTTGCTACATCTCTTTTCAAACCATACCACCAGTACCTTTCTTTCAAGTCTTGATACATTTTAGTACTTCCAGGATGAATGGAATAAGCGGAATCATGTGCTTCATTCAAAATGAGCTCACGAAGGTGATCAATTTCAGGTACAAAGATCCTCTTTCTAAACCAAACAGTTCCCTGTTCATCTTCGGTGAAATTCTTAGTCTTGCCTAAACCAATTTGAATCTTGATCTCTTTGATCTTAGCATCTATCAACTGTCCTTTTCTGATCTCCTGTTCTAATGTAGGTTCCATCTCCATGGTTATGGCTTCCTCTTGTGTGACAATTCCCAAGTTCAAACGTGCCATCTCCCAACATAATTCCTGAGGCATCAACCGAGCAACCATCATATTAGCTTGTCCTTTCCGGCTAGGGCTTCTGCCACAACATTAGCCTTGCCAGGATGATACTGAATATCCAAATCATAGTCTTTGATTAATTCTAGCCATCTGCGCTGTCTTAGGTTAAGATCCTGTTGCGCGAAGATGTACTTCATACTCTTATGGTCCGTGAAGATCTGACACTTGTTTCCGATCATGTAGTGCCTCCAAATCTTCAATGCGTGCACGACGGCAGCCAATTCCAAGTCATGGGTAGGATAGTTCTGCTCATGTTTTCTCAGCTGTCTTGAAGCATAGGCCACAACTTTGCCTTCTTGCATTAACACACATCCAAGACCCATCCGTGAAGCGTCACAATACACATCAAACCCTTTGTGGATGTCTGGCATTATCAACACAGGGGCCGTGGTCAATCTTGTCTTCAGCTCTTCAAAACACTTCTGGCATGTATCATCCCACTTAAATTCTTTCCCTTTCTCCAACAGAGAAGTCATAGGTTTCACAATCTTTGAGAAGCCTTTAATAAATCTGCGGTAGTACCCTGCAAGTCCGAGAAAACTTCTGATTTCAGGCACAATCTTCGGCGGATTCCAATTCAGAACATCTTGAACTTTACTCGGGTCTACTGTGATTCCTCCATCTGTGATAACGTGTCCAAGGAAAGAAACTTCTCTCAACCAAAAATCACATTTACTCAGCTTGGCATATAGCTGATTCTCTCGGAGTTTCTGTAACACTATCCTCAAGTGCTCTTCATGTTCTTCCTCGTTCTGTGAATACACCAAGATGTCATCAATGAACACAACCACAAACTTGTCAAGATATTCCATGAAAACCTAGTTCATCAGGTACATGAAGTACGCTAGAGCGTTGGTCAATCCAAACGACATCACAGTGAACTCGTACAGACCATATCTGGTAGTGAAGGCTGTCTTGGGTATATCCTCTGGTCGGATCCTTAGCTGATGGTATCTTGATCTCAGATCAATCTTGGAGAAAACCTTGGCACCTCTCATCTGATCAAACAAATCTTCAATCCTGGGCAGTGGATACTTATTCTTGATTGTCACATCGTTCAACGACTTGTAGTCTACACACATCCTTCTGCTGCCATCTTTCTTATCGACAAAGATCACGGGCGCTCCCCACGGGGATGAGCTAGGACGGATAAATCCCTTAGCTAACATTTCTTCTATTTGTTTCTTTAGTTCACCTAGATCCTTAACATCCATTCTATAGGGTCTTTTAGAGATAGGTGCAATACCAGGCAAAAGATCAATACTGAACTCAATGTCACGAACAGGTGGCATACCTGGTAAATCTTCCGGGAAGACGTCGGGGTACTCACTGATAACTCTGATATCTTGTAGAGGCACTCCCTTCATTTGGTTCACTGTCCCAACTCCACTGGGTGAAGCTGATGCCACAAACTCTATTTTATCTCCTTGAGGGCTGGTTAAGAGCACTGACCTCTTACGACACTGAATAACACCATCACATCCTGATAACCAATCCATTCCGAGGATCACATCAATGCCGTTAGTCCCTAGGACTATTAGATTGGCTAGGAATTCTACCCCCATAATATTCATGCTGACCCTTGGGCATAAGTGACTGGCTTTCAATTCTTTGCCCGGGGAGCTTACTAGTAATATTTGTTTCAAAGGACTCATTGGTAAATTATGTTTTGCAGCGAATTGCTCAGTAATGAATGAATGCGATGCTCCAGAATCAAATAAAACTGATGCAGGTTCGGAATTAACAAGAAACGTACCGAGCACAACATCGGGAGCCTCTTCAGCTGTTTCTGCAGCCACATGATTCACCTTTCCGCGCACGCAGTTCTGTTGTCCTTTGTTGCCCAGTGGTGTCTGGTTGCTGTTACGCGGCTGCTGCTGCTGAGGAGTCTGCCTTTGTCCACTGTTCCTCTGATTCTGAGGAGTTTGCATGTTACGCTTCGGGCAGTTGTTAGCGTAATGACCTAGTTCTCCACATTTGAAACAGCCGTTGGGTTGGACCGGGGTGACTGGATTGTTGGACCGCACTGGTGCACCTGTGGCATAACCTGGACGGTACGATTGCGGGTTGGAGTTGCGCTGAGTCTGCTGGTTGTAATGTTGAGGCTGTTGTGGAGTTCTTTGATTTTGTTGACTCTGCGGATATCCTCCACCTTGTCCTCCAAAGCGCGACTGAAATCCCTGGGGTGTGTTGTAGCGGGGACGGGTGTTGCTGCTGGATTGTCCCTGGGACTAAAGTTTTCGCTTGTGTTCCCCAAGCTCCTTGCGCTTGCTCTCTAGACCAATGGCTTTGTCTAGCAGAGTCTGGAAGTTTGGGAAAGTGTGACTATGCAGCTGATAGTTGAGCGGCCCTATCAGACCTTCCAAGAAGCGCTCCTGCCTCTTCACGTCACTATCCACCTCATGGGGCGCGTAACGAGACAACTGAGTGAATTTATCCCGGTACTCGCTGACAGTCATGCTACCTTGCTTTAGGGACAGGAATTCCTTCTGCTTGAGCTTCATCAGTCCTGCTGGAATATGGTGGCTGCGGAAGTTGGTTCTGAACTCCTCCCAGGTGATAGTGTTGGCGTTGGCGTCGGCAGCAGTGAAGGCATCCCACCAATCAGCGGTTGCACCTTCCAGATGTCCTGCAGCATACAGGACCCTTTCACGGTCACATCATTGCGTGGTGTCTAGCTTCAAAGTGATGACCTTCTACCAATCATCAGCATCCAAGGGGTCCACAGAGTGAGAAAAGGTAGGAGGGTGGTCGCTCATGAATTCTATATGTTTGTCTCTTGGTGGCGGGTTTTGCTGTGGTGCTTGCTGATTCTGCTGAGCTTGTATGTTCTAGATGGTGGCAGTGAGGTTCTGCAACACCTGCATCTGTGCTGCCAAGAATTGCTCCATTGTTGGATTGGGCGGTGGTGACAACTGACTCTGTCGGTTAACTGTGCAAGCACGCCTAGAGATAGGGATATTCTGTCCTCCACCTGTCCTGGTGTTCACCATCTGACCGTTAGGGAATAAACCCAGGATAAGACTGGTGTACTAGATATAGGTAGACAGAAGGTAATATTTTAACAAAATATGGATTTATAAAGACTCCAACTTATATTAATGGATAGATTATATCAAGCAATTCTTATAGCACTTAAAGCAAACATTTGTTCTCAAGCAATCATTATTACATCGCCGTCCTCTCAAGCAAAAAATGATTCTAACGAGAACTTTTAAGAGATACTAGCCTAAGAGCCTAGATGCCTATTCCTTAGGGCGAGTTATGGAGCCGGGTTCGCCGCGACAAAGCTTCTTGCGGGGTGGTGACAACGCGGGGAAGCGGGGTTCATCCATCTATGGGGGTGGCGGCGCTCTTCCCTCAAGTCGAGCTTCCAGTATGCGGATCTTTTCATAGGCCTCCAGTAGCTTGTCCTGAGTATCATCCAGCTCAGTGATGACGCTTTCAAGCTCAGTGTTGAGAGCGGCGGTGACTCGAGCAAGAGTGTTGAGGCAGTCTTCGTCATCTTCTCCCAGAGTAATCACAGTCTCTTCAGTTCCACTGTGGCGGCGAGGGAGGTGACGATACTCCGTGTTCTGAAGCTCCTGGCGGTAGGTATGGCAGATGGACCACAGAGCTCTCCTGGCGGCACTGCTGACGGCGGCATCGTAAGTAGCGTGGGGTGTGGCGGAGTCGTGTGCAGTGAGAGTCCTCAGGCCTCTGGCACTTTCCATCCTGATGTGGACGCGAGAGAGGTAGTAGTCGCCGAGCGCAGGGTCGATGTAGTGGTGCATGTGGTAGCGAGGTCTCACGCGGTTGCCCAACTCTTGAAGAACACCTTGTAGCACCAGAGATAAGTGGCCGGGCTCTCTGTCCGAAGTGCGAACACAGCAAAGTTGCCTCATCCCTGGAGTTTCATCACTTTGATTGTCGTTATCTTCATCGTTGTTGTGGTCCTCATCATCGTCTCTTCTAATATCTTCGAAGTTACTTGGGCTTCCTTCAGCAACGACCGGTGCTGGGGCGGGAGCTGGAGCAGGGACAATTGGGGGTGGTGGCGATGCCTCAACAACTGGTGATGCCGGCGGGGTGAACTGATTTCCTTCTTCATCAATTGCCATGATGCGGCCATCTTCACCATCCACGAAGTAGTAGGCCTCCTCGGGTTCTTCTTCCGTAGCTTCCTCCTCTTCAACAGGGGCTGGAACTGGGGTGGGAGAAGCTGGCTCAGCTGGGGCAATGCGAACCTGGCGACCTCCGGTGCGCTTGCGAGCAGTCTGGTAAGTCCTGGCCATCTGGCAGAGCGGGAGTAAAATTCAGAATATATATTTTTTTAAAAAGGAAAATGATAGAAGGTTTATGTAAACATAGGTTTTTATGCGGAAATATAAAGTAAAAAGAAATTTTGATGCTGACATGGCTTGCTAGAAGATAAACCCTTAATTTTGACCATTTCTAACTAGGCTAGCGTCCTACAGTCAACATAGCTCAAATACCACTTCTGTCACACCCGATTCTAGAAAGAACCAGATGCATCTCATATGTGCACCAGGATCATATTCACACACATATGGTAGACGGAAAGTGTAATATATCAAAGACAATGCTCAAAAGTAACTAAATAAAGTATTTAACAATATTACACTCCGTATAAAAGAGACACAAATGTCTTTAAACGATAAACCGTTATACCCTAGACGAAGTCTCCAAACTCCGTCTTCCACAGGCGATGACTGGTGAACGCAGGGCCTAGAACTCCTCATAGTCGTCGAAGATCTCCCCTTCAAAGTTCTCTTCTGAACAGCGGGGGGCAAGGGTGAGTACTCTTATGGTTGGTACTCAGCAAGTGGGTGAAAATGCAAGACCATCAAGGATAGGCTAAGGTTTGCAGCAGCGGTCACTTTTAGTTGGTCAAGTATTTATTAACTAGCACCTATTAACTAGGTTTAAGTTTATACCAACCCACTTTAGTAAAAACATAAGGGTACCATTAACGTAAACATAATCCACGAACCACAATTTAATTAATCTTCAAGTTTCATTATCATGTGAGGGTCCAAGCCACTCTTAACCGTGAGGATGGCTGTTATAACAGTTTTACACTCTACAGAGGTTGTACACTTTACCCACAAATCGTGTTCCCCTGAATCGCCCGGGTTTGCATGGCCCTTAAACACTTCCAAGGTGAGTGGCGAGGGTACACTACGAAGCCTTTACAAAGACATGTCGAGAGCTAGGCAGCCCGCTAGAGTTTCAGTAGCAGTGTGGTCCATAAACCTCCCTAATGGTCAGCTCCTTAGCAAAGGCAGCTACCCCAAGAGGACCGGGCTATGACCTATATCACCGACCCCCTCCTTGCCATTTCGGTAAGGCTACCAGCAAACTACACATCCAGTTAATTGGCTAAGGTCAGAGCCATATGACTTTGTGGTTGCACTGTTTTCTTGGGTGGTTCTCCATGTTCCCATTAAAAAAAGTTGATCTTAAAATTACGCGGTATAACAACAATATGAAACGTGATCAACATTATCATAAGAGTAAACCAATACCAATCCCAAAGTTTGCAACTAAGCATGACTACCCAACATGAATAGTAAACCCAGGTGTTTTAAGGTTTGGGGTAAAAGACTAGGTATGTCCTTAGTATAGGTAACCCATCAAGTTTATGCAAGAAACATTAAAGTAAAGTGAATTATCATGCTATTGTTGGGATCAAATAGAATATGCAGGGGGGGAGAAATCCAGTTGCCTTCTTCAAACAGCTGCTGATTCTCTTCCTCGTAAGCTTGCTCTTGATTTGACTCGAACATCACGTTGTCTACGCGATCACACAAACAAGCATACACAAACAAATAAGAAACAATACAACAAACAATACAAATAGAAAGTAAAAAGATACTAAAGTTGTAGTTCATGATGCAAGGATCGCATGGGCGCAAGAATCGCTGAAATCGGAGTTGAAACGATGAAGATATGGCTAAAACAGTGGTCTATGGGCCTAACTGCGAGAGTTTTGAACTTCCAGGGGCTAAATCTGAAGAAATTAGGGGCTAGTACATAACTAAACCTTATACAGAGGGTCTGGGTGCAAAGCTAGAGGTTCTGGACGGCGGGTACTAATTCTAGAAAAGTCAGGGGTCGGAACAGAAAAAGAAAGGGCTCAACTCTAATTATTTTTCTACTGATCTGGATTGCGGGTTGATTCCTGGAAAACCTAGGGATCTTTCTGCAAGAGTTTCGGGGAACAGCTAGGGTCGGGTGAATCTGGTCCGTTGGATCAGAATCGAGCTGCGGGTCGGGCGAATCGGCGGAGTAAGGGTCGGGCGAATCGGCGGGGTAAGGGTCGGTCGAATCGGCGGTGTGAAGAGAGGGTCGGGTGAATCGGCGCTTTGCTGGGCATCGGCGGCGAGCGAGTGCAGCAGCGGACGGCCGGAGCTTCACCGAATCCGGTGTTCCGGGGCTCGGTTCAGGCTGGTTTCATGCCGGGGAGAGAGTGGGCGGTACGGCGAAGGTGAGGGTGGTCACGGGATGGCTGTGCGGCGGCTGTAGACCGGCGGTCACGGCAGCGAGCGGAAACAGGGATCCGATGAGAAATCGGGTTTGCGGCGGAGCAAGAGAGAGAGGGGAATCTGGTGCGGCTTGATGCTCACCAGCTCGCGGAGCTCTAGCGAGAGTTGAAGACAGCGGAGAAGCTGCGGAGCGGCGAGTCGACGACGAGGCGGCGACACGGGGCGGCGGCGATCCTCTGGTGTGCGACTTCCAGCGGCGTGCGATGGTGTTGAGTAGAGGAAAGGGTTTGAGGATGGCTCTGGTTGCAAAGCGGGGCTCCGGCGGGATTTTATAGGGGCGGATTGGCCGGGAATAAGGAAGGCGGCGGCTCTTGCGAAGGAAAGGGCGGAACTGCGGCTAGTAAGGTAAGCCTGTATCGCAAGGAAGGAAAGAGAGATGAGGGCGACGGCGCGGAGTCGATCCGGACGCGGGGTAAGAAAGAAAGAAGGAAGGAGAAGGGGCGCAAACGACGGCGCGGCGCGCCTGCTGTCGCAGCGGAGAAAGGAAACAAAGGAGCGGGAGCGGTGCGGAGCAGAGGAAGAAGAAAGGAAGGTGGAAGAAGACGCCGACAGATGGGGCCCAGCTGTCGGTGAAAGAGAAGTGAGGGGAAGTAAGGCAGATTGGGCTGTCTGAGTTGGGCCGCGGGAAAAAGAGAAGAAGGAGAAGAGAGGAATTGGGCTAGGCTGAAAGAAAGAGTAGAAGAAGAAAAGAAATAAAGATGCATGCACAATTTTATTTTTTTGACTTTTATAAAAATACTTTTAGAATTTTGATTCCTATATTTTTGGGTGTTATACCTAGTGACAGAGCTTCTGCCAGGGCTTGGGTGTTAGAAGAAGGGCCAACTGCTCTGCCACAGAAAAAATGTTTCTCCAGCCACATCATCAAGAACGCAGTATGCTCTCTCTCTGAAACTGTCCCAGTCTTCATATTTCTGTTGATGTACCCCTTCCATCAGCCGATTCCTTTGGTTTCTAGCCGATGTGATGGTTTAATCAGATAGTCAAAGGGGGTATCAGAGGAAGAGATGTCAAGGCCGGTCAACAACAGGACATCGGGCAAAGTTGGAGTCATGGGTCCATGTCCAAAAAGGAACGCATTGAGTGCGTCGGACCAGAAATAAGAAGCTGCTATGACCAAGGGCTCATTTTTCTCCATTTGTGACAGAGAGAGGTCTATGCACTGGCCGATTTTGAGTTCATCCCACTGAACTTTCCTAGGCCTGGCTACTCTATGGTACCATTCTCTCCAGCCAGGGGTCTCATTCGGCCAGGACCTAAAGGCACCTGCCCACTGACCTAAATCCATGGGCGATTGCTTGAACGGGACTCTGTGAGTCTCTAGGTTGATCAGGTCAGTTGGATCGGGATTCCCCATGGGGCCTAAGCAGATAAGATCGGGGGATTCTGAAAGAGGAATGGTAATCTGGTGCCTAAATGCCTAAAAAGGAGGAAAAAGGGGAAGAAACTGAGAATGGATCCAGAAAATACTGGAGCAGTAGAAAATCAAAAGGGGAAAATTTTAGATGATTACCTCCGGGATGAAGCTCATCGTCGCCGATGGGGCCGCCAGTTGAGCCGCCGATCGGGCCGCCGTCGCTGAGGGGGATGCCGACGGAACCTCCATGGTTGGAGAAGTTGCAGATGGTGCCGCCATTGGAAGGTTGGAGTAGGTCGCTGGTGAAATCGCTGGGGGAGCGGTTGGAGATCGAGAGGGCTCAAGAAAAAGATGAACAGTTGTTCGCAGGAGAAGATTACTAGGCTCATGAAAAATAGAAGGCGGAGAATGCCGGTACTTAAAGACAATCCGAGAGAGAAAGGGCAAAGGCGGGATTTTTGCCGCGCCGTCTACACGAATTCCAGGGGAACAGTTGTCTCGAGCTCCCGGTCCGAGAAAATCGCAATCATTATGTAGAAGACCGCAAAACGGAAGGAGATTTTTACTACGCCCGTTTCGGAGAAAAGGATTAAAGAAAGAGTTTCGAAGTAAAAATTATGTTTTACTCCGAAACTGGGGGGCATGTGTTGATGCCAGATTTTGACACGTGTCGAATCGGCGTCAGGAGAAGAGGCTGGCCGATGCAGCAGATCTAAAGGCTACAGTAAAGAATCGGCCGATTGGGGATATAGTTGGGAATCGGCCGATTGGCGATGCAACTTGCGCCAAACAGATTGGAACCACAACGGAGGATCCCGGTTAAAAGTGGCTTGATGTTGGTCAACGGATCGGCAGAGAAGCAATGGAAAAAGTCCTGATTGGATTAGGAAACGGCGGCGGAAGATTTTGCGGGAGTCCGTTTCCTTTTTAAAGATATTATAGATATAATAGTTTTCCTGTTTGAAATAAGGATGTAACAAGTCGTAATCGACCAGGAGTCCTGGTTTTAGGGTATAAATAGGAGTCGCCAGGGCTTTGTATCAAAAAAAGACACCAATCAACAAAAACACTTCTACTTTTTTCCGAGTACTTTACTTTCAAGTCGGCGACTTCGCCAATACTTTTTCCTCTTTCACGAGTTCGTACGGATTGGCAGGGCTGCATCAACCTGATCTCCGGCCAATTGGTAGGTTCCGCTTTTCGAGTAACATCCGGGCTTTAACTACGGGCGCATCGCTGTGGTTTCGTTTGGATTTATTCACCAGTTATCGATATTTACTAGAATTATAGGTTTTACCTGTTGTTCTAGTATTATCACCAGTTATCCAGCTTGAGATTAGAGTAATCGGCTTCATCATTGCTTTTCCTCGATTTATCGTCATACAGCCGATTAGATCTATTCCAAGTGTTGCATTTGTAATAATTGTTTAAGTCGCTCCAGCAGTTTTCTTTGCAATTATTACGTGGTTATCAGCTGATCCATAGCTGATTATCTTCATAGCAAATTGGCTGATTCGCCGACGCGCTCTCAGGGACAGATCGGAACCCCAGCCGATCGGGACGCCCCGAATTTAATACTTTTATTTCCTTGTCAATCAACAGGTCAGATTGACTGGCACGACGCGCGAACCACACCAGTGCAAATAACCCGAACAAGAGCTAACCTGATTCTCCCGGGTCGTGTGTCCGACGCTGAAGAACATCGGCCGATTCCTGGCCGATTTTAGTGCCAACACAAGGAGCCCGAGAAAGAAATGACTCCACAAGAGTTCGTCGATACGAGCTTCTTGCCATTTCCTACTCGTAACCGGAAGACAACGGTGGACGAGCAATTTGCTCATTTCGTTGAGATGATCCTGAAGATACATGTTAACGTTCCCTTGTTGGACGCAATGCATGTACCAACGTACGCTCACTACATCAAGGACATCCTCAACAACAAGTGACCGCTCCCCACCACAGAAGTTGTCAAGCTCATAGAAGAGTGTAGCATAGCTATACTCAACCAGCCTCCCGAGAAGAAAACAGACCCAGGATGCCCAACAATAACCTGCTCAATCAGGGCACAACACTTCAACCATGCCTTGTGCGACCTTGGGGCCAGCGTGAGCGTGATGCCCAAGATCATCTTTGACAAGTTGAACTTCACTCACCTCACACCGACACCGATGCACCTTCAGCTAGCTGACTCCTCAGTCCGCTATCCAGAGGGAATTGCAGAAGACGTTCCGGTGAGAGTCAGAAATTACTTCACCCCTGTCGACTTCGTGGTGCTCAACATGGAAACATCCAAGGAAACACCGCTCATTCTCGGGCGGCCATTCCTGAGCACTGCCGGGGCAAAGATTGATGTGGGAGCAGGAGAAATCTGCTTCAACATCAACGGCAAGGAAGAAAAGTTACCGTTTCAGCCCAAAAGAGAACAATGCTCCATGGTCAAGATCAAGAATGGACTAAACGCACAAGACATCCAACAAACACACACCACACCATCAAGAACTCAGAAGAACAAGAAGGTGTGGCGGCAGATCGAAAGTTCGTCCTCGTCCAACTCTCCGCAACGAGGCGACAAATGGTAAGCAACGAAGGAGAAAAGTCTTGCCTGTCGGACTTTAACAACAAGCCCTTGCCAAAGGTAAATTGGTATTTATCTCATATTTGATTTTTCCACAATTTGATATTTCACCCTATTTGATTTTTTCCACAGCATATTTGATTTTTCTAAATTTCTCTTGCATGCTGGATTTTTCTAGCCATCTTTCTCTTTTCAAATAAAATCTAAAAAAATATTTCCGAGCATAAACTTCCTTTGAAAAATATTCTTTTGAACATATTTTCGGAGCAAATTTTGACCAAGCACCAAATTTTCAAAAGCATATGACCGTTAGGGGGCAGTGGGCCTAGGCTGATAGCCTGGGGAGCCTACTAGGGTGCGGCCTCACCCAGGGTGCGGCCGACCCACGCCCAACGGCTCTCTAGCCCCACCTTTTCCAACAGCTCCTAACCGTTGTTTGTTGACCATTACCGATGTGCTCGTGCTTCAGGTCTTTATATAGAGGCCGATGGGTGAGTGTTGAGCCCTCACACTCAACTCTCATTCACTCACTCCCTCTCACATTCTCACAACTCTTTGCTCTTGGATTTTCATTGGAATTTTGCTCGAGTTTGGATTCAAGAAATTTCTCTCTTATTTCTTTGCTGCAAGAAAAATTCCACACACTCGGAAGAACAACATTCGATAAGAACTTCCATTTCAATTTCACTAACGTAACCTGAATCGAGTTGTTCTTGTTGGTTCTCGTGTTCAAGCATGAAGGGCGTGGGACGGAAGCTCTCCGGTGCACTCAAGAAAGTGACAGGAGCGAGCTCATCTCGCTCCCGAGCTGGCTCAAGCTCCCATCACTCTTCTGAGGCAACTCTGACCCCAAGCATGATGGACTACGAAGAACAAGGAGAACAAGCCGAAGTGCAAGCCGAGGACATGGAGATAGACGAAGAAGATGCTTCATACCTCGATTTACGCAACGACCGCGAGCACCAAGCCTACACCATTCTCAAGCGCCGAATCTTTGGTCACACCAAAGCCTTCAACCCGGACCTCCTCGTGAAAATAGGTATGGATCTTCACTTTGCTAATGTTTGGCATGCGGTCGGTTGGGAAGGTTTCGTGGCCGTTGAGGAGTATGGTTCCTGACTCCTCACCATTCAGTTTCTTTGCACTCTTCATGAGATGGATGACGGTGTTTGCTTTCGGATTTTCGAAAAAGAATATTTTCTTACTTGGAAAATGTTGAGTCACCAACTTGGTTTTAACAAACGCTTGCCAGTTTCTCTTGAACATTCTTGCCGCGGTTTTAATCATCATAATTTTTAGGGTTTAATTTCATGCCAAGTTGTTCATGGCAAGTTTGCACCTCGGTGCAATGACATTCAAAATCCGACCCTTCGTTTGATGCACAAATGGCTAGCCATCACTCTCTTTCCAGGAGGTGATTTGCGGGTCATGAGCAACGATGAGCTGATGAACCTATATGCCATAGTTAACAAGATCCGAGTCTCTCCCGTGAAAGAAATAGTTAACCGTTGGCTTCAAAATTTCAAGTTGATGGGTTCTATTGAGTGCACTTCTTTGATAATCCGCATCGCTTCAAGCATTGGTGCCTTAGGAAGAAACAATGTTTCTTTCATTGAGGGTGACCGTGTTTTTATCGATGAGGCCTATTTGATTCAAGGCCACATTCTCAAGAGGGGCCCGAATGACTCCTTAATTTTCTTTCCACTGGGTTATGCAAATGAGATCCTGTTGCGAAACGCGGGTGTTGGTGATCGATTTTAATGATTTTTACCGCCAACTTTTCTTCGGTTTTCATGGTTTACAAGACAAATCTGAGTTAAAACTAACCACACTAACAAGTTCCACAAGTTTCGTTGCATTTATCATTTCAGGAACTTAGTGTGCGAAATTGAGCCGAAATGGATCAAAGGGCCCACATGCATGTCCTAAACCGTTGCTTAACTAAAAAGCAATTGTTACTGACCTCAGGAAGTGATCAGGGACGTCCACGTGAAAGGCGGTGCCAGGTGGCACCATCCCCAGGCCGGCTGGCCTAGGGGAGGCCAGCCGGCCCCACTTGTCATCCTCTGAAGCTCAACTTCGCGTGGTGCTTAGGCTTGATAGTTATCTTGGGTTGTGTTCCACCCCACGGAACTGATGTGGTAGGCGGCAGGTGGTGACAGCCCTGTCCGTCCCTTGTAGTCCACCACGTTCGGGTGTTTTCATAGCAGTAGATCGTTGGCCGAGTTGGACCCCCCATTTCTCCCTCAGTCTGTGGTCCTTCCGCCCCAGCCACCAAAGCAGATCAAGTTAGTATAACTTCTAGTTATCTGGGTAACGAGTTGGCTAACTGAAGTTAAGCCCTCTACCCTCTTACCTCCTCTCTTTAGGTGGGTCCGGTTGAATAGTTCTAGCATTGGTTGTGTCTGCCGTTCCTTGGATTCGATATCCCAGGTAAACTCCCTGGTGAAAGCTACATTGGTATCCGTGCGCTTGCGGATTAGTTCGTAAAGGCTAAGGAGTGCCAACAAGCTTTCTGGCGCCATTGCCGGAGACCGGTAGCAATACTAGTTTTAGAGCTTTTTCAGCCGTACACCTTTCCGCCTATACCATCTACCCCATGGAGTTCGCTCCTAGTTATCCGGCAATTCAGTACTGCGAGTACTCAGAATCGCCACCATCTTGCCACCCCATATTAATTGATGGCTACAAGATTCGTCCCATTTTCGTACCCATGATTTGAGCTCAGTTCTTCTCTGGTAGAAAGGACGAGTGTCCCTATGCTCACCAGCAGGATTTCGAGGAGAATTGTTCTCTCCTCATCATACCCGGTATGTCTCAAAACACACTATGGTGGAAGCTATTTCCGTTCTCTCTGACGGGAGCAGCCAAGAGTTGGTACCACCGGAGGGCAGGGAGAGTCGGAGGAGATTGGATTGCACTGAAGAACGAGTTTAGTTTGTTCTTCTATCCTGTCTCCAAAGTGATACTGCATCGCCTCCAACTTTTGTCATTCCAAGAAGGCGATGAGTAACTTGGAGTAGCCTGGGCAAGATTCTTGCATTTAGCCACCTCTGGTCCACCACACAATGTTCCAGAGGAAATGCTTATGCAACACTTCATTCAAGGGTTAAAGACGGAGAGTGCACAGTTTTTGGACAGCGCCTCCGAGAAACCGATCATTTACAAGATAGTGTTTGAGGCAAAGGAAATTCTAGAAAGAGTCCTTAACAGTACTCAGTACACGGGAGTCTTTGACGAGTTACCCGAACCAAGTGATCACCCCAGAGAGAAGTTACCGAACCACCCAAGACCTTCGATTCAGAGCCACTCATCGAAGATATGCCTATGTTCGACCTGATCTCTTCACAGAAGAAGAGTATGTGGAGTTGGGCAATTCAACAAAGTTGCCCAAAGAACACAGGTGTAAGTGCTCAGGATCTGAGGCGTTTGTTCGGGAAGCCACCCCGCAGATTGAGGGCCTTACTGCAGTCATGAGCAAGGAATGGACAGAGAAAGCCGAATCAAGTAGCAGCATCATACGACTCTATGAAGATTTCAGAGTGCTCCTCTGCGCTATTGGGGACACTGTCCAACGAGAAGTTCCTTACGACCCGAAAGTCGGGGTGAATGTGATGTCCGAAGCCATGGCACGTCACATAGCACTAGAGGAACCCCTGGCTTTCTCGTGTAAGCACCTGAAGTGGATCGATGGCCATATCATGGAATGTCTAGGCATCCACCGAGTTATTCCTGTTCGCTTGGGGATCAACAAGGTGTACCTGGACTTCCATATCTTCAATATCCTGGAAGGTGAAGAGTTCGTCTTGATTGGACAACCAATAGAGCCACTTGTCAACCTGAACAAAGACCGAGCACTGCTCAAGGTTAAGGTTGGCAAAGATATCATCCCGATCAGCCTAGTGCGTTCGTGCAACACATTCGCCGAGGCTAGGCTGGAGAAAGACCCAGTGGAGGAATCAGTGAAGATCATCCAAGAAGGGATCACTCAGCCCATTAATGAAGATGATGTCATACACTTTACCCAGGAAACAGAACCGAACGACAAGAGTAAGCTCAATGTAGAGGAGAAACCGCAACCTTCTGTGGCAGAACCACCTGAATTCACCATTAGGGCAATCTCGGTTAACCTTACACTTCAAACGGAGTAATCCATTGGTCTGTCGGGTAACCTCCTGATACAACCACGGTAAAGCGGATCGAAGCCATACATACAAATGCCCATGCGAAGATGAGCCCAGAGAATACCATATTCCAGCAAATATTACAAAATTATCATAAGTGAATATTACAAACCATGTTTGAGTTTAGTAACCAAGTACTTCAGTGATCATAACCAATAAGTTCTTCAGAGTTTAAGTTGCAGCGGAAATAAGATAACGAAAGCTACTCGACGATATGGGATGTCTCGGTGAAGCCTGTACGAGACATGACTCGGCATTATCTCCATTGGCCGGGGGCGTATCCCATTCCACCAACCAACCAGGAGGAAGGGTACAAGGCCAAGTCAAACTAGCAATCATGTCCTCGAAAGTTTCACCTGAAAACAAGCCACAAGCAAGGCTGAGTATACTAATACTCAGCAAGACTTACCCGACTAGTGGGGTATACTTAGCCGACTCCTAGACATGCGAGGCTTTTGGCTTGAGGGGTTTGTTTTGCCGAAAAGCATATATAGTAGGTCCTTACTTTCAGATTTTAGCTCCAAGTTCTAACTTTCTTTAACCATTCTAGGTAAGCAACTATCCAAAATCATTCATGGTGGAGAATTATTTGCATCCAACAAGATTAATTAGTATCCTTGTTCCTCTTCTTACTCTATGTGGTAAAAGGGTCAAGCACTCTCAATAACCGCGAGAAACGGACGATTCGAATCGAATTTCTTAACCTTGCAAGGGAAACCTAAACACACGTCACGTGGTTACTCCCAGAGTCACACGTGCAACTTTTCCCTTCAATTCCCGCTTCACGGAACAGGCCCACCGCCCTCGACTACACGTCCCCACAGACCACGGTACGTCGGGCTGTGGCGGCCGATGCACCCGCCATTAGCTAGATGTGAACGAATTCAAGACAGTGGGGAGTATATTCCGGCCTCGGTTCAATCCAGTACTTAAGCTTACCGATTACCATATTCTCGGCATGTGGTTAGTACGTTCAAAGACTTAACCACCACTACCACACACTGCGGCCTTAGCATTTTTCACTAAACAGACGGGGCCTCAATCATCAACATAAACATCGTACCATAGCCCCGTCCGTCGACCTTATGATTGCAGCATGTAGTAAACAATCAACTCCTAATTTCTCGCGAGTGACAGGAAATCACTCGACTTTTACCAAGTCCTATTAGCATAGCATTCTACCGAACCTGGCATCTAGTGTTCAGAGCATGGGTACCTTGGATCATGCAACTAAGTTTTCATCCAACTCCTATAAACTTAATGCACAAGTAAAGTAGAGTAATAAGTTGCATAAGTTTAGAAAATAGGGTTCATGCTCCGGGGCTTGCCTTCTTGTGAACAGTTAGCTTGGGGCTCTTCCGAACTTGGGCTCGGGTCTTCAAGAGCTTCAGTTAGATGTACTTGAGCTTCGCGCTGCTCACTCTCGGACGCGGGTACCAGCTTGTACGTTCCGTCGGCGAGAGTCGTCGATTCTATATGAATGCACCGATATAAGTTATAGTGAGGTTATACGACGATTATGTTCGTTCACGTCAAAGTTGTAGCTCACAAACAGCGATTTGGTTGCGATGTTATCTTGTTGAGATTTCTGTGGGCAATCGTTAATAGAGTAGAATAGTACAATAAGTAACTTTGTTAAGCAAGGTGGGGTGGGTGTTCATGGGAACTTATGTTCCTCAGGGAAAGATGATTTAAGTGTAACTACTACAGCGAGTAGGTTCTGGTCATGAAACCTTGGATCTAGACACATCAAGGAAAGATAAGCTTACTGTAAAATTTTCAGATATTTTCATGCAGCAGATTAATTATGAAAAATATAATACATGGTTGCTGCTAGATTCTTGTTCTTTTTGTACAGAACAAATGGTGCAAAAACTGAGACTAAGATTTTTACAGGGCTTTCATTTTATCATGCAAGAGCTTGATCGTTTTAGGGTGGCCTATTTATCAGGTAATCTCCTCACTGTAAATTTTTCAGGGCCAGCACTTGTCTAGAGACAAGTCTATGAATAAAAGCCATTAATCTTTCCATTTTATTTAAAGCAAGATTTAGCTAGAATCTAAGGTGATGCATGTAACAAAAGTTGTGAAGCTTAACCTAAGGTCTCCTGAGAAGTTGAGTTTGCATTTTTCTGAATTTTGTACGATTTTATACGAATTTTACAAGTTCACTGATTTTGAATCTAGGTTTGAATCTTTCTCTTACATCTGGGTCCTTGGAATCTTACGTGTAGACCCTTCTAAAGATTTCAATTACTGCAATTGGGTTCTTGGGCGGCTCGGGTACGGTGGCCGGCCAAAATTCCGGCGAGGGGCTCGCCGTCGGCGAGGGGTGAGGGCCGGGGAAGGATCAGGGGTGCGAGGGCTACCTCGTGGGGGGTCTTGGTCGGGTGGGGGACGGCCGGGAGTAGCTCGTCGGCGTTGGAGCAGGGGCGGCGGCGGCGGTACGCGTCGACGGCGGTGCTCCGGCGGGCTTGGGGCGGTCTGGTCTGGACGGGGAGCTTCAGTGGCGCGTGGGGAAGCTGCTCCGGTACTTGGCTTGGGCGGAGGAGGTCGGAGTCAAGCTGTCCGCGGTGACCAGGAGCGGCGGCGGCGGTGACAGCGCGGGCGGCGGTGCTCCGGCGGTCCTGGGCGGCGTTGAGCGGGTCGGTGAGCTCCGGTGGGATGATGTGGTGGTGGCTGGAACTTCAATTTGGGCAGTGGATGGCTGTAGAGGGCTGTCCACGAGCGGGTGGAGCTCGGCGGCGACAATGGCGGCGGCGAGTGCTCTGCTTTCTGGTGGCTCGCGCGGGCGGCCTAGAGCGCCTTTTATAGGGGCAGGAGGGAGGGAGGGGTGCCGGGCGACGCGCGGGGGTGGAGGCACGGCAAGGGCGCGGGGTTGGCCGCGGTGGGCGGCTCGGTTCACCGGCGCGGCGTGCGGAGGGCGGAGGCGCGTGACTGGGCACCGGGGATTTGCGTGGGGGAGCGAGGAGATAGCGCGGCACGGGGTTGGGGAACAGCTGCAGCAGCGGCTCGGGCAGGAGGCGAGCTCAGCGACGGGCGGGTCGCGGCGGGCGGTGCGGCACGGCGCGGCGCGGCCGTTGGGCGCGGCGGGCGGCGAGCAGAGGCACAGCTGGCGTGGCGCGTGGCGAGCTGGGGCTGGGCAGCGCGGCGGTGGGGGGCGCAAAGCCGGGCTTGGGGGTGAGGACCAGCGGCCACTGGCCTGGCGGCTTGCGCCGGTCAGGCATCGCCGGCCACCTGGCCGGGCTGTCGGGCGGGGAGGGGAGAGAGAGGAGGGAAGAAGGGCCTATTTGCGAGAATTTGAAAAGTTCCAAGGGGCTGGTTGCAAACAGGATGTTTTCTCCACTTTCTAATTTGAATTTCAAAAACTTTTGAACATGAAAGTTGTTCAGAATAAAAAGTTCTACAAGTTTGGTTTCAGGCAACACCTCATTTGGCTTGTGGTTTGAATGTTAATTTAAAAATGCAAAAGTATTCATATGTGCCCAATTTCAATTTGAATTTCAACTTAACTTGTTCTAATTCTTTTCACCCTTTTATTCGTTGGTTAAGCATAGGGTTGGGCTAATGACATTGCTTTTGAAATGTAATTTATCAGGGTGGTTACAGCCTTCCCCCCTTAACAAGAATCTCGCCCCGAGATTCGGTAAATCTTAGTGTGGACAGGGGTGCACATACCAGTGGTTGAGGTAAGAAAACCAGGGAAATTTTGGTTTAGGTAACTCTCGGTTTCCCAGGTGGCTTCTTCTTCAGTATGATGATTCCATTGAACTTTATACATTTTAATCACTTTCCTCCTGGTCCCTCTTTCTTTTCGATCCAAAATTTTAACCGGGTGTTCGACATACGAGAGGTCGGGTTCTACCAATATTTCTTGTGGTTCCACAATCTCGGTAGGGACTCGAATACACTTCTTGAGTTGAGATACGTGGAAGACATCATGGGTGGCCGTGAGTTGAGGGGGCAGTCATAATTTGTAGGCTACGGGTCCGCAGCTCTCAATGATTTCGTAAGGACCAACATAACGGGGAGCTAGTTTGCCTTTGATTCCGAATCTTTGCACTCCCTTGGTTGGTGAAACTCGAAGATAGACATGATCGCCAACTTTGAATTTTAGGGGCTTTCTCCTTTTGTCGGAATAGCTCTTTTGCCGGGCTTGTGCGGCTTTAAGGTTTGCTTGTATTACTTTTACTTTCTCCTCTGCCTCGATTACCAGGTCGGGTCCAATTATTTTACGTTCTCCGGTTTTTGACCAGATCAAAGGAGTTCAACACCTTCATCCGTACAGGGCCTCAAATGGTGCCGTTTTCAAACTCGTTTGATAGCTATTGTTGTACGAGAACTCTGCTAAGGGTAGGCATTTGTCCCAATTCTTGTCATAGTGAATGACGCAAGCTCTCAGCATGTCTTCAAGAATTTGGTTTACTCTTTCCGTTTGTCCGTCAGTCTGAGGATGGTATGCTGAGCTGCGAATCAGTTTAGTACCAAGAGACGTTTGCAGTTGTTCCCAAAAGCGTGCTACAAACTGAGTACCACGATCAGAAATAATTGTCTTAGGTATTCCATGTAGGCAAACAATACGATCGAGGTAAATCTCGGCATATTTCTTGGCAGAATAGGTGGTGTGTACCGGAAGGAAATGTGCCGTCTTTGTGAGTCTATCAACGATAACCCATATGGAATCATGTTTATGGGAAGTGTTTGGTAGTCCAAAGATGAAGTCCATACTTATGTCTTCCCACTTCCAGGATGGTATAGGTAACGGTTGAAGTGTACCGGCTACTTTCAAGTGGCTAGCTTTTACTCTCTGGCACGTGTCACATTCTGAGACATACGTAGCAATTTATCTTTTCATTCTAGTCCACCAGAAGTTTTGCCTTAGGTCTTGATACATTTTGCTACGGCCGGGGTGGATAGAGAATTTGGAAAGATGTGCCTCATCGAGAATTTGCTTGCGGAGTTCAGGATTCTTCGGAACGACTATACGACTTTCGAACCATAGAACTCCCTTATGGTCCTGGCGGAAACATTTATACTTCTCCTCACCTAGAGAGAGTTTTTGTTTGATGATCTTAATTCCTTCATCATGTAGTTGTGCCATGACGATTTGGTCGTGAAGAGTGGGCTTAACTGAGATGTGATTTAGAGTGCCTTAGGAAACCATTTCCATGTTAAGCTTCCTCATTTCTGCACACAATGTCTCATTGTAGGATTCCATGGATAAGCAATGGCAATGGGACTTGCGGCTTAGTGCATCCGCGACTACATTAGCCTTGCCGGGGTGATAGTGCACTTCAAGGTCATAATCCTTGATTAATTCTAGCCATCTTCGTTGTCTCATATTCAGATCGGCTTGTGTGAAGATATACTTGAGACTCTTATGATCAGTGTAGATATTGCACTGTGTACCCATAAGATAGTGCCTCCATATTTTCAGAGCGTGAATGACAGCTGCAAGCTCAAGATCATGAGTGGGATAATTCTGCTCGTGGGGCCGAAGGGCTCGTGAGGCATATGCAATCACTCGATTCTCTTGCATAAGCACACATCCTAGACCAGTACCTGATGCGTCACAATACACATCGAACGACTTGGTATTATCGGGTTGAGCTAACACAGGTGCAGTAGTCAGATGCTCTCTGAGAGTGTGGAAAGCTTCTTCACATTTCTCATTCCATACAAACTTTACTTCCTTCTTTAACAATTCAGTCATGGGCTTAGCAATTCGAGAGAAATTCGGGATGAAGCGACGGTAGTAACCGGCTAAGCCGAGAAAACTGCGAATCTGATGAACAGAGGTAGGGGGTTTCCAATCCATCACCTCTTGTACCTTGCTGGGGTCAACAGCTATGCCTTCGCTGGAGCTCGTGTGACCCAAGAACTTTATAGTATCCAACCAGAATTCACACTTAGAAAACTTAGCATAGAGCTGATGGTCTCTGAGTCGCTGAAGAACAATGCGAAGGTGCTCGGCATGCTCTTCCTCATCCTTGGAATAGATAAGGATGTCGTCGATGAACACTACGACGAATTTGTCAAGTTCGGGCATGAATACCGAATTCATGAGATACATGAAGTAGGCAGGGGCATTTGTGAGTCCAAAGGACATGACCAAGAATTCATATAGTCCATATCGTGTGGAGAAGGCAGTCTTAGGAATATCGCACGGGCGAATCTTGATCTGATGATATCCCGAACGAAGATCAATTTTTGAGAAGACTCTGGCTCCAGCTAATTGATCGAAGAGTACATCGATACGAGGAAGTGGGTATTTATTCTTAATGATTACTGTGTTGAGAGGTCGGTAGTCAACGCATAACCTCAAACTGTCATCCTTCTTCTTTACGAATAGGGCTGGACATCCCCAAGGTGACGCGCTAGGGCGAATGAAACCTTTGTTCAGTAGTTCTTGGAGTTGAATTTTCAGCTCTGCCAATTCTTTAGGGGGCATCCTATATGGTCTTTTGGATATAGGTGCAGTGTCCGGTTGCAGTTCGATGATGAACTCAATATCCCTATCCGGTGGCATTCCTGGTAAGTCATCCGGAAAAACGTCGGCATACTCGTTTACCACCGGAATATCCTCTAGCTTAAGTCCTTCCATCATGTAAGCACAGGAATTCGTGCAATCCATGAATGGTAGGTAAAGGGTAGTGGCTCCGTGACTAGGTGAATTTATCTCAACGGCTCGGGAAGAAAGGTCCAATGTGACTCCATGCATAGTCATCCAGTTCATTCCCAAAATAATATCCATGCCGTCAAAGGGTAAAAGGACAAGGTCTGTGTTGACGACTTTACTCCCCAATTTTATCGGTACCAGCCTTACTATTTGGTTGGAAGCAATTTTCCCACCCGGTGTTGAGATCATATACGACCCTTTAGTGTGACAAACATTCAAGCCTACTTTTGCACCAAACTTTGCACTAATGAAACTATGTGATGCACCAGAATCAAACAATATGACTGCAGGCTTGTTATGAATAGAGAATGTACCCGTCATCACTGGTGCTCCTTCAGGAAGTTCTGCAAGGGTGGTGAAGTTGATCCGCCCTTGTTTGACCTGGAGGGTCTGCTTCTTGCCTTTGTTCTTATTGTTCTGGTTAGAGTCCTGGCCCTGATTTGGCAGCCTAGGTTGAGGGCATTCGCGAGCGAAATGACTGGAACTCCCGCACTTGAAACAACGATTGGTGATGCTCGGTCGAAGAAACTGCTGAGTAGCGGGCCGGGGTCCAGTTTGTTGAGGCATAGGGGGTCGTACAACACCTTGTTGCGGGGGCCTAATAATCCAACGCCCTGGCTGAGGGGCTCTCGGTGGAGCTGTAGGCGCAGCATTTCGCACCAAGCGATACCTCGATGGCTGAGCACCCGAGGGTCCAGCTGGCGCCTTTCTCTTCTTTTCAGCACGATGAGCCTCAATACAGTCCTCTTGAGTGATGGCCATGTTGACTAGCTCATTATATGTATCGGCTTTGACAAGATTCAATCGTTCCTTGAGTTTAGTACTCCTCTACGGAAACGATCACGCTTCTTGGCATCTGTGTCTGCGTCATAGCCCGCGTATTGGCACAGGTTGTTGAAGGCTTGAGCATACTGAAGTACAGTGCGGTTACCCTGAGTGAGAGCTAAAAACTCATTTAGCTTTCTTTCCATGAGACCTTCGGGGATATGGCGTGCCCGGAACGCAGTTTTGAATTCATCCCAGGTGACAATGTGATCAGCGGGGAGCATAGCAAAATAGTGATCCCACCATAGACGAGCCATACCGCGAAGCTGCTGCGCGGCAAAGCGGGCCTTGTTTTCATCCGAACATGGGGCCACAAGTAGAGAAAACTTGGACTTGATTGTGCGAATCCAAGCGTCCGCATCCAAGGGTTCCTCCGTCTTGTGAAACAAGGGAGGCTGGGTCCCTAGGAAATCCGTGTAACCGGCGGCCTGGGGTTGGTGAACATTGTGCCCACCTCGCTGCTGGTGCTGTCCTTGCACGAGCTGGCGAAGCAACTCGGTTTGAGCGGCCATTACTTCAACCAAGCTGGGTGGTGGTGGCGGCTGTGGTTGTGATCCACTTGCGCTAGCACCAAAACCATCCGGGTTACCACGGGTTGCTCCAACCATCTGAAAAGGCGAATGTTCATCATTAGCAACGTGATCCATATTGCTTCCATGATTCACAAAGATTTAACGCGGAATAGTAGACTTCCAAAAGGTCATGGATAGAATCATGGGCGTAAAACTGCCTGCCATAAGAAATTTATAACTCTTGGTAGGTTCATCCAAGATTTCTCATATTTTGGCAGGGGGTAGGGAATTTAGAGATGTACAACTTTGGTATTCAGCTAAGATGCTAAATCGATGGCTAAGATAGTCAAACGATTCACTCTTTGCTTCGCTGGTTTGGCTGTTTTTCAGCAGAACGAGTTATAGTATCTGGCCTATAACTCAAACTAGCAAGATCCAATAGGGTTGAAATTTTGTGAGAACCTAGATCACAGAATTTAGGACAAGTTTGGTATTCAACACTCAGCCCAGAAATGTAGAGAGACATAGGTAAAAATTCCGACAAATCTCTGCAATTGCAGATTCGACTGCTTTCCGATATCAATCAACCCAAGTTTTTAGCCATGGCCTACATGATTAGAGCGTCCAATGGTCAAGTTTTACCTACCACAAAAGAGGTACTCAACTCTTTAGTTAGCCTATTACAACACTTGCCAAAAGTTAGGCTGCACTATCGAGGAGTATATGCAAAAGTCTTCCTAGGTCATCGGCTAGAAATCGTCGAGGTTGTTGACGGACGACTCGCTGTGAGTAGGAGAGTGAGCTCCCATCGGAAGTGGCTGCAGTGCCTCACCCTCAAAGTCCATTCCTGAAATACCATCAATCTCTTGTGGCTCCTCCTCATCTTCCTCCATAGCCACCACGCCAGGAGGGGCATTCTGATCATGGTGCCACTGAATGTGTTCATTAGCATCCTCCATGTGACAACCCTGGTAATTACCTTTCCAAAATAAATGTCATTAGCCTAACTCTATGATTAAACCAACTAATGAAAGTGTGGAAAGAATTAAAACGAGTTCAGTTGGAATTCAAATTTAAATTGAGCACTTTGGGTTACTTTTGAACGTTTAAATTTAACTTTCAAACCATAAGCCAAATGCGTTTTTGCCTGAAGCCAAAGTTGTAGAACTTTTTATTTTGAACAACTTTCGTGTTCAAAAGTTTTTGAAATTCAAATCAGAATGAGGAGAAAACGCCCTGTTTGCACCCAGCCCCCTGAAGATTTCCAAATTCTTGCATCCAGGTCCCTCCCTCACCCCCCCCCCCCTCCTCTGCCGCACCGCGCGCTCGCCCGACCGCCGCGCGCCAGGTGGCCGGCGTCGCCTGACCGGCGCGAGGCGCCAGGCCAGTGGCCGCCGCACCACCCCGCCACGGCCGGCTTTGCCCCGCCCCCACGCCGCGCGGCCAGTCAGCGCCCGCGCGTGCTGCCGCGCCCAGCCCGCCGCCCGGCCGCCCAGTCTCCGCGCTCCGCCGTGCCGCCCCGGCCCCCGCGCCCCACCAGTCGCCGCGCCCGCCCTCCGCCCGAGCCGCTGCCGCTGCTGCTTCACCACTCCGCGCCCGGCACTATCCCACCGCACTCACGCCATATCGCGGCCGCCCAGTCACCGCGCCCGCGCTGCCGCACGTCGCGCCGGCGTTCTGCCGCCGCCCGCCGCGCCCAGTGCACGCCGTTGCCGTGCCCCGCCCCGCGCGTCGCCCGGGCACCTCCACACCCCCTCCTGTCCCTATAAAACCCCCGCCCCGACCGCCCGCGCGAGCCCCAGCCACCAGAACGCCTCGCCGTCGCCATCGCCGCCGCCGAGCGCCGCCCGCCCGTGGACAGCCCTCCACAGCCGCCCACTGCCCAAATTGAAGCGCCAGCCACCACTACATCATCCCCCTGAAGCTCGCCGACCCGCCCAACGCCACCCAGAGCCACCGGAGCGCCGCCGCCCGCGCTGCCGTCGCCGCCGCCGCCCCTGCTCGCCGTGGACAGCACGACCCCGACCCCCTCCGTCCAAGCCGAGCCCCTGTGCAGCTTCCCCACGCGCCACTGAAGCTCGCCGACCGGACCGCACCGCCCCAAGCCCGCCGGAGCACCGCCGTCGACGCGAGCCGCGCCGCCGCCGCCTCTGCTCCAACGCCGGCGAGCCCTTCCCGGCCGTCCCCCACCTGAACAACACCCCCACAAGGTAGCCCTCGCACCCCTGAACCTTCCCCGACCCTCGCCCCTCGCCGGAATTTCGGCCGGCGGCCGTACCCGAGCCGCCCGAGGACCTAATTGCAAGAATTTAAATCTTTAGAAGGGTCTGAGCGTAAGATTCAAGGACCTAGTTGTAAAAGAAAGTTTTAAACCTAGATTCAAATTCAGTGAACTTGTAAAATTCGTATAAAATCGTAGAAAATTCAGAAAAATGCAAACTCAACTGTTCCGGAATACTCAGAACAAACTCTACCACTTTTGTTACAAAAGTTTTCTCAGAATCTCAAAATATTTTGCTCTACATTAAATAGAAGCTTTAATGGACTTATTTTGTACCCACTGTTCTAGAACAATGCTGACCCTAAATTTTGGGCAGTGAATTAGTTGCTTGATGATTAGGACTGTGTAAAAAGATCAGGCCCAAATTCCATCTCTAGCTTTACTGTTTGTTAAACTTAGTTTTAATTCATGTGTAAGTAGAATGTTTTATCCCTGCAGTTAGGTGGTGAGTCACCCATTGAAACTTTTCCTATGCTAATGTATTGTTACCTAGAAGCCAGAGAAAATTTAGGAGACTTTTGATCTCATAGTAACCTACTTATTGGATTTATGTGCCAATAACATACATTAAATCAAGAAAATAGTATCTTAGCTTGGAAAATTCTTAAATTTTTACTAGGAGTTACACTGTGGTGGAGGTTGCTGTGTAAAAAGTTCCATGGACAAAAACCCTGTGTAGGGTCCTGTAAAAATGAATCTTTGAATAGCCTAGGTGTAGAATGTCATATTTTCTATGCTCTGGATACTGCATGATAAATCCTACAAAATTACAGTAGCTTCTGCATGCTTAAGTGAGAGCTCTGTAAAAATATTAGACTCTTTTGTTGCACCAATTGTTCTGTACAAAAAGAACAAGGATCTAACAGCAACTATGTAATGTATTTTTCATAATTAATCTGTTACATAAAATTGGCTGACAATTTTACAGTAAGCACATCTTTCCTTGGTGTGCCTAAATCCAAAATTTCATGACCAGAAACTATCGCTTGTAGTAATTACTCTCAAATCGTAATCAAGTGACATTTCCACGACTTAAACTTGTGCACTCATGTAGAATCGACGACTCTCGCCGACGGAACTTACGAGCTGGTGCCCGCGTCCGAGAGTGAGCAGCGTGAAGCTCAAGCAAATCTAACTGAAGCTCTTGAAGACCTGAGCCCAAGTTCGGAAGATCCCCAAGAGAACTGCGAAGGCATGCCCCGGAGCATAACCCATTCTTTCCGAAATTATGCAACTCATTACTCTTTGCTCGTGCATTAAGTTTATAGGAGTTGGATGAAAACTTGGTTGCATGATGTCAGGAACCCTTGCTTGAAAACTAGATGTAAGGTTCGATAGAACGCTGTGCTAATAGGACTCCGGTAAAAGTCGAGTGATTTCCTGTCACTCGCGAGAAAATAGGAGTTGAATGGCTACTACACGCTGCAATCATAAGGACACGGACGGGTTATGTAACGATGGTTACGATTGAGGCCCGTCTGTCTAGTGAAAAATGCTAAGGCCGCAGGGTGTGGTAGTGATGGTTAAGTCTTTGAACGTACTAAACACATGCCGAGATTATGGGAATCGGTAAGCTTAAGTACCTGATTGGCCCGGCAAGGGGACGGCATCCTACCCTTTGAACTTCGGTCCCATGTGCATATGGCGAGTGCAGAGAGTGGTCACGACCCGGCGCCGAACCGTGGCGTGGAGCTCTTGTACTCTCGGAGGGTAGCCCCGATCCACGACCCGGAAAGAAAGGGGAAAGGTTGCACGTGTGACTCTAGGGAGTAACCACGTGACGTGTGTTTGGGTTTCCCTTGCAAGGTTAAGAAATTTGATTCGAATCATCCGTTTCTCACGGCTATTGAGACTGCTTAACCATTTTTACCCACAGAGTAAGAAGAGGAACAATGATGATGAATGAACTGGTTGGATGAAAAATTTAATGCTTCACCATGTATGCTTTTAGATAGCTGCTTATCTAGACTGGTTAATGAAACTAGAATCTGGAGCTAAAAGTTGAAAGTAAGGACCCACTTGTAGATGCTTTACGGCAAAACAAACCCCTGATCCAAAAAGCCTTGCATGTCTAGAGTCGGTGGAGTAGTTTCCACTACACGGGTAAGTCTTGCTGAGTATTAGTATACTCAGTCTTGCTTGTGACTCGTTTTCAGGTGAGACCTTCGAAGACATGATAGCTAGCTTGACTTGGCCCTGCACTCTTCCCCCTGGTTGGTCGGTGGAATGGGATGCGCCCCCGTCCAACGGAGATAAGACCGAGTGATGTCTCGTACGGGCTTCATCGAGACATCCTGTATCGTCGAGTAGTTTCCGTTGTTTATTTCCGCTGCAACTTAAACTCTGAAGAACTTGTTTATGTTAATTGGAGTATTTGGTTTCTAAGCTCAGAACTTGGCCTGTAATATTTACTTATGTTAATGTCGTAATATTTGCTGGAATGTGGTATTCTCTGGGCTCATCGTCGCGTGAGCATTTGTATGTATGGCGCTCGATCCGATTACCGTGGTTTTATCGGGAGGTTATACCCGACAGACCAGTGGATTATTCCGTTTGAAGTGTAAGGTTAACCGAGATTGCCTTAATGGTGATGGTTAATACACTTGAGCCGGATTAATTCAGGAGGTTCTGCCACACTCCATCTCAAGGCTCAGATCATGGAGCTGCTCCTCCAAGTGTACTATCATGTCATCTCTCTCACCCATGAGAGTGTTGTGTTCCTGAATTTGGCCCTCAAGTTGGCCAATCTGAGCATCTCTGTCCTCAAGATCCTTACTGAGCTCCTTAATCTGCTCATCCCTGGTATCTGCCATCATGTGGTAGGCCTGTGCAAGATCAATGAGCTGCACAAGCGCCTGACTCTGGAGAGTCTGAAGTCGGTAGAGTGCATTCATGCACCGCACGTAGGTATCGATGGTCTCCTGGGCATGAAAGTCCACCAAGTACTGTGAATGCTGCACCCTGTCAAGCCATAAAGGGTTGTTGTCCTGGGCAGCAGGAAACAAACCAATGGGAGCGAGTGTGACAACCTCGGGACGCTGCGCACAGAAAGTGGTGAGCGCCCTCATGGCAGCAAGCTCCCAAGTATCGGCCAAACAGCGACCAACAGCCTCAATCTCCAAGGCGGGCCACTCTGGGTGTAACGAAGTTAGTTTCGGTGGCATACATGATACGCCTCTCACTATAATAGCTAGTCGAGATTTTCTAACCGTTCTTTAACTTATCGTAATCGCGGTTAGTGTACCTGCAGAAGATTGATAGAGCACAAATATTTCATGAACCTTTCATGCCAGCACTCATGAAAGCGTCTGTATTCATTACCGTTCACTTATAGAAACGATATCTGTACAATTTCCGCCGTACAGACGACGTTAACATACGCTATCGAGATAGCGTATTCACGGGGGGTACCGTCATGAGACGGGGGTATGAACAGCGATCGCCATACCCTGCGCCAAACCTTCTACTCCCAATATATTCAACTAACAATTGGCATATTGGCAGCACCTCAAGTAAGCCACTGCTTGAGGGCAGCGTTCGGTTCGCATCACCGACAGGAAGGCCAAACTCTCTCAGTTGGCTGAGGATTCTTACCTTCTTACCTTAGCGATGAGTGCGTCATTACAGAATTTAAGGTCGGTTGTGCATGAAAGTAAGTTTTGACAGAAAGTAATGTGCTGGAACTCAGTTGATAATATATAGAAGTTAGATAGCCACCTAGTAACTTTCCCAATAATCCCTTAGGGCTTTACGAACTAGGCACCATCCTTAACGAACCAACGCATTTTCCAACACAATTTTTGTGGTCAAGTTTTAGGAAAACGAGTTTTTAAGGCTTGTTGCATTCTCTGGCGTATGCATTTCGGCTCTGGTACCAGCTGTTACCAGCTGTGGCACCAGCTACGGCTCTGATACCAGCTGTGGCAGAACCACCTGAATGAATCCGGCTCAAGTGTATTAACCATCACCATTAGGGCAATCTCGGTTAACCTTACACTTCAAACGGAGTAATCCATTGGTCTGTCGGGTAACCTCCCGATACAACCACGGTAAAGCGGATCGAAGCCATACATACAAATGCCCATGCGAAGATAAGCCCAGAGACTACCACATTCCAGCAGATATTATAAAATTATCATAAGTGAATATTACAAACCATGTTTGAGTTTAGTAACCAAGTACTTCAGTGATCATAACCAACAAGTTCTTCAGAGTTTAAGTTGCAGCGGAAATAAGATAACGAAAGCTACTCGACGATACGGGATGTCTCGGTGAAGCCCGTACGAGACATCACTCGGCATTATCTCCATTGGCCGGGGGCGTATCCCATTCCACCGACCAACCAGGAGGAAGGGTACAAGGCCAAGTCAAACTAGCAATCATGTCCTCGAAAGTTTCACCTGAAAACAAGCCACAAGCAAGGCTGAGTATACTAATACTCAGCAAGGCTTACCCGACTAGTGGGGTATACTTAGCCGACTCCTAGACATGCGAGGCTTTTGGCTTGAGGGGTTTGTTTTGCCGAAAAGCATATATAGTAGGTCCTTACTTTAAGATTTTAGCTCCAAGTTCTAACTTTCTTTAACCATTCTAGGTAAGCAACTATCCAAAATCATTCATGGTGGAGAATTATTTGCATCCAACAAGATTAATCAGTATCCTTGTTCCTCTTCTTACTCTATGTGGTAAAAGGGTCAAGCACTCTCAATAACCGCGAGAAACGGACGATTCGAATCGAATTTCTTAACCTTGCAAGGGAAACCTAAACACACGTCACGTGGTTACTCCCAGAGTCACACGTGCAACTTTTCCCTTCAATTCCCGCTTCACGGAACAGGCCCACCGCCCTCGACTACACGTCCCCACAGACCACGGTACGTCGGGCTGTGGCGGCCGATGCACCCGCCATTAGCTAGATGTGAACGAATTCAAGACAGTGGGGAGTATATTCCGGCCTCGGTTCAATCCAGTACTTAAGCTTACCGATTACCATATTCTCGGCATGTGGTTAGTACGTTCAAAGACTTAACCACCACTACCACACACTGCGTCCTTAGCATTTTTCACTAAACAGACGGGGCCTCAATCATCAACATAAACATCGTACCATAGCCCCGTCCGTCGACCTTATGATTGCAGCATGTAGTAAACAATCAACTCCTAATTTCTCGCGAGTGACAAGAAATCACTCGACTTTTACCGAGTCCTATTAGCATAGCATTCTATCGAACCTGGCATCTAGTGTTCAGAGCATGGGTACCTTGGATCAGGCAACTAAGTTTTCATCCAACTCCTATAAACTTAATGCACAAGTAAAGTAGAGTAATAAGTTGCATAAGTTTAGAAAATAGGGTTCATGCTCCGGGGCTTGCCTTCTTGTGAACAGTTAGCTTGGGGCTCTTCCGAACTTGGGCTCGGGTCTTCAAGAGCTTCAGTTAGATGTACTTGAGCTTCGCGCTGCTCACTCTCGGACGCGGGCACCAGCTTGTACGTTCCGTCGGCGAGAGTCGTCGATTCTATATGAATGCACCGATATAAGTTATAGTGAGGTTATACGACAATTATGTTCGTTCACGTCAAAGTTGTAGCTCACAAACAGCGATTTGGTTGCGATGTTATCTTGTTGAGATTTCTGTGGGCAATCGTTAATAGAGTGGAATAGTACAATAAGTAACTTTGTTAAGCAAGGTGGGGTGGGTGTTCATGGGAACTTATGTTCCTCAGGGAAACATGATTTAAGTGTAACTACTACAGGGAGTAGGTTCTGGTCATGAAACCTTGGATCTAGGCACATCAGGGAAAGATAAGCTTACTGTAAAATTTTTAGATATTTTCATGCAGCAGATTAATTATGAAAAATATAATACATGGTTGCTGCTAGGTTATTGTTCTTTTTGTACAGAACAAATGGTGCGAAAACTGAGACTAAGATTTTTACAAGGCTTTCATTTTATCATGCAGGAGCTACTGTAATTTTTATAGGATTTATTATGCAGTTTTCAGAGCATAGTAAATATGACATTACACTCCTAGGTTATTCAAGCATTTATTTTTACAGGATCTTACACAGGGTTTTTGTCCATGAAACGTGTTACACAACATCCTCTACCACTGATTATCTTCTAGTAAAAATATGGGAATTTTCCAAGCTAAGATACTATTTTCTTGATTTAATGTATGTTATTAGCACATAAATCAAATAAATAAGTTTCTGTGAGATAAAAAGTCTCTAAATTTTTCTATGGCATCTAGGTACCATTGTACCAGTATTGAAAAAGTTTCATTAGGTGAATCACAATCTAACAACAGAGACAAAAATATTTAGCCAATCATGGCATGAAAGTAAACTTAGCAAGAAGTATATCTAGAAGTAGATTCTGAGTTTGATCTTTTTAGGGTGGCCTATTTATCAGGTAACCTCCTCACTGTAAATTTTTCAGGGCCAGCACTTGTCTCAAGACAAGTCTATGAATAAAAGCCATTAATATTTCCATTTTATTTAAAGCAAGATTTTGCAAGAATCTAAGGTGATGCATGTAACAAAAGTTGTGAAGCTTAACCTAAGGTCTCCAGAGAAGTTGAGTTTGCATTTTTCTGAATTTTCTACGATTTTATATGAATTTTACAAGTTCACTGATTTTGAATCTAGGTTTGAATCTTTCTCTTACATCTGGGTCCTTGGAATCTTACGTGTAGACCCTTCTAAAGATTTCAATTACTGCAATTGGGTCCTTGGGCGGCTCGGGTACGGTGGCCGGCCAAAATTCCGGCGAGGGGCTCACCGGCGGCGAGGGGTGAGGGCCGGGGAAGGATCAGGGGTGCGAGGGCTACCTCGTGGGGGGTCTTGGTCGGGTGGGGGGACGGCCGGGAGTAGCTCGTCGGCGTTGGAGCAGGGGCGGCGGCGGCGGTACGCGTCGACGGAGGTGCTCCGGCGGGCTTGGGGCGGTCTAGTATGGACGGGGAGCTTCAGTGGCGCGTGGGGAAGCTGCTCCGGTACTTGGCTTGGGCGGAGGAGGTCGGAGTCGAGCTGTCCGCGGTGACCAGGGGCGGCGGCGGCGGGTGACAGCGCGGGCGGCGGTGCTCCGGCGGTCCTGGGCGGCGTTGAGCGGGTCGGTGAGCTCCGGTGGGATGATGTGGTGCTGGCTGGAACTTCAATTTGGGCAGTGGATGGCTGTAGAGGGCTGTCCACGAGCGGGTGGAGCTCGGCGGCGACAATGGCGGCGGCGAGTGCTCTGCTTTCTGGTGGCTCGCGCGGGCGGCCTAGAGCGCCTTTTATAGGGGCAGGAGGGAGGGAGGGGTGCCGGGCGACGCGCGGGGGTGGAGGCACGGCAAGGGCGCGGGGTTGGCCGCGGTGGGGGGCTCGGTTCACCGGCGCGGCGTGCGGAGGGCGGAGGCGCGTGACTGGGCACCGGGGATTTGCGTGGGGGAGCGAGGAGATAGCGCGGCACGGGGTTGGGGGACAGCTGCAGCGGCGGCTCGGGCGGGAGGCGAGCTCAGCGACGGGCGGGTCGCGGCGGGCGGTGCGGCACGGCGCGGCGCGGCCGTTGGGCGCGGCGAGCGACGAGCAGAGGCACGGCTGGCGTGGCGCGTGGCGAGCTGGGGCTGGGCAGCGCGGTGGTAGGGGGGCAAAGCCGGGCTTGGGGGCGAGGACCGGCGGCCACTGGCCTGGCGGCTTGCGCCGGTCAGGCATCGCCGGCCACCTGGCCGGGCTGTCAGGCGGGGAGGGGAGAGAGAGGAGGGAAGAAGGGCCTATTTGCGAGAATTTGAAAAGTTCCAAGGGGCTGGTTGCAAACAGGATGTTTTCTCCACTTTCTAATTTGAATTTCAAAAACTTTTGAACATGAAAGTTGTTTAGAATAAAAAGTTCTACAAGTTTGGTTTCAGGCAACACCTCATTTGGCTTGTGGTTTGAAAGTTAATTTAAAAATTCAAAAGTATTCATATGTGCCCAATTTCAATTTGAATTTCAACTTAACTTGTTCTAATTCTTTTCACCCTTTTATTAGTTGGTTAAGCATAGGGTTGGGCTAATGACATTGTTTTAGAAATGTAATTTATCAGGGTGGTTACACCTTCACTACCTGAGTTGAAGTCGATGCCTTCTGGGTTAAAGTATGCATTCCTCCACAACAATTGAGTCACTCCAGTTGTCATTAGTGATAAGCTAACAGAGAGTGAAACTCGGTGGCTCTTAACAGTCTTGGAGAAGTACAGATCTATCATTGGGTACTCTCTGCAAGAATTGAAGAGGATCGGCACCAATTTATGCACCCATGTAACAACCCTGATAAATTACATTTCTAAAGCAATGTCATTAGCCCAACCCTATGCATAACCAACTAATAAAAGGGTGAAAAGAATTAGAACAAGTTGAGTTGAAATTCAAATTGAAATTGGGCACATATGAATACTTTTGAATTTTTAAATTAACTTTCAAACCATAAGCCAAATGAGGTGTTGCCTGAAACCAAACTTATAGAACTTTTTATCCTGAACAACTTTTATGTTCAAAAGTTTTTGAAATTCAAATTAGAAAGTGGAGAAAACATCCTGTTTGCAACCAGCCCCTTGGAACTTTTCAAATTCTCGCAAATAGGCCCTTCTTCCCTCCTCTCTCTCCCCTCCGTGCCCGACACACCGGCCAGGTGGCCGGTGATGCCTGACCGGCGCAAGCCGCCAGGCCAGTGGCCACCGGCCCTCGCCCCCAAGCCCGGCTTTGCCACCCCCCCCCCCCCCCCACCGCCGCGCTGCCCAGCCCCAGCTCGCCACGCGCGCCACGCCGGCCGTGCCTCTGCTCGCCGCCCGCCGCGCCCAACGGCCGCGCCGCGCCGTGCCGCACCGCTTGCCGCGACCCGCCCGTCGCTGAGCTTGCCGCCCGCCCGAGCCGCTGCTGCAGCTGTCCCCCAACCCCGTGCCGCGCTATCCTCGCTCCCCCACGCAAAATCCTCGGCGCCCAGTCACGCGCCTCCGCCCTCCGCACGCCGCGCCGGTGAACCGAGCCGCCCACCGCGGCCAACCCTGCGCCATTGCCGTGCCATCACCCCCGCGCGTCGCCCGGCACCCCTACCTCCCTCCTGCCCCTATAAAAGCCGCCCCAGGCCGCCCGCGTGAGCTGCCAGCAACCAGAATGCCCGCTGCCACCATTGTCGCCGCCGAGCTCCACCCGCTCGTGGACAGCCTTCCACAGCCGCCTCCTGCCAAAATTGAAGTGCCAGCCACCACCACATCATCCCACCGGAGCTCACCGACCCGCTCAACGCCGCCCAGGACCGCCGGAGCACCGCCGCCCGCGCTGTCACCGCCGTCGCCGCCGCCCCTGGTCACCGCGGACAGCTCGACTCCGACCCCCTCCGCCCAAGCCAAGCACCGGAGCAGTTTCCCCACGCGCCACTGAAGCTCCCCGTCTAGACCAGACCGCCCCAAGCCCGCCGGAGCACCGCCGTCGACGCATACCGCCGCCGCCGCCCCTGCTCCAACGCCGACGAGCTACTCCCGATCGTCCCCCACCCGACCAAGACCCCCACGAGGTAGCCCTCGCACCCCTGATCCTTCCCCGGCCCTCACCCCTCGCCGCCGGCGAGTCCCTCGCCGGAATTTTGGCCGGCCACCGTACCCGAGCCGCCCAAGGACCCAATTGCAGTAATTGAAATCTTTAGAAGGGTCTGCACGTAAGATTCCAAGGACCCAGATGTAAGAGAAAGATTCAAACCTAGATTCAAAATCAGTGAAATTGTAAAATTCGTATAAAATGGTAGAAAATTTAGAAAAATGCAAACTCAACTGTTATGAAACCTTTAGGTTAAACTCCACAACTTTTGTTACATGCATCTCCTCAGATTCTAGCTAATTTATGCTCTAAGTTAAATAGGCTGTTTAATGACCTTTATTCACAACCATTGTTGTAGAAAAGTACTGGTCTTGAAAATTTTACAGTTGGAGATTTACTTGTTATATAAGCCAATGTAAAAAGATCACGCCCAAATTCCATATCTATCTACACTGTTTACTAAAGATAGGTTCATACCATGTTTGGATAGAATTAATTGTCCCTGCAGTTAGGTTATGAATCACCTAATGAAACTTTTTCTATACTGGTGTAATGGTACCTAGATGCCATAGAAAATTTAGAGACTTTTTATCTCACAGGAACCTATTTATTTGATTTATGTCCTAATAACATACATTAAATCAAGAAAATAGTATCTTAGCTCGGAAAATTCTCATATTTTTACTAGAAGATACACAGCGGTAGGAGATGCTTTGTAAAAAGTTTCATGGACAAAAACCCTATGCAGGATCCTGTAAAAATAAATCCTTAAATAACCTAGGTGTGTAATGTCATATTTACTATGCTCTGAAAACTGCATAATAAATCCTATAAAAATTTCAGTAGCTCCTGCATGATTAGATGAAAGCCCTCTAAAAATCTTAGTCTCAGTTTTTGCACCATTTGTTCTGTACAAAAAGAACAAGAATCTAGCAGCAACCATGTATTATATTTTTCGTAATTAATCTGCTGAATGAAAATATCTAAAAATTTTACAGTAAGCTTATCTTTCCCTGATGTGCCTAGATCCAAGGTTTCATGACCAGAAACTACTCGATGTAGTAGTTACACTTAAATCATGTTTCCATGAGGAACATAAGTTCCCATGAACACCCACCCCACCTTGCTTAACGAAGTTACTTATTGTGCTATTCTACTCTCTTAACGATTTCCCATGAATGATAAAGTAACTCACTTCAAAACAAAACTCATGTTTTACAGACTGCAACTTTATCGTGAAGGAAATAATATCATTTACCATCACCACAACTTAAACTTCTGCATTCATGTAGAAACGACTACTCTCGCCGACGGGACTTACGAGCTGGTGCCCGAGTCCGAGAGTGAGCAGCGAGAAGCCCAGGCAAATTTAACTGAAGCAGTTGAAGACCCGGGTCAACGTTCAGACGATCCCCGGACTAACTTTGCACAAGAAGGCAAGCCCCGGAGCATAACCCATTCCATTTCCTAAATTATGCAACTCACTACTCTTTTGCTTGTGCATTAAGTTTATAGGAGTTGAATGAAAACTTAGTTGCATGATGTTAGGAACCCATGCTTGAAAACTAGATGTAAGGTTCGATAGAATGCTGTGCTAATAGGACTCCGGTAAAAGCCGAGTGATTTCCTGTCACTCGCGAGAAAATAGGAGTTGAATGTCTACTACACGCTGCAATCATAAGGACAACGGACGGGCTATGGTACGATGTTTACGATTGAGGCCCGTCTGTTTAGTGAAAAATGCTAAGGCCGCAGTGTGTGGTAGTGGTGGTTAAGTCTTTGAACGTACTAACCACATGCCGAGAATATGGTAATCGGTAAGCTTAAGTACCTGATTGGCCCGGCAAGTGGACGACAACCTACCCTTTGAACTTCGGTCCCATGTGCATATGGCGAGTGCACGAGTGGTCACGACCCGGCGCCGAACCGTGGCGTGGGGCTCGTGTACTCTCGGAGGGTAGCTCCGATCCACGACCCGGAAAGAAAGGGGAAAAGTCGCACGTGTGACTCTGGGAGTAACCACGTGACGTGTGTTTAGGTTTCCCTTGCAAGGTTAAGAAATTCGATTCGAATCGTCCGTTTCTCACGGCTATTGAGACTGCTTAATCCCTTTTACCACACAGAGTAAGAAGAGGAACAATGATGATGAATAAACTTGTTGGATGAAATTTAATGCTTCACCATGAATGATATTGGATAGCTGCTTATCTAGAATGGTTAATGAAACTAGAATCTTGAGCTAAAAGTTGAAAGTAAGGACCCACTCGTATATGCTTTTCGGCAAAACAAACCCCTAAGCCAAAAAGCCTTGCATGTCTAGAGTCGGTGGAGTAGATTCCACTACACGGGTAAGACTTGCTGAGTATTAGCATACTCAGCCTTGCTTGTGGCTCGTTTTCAGGTGAGACCTTCGAAGATATGATTGCTAGCTTGACCTGGCCGTGTACTCTTCCCCCTGGTTGGTCGGTGGAATGGGATACGCCCCCGGCCAATGGAGATAATGCCGAGTGATGTCTCGTACGGGCTTCACCGAGACATCCTGTATCGTCGAGTAGTTTTCGTTATTTTATTTCCGCTGCAACTTAAACTCTGAAGAACTTATTGGTTATGATCACTGAAGTACTTGATTACTAAACTCAAACATGGTTTGTAATATTCACTTATGATAATTTTGTAATATCTGCTGGAATGTGGTATTCTCTGGGCTCATCTTCGCATGAGCATTTGTATGTGTGGCTTCGATCCGCTTTACCGTGGTTGTATCGGGAGGTTACCCGACAGACCAATGGATTACTCCGTTTGAAGTGTAAAGTTAACCGAGATTGCCCTAAGGGGGATGGTTAATACACTTGAGCCGGATTAATTCAAGTGGTTCTGCCATAACCCATCACATCCCTATGAAACCGGACCATAACCCGTGCAGAGAACATCAGCGACGACTCCATGATGTGATAAGGGAGGTAGTCAAGAAAGAGGTTCTGAAGCTACTGCACGTGGGCATCATCTACCCCATGCAAGACAATGAGTGGGTCAGTCCAGTTCAAGTAGTCCCAAAGAAGGGGGACATGACAGTAGTCCAAAATGAGAGAAATCAGCTCATACCTCAGAGGACAGTTACTGGATGGAGGATGTGCATCGATTACCGGATGCTGAACAAGGCTACCCGGAAGGATCACTTCCCCCTTCCCTTCATTGACGAAATGCTTGAACGACTGGCCAAGCACTCCGTCTTCTGTTACTTCGACGGATATTCTGGTTATCATCAGATTCCCATTCATCCTGATGACCAGAGTAAGACTACCTTCACGTGTCCCTACGGCATGTTCACGTACATGCGAATGTCGTTTGGTCTCTGCAATGCACTTGCTTCATTCCAATGGTGTATGATGGCGATATTCTCTGATCTGATTGAGAACGTCATGGAAGTCTTCATGGATGATTTCTCAGTCTATGGCAAGAACTTCGAAGATTTCCTTGAGAATTTGGATAAAGTTCTCAAGAGGTGCCAAGAAACGCACTTAGTACTCAATTGGGAGAAGTGTCATTTCATGGTCAGAGAAGGAATTGTCCTTGGACATAAAGTGTCAGAAAAAGGGATAGAAGTGGATCGAGCCAAGATCGAAGTTATCGAGCAGTTACCACCCCCGACAAATGTCAAGGGAGTTTGGCGTTTTCTAGGTCATGCTGGCTTCTATAGGAGATTCATCAAGGATTTCTCCCATATTGCCAGGCCTCTGACATGTCTCCTAGCCAAGGAGACCTTATTCAACTTCGACGAAGACTGCCTCGTAGCCTTCTATACCCTCAAAAAGGCACAAGTGTCCGCACCCATCATACAACCGCCGAATTGGAGTCTTCCGTTCAAGATCATGTGCGATGCAAGTGACTACGCCGTCGACGCAGTGCTCGGTCAATGCAAGGATAAACAGCATTATGCTATATCTTATGCAAGCAAGACATTGATCGGACCTCAGCTGAACTACGCAACAACGGAGAAGGAACTTTTGGTGGTGGTGTTCGCCATTGACAAGTTCAGATCCTACTTGGTTGGTGCTAAGGTGATAGTATATACAGATCATGCTGCACTGAAGTACCTGCTTACCAAGAAGGATGCAAAGCCACAACTCATCCGTTGGATTCTGCTCCTGCAAGAATTTGATCTGGAAATCAGAGATAAGAAAGGAGCAGACAATTATGTGGCAGATCATCTCTCAAGAATGCAATTCAAGGGATCGGACCTACCAATCGATGATTATTTGAGAGATGAAACTCTCCTGAAGGTCTCTACATCTAACCCATGGTATGCTAACCTAGTGAATTTCATGGTGGCCGGATATATACCTCCAGGAGAAGACAGAAAAAGACTGGTCGAGCTCAGCAAGTATCACCTATGGGATGATCCCTATCTCTTCAAGGTCTGTGCTGATGGTCTACTCCGTCGCTGCATCCCACTCTGTGAGACCCGCAGGATTCTCAAGCGTTGCCACTCCTCACCTTATGGAGGGCATTACAGAGCATTCCGGACCCATGCTAAGGTTTGGTAGAGTGGATTCTTCTGGCCAACCATGTACGGAGATGCAAAAGAATTTGTGCGGCGATGCCCAAGATGTCAGAAGCACGGGAACATCAACTCCCGAGATGCCATGCCACTGAAAAGCAACCTTCAAGTGGAGATATTCGATGTCTAGGGAATTGACTTCATGGGTCCTTTCCCGATATCAGAGCAGTGCGAATACATCTCGGTGGCCATGGACTATGTGTCCAAATGGGTTGAAGCACTTCCTTGTGTTGCGGCTGACTCAAAGAATTCAAAGAAGATGTTCCAGGAAATTATATTTCCTCACTTCGGAGTTCCAAGAGTCGTGATCAGTGATGGTGGCTCACACTTCATTGATAAGGCATTCAGGAAGTGTCTCGGCGAGTTGGGAGTAGACCACCGGGTTGCAACTCCATACCACCCTTAGACAAGCGGTCAAGCAGAAACATCAAACAAACAAATCAAGAACATTCTGCAAAAGACAGTAAATGCTATGGGGAAGGGATGGAGGAGCAAACTACCCGAGGCACTTTGGGCTTATAGAACAGCTTTCAAGACCCCGATAGGTATGACACCATACCAACTGGTGTATAGCAAGACTTGCCATCTGCCGGTTGAGCTTGAATTCAAGTCCCATTGGGCGATCAAGAAGTGGAACATGGACCTCCAATCAGCTAGAGTGAAATGACAAATCCAACTAGCTGAATTGGACGAATGGAGGGAGAAGGCCTACCACAGCTCCAAGTTATATAAGGAACGGACAAAACGATGGCATGACAAGCGTATCAAGATTAAGCAATTCAAAGTGGGAGATAAGGTACTGCTCTTTAATTCTCGCGTTCGTGTGTTTGGTCATGGTAAGCTTAGTAGTAAGTGGGAAGGCCCTTATCTAGTTATAAACGTGGCCGATCATGGCGCTATAACCCTCTAGGACGATGACGGAAATGTTTTCAAGGCCAATGGCCAAAGGTTGAAAATATTTCTCGAGCCTGAAATACCAGAACTCGAAGAAATAGACGTCTACGAGTTATTCGAGCTATAAAACTTCATCTATGGTCATCGCCGGACCTTTTTAAAGAGTTCGTATCCTAGGTTAGATCCTTTTTATTCTTTTCTTTTCTTTTTCTTTCCACCTTTTCTGCCCAAATCCCTAAGAAAAGCAGGAGAGCATGAGGAGAAAAAGAACCTTCACGAATACCGGAGCCCACACCTGACAAGGTGGGGCCGGCCGACCTGGCTCTGTGCCCATTTGCGTCATTTAAAATTTCGTATTCCCTTATCCGTTCTCCTCGTCGGGAATTCTAGGGGATCCGATCTTGAAACCCTCTTTTTATACCGAAAGGCTCCGGTTCAACTTCATTCCAAAGCCTCTCGCCATCAATCACCTCCTAAAACCCGAACCCTCTCGAGATCACACCAATGGCTTCGCAATCCTCCCCCAAGACACTGAGGTCGGAGGTGAAACCCCTCATTTCTTCTTCGGCACCCTCCATGTCCGGTCACAACCGTGCACCTCCCAGCGATGCACGAATCTTCAAACTGGTTGCATTTGCGAAGGCCTTCTCATCGCCGCCGGTAGGCCAGCTGGCTGAAGACCAGGCCGGCCGGATAGGGGAGGCCAGCAGGCCCCATCTTGGCGCCGGGCAATGCCCCATCTCGTGAGATCGTCCCCTAAGACTCCTAGGTTAGGAGTAGTCATGCCTTTCGGCAGGACCACACCTGAAGCCACGCAAAAGGTGATTGGCACACACCTTGTTCTCTCGACATCGAGTGAACATGGTGTGCAAGTTGAGTACCTTCAGCTGGTGGAACCTCGGACACCCCGTCACAGCCCGAACAATGAAGAATATTTCGGGGATGACAAGGCTAGTGAGGGTAGCGGTGAGAAGGAGGATGTCACACCCGATTTTGAGGATAAAACTGAATGCATTGCATATGTGTGCCAGGATCCGTTCTCACACATATGTTGACATAGAAAGTGTAATATATCAAAGACAATGTTCGAAAACATGAGCAAAAGGGAATAATGACATTATTACACTCCGATAGATTATAAGCGTTCCACCAAAAACCTAAACGAAGTCTTAAGCGGCGGCTTCTTCCACAGGCGATTGACTGGTGAACGCACGCCTAGAACTCCTTGAAGTCATTGTAGTTCTCCACTTCAACGTTCTCTTCTGAAGAACATTTAGGCAAGGGTGAGTACTCTTATGGTTGGTACTCAGCAAGTGGGGGAAAGTATGCAAGGTCATCAAGGAAAGGTTAAAGGCTCATAGCGGTTAGCATTTTTAGTTGGTCAAATTTTATAAGCAAGCACCTATTTAACTAGGTGTATGTTTATACCAACCCTCTAAAGCATAAAGGAAATAGCATTAACATAACTAAGGAACCACAAATTAATTAGTCTTTAAGTTCAATTATCATGTGAGGGTCCAAGCCGCTCATAACCGTGAGCACGGCTGATATATCAGTTTTCACACTCTACAAAGGTTGTGCACTTTACCCACAATTCGTGTCTCCCGATTTGCCCGAGGTAGCTAGCCTCTTAAACACTTCTAAGGTGAGTGGCAAGGGATTCACTACAAAGCCTTTACAAAGACATGCAGAAAACCAATAGCCTGCTAGAGTTTCGGTAGCGGTGTGAATCATAACCCTCCCTAATGATCAACACCTTAGCAAAGGCTGCTACCCCAAGAGAACCGGGCTATACCCCAATCACCGACCCCCTCCTTGCCCTTTCGGTAAGGCCATCAGTCAACCACACATCTAATTGAGATAGGGTCAGAGCCATGTGACATTGTGGTTGCACTGTTTTCTTGGATGATTCTCCATGTTCCTATTAAACATAGTGGTCTTGCAATGAACCATGTACAACAACAAGTAAAGATCATAATTAACATTTCTCAAAAGATTAAGCCAACAATATTCCTAAATTTTAGCAACTAAGCATAGATACCCAACAAAAGATTAAACCCGGTGTTCAAGGTTTCAAGAGTAAAAGACTAGATAAGTCCTTAAAAGGCATTCCCGTCAAGTTAATGCAATACAAATATAGTAAAGTTGTTTGTCATGCTATTATTGGGATCAATTAGAATATGCAGGGGGAGGAGTCCACTTGCCTTCCTTTTTAAACTGATGTATCTCTTCCTCGAACTGTTGCTCCTGATTTCCCTCGAACGACGTGTTGTCTACGTGATCACAAGCAAAACATACACAAAATAAGAAATAGTACAACAAACAGTACCAACAGAGAAAGATAAGGTGATAAAGTTATAGAGCATGATGCAATGATCGCGTGAGCGCAAGAATCGATGAAATCGGAGTTAGAACGAGAAAGATATGGATAAAGCAAGATTCCAGGTGCTTATCTGCGAGAATTTTGAAAGATACAGGGCTAACAGAAGAAAACTGAGGACTTAAATAGAAATAAACCAAAGATACAAGGGTTAGATTGAAAAACAGTGAAGGATGGACTGCGGGTTAAATTATATAAAAGATCAGGGGCTAACATAGAAGAAAAAGGACTTTTCCGTAAATACTTTTGAACTGGATGGATAGAGGGTTGATTTTGGATAAATCGAGGGGCTTTTTAGCAAAATTGCCAAGGCTGACTCGTACGGGGTCAGTTTGACTCCGGTCTAGATTAGATCTAGACCGTAAGATCAAGATCGGGCGGCCGAGAGGTGATCAGGGCAGCTCGGCTCGCGCGGGCGGGCGGCTCAGCTGTGCGGGGCGGCTCGGGACTCAGCTCGTGCGGCTGGCGGCTCGGCTGTGCAGGGTGGCTCGGGACTCAGCTCGGTGGCGCTGGCGCCGACGGCGAGCGAGCGCGGCGGCGGGGCCGCCGGAATTGGCCGATCTCGGCCGTCCGAGGCTGGTTCACGGCGTGGAAGGGCTGGGGAGGGATCAGAGGCAACGACGAGCACGGTGGAGGGGTCAGGGAGGTGAGGGGACGGGCGGAGCATGGCCGTTGGTGGTGAGGCAACTCGGCCGGACTCCGGCGAGCAATGGCGCGCACACCAGAACGAGAAAGAGAGGGAGACGAGGATGGTGAGAGTCCTTACTCTCACGCATAGCTCCGACGGCACTTGGGCGCCGAGGAGAAGCAGCAAGGCAGCGGATCAACGGTGGCGGCGGCGCTACGGGCAGTCGGCACGACGGCGAGCATGGAGGTGGGGTGCGAGAGTAAGGAAGAGAGGAGCAAGGGCTCGGGCGTGCGTTTTATAGGGCGAGGGAAGGAGAGCAAGGGCCGGCGAGGAGGGGGCGGAGCTCGGGGGTTGGCCGTGATGGCCATAATGGCAGCGGCCGTTACAGGCGGAAGAAGGGGAGGCGGGGAGGGGAAGGGGGCGAGGGGAAGGACGGCGGCCATCAAGGGGTATCAAAGGCGAGGAGCCCAGAGGGGAGGAGGGAGGCGGGCGGTTGGCGGTGCTCGTAGTGGGGAGAGGAAGGGGGCAGCGGGAGGTTTGGGGTGGATTCGACAGGTGGGCCCCACCTGTCGGTGAGAAGAAGAGAGAGAGCAAGAGGGGAAGGTGGGTTGGGCCGGGGGGAGAGAGGCCAAGGTGGGCTACGCAGGAGAAAAAAAAGAAGAGAGCGAGAGAAGAAAGAGAGAGGGAAGATGGGCCGGGCTGGGGTTTTCTCTTCCCAACTTTTTTTTCAAAACCAGAGTGTTACAGAGGAGAGTGCGAAGATTCGAAAACTGTGAGAACAGCTTGCAGCCCTTGAATTGAAGCTCAAGGATTAGGCTAGAATAGAGTCTTAGGTTAGGTTTTAGGTGCTGCCATTTATTTCTTTTCGTTCAAATTTCATTCCAATCTTTTGTATTCCCTGCAGCACCCCACTTTAAATTTGAATAAAAAGGAGTTTAACTTTGAATCATGATTGCCCCATGTGGTTGATGCACACTTGTGTGTCAACCACATACCCCTGGACTAACACTCCGGCGAATGCATCAAGATTCGCAGGATCTAGAGTGTCACAAACCCACTGCGCGAAAACGAGCACGTTTCGACCTGAACCTGAGCCGGGCGGCTTGAACCAAGCCGGCCGGCCTGTACGAGAAAAGTGCAAAAGGCACGATGCACCGTCACGTTGAGACCGAGCCTGACCCTGTGGGAGCTGCCCCTCGGGCAGGGGCCAACGAGCCAGGCCGGCCGGCCCCACCTGGCAGCCGCCCGTGCGGCACCTTCTCGCCACGACGGTTTGCAACCCCTTTAACTCGGTCCTTCCTGCCTTTGGTTCAAATCTGTTTTCCTACTAAACAAATCAAAATTTGATTAAACCAAACAGGAAGAGATGAATTCCTTGCACGAAAATCAAAAAATGATTGAATTTTATTTGGTTTGCAAAGTACTCTAACCCTTGGAACTATATGATTAGGATTGCCTGATCCTCTGCTTATTGATTTCTTTGATATAACGATTTGCAAACACTAATTTTCCGAGTTCAAAATCTTGGAGAGTTCATCGGAACAAAGTGAAATCTCTTGGCCTTATCAATTCCCATCCAAATCCATACATATTTGATAGAATCTTTTGAGCCCCACATAGCCTTTCTGTACCCTTGAGCTTGATCAAATATTTTTGCCTCTTGAGAACTGCTGTGCACACTGATACTTGTAGTCACTCGCGTACACGTTCAAAGTCTGAAAGTCCCAAAAGAGTGATCCTCAAGCAGCTCACCATCCCCCTAAAAGAAAAGAAACTGAGTTAGGAAAGCCATCCGACTTGAGTCAAAAAAAAAGAAAATAAAAGGGGAGATGGATGACGCTCGAGTACTTACCACCAAAGGACAATCAGTTGACACATGCACGTGACTATGTTTCTCAGGACACATGGTTTCTCTAAGACAAAGTATTTGATCTCGCAACAAAGGAGATACAGAATGTGCCATAAAATCCTACCCGAGCTCCTCATATCAGCCTTTACAAGTAGGAAGATTTATGTGAGGTGTCAAAAGATTCGTACCTCGCCCTAAGCGAGTGAGTGCCTTGAGCGAACAAGAGTATGCCTCGAAGTTCCGAAAGAATTCCTTCAGGTACTAAGAATAAGGGAAGGTTTCGCGATGACTTGTTCTGGAGATCAATAGGTGGAAGAGAAGGTATTAGCCACCTGGAATCCAAGGTATGATGAACAAGCTCCGAAATATATTCAAAGTTCTTTGAGGATCATGACCCTAGACTTGCTTAGTCCCCGGGTTCTATTTTGATTATTTTACTCAGGACGAGCAAAGGTCTAGGTGTGGGGGTGTGTTGGCGGTCGATTTCAATAATTTTTACCGCCAACATTTCTCCGGTTTTCATGGGTTACAAGACAAATTTGAGTTAAAACTAACCAAACTAACAAGTTCCACAAGTTTTTTTGCATTTATCATTTCAGGAACTTAGTGTGCGAAATTGTGCCGAAATAGGAGAATTCCCAGGCCGGCCGGCCTACCCTAGGAGGATCAGGGATTGTGCATTTGAAGTCGGTTTGATCCAAGGACCTGAAAGGCTTCACACACGGATCAAAGGGCCCACATGCATGTCCTAAACCATTGCTTAACTAAAAAGCAACTGTTACCGACCTCAGGAAGCGATCAGGGACGTCCACGCGAAAGGCGGTGCCAGGTGGCACTATCCCCAGGCCGGCAGGCCTAGGGGAGGCTGCCCAGCCCCACTTGTCATCCTCTGAACCTCAACTTCACGTGGAAGCTATGATAACCGCCAAGGTCGCGTTGGCTTGATGCCTTTCACCGGTTACCGACCTCTAGCTGCTATAAATAGAGCTCCATTTCTCATTTGTAAGACACACCATCCAAGAGAGAATTGAGATTCTTAGTAGCTTTAGTTCAAGTGTAGAATAGGGAGAGTGTGAGGTGAGAGCTTGTGCAAGAGCCGAGCTAGGAAAGGAGCCAGGGTTTGCTTGGTCCTTCTCCAGTTTGTATCCACCTTACGGGAATATTATCAATGTAAGTTCCTCGTTTATCTTTAGTGTCTCACTAGTTCTTCTCTTTACTTTTAGTACCTAGTTAGTTTACTTCTTTGATCTGCGGGATCCCTTGTCTGCGTGGCTCAGCAAGTCTGGCCATTTGGGATTTCTTCTTGCCTTAACGTGAGGCGGAAGTCAGTAACTGGATAGTTGAAGCGTGGTGCTTAGGCTTGATAGTTATCTTGAGTTGTGTTCCACCCCACGGAATTGATGTGATAGGCGGCAGGTGGTGACAGCCCTGTCCGTCCCTAGTAGTCCACCACGTTCGGGTGTTTTCATAGTAGTAGATCGTTGGCCGAGTTGGACCCCCCATTTCTCCCTCAGTCTGTGGTCCTTCCGCCCCAGCCGTCGAAGCAGATCAAGTTAGTATAGCTTCTAGTTATCTGGGTAACGAGTTGGCTAACTGAAGTTAAGCCCTCTACCCTCTTACCTCCTCTCTTTAGGTGGGTCCGGTTGAATAGTTCTAGGATTGGTTGCGTGAAAGCTACATCGGTATCTGTGCGCTTGCGGATTAGTTCATAAAGGCTTAGGAGTGCCAACAGCGGGGTATTATTTGTATAATTGCCAGTCACTAACCGCCCCTCTCATTCCGGAAGAGGCGGCAAGATGGCATATTATTTCTGATTTGCCTGGCAGGACCACAAGAAACCGGGCCAGAAGAGGAACCGAGCCAGCACCACCACCCCCACAACACCAGACTTCATACCATCATGAGGCGGGTGGTTCGTCCTGGCACAACGCAAGCACCGAGGAGTAGGCACGGTAGGCTCCAAGCCGCCGATCCACCAGCTCCGGCTCTGGCGGAATCTCGAGCCTCGCACAACGCACGGCATCCAACCGTGACTTCGGATCCATCACTTAGTAGCTAGGAGAGCTGCGGGTCCAAGCCGACAACATCGAAAATACGCTGCACCAACACATCGAGAGCAAGCAAGCATGGCAGCAGTACATCGGCGAGAGGATCCACGCCATGGAGCAGAGGCAGCTACAGCAACAGGAGGAGTGGAGGCCTTACTACCGTTGGAGAGGGTTTAACCCCGACCAACAGCAGTGAGCCTGACGCTAGCTTGGGAAAGGACCCCCAGCGAGAGGTATCTTGCATCTTAACTTCTTTTTCGCTTTGAAAACATTATGCATGAAACAAAACAAAAATCTGCAATACTAAAAACACATAAAAATTTGCAAACCAAAAAGACCAAAAAATATTTACTTGCTTTTTGTATGTGAAATAAGCATGGTGTAGTTTTCCTTGTTGAGATGATGAATAGTTTCTCCGTTAATTTCCTTCACATGCCTAGTTACAATTTAGTGCTCTTCCTAAGTTTTGATTTTGTTGGCTAAATGTTCAAACCTTAAGCTCGAAACTTGTGGGTAGCATAAAGCATGATCCAAATCTAGGTTGTTGTGAGTTATGATATGGCTGAACAAAGTTGCTATGATCTTCTCCTAAGTGATGCCTGATTTCCGGAGTATTTATCTTTTCGAAAATACCAAAAACAAACAAAGTTCCTCAATGATTTGAAATTCCTATCCAAAGTCATATGTTGTTCTTATTGAAAACCTTCCACATATGCAACTTGTTATCTCATTGAGCATGGTCAAATTGTTTGTAACCCTTAATGAGATTCATTTCATACTCCCACGATCAAGATCACGTACACACTCCAGAAGAAGTGAGCAAGTATTCCACTCATCCATCCACAAATAAAAACTCCATATTGCCTCATGACCACTCTCTCTAAAGTTCCATAAGAAAAAGAGGCATGGGCTATAAAAAAAAAGATGCATACCCAAAGAAGGTATGCCACATGCTCACAAGGCATGTCAAAAAAAAGAACAAAGTAAAGATGCATAACCCAAAGAAGGTATGCCACATGCTTACAAGGCATGTCAAAAAAAAAGAGGGAAGAAGAGAAGGAAGAAGATAGCCCATGCTCAAAAGAAGAAAATAAACAGAGAGATGGTTCATACAAAGGAGTTTATACACCATCCACCAAAAATATCCACACACTTGCACATCTTGATCAAGGTTTATGACTTGTCTCTCCTTTGGATCCGGTTTTGACTTTGCCATACATGAGAAATAAGTGTGCCTTCATATCCTCCATACCTATAGCTCCACAAATTTTGACCTTTAGAGATAGGGTGAGGAAGAAAGGCAAAATGAAAAGCCTTAGCAAGGAATCATACACAAAAGAGCAAGGGAGTAAGAAATATTAGCGCTCTACACAACCGTTCTGACTCTCCACCGCCAAAGAGGAGGAAAAGATACAAGCCCCACAAGAGTAAGGTAAGAGGTAAAAACAAGTCCAACTTATTCAAAATCTTGGTAAGAACACTTTGTTGTACCTAAGGTATAGGTTGGAAATGCAACATTGAAGCAACTCCTGATCAACAACATAGAAGCCTTGCTTTGCTCAGGGACGAGCGAAAGGCAAGCTTGGGGGTGTTGTTGACGGTCCATAAGTGTCAAATCCGACCGTCAATGGTACTCATAAGCAAAGAAAAATCATGCCTCTTACTCAGATATTTGTATCACTAACCTAGCTCCACAGTTGTTTTGAAGAATTTATCATTTCAAGGATGCAAGTTCGAAATAAGAACAAAAACACAAAGAAGATGCAAAAGAAACCACAGAAGATCGCATCCTGCGTCACACACCCAAGAGAAGGCCCACATGACATTGTTAATCAACGTACAAAAATAGGAAACACATCCCACAACATAGAGGACCCACCAAGCAGTCACCCAAGCGAAGGCAGTGGAGAAAGGCGGTGCCGGGGGGTCGGCTGACCCCCTGGTGCGGCCGAACCTGGACTGGAAGCAGTCCAGGTGAGGTTTGGTGGGAGATTCAATCCTATCCTCTACAAGTCGGTTGCAGATGTTTCCATGTAGGGAGATGGCGGGAACCGACCTCAAGAGCTATAAAAGGAGCCCTCCCCTTCTCATTCAACACACCACCACTTGGAGATATTCTCTCCACTCTCACTTGTGACTTGTAATCCTAGGGTAGTGGAGCTAGGCTAGAGCCTCTCTTAACGAATCCAGTCGTCCTCGGGATCGGAGAGCAATCGTCGGTCCTTGGTATGGCTTTGTATTCAACTTGTTGGTATCTGAGCTGAGCTTTGGTTGTTATGTTATCTTGACAGTCTATCATGCTTATGCTTGTTATGCTATCCTGCTAATGTACCATGCCTTAGCTTGTTGCCTCATTAGTTATACTCTCTATATGCTTAGGCCAGATGATCTGGGTAAGGATAACAGTTCGTCGTGCCTTTGGGCTTGCCTTAGTGTTTTACTTGTCCATCCGAAGGGTGGGAGACCCGGGGACACTAAGGTAGTGACCTCATACACGGGCGTGGTGCTCGAGTATGCGGGATCCTTCGGATATGCCCGTGCTCCACAGTATTGCAGGGGTAGGCCGCAGAAGGTGACAGCTCTGTTGGTCCGCCATAACGTACGATCATGGTTAGTGAAGTACCCCACGTTCGGGTTCGGGATAGGAGTTCATGCAAAGATGTAACGTCCTGGATGTACTCCGGGACGGGACATTCTCCCTGTTGTCCCTATTTTCCCGGCACGTGCAGTTCTAAGCATGTTTAGTGTGTAACCCTTGCTTGTATGAATAGATGCTATTAGGACTTTGTTGTTTACCTATGCTCCCACTAACCGGTAGGTTTATTCATTTATTCTATATCCTGAGTTGGCCCGGTGTGTGTCTCGTCGGACCACGCGCGCGCGGCATGGAGAGGCCCTGCCGCCACTCCCAGGGAGCCACGCGGACTTCCAGCAGCTTCTCCGGCAACGGCAAGGAGGCGAGGTGAGGGATGGGGGTGGCGGTGGCAAGGGTTCCGGGTCGCCGCCCGAGTCGCAGTCGCTCTAGCGGGGGCGACGCGGGGGCAATTTGGTCTGTCTAAACTGCAGTACATATATCCAACACGTGCTTACATGGACATTGTTTATTCAGTTTATGCGAGATACTGAGAACATCTAGAATCAAATATAGCACTTTCTCTTGGTTCGGTGTTGCGCAGCACTTCACATTGCACAAGATAAGCGGTATAAGAAATTAAACCACAAAATACCTCAGCAGGCGCCGGCCCGGAAACCGACCTTACCACGGCCGGCGTCGTAGAGCACCTCGAGCGTGCGCTGATTCACGTTGCCGATTATGCCGAGGCCCACGTCTGGCCCCGACTCGTGGAAAGCGAGGCAGTCCTCCAGCAGGATCCCGTTGGGGACGTCGAGGTCGACGGTGGCGCCGCCACTGAACGTGAAGCCGACCTTCGGCACGGTGACGTTGCTGTAGCCGGTGAAGTTGTAGCAGGTGTCGAGGTCACCGTTGGGCACCAGCGGGTACGCCGCCATGGCCTTCCGGAACGCTGCCTGCAGCGCGTTGTACGCAGTGTGCGGGAGACCGGTGACGACCGTGCCGGAGTCAATGATCATGCCTCCCCGGAACGCCGACGGCGGGACGTCGAGCTGCTCCCTGCCCACGCTGATGCCGGTCAGCGTCACCATGTAGAACGTTGCCACTCCAGGAAGGTGCCTCATCGGCGTGAACACGAAGCCCGTCGCGTTGGCGCTCGGCACGCCAAGAGCGAGGAACCCGGCCTCGCTGTTCTGCGCCGGGAGGCAGTACGAGAAGGCGCCACCGTAAAGCGAAGACGTCTGCACGACGAGCGACTCCGGCGCGCCGCCAAGCCCGACGAGGCCGTCGTACTTGTCGTTGTCGCCGCGCTGGTCGTGGCCGCACCCGAAATGGAAGTCCTTGACGGTGACCCCCGGCGAGAGGGTCAGCGTCTCGTCGCTGTACACGCCCCTCGTCTTGGAACCGTCCCCGTACTCGACGCGGTATCCGCAATGGGCGCCGCCGTCCGTGCAGCCGTTCTGGTAGTGGTCGCCGAGCTTCCGGCACGCGCCGGTGTCGCACGTGATGGGGGCGTACGTGGAAGACTTGCTCGGGTCGAACAGGGGGTCCTTCTGCGGGTAGCACCTGGTGGAGTTGCACGGCGCGCACTGCACCCACGACACGTCGCTGCCGGTGTCCATGAGGAGGACCTGCGGCACGGCCGGCGTGCCTAAGCCCACGGTGACCACGTACTCCAGCGAGTCCACGGAGCCGCCCAGGTCGGTCGGGATGCTCACGTTGGCATCGTCGTCTCGCGTGCTCATCACCATGCCATTGGACGCTCGGCTCATGATGTAGTTCGCGCGGGCGCGGCTTCGGCGGAGTCTCTCGGTGAAGGACGGATTGTCGGAGTTCTGGGACGGGGCGCGCGGCCCGTGCCGGTGAACTAGTGGCACGGACACGGTGGCGCGGCTCGGCTCCAGCGTCACTGAAAACCCATGCCCGTTGCCTCCATGAGCGATGTAGTAGCAGCTACACAAGACGATGAGCAGAAGCACAGAAGGAGAAATCATGGAAAATTATCTGCGCTCTGTACAGAGGCGAGGATGATGAGCTCCAGCTAACTCATAGATCAAATATATAGGCACGTCTCAACTTGGATTCGCCGTGAACTTGCGAAGACTGCTAAGATGAAATGCCTTGTTTTTTTAAAAAAAATGAAATATCGTGTTATCTTATCCCTTGTCCTTTCAAACTCTTATTAATTAACAAGTACTTACGATACTTCCCGTTGTCGTATATGTTGCTGCTTTGACACGTACGCCCACACATCTTTTCCTTGTAATTACCGTACATGTTTGAATCCTAAAACATCACCATTATTGAGAACTTCTAGTCATTGAGTTCAATCTGTCAGCGATGGTCTCTGATCGTCACCACTTCCATGGGAGGGAAGTGATATAAACGTTTCAGTGCATGCATGATATCCTAGATTTATTTCAAGCTAGATACTTCTTGTCATCAAAACAAATAAGAAAACATTTGCTATTAATCTCTCGATTTATTGTTTTTCTTGTCTATGAAATTTGTAGCCAAGATTCACTTTGAGGATCAGTCCAAAACATTTAGATTGCATTCGGACAAAAAGATTTTTTTAACTTTCATCACCTTAGATACATACAGTAAGTACCTATACCTATGTTTATTGTGCAAATGATGTATTAGTCAGGAAAACTGCTTAGAGAAAGCCTAGCAAATCTGATTTAGAAATCTCTCGGTGCATCAATACTTTTCAATCAAACGTAATATATATGAAGTGAATTAGAGTCTTCACCAATTTTCGATACAGAAGACTTTTTTTATATTAGACCAAGCCTCAGTTAGTGCAACTTTAATTTTTAGAAAAGTTTTAAATTTAAGAGAAAATTTCAAAGATTTAACTAACATTTAATAAGTATATATAGATTCTTACTTTGAGAGAAGTTATAAAATTAAAACCTTAGTGGTTTGGCAACAAGTTCAATTAAATTAATTCAAAACTCAGATTGTTACACCAATTAGTAGATTACAGTCTTTGCGTGCGTCTCACTACCACATAATGAGTTTCTTCAAATCACTGCCTGGTGTGGTAGGTCCGTTTTCACTGCACGTTGGTGAAAATAACCCATGTTTTCACATTGAAAAAATTATAACATTTTATATAAAGTTGGATAGAGACAAACTTTATATGAATGTTATAGTGCTCGGTGAAATCTAAAACTTCATATTTGACAACTTCTATTTAAAATTTTTAGACCATATAAATTCTTAGACCTATCAAATGATCTCATAAAGAAATGAGATCACCCTCAAAGTTATAATCCTCTACGAGATCTAAAATTTTATAGTTGATAATATTTTTATTTGAGATTGTTTTGACGTCCAAATATTTAAAATAAAATTTAAAGAATGGAACAAATCATATATATTTGTGGAACTAAAATTTGTACATCTAGAATAATTATACAAATTAAGAAAAAAAGTCTTTTCACTTGGAAAATGGCCAAACCTAGTAAACAATATGACTGTTGAAGAAAAAATGAGAAAATATCACACTCAACACATTTTATTATGGACCAAATCAAAACATTTTAGACCACAAAAGTCTTGATGGCTGAATTATATACCTATTAGGTACTATACACGCAAACTTTAAGGCGACAAGTTGTCGGAAAAAATAGCTTGAGGAAAGGATACACCAGGATCTCTAATGATTCAAGTCCAAATAAAGTGAATTCGTACTCCCACGGCTCGTTATGTGCACCACGAGGGGGTCGGGGTGAGGGTCAGGACGGTTCCTGCAGCTTGGGCAGCTTCCAGTGGCGTCAAAACTCAGGTTGGCAACGGGGCTAGTGGGCTGGGGATCCGCGGAGACCGGCCCCGATAACAATAGAAACAGGGGCGATTTTTGCTCCGCGGGCTGGCGGGGCGGGGCCCCGAAATGCAACCGGGGCAGGACTGGGGGCAAATTTGACCCGTGGGGGCCCGTGGGGCCCCGAAAAAGCTGGCCTATAAGATAGGCAGTCCAATACAGCCCAACTGAGCTAATCCAATCCCTAACCATAACCTCACGTGCCTCTCCAATCTCCTCATCTGCCTCCATTTCGCCCGCCGCCTCCCCCCTGGCCCCCATTTTGCCCGCCACCGCCCCCAGCCCTAGCTTGCTCGCCGCCGCCCCGAGCCCTCCGCTTGGCCGCAACCTCACCCAGCCCACCGCTCGGCCGCCACCGCCCCCAGCCCCCAGCTCGACCGCCGCCGCCCCCAGTCCACCGCTCGGCTGCTGCCTCGGGAGCGTCTCGCCAGCCGCCGACGCCACCTGCACCGGCACCGACGCACCGCCCGTCGATCTGCACGGCTTCAATCATCAAGAGGTTGATGAAGCATTACCCCACGGGGCCCCGTCAGGGATCGGTGACGGGGAAAGAATTTGCCCGGTTAGAGAAGTCGAGGACGGGATGGGGACTCTGTATCGGGGAATGGGGTGGGGACGGGGTCGCCTCTCCGGCCTTGACCCGCCCCGTTGCCAACCTGAGTCAAAATTAGACATAAAATCATCATAGAACCCAGGCCCAGTGGCACCCCCGGGAGAAGTTCGTGGCGAAAGGCAGGAATGCCCACAGTGCCGGTGCCAGCAGCCATACCCAATTCAAGTGGTGCTATTAGCGGCGGCGACGGCATCTGAAAGGTGTGTATAGTGTGACATCCCGGCCCAAGGATTAATAGAATTAATAGGATACTTGTAACAACAAGTTGCACCTTCTTTTTCAGAAGCTAACCCCTAAAGAATTCTGAGGTTAAGCGTGCTTGGTTTGGAGCAATTTTGGAATAGGTGACCGACTGAAAAATTCTTCCCGGATGCGCACGAGTGAGAACGAAGTGTGCAGAAAACATTTGTGTTGATCTGTGAGGGCAGTCTATGTCTAGAAAGCTGCTAAATGTAAACGGGTCCGGCCTCAGGAAGGTGGGACGTTACATGTAGCCTGGCGGCGGCATCTGATGATAGGCAAGGCACGGCGGCTGGAGGGGGACTGGCTGTGGCAGCATGTCAAGAGGAGGTTACGTAGTAGTACTGTGTTACCATGGAGCCGGCGTCCGGCACACTGAACACGCGAGGTCAAAGGAGTTGTAGTCCGCCAGCGGCGTGGGCGCGGCGACCATCGCAGTCGCCGACGGCACGTCGCCGTCGTCCTCGAGGTGGCCACCGAGCGCGACGATCCGCTGCTGCGCCTTCCGCAGGGCCTCGTCCAGCGTGACGAGCAGGGCGCCGAGGTCGGCGGCGGGGGAGAGGTCGGCCAGGCGGCAGTCCTGAAGGTTGAGCATGTCCGGGCCGTACTGTTCGATCTTGAGGAGCTTGCGCTGCTGCTTCGCCAGCTCCTCCTGGTAGTACGCGGCGGCGGTGAAGCTGTGCCTGATCTTGTCCGCGGGCGTCTCGCGGTACTTGTTGATCAGTTCCAGCACGTCCTCGAGGTCGGCCGGCCACGTTGTCTTCTGGACGAGGCCGTCGCGCCGGTTCTTGTACGTCGCCCTGCGCTTCTTGGGGTTCTGATCTCGATCAGCTTCATTCCAAGCTTCCCTCGAGGCATCGTCGTTCGTGATGCGTGGTCGCGATATATAGAAAGGCGAATGGCTAGCTGGTGTAATAATTTTAGGAACTGCGTATCTTGCTTCCTGATATATTTTGATTTTTAAGTCTCGTGAGAAAATACATATATAGAAAGTGTGTTTTTTAGTCAAGAATTTTTGTTTCTCTGTAAACATATATAATATAGCAAGTAGGATCGATCAGCAGCTTTAACCTCACCAAGAATTGCAGTAGCATCCACCCTCACTACAGGAAACCGGCTCTTTGCCGAGTGCAATCCTTCGGGCACTCGGCAAACATCCTCTTTGACGAGTGCTTCACGAAAAACACTCGGCAAACTTGCTTATTTGCCGAATGCTTTTTTTGCACTCAGTGAAGAGATAAATTTTTTTCCTTTCCTACCCTTCAAACTTTTTCTACTATCCACATACAACATTTGGTAATCCATGTTAAAATTTGGTATATTTTTATATTTATTTGCTATATTCAATTATTAATTAATTGCATTTTCAAGCAATTTTTTGAATCAAGTCAAATTTGAACTGCAAATGATTGAAATAATAGAATAAAATAAGTAGAAAATGATAAGGAATTTTGAATGTCTTGTTTAGGAAACACGACCACGAACGTGTGGCCGAATGGTTTTTAATTTTTTTTAAAAAATATAGTCTGAAAATCATGATATTTGTTATGATGTGATGGTATCATACATGGACGCTGTGGTAAAAAATTGAGAAGGTTTCACACATTTTGTCACGTACGATATTTACAAATCGAAACATCTCATAGGAAGAATCGTACCATTGAGAAGGATTCTATAAGATTTGGAGTCAATGTGACAGTCAAATTATGGTTTGACTACAGAACTTTTTGTATAGGCAATAGAGAACATAAATTGTTTCATGTGAAATTTTGGTAATTTTTTGGAACCGTTTGATAATTTTAATGTATTAAGTACAATTAAAAAATTTTAATTAATATAAATTTAATTTGAGCTATAAATGCATAAAATAATGGAATAATATAAGTAGAAAAATCAAATACATATTATTGAGTGAATTTGACAAGGTATTTTCAAAGTGCATTAGAATAAATTTAGAAGAACATAAAAAGAAGAAGAAGAAGGGAACAAGAAAAATGAAAAAAAAAGTTTGTCGGGTGCCAGATCTCGGGCACTCGGCAAACCAATTTTATTATAAAAATGCCCCCTCCCTCCCTCTCCCGACATTGCCCCATCCCCTCCCTCCCTTTTCTGGCGCCCTCTCCTCCCTCTCCTCTCTCTCCGGCCACCTCCCTCCCCCGGCCCTCTCCGTCCACCTCCCTCTTGCGGCTCCTCTCCTCGCCCCTCTTGCGGCTCCTCTGCTCCCACCTCCACTACCCCTGCCCCTCCTCCGGCGGCGCGGCGTGGCGCTGGGCCCCACCCTTCCTCTGGTGGCGCGGTGCGACGGAGGGGCTCCGTCGGCGTGTCTGCGCGGCGCGGTGCGGCGTGGGGGCCCCACCCCTCCTCCGGTGGCGCGGCGTGGCGGTGGCGCTGGCCCCCACCCCTCCTCCGGTGGTGCGGCGCGACGGAGGGGCTTCGTCAGCGCGGTGTGAGGGCCCCGCCCCTCCTCCAGCAGCGGATCCGGGGCAGCTGCGGCGGCCAGCGTGGGTGTGGCCGGGGCTGCTGTGGGGCAAGGCGGTGTGGTGGCGGCGGCGGACGTGGTGGTGGCGGCGGCGGTGTGGTGGCGGTGGCTGTTTTTTTTATTTCTTCTGAAAATTATTTGCCAAGTGTCAGTTTCTGCACACGCCAAACTCTTTGCCGAGTGCTCGACAAAAAGCATTCGGCAAAGAGCTCTTTGCCGTCTAAATCGATGCCGAGTGTGCTATGCCGAGGGCGGCACTCGGCAAAGGTTTTCCTGAGTGTTTTCCTCTCTTTTCCAAGTGCCTGTGGCACTCGCCAAATGACCTGTTTCCCGTGAGGCAGCCTCTTACACAAGGCAGATGGTGAAATTAACTAAGTGTAACTCCTCTTGGCAGCTTTAGCTTTTGGCTCTTGAAAAATCTCGCAAGCGTAGACATGGCTATCATATGGCAGTATCCAAGACCTTCATGCTAGGTACCTCAAATTTCCCATGGGGCTTAGCACACTTCATACGACACATCTTGAAATGTTATGTTTGGAACCTCATCTTGAGCGAAGACCTATGATATTGATCATATAGACCACGAAATCTTCAGAGGACCTAACCATCCTCCAAGGCAAGTCTATTTTGGTTTAGAAGATCACACAGTCTCGTCAAATTTGGATGCATGGCCCCTCTCATGAATTCCAACACCTTGCACCAATAGTTGATATCAAAGTTATCCTTAAAGATAGGCAGTGATGTTTGCAGCAATGAGAGATCCACTTTTGCGTCTTGGCTATCTCCATGGCCAGGTACGAAAGCCTCAGATGATTTAGTTCGACGTGATTTCCTGCATTAGCTTCTCGGGATAAGTAGTTCCAAATGTGAGTGTCTTGAAGGAATACCGATATGCTTCATTTTGTAGATAGTTTAGAGTAATAACTACCATTGTTCCAAGTTTTGTGATCTTGTCGGTGCTACTCCTGATTCATTTATTTTTTACTCCTACAAAAAATTATTTAAGAGACATGCATGCATGTTACGACCACTCGGTTCAGTCTTAGGATTTTCTGTGTTTGGACAAACAGAACAGGGCGCACGCTTGGTAGAATAGGTAATGTTGGAACTATTCGCGTGACAAGATACACATATTAGGGATAGCGCCACTTTGCCATAGTGGATGATCGCACTAAGGAGGATAGAGGAGGAAGAAGGTGCATATTGGTTCTGGTAATTTGTTCGATGTCCTAAGAGCTGCTTGTGCTGCCATGGTTGGGCCTCGTCTCAGTTAGTACAATGTGGCCCACAGAGTTCAGCTTGTCCCCGAACCGACAAAATTGAAACCACCTAGGGTAGGTAGCTTTCCAAGATTATGGATGAATCTGCCTTATACAACACATTTGGTTACCTAGGCCTCCCTATAAATATGGCAGGACAACTGCTTTAACCCACTTGAGATAAAAACCACACAGTGATAGGCACATAACTGCCAATACAATGATAGTTGGCATCACGGTGTAGGGCAGGAATGCCCTTAGTTTTTACATGGGGTACCTAATTACCTATGGTTCAATAGAACTCATTAACAAATATCGCGTCTCTGGTGTGGTTTGTGGTCTCCTTTTTGTATCGCCTCAGTAGATCCAATCAATCTTTTATACAATCATGTTTATACCACAACACTTATCCTTTGTCATCATGTTCCATATCTACCACAGCGGCGTATCATCATTCAAGTGTTAGCACTCCGTACACACCCATTTTCCTACTCATATTAGTGGCAATTCATATCATAATCATATACTACTATGCACTTGGCGTCTAATGTACCCTCATTGTCGTATATGTATTGTATTTTAGAGTTACTGCTATATGACATACATGAGCTATTATTGAACAATGTGATTGAAAACAAACTTCTAGAGGATGAACAAGGATTATGAAAGACAATAACGCCTCAGCCTGCCAAAAACTAGGTGCCAATCGGAGCTACCATGTCTGATTGGCCCAGCGCGGAGATCAAGGCCCAGACAAGCCTGTGGTGACTCATCCAGTGCACCATGACAAAGGCATTAAGGATATTTGGTGTATCACGAAAGATGGAATGAAAAATCCAGATAAGGAAGCTACTAGCATCTCAATATCCTCTTATATATATGTCTTCTACTGTTGTGGTTATACTGTCCTTTATCTAAATCTAGGTTAGACTATTCAATTTTTTCTCCTATATATTTGCTCCTCAAGTGCTAGCTACTGTGCTATAATGTTGTTGTTTTTTTGTCTTGTACCCATGGTCCTGGAGAACTGCATGGTCACTTAGCATTATTTGTTCATTGGCTGTGTTTTGGACTTTTAATTTGGTTAATATGCTTTTAATCTTCTATGTCAGTATACTGCTCTTCAAGCATTGAGCATTGATGATGTATGAATTAACTGCTTGTAGTTGTAGCATCTAGGAGTATGGTTTTAGACAACTTTTATGTTAGTGTAATTCCCTTTGAACCATATGGTATGTTGGGGTGAAATTGTAATATTCTCTCATTATCTATTATTATATGTTGTTTTCTACGTACAAATTGAGGATTTTCTAATTTTTTGCTGACAAGTCCACACACGACAACAATGATAATGCCAAGCACGTAGATAGTGACACGTCCATGCACGCCAACGGTAGTGAGGTACACATCAACAAATTGCATGTTGGACTCACGGCGGCCCTGCTGGTGGTGGCCATCCTTGATGAACATGACAAATGATTCAAATTCACGGTCTGCAGCTAGCGTGCGCAAAATCAGTCAAATTAAGGGGATGCAGCGCATGCAACATGGTAGCTTGCGAATTCGATCAGATAGATGTCCTTGTCTAACAAACTGGTGACAAGCTGGGCTTGGCGCTGCGACTCATTCATCAATTCACTCCTGATGAACTTCCTAAGCTGCTACATGGTGTGGTCGTCGAACCTGCAGGGGTTTGTCGCAGCAACAAAGTCCTCCAGCACCTATGTGGTGAGGGCCTGGCCGGTGCTGCTGGTCTTGTCCTGGGCTGTCGCCATTCCCCGGGCCCTGTTCCTCCTCGGCGGTGCCCCCAACAAATTCCTAAGATGATTTCAGTACCGAGAGACTATAATTTAATACTTGCCATCTTTTGTCAATGACCTGCTCGATTGAAAAATATGTATTTAGAATAGAAGGCTAGAAATGCGTGTTGTGTGCGTATTTACGCTATAAGCGTATACTTGATGGATGAACAGATGGCTACAGTAACATGATCATGAGGAAATCAACAATGCCCTCTCCATTGTGTCGTAGAACCAAATTACCTTGCTATGCCCTGGCTGGTTGGAGAGGAGGGGGGATGACTATAGGGTCCGCGAAGGCACTCTGCGAGGTGAGGAGGAAGATGACGGGCAGTGAAGTGGGAGATAGACAGGTGAGGTCTGGTTCTCGGTGAGAGGAGGTATGGGAAGCTATTGGGACCAAGAAAGGGAGGATGAGGGGTGCTACTTGATGTCGCACCTGCGATTGCGAGCGTGTGTTGCAAAAGTGGAACAAGCAGGCCGGCCCAGCTCCTCCACCTCGACCACCGCTAATCTTGTCAAAGCTCCACGCCCTCCTTACCCAATCGTCATCCCTCATCTCGTCGCCGTCTTGACCAACTCCACCGCTGGTCCGGCGACCTCTGACGACCTCTCTAGATCCGGGAGACCCTAAACCCTCAACCCAGCAACGCCCGAACCCTACCTCTGATAACCTCTCTAGGTCCGGGAGACCCTAAACCCTTAACGCAGTAACAAGGGTTTAGAAAGCTTTATCTTTTTGCAGAAATTTCCTCAATGTTTGCGATTTTGAGGAGTCTAGAAAAAAATCCAAATTCCTTCAAAGAGGGGATTTTAAACTACTTTGGTAGTTTGTATCACTAATGCTTCACAACACCATCAAAAAAGCATACAAGAACACAAAAGCACACCCTCAATCCATGGCCTCCATGCCAACGTTGTTCCCCACCTCATCGCCGGTGCTGCCGCCGGTCTTGTCCTTGATGCCGCACTTTTGGCCTCCTCCGTTCCAGTGCCATCGCCGGTCTCGTCATCCTTGATGACGCACTTCGCCTCCTCCCGGCTGGTGCTGCCGGTGTCGCTGCCGGCCTTGTTGTTGACGCCACTCTTTGCCTTCTCTGCGCTGGTGCCACTGCCGATCTCATCCTTGGCACCGCGCTTGGCCTTCTCCACGCCGGTGTCGCTGCCAGCCTTGTCGTTGACGCTGCTCTTTGCCTTCTGTACCACCAAGCCACAAGCTCACAGCAAGGCTACAAGGCTCCTCATCCTCCTCCTCCTCTTGCTCCTCCTCCTCCTCCCCCCCCCCCCCCCCCCGTTTACACATATTAAAAAAAAAGCGTATTGTAAGTGAGTATTATAGGAAAGGGAAGGCAAGTCATGCCTCTAGATGTACCTGGGACCCACGACGGTGCTGGCGTGCTGTGCTAGCGCAAACTAAAACATGCGTTGAGTAACAAGCAAATATCGTAACAACATAGGAAACTCATAAAATCAGATAATTGTTCATTCATTCTCAAATCATCACTCATTAGAGTTTGTTGCGAACCGAGGTAAGATTTTGTCAAGTCAAAAGAGCTCGTACATACCCATCATTTACATAAAATTTAACCATTATGCTTGAAATACGCTACATGTTGGACGTAGATCCAAGATCACCAAGAAGAACAACGGATCAAGATCTAGAGACAACAAATTCATCACGCTAGGGTTTTGGATTTTACACGTACGGGTTCTCTTTCTCAAAAAAGATTCAAGGTGGCAGCACCAAGCTGGATAGGCACATAGGGATTCCATCCATGCTGCCAAACAGGGGTGAAGCTAGAGAAAACATGAGGAGGTGCACCATTAGCACTATGTTGCTCAAAGCTTGCTTGGGGATGCATGGCTTCTAATTTGGAGGGTGTATAAGTGGTGAAAATTTGATTGTATAAGTATTTTTGTTTTTTTTTTGTGCCTGGGCACCCAGTGCTCTCTACCTAGATTTGCCTCGGCTGCTAGACTAGACTTTAGCCTAGCTTGCAGAGTCGTAGCTAGATGACATGGCTCAGCGCACTAGAAGAGTTCACATCAGTACAACTGCCACCAAGCCACAAGCTCAAAGCAAGGATTCAAGGCTCCTCCTCCTCCTTCATTTACACAGATTCAAAAAAAGAAAGAAAGCATATTATAAGTTAGTATTATAGGAAACGGAAGGCACGGCGTGCCTCTAGAAATACCTGGAACCCACGACTGAGCTAGCTCGCTGTTCTAGCGCAAACTACAATATGCATCGAGTAACAAGCAAATATCGTAATGACATAGAAAACTCATAAAATCAGATAATTGTTCATTCATTCTCAAATCATCACTCATTAGAGTTTGTAGTTTCGCGAAGTGAGGTGAGATTTTGTTAAGTCAAAAATAGCTCATACATACCCATCATTTACATAAAAATTTAATCATTATGCTTGAAATACGCTACATGTTAGATCTAGAGCCAAGATCACTGGGAAGAACAACACGGATCAAGATCTAGAGACAATAAAGTTGGCACGTTAGGGTTTTGGATTTTACACGTACGGGTTCTCATTCTAAAAACAGATTCAATGTGGCAGCACCGTGCTGGACAGGTACACAGGGAGTGCTGGACAGGTACATAGGATTCCAGCCATGCTGCCAGACTAGCTTTTAGCCTAGCCTGCAGAGTCGTAGCTAGCTAAAATAGCTCAACGCATTACACGAGTTAATATCAGTACAACTACCACCAAGCCACAAGCTCACAGAAAGGCTACAAGGCTCCTCCTCTTCCTCCCCCTCCTCCCTCATTTGCATAGAATGAAAAATAGAAAGCGATTTATAAGTTAGTATTATATGAAAGGGAAGGAAAGGTGTGCCTCTAGACGTACCTGGAACCCATGACCGGGCGTGCTGTGCTAGCGCAAACTAAAACATGCATCGAGTAACAAGCAAATATCGTAACGATATAGGAAACTCATAAAATCAGATAATTGTTCATTCATTCTAAAATCATCATTCATCAGAGTTTGTACTTTTGCGAACTAAGGTAAGATTTTGTTAAGTCAAAAACAACTCATACTTACATACCCATCATTTACATTAAAATTTAATCATTATTCTTGAAAGACGCTACATGTTGCATCTAGAACCAAGATCACTGGGAACAACAACACGGATCAAGATCTAAGACAATAAAGTCGGCACGTTAGGATTTTAGATTTTACACATATGGTTCTCTTTCTCAAAAAAGATTCAAGGTGGAAGCACCGAGCTGGATAGGTACACAGGGATTCCATCCATGCTGCCAGACTAGCCTTTAGCCTAGCCTGCAGAGTCGTAGCTAGGTGAAATGGCTCAGCACACTACAGGAGTTAACGTCAGTACAGCTGCCACCAAGCCACAAGCTCACAGCAAGGCTACAAGGCTCCTCCTCCTCCTCCCTCTTTTGCATAGAATAAAAAAAAGAAAGAAAGCGTATTATAAGTTAGTATTATAGGAAAGGGAAGGCAAGGCGTGCCTCTAGACGTACCTGGGACCCATGACCGTGCTAGCGTGCTGTGCTAGCGCAAACTAAAACATGTATCGTGTAACAAGCAAATATCATAACAAAATAGAAAATAAATAAAATCAGATAATTGTTCATTCATTCTCAAATCATCACTCATTAATGTTTGTAGTTTTGCGATCTGAGATAAGATTTTGTTAAGTCGAAAACAGCTCGTACATACCCATCATTTACATAAAAATTTAATCATTATGCTTGAAATATGCTACATGTTGGATCTAAAGCCAAGATCACTGGGAAGAACAACACGGATCAAGATCTAGAGACAATAAAGTTGGCATGTTAGGGTTTTTATTTTACATGTACGGGTTCTCATTCTAAAAAAAGATTCAAGGTGGCAGCACCATGCTGGACAGGTACACAGGGATTGCTGGACAGGTACGAAGGATTCCAGCCATGCTGCCAGACTAGCCTTTAGCCTAGCCTACAGAGTCGTAGCTAGCTAAAATGGCTCAACGCATTACAGGAGTTAATATCAGTGTACAACTGCCACCAAGCCACAAGCTCAAAACAAGGCTACAAGGCTCCTCCTCCTCCTCCCTCATTTGCATAGAATGAAAAATAGAAAGCGATTTATAAGTTAGCATTATAGGAAAGGGAAGGCAAGGCGTGCCTCTAGACATACCTGGAACCCACGACCGTGCTGGCGTGCTGCGCTAGCGCAAACTAAAGCATGCGTCGAGTAACAAGCAAATATCGTAACGATATAGGAAACTCATAAAATCAAATAATTGTTCATTCATTCTAAAATCATCATTCATCAGAGTTTGTAGTTTTGCAAACTAAGGTTAGATTTTGTTAAGTCAAAAACAACTCATACTTACATACCCATCATTTACATTAAAATTTAATCATTATTCTTGAAAGACGCTACATGTTGCATCTAGAGCCAAGATCACTGGGAACAACAACACGGATCAAGATCTAGAGACAATAAAGTCGGCACGTTAGGGTTTTAGATTTTACACATATGGTTCTCTTTCTCAAAAAAGATTCAAGGTGGAAGCACCGAGCTAGACAGGTACACAGGGATTCCATCCATGCTGCCAGACTAGCCTTTAGCCTAGCCTGCAGAGTCGTAGCTAGTTGAAGTGGCTCAGCGCACTACAGGAGTTAACATCACTGTAGCTGCAACCAAGCCACAAGCTCACAACAAGGCTACAAGGCTCCTCCTCCTCCTCCCTCGTTTGCATAGAATAAAAGAAAGAAAGAAAGCGTATTATAAGTTAGTAAATAGGAAAGGGAAAGCAAGGCGTGCCTCTAGACGTACCTGGCACCCACGACCGTGCTGGCGTGTTGTGCTAGCGCAAACTAAAACATGTATCGTGTAACAAGCAAATATCGTAATGACATAGAAAACTCATAAAATCAGATAATTGTTCATTCATTCTCAAATCATCACTCATTAGAGTTTGTAGTTTTGCGATCTGAGATAAGATTTTGTTAAGTCAAAAACAGCTCGTACATGTCCATCATTTACATAAAAATTTAATCATTATGCTTGAAATACGCTACATGTTGGATCTAGAGCCAAGATCAGCAGGAAGAAAAACACAGATCAAGATCTCCACACAACAAAGTCGGCACGTTAGGGTTTTGGATTTTACACGTACGAGTTCTCTTTCTAAAAAAAGATTCAAGGTGGCAGCACCGAGCTGGATAGGCACAAAGGGATTCCATCCATGCTGCCAGACTAGCCCTTAGCATAGCCTGCACAGTCGTAGCTATCTGAAATGGCTCAGCGCACTACAGAGTTAACATCAGTACTGCTGCCACCACGCCTCAAGCTCACAGAAAGGCTACAAGGCTTCTCCTCCTCCTCCTCCCTCTTTTGCATAGAATAAAAAAAGAAAGTGTATTATAAGTTAGTATTATAGGAGAGGGAAGGCAAGGTGTAGCCCTCTACGTACCTGGGACCCACGACCATGCTGGCGTGCTGTGCTAGCGCAAATTAAAACACGTGTCAAGTAACAAGCAAATATGGTAACGATATAGGAAACTCATAAAATCAGATTTTTAGTTTTGCGAACTGAGGTAAGATTTTGTTAAGTCAAAAATAGCTCGTACAAACCCATCATTTACATAAAAATTTAATCATTATACTTGAAATACGCTGCATGTTGGATCTAGAGCTAAGATCACCGGGAAGAACAACACAGATCAAGATCTAGAGACAATTAAGTTGGCACGTTAGGGTCTTGGATTTTACCCGGACAGGTTCTCTTTCTCAAAAAAGATTCAAGGTGGCAGCACCGAGCTGAACAAGCACACAGGGATTCCATCCATACTGCCAGACTAGCCTTTAGCCTAGCCTGCAGAGTCGTAGCTGGCTGATATGGCTCAGCGCACTACTGGAGTTAACATAAGTACAGCTGCCACCTAGCCACAATCTGATAGCAAGGCTACAAGGCTCCTTCTCCTCCCTCGCATAGAATAAAAAAAAAGAAAACATATTATAAGTTAGTATTATAGGAAAGGGAAGGAAAGGCGTGCCTCTAGACATACGTACATGGGACCCACAACCGTGCTGGCTTGTTGTGCTAGCGCAAACTAAAACATGCATCGAGTAACAAGCAGATATCGTAATGACATAGGAAACTCATAAAATCAGATAATTGTTCATTCATTCTCAAATCATCACTCATTAGAGTTTGTAGTTTTGTGAACTGAGGTAAGATTTTGTTAAGTCAAAAACAGCTCGTACATACCCATCATTTACATAAAAATTTAATCACTATGCTTGAAATACACTACATGTTGGATGTAGAGCCAATATCACTGGGAAGAACAACATGGATCAAGATCTAGAGAAAATAAAGTTAGCACAATAGGGTTTTGAATTTTACACGTACGGATTCTCTTTCTCAAAACAGATTCAAGGTTCTCGTCCCCAGTGCTCCTCTATTTATACCCCCAGTTCTCTACTAGTATCATATTACGTATCAATATATAAGACCGCCTATTACACGGCACCAATGCATTTGTCCTAAGATTTCTTATTTGTAAATCTCTATGTTTTCTTTTAATGATTTCCTAGTTACTATATATATGAGGCATATGTCTTCGACAAGCAAAGAAACACTAGAATATACTGTAATTCAACAATGGAATGGTCCAGTTCAGTTAGTTAGTTCAGTTAGAGTTGGTTGAGTTGGAGCTAATAACCGGCCGGGTTGGAACTCTACTCCCCACAAATTCCTTCCTAACCGAGGGGCTGTGTCCATAGACCACCTTTTTTCTAATTTAACAGCAAATAACATAAGCGATACTATATGCAAGTTAATAAATTGCTAAAAGTGATTGTTCCGTCGCCCTAGTTACCTTGCACAATACAATTCTGACATGTATAATTCACTAGATATTAATCAAATTACATGGTGTCATGGTGATTTATTCTATCAGATGTCCCACAAGATCCATGTCCGTGGATGAGGTGTCCCGGTGCTGCCGACAGATTTTATTGATTTATTCCAGGTTTCATTAGTTTTACGGCTTCCATTGACCGGGTCGGAGGGTGACAGTGGGTGAGGACCACCAGCAGGGATTCGTGGGAACCCCCGTTTAGAGAATCGGCCAGGGGTGTAACACGTAGTGAGGTTTCAACTGTGGGACAAAGAGTTTAGACAAGTTCGGGCCGCTTAGAAGCGTAAGACCCTACGTCCTGTGCGTGGTGTTCTTGTTCTCTTGCTCGAGTGAGCTTGTAGCGGATGTGTTGTGTGACCTTTTTTTACATGCTGCCCTGGTATCCTATTTATAGCCCCTCCCCTGGGCACAGGGAGGAGTTCTACTGCCTTAGATTTACCGTCTTTGGGTGTGAACGCGGCGCCGTACTGGGGGGCGCCCCCCTGCAAGTGGCGCCGCCCTTCTGACGCTGTCTTATCCTGTGGGCCCCACCTGGTCGGTTCCCGGGGTGGTCAGGACGACACCCGGGGTGCTCATGGGGCCCTCGAGGTCCTTAGGGCGCGCCCTCGGGTTGTCCTGGGGTCTTCTCCAGACCCCGGGGCCCTCCTGGCGGTCCAACCGATGTGTCGGGGGCCCCAACGGTGGGTCCCGCCTGCACCGTCCTCTGCTGGGTCGACGAGATGGGACCGGGGGGAGGGGCTCTCTGTGCACTGGTCAGGGCGCCGTCTGATCACACGCCTCTCCGTAATCATGCTGCTTTACGGGGAAGCCGCAAAGTGGTGGACCCCGCTCCGCACAGTGCTGGTGCTGTAAAAAATCCCCAGTCGGGAGTAGTTCCTTATAGGCTAAGGAACCGCCCTGACCGGCGGAGCCGCCCGCACTCCTGCCCAGCTCGGCATCTTCGAAGGCCGCCGTGCTGGGCTGGGCCTTGACGCCCGTGATGGGCCTGATAGCCAGCTTATCCTCTGTTTTGTCGGATGAGGTGGGGACCCCCGTCCTCACGATGCCGACAGTAGCCCCCGGCCTCATGCTTGGATCAGGTGGATGATCCAGGCGGCGGGGCACGAATTTAGGAGGGGCGTCATTGACCGCACCGCTAGGTTGTTCTGCTGCCTAAGAGGCCTCCTACCCCCTTCACCCCTGCACACATCAGGGGATGCGGTTACGGCACGCTCGTGCCATCGGGGTCGCAGCCGCCGTGTGCTAGACTTCAGTCCTTCCTCGGTGGATGAGGCTGGAGTGGAGCACGCACGGGGCCTCGTGCCCTCTTTCGTGGTTCTCCGTGCTGGAACGGCCTACTCGGATCCGCAGGGGACTTGGGAGATCGTCGTCTTCCTCCCATTCCTTGTTCTGGGCTTGATCCCTCCCTTTTTGCTAATCTTCATTTCCGTGTTGGAAGAGTACGCGGTGCACTTGGTGCACCTTTCCCCGAATTCGGTGATGACTTTGGCGATTTTCGCGCATGCATGCGAGATGTTCGTCGGACTGTCGCCCTCGGTGGAACTTTTCTGTTACTTCTTCTCCCTTTGCAGGTCTTTTTCGGTGTCCCCAGGTCCGGGGGTGGCGGCTCAGCACTGCACAGTGGGAGGGTGCTTCTTCCGGATGCGCCCGGAACGCCATGAGGGGTTCATCCATTTCTCTATGAAGGAGAAATGGGAAAATTGGGAACGGCAATGGCTCTACGCAGAAGTCCCCCAGGATTCCCCATTTCTTCATCTTCCCGATGGCCCGCCCGCGCATAGCCCGGGGTGGAACGAGAGGCCGGCGCTGGGCAGGAGGTGGGACCCTGTGATGGATCGGCTCGCCCTCCTGCAGCAAGCCGGCTTGTCCTGGGTGATGGTAGCCTCCGACTTCCTCCAACACTGCCTCGCCCCATTGCAGGCGCGCTGCAATCCGGCGTGGTCCTATGCCGGTGAGGATGACGATGCGCGCATCGCCCGTGGGGTGGAATCTGGCCTTGATGAGACCAGGTTATCCCACTTGATGCGGTTGGCGACGGACCAGGGTGACGTCTCAGCCACCCGCTGTTGGTGGTCGATTTTTGATGATTTTGACCACCAACATTTCTGCAGAATTCATGGTTACAAGGTCTACACCAAGCTAAATCTATTGAACTAATGAAATTTCACTTGTTTTGGTGCATATGTGACTGCAGGAACTCACTGTAGAAATTTGTGCCGATTTGGGAGAAGTCCCAGGCTGGCCGGCCTGGCACTGTGGCCCTTCAAGCTCAACTTTGGCCAGCATGCAGAGAAACACAAGTGCTGGATCATGGATCATGCCTTTTATGTCGGTTTGATCCAATGACCCAAAAGGCCTAAGACATGGATCCAAGGGCCCACTTGCATGCAAGACTCGGACAAACGACCGAAGGGCAGCAGTAACCGACCTCCAGGAGCAATCAGGAGCATCCACGCGAAAGACGGTGGCGATTGGTAGGAATCCTAGGCCGGCCGGCCGGCCTGGCCCTGCAAAGCCATGTGTCCTCCCTTCGCCTGGAAGTTGCATAACCGCCTTACCTGCATGGGGGATGAGGAATTTTACCTTAGCTTACAAGCTAGGCAACCTTAGGCTTGCTTACAAGCTAAGCAACCTTAGCTTTTCTTAAAAGCTAAGCAACCCACCTTGGAGGGCTATAAATAGAAACCTCCCCCCTCACTTGTAACACACACCATTTGGAGAGAAGAAGAGTCCAAGCAAGAGTTGTTCATCTTAGATTAGAATGGGGAGAGTGTGAGGTGAGAGCCCGGAGGCGAGCCGAGTTCTTAGGCTCACCTCCAACTTGTAGCCTCAGAGGAATGAAGCATCTTTGGAGTGAAGTTCCTCGTCTCTCATCAGTATCTGGCTAGTCGCTCTCCTTACTTCAGTTACTTGTTTACCTACTTGCATTGATCAGCGGGATCCCTTGTCTGCGTGGTCTAGCAAGCCTGGCCATTTGGGGTTTCTTCTTGCCTTTGCGCGAGGCAGAAGTTAGTAACCTGATAGTTGAAGCGTGGTGCTTAGGCTTGATAGTTATCTTGGGTTGTGTTCCACTCCAGGGAACTGATGTGGTAGGCGGCAGGTGGTGACAGCCCTGTCCGTCCCTTGTAGTCCACCACGTTCGGGTGTTTCCATAGCAGTAGATTGTTGGCCGAGTTGGACCCCCTATTTCTCCCTCAGTCTGAGGTCCTTCGGCCCCAGCCGCCGAAGCAAATCAAGTTAGTTTAGTAGCAAGTCTTCTGGGTAATGAGTTGGCTAACCGTCGTTAGACCCTCTACCCGCGTACCTCTCTTACTCTGGTAGGTCCGGTTGAATTAGTTCTAGGTCTGGTTGCGCTTATCGTTCCTTGGATTCGATATCCCAGCTAAACTCCCTGGTGAAAGCTACATCGGTATCCGTGCGCTTGCAGATTATTTCGTAAAGGCTAAGGAGTGCCAACACCCGCCTCCCGAGGGCCGTTCGGCCTTTGTGCGAGGACGAGGGATGGCCTGCAGTCCTCGTCAGGATGCCCCTCATCGATGTCTAGGGCCTCGCGCTTGCAATGGATGCTATTAGGGCCGCCGATTCGGACGTAAACCTCCCGGCTCGGTCCGGCGATCGCGCCGGTGCTAGCGATCTCACAGCGCCGTAGCGGATCACCGCCTCGGGGACGTGCCCGGTCGCAGGTGTAAGCATCGCCAGTCCACTTCTCCGACCACAGGTCTTCCGCTACCCCTGCCACCTTCATCCCCGAAGCGTACGAAGCTCAGGTGGCGGCTAAGGGCTTCCGAATCGAGGTTCGTGCTTTCCTTGCTTCAACTCCACTTCCACCCCCATGCCTTGACACTTGTCCCGTGGCTCTCCAGGGGCGCGTCCAGTTGCACGGCTTCGTCATCGGGGAGGGGACCCTCAGTGGAGGCAACCTCGAGTTCCCGGCCGCTCTCTCCGACAGCAAGTGGGGTGAGCAGTGCGCCAGAAATGGGACAAACGGGCGATGACAGGAATCGGGGAAAGCCTCGGATCGCCGCGGGGGGCCCGTTGGCGCAGGCGGGCGCTATCACAGCAGGATCCACCACGATGGCCCCAAGCGCATCATTGGGGATCCCTGCGGTGGCGGTTCTAAGGGTTCCTGCCCTGCCCCCGGGGGCCTCGCCGGCAGTTGACTCTCCGACCGCGGTTACACTGCAATGGGCCCGAGCACTGATGGAAGCGGCGATGGCCATCCATCCTCGTTGGTCCCGCTCCTGTTGGCGAGACGCCCAGGCTGCGGACATAGCAAGCCTTGGAAGAAAATCTCGCGACGTGGGGCTACGGGTATGTCCTGGAGGGTATCCTCATCGTCCATGGTAACAGGTACAAATCGGGATGTCATCCTGTAGCGAGTACACCTAGAACCTGGTGTTCAAAAACCTAGAGATGACTCTCTGGATCATGTCCCATGTGACGGACTGGATAGCCGTGGCACGGCGAATGGAGGTTCTCTTGACCATCTCGCTGGTAAATTCTGGTACGGCAGAGTCGGGCGTCACCACCAATGTAGCGGTGCAACTGGAGTAGATCGGGGGAATGTCATTCCATCGGGTGGATAGCTTGATGTTGTCCTTGTGGATGCCAACTTCCTCCCGAAGACATTCGAGCCAGAGTAGCAGTCCGCATCGGTGGCCGGCGTAGACTTCCGGCTCATGAACGACTTCGGCCATTGTGACTTCTGCGTTGACTCGCTCGGGAGAGTTCATTCCGTGCGAAGCACGTAAGAGTAGTGTTAGCGTAGGTAAGAGAATGAGCGGGATAAGAAGAAGAATATAAGATAATTATGGCATCATATAGTTCAAGCTGGTATAGCAATTAGATAGAAGCGTTGTGAATATCCTTAGGCTAACGGCCAACCTAGGGTTGCATAGCTACGGTCAAGTATGGCTCTGATACCAACTAAAACGAATTAGGTCTTCGGAACGAGGACCCGACTCCCTGTATCGTCGTGATAGTCCCTGGATCAGTAGCTATCACATATAGAATTTATTTCAATTACATATCACAGTCATACAACTCGATAATTCATTGCATGGGTTTAATATTTACATAATCCACTGGATTGTGATACGAATTTCTCGGTACAAGCCCCTTGGGCTAAAGGGAAAATCAAACAGAAAGTGGAAACAATAACTAGTCTTCAGAGCCATCCTTCGTCTTGGATAGCGTTTCTCCACAGGAGAACATGAGAGTAGCACGAACCGTCGTTATTTCATCACTTCATCTGGTATGGATCACTGATTCGCATCCTGCATCTACCAACTATTCCCAAGGAGTGGTATAGGTTCACGTCACCACCCGTATGCAAGCTTTAAGTGGAATGCATAAGGTATTTAAACAAGTCAAAGGATAAGGCTGAGGTTTTCCTATATGAGCAGCAAGCATTTATATAATCATCCAACACTCCTCAACTCGGGCCATCCTTGCACTCCAGGCTCCCGAGGTACTCACACCTTCCAAACTCACCAAGTCGGTGCGAGAACTACCTCTCCTCGCACCTCAACTGCCCCAGGCAGGAAAACAAGACTAGAGGGAGGTAGAAATCCAGTAACACTAACTATGAAAGCAAAGCCGGATTTAGAGTTGTACATGACCGAGTACGCGGCTATACGTATAGTTTTCACCCTGCAGGGGTTGTACATCTGAACCCACTCGAGTCGCAGCCAGCGAGGGATTTGCCCACTAACATACGAAACCACGGTCAGTGAAACTAGTTGCAACGGCACCCACCCTGGCTTCCCGAGTTTGGGATGCTACATCGTGCAAGAGGTTGCCCCGGAACTGTGATGCCTTCTACACCAGGCCACACAAGACCCTGCAATTTGGGGGACGTGTGGTCAGCACCTCCTCCCCTTACACTGATGCCCTATCCTCCTACAGGCATGTGGTGCCGCGCGTCACTAGCTCGGACCGGATCTGTCCTCATAACAGATAAGTGGTGTGCACGTTTGACATAATTCCGTCTCCAGGTCCACTAACTCGGGCCTTAATTGCCGAGGCGAGATCCTTCCACAATGACGTATCCGACGCAACGGTCCGTCAATGGCACCCATCACAGGTATAGCCCAACATATCCTCCACCATCGTCCACAAAGGACTAACTTGTCCATCCCGGACATGTGCCCGCCACAGGCACTCCGTAGGATGCGCCCAACGCACAACCCAAGCCCTTGATCAGAGGATCAAGTTAAGTTTGTCTCGCCCAAGCTAGATTCCTATTCCCCAACTCCTCAAAAGAATCTCCACACACGCAAGACTATAACACAAATCCCACACATGCTCATACACAAGTAGCCAAAGCATCTTTCATTCCAAACAAGGAAAAATATATGGGATTACAAGGAATCTAGGTAAAAGTAGGCTATGTAGGTTCATAACAAAGTATCACACTGAGGAGCAATAGCATATCTACCATATATGCCTAATGGGTATTCAAACGCAGATGGGCGTGAACCTGATGGTGCTTCGTAGTTCTTCTAAGTCTTCTGGTTGTCGGGGTAGTCCTCCTGGCTTCTGGGCGTCCGGTACGTCAGTCCACTCCTCCTCACAGGGCCTAATCGTAAATACGTTTAAGCTCAGGGGCTAAAGTGAAAAAGAGCACAAAACTGCTCAAAAAGATCCAAATCACATCAAAACCTACTCTAACAGGTAGATCATGATTTTAGATGAATTATGAAATTAGTTTCATAATTTTCGGAGGTCCGGTTAATTTATTAAGAATTTTCTAAGTTTAAACCATTTTCCAAAATTATTAAATGATTATCAAAAAGGAAACACACACAGGGTGACGCGTGTCATGCTGACGTCATCACCAGGGTCAGTCCAGCTGACCGGTCCACGGACAAAGGTCAGCGGGTCAATGGTCAACGATCCACGGGTCAACCGGTTAGTGGGGTCCACTGGTCAGTCATAGCCTGAGGCTGACAGTCGGGCCCCACGGGTCAGATAGAAAAAAGAAAAAAGGGTTCAGGGTTTCTGGGCCTAAAGTTGTTGGGTCGGCTTGTTGGCCCATAAGGCGCCTTGGCTCTAGAGGACTGGCTTGGCCTGCGGCTCGCAGGCCGGCTCCGGTTAGCGATCGGCTTACACGGGCTCGGCTCGGTCACGGAGCAGGCCGGCTAATAGACCAGCTCGGCCTGCGGCTTGCAGGCCAGCTTGGGTTAGAGCCATCTAGGGTGCAAAGTGGGCCGGCTCCGCATCGGGAAAGCCCATGGTGGTCTTGCGAGCTTACTGCCCATCTTAGGTTGGGTCGAACGCTGGTGTGGGCCATGGCCCACACGTGCCTCTCTCTCACTTGTCTCCTCTCTTCTCTCTTTCTTTCTCTCTCTCTTGCTGTCAGGTGGGTCCCACTTGTCGGCGCTTCCTTAATCCTGCAGCTGGACCCCACGCGTCGGCGTCCTCCTCCTTCCTCTGTTTATTGGCTGCATTCCTTGTTGTTCCAAGTTTACCTCCTAAGGTACGTAGCTTGTTGGGGACTATGACGTTTCCTCGCCTCAGAGCCCTGATGTGGCTTTAAGTGTGGCGATTGAACTAAGCGGATGGGCTATACCCTGAGGTCAGGGTTCAATCTTCTGTTGAGATCCTTGTGTCGATAAACTTCCCGTGGAGGTCCTTTGCTTTGCCGGTTCATACCAGGCGGTTTCGTGGTCTCAGCGTGTTGTTCTCTGCTTGGTCTTGCTGATCCGGTTGTCTTTCGGTGTCTACGATTTTTGGTGATAACGTGCTAAGGTCTTTAGTGGTGGTTTCTATGTAACTCATCTCTCACCTCAAGGGAGGTTATTGGATAACAACACTCATTACAATTTCACACAATGGGAAAAAGCAAGTAAAATTCCATAAAAAGCAATTAAGATCCTTGCATTCATGAAGCATTACAAGTCTTACACTCAGGACATCTCAAGGTTACAGACAAAACCTTACAGACATCACAACAGTTACCGTACTAGGATTACATCGTGATTGCTTACAAAAAGATGGGTGACTCTAAACGCAACTCAGAACAACTCTGGACACATGGACACTAAGCTGGCATGGGTCATCAGCTTACGATAGAACACTAGATTTATGCGGACTCTTGCCGGAATGATCATCAGCTCTTGACTCGACTCACGGAGACTTATACCGGAATGGGACATCGGTGGCTCGGTGCGACTCTTGGACTCTTGCCGGGATGTGACATCGGCATCATACTATCTTACATCTCTACTTTTATTGGGGGTGACCCATGGACACTTGCCTACTCTGAGAGGCGGGACTTCTTGTACTTCAGCACTCCTTTGCGATCCTCTGGGTAGTGTACGGGGTATAGGCGGCTGATGGCGGCATGTGCCTCCAACACTTCTTCAGTCTCGACTGGTGGGGGCAGGTCTTCTTGAGCACACTCCTCTGGGCACAATTCTGTGGGGTTCAGGGTGAAGTCCTCCTTTCTGATAGCGCGATGGTACTCTTCTGGCAGCTGGTCCAGCAGCTCCTGAAGCTCGTCGACTCGGATTGAGTCCGCATCCATCCAGGTCTCATGGTGCGGTCAGCCTGGTCTTGGTAGCATATCGCGGCGTGGGCCAAGTTGGCGATGTTATGGGCGTTTCCTTCCAGCTTTGTCTTCAGACCGAAAGTCCTGGTCTCAGCGACAACTTCAAGGTGTCCTAGCAGGGTCAGCTGGTCCTGGTGTTCCCATGCCTGACTCTGTAGGTCCTTGTTCTTGGTATGAAGGTCCTTGTTCCTGGTTTCCTGATCCTTCAACTTCTCCTCCAGTTGGTGGATGGTGGCATTGTTTCCTTCCTTCAGGTCCTCCAGGTCTTCCACAGCTTAGACAAGGGATGAATTGTGGCAGAACCACCTGAATTAATCCGGCTCAAGCGCGCTAACCATCACCACAAGGGAAATCTGGGCTAACTCGCACTTCAAACGGAATAATTCATTGGTTTGTCGGGTAACCTCCCGATACAACCACGGTTTTTGCCAATCGAAACCACACATACATGTACTCACACGAAGGTGAGCCCAGAGGATACAACATTCCACAAATTTTACATCACAGGTTCACCATAAATTATTATTACAATTGAGTTCAATTTCGTAAAACAAGGTACTTCAAATTTCAAAATAATTGAGTTCTTCAGAGTTCAATGCAGCGGAAAAAATTAACGATAGCTACTCGACGATACGGATGTCTCGATGAAGCCCGAACGACACATCACTCGGCATTATCACCATTGGCCGGGGGCGTATCCTATTCCACCGACCAACCAGGAGGAAGGGTACAAGGCCAAGTCAAACTAGCGATCATGTCCTCGAAAGTATCACCTAAAAACAAGCCACAAGCAAGGCTGAGTATACTAATACTCAGCAAGGCTTACCCGACTAGTGGAATATACTTAGCCGACTCCTAGACATGCGAGGCTTTTGGCTTGACGGGTTTGTTTTGCCGAAAAGCATATATAAGTAGGTCCTTACTTTCAAATTTTAGCTCCACGTTCTAGCTTTCTTTAACCATTCTAGGTAAGCAACTATCCAATATCATACATGGTGGAAGAATTATTTTGCATCCAACAAGATTAATCATCATCATTGTTCCTCTTCTTACTCTATGTGGTAAAAGGGTCAAGCAGTCTCAATAACCGAGAGAAACGGACGATTCGAATCGAATTTCTTAACCTTGCAAGGGAAACCTAAACACACGTCACGTGGTTACTCACAGAGTCACACGTGCAACTTTTCCCTTCAATTCCCGCTTCACGGAACAGGCCCACCGCCCTCGACTACACGTCCCCATGGCCCGGCCATGGCGGCACATGCACCCGCCATTAGCTAGATGTGAATGAATTCAAGACGGTGGGGAGTATATTCTGGCCTCGGTTCAATCCGGTACTTAAGCTTACCGATTACCATATTCTCGGCATGTGGTTAGTACGTTCAAAAACTTAACCACCACTACCACACACTGCGGCCTTAGCATTTTTCACTAAACAGACGGGGCCTCAATCATCAACATAAAGATCGTACCATAGCCCCGTCCATTGACCTTATGATTGCAGCATGTAGTAAACATTCAACTCCTATAGTTTCGCGAGTGACAGGAAATCACTCGACTTTTACCGAGTCCTATTAGCATAGCATTCTATCGAACCTTACATCTAGTGTTCAGAGCAGGGGTACCTAGGATCATGCGACTAAGTTTTCATTCAACTCCTATAAACTTAATGCACAAGTAGAATAGAGTAATAAGTTGCATAACTTTAGGAAAATAGGGTTCATGCTCCGGCGCTTGCCTTCTTGGGTAAAGTTAGTTTGGGGCTCATCCGAACTTGAGCTCAGGTCTTTGAGAGCTTCAGTTAGATTTACTTGAGCTTCACGCTGCTCACTCTCGGACGCGGGCACCAGCTCGTACGTTCCGTCGGCGAGAGTAGTCGATTCTATATGAATGCACAAGTGTAAGTTATAGTGATGGTATATGACGATTATTTTCCTTCACGATAAAGTTGTAGTCCACAAAGCATCATTTTGGTTATGAAGTTACTTAGTTAAGATTTCTTTGGGCAATTGTTAATAGAGTATAACTTAACTATTAACTTCATTAAACAAGAAGGGGTTGTGTTATATTGAAAACTTAATATTTTAAGCACAACATGGATTAAACACAACTTCTGGATTAGGTAACTTCTGATGATAAAATTTTTATTTAGAGCACATTGTGCAGAGCTAAAAGCACTGTAAAAATTTCAAACATTTTCACGTAGCAGAATAATTATGAAAAATATAATACGCAGCTACTACTAGAACTTAGTTATTTTTATACAGAACCAACCATTCATACATTGAAGCTAAAAATTTTACAGGGTATTAATCTATTCCTATATATGTTACTGTAAATTTGTCAGATTTTACTGTGCAAGATACAAAGCATAATAAATAGGACAAGATACACCTAGTTTAATAAAGATTAATTTTTACAGGATGTTTTATAAGGTTTCTGTATATGAAACTTTTTATACAAAAATAGCTACACTAAAGTGTCCTTGAGTAAAAAGTTGAACATTTTCCAAGCATAGAAACTAAATATTTGAATTAGTGCAATTTTCCTACCATAAAATTATATGAATAGGTTAAAGAAAGAAAAAAGGTTCTAAACTTCTTCTGTGGTATTTAGGCATTAATACAACAGTTCTGGGAAAGTTTCACCACATGAATCACAATATAACAGCAGTTAAAAATTATTTTTATTATTTAATGTCATAAAGAAGTTTTATCAAGAAGTTTAGCTAGAGATGGGTTTTATTAAGAAACAACTAATCTACTTTAAAATTTTCAGGCTTAGACTTTGTCTACAACAGGAGGGACATTTAAAGTCTATTAAACCTTCCATTTAATTTATAGCAAGATTTAGCAAGCAACTGAAGAAAAGCATGTAACAAAAGTTGTAGATTTTCATCTAAAGAATCCAGAACAGTTGAGTTTGTATTTTTTTGATTTTTCTACGATTTTACATGAATTTTACAAGTTCACTGATTTTGAATCTAGGGTTAAAACTTTCTTTTACAGAGGGGTCCCTGGAAACTTGCGTGCAGACTCTTTTAAAGATTTCAATCGATGCAATTGGGTCCTTGGGCGGCGCTGGCACGGCGGCCGGCTAGATTCCGGCGAGGGGGCTCGTCGGCGGCAAGGGGAAAAGGGTCGTGGAGATCCAGGAAGGTGAGAGCTACCTTGGGATGGCCTTGGTCGGGGTTGGGGGTGGCCAGAGGTGGCTCGTCGGCGCGGAGCAGAGGGGCGGCGACGGGGCGGAGCATCGGCGACGGTGCTCCGGCAAGGAGGGGAGAGCGTGGGCTGGTCGATGAGCTTCGCGGCATCGAGGGGAACCCGTTTCGAGGCTTGTCTGGGACGGAGGAGCTTTGGCGTGGGCTGTCCACAGAGCAGCAAGGAGCGGCGGTGGCGCGGGCGGCGCTGGCAGTGCTCTGGCGGTTCTGGGCGACGATGGGTGGGGCAATGAGCTGCAGTGGGGTGCTGTGGTGGTGGTGGAAGACTCAGCTTTGGCAAGGGGTGGCCGGAGAGGTGAGCTCCACGGTGTGCTGGGCACGACGGCGGTAATGGTGGCGGTGGCGGCGGCGTTCTAGTGTCTGGGCGCGCGAGGGGGGCTCAGTGCGGCCTTTTGTAGGCACGAAAGGAGGGCGGGACTTGACTGCGAGGCGCGGGCGCGGGCGGCACGACGGGGGCGCGTGACTGGTCGCGGCGGGCGGCGAACAGAGCTGGCGCGGCGTGCGGCGGGCACGGGAAGGGGATTGGGCACTGAGGATTTGGCGTGGGGAGCAGGAGATCACGAGGCGCGCGGGTTGGGCGAGGAGCTGCAGGAGCTGTCTTGCTGGGCGGCGAGCGCGGCGACTGGCGTGACGCGGCGGAGACACGGGCACGGCGCGACTTGTCCATTGCGCGCGGCGGGCGGCGAGTAGGGGCGTGCGTCGCCGGCGCGCGCGTGGCGTGCGTGGACTGGGGAGGAGCGCAGCGTGCGGGCGCAGCCAGGCATTGGCTTGGCGCCTAGTGCCAGTCAGGCATCGCCGGTCAAGTGGCCTGCTGCGACTGCGTGGCGGCGGAGGGTCGGGTGGAGCAAGGGTCTAGCGAAGCCGAGGGTCGGGCGAACGAAAGGGTTGAGCGAAGCCGAGGGTCCGGCGAGTGAAAGGGTCGGGCGAACAACGATCGGGCGAGCGGCTGCGCGTCGAGCGCGCGAGGGTCGGGCGAAACGAGAGGGTCAGGCGAGGCGTAGAGAGAAGGGTCTGCAGTGTAAATAGAAGAAAAGGCAGGGGCTGGTTTGCAAATCCAAGTGTTTCTCAAATTTTTGTGTTGTAACTCAAAAATCTCTGAACACAAAAGTTGTTCAAAATGAAAAGTTACACAAGTTTTATTTCAGGCCAAAGTTCATTTGAGTTGTAGTTTAGATGTTATTTTAAAAACTCGAAAAGGATAATTCGGAGGGTATGTCATTTCCTGGGCAAAACTTTGCATTCACTCCTAGGCTTCAACTAGACCTTTGTTTAACATGTCAACAACGATGGGTCCTTGGGCGGCGCTGGCACGGCGGCCGGCCAGATTCTGGCGAGGGGGCTCATCAGCGGCGAGGGGAAAAGGGTCTTGGAGATCCAGGAAGGTGAGAGCTACCTTGGGATGGCCTTGGTCGGGATTGGGGGTAGCCGGAGGTGGCTCGTCGGCGCGGAGCAGAGGGGCGGCGACGGGGCGGAGCGTCAGCGACGGTGCTCTGATGAGGATGGGAGAGCGTGGGCTGGTCGATGCGCTTCACGGCATCGAAGGGAACCCGTTTCGAGGCTTGTCTGGGATGGAGGAGCTTCGGCGTAGGCTGTCCACGGAGCAGCAAGTAGCGGCGGCGGCGCGGGCGGCACTGGCGGTGCTCCGGCGGTTCTAGGCGACGATGGGTGGGGCAGTGAGCTGCGGTGGGGTGCTGTAGTGGTGGTGGGAGACTCAGCTCTGGCAAGGGGTGGCCGGAGAGGTAAGCTCCACAGTGTGCTGGGCACGACGGCGGTAATGGTGGTGGCGACGGTGGCGTTCTGGTGTCTGGGCGCGCGAGGGGGGCTCAGTGCGGCCTTTTGTAGGCAGCAGAGAGACGGAAGGAGGGCGGGACTTGACTGCGAGGCGCGGGCGTAGGCGGCACGACGGGGGCGCGTGACTTGTCGCGGCGGGCGGTGAACAGGGCCAGCGCGGCGTGCGGCGGGCACGGGCAAGGGATTGGGCGCTGAGGATTTGGCGTGGGGAGCAGGAGATCACGCGGCGTGCGGGTTGGGCGAGGAGCTGCTGTAGCTATCTTGCCGGGCAACGAGCGCGGCAACTGGCAGGACGCGGCAGAGACACGGGCACGGCGCGACTTGTCCATTGGGCGCGGCGGGTGGCAAGCAGAGGCGTGCGTCGCCAGTGCGCGCGTGGCGTGCGCGGACTGGGGAGGAGCGCGGCGTGCGGGCGCGGCCAGGCATTGGCTTGGCGCCTAGTGCCGGTCAGGCATCGCCGCCCAAGTGGCCTACTGCGACTGCGCGGCGGCGGAGGGTCGGGCGGAGCGAGGGTCTGGCCAAGCCGAGGGTCGGGCGAAGCCGAGGGTCCAGCGAGTGAAAGGGTCGGGCGAAACGACAGGGTCGGGCGAGGCGTAGAGAGAAGGGTCTGCAGTGTAAATAGAAGAAAAGGCAGGGGCTGGTTTGCAAATCCAAGTGTTTCTCAAAATTTTGTATTGTAACTCAAAAATCTCTGAACACAAAAGTTGTTCAAAATGAAAAGTTACACGAGTTTTGTTTCAGGAAAATGTTCATTTGAGTTGTAGTTTAGAAGTTATTTTAAAAACTCGAAAAAGATAATTCAGAGAGTATGTCATTTCCTAGGCAAAACTTTGCATTCACTCCTAGGCTTCAACTAGACTTTTGTTTAACATCTCAACAACGATGTGCCTATTAAATTTTGTAGCCATGTTTGCATCATTGTGAAAGTTATTTAAATGGCTTGATTGAAGTACATGTACTTATGCACATATACATAACTATTTTCAATTCAAGGCAAAAACTGATTTATAACTCATCTCATTGAAACTTCTCTTAATTATTTATGCACCGTGTTAAGCTAAAGAGGCTTATTCCGTAATTTAAACACCTGGGGTGTTACAGCCTTCCCCCCTTAAAAAGAATCTCGCCCCGAGATTCGGACAATAGGCATAGGGTGGGTAGTGTGTGTACCTTCGGTAGAGTTGAGAAAACCCGGGAAATTTTGGTTTAGATAGCTTTCAGTTTCCCATGTGGCTTCTTCCTCAGTGTGATAATTCCATTGAATTTTGTACATTTTAATCACTTTCCTCCTAGTGCTTCTTTCTTTTTGATCCATGATTTTGATAGGATACTCGACATATGAGAGGTCGGGCTCTACTAATATTTCCTGTTGTTCGACAACCTCGGTAGGGACTCGGACACACTTCTTGACTTGAGATACGTGAAAGTCATCATGGATGGCTGCAAGCTAAGGGGGCAGTCGAATTCTATAGGCTACGGGTCCACAGCTCTCGATGATTTTGTAGGGACCAACATAACGGGGAGATAGTTTTCCTTCGACTCCAAAATCGTTGTACACCCTTGGTTGGTGAAACTCGAAGGTAGACGTGGTCACCAACTTCAAATTTTAGTGGCTTTCTCCTTCTGTCGAAATAGCTCTTTTGCTTGGATTGTGCGGCTCTAAGGTTTTCTTGTATTACTCTCACTTTTTCTTCTGCCTCGATTACCAAGTCTGATCCAAATGTTTTGCGTTCTCCGGTCTGTGACCAACTCAAAGGGGTTCGACACCTTCGTCCGTATAAGGCCTCAAATGGTGCCATTTTCAAACTCGCTTGGTAGCTATTGTTATATGAGAACTCTGCTAGGGATAGGCATTTGTCCCAACTCTTGTCATAGTGAATGACGCTAGCTCTAAGCATGTCTTCAAGAATTTGGTCCACTCTTTCAGTTTGTCCGTCAGTTTGAGGATGATAGGCTGAGCTTCGAATCAACTTAGTACCAAGGGAAGCTTGCAATTGTTCCCAAAAGCGCGCTACAAACTGAGTACCATGATCGGAAATAATTGTCTTCGGTACTCTATGTAGGCAAACAATGCGATCGTGATAAATTTTGGCATATTTCTTGGCAGTATAGGTGGTGTGCACCGGAAGAAAATGTGCCGTCTTTGTGAGTCTATCAACGATAACCCATATGGAATCATGTTTTAGTGCGGTACTTGGCAATCCAACAATGAAATCCATACTTATATCTTCCCATTTCCATGAGGGTATAGGTAAGGGTTGAAGCGTACCGGCTACTTTCAAGTGGCTGGCTTTTACTCTCTGGCAGGTGTCGCATTCTGAGACATATTTAGCGATTTCTCTTTTCATTCTAGTCCACCAGAAATTTTGCCTCAGGTCTTGATACATTTTGTTACTGCCGGGGTGAATAGAAAATTTGGAAAGGTGTGCCTCATCCAGAATTGTCTTACGGAGCTCATGATTCTTCGGAACGACTATGCGACTTTCGAACCATAGCACTCCCTTATGGTCTTGGCGGAAACATTTGTATTTCTCTTCTCCTAGAGAGAGTTTTTGTTTGATGATCTTAACTCCTTCATCGTGTAGTTGTGCCATGATGATCTGGTCGTGAAGAGTGGGCTCGACTGAGATGTGATTCAGAGTGCCTTAGGATATCATTTCCAAACTAAGCTTCCTCATTTCTGAACATAATGTCTCATTATAGATTTCCACTGATAGGCAATGGCAATGGGCCTTATGGCTGAGTGCATCTGCGACTACATTGGCCTTGCAGGGGTTATAGTGCACCTCAAGATCATAATCCTTGATTAATTCTAGCCATCTTCTTTGTCTCATATTCAGATCGACTTGGGTGAAGATATATTTGAGACTCTTGTGATCGATGTAGATATTACAATGAGTGCCCATGAGATAATGTCTCTATATTTTTAGAGCATGAATGACTGCTGCTAATTCGAGATCATGGGTCAGATAATTCTGCTCATGGGGCCGAAGGGCTCGTGAAGCATAGGCGATAACTCGATTTTCTTGCATAAGCACACAACCAAGACCAGTGCCAGATGTGTCACAGTAAACATCGAACGGATTGGTGTTATCGGGTTGAGCTAACACAGGGGCTGTAGTCAAACGTTCTCTGAGAGTGTGGAAAGCTTCTTCACATTTCTCATCCCACATAAACTTTACTCCCTTCTTCAATAGTTCAGTCATAGGCTTAGCAATTCTGGAGAAATCCGGAATGAAACAGTGATAGTAACCGGCTAAGCCAAGAAAACTGTGAATCTGATGAACAGAGGTAGGAGGTTTCCAATCCATCACTTCTTGTACCTTGCTGGGGTCAACGGCTATGCCTTCGCTGCAAATAGCGTGACCCAAGAACTTCACACTATCCAACCAGAATTCGCACTTAGACAATTTAGCATAGAGCTGATGGTCTCTTAGACGCTGAAGAACAATGTGTAGGTGCTTAGCATGCTCTTCCTCATTCTTGGAATAGATAAGGATGTCGTCAATAAAAACCACGATGAATTTGTAGAGCTCGGGCATGAATACCGAATTCATGAGATACATGAAGTAGGCGGGGCATTGGTGAGACCAAAGGACATGACCAAGAATTCATATAGTTCATATCATGTGGAAAAGGCGGTCTTAGGAATATCGCATGGGCGAATCTTTATCTGATGATATCCCGATCGAAGATCAATCTTTGAGAAGACTCTAGCTCCAGTTAATTGATCAAAGAGAACGTCGATGCGGGGAAGTGGGTATTTATTCTTAACGGTCACCGCATTGAGAGGTCGGTAGTCCACACATAATCTTAAACTGTCATCCTTTTTCTTTACAAATAGGGCCGGACATCCCCAAGGTGATGCGCTAGGACGAATGAAACCTTTGTCCAGTAGTTCTTGGAGTTGTGTTTTCAGTTCGGCCAATTCCTTAGGTGGCATCCTATAGGGTCTTTTGGAGATAGGTGCGGTGCCTGGTTGCAGTTCAATAACGAACTCAATGTCCCTATCTGGTGGTATTCCTGGCAAATCATCCGGAAAAACATCGGCATACTTGCATACCACTGGAATATCTTCTAGTTTGATTCCTTCTATCACGAAAGCACAAGAATTCATGCACTCTCGGAACGGTAGGTAAAGGGTAGTGGTTCCGTGACTAGGTGAATTTATTTCAAATGCCCGGGAAGAAAGGTCCAGTATGATTCCATGCATAGTCATCCAATTCATTCCCAAAATAATATCCATGCCTTCAAGGGGTAAGAGAACGAGGTCCGTCTTGATGATTTTACTACCCAATTTTATCGGTACCAGCCTTATTATTTGGTTGGAAGCAATTTTTCCACCCGGTGTTGATATCATATATGACCCTTTTGTGTGACAAACATCCAGGCCTACTTTTGCACCAAACTTTGCACTAATGAAACTATGTGATGCACCAGATTCTAACAATATAACTGCAGGCTTGTTATGGATAGAGAATGTACCCGTTATTACTGGTGCTCCTTCAGGAAGTTCTGCAAGAGTGGTGAAATTGATCCATCCTTGTTTGACCTGAATGGTCTGCCTCTTGCCTTTGTTCTTATTGTTCTGGTTAGAGCCTTGGCCCTGAACTGGCTGCCTAGGCCGAAGGCATTCTCGGGCAAAATGACTGGAACTTCCACAATTGAAACACTGATTGACGATGTTTGGATGAAGGAATTGCTGAGTAGCGGGCCTTGGTCCAGTTTGCTGAGGCACAGGGGGTCGTACAACACCTTGTTGCTGCGGGGGCCTGATAATCCAACGCCCTGGCTGATGGGCTTTCGGTGGAGTTGTAGGCGCAGCATTTTGCACTAAGCGATACCTCGGTGGCTGAGCTCCCGAGGGTCCAGTTGGCACCTTTCTCTTCTTCTCGGCACGGTGAGCTGCAATACAATCCTCTTGGGTAATTGCCATGTTTACCAGCTCATTATATGTATCGGCCTTGACAAGGTTCAGTCGCTCCTTGAGTTTGGTACTCAATCCTCTGCGGAAATGATCCCGCTTCTTAGCATCCGTGTCTGCGTAATAGCCCGCGTACTGGAACAGGTTGTTGAAGGCCTGAGCATACTGAAGTACAGTGCGGGTACCCTGAGTGAGTGCCAAAAACTCATTTAGCTTTCTTTCTATAAGACCTTCTTGGATATGGTGTGCCCGGAACACAGTTTTGAATTCGTCCCAGGTGACGATGTGGTCAGCCGGGAGCATAGCAAAGTAGTGGTCCCACCAAAGACAAGCTGTACCGCGAAGCTGCTGCGCGACATAGCGAGCCTTGTTTGCATCCGAGCATGGGGCCACGAGTACAGAAAACTTGGACTCGATTGTGCGAATCCAAGCGTGCGCATCCAAGGGTTCCTCCGTCTTGTGAAACAAGGGAGGCTGGGTCCCACGGAAATCCGTGTAACTGGCAGCTTGAGGTTGGTGAACATGGTGTCCACCCCGTTGTTGGTGTTGTCCTTGCACGAGCTGGCGAAGCAACTCGGTTTGAGCGGCCATTACTTCCACCAAGTTGGGTGGTGCTGGTGCCTATGGTTGGGATCCACTAGCACTAGCACTGAAACCATCCGGGTTTCCACGGGTTGCTCCAACCATCTAAAATGTGAATGTTTATCAATAGCAACGTGATCCATATTGCTTCCATGATTTAAAAAGGATTAGCGTGGAAAAGTAGACTTCCGAAGATCAGGGATAGAATCGTGGATAGAATACCGTCTGTCATAAGAAACTTATAACTCCTGGTAGGTTCATCCAAAATTTCTCATATTTTGGCAGTGGGTAGGGAATTTAGTGTGGCAGAACCACCTGAATTAATCCGGCTCAAGTGTATTAACCATCACCATTAAGGCATTCTCGGTTAACCTTACACTTCAAACGGAGTAATCCACTGGTCTGTCGGGTATAACCTCCCGATACAACCACGGTGAACGGATCGAGCGCCATATATACAAACGCTCATGCGACGATGAGCCCAGAGAATACCACATTCCAGCAAAGGTTACAACATTAACATAAGTAAATATTACAGACCAAGTTTTGATTTTAGAAATCAAGTACTTCAATGATCACAAATAAGTTCTTCAGAGTTTTAAGTTGCAGCGGAAATAAACAACGGCAGCTACTCGACGATACAGGATGTCTCGATGAAGCCCGTACGAGACATCACTCGGCCTTATCTCCATTGGACGGGGCCGCATCCCATTCCACCGACCAACCAGGGGGAAGAGTGCAGGGCCAAGTCAAGCTAGCAATCATATCTTCGAAGGTCTCACCTGAAAACGAGTCACAAGCAAGACTGAGTATACTAATACTCAGCAAGACTTACCCGTGTAGTGGAATCTACTCCACCGACTCTAGACATGCAAGGCTTTTTGGCTCAGGGGTTTGTTTTGCCGAAAAGCATCTACAAGTGGGTCCTTACTTTCAACTTTTAGCTCCAGATTCTAGTTTCATTAACCATTCTAGATAAGCAGCTATCTAAAGCATACATGGTGAAGCATTAAATTTTTCATCCAACCAGTTCATTCATCATCATTGTTCCTCTTCTTACTCTGTGGGTAAAAATGGTTAAGCAGTCTCAATAGCCGTGAGAAATGGACGATTCGAATCGAATTTCTTAACCTTGCAAGGGAAACCCAAACACACGTCACGTGGTTACTCCCTAGAGTCACACGTGCAACTTTTCCCCTTTCTTTCCGGGTCGTGGATCGGGGCTACCCTCCGAGAGTACAAGAGCCCCACGCCACGGTTCGGCGCCGGGTCGTGACCACTCTCTGCACTCGCCATATGCACATGGGACCGAAGTTCAAAGGGTAGGATGTCGTCCCCTTGCCGGGCCAATCAGGTACTTAAGCTTACCGATTCCTATAATCTCGGCATGTGTTTAGTACGTTCAAAGACTTAACCATCACTACCACACCCTGCGGCCTTAGCATTTTTCACTAGACAGACGGGCCTCAATCGTAACCATCGTTACATAACCCGTCCGTGTCCTTATGATTGCAGCGTGTAGTAGTCATTCAACTCCTATTTTCTCGCGAGTGATAGGAAATCACTCGACTTTTACCGGAGTCCTATTAGCACGGCATTCTATCGAACCTTACGTCTAGTTTTCAAGCAAGGGTTCCTGATATCATGCAACTAAGTTTTCATCCAACTCCTATAAACTTAATGCACAAGCAAAGAGTGATGAGTTGCATAATTTCGGAAAGAATGGGTTATGCTCCGGGGCTTGCCTTCGCAGTTCGCTTGGGGATCTTCCGAACTTGGGCTCGGGTCTTCAAGAGCTTCAGTTAGATTCGCTTGAGCTTCACGCTGCTCACTCTCGGACGCGGGCACCAGCTCGTAAGTTCCGTCGGCGAGAGTCGTCGATTCTACATGAATGCACAAGTTTAAGTCGTGGTAATGGTGCTTGATTACGATTTGAGAGTAATTACTACAATGGATAGTTCCTGGTCATGAAATTTTGGATTTAGGCACATCAAGGAAAGATGTGCTTACTGTAAAATTTTCTGCCAATTTTATGTAACAGATTAATTATGAAAAATACATTACATAGTTGCTGTTAGATCCTTGTTCTTTTTGTACAGAACAATTGGTGCAACAAATGAGTCTAAGATTTTTACAGAGCTTTCACTTAGGCATGCAGAAGCTACTGTAATGTTTGTAGGATTTATCATGCAGTATTCAGAGCATAGAAAATATGACATTCTACACCTAGGCTATTCAAGGATTCATTTTTACAGGACCCTACACAGGGTGTTTGTCCCTGGAACTTTTTACACAGCAACCACTACCATAGTGTATCTCCCAATAAAAATTTGAGAATTTTCCAAGCTAAGATACTCTTTTCTTGATTTAATGTATGTTATTAGCACATAAATCAAATAAGTAGGTTACTGTGAGATAAAAAGTCTCCTAATTTTTCTTTGGCTTCTAGGTACCAATACATTATCATAGAAAAAGTTTCATGGGGTGATTCACCACCTATCTGCAGGGATAAAATATTTTACTTAAACATGGTATGGAACTAAGTTTAATAAACAGTAAAGCTAGAGATGGACATTGGGCCTGATCTTTTTACACAATCCTAAACATTAAGCAACTAACTCACTGCCCAAAATTTAGGGTCAGCATTGTTCTACAACAGTGGGTACAAAATAAGTCCATTAAAGCTTCCATTTAATGTAGAGCAAAATATGTCGAGATTCTGAGAAACTTTTTGTAACAAAAGTGGTAGAGTTTGTTTTAAGGATTCCAGAACAGTTGGGTTTGCATTTTTCTGAATTTTCTACGATTTTTTACGAATTTTACAAGTTCACTGAATTTGAATCTAGATTTGAAACTTTCTTTTACAACTAGGTCCTTGAATCTTACGCGCAGACCCTTCTAAAGATTTAAATTCTTGCAATTGGGTCCTCGGGCGGCTCGGGTACGGCGGCCGGCCGAAATTCCGGCGAGGGGGCTCGCCGGCGGCGAGGGGTGAGGGTCGGGGAAGGTTCAGGGGTGCGAGGGCTACCTCGTGGGGGTGTTGTTCAGGTGGGGGACGGCCGGGAAGGGCTCGCCGGCGTTGGAGCAGAGGCGGCGGCGGCGCGGCACGCGTCGACGGCGGTGCTCCGGCGGGCTTGGGGCGGTGTGGTCCGGTCGGCGAGCTTCAGTGGCGCGTGGGGAAGCTGCTCAGGGGCTCGGCTTGGACGGAGGAGGTCGGGGTCGTGCTGTCCACGGCGAGCAGGGGCGGCGGCGGCGGCGGCATCGCGGGTGGCGGCGCTCCGGTGGCTCTAGGCGGCGTTGGGCGGGTCGGCGAGCTTCAGGGGGATGATGTAGTGGTGGCTGAAGCGTTAGTTTGGGCGGTGGGCGGCGGCGGAGGGCTGTCCACGGGCGGGCGGTGCTCGGCGGCGGCAATGGCGACGGCGAGGGCGTTCAGGGTGCTGGGGCTCGCGCGCGTGGCTGGGCGGGGCTTTTATAGGGGCCGGAGGGGGTGCGGAGAGGCCTGGGCAGCGCGCGGGGCGGGGGCACGGCACAACGCGCACTGGGCGCGGCGGGCGGCGGCAGAACGCCGGCGCGACGTGCGGCAGCGCGGACGCGGTGACTGGGCGGCCGGAGATATGGCGTGGGCGCGGGGGGATAGCGCGGGGCGCGGAGTGGTGGAGCAGCGGCGGCAGCGGCTCGGGCGGAGGGCGGGCGCGGCGACTGGCGGGGCGTGGGGGCCGGGGCGGCACGGCGGAGCGAGGCGACTGGGCGGCCTGGCGGCGGGGCTGGACGCGGCTGCGTCGCGTGCACGCGCGGGCGTTTACTGGCCGCGCGGCATGGGGGCGGGGCAAAGCCGGCCGTGGCGGGGTGGTGCGGCGGCCACTGGCCTGGCGCCTCGCGCCGGTCAGGCGACGCCGGCCACCTGGCGCGCGGCGGTCGGGCGCGGAGGAGAGAGAGGGGGGGCGAGGGGCCTGGATGCAAGAATTCGAAAAGTTTCAGGGGGCTGAGTGCAAACAGGGCGTTTTCTCCTCTTTCTGATTTGAATTTCAAAAACTTATGAACATGAAAGTTGTTCAAAATAAAAAGTTCTAGAACTTTGGTTTCAGGCAACATGTCATTTGTCTTATGGTTTGAAAGTTAAATTTAAAAGTTCAAAAGTAACCAAATGTGCTCAAATTAAATTTGAATTCCAACTGAACTCGTTTTAATTCTTTCCACCCTTTCATTAGTTGGTTTAAACATAGAGTTAGGCTAATGACATTGATTTTGGAAATGTAATTACCAGGGTTGTCACATTTAGAGATGTACAATTTTGTTATTCAGCCTAGACGCTAAATCGATGGCCAAGATGGTCGAAAGATTCACTCTTTCCTCCTCTGTCTCGGCTGTTTTTCAGCAAAACGAGTCATAGTATCTTGCCTATAACTCCAACTAGCAACGTCCAATAGTGATGAAATTTTGTGATCTTTCAGGACATGAAATTCTTGACAACTTTGGTATTTAACTTGCTGCTCAGAAGCATCAACTTCAAAGGGTAAAGGTTTTGGACATGATCATGCCATAGGATATGAACTAGAGGATGGAAGTTGAATACTTCTGGAAGCAATTTCAAAACTCCATAACTCCAATTTGAGTAATCCAAAAATTCTCAAACTTCACCAAAACATTCCTAAGGTATTTGTGAACAACTTTGCTACTCAACTCCAGAGCTAGATCAGGGTCTAAGATGGTCTTTCTCTTAAGGTTTTGCTTTACTGTCTACCCCGAAATTTCAGTGAACAGTGGGCCAAGATTTCATGCACTAGGGAAAATATACCCAGCCAAAAATTACCAAATTTTAACAGTAGCTGCCTAAGTCAATTTAAAACAAGTTTTGTGTTGAACATTTTTGCAGAAAACTGCAGTAAGGGGGCATAAAAATTTATGTGGCGGAACTGCTCATTTTGGGCAGAAAACTGACATCTCAAGGTCTTTGTTGTTTCTCATTAGCCATATCTTCAGAATTTTTCATATTTAGACAGGAGTAGAATACAAAATTTGGAGCAAAACTTTCAACATGAACTTCTCCAGAAAGGGTCATTTTCTAGGCTTAATAAATCCATCTTTTCAGATAAGGCAGAAATATGACAGATTTGCTAGATAATCCTTATGCAAAGTCAAATGTGTGGGCACGTGAACCTTACCACTCTCACGCATCGCATTTTCAATTTCAGATTTATATAGTCATGATGCATGCACGACCTCTTCGTCCTCACAAAATAAAATAATTGCCAAATAGCTTTGGTCTTACGATGTTAGTTTCGGTGGCATACACAATACGTCTCTCACTATAATATCTAGTCGAGAATTCTCTAGTCGTTCTAAAACTTATATTCATATATATAACCATTGAACCTTTCATGCCAGCACTCATGAAAGCGTCCATATTCATTACCGTTCACTATATTAACGGCATCCGTACAATTCTTGCCGTACAGACGACGTTAACATACGCTATCGAGAGAGCGTATTCACGGGGGGTACCGTCTTGAGACGGGGGTATGAACAGCAATCGCCATACCCTGCGCCAAACCTTCTACTCCCAATATAATCAACTAATAGTTGGTATATTGGCAGCACCTCAAGTAAGCCACTACTTGAGTGCAGCGTTCGGCTCGCATCACCGACAGGAAGACCAAGCTCACTCAGTTGGCTGAGGATTCTTACCTTCTTACCTTAGCGATGAGTGCGTCGTTACAGAAGTTAAGGGTCGATTGTGCATAAAAGTAAGTTTTGACAGAAAGTAATGTGTTGCAAGATTCTACACTGCGCAAGCTAAAGGATGCCTGTATCAGGAAGGTTGAACATGAAGAAACAACCCGTGCTTAGGAGTACCCTTGCAGCCCTATTAACAACGTTTAGCATCGTTCCTTGACTATGTGTTGACTAGTGTAGTTTTGTGTTTGCGTGATGTTGCTTTTCTTTATGACCTTGCCTGATTTGCTTCTTTGTAATGATTGTTGGTGTATTGTGGGTCTTCTACCTACAATGACATCAGTTGCTTAGTTGGGTTCTTCTTTTGTATCTCCCACATCCTTGTTCTTTTCCTTTCTTTCTTCCTATTCCAAAAGAGGATATCTTGGAAGAAGACAGTCAAGCCAAGGAAAAGCGATCATGGAATCAATCCAGCTCTATTCAAATCACTTTATCAATATATGAAGAAGGTTCCTCAAAAGATGGGCCAATGAAGCTGAGGAAGGAATGGATAGTTAAAAGTGGAATTAGACTAAGTATCATAGGAGTGTCTCATGTGGTAGTGGAGCACTAACAAGTGTGATCGAGAAGCTATTGTAAGAATGAACGATGTGGAACAAAGTTGGATGCCACTCACCTAAACCTTTGTCTCTTGCTAGCCTTTGTGAATCTCGGGATGAGATTTCTTTTAAGGGGGGTAGATTTGTCACACCCTAAAATTAATGGATTTTAGGATGTGATTAAAAATAATAATAATAATAATAATAATAATAATAATAATAATAAAGCAATGACTTTCTCATAATTATATAAAAATTTCAAAATTTATTTTCTTTACAGAAAATCTAGTACAGGAAAAATAAATAATTGTCTTTCAGAATTAATTAAAATGGTTTTATGTTTGTTGCATTCATGTCGCTGCATTGGTTTTTGTTTGTTTGCGTGTTTAGGTTTGCAAAATAAAAATATCCAAAAACTACCCTAAAATCTTTTTTTCTCTCTTCTCCTTTCTTTTTCTCTCCCCACGGCCCAAACAGCCCAGTCGGTCCAAACCTCTCTCTCTTCTCCTTCTATTTTTCTTCTCCTCCTCTTCGTTTTCTTTTCCTTCTCTTCTCCTTTTCTTTTTCCCCCCGCGGCCCAACCCAGTCGGCCCAATCCTTCTCTTCTTCTTTTTCTTTTTCCTTCCCCGCGGCCCAACTCAGCCGGCCCAAAACAGCCAGCTCAAAACGCATTACCTTCCCTCACCCCTCTTCCACCGACGCGCTGGCCCCACTCGTCAGTTTCCCCTTCTCTTCTTTCCTTTCTTCTTCCTCTGCACCGCTCCCTTCTTTCCTTTTCTCCGCCGTGACGCCAGACGCGCCGCTACGCTCCCTCCCCTTTCCTTTTTCCTCACCCCGAATCCAGATCGACTCCGCGCCGTCGCCCGCGTCTCCTCTTTCCTTCCCCTTGACGCTGGCTGCCATACTCGTCACGGTACGCGCTCCGCCCTTCCCTTCGCTGTCCGCCGCGTGAGCCGCCGCCTTTCCTTTTTCCCGGCCGCTCCGCCTCCTCCCCTCCCCTATAAAACCCACGCCAGAACCCCGCTTCGCACCCAGAGCTGTCCTCAATCCCTTACTCTACTCCACACCATCGCACGCCGCTGGAGTTCGCACACCAGAGGAACGCCGCCGCCCGTGTCGCCACCTCTCCGTCGACTCGCCGTTCCTCTGCTTCTCCGCCGCCTTCAACTCTCGCCGGAGTTCCGCGAGGTGGTGAGTACCAAGCCGCACCCGTTTTTCCCCTCTCTCTCGCTCCGCCGCAAACCCGATTCCTCGCCGGACCTCTGTTTTCGCCCGCCGCCGTGGCCGCCGATCTACAGTTGCCGCACAGCCGTTCTGTGACCACCAATACCTTCGCCGTGTCGCCCACTCTCTCCCCGGCATAAACCCAGCTTGAACTAAGCCCCGGAACACCGGATTCGGTGAAGCTCTGGCCGTCCGCCGCCGCTCTTGCTCGCCGCCGGCGCCCAGCGCAGCGGAGCGATTTGCCCGACCCTCTTTACTCCATCGAGCCGACCCTTCCCCTACCACTTGATCTAAATCTCACGGCCAGAGCAAATCTGAGCCGCGCACGAAACACCGCCTTCGCCCGACTCTCGTCCCGCCGTCCGATCTAAATCTAACGGCCAGAATAGATCCGAGCCGCGTCCAATTCGCCCGACCCTTACCCTGCCACACGATTCTGATATAACGGAATAGATTCGCCCGACCCAAGCCGTCCTCGGAACTTTTGCAGAAAAGCCCCTAGGTTTTCCAGGAATCTACCCGCAGTCCAGATCAGTAGAAAAATAATTAGAGTTGAGTCCTTTCTTTTTCTGACCCGACCTCTGACCTTTCCAGAATTAGTACCCATCGTCCAGGATCTCCAATTTTGCACCCCGACCCTCTGTTTAAGGTTTAATTATGTTTTAGCCCCTGATTTCTTCAGATTTAACCCCTAGAAGTTCAGTTTCTTCGCAGATAACTACCTCGAGCCTTGCTTTAGCCCTATCTTCGTTGTTTTAGCTCCGTTTCAACTCATCCTTGTTGCGTTAAGTCTTCTAAAACCCTAAGCTACCGTTTAGTCGTGTCGTTGTGCCTTAGTTCCTGTCTTTTAATTAAAAATAGATTAATTTGATTAAAGTTCTCTCACCTAGTTTTTCTAATTAAAATCCACCTAGGTGTTTACCTCCGGTTTTTCATAAATAATGTTAATCTGATTAATACCAACTCAAATGTGTTCTAAATATAATTTTATTAGTTGAACACCAAATATAAAGTTATGCGTTTAGATGCTCTCACAAGTTTTCTTTCTAATTAATTGTTAATTAGTGTAATTTGTACATAGACAATCATAAATAAAATATGACTAAGTTCTACTCTGCTTTTATAAATAAAAATATAAGATAAGTTAATTATAATCACGGATATTTTGTTTTGAATATCTTTTACATTTGTTTTCCAAATAAAATAAATAAAACTTACAGTTCTTTTGTTTCTTTTATAATACCAATCTTCCGATAGCTGTGTCTTTTCAACCCTAGCTCCGTTTTCCGTGTTTCTTGTGCTCTTGTAATCGTAGCAGCGAGCCTTATCCTTTAGCATGCTCTTTTAAAAGCTTTTGTTTTGTGATTGGTGTATTGTTCTTAGCTGTACTTGTTTGTTATTTTGTATGTTTGTGCTCGATGTTTGCTTCGAGTAGAATGATCTCTATTGAAGCTTGAAGATCAAGGTTTTCAAGTAAGCAAGAGCTGAAGAGCAGTAAGAGTAGCTTTTCGTTGGAAAAAGGCAAGTGACCCTAACCATCCTCCTATCTGTGCTTATTTACAAGAATACCATGTATTAATTGGAACGTGGAGAACCACCCAGGAAAACAGTACAACCACGAGGACTATATGGCTCTGGTCTTGGCTAAATAATTAGAGACTCTAGTTTGAAGCAGTCTTACCGAAAGGGTAAGGAGGGGGTCGGTGATAGGGGTCATAGCCCGGTCCTCTTGGGGTAGCAGCCTTCGCTAAGGTGCTGACCATTAGAGAGGTTTATGGACCACACTGCTACCGAAACTCTAGCGGACTACTTCTTATTAGGGAATCTTTGTAAAGGCCTCGTAGCGTCCCTATGCAATCACACCTCGGAAGTGTGGTATTGTGCCTAGCTAGCACAACATGGTTGGGTCCAAAGTTCTTTTGAACTTTTACGCGACTTGTGGTGAAAGTGTACAACCTCCGCAGAGTGTCTAAAACTGATATATCAGCCGTGCTCACGGTCAAGAGCGGCCTGGACCCTCACATGATTAATAAACTTAAAGATGGATTTAAATCGTTACTCTGGTTATTTCTTGTGGCCTTGCTGAGTACCAACCATAAGTGTACTCACCCTTGCTAATTGCTGCTCAGAAGAAAAAGGTGTGAAGCCTAGTGAAGATGATGAAGAGTTCTAGGCGTACGCAACCCCCAGTCGTTTGCCTGTGAAGTTTGGAGCCTTCGTTTCCATTATAAGCGCATATCTCCGATAGTCTTGTAAGTCCTTATTTATGTTTCTTTACGTGATACTGTTGTTGTTATTCACTGATGATGTCACTATATGTATGGAACTTGATCCTGGCATACATATAGTTATGCATTCGGTTTTGTCCTTAAACCGGGTGTGACACATGGCCTGACCATGGCGGCACATGCACCCCGTCCGTCAATCTTATGATTGCAGCATGTAGCAAACATTCAACTCCTATATTCTCGCGAGTGACAGGAAATCACTCGACTTTTACCGAGTCCTATTAGCATAGCATTCTATCGAACCTTACATCTAGTGTTCAGAGCAGGGGTACCTAGGATCATGCGACTAAGTTTTCATTCAACTCCTATAAACTTAATCCACAAGTAGAATAGAGTAATAAGTTGCATAAGTTTAGGACAATAGGGTTCATGCTCTGGGGCTTGCCTTCTTGGGTAAAGCTAGTTTGGGGCTCGTCCGAACTCGGGCTCGGGTCTTCGAGAGCTTCAGTTAAATTTACTTGAGCTTCACGTTGCTCACTCTCGAACGCGGGCACCAGCTCGTACGTTCCGTCGGCAAGAGTAGTCGATTCTATATGAATGCACAAGTGTAAGTTATAGTGATGGTATATGACGATTATTTTCCTTCACGTTAAAGTTGTAGTCCACAAAGCATCGTTTTGGTTGTGAAGTTACTTAGTTAAGATTTCTTTGGGAAATTGTTAATAGAGTATAACTTAACTATTAACTTCATTAAACAAGAAGGGGTTGTGTTATATTGAAAACTTAATTTTTTAAGCACAACATGAATTAAACGCAACTTCTGGATTAGGTAACTTCTGGTGATGAAATTATTATTTAGAGCACATTATGCAGAGATAAAAGCACTGTAAAAATTTCAGACATTTTCACGCAGCAGAATAATTATGAAAAATGTAATACTCAGCTACTGCTAGAACTTAGTTATTTTTATACAGAACCAACCATTCATATATTGAAGCTAAAACTTTTACAGGGTGTTAATCTATTCCTATATGTGTTACTGTAAATTTTTCAGATTTTACCGTGCAAGATACAAAGCATAATAAATAGGACAAGATACACCTAGTTTAATAAAGATTAATTTCTATAGGATGTTTTACAGGGTTTCTATGTATGAACCTTTTTATACAGCAAGAGCTACTCTAAAGTGTCCTTCAGTAAAAAGTTGAACATTTTCAAGCACAGAAACTAAATATTTGAATTAGTGCAATTTTCCTACCACAAAATTATATGAATAGGTTACATAAAGGAAAAAGGTTCTAAAGTTCTTCTGTGGTATTTAGGCATTAATACAACAGTTCTGGAAAACTTTCACCACATGAATCACAATATAACAGCAGTTACAAATTAGTTTTATTATTTAATGTCATAAAGAAGTTTTATTAAGAAGTTTAGCTAGAGATGGGTTCTGTCCCTAATATTTTTACGCTGGCCTACAAATCAAGCAACTAATCTACTGTTAAATTTTCAGGCTTAGACTTTGTCTACAACAGGGGGTACATTTAAAGTCTATTAAACCTTCCATTTAAATTATAGCAAGCTTTAGCAAGCAACTGAAGAAAAGCATGGAACAAAAGTTGTAGATTTTCATCTCAAGATTCCAGAACAGTTGAGTTTGTATTTTTCAGATTTTTCTACGATTTTACATGAATTTTACAAGTTCACTGATTTTGAATCTAGGGTTAAAACTTTCTTTTACAGAGGGGTCCCTGGAAACTTGCGTGCAGACTCTTTTAAAGATTTCAATCGATGCAATTGGGTCCTTGGGCGGCGCTGGCACGGCAGCCGGCCAGATTCTGGCGAGGGGGCTCATCAGCGGCGAGGGGAAAAGGGTCGTGGAGATCCAGGAAGGTGAGAGCTACCTTGGGATGGCCTTGGTCGGGGTTGGGGGTAGCCGGAGGTGGCTCGTCGGCGCGGAGCAGAGGGGCGGCGACGGGGCGGAGCGTCAGCGACGGTGCTCTGACGAGGATGGGAGAGCGTGGGCTGGTCGATGAGCTTCACGGCATCGAAGGGAACCCGTTTCGAGGCTTGTCTGGGATGGAGGAGCTTCGGCGTAGGCTGTCCACGGAGCAGCAAGTAGCGGCAGCGGCGCGGGCGGCACTGGCGGTGCTCCGGCGGTTCTGGGCGACGATGGGTGGGGAAGTGAGCTGCGGTGGGGTGCTGTAGTGGTGGTGGGAGACTCAGCTCTGGCAAGGGGTGGCCGGAGAGGTAAGGTCCACAGTGTGCTGGGCACGACGGCGGTAATGGTGGTGGCGACGGTGGCGTTCTGGTGTCTGGGCGCGCGAGGGGGGCTCAGTGCGGCCTTTTGTAGGCAGCAGAGAGACGGAAGGAGGGCGGGACTTGACTGCGAGGCGCGGGCGCAGGCGGCATGACGGGGGCGCGTGACTGGTCGCGGCGGGCGGCGAACAGGGCCGGCGCGGCGTGCGGCGGGCACGGGCAAGGGATTGGGCGCTGAGGATTTGGCGTGGGGAGCAGGAGATCACGCGGCGCGCGGGTTGGGCGAGGAGCTGCAGTAGCTGTCTTGCCGGGCAACGAGCGCGGCAACTGGCGGGACACGGCAGAGACACGGGCACGGCGCGACTTGTCCATTGGGCGCGGCGGGTGGCAAGCAGAGGCGCGCGTCGCCAGTGCGCGCGTGGCGTGCGCGGACTGGGGAGGAGCGCGGCGTGCGGGCGCGGCCAGGCATTGGCTTGGCGCCTAGTGCCGGTCAGGCATCGCCGCCCAAGTGGCCTACTGCGACTGCGCGGCGGCGGAGGGTCGGGCGGAGCGAGGGTCTGGCCAAGCCGAGGGTCGGGCGAAGCCGAGGGTCCGGCGAGTGAAAGGGTCGGGCGAACAACGGTCGGGCGAGTGGCTGCGCATCGGGCGCGCGAGGGTCGGGCGAAACGACAGGGTCGGGCGAGGCGTAGAGAGAAGGGTCTGCAGTGTAAATAGAAGAAAAGGCAGGGGCTGGTTTGCAAATCCAAGTGTTTCTCAAAATTTTGTGTTGTAACTCAAAAATCTCTGAACACAAAAGTTGTTCAAAATGAAAAGTTACACGAGTTTTGTTTCAGGCAAATGTTCATTTGAGTTGTAGTTTAGAAGTTATTTTAAAAACTCGAAAAAGATAATTCAGAGAGTATGTCATTTCCTAGGCAAAACTTTGCATTCACTCCTAAGCTTCAACTAGACTTTTGTTTAACATCTCAACAACGATGTGCCTATTAAATTTTGTAGCCATGTTTGCATCATTGTGAAAGTTATTTAAATGGCTTGATTAAAGTACATGTACTTATGCACATCTACACAACTATTTTCAATTCAAGGCAAAAACCGATTTATAACTCATCTCATTGAAACTTCTCTTAATTATTTATGCACCTTGTTAAGCTAAAGAGGCTTATTCCGTAATTTAAACACCTGGGGTGTTACATGAATTCTCCTCCTTGAACTCAGTGGCCATGTCTTAGGCAGCCTTCCTTCTGATGACCTCGTCACGAAGCTTCAGCTCGAGTTCATGCTTCTCTGTCCGGGCACGTTGCATGGATTTGAAGGCTCTGGCGCACAAGTTGGCCCACCTCATGTTGTCTGCTTCAAGCATAAGGACATGTTGAGCACAGGCTGCGTAGCTGGAGTGCATGAGGTGACCCTCATTGCCCAGATCCATGAGCAGTCCATCAACCTCAAACAGGTAACAACCCATAGAGTGCAGCAGCTGCGGGTCCTCACCATTCTTGAGGTTCGGGGCGGCTACCATGGCCGCATGGACGGCCATCACGTCGGCGGCGGCTGAGATGGCCCTCGAGATCAGCCTGATGTTGGTCCGGCTGAACTTTGAATTCTAGAACCGGGCAATGATTGTCTTTATCATCATCCGGGTTGTTGCCTGAATGGCTGCGCCCATCTGTAGGTTAGAGCTAGATACCATCTCCCCAAGGAAGCCTGGTACGGCAGGATCTGGTGATACTACCAAGACAGTGGTGCTGCAATGGTAGTAGGGCGGGTACGCGATCTCCCGGGTAGACAGCTTGATGAAGTTTTGATTGATGCCGGTGGTGCGAAGAACGCGCTCCAACCAGATGATGAGCCCTCCGCGGTTACGGGCGTATGTGTCTGGTTCGTGGACCACGCTCCCCATGGCGATTCCCATAGCAGCGTCCATTTCTGCGCACACGTGAGAGCGGTGTTAGAGTGGTTAGAAGAGTTCATCGAGATAGGGAAAAGAGTAGGTGAGGTGCTGATAGATCATGATAAAGTTTAGATAGAGCGTGAAGATAATCCTTAAGTCTAATAACCATTTCTAGGGCTTGTACTGCTCTGGGGGTTAGCGAGCTTAGTTTCTAGCTCCATCAGCTTGCTCTTCCACTGCTCGATTGTTGCAAGGTGTTCCTCCTCCCTCTTCTCCTTTTCTTGGCATCGCCGAGCGCATGTAGCGAGTTCTTCATGGAGTTGGTGGTTCTCCCACTCCACTCGCTCGGGAGAGTTCATTCTGCGGGAAGCACGTAAGAGTAGTGTTAGCGTAGGTAAGAGAATGAGCGGGATAAGAAGAAGAATATAAGATAAGTATGGCATCATATAGTTCAAGGGGGTATAGCAATTAGATAGAAGCGTTGTGAATATCCTTAGGCTAATGGCCAACCTAGGGTTGCGTAGCTACGGTCAAGTATGGCTCTGATACCAATTGAAATGAACTGGGTCTTCGGAACGAGGACCCGACTCCCTGTATCGTCGTGATATTCCCTGGATCAGTAGCTATCACATACAGAACTCATTTCAATTACATATCACAGTCATACAACTCGATAATTCATTGCATGGGTTTAATATTAACATAATCCACTGGATTGTGATACGAATTTCTCGGTACAAGCCCCTTATGCTAAAGGGAAAATCAAACAGAAAGCGAAAACGATAACTAGTCTTCAGGGCCGTCCTTCATCTTGGATAGCGTTTCTCCATAGGCGAACTTGAGCGTAGCACGAACCGTCCTTAGTCCATCACTTCATCTGGTATGGATCACCGATTCGCATCCTGCATCTACCAACTATCCCCAAGGAGTGGGATAGGTTCACGTCACCACTCGTATGCAAGTTTTAAGTGGAATGCATAAGGTATTTAAACAAGTCAAAGGATAAGGCTGAGGTTTCCCATTGCGAGCAGCAAGCAGTTATATAATCATCCAACACTCCTCAACTCGGGCCATCCTGGCACTCCAGGCTCCCGAAGTACTCACACCTTCCAAACTCACCAAGTCGGTGCGAGAACTCCCTCTCCTCTCACCTCAACTGCCCCAGGCAGGAAAACAAGACTAGAGGGAGGTAGAAATCAAGTAACACTAACTATGAAAGCGAAGCCGGATCAAGAGTTGTACATGACTGAGTATGCGACTATACATATAGTTTTCACCCTGCAGGGGTTGTACACCTGGACCCACTCGAGTCGCAGCCGGCGAGGGATCAGCCCACTAACTGTGATGCCTTCTACACCGGGCCACGCAAGACCCTGCAATTCGGGGGACGTGAGGTCAGCACCTCCTCCCCTTACACTGATGCCCTATCCTCCTACAGGCATGGTGCCGCGCGTCACTAGCTCGGACCGGATCTGCCCTCATAACAGATAAGTGGTGTGCACGTTTGACATAATTCCATCTCCAGGTCCACTAACTCGGGCCTTAATTGCCGAGGCGGGATCCTTCCACAATGACGTATCCGACGCAACGGTCCGTCAATGGCACCCATCACAGGTATAGCCCAACATCTCCTCCACCATCGTCCACAAAGGACTAACTTATCCATCCCGGACATGTGCCCGCCACAGGCACTCCGTAGGATGCGCCCAACGCACAACCCAAGCCCTTGATCAGAAGATCAAGTTAAGTTTGTCTCGCCCAAGCTAGATTCCTATTCCCCAACTCCTCAAAAGAATCTCCACACACGCAAGACTATAACACAAATCCCACACATGCTCATACACAAGTAGCCAAAGCATCTTTCATTCCAAACAAGGAAAAATACATGGGATTACAAGGAATCTAGGTAAAATTAGGCTATGTAGGTTCATAACAAAGTATCCAACTGAGGAGCAATAGCATATCTAGCATATATGCCTAATGGGTATTCAAACGTAGATGGGCGTGAACCTGATGCTTCTTCATAGTTCTTCTAAGTCTTCTGGTTGTTGGGGTAGTCCTCCTGGCTTCTGGGCGTCCGATACGTCAGTCCACTCCTCCTCGCAGGGCCTAATCATAAATACGTATAAGTTGAGGGGCTAAAGTGAAAACATGCACAAAACTGCTCAAAAAGATCCAAATCACATCAAAACCTACTCTAACAGGTAGATCATGATTTTAGATGAATTATGAAATTAGTTTCATAATTTTCAGAGGTCCGGTTAATTTATTAATAATTTTCTAAGTTTAAACCATTTTCCAAAATTATTACATGATTATCGAAAAAGGAAAAACACACAGGGTGACACGTGTCATGCTGACGTCATCACCAGGGTCAGTCCAGCAGACCGGTCCACGGTCATAGGTCAGCGGGTCAACGGTCAACGATCCACGAGTCAACCGGTCAGTGGGGTCCACTGGTCAGAGACTGACAGTCGGGCCCCATGGGTCAGGTAGAGAAAAGGAAAAAGGGTTCAGGGTTTATGGCCTAAAGTTGTTGGGTCGGCTCGTTGGCCCATGAGATAGGCTTGGCTCTAGAGGACTGGCTTGGCCTGCGGCTCGCAGGCCGGCTCCGTTTAGCGGTCGGCTTACACGGGCTCGGCTCGGTCACGGAGCAGGCCGGCTAACAGACCAGCTCGGCCTGCGGCTTGCAGGCGAGCTTGGGTTAGAGTCGTCTTGGGTGCAAAGAGGGCCGGCTCTCTGTCAGGACAGCCCATGGCGGTCTTGCGAGCTTACTGCCCATTTTAGGCTGGGTCGGATGCTGGTGTGGGCCATGGCCCACACGTGCCTCTATCTCACACGGTCCAGTCCGGTCTGGTATCCTCTCTTCTCTCTTTCTTTCTCTCTCTCTCTTGCTCTTAGGTGGGTCCCGCTTGTCGGCGCTTCCTTCATCCTGCAGCTGGGCCCCACGCGTCGGCGTCCTCCTCCTTCCTTCATCCGCTGCCGACAGGTTGGTCCCACGTGACAGCCTCTCCCTCTTCTCCCTGATCAGCGGGCCCCGTAGGTCAGTGGCCTCCTCCCGTCCACTGACGTGTGGGACCCAGGTGTCAGCCTCTCGCGAGGATCCCGTGCGGTCGGCCGGATCCGATGTGGTGCTTGCCTATGCAGCCGTGCGTGTGACTGGTGCATGTGTGTGTGCGGCAGAAAGCCTTAGGTGTCCGCGAGATGCTTGGCCATATGTCGTAGTGGCACCCGCGGGTACCGGGCCGCGACGTCGCGGCGCGGCCGGTCTTGGGTGCACGGTTAGCACGACCGTGACGCAGCAGTGGCGCTGGGTCAAGCACGCGGCTTGCCCAGCAACCCAGAACCGCGGCGGGGCGTTCAACGGTGGTGAGGGCGCGACGGCAATGCACGCGGGCTCTTGGCTTCCTAGGGCCACGGCGAGGGGGTTAGGCACGCGGGCACCTGGTACTACGGGGCCGCGGCGGCGTGGCCTAGGCGGTGGCACCGCGGTTGGGCAAGACGATGGCCAAGCGGCGAGGCGGCTTGGTCATCGCACGCATGCACGGCGTCCTGGCTTCCTAGGGCCATGGCATGGCCGGCCGTGCACGCGCAGGGTCCCAGTGCCCCAGGTCTGCGGCGACGGGACGGCGGCGGGACGAGGTTACGGCGACGGCGGTCAGCGGGTGAGCGGGTGGTGCGACGGGCTCCTGCAGCGCACAAGAGGGACGGGGGTTGCCTAGGGCTAGTTTACGGTGGGCTCATCGACGGCGGCGAGCTCGTCGGCAGCACAGGAGAGGACGGTAAGGGGGCGATGGGCACCTACCAGCCGCTCGGGGCTGATGGTCATGGCGCAGTGACGAGGTGACGTTGTGGCGCGGTGGTGTGGTGCGGTGCCGAGCTGGTTCGTCGATGTCGCCGATCAGGGCGCAGACTCAGCGGAGCTCCGGCGGCGGCGATGCTCCTCGGCTCCCCTTCCTTGGCGCGGCGTCGCGATTCTAGCTTCGGCGTGGGCTCCCTCGAGCAGAGCTCCTCCTCCTCGGTCCTCCTCTTCCTTCTTGGCCCCTCTTCCTCTTGGCCTTCTCTCTCGGGTGCTCTAGCGGTGGTGAAGGGGAAAACCCTAGAGGTTAGGGTTTGCGGCGGCGGCTCGGACCCTTATAGGTGCCGCGCTGGGGGGGGGGGGGGGTCGCGGCGGGCCCGGATGCCGAGGGCGAGGATGGGACTGCCACGGATCGGGGCACGTGGCGTCTATCCGTGCAGCCGCGGCTAGGGTACGTGAGGTCAGGGTGAGCGCGCGCGCGGCTGGGATTCGGTGGCCGACAGCTGGAGGCGCGGCACAGGGGTGACCCGAGCGGTGGCAGGCGAGGCCGTTGGGGGTCTTTGGCGTGGAGCGGGGGCGGGCGCGGCGAGGCTGACGAGGCCGGAGTGGAGGATGCGGCGCGGGGCGCGGGGTAAAGCAGGGCGAGGTGCAGACGGCGTGAGTCGGGAGGAAGGGGAAAGCTGACGGGTGGGTTCCACCCGTCAGTTGCCCCAGGCGGCGACGCGAGGATAAGGATGAGGGGCGTTGAGCGGCTGGCGCGTGGATCCCTCTTGGCGGTGAGGCGGTACGGAGCGGAGCTGGGTCACGGCTGGGCTGGTTCGCGGGCCTTTAGCAGGCTGCTCAGCTGGCCGGCTGGGCGAGGCAGACCGGTTGGCCAGCTGGCCGTGGGATGCGTTGGTCAACGGGCTGGGCTGGTTGTGCGTGAGTGCGTGGGCTGGGTTTTGGTGTAGGACTTTGGGTTAGGGTTTAATTAGGTTAAAGCTAGGGTTAGGGTTAGGGTTAGAGGTAGGGCCCACAAGGTAGGTAGTTAAGTTAGATGATGAATTCAAATTGAGGGCTCACTCAATTCGAATTCCACCCAAGTTCAAACAATCAAAAAAATAATTTCAAAGCAAGTTTTAACAAGGTAGAAGAAAACTCAATTAAATCCAAAAAGGCTCATACTAGCTTTAATGTCCTTATAGTTAATTGGGTTTTAATTTCCTAGGATTTTTAGAGAGAAAAAGCATTAGCCTTAAGTTATGCTGGCTGAAAACACTCCCACACAAAAAGTTTTTGAAATTTCACATTTTCGCATAATAACATTCCGGGAGAAAATGCCGGGATGTTACATCTTTGTAGTGTGAGCACGGCGGCAAAACATCTTCAAGCATTGCAGATTCTCTTGGTCTGAAGAAGAGTGGAGCCATCAAATCTGATTTGAGGTACAAGCCCCATGGTTCTTATATTCTTGTTCTTCAAAGCAAGATAAAATTAGCATCCTTTCATGCCTTCTCCTTGACCTTTTTTCTTTCTTTCTTTCTAAATACTTGACAGCGAGGATCTGAAGTGGTTCAAACGGAAGCACTACATGATTAGATCCCTAACTGCTGTTGCTACTTTGGCATTCTGGGAATATATCTGCAAAACTTACTCTTGATTTACTTGAAAGTGATGCAACCTTTTGCAGCAGGAAATGAGTCTGAAAGGTGATGCAACCTTTCGCAGCAGGAAATGAGTTTGACTGTCTTAGCCTATTTAAGTAACCCGTAGTATATTATGTTGAAGCAATATAGGAGAGTATACTCTCAGAAAATTTGTGCACAGTATGCTGTGTTGTGATGTTGCCTTTGTAAAAAGATGGGAATTATGAGACTAAGAGCATGTCCAAGAGTCTCTCTAAACTTCACTCTCTAAATCATAATTTAGAGAGTCATTTGCATAAAAATCATTTTCTATATCTTTCCGTTTTCCAACAGCTTTTCTATATCTTGTGTGCACTCTGGAAAGCTATTCTCTTTTTCATATTTAGCTAGCGAGAAATCCGGAATAGTGAGTGGCTATATTTGAATAACCAAATAGAGAAGCTGCTGGAAGGTACTTTTTAATTAAAATCTCTAAAACTAGCAATTAGGAAGAATTTAGAGAGTCTCTTGAAGTTGCTCTAATGATGTGCTATGCTGAATCGGTTGTGACCCCGGCCCCTTGGTGCTTTATAAAATATATCCCTGGATCTGTATGAAACTATGAAAGCATGGTTGTGAATGGCAATTCGTTTTCTTCACTGTTAAATCTGTAGATGCTGCATTTTACATGTTTGAAGGCATATTGCTTAATTTATTCATTCAAATGGGCAAGTTAGATTAGGAATATGCAGTTTGTTGAGATATTTGTGATGGCATGGCTGAGGATCTACTAATGATGTTGCTGGATCCTTATGTATTCTAGCAGAACACAACTGCCGACGGTGAGCGGCCGGCTGCAGACTGATTGACCATGCATGTACGTGTTCCTGCAATGTCCAAGTGGCTCTAATAAAGGCCGGTGAGCGCTCGAATCTGAAGCACGGCATCCATGGCGGGGTCACGCATGCACTGACGGCCAGCGGTGCAGCAGCGACTTCTAGCAGGCTCGAAGGCACGGCGTTCAGACGCAGGCCAAAGGCGACACAGACACACAGGTATGCTGGCTCACGCCTATGGGCAGCCAAGAGGCGTATGTAGCAGGCGGACGGCTTGGCTAGGAGCCCGACAGCGAGGTGGTTCGACAATCGTGGGCAGCTTCACGGCGCCTGGAGACTGGAGTGGAGACTTGCTTGGAGCGGTGCAGATAGCTCGGCGTAGTCTTGAGCGAGCACGCGGTCCGGTTTGATGACGGAAGACGTCAGCGGCGTGCTGGGTTTCCGATCAGCCGCCGGGCGAAACCAAGTCGGCACGGGCGACCGTAGGGAGCGCTCCCACGGTTGATTTCCGACCAGCCGTCTATCCTCCGTTCCTTAGTCGTCACAATCCACAAGGCACGCCACCAGCTAATCAGCAGTCACACTCACACGTGATCGTGAGGCGCATTTGAGCTTTTTTTTTTCCAATACACGTATTATTTCCAACAAATATCTTTCCTCTTTCTCTTCTGATAAGAAACTATACACACAAAAATTACATACAAACATTTATATAGACAAAGTTTGATCAAATCGCAAAGATAAAAATTGTAGAAAGAGAAAATATATAAAAGGTTAGAAATAAAAATTGCAACAAAAAATTTGAAAACAAAAGTTTGGGAATAAACTGAGACAAACTTTTGATGAAACTTAGGAGAAAAAATTTGCAAAACAAAATTTAAAAACAAATTTGGGAGAAAAAATTTTGGAAGCAAAATTTCAGAAGCAAAACGTTTTGAAGAAAAAACTTAAGATCAAATTTGGAAGACAAAAATTTTGAAAACAACTTTTGGAGAACAAAATAATCTGAAGCAAAAAATTTTGAAGCAAAACTTAATATCTAGTTTGGGAGACAAATTTCGGGAACAAACTTCTGAAAGCCAAAAATTGAAGAAAAAATAGGCTAAAATTTGAAGAGTTTTTAGAACAAAATTAAAGGAAAAAATAGAAAAAAAGAGTCACTGAGTCACAGCTGGAACTAGGCAAGGAAGAGAAAAATAGAAAAGAGAACGGAAAAAAAGGAAAGGAGGAAAATGTAGGGTGGAGCGGACACGTGTTGTGGACCCTACCACATGTTGCAGCGCGTCAACCACCGCGAGCTATGCGCGCGGTCGACCCCAAAACCAGTTTCGTGGTAGAGGAGGAGGCGATATCGTGAGTGGAGCAATGACGAAGAAGCGATTTGGATTTGGAAAGTCAGATTTGATTGGATGCTTGCAGACGGAGTTAATTGGATCTGGAAAGTCAGTTATATCTTATATTATACTACTTTGGAATTTGGATTAGGCACTTCCATATGGCATATGTGATCCGTGCGTGATATCAGGGGAGAGCCTGGGTGGAGGTAACGTGATTTGCGCGGGGGTACAGGATGAGCACGGTGAAAAAAGTTATTAGGAGGAAAAGGCAGACTTATTTTCTAAAGCATATGGTTTTGACCTCTTTTCAAAAATACATCGTAGACTATCTCATGAGTATTATGGCCACAGTCCAAAATACATCAGGTCACATATTGTAAAGACAATAGAAAAAACCCAAACTACAATTAAAAATGTTCTGAAAATAAAAAGACTCAAATGCTCTATTTTAAATTTAAATGTTGACTTTTAAAATGATTCAATATACACTCATGTGATCTCTATATACAACTATATATACATACAACTAAAAACAATGAAAGGGAGAAAAAACTTTGCTGCGACGCTAGGCCCCCTCCCCCGTGGTTACTCTGCCGTGCGACGATTCGGACCGTCCAATCAAAAGGATTCAATCCTGTGCGTCCATCCCCAAAGCTTCCCTGTCCTCTAGGCTCCAATCGCCCGTGGCACCCCGTCCCTCCTGCCCCGCCGCCCCCGCCCCCCACACCCCAGCAGCGCCTCCCTCGTCCCTCGTGCAAGACAGGCGCTGCCCGCCGGCCTCCCCGGCGTCGACGCCTCCGCGCCCGCCCTTCCCCGCGAGCGCCGGCGCCCGCCCTTCCCCGCGAGCGCCGGCGCCCGCCCTTCTTCCAGACGCCGCGCTCGACGTGCCGTCCTCCTCCTCCGAGCCGGCGGCCTCCCGACTCTCCAATCCGCGACGGCTCCCCGAGACGCCGCCTGCCCTGTGGACGCGGTCGGCCTCCGAGGAAGGACCGCCGATGAGGTCCTGGTGCGACGCGGAGGAATGGCCGATCGAGGAAGTCCCGCGGCGCATCTCTTCCCAAACCCTAAACCGGCCCTCGCTCTCCGGCCTCGCGAGGCGCCTCTCCCCCAACAACCTGCAGCCGGCTCCGGGCTCCCCGGCGTCGTTGCCTCCGCGAGCCACCTCCGCACCTCTCTTCCTCAACTCGCCGCCGGCCTTCTCAGGGTCAGTCCCCGCCTCCGCGTCTACAATTGCTTTCTGAAGGTCAGTCCCTGCCTCCGTGTCTGCAATTGCCTTCTCAAGGTCAGTCCTGCCTGCAGCAACTGACTTCTCTGACCGTCATCAGTCCTTAGCTTCCAGCGATGAGTTAATTTGTTAGTTCCTTCATGCTTGTGCAGACTTCCTGTGGTGGACGCATCGCATCGAGCCAACGAAGGCTATACAGGCAGCGTACATGGAGCCGCACCCCAGCAGGCAAAGCAGGTGCTTTTCTCCTCGCATGAGCACCTGCAGCACAGGCAGCACAGGCACCCATCTGTGATGTACCATGGACTTGATAGATGCAGTTAACTTGTAAAATTGTACAATGGATATGGTTGTTTGATTTCTGTTGCTGGTGGATCTGTCGTCCCTTAGGGCATCAAGGATAGCTGCTCCAAATGACTTGATTTGATGCTAGCATTTTGCAACTGGACGCGCTTCATTCATCCTATTTACATTTCACACTTTTTAATTCTGTAATCATTATACATTTTGTGTGGTTCCCTTTCAGGTTTAGATTGACTGACATCTGCAAGGAGGACAGCGACTTAGGCGACTTCAGGGATGACTCCTTTTGTTTTTGTGCCTGCATTTCTTCACATACATACTCCGGTACATATAGCCAAAGTATGGTTCTTGATACTTTTGTGCAATTCTGAGATTATGCACCAACATTTCAACCCTCATCGAATTACATGGTATGTCTTGAACTCAGGAATTTAGAAAGGGAGTGTCACTTCAGTCAGGTCCTTGAAGAAGTGCTTGGTCGAGGAGTAGATATTCAGGTAGTACGTGATAGGATGAACAATTTAGCATACTCTCTTATGATTGTGCCACACGAAGTGAAGTATTTCCTACTGAATGTATCTTACAGGACTGACCACTATTTGGCAAGGAGCTGGTTGAGAACCTTTCAGTCCTCTGTTTCTCCAACCTCATCTATGAACCACTACAGTAATTAATTGTTACAAGTATTGAAATTAATTGGTAGATAAAAGCAATCGTAGTTTTGGTCTTTCAGTCCCAACCCTCGCAGATTCAGAGCATTAATTGTTTGCCTTCTTCTTTTAATCTGAATTTTTGAAGGGCTGAGTTGGTTTTGAAGGGCTAAAGAGGCATTGTGCTGACCACTAGAAGCTGGTAATGAATTTTCTTTTCTGTGGAGGATTGCACATATGCTTTATAGATATTTTTCAGTTTGCTGCTTGAAATTTATGATGCAAAAACAAAGATAACTAGCCTTATAGATATAGATGTCGATATGCTATAGCATTATGAATATTAGCCTGTTTGTGTTACAAGTATTGAAGTTAATTTTTGGAATCCTTTGATGTTGAGTAAATTCTGTTATAGGTTCCAATTCAATGTTGGTTGAAATAAATCTATATGCTCATCTGGTAATTATTCTGCTAATATGCTTATCCTTAAATTAAATTTATGGATTGCTCCATTGCATGTATTTGAAGTTAATTTTATGGATTTCTTCATCGTTGAAGTAACAGATTATAATGCTATAATGGAGGCTTGATGTGTGCGGGAATTGATCAAGAAATAACCAATCAGTCAGCGATCTCAGGGTACGGAGCGATCATAGTTAAGGAGAGTGGGAACAAATACTGAATATACGGAAATTTTCTTGTGTAGACGAGGTGGTGCTAAAGGTGTATGTGAGTGGTGACTTATTAAGCGCAGAACATCTTTGTTGTGCCCATCCAGCCAGTCCCTTAAACTCACCTTGAGAGAATTGATCAGAACTAGAGCAGGAGCCTGCTAGGATCATCTGCAGATGGTCACTGTTTGTTTGGTGTGTGCAATTCTGAAAGCTGAATATTTTCCATTGCTTTTTCATTGTAGTTCATGTATGGTCATTCTCTAGAGCCTCTTTATTGCCTTCTTACTTTTGCATATTTATCTAATTTTTTTTTCCCTATAGGTCAGTGTAAGTGTGGAGAAGGTTGAGGAGTACTGAAGCAAGAAAGGGATTGAGAAAGCGATAACCAAAAGGTAAGGATTCCTCTTTCTTTGATCAAAATTTCAGAGTCTGCAATGTCTGAGTATTTGTGTTCCTATTTTTTCTGAATTATGATTTTGAGGATAATCAAGGGCAAAGGAGAAAAATGGACCGAGGATGAGGAGAGCATCTATAAGAGGTGTGTGATTAATGTATTCTCCAACATCCTCTTGCGGATTGTTCAAGAAAACCCTAGGTGAGGATGAATTCCCATGTTCCTTGTGTCTAATTCTGGTTTTAGATGTGTTTTAGTGCATGCAATCAATGTGTAATCTTGTGGATCAATTTATTTCTCGTTTGTCTTGCGCTCCTATTTTTTCAGGGGAGATTTTAGATCAGTTCCGTTTTTGGGGACCTTAGAGGCCATATCTGCCCAACCCATGAATACAAAACTTTTATATAACTTCAATATCTATGCCCCGGTGGAATCTCACAATTTTAGGTCCAGCGGTTAAGGAGTTCTGATTTTTTTTCTTTATGGCTGCCAGGTTTTTCATTATGCCTGTAACAGGTTTTAGTTCTGATTTTTTTTCATTATGCCTGTAATTGATTGATTTAACCAATTTTAGACCCTGTCGTTAATATTTCTTTTCGGTGCCTGAATGCACATACGCCTAATGTCAAGGGCGTCGAACCCTCGACTGGCCGGACCACGGCTACGCAGCTCGTAGCCGTCAGCCGTCTTCTCCGATGAGGTTATCCCCCTCAACCGCAGGCTTAACAGATGGAGATAGATTGGGATAAATTTCTTCTTGCTGATTGTCAAGCGATTACAAGTATATGTATGGCCAATGGCCCAACCTAAATGGAGAAAGTTCTCCCTGACTCTAGGAATTTCCAAAACAACTACTAATCTAAGTTTCTATCTTTAGCCACTAGAAGCTAATCCATGCAGCGCCTGCTCAGCACGCTCAGCTCGCTCAGCCGCGCGGCGCACGTCGCGGGCGCGTCCGCGCCTGGCATATGTGCGTCCGCACATGACATCTCTCCCCGCCTCGAAGTCCAGCTCGCCCTCGAGCTGAAAGGAAGGGAACCGAGCACGGAAGTCGTCCAGATCTTCCCATGTAGCCGAAACAGGAGGCTCGCCCTGCCATTCAATGAGCACCTGGCGCACTCCTCGGGCCAGCCTAGCTTGAGTCACTCGGGCAGGTGCAGGCATGACAGCACCGTGCAGGAGCGGAGGCAGCAGCGGTGGAACGGCCGGCGGGGTACCTTCAAACTTCTTGAGGACGCCGATGTGGAACACATCGTGAAGGCGCGCGCCGGGAGGAAGCTGCAGCCGCACAGCCACCTCGTTGATGAGCTCCGCCACCTGGTACGGCCCGACGTATCGCGGCTTGAGCTTCCCTGCTGCTGAGCGTGGTAGGGATGCTGCTGCCCGCTGCCGAAGGCGAAGAAAAGCCCAATCGCCAACCTGGAAGGACACCGGCCTGTGGTGCTGGTCGTAGATACGCTTCTGGACCGCCTGTGCCTGTTCAAGGCGATAGCGGATGTCGTCGAGGAAGGCAGCGCGCTCCTCCATCTCCTGGGCGACCGCTGCGACGTGGGTCTCACCGGGCTCATAGGAGCGGATGGTTGGGGAGTCCCGGCCATAGACTACACGAAACGGAGTTTCGCGGAGCGATGACTGATAGGCGGTGTTGTGGGTGTACTCCGCCCAAGGCAGCCAACGGAACCACTGCCGGGGACGGTCGCCTGTGAAGCAGCGCAAGTACATGACGATGACCCTGTTGGCGGCCTCCGTCTGGCCGTCTGTCTGCGGGTGAAAGGCGGAAGACATGTAGAGCTTCGTCCCTGTGAGCCGCATGAGCTCCTGCCAGAACGCCGAGGTGAACACTGGATCGCGGTCCGAGACAATGGACTGCGGAACGCCATGGAGGCGAATGATGTCGGCGAAGAAGGCGTGCGCGACGAGCTCTGTGGTGTAGGGGTGCGCCAGCGGGATGAAATGGCAGTACTTGCTAAAGCGATCCACAACGGAGAGGATGACCGTCTTGCCTTGCACCTTGGGCAGCGCCTCGATGAAGTCGATGCCGATGTCAGCCCACACAGCAAACGGCACCGGCAGTGGCTGCAGCAGTCCGGCCGGCCTGAGGTGGTCTGACTTGTACTGCTGACAGGTGACACATGCCTTCACAAAATCCTGCACCAAACGACGCATAGTGGCAAAATGAAAATCCCGCCGGAGCCTGTGGAGGCTGCGGTGGATGCCCTCATGGCCGTCGTTGTGGACCGCGGCCAAGATCTCCTGCAGCAGCGGCGGCGCCGAGGGAATGTACAGGCGGCCGTCGAAGGCGACCATGCCGTCCACCAGCGCCCACGGAGCGGTGTGGGTGCCAGCCCGGACCTCGTCGTGGATGGCGACCAGGGCCGGATCAGTGGCCTGGGCGTGGCGGAGGCGCTCGATGAAGTCAAAGCGGGGCGTTGAAATAGCCAGTACTTCCCCTTCATTGCCGCGACGGGAGAGGGTGTCGGCGACGACGTTCGTGGCGCCCGACCGGTACTCCACCGAGAAATCGAAGCCCAGGAGCTTGCCAACCCAGTGATGCTGAGGGATCGTGGCGAGGCGCTGATCGAGGAGGTACTTCAGGCTGTAGTGGTCGGTCTTGACGACGAAGCGCCGCCCCCAGAGATACGGCCGCCAGTGTCGTACCGCCTGGATGAGGCTGATGAGCTCGCGTTCGTAGGCGGCGAGCGAGCGGTGGCGAGGCGCCATAGACCTGCTGAAGAAGGCGACCGGATGTCCCTCCTGGACCAGGACCGCGCCAAAGCCGAACGTCGACGCGTCGCACTCGACGGTGAACAGCTTGGCGAAGTTGGGCATGGCGAGTACGGGGGCGGACGTGACGGCGACCTTGAGCGCTGTGAATGCCGCGGCCGTCGCGTCGTCCAGGAGAAACCCTCCTTCTTGAGTAGGGCCGTCAGTGGTGCAGCGATCGTCCCGTAGTTGTGGACGAACTTGCGGTAGTACCCGGCGAGGCCGAGGAATCCGCGCACAGCCCAGGGCGAACGGGGAGCTAGCCAGTCATGGATCGCCTGTACCTTGGCCGGGTCCATGGCCACCCGTGCCACGGATATGACATGGCCGAGGTAGGCGACGGAGGAAGCACCAAAGGAGCACTTGTTGCGCTTCACGAAGAGTTGGTGGCGGCGTAGTTCGTCGAGGACGGCCCGGAGGTGGCGAAGATGATCAGCCCACGTCACGCTTCACGCTGTAAATCAGAATATCGTCAAAAAATACCAGGACGAAGCGGCGCAGGAACGGGCGGAGCACATCGTTCATCAAGGCCTGGAATGTCGCCGGAGCGTTGCACAGCCCGAATGCCATCACCAGGAACTCGTACAGGCCGTTGTGGGTGCGGAACGCCGTCTTGTGCACATCCTCTGGGCGCATGCGAACCTGGTGGTACCCGGACCGGAGGTCCAGCTTGGTGAAGAACTTGGCGCCATGGAGCTCGTCGAGTAGCTCATCGACCACCGGGATCGGGAATGCATCCTTGACGGTGAGCGCGTTCAGCGCCCGGTAGTCGACGCAGAAGCGCCACGAACCATTAGGCTTCTTGACGAGGAGGACGGGGGACGAGAACGGCGAGTCGCTGCGGCGGACTATCCCTTGATCAATCATGGCGGCACACTGCCGCTCCAACTCGTCCTTGTGCGTCGCGGGGTACCGGTACGGGCGGACGGCGACCAGTTGAGCGTCGGGCTTGAGGATAATGCGGTGGTCGTGCGCACGCTTGGGGGCAGACCGACGGGGTCCGCGAAGAGCCCCCCAAACGAGAGTAACAGCGCCTCCAGGAGGGGGCCGGCCTCTGTTGTTGCGCCCAGGGCCGGCACAGAGGGGCTGGCCACGCCGGTCCAGGAGACGGGGCGCCCCTTGCGCTGGAAGGACATGCGCCGGCGGCCGAGATCCTACACAATGGGCCCCAACTCGCCGAGCCACCGGGTGCCGAGGACGACGTCGTACCCGGCCAGTGGTATGACGTAGAGGTCGGCCGGGAACGACTCGCCGTCGATGAGCAGGGGTGCGTCGCGGATGACGCCGGCGCAGGTAACCCGCTCGCCATTGGCGACCAAGGCTATGAGGCGGGGGCGTTGGCGGAGGGGTAAACCGGAGCGCCGCGCCGCCTCCTCCGAGATAAAGTTGTGCGTGCTGCCGGAGTCGAGGAGGGCGACGAGGGACGCGGCGCCGAGTGCCACGGCGATCTGCATGGTGCCCGCCATGGGAACCCCAGCCACGGCTTGCAGGGAAAAAAAGGGCGCCTCGGCGTCGTGCTCCGCGTCACCAGCGGCGTCCGCGGCGTCCTCGAGCTCCACGCCTTCAAGGAAGAAGATGCGCCTGCAAAACCTGTTATGGCCACGGGTATATTTTTCATTGCAATTAAAACAGAGACCCAAGCGGCGCCGTTCCGCCATCTCGTCCGGGGTGAGGCGCCTTTGGTTGCCCTCGCCGTGACCTTGCTGGGCGGCCACCGGAGGGGTAGGGAGCGCCAGCGGCTGCTGGGGTGCCTGGAGTGCCGGCCGGGACGCAGGAGCGGGAAGGAGGCCGTGCGGGGGCGCCTGAGGGGGAGGCTGCGCCTGGCGGTCGATCTCCATCAGCTCGACCTGGCGCGCCAGGCTCATGGCGGCCGCGAGCGTCTCCGGGTTGTGGATGCGGACGGCGTGGCTGAGCGGCGGTAGGAGCCCGTCGGTGAAGAGCTGGACGCGCTGAGCCTCATCAAGGCGACCCGCACGAGGCAGCAGGGCCTGGAAGCGATTGGAGTACTCCTGCATGGTCCCTGTGCGCCGGCACTCGGCAAGCTCGAACAGTGGAGCTGAGTGGAGGGGAGGCCCGAACCGCAAGTGCAGGAGCTCCTTGAATCGCCCCCACGGCGGCGTGCCCTCGTCCTCCTAGAGCTGGAGGTACCAGAGCTGCACGACGTTCTCCAAATTGTACGAAGCCATCCACACGCGCTCCTCCCCCATGGTGCGCTGTTGGCGAAAATAGGATTCGCACTTGTTGATGAAGAGCATCGGATCGGTCTTGCCGTCGTAGCGGGGAAAATCCAATTTCTGGAATCTTGGGGGGTGATCGAGATCGCGCGGCCCCTCTGGACGGCCGCCGACGCCGCTATCTGACGACGAGGTCGATTGCTCCTTCATAGCCGCCATGTCGGCCTTCATGGTGATCATCTCCGTGGTGATGGATTGCAACATCGCCATCACATCGGCGATGGTGGGATTGCTCATGGCTGCTGGCTGCGGCGCGGAAGCGGTGGAGGACTGCGGCGATGGCGGAGGGCTATGGTGGTGGGCGGCGGCTGTGGAAGACTGGGTGGGGCGGGTGGGAGAGGACCGACGTGACCGTGATACCAGGTTGTCAAGGGCGTCGAACCCCCGACTGGCCGGACCACGGCTACGTAGCTCGTAGCCGTCAGCCGTCTTCTCCGATGAGGTTATCCCCCTCAACCGCAGGCTTAACAGATGGAGATAGATTGGGATAAATTTCCTCTTGCCGATTGTCAAGCGATTACAAGTATATGTATGGCCAATGGCCCAACCTAAATGGAGAAAGTTCTCCCTGACTCTAGGAATTTCCAAAACAACTACTAATCTAAGTTTCTATCTTTAGCCACTAGAAGCTAATCCATGCAGCGCCTGCTCAGCACGCTCAGCCGCGCGGCGCATGTCGCAGGCGCGTCCGCGCCTGGCATATGTGCGTCCGCACATGACACCTAATAGCCACTACATATATATCTCTATTAAGGGACATTTTGGAATGGTGGGGTATAATATCTTTCAGATTGATTCTTCAATGGACCTTTGCCCTCAAGGTAACCCCTATGTGTGCATTCAATTGGACCACACAAATTGAAAATGATGGGTTGGCACTTAACCAATATTTCTATTGCAGGAATTGACTCGATGGGTCTTCCCATTGTGTGAGGATTATGTGTTGGTAAGTCAATCTGTGGAGTCCATATCACATTTCCAGAATGATCTGGTCAACCATGCTCTGGCTACAGCTCTAAGAACATATATTCATACTGCTGGTACAACCCCTATCTATAGAAATAAAATTCGAATAATGCTTTAATGACCCTGTAACAGCTTAGTTGTGCGGGTGTTGAAGCACAATACTCTACTCTTGTTAGGAGAATGCTGAGTGGATGCAAATCAGGCGCTCGATCTTCTTTAACATTTGTGACTGTTTACTTTTCAAGGTGAACTACAAAGTGAGTTTCATCTTTGTTCTTTGCTAGAGGATGATGATTTCATTGAATGCACTACTGACATCATACTGCCGTGGAGCTCTGGCCAGGCAAAAGGAGGTTGCCGCTAACAGCACACCAACACGGAGCTCTGGTGAGGTCCTACCTCTCTAGCAATGGGACACCAGAAGCAGGCCGACAACAGACGTTGGTGCGCGGGGAGGTAAAAGTAGAGAGCTAGGAGAAATCGATGAAGTTGCACTATTTTGTACTTTGTTCTATTACGTTCACACATGTCTTATTATTTGTTTGTGTACTTTGGAATACGTACATTGAAGATGAATATTGTTCACCTCAAAGTGTATGTCTGTTGATATATGTCATTTATAAATATTTAATATGATGAAAATTGATATTCACATAGGTCGTAGCAACGAACCGGTATACTATTCTTAGAAAATAAATATGTGATTGGAATAATTGAATTTTTATAGAACTCATCGAGCTCGGTCCTGGATGTACTAGCTAAATTTTCAGAATATCCACAAAGGTTTTGATTTTTTAGAAAAAAATAATATTGTCGTAGCAATGTACGGGCATATACCTGGTCTCGTATTAATTGTGAACATATCATGGTGCACATGGTTTTAAAAATGGATAAGTGATTTAGGAGAAAAATTGAACTCAAGATTTTGGTTCAGCACACATTGCTAGAAATCCTAGCACTAGTAGTACCGGTTTCCCGTTCGGTACAGCCCAGGCGGTACTAACCTGTTAGAAATCAACGTCCGCTACTAAAAGGCGCTACTAAAAGGCGCAGTTAGTACACCTGCCGGTACTAAACTGCTTGCCACGCGAGGCGTCATGGGCGGTAGTTTAGTACTGGCTGGTATCTTTTTTATTTGTTTTCTTTTCTATTTTTTTATTTTAATTCGCGTATTCGTATTCGTATCTATAGCCCGTTTGTGTGTAGCTAGTATTTGTATTTATACTTGTATTTGTATCTATATAGTATGGCAAAGACGTATATATATACACACACACACAATTGATATACAATTTCATAATACACAAGAGTAGCCACACAAGTTGTCGTCGTCTTCTTCTCTGTTTGGATCTAATCTTCCCACGCTTATCCTATAATCTACATAAAATTCTCCTTTGGAATTTATGACCTCATCTAGCAAGAGTATAAATTTCTTCTTGAACCGCCCTGACTCTTTCCAGTTCAGTGAGCTCCTCTTTCATTCTGAAGATTTGTCCCGTACAAATATTATTTATTTAAATCAATACATGTACGGAATTAAAAGAAAGAAATTCTTTTTAATTTTTTACTTACTTCAAATTATCTTCGCGTCATTTTCTTCGGGTCGCAAAAGTTGTGGATGAACTCACATACGTAGTACCCGCATAAGTTATTTCCGGGCGCCTATCTCATACACGATATATATATACACACGCATGCAGGGTTATGACATATTAATGGTGATTAAAGAAATGGAACTAGATGTGCGAGAATTGTATTCATACCGAAAAGTCTGTTTTGAAAGAAAGTTCACCTGGGTTCTCTGAGACTCATATGTGCTTTTTGAGGAAGCGAGCCTATGCTTTTTGGAGGAGATTTATGAAGTTTTGATATTTAGTTGTCGATGTTCTCTTAGAGTCAAACACCACCACCCGAGATTTATCAATCTCGATACATAACAAGATCTAGTGCAAGCTGTTGATACACGTATACATATGAAATGTTTGATATACTTATTATCAAATGGAAGGCAAGAAAAAGATAATCGAAGTGCTTACTCGAAGTTGTACGGCAACAGAATGAATTCACAAATATTCTTCCCATCCAAGGCCATAAATATATTTTTCATGACCTTATTTGGCCACTTGCGTGCGCTTTTCTCGTATATAACATCCGGGTCCATGAAGCCGACGTTACAATAACCCCTTCTGTGGCATTCTTGCACCTTCGACCTATACATGATACAAAATAAAAGAGGGGATGAGAAAGCAAAGAACTAGTAGATCTAGAATATAGAAATGAGAGGAGATATATACATACAAAATACACTGAGGAGGGACTTGTCTAGAGCGTCTTGATGCTATAGAAACCAAAGACACTCAAACTTGATCCATACGTCCGCGGGCCCCTGATAGAAATCTTGATTTTTAACTCGAGCTGCGAACATTATGAGTCTATCCGCAGATTCCTTCATGTACCATCTATGCAACTCCCGCATCCTCGTTTGTAGCATCTTCACCAACTCCGGCCACATAAGAGGTCCACCCATTTTAAATGGTTTTGTTTCTAATCCTTGGTGCTTCGGGATATCAGCCTACCCTAGGAGTTGGGCTTTTGTGAGACCCGTTTCCGCCACAAACTCAGTTGTAGCTTGATTCTCCGTTGAAAGAACTATAAGTGAAGGTATTGATTGGTTCGGGCCATCTCAGCATTGGTCTTCGTGCGGGCTTGCCCCATATTAGGCCATTCTTAATGAGGGATTTCATAGTTGTGTTTCCAAAATACAACATAAGCAAGATAACATTTAATTTATATTTGAAATAGTTCATACAATGCATTGTTTTGTTGGCTAGGCTATATGCAAGACACAGGCTACCTTGAAAACAATATATATAGGGGTTTCACCCTATGAAACTCATTTCACCTCTCTTTTCATTAACTTATTGTCACGTCATAAAAATGTTGACATAACATTCTATTAATTAGAATGAAACTCCGATTGAGAATGGCTGAGTATCTCCAAGAGAGTAGCTATTTTTTACTCTCTACTTGACTCTCTAAAAAATTCCTCTCCATATTGAGTTACTTAGTCCAACAGACCCTCCATTTTCCATTCTCCAAATCCTAACTGCTCCTTCATCTCCACCCCTCCACACACACTGACATGTGGATCCCACGCGTCATCTCCTTCCTTTCCCTTTCTTTATCCTCCCCGGCCTCCCCTCTCCGTCATGGCCTCCGTGCTCGCCGTGTCGCGCTGCCGCCACGTCGCGCCACTACCACGCGCCTGGCCGCCGTGCTCGCACCGCTGCCGCATCGCGCCTAGCCGCCATGCTCGTGCCATTGCTGCTCTTCCTTGTCGTGGCCTCGCTCGGTGAGGCGGGGCTCCTCCCACACGCCTCGTCGCGCCGCCGCCGCCTAGCCGCCGTGCTTGTGCCGCTCACTACTACAAAAAGGATTTTTAGGGGCGGGTAAAAACATATTTTTAGGGGCAGGTGCTGCAACCGCCCCTAGTTTTCGTTGCTAAAAATCCCTCTTTTCAGGGGTGGGTACCTGGAAATGCATTTGTAGAGGCGGGTCACCCCCCACCCGCCCCTAGAAAATGATTTCCAGGGACGGGTTAAGACATGTCGCTCCCCCGAAAATTGGTTCCCGCCAATTTTAGTGGTTCTCAATAAATTAATCCATTCAGATCCAACCCTCAATGACCATGAAGATGCAATCAACTTATATAACCAGATCACAAAAAGAGAAGAATAAGGATACATCCATGCCACTTATATACATCATTACGTTAATTTGTTCTGAAATTCTAACAACCATCAATACTTAAGTTCGGACGATAAGTTACAATCCATAAGAAAAAGGGTGCGGATACATCTATGCATATTACAAATTTCATGGGCCACTGGTCCGGTTCCGTAGATATTCAATATAGTTAAGGTCTCCAATCGTCCACCCTAGAACTTCATCAAAATAACCTAGAGCACGGATGAATGCTCTCTCCTCTGTAGCCTAGTGCATATCATATTCAGTACTATAAATATCGAACATAGGAGTGTTGAGCTGATTTGTCCGGTAGAAGGTGAGTTTTGCTTGGAACTTGAAACCTCTAATCCAAAATGCCTCTCCACCCATGTACATTAAATCTAACTTCTCCACGACTTGATTCAGAATCGTCCTAAAGCTCAATGTTGCAAATGTACAACCATAGGGGAGTTCCTACAAAGTGAAATTAACGTTACGAAAGTTGAAGCATGTAACATAGCTGAAGTTACAATGACAAAAAAGAACATTTTCATACCCAATTTTTACGATTAAGCATACAAAGCCTCTCAGCAGTCGCAATGACATTACTTTCTCCTGACTCGAGTTGTTGAATTCGAAAATATGAAATGTCCGGAACAAAGTACCCATGAGTTTGAAGCTGCTTTAGTCAGGCCTCGACGGCTAGCCTCTCATAAGTTACCAAAATTGGTGCCGCTCCACCCGTTGCGGCAATTGAAATCATTGATCCAGACTGCTGTAGATCAGGTACTTCGAAAGAGATACATACTTTTTTGAAATAAGGTGGAGTAACAACTTCGATTTGTGCCATAAATGTAGTACCACTCAACCCCTCGATGACATCTTGTTGACGCCAGATTTTGACACGTGTTGAATCGGTGTCAGGAGGAGAGGTTGGCCGATGCGACAGATCTAAAGGCTACAATGAAGAATCGGCCGATTGAGGTTACAGTTGGGAATCGGCCGATTGGTGAGGCAACCTGCGCCAACAGATTGGAACCACAACAGAGGATCCCGGTCAAAAGTGGCCTGATGTTGGTCAACGGAGCAATGCTGATTCGGTCAAGTAACAATGGGAAAAGTCCTGATTGGATTAGGAGACGGCGGCGGAAGATTCTGCGGGAGTCCGTTTCCCTTTTAAAGATATTATAGATATAGTAATTTTTCTGTTTATAATAAGATTGTAACAAGTCGTAATCGACCAGGAGTCCTGGTTTTAGGGTATAAATAGGAGTCGTCAGGGCTTTATGAAAATCAACACATCAATCAACAAAACACTTCTACTTTTTCCTAGTACTTTACTTTCAAGCCGGCGACTTCGCCAATACTTTTTCTTCTTTCACGAGTTCGTACGGATTGGCAGGGCTGCATCAACTTGGTCTCCGGCCAATTGTTAGGTTCCGTATCGAGTAACATCTGAGCTTTAACTACGGGCGCATCGTTGTGGTTTCGTTTGGATTTATTCACCAGTTATCGATATTTACTAGGATTATAGGTTTTACCTGTTGTTCTAGTATTATCACCAGTTATCCAGCTTGAGATAGAACTATCGGCTTTGTTATCGTTCTTCCTCGTTCATCGTCATATAGCCGATTAGATCTATTTTCAAGTGTTGCATCTGTAATGATTGTTTAGATCGCTCCAGCAGTTTTCTTTGCAATTATTATGTGATTATTGGCTGAATCCATAGCCGGTCATCTTCACAGCAAATCGGCCGATTCGCTGACGCGCTCTTCGGGACAGATCGGAACCCCAGCCGATCGGGACGCCCGGAAATTAATACTTTTATTTCCTTGTCAATCAACAGGTCAGATTGACAGGCACGCCGCGCGAACCGCACCAGGGCAAATAACCCGAACAGCAGCTAAGCAGATTCTCCCGGGTCGTGTGTCCGACGCTGAACACCATCGGCCGATTCCTTGGCCGATTTTAGTGCCAACAAACTTTTGGCACGCCTGGTGGGACCAACTTCAAGATCCGACATGTCAAAGAATGCAGAAGTTTCCGAAAGCAACATCATTGAGATCACAGAAGCGGATCTCAAGGACGACCAGAAGGAAGAATTGGCTAAACATCTGGAAGATTACAAGAGGATGTATCTGCAGTCATTCAGTCGTACTAGAAGCGGGGAGGCAGTCGAGAAAGCTCCTCTTCCAGTTCCCCGCCATATCACCATTGCTAAGGATTCAGGCAAGATGTCCGATATGATCCAACAGTCCGTCTACCAAGCGTTCATCGACCAATCCTCGGTGATGACCAATTTGGTGTATAACGCCGTCATCAGCTCTCTGGCCAGCGGAGCAGTTCAAGGATATCAGGGGCCAGCGTATGCCCTGCCGATTGCACTTCCAGCCAGAAGCTCACCAGGCACGTCCCAATCGGCTCCTCAGCCGACATCGACGCAACGCGAAGGCTACAACACTTCGTTGCCTCCAGTGTCTCCAAGGTACAACGATGCACCATGTTTCCCATCGCAGGCACCGCTTCAGCCTGTCCAGATTGCCTCTGTGCAATCGCTGCCCACAAACTCAGGACCTTGGGGGGTATCGGCAACGACTGCTTTTCCTGATCAGTCAACCGGATATGGGAGCTACCCAATCCACGCGTCGTTCCAATCGGCCGTCCGGCCGATGGTCCCCTAGTATCAACCAGTCCCTTCAGAAATCGGCAGGGGGCGGGCGCTGTAGAGACACTCCGAAGCACAGCGCCGATGACAATGTACGACGGGGCGGCGGATTCGCTTCGCCATCAACTGTCAACCGCTCAGACGGCCATGACGCAACAAAATTCGCCGCATGCTTCGATCCATCACCCGGCCGTACCACCACCAGTCCTCCAACATATGCCGGCACCTCGAACGGTTGTTCATCAGCAGCAGGTGGATTGGACGACGAGAATAGCGGAGGTAATTCAGGATCAATTTGGCTTTAAGCCGAAAGTACAGACTTACACATACAAGACACCATATCCATCTGCCTATGACTTGCTGTCGTTTCCCCACCGGTACAAGGTGCCCGATTTCACCAAATTTTCGGGGCTGGACGACACATCCACCGTGGAGCACATTAACAGATTCATCATCCAGTGCGGGGAAGCCTCCACGCAAGATGCTCTGAGGGTGCGTCTGTTTTCATCGTCTCTGTCTGGATCGGCCTTCCAGTGGTTCACCACTTTGCCATCTAATTCCATTGTTACTTGGGCCGATCTGGAAAAGCAGTTCCATAAGTACTTCTACGCAGGAATACATGAGATGAAGCTCTCAGATTTGACCAGCCTCAGGCAGAGAAGCGATGAACCTATAACTGGATACATACAGAGGTTCAGAGAGATCAGGAATAAATGCTACAGTCTGGCTCTGACCGATGCCCAGTTGGCCGATATCGCTTTCCAAGGCCTCTTGCCACAAATCAAGGAAACGTATGCTTCACAGGAATTTGAAAGCTTAAGCCAGATCGTTCACCGATTGGCAGGTCAGGAAGTCCGTCCGTTTGAGCAGCGGAGGAATTTCCAGAAGAAGGTGGCATATCTGGAAGGACCTGAATCGGATGGAGAGGAAGAAATTGGCCTAGCAGAATGGGTGAAAGGCAAGAAACCAATATCGTGCCCTTTTGGAAAGAAAAAACCAGAAGCATTCGGCTTTGATACGACAAAGGCCGATAAGATTTTTGACTTACTCCTCCAGGAAGGGCAGATCAAGCTATCACCATACCATACTATTCCTTCGGCCGATCAGCTAAAAAAGATGAAGTACTGCAAGTGGCACAACGCCACGTCTCATGACACAAATGAATGCAAGATCTTTCGTCAGCAGATACAATCGGCCATCGAGCAGGGAAGGCTCAAGTTTGAAACCCCGGCCAAACCGGCAAAGCCAATGAAGATAGACCAGCATCCTTTCCTGGCCAACATGGTTGACACGGGAAGAAATTTACTTCGAACCAAGGTGCTGACGTCGGAATCGGCAAGAAGGAGCGGCGCCGTAGACCCCCGGAAGGAAGTTACAGCGGCTGAAGTCAAAGGGAAAAGGCGGGCTGAAAACAAGGGCGAAGGATCAGAACGATCGCGCAGACCCGTCACCTCCCAGTTCTTGCTCAGCAAATATCGGCGGCAGCAGGAACAATCAAGATACCACGATGAGATGATACGCCGACATGAGGATCACTGGCAATGTCCGTTCTTCATCCATTGCTGGGAAAATGATCTCCGATTGCCGTCAGCCGATAACTGTCCTGAGTGCAACGGATTAAGCCGCAACGATCGCCCGTTTAAAAGATCACGCTCCAGAGACAGAGGATCAGAGCTGATCAGCAGAAATCGGCGCGAACAAGAAGAACAGTGCCTTTCAATGCATGATCGGCTGGAGGGCAGAGTTGACTGGTATCACCGGTCGAAGAGCAGTATCAACCAACAGGATCGACTGGGGGGCAGAATCAGCGTACACGATCGGCCGGAAGAGATAGCTGATGACAGGGTGCCAGATGAAAATCCCCTAGGAAGGGAACCAGATTGGGTGCGCGCCAAATCATCGGCCAAACCAGTAAACCCCAGGTGGTGCCCTGACGGTCTATCTAAATCCCAGAAACGGAGAATCCAACACCTGCGCCAATTGGAGCAACAAGAACAAGAGCAGAGGCAGGCGCTGGAAAAGTGAAACGTCAAGACTCGTGTCTGGCGCCCCAAGAAAAACAACAGCAAGGAAGCGGACAGTCAAGAATCGACAGCCGATGTCAACATGGTATTCATATTGCCGATGGAGTTCATGGCACCTGCCGATCAAGACAAGGCGGCAAGGGTGGAAGAGCAAATAGCGCAACTGGTGCTAGAGCCGATGACGGCCACCTTTGAGAAACCAGAAGACGAAAAACGACAACATCTCAAGGCATTATTTCTCAAAGGGTACGTTAACGGACGACCCGTTACCCGGCTGCTAGTGGATGGAGGCGCCGTAGTCAACATCATGCCGTATGCCATGTTCCGCAAGTTAGGAAAAAGCAATGAAGACCTTACCAAGACGGACATGATGCTCAAGGACTTCGAGGGCAACGTGTCTCCCGCCCGTGGAGCGCTCCGCGTCGACCTCACCATCGGCAGTAAGACCGTTCCTACTACCTTTTTCGTTATTAATGGTAAGGGGTCCTACAACATGTTGCTCGGATGCGACTGGATACATGCGAATTGCTGTGTTCCATCTACAATGCACCAGTGCCTCGTTCAATGGGTCGGCGACAGTACAGAGATAGTCATCGCCGATTCCGCAACAGTGGAGCTGTGAGCACGTCAGGTGTATATCTGGCAGGACTTGGGACACTGATTTCCTGAAGGTGTCTGTCACACCCGATTCTTAGAAAGAACCAGATGCATCTCATATGTGCGCCAGGATCTCGTTCACACACATATGGTAGACGGAAAGTGTAATATATCAAAGACAATGCTCAAAAGTAACTAAATAAAGTATTTAACAATATTACACGCCGTATAAAGGAGACACCAATGTCTTTAAACGATAAACCGTTATATCCTATACGAAGTCTCCAACAACTCCGTCTTCCATAGGCGATGACTGGTGAACGCAGGACCTAGAACTCCTCTTCAAAGTTCTCTTCTGAACAGCAGGGGGCAAGGGTGAGTACTCTTATGGTTGGTACTCAGCAAGTGGGGTGAAAATGCAAGGCCATCAAGGATAGGCTAAGGTTTGCAGCAGCGGTTGCTTTTAGTTGGTCAAGTATTTATTAACAAGCATCTATTACTAGGTTTAAGTTTATACCAACCCACTTTAGTAGAAACATAAAGATACCATCAACATAAGTATTAACCACGAACCACAGTTTAATTAATCTTCAAGTTTCATTATCATGTGAGGGTCCAAGCCACTCTTAACCGTGAGTACGGCTGTTATAAGAGTTTTACACTCTGCAGAGGTTGTACACTTTACCCACAAATCGTGTTTCCCTGAATCGCCTGGGTTTGCAAGGCCCTTAAACACTTCCGAGGTGAGTGGCGAGGGTACACTACGAAGCCTTTACAAAGACATGTCGAGAGCTAGGCAGCCCGCTAGAGTTTCAGTAGCGGCGTGGTCCATAAACCTCCCTAATGGTCAGCTCCTTAGCAAAGGCAGCTACCCCAAGAGGACCGGGCTATGACCCCTATCACCGACCCCCTCCTTGCCCTTTCGGTAAGGCCACCAGCAAACTACACATCTAATTAATCGGCTAAGGTCAGAGCCATATGTGGCAGAACCACCTGAATTAATCCGGCTCAAGCGTATTAACCATCACCATTAAGGCATCCTCGGTTAACCTTACACTTCAAACGGAGTAATCCACTGGTCTGTCGGGTATAACCTCCCGATACAACCACGGGAACGGATCGAGCGCCGTACATACACATGCTCATGCGACGATGAGCCCAGAGAATACCACATTCCAGCAAGTATTACATCATTTGCATAAGTCAATATTACAGACCTAGTTCTGAGTTTAGAAAACAAGTACTTCAATTAACATAAATAAGTTCTTCAGAGTTAAATTGCAGCGGAAATAAACAACGGAAACTACTCGACGATACAGGATGTCTCGATGAAGCCCGTACGAGACATCACTCGGCCTTATCTCCGTTGGACGGGGGCGCATCCCATTCCACCGACCAACCAGGGGGAAGAGTGCAGGGCCAAGTCAAGCTAGCAGTCATATCTTCGAAGGTCTCACCTGAAATGAGCCACAAGCAAGGCTGAGTATACTAATACTCAGCAAGACTTACCCGAGTAGTGGAAACTACTCCACCGACTCTAGACATGCCAGGCTTTTTGGCTCAGGGGTTTGTTTTGCCGAAAAGCATCTACAAGTGGGTCCTTACTTTCAACTTTTAGCTCAAGATTCTAGTTTCGTTAGCCAGTCTAGGTAAGCAGCTATCCAAAGCATACATGGTGAAGCATTAGATTTTCCATCCAACCAGTTCATTCATCATCATTGTTCCTCTTCTTACTCTGTGGGTAAAAATGGTTAAGCAGTCTCAATAGCCATGAGAAACGGACGATTCGAATCGAATTTCTTAACCTTGCAAGGGAAAACCCAAACACACGTCACGTGGTTACTCCCTAGAGTCACACGTGCAACTTTTCCCCTTTCTTTCCGGGTCGTGGATCGGGGCTACCCTCCGAGAGTACAAGAGCTCCACGCCACGGTTCGGCGCCGGGTCGTGACCACTCTCTGCACTCGCCATATGCACATGGGACCGAAGTTCAAAGGGTAGGATGCCGTCCCCTTGCCGGGCCAATTAGGTACTTAAGCTTACCGATTCCCATAATCTCGGCATGTGTTTAGTACGTTCAAAGACTTAACCATCACTACCACACCCTGCGGCCTTAGCATTTTTCACTAGACAGACGGGCCTCAATCGTAACCATCGTTACATAACCCGTCCGTGTCCTTATGATTGCAGCGTGTAGTAGTCATTCAACTCCTATTTTCTCGCGAGTGACAGGAAATCACTCGACTTTTACCGGAGTCCTATTAGCACAGCATTCTATCGAACCTTACATCTAGTTTTCCAAGCAAGGGTTCCTGACATCATGCAACTAAGTTTTCATCCAACTCCTATAAACTTAATGCACAAGCAAAGAGTAATGAGTTGCATAATTTTCGGAAAGAATGGGTTATGCTCCGGGGCTTGCCTTCGCAGTTCGCTTGGGGATCTTCCGAACTTGGGCTCGGGTCTTCAAAAGCTTCAGTTAGATTTGCTTGAGCTTCACGCTGCTCGCTCTCGGACGCGGGCACCAGCTCGTAGGTTCCATCAGCGAGAGTCGTCGATTCTACATGAGTGCACAAGTTTAAGTCGTGGAATTAGCACTTGATTACGATTTGAGAGTAATTATTACAAGGTATAGTTTCTGGTCATGAAATTTTGGATTTAGGCACATCAAGGAAAGATGTGCTTACTGTAAACTTTTCAGCCAATTTTATGTAACAGATTAATTCTGAAAAAAATTTCATTGTTGCTGTTAGATACTTGTTCTTTTTGTACAGATCAATTGGTGCAACAATTGTGGCTAAGATTTTTACAGAGCTCTCACTTGAGCGTGCAGAAGCTACTGTAATGTTTGTAGGATTTATTATGCAGTATTTAGAGCATAGAAAATATGATATTCTACCCCTAGGCTATTCAAAGATTCATTTTTACAGGACCCTACACAGGGTTTTTGTTCATGAAACTTTTTACACAGCAACCTCTACCACAGTGTAACTCCCAGTAATAATTAGGGGATTTTCCAAGCTAAGATACTATTTTCTTGATTTAATGTATGTTATTAGCACATAAATCAAATAAATAGGTTACAGTGAGATAAAAAGTCTCCTAATTTTTCTCTGGCTTCTAGTTACCAATACATTAGTATAGGAAAAATTTCAATGGGTGACTCACCACCTAACTGCAGGGATAAAATATTCTTCTTACACATGATATAAAACTAAGCTTAACAAACAGTAAATCTAGAGATGGAATTTGGGCCTGATCTTTTGACACAGTCCTAATCATCCAGCAACTAATTCACTGCCCAAAATTCAGGGTCAGCATTGTTCTAGAACAGTGGGTATAAAATATGTCCATTAAAGCTTCTATTTAATGTAGAGCAAAATATTTTGAGATTCTGAGAAAATTTTTGTAACAAAAGCGGTAGAGTTTGTTCTGAGGATTCCAGATCAGTTGAGTTTGCATTTTTCTGAATTTTCTACGATTTTATACGAATTTTACAAGTTCACTGAATTTGAATCTAGGTTTGAAACTTTCTTTTACAACTAGGTCCTTGAATCTTACGCTCAGACCCTTCTAAAGATTTAAATCCTTGCAATTGGGTCCTCGGCGGCTCGGGTACGGCGGCCGGCCGAAATTCCGGCGAGGGGGCTCGCCGGCGGCGAGGGGCGAGGGTCGGGGAAGGTTCAGGGGTGCGAGGGCTACCTTGTGGGGGTGTTGTTCAGGTGGGGGACGGCCGGGAAGGGCTCGCCGGCGTTGGAGCAGAGGCGGCGGCGGCGCGGCTCGCGTCGACGGCGGTGCTCCGGCGGGCTTGGGGCGGCGTGGTCCGGTCGGTGAGCTTCAGTGGCGCGTGGGGAAGCTACTCCGGGGCTCGGCTTGGACGGAGGGGGGTCGGGGTCGTGCTGTCCACGGCGAGCAGGGGCGGCGGCGGCGACGGCAGCGCGGGCGGCGGTGCTCCGGTGGCTCTGGGTGGCGTTGGGTGGGTCGGCGAGCTGCGGTGAGGTGATGTAGTGGTGGCTGGGTGCTCAGTTTGGGCAGTGGGCGGCGGCAGTGGGCTGTCCACGGACGGGTGGCGCTCGGCGGCGGCGATGGCGACGGCGAGGCGTTCTGGTGGCCGGGGGCTCGCGCGCGTGGCCGGGGTGGCGCTTTTATAGGGACATGAGGGGCCTGGTTAGCGTGCGGGGCGGAGCATGGCAGCGGCGTGCACTGGCCGCGGCGGGCGGCGGCAGAACGCCGGTGCGGCGTGCGGCGAGCGGGCGCGGGCGACTGGGCGGCCGCGATTGTGGCGTGGGCACGAGGAGATAGCGCGGCGTGCGGATTGGGGAGCAGCTGCTGCAGCGGCTCGGGCGGAGGGCAGGCGCGGCAGCTGGCGGGGCGCGGGGGCCGGGGCGGCACGGCGGAGCGCGGCCACTGGGCGAGCGGGCGGCGGCCTGGGCGCGGCAGCACGCGCGGGCGGGGACTGGGCGCGCGGCGTCGGGGCGGGGCAAAGCCGGCCGTGGCGGGGTGGTGCGGCGGCCACTGGCCTGGCGCTTCGCGCCGGTCAGGCGACGCCGGCCACCTGGCGCGCGGCGGGCGGGCGAGCGCGCGCGGCGCGGCAGAGGAGGGAGGGAGACGCGAGGGACCGAAATGCAAAAATTCGAAAAAGTTCAGGGGGCTGGGTGTAAATAGGGCGTTTTCTCCTCTTTCTGATTTGAATTTCAAAAACTTTTGAACACGAAAGTTGCTCAAAATAAAAAGTTCTACAACTTTGGTTTCAGGCAAAATTTCATTTGGCTTATGGTTTTAAAGTTACTTTAAAAGTTTCAATTGTGCCTAAATGTGCACAAATTAAATTTGAATTCCAACTGAACCCGTTTTAATTCTTTCCACCCTCTCATTAGTTGGTTTAAAACATAGAGTTAGGCTAATGTCTTTGATTTTTGGAATTTGAAATTACCAGGGTTGTCACAGCCTTCCCCCCTTAACAAGAATCTCGCCCCGAGATTCGATAATTCTTAGTGTGGGCGTGGGTGCACATACCAGTGGTTGAGACAAGAAACCCAGGGAAATGTTGGTTCAGGTAGTTTTCCGTTTCCCAGGTGGCTTCTTCTTCCGTGTGGCGATTCCATTGTATTTTATACATTCTGATCACTTTCCTCCTGGTCTCTCTTTCTTTTTGATCCAGAATCTTAATTGGGTGTTCGACATACGAGAGATCGGGTTCCAACGATATTTCTTGTTGTTCCACAATCTCGGTAGGGACTCGAATACACTTCTTGAGTTGAGATACGTGGAAGACATCATGGGTGGCCGTGAGCTGAGGGGGCAGTCGTAATTTGTAGGCTACGGGTCCGCAGCTCTCCATGATTTCGTAAGGACCAATATAACGGGGAGCTAGTTTGCCTTTGATCCCAAATCTTCGCACTCCTTTGGTTGGTGAAACTCGGAGATAGACATGATCGCCCACTTCGAACTTCAGAGGCTTTCTCCTTTTGTCAGAATAGCTCTTTTGTCGGGCTTGTGCGGCTTTAAGATTTGCTTGTAGTACTTTTACTTTCTCCTCTGCCTCGATTACCAGGTCGGGTCCAATTATTTTACGTTCTCCGGTTTGTGACCAGCTCAGAGGGGTTCGACACCTTCGTCCGTACAGGGCCTCAAATGGTGCCATTTTTAAACTCGTTTGGTAGCTGTTGTTGTACGAGAACTCTGCCAGGGGTAGGCATTTGTCCCAATTCTTGTCATAATGGATGACACAAGCTCTCAGCATGTCTTCAAGAATTTGGTTTACTCTTTCCGTTTGTCCATCGGTCTGAGGGTGGTATGCTGAGCTGCGAATCAGCTTTGTGCCAAGAGACGTTTGCAGTTGTTCCCAAAAGCGTGCTACAAACTGGGGACCACGATCGGAAATGATTGTCTTAGGTATTCCATGCAGGCAAACAATACGATCGAGGTAAATATCGGCATATTTCTTGGTAGAATAGGTGGTGTGCACCGGAAGAAAATGTGCCGTCTTCGTGAGTCTATCAACGATAACCCATATGGAATCATGTCTCTGGGACGTGTTTGGTAGTCCCACGATGAAGTCCATACTTATGTCTTCCCATTTCCATGATGGTATAGGTAACAGTTGAAGTGTACCGGCTACCTTTAAGTGGCTAGCTTTTACTCTCTGGCACGTGTCACATTCCGAGACATACGTAGCAATTTCCCTTTTCATTCTAGTCCACCAGAAGTTTTGCCTTAGGTCCTGATACATTTTGCTACTGCCGGGGTGGATAGAGAATTTGGAGAGGTGTGCCTCATCAAGAATTTGCTTGCGGAGTTCACGATTCTTCGGAACGACTATACGACTTTCGAACCATAGAACTCCCTTATGGTCCTGGCGGAAACACTTATACTTCTCCTCACCTAGAGAGAGTTTTTGTTTGATGATCTTGATTCCTTCATCATGTAGTTGTGCCATGACGATTTGGTCGTGAAGAGTGGGCTCAACTGAGATGTGACTTAGAGTGCCTTGGGAAACTATTTCCAAGTTAAGCTTCCTCATGTCTGCACATAATGTCTCATGGTAGGACTCCATGGATAAACAATGGCAATGGGACTTGCGGCTTAGTGCATCCGCGACTACATTAGCCTTACCGGGGTGATAGTGCACTTCAAGGTCATAATCTTTGATTAATTCTAGCCATCTTCGTTGTCTCATATTCAGATCAGCTTGTGTGAAGATGTACTTGAGACTCTTATGATCCGTGTAGATATTGCACTGTGTACCCATGAGATAGTGCCTCCATATCTTCAGAGCGTGAATGACGGCTGCGAGCTCAAGGTCATGCGTGGGATAATTCTATTCGTGGGGCCGAAGGGCTCGTGAGGCATATGCAATCACTCGATTCTCTTGCATAAGCACACATCCTAGACCAGTACCTGATGCGTCACAATACACATCGAATGACTTGGTATTATCGGGTTGAGCTAACACAGGTGCAGTAGTCAGATGCTCTCTGAGAGTGTGGAAGGCTTCCTCACACTTCTCATTCCATACAAACTTTACTTCCTTCTTCAACAGTTCCGTCATGGGCTTAGCAATTCGAGAGAAATCCGGGATGAAGCGGCGGTAGTAACCGGCTAAGCCGAGAAAACTGCGAATCTGATGAACAGAGGTAGGGGGTTTCCAATCCATCACCTCTTGTACCTTGCTGGGGTCAACAGCTATGCCTTCGCTGGAGATTGTGTGACCTAAGAACTTTACAGTATCCAACCAGAATTCACACTTAGAAAACTTAGCATAAAGCTGATGGTCCCTGAGTCGCTAAAGAACAACGCGAAGGTGCTGGGCATGCTCTTCCTCATCCTTGGAATAGATAAGAATGTCGTCGATGAACACTACGACGAATTTGTCAAGTTCGGGCATGAATACCGAATTCATGAGATACATGAAATAGGCAGGGGCATTGGTGAGTCCAAAGGACATGACCAAGAATTCATATAGTCCATATCGTGTGGAGAAGGCAGTCTTAGGAATATCGCATGGGCGAATCTTGATCTGATGATATCCCGAACGAAGATCAATCTTTGAGAAGACTCCGGCTCCAGCTAACTGATCGAAGAGCACATCGATGCGAGGAAGTGGGTATTTATTTTTAACTGTTACCGCATTGAGAGGTCGGTAGTCCACACATAATCTCAAACTGTCATCCTTCTTCTTTACGAATAGGGCTGGACATCCCCAAGGTGACGCGCTAGGGCGAATAAAACCTTTGTCCAGTAGTTCTTGGAGTTGAAGTTTCAGCTCGGCCAATTCTTTAGGGGGCATCCTATACGGTCCTTTGGATATAGGTGCAGTGCCTGGTTGTAGTTCAATAACGAACTCAATATCCCTATCCGGTGGCATTCCTGGTAAGTCATCCGGGAAAACATCGGCATACTCGTTCACCACAAGAATCTCATCTAGCTTAAGTCCTTCCATCTTATAAGCACAGGAATTCGTGCAATCTATGAATGGTAGGTAAAGGGTAGTGGCTCCGTGACTAGGTGAATTTATCTCAACGGCTCGGGAAGAAAGGTCCAGTGTGACTCCATGCATAGCCATCCAGTTCATTCCCAAAATAATGTCCATGCCGTCAAGGGGTAAAAGGACAAGGTCCGTGTCGATGGTTTTACTACCCAATTTGACTGGTACTTGTCTGACCATTTGTTTTGAAGCAATTTTACCACCCGGTGTTGATATCATATATGACCCTTTTGTGTGACAAACATCCAAGCCTACTTTTGCACCGAATTTTGCACTTATAAAACTATGCGATGCACCAGAATCAAATAATATAACGGCAGGCTTGTTATGGATAGAAAATGTACCCGACATCACTGGGGCTCCTTCAAGAAGCTCTGCAAGCGTGGTGAAGTTAATCCGTCCTTGCTTGACCTGCAGGGTCTGTCTCTTGCCCCTGTTCTTGGCGTTCGGGTTGGATCCTTGACCTTGGTTGGGCTGTCCAGGCTGAGGGCATTCGCGTGCGAAGTGGCTGGAACTCCCGCATTTGAAACAGCGATTTGCGGGGCTAGGTCGAAGAGACTGCTGAAGAATGGGCCTCGGACCATTCGGTGGAGGCATCGGGGGTCGTACCATGCCTGGCTGCTGTGGGGGTCTGGCAATCCATCTTCCTGGCTGCGGGGCCCTTGGTGGAGCTGTGGGTGCGGTATTTTGCACGATGCGATACCTTGGTGGTTGGGCACTTGATGGTCCTGCGGGTGCCTTTCTCTTCTTCTCTGCCCGGTGTGCCATGATACAGTCCTCCTGGGTAATGGCCATATTGACCAACTCGTTGTAGGTGTCAGCCCTGGCTAGGTTCAGACGTTCCTTGAGCTTGGTATTCAGACCTCGGCGGAAACGATCACGCTTCTTGGCATCCGTATCAGCGTGATAGCCCGCATACTGACACAAGTTGTTGAACGCCTGGGCGTACTGCAGCACGGTGCGGGTGCCCTGGGTAAGTGCCAGGAACTCGTTCAACTTTCTCTCCATGAGACCCTCGGGGATATGATGTGCCCGGAACGCGGTCTTGAATTCATCCCAGTCGACCACATGATCAGCCGGGAGCATGGCAAAATAGTGGTCCCACCACAGACGAGCGGTACCGCGAAGCTGTTGCGCGGCAAAACGAGCTTTGTTGGCTTCTGAGCATGGGGCCACAAGTAGTGTGAACTTGGATTCTATGGTGCGAATCCATGCATCTGCGTCCAGGGGTTCCTCGGTCTTATGGAACAAGGGAGGCTGGGTCCCCAGGAAATCCGTGTATCCTGCAGCTTGTGGTTGGTGAGCATTGTGCCCACCCCTCTGCTGGTGTTGTCCTTGCACAATCTGACGTAGCAGCTCGGTTTGAGCGGCCATCACTTCCACCAAACTGGGCGGGGGTGGTGGCGATTGTCGCGAGCGGCTGCCACCGGCACCAAAACCCTCGGGGTTGCCACGTGTTGATCCAACCATCTGAAACGTGAAAGGTTACCATTAGCAACGTGATCCATATTACTTCCTTGATTCATAAATAATTGGTGTAGTCATAGATTTCCGAAGTCACAGCTAGACGTATGGACAGAATCTCAGTTTGCTACGAGAAAAATCATAGCCTGCTGTGGGTCCATCCAAAACATCTCAACATTGGCAGTAGGCAGAGAATTTAGGAATGCACCACTTTGGTATTTAACTTTGGTGCCAGAACTGTAGCTAAGGGGGTCGAAAAGCTCGTCCTTTGCCTTGCTGTCTTAGCTGTTTTTCAGCAGACTGATCGGTACTGTTTCACCTATATCTTAAACTGGCGAGGTCCAATGATGCTGAATTTTTGTGAGAACCTAGATCACAAAATTTAGCACAAGTTTGGTATTCAACACTCAGCCAAGAAATGCAAAGAGACATGGGTAAAAATTCCGACAAGTCTCAGCGATTGTGGATTTCATCGTTTACCAAATTACAACGAAATCACCCAAGTTTATCGCCGTTCCTTACATGCTGAGGGTATCCACATGGTTCAGGTGTACCCAACACAAAAGAGTTACTCAACTCCTAGTTAGCCTATTACAATACTTGCCAAAAGTTAGGCTACCCTATCGAGGAGTATGTGCAAAAGTCCGCCTAGGTCGTCCTCTAGAAATCATCCAAGTCGTTGACGGACGACTCGCTGTGAGCAGGAGAGTGAGCTCCCATCCGAGGTGCCTGTGGTACCTCACCCTCGAAATCCATACCTGAGATACCATCAATCTCCTGTGGCTCCTCCTCATCCTCCTCCATGTCGTCCTCATGGGGATGGTCATTCTGATCATGGTGCCACTGAATGTGCTCATTAGCATCCTCCAACTCAAGGTTCAGATCATGGAGCTGCTCCTCCAACTGTGCTATCGTGGTATCTCTCTCACCCATGAGAGTGTCCTGCTCCTGGATTTGGCCCTCAAGTTGGCCAATCTGAGCATCTCTGTCCTCAAGATCCTGACTGAGCTCCTTTATCTGCTCATCCCTGGTATCTGCCATCATATGGTAGGCCTGAGCAAGATCGGTGAGCTGCTCAAGTGCCTTACTCTGGAGAGTCTGAAGCCGGTAGAGTGCACTCATGCACCGCACGGAGGTATGGATAGTCTCCTGGGCATGGAAGTCTACCAAATACTGTGCGTGCTGCACCCTGTTGAGCCAAAAGGGGTCGTTGTCCTGGGCAGCAGGAAACAATCCAATGGGAGTGAGTGTGACAACCTCGGGACGCTGCGCACAAAATGTGGTGAGCGCCCTCATGGCTGCAAGCTCCCAAGTATCGGCCAAACGGCGACCAACAGCCTCAAGCTCCAAGGCGGGCCACTCCGGGTGTAGCGGGTGCGGAAAGATAGTTACGTTGACACGGCACTGGGTAACTCCGTTTTCTGCAAACTCCAGTCCGGCGTAACGTGGGGGAATTAGATAGCCCGCTGTACGCAGAACATCCCACAAAATAGAGGGAAAGCCCTCCCAGTGGAGACACTGCGAGTGCACGCGTCCATCCTCATCCACCATCATCTCAACAGGCTCGGCCATCTGAACAAAAGATCAAATGGAGTGAGATAGCGAAAAACGGTGAACAGCACAAGGACAGATTCTGTATAGTGTGCAAAAATAATCATAACTCCCACAGTTCTCATCCAAAAATTTTCAAATTTCACCAGATCACTCCTAAGGTATTTGTGAACAACTTTTCTAGTCAACTCCAGAGCTAATTGGGTCTCTAAGATGGTCTTTCCTTTCAGGTTTTACCTTACTGTCTACCCAGAATTTTTAGTGAACAGAGGGCTAGAGTTTCGTACACCAGGGAAATTCTACCCAGCCAAAATTTACCAAATTTTAACAGCAGCTTCCTGGGTAAATTTGGAACAAGTTTCGTGTTGTGCTCTTTTGCAGAAAACCGCAGGAAGGGGGCCTAAAAATTGAAGGGGCAGAAGTGCTTATTCCGGACAGAATTCTGACATTTCAAGGTTTCTGTTATTTCTTATTATCCATAAGTTCAGAATTTTTCATTTTTGAACAGGAGATAGAACACAAAATTTGGAACAATTCTTTCAACATGAACTTCTCCAGAAAAGGTCATTTTCTTGGGTCAATAAATCGTTCCTTTTGGTGACGGCAGATTTCGGACAGTTTCGCTAGATAGTCCTTATGCAAACCACGCTTAGATACGCAAGAACCTTTCCACTCTCACACAACGCATTTTTGATTTCAGATACCCATGTTTGTGATGTATGCACGTCCTATTCGTCCTCACAAATAAAACAATTGCCAAATAGCTTTGGTCTTACGATGATAGTTTCGGTGGCATACACAATACGGCTCTCGCTATAATAGCTAGTCGAGTCTTTCTAATCGTTCCTTAACTTATCGTGATCGCGGTTAGTGTACCTGCAGAAAATCGACAAGCATATATATATCATGAACCTTTCATGCCAGCACTCATGAAAGCGTCCGTAATCATTACCGTTTACTTATAGAAACGATATCTGTACAATTTCCGCCGTACAGACGACGTTAACATACGCTATCGAGATAGCGTATTCACGGGGGTACCGTCATGAGACGGGGGTATGAACAGCAATCGCCATACCCTGCGCCAAACCTTCTACTCCCAATATGTTCAACTAACAGTTGGCATATTGGCAGCACCTCAAGTAAGCCACTGCTTGAGGGCAGCGTTCGGTTCGCATCACCGACAGGAAGGCCAAGCTCTCTCAGTTGGCTGAGGATCCTTACCTTCTTACCTTAGCGATGAGTGCGTCGTTACAGAATTTAAGGTCGGTTGTACATGAAAGTAAGTTTTGACAGAAAGTAATGTGCTGGAAGTCAGTTGATAATATATAGAAGTTAGATAGCCACCTAGTAACTTTCCCATAATTCCTTAGGGCTTTACGAACTAGGCACCATCCTTAACGTACCAACGCATTTCGCAACACAACCTTCTAGTCAAGTTTTAGTAAAATGAGTTTTTTTTTTTTAAAGCTTGTAGCATTCTCTGGCGTATGTATTTCGGCTCTGGTGTCCGCTGTTGCCAGCTGTGGCACCAGCTACGGCTCTGATACCAGCTGTGGCAGAACCACCTGAATTAATCCGGCTCAAGCGTATTAACCATCACCATTAAGGCATCCTCGGTTAACCTTACACTTCAAACGGAGTAATCCACTGGTCTGTCGGGTATAACCTCCCGATACAACCACGGTGAACGGATCGAGCGCCGTACATACACATGCTCATGCGACGATGAGCCCAGAGAATACCACATTCCAGCAAGTATTACATCATTTGCATAAGTCAATATTACAGACCTAGTTCTGAGTTTAGAAAACAAGTACTTCAATTAACATAAATAAGTTCTTCAGAGTTAAATTGCAGCGGAAATAAACAACGGAAACTACTCGACGATACAGGATGTCTCGATGAAGCCCGTACGAGACATCACTCGGCCTTATCTCCGTTGGACGGGGGCGCATCCCATTCCACCGACCAACCAGGGGGAAGAGTGCGGGGCCAAGTCAAGCTAGCAGTCATATCTTCGAAGGTCTCACCTGAAATGAGCCACAAGCAAGGCTGAGTATACTAATACTCAGCAAGACTTACCCGAGTAGTGGAAACTACTCCACCGACTCTAGACATGCCAGGCTTTTTGGCTCAGGGGTTTGTTTTGCCGAAAAGCATCTACAAGTGGGTCCTTACTTTCAACTTTTAGCTCAAGATTCTAGTTTCGTTAGCCAGTCTAGGTAAGCAGCTATCCAAAGCATACATGGTGAAGCATTAGATTTTCCATCCAACCAGTTCATTCATCATCATTGTTCCTCTTCTTACTCTGTGGGTAAAAATGGTTAAGCAGTCTCAATAGCCGTGAGAAACAGACGATTCGAATTGAATTTCTTAACCTTGCAAGGGAAAACCCAAACACACGTCACGTGGTTACTCCCTAGAGTCACACGTGCAACTTTTCCCCTTTCTTTCCGGGTCGTGGATCGGGGCTACCCTCCGAGAGTACAAGAGCTCCACGCCACGGTTCGGCGCCGGGTCGTGACCACTCTCTGCACTCGCCATATGCACATGGGACCGAAGTTCAAAGGGTAGGATGCCGTCCCCTTGCCGGGCCAATTAGGTACTTAAGCTTACCGATTCCCATAATCTCGGCATGTGTTTAGTACGTTCAAAGACTTAACCATCACTACCACACCCTGCGGCCTTAGCATTTTTCACTAGACAGACGGGCCTCAATCGTAACCATCGTTACATAACCCGTCCATGTCCTTATGATTGCAGCGTGTAGTAGTCATTCAACTCCTATTTTCTCGCGAGTGACAGGAAATCACTCGACTTTTACCGGAGTCCTATTAGCACAGCATTCTATCGAACCTTACATCTAGTTTTCCAAGCAAGGGTTCCTGACATCATGCAACTAAGTTTTCATCCAACTCCTATAAACTTAATGCACAAGCAAAGAGTAATGAGTTGCATAATTTTCGGAAAGAATGGGTTATGCTCCGGGGCTTGCCTTCGCAGTTCGCTTGGGGATCTTCCGAACTTGGGCTTGGGTCTTCAAAAGCTTCAGTTAGATTTGCTTGAGCTTCACGCTGCTCGCTCTCGGACGCGGGCACCAGCTCGTAGGTTCCGTCAGCGAGAGTCGTCGATTCTACATGAGTGCACAAGTTTAAGTCGTGGAATTAGCACTTGATTACGATTTGAGAGTAATTATTACAAGGTATAGTTTCTGGTCATGAAATTTTGGATTTAGGCACATCAAGGAAAGATGTGCTTACTGTAAACTTTTCAGCCAATTTTATGTAACAGATTAATTCTGAAAAAAAAATTCATTGTTGCTGTTAGATACTTGTTCTTTTTGTACAGATCAATTGGTGCAACAATTGTGGCTAAGATTTTTACAGAGCTCTCACTTGAGCATGCAGAAGCTACTGTAATTTTTGTAGGATTTATTATGCAGTATTTAGAGCATAGAAAATATGATATTCTACCCCTAGGCTATTCAAAGATTCATTTTTACAGGACCCTACACAGGGTTTTTGTTCATGAAACTTTTTACACAGCAACCTCTACCACAGTGTAACTCCCAGTAATAATTAGGGGATTTTCCAAGCTAAGATACTATTTTCTTGATTTAATGTATGTTATTAGCACATAAATCAAATAAATAGGTTACTGTGAGATAAAAAGTCTCCTAATTTTTCTCTGGCTTCTAGTTACCAATACATTAGTATAGGAAAAATTTCAATGGGTGACTCACCACCTAACTGCAGGGATAAAATATTCTTCTTACACATGATATAAAACTAAGCTTAACAAACAGTAAATCTAGAGATGGAATTTGGGCCTGATCTTTTTACACAGTCCTAATCATCCAGCAACTAATTCACTTCCCAAAATTCAGGGTCAGCATTGTTCTAGAACAGTGGGTATAAAATATGTCCATTAAAGCTTCTATTTAATGTAGAGCAAAATATTTTGAGATTCTGAGAAAATTTTTGTAACAAAAGCGGTAGAGTTTGTTCTGAGGATTCCAGATCAGTTGAGTTTGCATTTTTCTGAATTTTCTACGATTTTATACGAATTTTACAAGTTCACTGAATTTGAATCTAGGTTTGAAACTTTCTTTTACAACTAGGTCCTTGAATCTTACGCTCAGACCCTTCTAAAGATTTAAATCCTTGCAATTGGGTCCTCGGCGGCTCGGGTACGGCGGCCGGCCGAAATTCCGGCGAGGGGGCTCGCCGGCGGCGAGGGGCGAGGGTCGGGGAAGGTTCAGGGGTGCGAGGGCTACCTTGTGGGGGTGTTGTTCAGGTGGGGGACGGCCGGGAAGGGCTCGCCGGCGTTGGAGCAGAGGCGGCGGCGGCGCGGCTCGCGTCGACGGCGGTGCTCCGGCGGGCTTGGGGCGGCGTGGTCCGGTCGGTGAGCTTCAGTGGCGCGTGGGGAAGCTACTCCGGGGCTCGGCTTGGACGGAGGGGGGTCGGGGTCGTGCTGTCCACGGCGAGCAGGGGCGGCGGCGGCGACGGCAGCGCGGGCGGCGGTGCTCCGGTGGCTCTGGGTGGCGTTGGGTGGGTCGGCGAGCTGCGGTGAGGTGATGTAGTGGTGGCTGGGTGCTCAGTTTGGGCAGTGGGCGGCGGCAGTGGGCTGTCCACGGACGGGTGGCGCTCGGCGGCGGCGATGGCGACGGCGAGGCGTTCTGGTGGCCGGGGGCTCGCGCGCGTGGCCGGGTGGCGCTTTTATAGGGACAGGAGGGGCCTGGTTAGCGTGCGGGGCGGAGCACGGCAGCGGCGTGCACTGGCCGCGGCGGGCGGCGGCAGAACGCCGGCGCGGCGTGCGGCGAGCGGGCGCGGGCGACTGGGCGGCCGCGATTGTGGCATGGGCGCGAGGAGATAGCGCGGCGTGCGGATTGGGGAGCAGCTGCTGCAGCGGCTCGGGCGGAGGGCAGGCGCGGCAGCTGGCGGGGCGCGGGGGCCGGGGCGGCACGGCGGAGCGCGGCCACTGGGCGAGCGGGCGGCGGCCTGGGCGCGGCAGCACGCGCGGGCGGGGACTGGGCGCGCGGCGTCGGGGCGGGGCAAAGCCGGCCGTGGCGGGGTGGTGCGGCGGCCACTGGCCTGGCGCTTCGCGCCGGTCAGGCGACGCCGGCCACCTGGCGCGCGGCGGGCGGGCGAGCGCGCGCGGCGCGGCAGAGGAGGGAGGGAGACGCGAGGGACCGAAATGCAAAAATTCGAAAAAGTTCAGGGGGCTGGGTGTAAACAGGGCGTTTTCTCCTCTTTCTGATTTGAATTTCAAAAACTTTTGAACACGAAAGTTGCTCAAAATAAAAAGTTCTACAACTTTGGTTTCAGGCAAAATTTCATTTGGCTTATGGTTTTAAAGTTACTTTAAAAGTTTCAATTGTGCCTAAATGTGCACAAATTAAATTTGAATTCCAACTGAACCCGTTTTAATTCTTTCCACCCTCTCATTAGTTGGTTTAAAACATAGAGTTAGGCTAATGTCTTTGATTTTTGGAATTTGAAATTACCAGGGTTGTCACACCATATGACTTTGTGGTTGCACTGTTCACTTGGGTGGTTCTCCATGTTCCCATTAAACAAAGTTGATCTTGAAATTGCGCGATAAATCCACAATACGAAACGTGATCGACATTAGCAAAAGAGTAAACCAATTCCAATCCCAAAGTTTGCAACTAAGCGAAACTACCCAACAAAGTAGTAAACCCAGGTGTTTCAAGGTTTGGGGTAAAAGACTAGGTATGTCCTTAGCATAGGTAACCCATCAAGTTTATGCAAGCAACAGTAAAGTAAAGTGAATTTTCATGCTGTTGTTGGGATCAAATAGAATATGCAGAGGGGGGAAATCCACTTGCCTTCTTCAAGCAACTGCTGATTCTCTTCCTCGTAAGCTTGCTCTTGATTTGGCTCGAACGTCATGTTGTCTACGCGATCACACAAACAAGCATACACAAACAAATAAGAAACAATACAACAAACAATACAAACAGAAAATAAAAAGATACTAAAGTTGTAGTTCATGATGCAAGGATCGGGTGGGCTCAAGAATCGCTGAAATCGGGATTGAAACGATGAGGATATGGCTAAAACAGTGATCTGGGGTCCTAACTGCTAGAGTTTGAATCTCCCGAGGCTAAATCTGAAGGAAATTAGGGGCTAAAATATAATTAAAATCTTAAACAGAGGGTCGGGGTACAAAACTAGAGGTTCTGGACGGCGGGTACTATTTCTAGAAAAGTCAGGGGTCGGAACAGGAAAAGAAAGGGCTCAACTCTAATTATTTTCCACTGATCTGGACTGCGGGTTGATTCCTGAAAAACCTAGGGGTCTTTCTGCAAAAGTTACAGGAACGGCTAGGGTCGGGTGAATCTAATCCATTGGATCAGAATCGGCGGCGGATCGGACGAATCGGCGGAGTAAGGGTCGGGCGAATCGGCGGTATGAAGAGTGGGTCAGGTGAATCGGCTGAGTAAGGAAAAGGTCGGGTAAATCGGCAGTGTAAAGTGAAGATTGATTCTGGCCGTTAGATCTAGATCGAGCGGCAGAGGAAGGGTCGGCTCGATGGAACGAAAAGGGTCGAGCGAAGCGGAGTTTTACTGGGCGTCGGCGGTGAGCGAGTGGGTCGGCGGACGGCCGGAGCTTCACCGAATCCGGTGTTCCGGGGCTCAATTCAAGCTAGGTTCATGACGGGAAGTGAGTGGGCGGTACGGCGAAGGTGAGGGTGATCACGGGATGGCTGTGCGGCGGCTGTGAACTGGCGGCCACGGCGGCGGGTGGAAACAGAGGTCCGGCGAGGAATCTGGTTGGTGGCGGAGCAAGAGAGAGAGGGGAATCTGGTGCGGCTTAATACTCACCAACTCGTGAAGCTCTGGCGAGAGTTGAAGATGGCGGAGAAACTGCAGATCGGCGAGTCGACGGAGAATCGGCGACACGGGGCGGCGGCGTTCCTCCGAGGTGCAACTTCGAGCGGCGTGCGACAATGTTGTGTAGAGGAAAAGATTTGAGCTTGGCTCTGGTTGCAAAGCGGGGCTTCGGCAGGATTTTATAGGGGCAGATCGGCCGGGAGTAGGAAGGCGGTGTTGCGGAGTCGATCAGGACTCGGGGTAAGAAGAAAGAAAGAAGGGGCGCGAACGACGGCGCGGGATCGATCTGGACTCTGGGTAAGGAAAGAAGAAAGAAGAAGAAGGCGCCGACAGGTGGGTCCTAGCTGTTGGTGAAAGCAAGGGTCGGGTGAGGGAATCGGCCACGGAGTTGGCCGCGGGAAAAGAAAAAGAAGAAGAGGAAAAGAATTGGGCTGGCTGGAAGAAAGAATAGGAGAAGAAAAGAACTAAAGATGCATGCACAATTTTAATTTATGATTTTTATGAAAATACTTTTAGAAATTTTAACTTCTATATTTTTGGGTGTTACAAAACCTACCCCCCTTAAAGAGAATCTCGTCCTCGAGATTGGGAAGGACTAGGGAACAGCTGAGGGAATTCTGCAATCAGTTCATCTTCTCTTTCCCAAGTAGCCTCATCCTCTGAGTGGTGACTCCACTGTACTCTGCACATTTTGATCACCTTGTTCCGGGTAACCCTTTGAGATGTTTCCAAAATTCTAATCGGATGCTCTGTATAAGTTAAATCTTCTTGCACGTCAAGTTTCTCCAACGGTAATTGCTCCTCTGGCACTCTCAAACATTTCTTTAACTGTGATACGTGAAACACATCATGGACATCAGACAATCTTGCCGGTAACTTCAATTGATATGCCACTTCACCTTTCCTTTCCAGGATCTGAAAAGGACCAATATAACATGGTGACAACTTTCCTTTCACTTTGAATCTTCGTAAACCTCTGATTGGTGATACCTTCAAATACACAAAATCTCCAACTTCAAATGTCAATTCCCTTCTTCGTGTATCGGCATAACTTTTCTGTCGTGACTGGGCAGTCTTGAGATTATCCCGGATTATCTGGACTTGTCTATCCGCTTCTTGAAGAATCTCTGGTCCAAAAACATGACTTTCTCCTGTCTGATTCCAATACAATGGTGTCCTGCATTTTCTTCCATATAATGCTTCAAATGGGGCCATCTTGAGACTTGCCTGATAACTGTTGTTGTAGGAGAATTCTGCATATGGCAAACTTTTATCCCAACTACCTCCATGTTTGAGGGCACATGCTCTCAACATATCCTCTAATACTTGATTCGTTCGCTCAGTCTGACCATCTGTTTGCGGATGGTATGCAGAACTGAAATTGAGCTTTGTATCCATGGATTCATGTAGTTTCTGCTAGAAACGCGACGCGAACTGAGTACCTCGATCAGACACTATCTTCTTTGGAACACCGTGCAGACACACAATTCGTGACATGTATAGTTCTGCTAACTTGGCTCCAGTGTATATGGTTTTGACTGGGATGAAATGTGCGACTTTTGTCAACCTGTCCACAATAACCCATATCGAGTCGTAACCATCACGAGTACGGGGTAACCCTACAATGAAATCCATACCAATTTCTTCCCATTTCCATTCAGGTACTCTCAAAGGCTGCAGTAAACCTGCTGGTCTCTGGTGTTCTGCCTTCACTCTCTGGCACACATCACACAAAGCTACGTGAGTTGCTACGTCTCTTTTCAAACCATACCACCAGTACCTTTCTTTCAAGTCTTGATACATTTTGGTACTTCCAGGATGAATGGAATAAGCGGAATCATGTGCCTCCTTCAAAATAAGTTCACGAAGGTGATCAATTTCGGGTACACAGATCCTTTTCCTGAACCAAACAGTTCCTTGTTCATCTTCGGTGAAATCCTTAGTCTTGCCTAAACCAATTTGAATCTTGATCTCTTTGATCTTAGCATCTGTCAACTATCCTTTTCTGATCTCTTTTTCTAATGTCGGTTCCATCTCCATAATCATGGCTTCCGCTTGTGTGACAATTCCCAAGTTCAAACGTGCCATCTCCCAACATAATTCTTGAGGCATCAATCGAGCAATCATCATATTAGCTTGTCCTTTCCGGCTTAGGGCGTCTGCCACAACATTAGCCTTGCCAGGATGATACTGGATATCCAAATCATAGTCCTTGATTAGTTCTAGCCATCTGCGCTGTCTTAGGTTAAGATCCTGTTGCGTGAAGATGTACTTCAGACTCTTATGGTCCGTGAAGATCTGACACTTGTTTCCGATCATGTAGTGCCTCCAAATCTTCAATGCGTGCACGACGGCAGCCAATTCCAAGTCATGGGTAGGATAGTTCTGCTCATGTTTTCTCAGCTGTCTTGAAGCATAGGCCACAACTTTGCCTTCTTGCATTAACACACATCCAAGACCCATCCGTGAAGCGTCACAATACACATCAAACCCTTTGTGGATGTCTGGCATTATCAACACAGGGGCCGTGGTCAATCTTGTCTTCAGCTCTTCAAAACACTTCTGGCATGTATCATCCCACTTAAATTCTTTCCCTTTCTCCAACAGAGAAGTCATAGGTTTCACAATCTTTGAGAAGCCTTTAATAAATCTGCGGTAGTAGCCTGGAAGTCCGAGAAAACTTCTGATTTCAGGCACAATCTTCGGCAGATTCCAATTCAGAACATCTTGAACTTTACTCGGGTCTACTGTGATTCCTCCATCTGTGATAACGTGTCCAAGGAAAGAAACTTCTCTCAACCAAAAATCACATTTACTCAGCTTGGCATATAGCTGATTCTCTCGGAGTTTCTGTAACACTATCCTCAAGTGCTCTTCATGTTCTTCCTCGTTCTTTGAATACACCAAGATGTCATCAATGAACACAACCACAAACTTGTCAAGATATTCCATGAAAACCTAGTTCATCAGGTACATGAAGTACGCTAGAGCGTTGGTCAATCCAAACGACATCACAGTGAACTCGTACAGACCATATCTGGTAGTGAAGGCTGTCTTGGGTATATCCTCTGGTCGGATCCTTAGCTGATGGTATCTTGATCTCAGATCAATCTTGGAGAAAACCTTGGCACCTCTCATCTGATCAAACAAATCTTCAATCCTGGGCAGTGGATACTTATTCTTGATTGTCACATCGTTCAACGACTTGTAGTCTACACACATCCTTCTGCTGCCATCTTTCTTATCGACAAAGATCACGGGTGCTCCCCACGGGGATGAGTTAGGACGGATAAATCCCTTAGCTAACATTTCTTCTATTTGTTTCTTTAGTTCGCTTAGATCCTTAACATCCATTCTATAGGGTCTTTTAGAGATAGGTGCGGTACCAGGTAAAAGATCAATACTGAACTCAATGTCACGAACAGGTGGCATACCTGGTAAATCTTCCGGAAAAACGTCGGGGTACTCACTGATAACTCTGAGATCCTCCAAAGGCATTCCCTTCATTTGGTTCACTGTCCCAACTCTACTGGGTGGAGCTGATGCCACAAACTCTATTTTATCTCCTTGAGGGCTGGTTAAGAACACTAACCTCTTGCGACACTGAATAACACCATCACATCCTGATAACCAATCCATTCCGAGGATCACATCGATGCCGTTAGTCTTTAGGACTATTAGATTGGCTAGGAATTCTACCCCCATAATATTCATGCTGACCCTTGGGCATAAGTGACTTGCTTTCAATTCCTTGCCCGGGGAACTTACTAGAAATATTTGTTTCATAGGGCTCATTGGTAAATTATGTTTTGCAGCGAATTGCTCAGTAATGGATGAATGTGATGCTCCAGAATCAAATAAAACTGATGCAGGTTCAGAATTAACAAGGAACGTACCGAGCACAACGTCGGGAGCCTCTTCAGCTGTTTCTGCAGCCACGTGATTCACCTTTCCGCGCACGCAGTTCTGTTGTCCTTTGTTACCCAGTGGTGTCTGGTTGCTGTTGCGCGGCTGCTGCTGCTGAGGAGTCTGCCTTTGTCCACCGTTCCTCTGATTCTGAGGAGTTTGCACGTTACGCTTTGGGCAGTTATTAGCGTAATGACCCAGTTCTCCACATTTGAAACATCCGTTAGGTTGGACCGGGGTGACTGGATTGTTGGTCCGCACTGGTGCACCTGTGGCATAGCCTGGATGGTACGGTTCTGGGTTGGAGTTGCACTGAGTCTGTTGATTGTAGCGTTTAGGCTGCTGTGGAGTTCGTTGATTTTGCTGACTCTGCGGATATCCTCCACCTTGTCCTCCAAAGCGCGACTGAAATCCCTGGGGTGGGTTGTAGCGGGGACGGGTGTTGCTGCTGGATTGTCCCTAGGACTGAATTTTTCGCTTATGTTCCCCAAGCTCCTTGCGCTTGCTCTCCAGACCAATGGCTTTGTCCAGCAGAGTCTGGAAATTTGGGAAAGTGTGACTATGCAGCTGATAGTTGAGCGGCCCTATCAGACCTTCCAAGAAGCACTCTTGCCTCTTTGCGTCACTATCCACCTCATGAGGCGCATAACGAGACAACTGAGTGAATTTGTCCCGATACTCACTGACAGTCATGCTACCTTGCTTCAGGTTTAGGAACTCCTTCTGCTTGAGCTTCATTAGTCCTGCCGGGATATGGTGGCTGCGGAAGTTGGTTCTGAACTCCTCCCAGGTGATGGTGTTGGCGTTGGCGTGGGCAGCAGTGAAAGCATCCCACCAATCAGCGGCTGCACCTTCCAGACATCCTGCAGCATACAGGACCCTTTCACGGTCACTGCATTGTGTGATGTCCAGCTTCTTAGTGATGACCTTCAACCAATCATCAGCGTCCAAGGGGTCCACAGAGTGAGAAAAGGTAGGAGGGTGGTGGCTCATGAATTCTCTGTGTTTGTCTCTTGGCGGCGGGTTTTGCTGTGGTGCTTGCTGATTCTGCTGAGCTTGTATGTTCTGGATGGTGGCAGTGAGGTTCTGCAACACCTGCATCTGTGTTGCCAAGAATTGCTCCATTGTTGGATTGGGCGGTGGTGGCAACTGACTCTGTTGATTGACTACGCGGGCACGCCTAGAGCTAGGGATATTCTGTCCTCCACCTGTCCTGGTGTTTACCATATGACCATTAGGAATAAACCCAGGATAAGACAGGTGTACTAGATATAGGTAGATAGGAAATATTATCTTAACAAAATATGGATTTATAAGACTCCAACCGATATATATTATATCAAGCAATTCTTATAGCACTCAAAGCAAACATTTGTTCTCAAGCAATCATTACATCGTCGTCGTCTCAAGCCAAAAATGATTCTAACGAGAACTTAGAGAGATACTAGCCTAAGAGCCTAAGTGCCTATTCCTCGGGGCGAGTTATGGAGCCGGGTTCGCCACGACGAAGCTTCTTGCGGGGTGGTGACAACGCGGGAAAGCGGGGTTCATCCATCTGTGGGGGTGGCGGCGCTCTTCCCTCAAGTCGAGCTTCCAGTATGCGGATCTTTTCATAGGCCTCCAGTAGTTTGTCCTGAGTATCGTCCAGCTCAGTGATGACGCTTTCCAGCTCAGTGTTGAGAGCGGCGGTGACTCGAGCAAGAGTGTTGAGGCGGTCTTCGTTATCTTCACCCAGAGTAATCACAGTCTCTTCAGTTCCACTGAGGTGGCGGGGAAGGTGGCGATACTCCGTGTTCTGAAGCTCCTGACGGTAGGTATGGCAGATGGACCATAGAGCTCTCCTGGCGGCACTGCTGACGGCGGCGTCATAAGTAGCGTGGGGTGTGGTGGAGTCGTGTGCTGTGAGAGTTCTCAGGCCTCTGGCACTTTCCATCCTGATGTGGACGCGAGAGAGATAGTAGTCGCGGAGCGCGGGGTCGGTGTACTGGTGCGTGTGGTAGTGAGGTCTCACGCGGTTGCCCAACTCTTGAAGAACGCCTTGTAGCACCAGAGACAAGTGGCCGGATTCTCTGTCCGAAGTGCAAACACAACAAAGTTGCCTCATCCCTGTAGTTTCATCACTCTGATCGTTGTTGTCTTCATCGTTGTTGTTGTCCTCGTCATCGTCCCTTCTAATATCTTCGAAGTTACTCGAGCTTCCTTCAGCGACGTCCGGTGCTGGGGAGGGGGATGGAGTGGGGACAACTGGGGGTGGTGGCGATCTCTCAATGACTGGTGATGCCGGTGGTGTGAACTGGTTTCCTTCTTCATCAATTGCCATGATGCGACCATCTTCACTATCCACGAAATAATAGACTTCCTCGGGTTCTTCCTCTGTAGCTTCCTCCTCTTCAACAGGGGCTGGAACTGGGGTAGGAGAAGTTGGTTCAGCTGGGGTAATGTGAACTTGGCGACCTCCGGTGCGCTTGCGAGCAGTTTGGTAAGTTCTGACCATCTGGCAGAGCGGGAGTAAAATTCAGGATATTTTTCTTTAAAAAAGGAAAATGGTAGAAGGTTTATGTAAACATAGGTTTTTTATGTGGAAATATAAAGTAAACCGGAATTTTTGATGCTGATATGGCTTGGTAGAAGATAAATCCTTAATTTCGACCATTTCTAACTAGGCTAGCGTCCTACAGTCAACATAGCTCTGATACCACTTCTGTCACACCCGATTCTTAGAAAGAACCAGATGCATCTCATATGTGCGCCAGGATCTCGTTCACACACATATGGTAGACGGAAAGTGTAATATATCAAAGACAATGCTCAAAAGTAACTAAATAAAGTATTTAACAATATTACACTCCGTATAAAAGAGACACCAATGTCTTTAAACGATAAACCGTTATATCCTATACGAAGTCTCCAACAACTCCGTCTTCCACAGGCGATGACTGGTGAACGCAGGACCTGAACTCCTCGAAGTCGTCGAAGATCTCCTCTTCAAAGTTCTCTTCTGAACAGCAGGGGGCAAGGGTGAGTACTCTTATGGTTGGTACTCAGCAAGTGGGGTGAAAATGCAAGGCCATCAAGGATAGGCTAAGGTTTGCAGCAGCGGTTGCTTTTAGCTGGTCAAGTATTTATTAACAAGCATCTATTACTAGGTTTAAGTTTATACCAACCCACTTTAATAGAAACATAAAGATACCATCAACATAAGTATTAACCACGAACCACAGTTTAATTAATCTTCAAGTTTCATTATCATGTGAGGGTCCAAGCCACTCTTAACCGTGAGTACGGCTGTTATAAGAGTTTTACACTCTGCAGAGGTTGTACACTTTACCCACAAATCGTGTTTCCCTGAATCGCCTGGGTTTGCAAGGCCCTTAAACACTTCCGAGGTGAGTGGCGAGGGTACACTACGAAGCCTTTACAAAGACATGTCGAGAGCTAGGCAGCCCGCTAGAGTTTCAGTAGCGGCGTGGTCCATAAACCTCCCTAATGGTCAGGTCCTTAGCAAAGGCAGCTACCCCAAGAGGACCGGGCTATGACCCCTATCACCGACCCCCTCCTTGCCCTTTCGGTAAGGCCACCAGCAAACTACACATCTAATTAATCGGTTAAGGTCAGAGCCATATGACTTTGTGGTTGCACTGTTCACTTGGGTGGTTCTCCATGTTCCCATTAAATAAAGTTGATCTTGAAATTGCGCGATAAATCCACAATACGAAACGTGATCGACATTAGCAAAAGAGTAAACCAATTCAAATCCCAAAGTTTGCAACTAAGCGAAACTACCCAACAAAGTAGTAAACCCAGATGTTTCAAGGTTTGGGGTAAAAGACTAGGTATGTCCTTAGCATAGGTAACCCATCAAGTTTATGCAAGCAACAGTAAAGTAAAGTGAATTTTCATGCTGTTGTTGGGATCAAATAGAATATGCAGAGGGGGAAATCCACTTGCCTTCTTCAAGCAACTGCTGATTCTCTTCCTCGTAAGCTTGCTCTTGATTTGGCTCGAACGTCATGTTGTCTACGCGATCACACAAACAAGCATACACAAAAAAATAAGAAACAATACAACAAACAATACAAACAGAAAGTAAAAAGATACTAAAGTTGTAGTTCATGATGCAAGGATCGGGTGGGCTCAAGAATCACTGAAATCGGGATTGAAACGATGAGGATATGGCTAAAACAGTGATCTGGGGTCCTAACTGCTAGAGTTTGAATCTCCCGAGGCTAAATCTGAAGGAAATTAGGGGCTAAAATATAATTAAAATTTTAAACAGAGGGTCGGGGTACAAAACTTGAGGTTCTGGACGGTGGGTACTATTTCTAGAAAAGTCAGGGGTCGGAACAGGAAAAGAAAGGGCTCAACTCTAATTATTTTCCACTGATCTGGACTTCGGGTTGATTCCTGGAAAACCTAGGGGTCTTTCTGCAAAAGTTACGGGAACGGCTAGGGTCGGGTGAATCTAATCCATTGGATCAGAATCGGTGGCGGATCGGACGAATCGGCGGAGTAAGGGTCGGGCGAATCGGCGGTATGAAGAGTGGGTCAGGTGAATCGGCTGAGTAAGGAAAAGGTCGGGTAAATCGGCAGTGTAAAGTGAAGATTGATTCTGGCCGTTAGATCTAGATCGAGCGGCAGAGAAAGGGTCGGCTCGATGGAACGAAAAGGGTCGGGCGAAGCGGAGTTTTACTGGGCATCGGCGGTGAGCGAGTGCGGCGGCGGACGGCCGGAGCTTCACCGAATCCGGTGTTCCGGGGCTCAATTCAAGCTAGGTTCATGACGGGAAGTGCGTGGGCGGTACGGCGAAGGTGAGGGTGATCACGGGATGGCTGTGCGGCGGCTGTGAACTGGCGGCCACGGCGGCGGGTGGAAACAGAGGTCCGACGAGGAATCTAGTTGGCGGCGGAGCAAGAGAGAGAGGGGAATCTGGTGCGGCTTAATACTCACCAACTCGTGAAGCTCTGGCGAGAGTTGAAGACAGTGGAGAAACTGCAGATCGGCGAGTCGACGGAGAATCGGCGACACGGGGCGGTGGCGTTCCTCCGAGGTGCAACTTCCAGCGGCGTGCGACAATGTTGTGTAGAGGAAAAGATTTGAGCTTGGCTCTGGTTGCAAAGCGGGGCTTCGGCAGGATTTTATAGGGGCAGATCGGCCGGGAGTAGGAAGGCGGTGCTGCGGAGTCGATCAGGACTCGGGGTAAGAAGAAAGAAAGAAGGGGCGCGAACGACGGCGCGGGATCGATCCGGACTCTGGGTAAGGAAAGAAGAAAGAAGAAGAAGGCGCCGACAGGTGGGTCCTAGCTGTCGGTGAAAGCAAGGGCGGGTGAGGGAATCGGCCACGGAGTTGGCCGCGGGAAAAGAAAAAGAAGAAGAGGAAAAGAATTGGGCTGGCTGGAAGAAAGAATAGGAGAAGAAAAGAACTAAAGGTGCATGCACAATAGGAGAAGAAAAGAACTAAAGATGCATGCACAATACTTTTAGAAATTTTAACTTCTATATTTTTGGGTGTTACAATGTCCGATTTCGGTCTACAGCCGATCCAAGTAGTCGGCTCTAAAGATTTAGAATAGATGGATCATCTCGTCCGAGAAGACGGAAAGCTTGGACATGGGTTTACGTCGGCCGATTTGTTAGAGATGGTGGATTTGGGAGATGGCAGCAAACCAAGGCCGACGTACATTAGTGCTAACTTGGATCCTGGATGTAAGTGTAAACTAATAAGTTTATTAAAAGAATTCAAGGATTGCTTTGCTTGGGAATGCCATGAGATGCCTGGTCTAGACCAGTCCATTGTTGAACACCGGTTACCTATAAAATCAGGATATCGGCCATATCAGCAACCAGCGCGACGGTGCAATCCCAAAATTCTACCTAATATAAAGGCTAAGATCACAAGATTGATTGAAGCAGGATTTATTCGGCAGTGCCGCTACGCCAAATGGATTTCTAATATTGTGCCCGTGTATAAGAAGAATGGAAAATTGCGCGTATGCATCGACTTCAGGAACTTAAATCAGGCTACACCGATAGATGGATATCCAATGCCGACGGCCGATGTCTTGATAGATGCTGCCGCAGGACACAAAGTTATCAGTTTCATGGATGGTAATGTGGGATACAATCAAATATTAATGGCCGAAGAGGATATTTCCAAAATGGCTTTCAGGTGTCCGGGTCACCTTGGTTTATTCGAGTGGATTGTAATGACCTTTGGGATAAAGAACGCTGGTGCTACATATCAGCGTGCCATGAACTATATCTTTCACAAGCTCATTGGCGCATCGGTGGAAATTTACATCGACGATGTTGTGGTCAAGTCAAAAGGTCATCAGGAACATCTGGACGATTTACAAGAAGTACTGGACTGCACAAGGAAGCATGGGTTAAAAATGAACCTGAACAAGTGTGCATTTGGTGTATCGGCCGGACAATTCTTCGGATTCATGGTCCATGAGCGCGGGATAGAGGTCAACCGGAAGACCATAGACGCCATCAACAAAGTTTTGACCCCACAGAATAAAACTGAGCTGCAGTCCCTCATCGGCAAGGTCAATTTTATCAGAAGATTCATATCCAACCTGTCCGGATGTATTCAAGCTTTTACTCCTTTGTTGAAATTGAAGCCCGACCAGGAATTTGTATGGGGAGAAGAACAACGCAGACCGTTGAAAGATATCAAGCAATATCTGATTTCACCTCCAGTGTTAGTCCCGCCACAGCCTGGTAAGCCGTTCAAATTATACTTATCGGCTGATGAACAAGCTATTGGATCGGCGTTGGTACAGGAGTTCGAAGGGAAAGAACAAGTGGTATATTATGTCAGCAGAAGACTCCTGGACACCAAAACAAGATATTCCCCGGTGGAGCGGCTGTGCTTGTGTCTATACTTCTCGTGTACCAAGCTCAGGCACTATTTGTTATCGGCAGATTGCATAGTTGTATGCAAAGATGATGTGGTGAAATATATGCTATCATTGCCGATTTTGAAAGGACGGATTGGACAATGGATCCTGGCTCTGTCAGAATTTGACTTAAGGTACGAATCGGCCAAAGCTGTCAAGGGTCAAGTCATGGCCGATTTCGTAGCTCAGCATTGCGGACCGGAAATTGCTGTCGTTGAACCGGTTCAATGGACTCTATATTTCGATGGTTCTTCGTGTGGGGCCGGATCGGGAATCGGCATCGTTCTTGTATCGCCTCGGGGGGCAAGTTATGATTTCTCTCTGCCGATAGAAGCATCCGCAACCAATAACCAGGCAGAATATCGAACCGTCCTAAAAGGTATCCAGTTATTAAGGGAAGTCAAAGCTGATGCAGTCGAGATTTTTGGGGATTCCATGCTCATCGTAGATCAGTTAACGGAGAAATCTGAATGCAAAGATGATATCTTGAGGATTTATTATGAAGATTGCCTCCAGCTGCTAAGGGAATTCAAGTCTGAAATAATTGAGCACATCCCCAGGAATTATAATGAAGAGGCCAACAGGCTGGCCCAACACGCGTCCGGATATCGGCCGATTCAGGGGGCTATGATTTTGGAGCTCGCGGCCGATGACTGGCGAAGGGAAATCGCCGATTACTTGAAGGACCCCTCCCAGAAAGTGGATCGGCGAGTACGTTTTCAAGCCACAAAATATGTGTTACTTGAAGATGATTTATTTTACCGGATGATTGATGGGGTTCTTCTCAAGTGCCTGGGAACAGAAGAAGCAAAGATGCTGATGGAGGAAATCCATGAAGGCGTATGTGGAGCCCATCAATCGGCTCAGAAGATGAAGTGGATGATCAGAAACAATGGGTATTATTGGCCAACGATTCTTGAGGATTGTTTCAAATATAATAAAGGATGCCAAGACTGTCAGAAGTTTGGCAATGTACAGCGCGCGCTAGCATCGGCTATGAATCCAGTAATCAAGTCGTGGCCGTTCAGAGGTTGGGGAATAGATCTCATCGGACAGATTCACCCTCCATCAAGCAAGGGGCATAAGTTTATATTGGTAGCTACCGATTATTTCACTAAGTGGGTGGAGGCAGCTCCGTTAAGGACCGTGACATCGGCCGACATGATTGAGTTCGTTAAGAACCATATTGTTTATCGATTCGGTATTCCTCAGACTATCACAACTGACCAAGGAACGATGTTCACCTCTGGAGAATTTGGGGAATTCGCCGCCGATATGGGGATTAAATTATTAAATTCTTCTCCATACTATGCTCAAGCCAATGGCCAGGCCGAATCGTCCAATAAGGGGATAATTAAGTTGATCAAGAGGAAGATAGAGGAACAACCCAAAAAGTGGCACATGTCTTTGGCTGAATCTCTATGGACTTATAGGATGACTTGCCACGGAGCCACTAAGATATCTCCTTATCAGCTGGTATATGGTCACGAGGTAGTCCTGCCTTGGGAATTAAGGATGGGGTCAAGGCGTATATCGCTTCAAGATCAGTTGACGGCCGATGTCTATTCCTTCGTCATGAAGGATGAGCTCGATGACTCGGCGGGTCAGCGTTTGAGAGCCTTGATTAGCATCGAAGAAAACAAGAAAAGGGTGGCCAGATGGTATGACAAAAAGGTCAAGGTTAAACAATTCTCCCAAGGAGATTTGATATGGAAGTTGGTGCTGCCGATAGGGTCTAAGGATCCCAAATTCGGTAAATGGTCGCCCACTTGGGAAGGGCCGTATAGAATCGGCCGATGTGCTCCGGGAAATGCATATATTCTAGAAACTATCGAAGGGGAAGAATTCCCAAGAGCTTTAAATGGACGATATCTGAAGAGGTACTATCCAAGCATTTGGGTAGATGCATAACTTGCAGTAAGATACATCAAGACAATATGGCCGACTTCTATCGGCTTTTGTCTACATAGCCAATGCAGGAATGACATCGCCTTGAGGAGGAAAATATTTTCCGTTTGGTTTGACCAATTCATTATTCGATGAAAATAACAGAGTACATGGCCGACATGGTACAAGTCGCCCTTAGAATAAAAATAGCAATATATTTATTGATTACGCTTGCTCTTGATTTCTCTCTCGATCTGGCCCAATTCTATCAGAAGGCGGGTCCTATTCTGTTTCGGATTCTCCATGGTGGCTTCAGTCTCAACTTGATGGCATAGTTCTATCAGGAGGCGGGTCTTCTTTTCCTCCAGATTCTCCATGGCGGCTTCAGTCTCGACTTGATGAGGGAGTGGAGGACTCTTTTCAGATGGCAGTCACTTGGGGACTAGGCAGCGAGCGTCTATAAGGTCCCAATACTTCTGAACAACAGCAGGAACATGATCTTTAAGTTCTTCAGAATGAGATCTTATCAGATCTATGTCTGCCTGCGACAGTGGTTCGTCTGAATGCATAACTTCGATCGCTCATTCCAGGCTGGGACTGAGACATTTTGACTAAACAGAGATGAAAAGCTACCCAGCATCAGAGCGATTGAAATGTCAAGGGGAGAAACAGAGGAAGGTTCGTATCTGGTTGACAGAGGAAGAAGATGAAGAAGACATCTTGACGTTCAGTTTGGGAGATAAAAGATCCAGTTATTGGAGGAGGATGAGATGGGTAATGCATATGCCTCTAGATAAGGATGTGAGATCTCATACTTATAGAGAGAAGGAGGTAGATAGATGGTGGGACACGTCCTATCAGAGTAAAAGCATTCATAAATGCAAAGCTGTCAAAAGAAGTGGTCCAAGACCAAATCGACACATTAACATCAAAGGAGCATTAAATGTTTACAACATTCTTTACAACCCAAGGAGGGCATCTATGGCCGCGATAGCTCGTTGCCTAATCTGATCGGCCGAATCTAATACTCTTTGGTCGTCGTCGGCCGATCCAGGAATTTCTGGCATATGGCGACGAAGTCTTATCGCTTCACAGGCCAAGTTCTGTCGTTCTTGTTTCCGCCCGATGATGACGGATGGGAGCTCTTGAAGCTTCTTTTCTTCAGCAACTATGTCTTTGGTTACTTGCTCCATCTCTTTGGCTAGCTCTGCTCTCCTCCGTTTAAGGCGATCAATCGTGCTGACGATATCCGGGCGAGAGCTCTCGAGGAAGTTGATCCGTTGGTGTACCTCTTGGGCTCGATGCTTGTAGGAATCGGCTTCCTCCCGGGTCTTTGCTAGCTGGGCACGATCGGCCATACGACGAGAGCCCTGGAAACTGAAGTTTGTATCGATTCTATATATGCAGCAGGTTCCAAAGTTTCTGTTGTTTCTTCCGGGATTCGGCCCTTAATGTCACTAAGAAGCCGCCGAATCGGCAAAGCATCTTCCACCAATCAGCCGATGTCATCTTGGAGGAGAATCCGCATGCTCTCGAGCTTGGCGCGGACATCATCAGAGATTGAGCTCGACGGAACTTGGCGCGAGGCGACTTCTTCATCATCAGGCAAAGAAACCGCGAAGGAGAAAAGGCTATTATTTGGAGTGTCTTGTTCCTGCGGGAGAATAAAGACAAGGATTAGCAAGCAGTGAAAGGGAATCGGCCGATTTCGGTGATAAGTTTATTACCTCCTTGAAGCGGATCTCTCTTGCTTGCGCCGATGGGAGTACCTCCCTCGTCTCAGGAACCGGTACGATCGGCTCATCAGAAGAAGAAGACTCAACAACTATTAATGCTCTGCTTGGACCAGCTTCCTGAAAAGGTATGGAAAACAGATCCTATGAGTATACTATGGATAATTGAATAGGATGATATGAGATATTTGCCATACCTCTGTTGGTCTTCCGGCTGATGTTAGTTGTGGGGGTACAGTCGGCGCACCCAAATTGGCCTGCATCAGAATCAGTTAAGTCTTCTGAATGTCGAGTAATTGAGTTAAGAGATTATCTACCTCGATGAGAAGGGTCGCTGGAGTTTCGGCTTCCACTTGGGATGTGGCCGATAGCTGTGGGGACTGCATTGGAACGACTTGTGCAGCCTGGCAGAAGGAGAAAGTTAATATTGATACAGTACTTAAAGACATGTGAGGTATGCGAGGTTACCTGAACATCTTCCACCAGCAGCGATGCCGCGGCTGATCCGACTTCTGCGGCAATTTGGGGATCGGCCATCTCGGCAGTCGGCAGAGATGGAGGAGTTGAAGTTTCAGCCGATACTACCGCCGATTGGACAGTCAGTCCGATGCGGGCACGCAATCGACGGCTTGTTGTCTTCAAGGTTGGCCTTTTCGGTGTTCGTTTCAATCGGCCGCTAGCGATATCCTTGATGGTTGGAGCGTGATAGCCGATGAGTGGATATGGCGTATATGGACGATCGCTTTCTATCAGCCTGCCGCTTCGGCTCCGCATCAGAGGGACTTGGCTTTCAGACTGAAGAAGATAAATACAAGTTAACGATAAGATGGTAGTATGGAAAGAGACAGTACTGAAATCTGCTGGGAGAAAGGATGTACCGCTGCACTTGGGTCGATGTTTTCTGGGTCCAGAATGTTGCAATATGTTGATGGGGACATGCAGAAAAGCTATTGCTTCCATTCTGCCGACCACAGTTTGAATTGTTGAACAGCAAAAGGGGCCACTGTCCAGTTGTTCAGGTCAATGGTACTAGAATCTGGCACCAAGTTGCACAGCCGATTGTAGTCAAGACTCTTGGTCAGCTCATCTTGGAATTTTGCTTGACCGGCAAAGTAGACCTGAATCAGTAGTTGGCCAAAGCCCAGTTCCCTTGCTGCAGCCGATGGATTATAAAACTCGTAGGTGGGGGAATCCTTTCCAGAGAAGAAATTGGCCGGTAAAATCCCTAGCTTGATCAGGATATCCATAAGGTCACTGTCAAAGGTATGGGAAGATGAATCGTAGCAGACATGAAGCTCGAAAATCGGCCCTACTGTCTGATATGGATACCAACTGATCGTCTCTTCACTGAAGCCGTTGTAGAAGCATCTGAAGTATTCAGCCGTTTGGGCAGCAGTGAATTGGCAGCCAGGGAAGGCCGATGCTGCTTCTCCAAAAGATGTGCAGCGTCATCGGATGGTGGGGTTTTCCTCTGACTCAATGTTGGGAAAAGTCTTGGTCTCTATTTGTTGCTGGGAGACCTTGCTCATATATAAGTTGAGCCAGAGAGTGATGAACCACCAGGGACCGCCAGGATTCCCAATCGGCTCCCCTTTTGACAGTCTGACGCCGACTTGATGCATCATGTGATAGGCCGATCCTAACAGATGTTTCCCAAGGGGGACGGCCGATCCTAGTGACAGAGCTTCTGCCAGGGCTTGGGTGTTAGAAGAAGGGCCAACTGCTCTGCCACAGAAAAAGTGTTTCTCCAGCCACATCATCAGGAATGCCGTATGTTCTCTCTCTGAGACTGTCCCAGTCCTCATATTCTTGCTGATATACCCCTTCCATCCGCCGATTCCTTTGGTTTCTAGCCGATGAGATGGTTTGATCAGGTAATCAAAGGAGGTGTCAGAAGAGGAGATATCAAGGCTGGTCAACAACAGGACATCGGCCAAAGTTGGAGTCATGGGTCCATGTCCAAAAAGGAACGCATTGAGTGCGTCGCACCAGAAGTAAGAAGCTGGTATGACCAAGGGCTCATTTTTCTCCATCTGGGACAGAGAGAGGTCTATGCACTGGCCGATTTTCAGTTCATCCCACTGAACTCTCCTAGACCTGGCTACTCTATGGTACCATTCTCTCCAGCCAGGGGTCTCATTTGGCCAAGACCTAAAGGCATCTGCCCACTGACCTAAATCCATGGGCGACTGCTTGAACGGAATTCTATGAGTTTCTAGATTGATCAAGTCAGTTAGATCTGGATTCCCCATGGGGCCTAGGTAGATAAGTTCGGAAGATTCGTGTGACAACCCTGGTAATTACTCTTCCAAAATCAATGTCATTAGCCTAGCTCCATGATTAAACCAACTAATGAAAGGGTGGAAAGGATTAAAACGAGTTCAGTTGGAATTCAAATTTAATTTGAGCACATTGGTTACTTTTGAACATTTAATTTTAACTTTCAAACCATAAGCCAAATGAGATTTTGCCTGAAACCAAAGTTGTAGAACTTTTTATTTTGAACAACTTTCGTGTTCAAAAGTTTTTGAAATTCAAATCAGAAAGAGGAGAAAACGCCCTGTTTGCACCCAGCCCCCTGAAGTTTTTCAAATTCTTGCACTTAGGTCCCTCCCTCACCCCTCCCTCCTCTGCTGCACCGCACGCTCGCCCGACCGCCGCCGGCCACCTGGCCCTCGACGCCTGCGCGGCCCCAGGCGCCGAGCCAACCCCGACGCCCTGCCTGCTGCCCGCCCCCGCTGCCCAACCGCGGCCGCGCCTTTTCTTCTCCCTCCCGCACGGCATGCCCCTGCCCAACCCGTGGTTCTGCTGCACCGCCGCGCCGCCCAGCCACTGGCCGCCGCCCCGCCACACAACGGCGTGCCCCGTTGTGCCGCCCAGCTCGCCAGTAGCACGCCGCGTTGCCCGCACGCGACGTCGCGCCCTGATGCGCGCCCAGCACACGCACGCCACGCATGGCGCGCCTCTGGTCACCGCCGCCCCGCACCAATGGCGCCCAGCCTCGCCGCCCCCTCCACCCCGCGTTCTGGCCGTGCCAAGCCCGCCCCCATGAGCTCCACCAGCTATAAAGCCGGCACAGCGCCCCTCCCTCCCCTCCTTTCTTCTTCCCCGCAGAACAGAGCAACGCAGAGCAGAGCTTCATTGCCGCCGGCGCCCCCACCTCGCCGTGGAACCCCCTGCTCCGGCCCACCTCCGCCCGAGACAAGCACTGAAACGGATTCCCCTCAGTGCGCTGAAGCTCCCCAACCCGAGCCCCGCCGCCCTCCTCGCCGGAGCGCCGCCGTCCGCGCCGCCCCTCCGCCGCCGCCCCTGCTCTCCGCGGCCAGCCCGCCACCGGCCATCCCAAGCCACTCCAAGACCACCAATAGGTGCGCCCTGGTTCCCTCTCCGTTCTCCCCCACCTTGCCCTCGCCGCCGGCGACCGAGCTCGCCGGAATTTGGCCGGACAGGATGACCCCGCCGTGAAATTGCGACCAGGGACCACATTGCAAGCGCCCAAATCTTTCTAGGGGGTTTTCTGCTAGTTTTCAGGGACCCCTCTGTAAAGAAAGTTTTAACCAAATCAGTGAACTTGTAAAATTCGTATAAAATCGTAGAAAATTCAGAAAAATGCAAACTCAACTGTTCTGGAATCCTTATAAGAAACTCTACAACTTTTGTTACATAAAGTTTCTCAGATTCTCAATATATTTTGCTCTAGATTAAATGGAAGGTTTAATGGACTTCTTTTGTACCCACTGTTGTAGATCATTGCTGACTCTAATTTTTGGGCGGTGAGTTACTTGCTTAATGTTTAGGACTGTGTAAAAAGATCAGGACCAAAAGCCATCTCTAGATACACTTTTTGTCCAACATTGCTTTATGCCATAAAGTGATAGAACTAATTATTCCTGCTGTTCTGTGATGTTTAATGTCATGAAACTTTTTCTGTGTTGTTGTAGTGATACCTAGAGGCCATAGAAAAATTTAGAAACATTTTTACTATATGTAACCTGTTCATATGAATTTGTGGTAGGAAAACTTCACTAATTCAAAATAATTAGTAAAGCCCTTATAAAATGTTCATCTTTTTACTATGAAACACAATAGAGTAGCTCAACCTGTACAAAATGTTTCAAACATAGAAACCATGTATAACATCCTGTAGAAAATAATCTTTAATAACATGAGTGTAGCTTGTCCCATTTATTATGCTCTATATCACGTGCAATAAAATCTGAAAAATTTACAGTAGCACAAATATGGTTATAGAAACACCCTGTAAAATTTGTAGCATCAATACTTGCATGGGTTGTTCTGTATAAAAATAACTAGATCCTAGCAGTGGCTGTGTATTACATTTTTCATATTTAACATGCTACACAAAAATGTCTGAAATTTTTACAGTGATCTTATCTCTGCATAATGTACTTTGAATAAACATTTTATTACCAGAAGCTAACTATATTAGTAATTGTGTTCAACTCATGTTTGTGTTTAAAAAGAAACTAAGTTTTCAATATAACACAACCCCTTCTTCTTTAATAAAGTTAAATAGATTAAGACGAACTCTATTAACGATTGCCCAGGAAATGTTAAAGTAAATAACTTCACAGCAAAACTTATGTCTTATGAACCGCAGCTTTATCATGAAGGAAATCATGTCGTTTACCATCACCACTGCTCAAACTTGTGCATTCATGTAGAAACGACTACTCTCGCCGACGGGACGTACGAGTTGCTGCCCGAGTCCGAGAGTGAGCAGCAAGAAGCCCAGGAAAATCTAACTGAAGCAGTTGAGACCCGGGTCAACGTTCAGACGATCCACGGACTAACTATTCACAAGAAGGCAAGCCCCGGAGCATAACCTATTTCTTTCCTAATTATGCAACTCATTACTCTTTGCTTGTGCATTAAGTTTATAGGAGCTGAATGGAAACTTAGTTGCATGATGTTAGGAACCCTTGCTTGAAAACTAGACGTAAGGTTCGATAGAATGCTGTGCTAATAGGACTCCGGTAAAAGTCGAGTGATTTCCTGTCACTCGCGAGAAAATAGGAGTTGAATGTCTACTACACGCTGCAATCATAAGGACACGGACGGGCCATGGAACGATGGTTACGATTGAGGCCCGCCTGTCTAGTGAAAAATGCTAAGGCCGCAGGGTGTGGTAGTGATGGTTAAGTCTTTGAACGTACTAAACACATGCCGAGATTATGGGAATCGGTAAGCTTAAGTACCTGATTGGCCCGGCAAGGGGACGGCATCCTACCCTTTGAACTTCGGTCCCACTATATGGCGAGTGCACGAGTGGTCACGACCCGGCGCCGAACCGTGGCGTGGGGCTCTTGTACTCTCGGAGGGTAGCCCCGATCCACGACCCGGAAAGAAAGGGGAAAAGTTGCACGTGTGACTCTAGGGAGTAACCACGTGACGTGTGTTTGGGTTTCCCTTGCAAGGTTAAGAAATTCGATTCGAATCGTCCGTTTCTCACGGCTATTGAGACTGCTTAACCATTTTTACCCACAGAGTAAGAAGAGGAACAATGATGATGAATGAACTGGTTGGATGGAAAACTTAATGCTTCACCATGTATGCATTAGATAGCTGCTTACCTAGACTGGCTAACGAAACTAGAATCTTGAGCTAAAAGTTGAAAGTAAGGACCCATATGTAGATGCTTTTCGGCAAAACAAACCCCTGAGCCAAAAAGCCTGGCATGTCTAGAGTCGGTGGAGTAGTTCCACTACACGGGTAAGTCTTGCTGAGTATTAGTATACTCAGCCTTGCTTGTGGCTCATTTCAGGTGAGACCTTCGAAGACATGACTGCTAGCTTGACTTGGCCCTGCACTCTTCCCCCTGGTTGGTCGGTGGAATGGGATGCGCCCCCGTCCAACGGAGATAAGGCCGAGTGATGTCTCGTACGGGCTTCATCGAGACATCCTGTATCGTCGAGTAGTTTCCGTTGTTTATTTCCGCTGCAATTTAACTCTGAAGAACTTATTTATGTTAATTGAAGTACTTGTTTTCTAAACTCAGAATTAGGTCTGTAATATTTACTTATGCTAAGGATGTAATATTTGCTGGAATGTGGTATTCTCTGGGCTCATCGTCGCATGAGCATTTGTATGTACGGCGCTCGATCCGTTCACCGTGGTTGTATCGGGAGGTTATACCCGACAGACCAGTGGATTACTCCGTTTGAAGTGTAAGGTTAACCGAGGATGCCTTAATGGTGATGGTTAATACACTTGAGCCGGATTAATTCAGGTGGTTCTGCCACAGCTGGTATCAGAGCCGTAGCTGGTGCCACAGCTGGCAACAGCGGACACCAGAGCCGAAATACATACGCCAGAGAATGCTACAAGCCTTAAAAACTCATTTTACTAAAACATGACTAGAAGGTTGTGTTGCGAAATACGTTGGTACATTAAGGATGGTGCCTAGTTCGTAAAGCCCTAAGGGATTATGGGAAAGTTACTAGGTGGCTATCTAACTTCTATATGTATTATCAACTGACTTCCAGCACATTATTTTCTGTCGAAACTTACTTTCATGCACAACCAACCTTAAATTCTGTAACGACGCACTCGTCGCTAAGGTAAGAAGGTAAGGATCCTCAGCCAACTGAGGGAGCTTGGCCTTCCTGTCGGTGATGCGAACCGAACGCTGCCCTCAAGTAGTGGCTTACTTGAGGTGCTGCCAATATGCCAACTGTTAGTTGAACATATTGGGAGTAGAAGGTTCGGCGCAGGGTATGGCGATCGCTGTTCATACCCCCGTCTTATGACGGTACCCCCGTGAATACGCTATCTCGATAGCGTATGTTAACGTCGTCTGTACGGCGGGAATTGTACAGATATCGTTCTATAAGTAAACGGTAATGAATACGGACGCTTTCATGAGTGCTGGCATGAAAGGTTCATGAAATATATATGCTTTGTCAGTCTTCTGCAGGTACACTAACCGCGATTTCGATAAGTTAAGGAACGATTAGAAAGACTCGACTAGCTATTATAGCGAGAGCCGTATTGTGTAAGCCACCGAAACTATCTTCGTAAGACCAAAGCTATTTGGCAATTGTTTTATTTTGTGAGGACGAATAGGACGTGCACACATCATAAACATATGTATCTGAAATCGAAAATGCGTTGTATAAGAGTGGTAAGGTTCTTGCGTATCTAAGCGTGGTTTACATAAGGACTATCTAGCGAATCTGTCCCAAATCTGCCATGACCGAAAAGAGAGAATTATTGATCAAAGAAAATGACCTTTTCTGATAAAGTTCATGTGGAAAGAATTTTTCAAAATTTCGTGTTCTATCCCCGGTTCAAAAATCAAAAATTCTGAACTCAAGGATAGTAAGAAATAACCGAAACCTTGGAATATTAGAATTCTGTCCAGAATAAGCCCTTCTGCCTCTTAAATTTTTAGGCCCCCTTCCTGCGGTTTTCTGCAAAAGAGCACAACACAAAACTTGTTCCAAATTTACCCAGGAAGCTTCTGTTAAAATTTGGTAAATTTTGGCTGGGTAGATTTCCCCTGGTGCACGAAACTCTAGCTCCCTGTTTACTGAAAATTTCTGGGTAGACAGAGAGGTAAAACCTGGAAGGAAAGACCATCTTAGAGACCTATCTAGCTCTGGAGTTGACTAGCAAAGTTGTTCACAAATACCTTAGGAGTGATCTGGTGAAATTTGAGAATTTTTTTTTTTTGGATGAGAAGTGTGGAAGTTATGGTTATTTTTGCACTCTATACGGAATCTGTCCCTGTGCTTTTCACACTTTTTCTCGGCCTCATCCATTTGATCTTTCGTTCAGATGGCCGAGACAGCTGCTATGATGGTGGATGAGGAGGGACGCGTTCACTCACAGTGTCTCCACTGGGAGGGCTTTCCCTCTATTTTGTGGAACGTGTTGAGCACCGTGGGCTATCTAATTCCCCCACGTTACGCCGGACTGGAGTTTGCAGAGAATGGAGTTACCCAGTGCCGTGTCAACGTGACCATTTTTCCGTACCCGCTACACCCGGAGCGGCCCGCCTTGGAGCTTGAGGCTGTTGGTCGCCGTTTGGCCGATACTTAGGAGCTCACTCTCCTACTCACAGCGAATCGTCCGTCAACGACTTGGATGACTTCTAGATGATGACCTAGAAGGACTTTTGCACATACTCCTCGATAGGGTAGCCTGACTTTTGGCAAGTGTTGTAATAGGCTAACTAGGAGCTGAGTAACTCTTTCGTGATGGGTACACCTGAACCATGTGGATACCCTCAGCATGTAAGGAACGGCGATAAACTTGGGTGATTTCGTTGTAAGTTGGTAAAACGATGAAATCCACAATCGCTGAAACTTGTCGGGAATTTTGTCCATGTCTCCTTACATTTCTGAGCTGTGAGTTGACTACCAAACCTGTCAGGAATTCTGTGATCTAGGGTCTCACAAAATTTCAACCCTATTGGATCTTGCTAGTTTGAGTTATAGGCCAGATACTATAACTCGCTCTGCCGAAAAACAGCCAAAACAGGGAAGCAAAGAGTGAACCGTTTGACCATCCTAGCCATCGATTTAGCATCTTGGCTGAATACCAAAGTGGTACATCTTTAAACTCCCTATCCACTGCCAAAATATGAGAAACTTTGGATGAACCTACCAGGAGTTACAAAATTCTTATGGCAGACAGTTTTTATGCCCGTGATTCCATCCAGGACCTTTTGGAAGTCTACTATTCTGCGTTAGAGCTTTTTTGAGTCATGGAAGCAATATGGATCACGTTGCTAATGAAGAACATTCGCCTTTTCAGATGGTTGGAGCAACCCGTGGTAACCCGGATGGTTTTGGTGCTAGCGCAAGTGGATCACAACCACAGCCGCCACCACCACCCAGTTTGGTGGAAGTAATGGCCGCTCAAACCGAGATACTTCGTCAGCTTGTCAAGGGGCAGGAAGCGATTTTTCAATGCCTGCAGCAACAACACCATCAAGGGGATGGGTGCAATGTCCACCATCCTCAGGTTGCTAGCTATCCCGAGCTCAATAACAAGGTGATGGACACAAGAGACGTTTACTCAGACTCCTTATTGCCCCCATCACAACTTCCGATGAAACTTAAGGATCACCAAGTAAAGCGTCGGACTCTCAAGCCTGACCCATGCAGCATAGACTTGACTGGATGGGAAATTACCTGCACAGAATTCATCCCACGGGGCCGACGTCAAGTTAGCAAAACTACTGACGCCGGCACAGTCCTTCGAACACAAACTCGCTCACCTGTTCCGGAAAAGATAGACCCTGCCAAATGCACCACACCCAAGGGAGGTTCATTGGGTATGCCAGTAGCGATATTTTCAGATAACAAACAACCCCGTCGTCCAAGTGACAAAAACCGTTGCTTCAATTGTAGCAGTGCTAGCCATTTCGCTCGAGAATGCCCTCAGCCTAGGAAGCCAAAGCAGGGCCAAGGTTCTAGCCAAACCCATCAGAACAAGCGTAAAAGACAGAGGAACAAGAGCAAAGGACAGATTGATCAGCTTGAAGCGCTCCCTAAAGGTGCACCCTTAATAACACGCACATCCTCTATTTTAATAACAAGCCTGCAGTTATATTATTTGATTCTGGTGCATCGCATAGTTTCATAAGTGCAAAATTCGGTGCAAAAGTAGGCTTGGATGTTTGTCACACGAAAGGGTCATATATGATATCCACACCGGGTGGTAAAATTGCTTCAAACCAAATGGTCAGACAAGTACCAGTCAAATTGGGTAGTAAAACCATCGACACAGACCTTGTCCTTTTACCTCTTGACGGCATGGATATTATTTTGGGAATGAACTGGATGACTATGCATGGAGTCACACTGGACCTTTCTTCCCAAGCCGTTGAGATAAATTCACCTAGTCACGGAGCCACTACCCTTTACCTACCATTCCTAGATTGCATGAATTCCTGTGCTTACCAGATGGAAGGACTTAAGCTAGATGATATTCCTGTGGTAAACGAGTATGCCGACGTTTTTCCGGATGACTTACCGGGAATGCCACCGGATAGGGATATTGAGTTCATCATTGAACTACAACCAGGCGCTGCACCTATATCCAAAAGACCATATAGGATGCCCGCTAAAGAATTGGCCGAGCTGAAAAATTCAACTCCAAGAACTACCGGACAAAGGTTTCATTCGCCCTAGCGCGTCACCTTGGGGAGGTCCAGCTCTATTCGTAAAGAAGAAGGATGACAGTTTGAGATTATGTGTGGACTACCTCTCAATGCGGTAACTGTTAAAAATAAATACCCCCTTCCTCGCATCGATGTACTCTTCGATCAATCAGCTGGAGCCAGAGTCTTCTCAAAGATTGATCTTCGTTCGGGATATCATCAGATCAAGATTCGCCCGTGCGATATTCCTAAGACTGCCTTCTCCACACGATATGGACTATATGAATTCTTGGTCATGTCCTTTGGACTCACCAATGCCCCTGCCTACTTCATGTATCTCATGAATTCGGTATTCATGCCCGAGCTTGACAAATTCGTTGTAGTGTTCATCGACGACATCCTTATCTATTCCAAGGATGAGGAAGAGCATGCCAAGCACCTTCGCATTGTTCTTCAACGACTCAGAGACCATCAGCTCTATGCTAAGTTTTCTAAGTGTGAATTCTGGTTGGATACTGTAAAGTTCTTAGGTCACACGATCTCCAGCGAAGGCATAGCTGTTGACCCCAGCAAGGTACAAGAGGTGATGGATTGGAAACCCCCTACCTCTGTTCATCAGATTCACAGTTTTCTTGGCTTAGCCGGTTACTACCGTCGCTTCATCCTGGATTTCTCTCGAATTGCTAAGCCCATGACGGAACTATTGAAGAAGGAAGTAAAGTTTGTATGGAATGAGAAGTGTGAGGAAGCCTTCCACACTCTCAGAGAGCATCTGACTACTGCACTTGTGTTAGCTCAACCCGATAATACCAAGCCATTCGATGTGTATTTTGACGCATCAGGTACTGGTCTAGGATGTGTGCTTATGCAAGAGAATCGAGTGATTGCGTATGCCTCACGAGCCCTTCGGCCCCACGAATAGAATTATCCCACGCATGACCTTGAGCTCGCAGCCGTCATTCACGCTCTGAAGATATGGAGGCACTATCTCATGGGTACACAGTGCAATATCTACACGGATCATAAGAGTCTCAAGTACATCTTCACACAAGCCGATCTGAATATGAGGCAACGAAGATGGCTAGAATTAATCAAAGATTATGACCTTGAAGTGCACTATCACCCCGGTAAGGCTAATGTAGTCGCGGATGCACTAAGCCGCAAGTCCCATTGCCATTGCTTATCCATGGAGTCCTACCATGAGACATTATGTGCAGACATGAGGAAGCTTAACTTGGAAATGGTTTCCCAAGGCACTCTAGATCACATCTCAATTGAGCCCACTCTTCACGACCAAATCGTCATGGCACAACTACATGATGAAGGAATCAAGATCATCAAACAAAAACTCTCTCTAGGTGAGGAGAAGTATAAGTGTTTCCGCCAGGACCATAAGGGAGTTCTATGGTTCGAAAGTCGTATAGTCGTTCCGAAGAATCGTGAACTCCGCAAGCAAATTCTCAATGAGGCCCACCTTTCCAAATTCTCTATCCACCCCGGCAGTAGCAAAATGTATCAAGACCTAAGGCAAAACTTCTGGTGGACGAGAATGAAAAGAGAAATTGCTACGTATGTCTCGGAATGTGACACATGCCAGAGGGTAAAAGCCAGCCACTTGAAGCTAGCCGGTACACTACAACCGTTACCTATACCATCATGGAAATGGGAGGACATAAGTATGGACTTCGTCGTTGGACTACCAAACACTTCCCAGAAACATGATTCCATATGGGTTGTCGTGGATAGACTCACAAAGACGGCACATTTTCTTCCGGTACACACCACCTATTCTACCAAGAAATATGCCCAGATTTACCTCGATCGTATTGTTTGCCTACGTGGAATACCTAAGACAATTATATCCGATCGTGGTCCTCAGTTTGTAGCATGCTTTTGGGAACAACTGCAAACGTCTCTTGGTACCAAACTGATTCGCAGCTCAGCATACCATCCTCAGACTGATGGACAAACGGAAAGAGTAAACCAAATCCTTGAGGACGTGCTGAGAGCTTGCGTCATCCACTATGACAAGAATTGGGACAAATGCCTACCCCTAGCAAAGTTCTCGTACAACAACAGCTATCAAACGAGTTTGAAAATGGCACCATTTGAGGCACTGTACGGACGAAGGTGTCGAACTCCTTTGAGCTGGTCACGAACCGGAGAACGTCAAATAATTGGACCCGACCTGGTAATCGAGGCAGAGGAGAAAGTAAAAGTAATACAAGCAAATCTTAAAGCCGCACAAGCCCGACAAAAGAGCTATTCTGACAAAAAGAGAAAGCCCCTAAAGTTCGAAGTTGGCGATCATGTCTACCTTCGAGTTTCGCCAACCAAGGGAGTGCGAAGATTCGGAATTAAAGGCAAACTAGCTCCCCGTTATATTGGTCCCTACGAAATCATTGAGAGCTGCGGACCCGTAGCCTACAAATTACGACTGCCCCCTCAGCTCACGGCCACCCATGATGTCTTCCACGTATCTCAACTCAAGAAGTGTATTCAAGTCCCTACTGAGATTGTGGAACAACAAGAAATATCGTTGGAACCCGACCTCTCGTATGTCGAACACCCAGTTAAGATTTTTGATCAAAAAGAAAGAGAGACCAGGAGGAAAGTGATTAGAATGTATAAAATACAATGGAATCACCACATGGAAGAAGAAGCCACCTGGGAAACGGAGAGCTACCTGAACCAACATTTCCATGGGTTTCTTATCTCGACCACTGGTATGTGCACCCACGCCCACACTAAGAATTACCGAATCTCGGGGCGAGATTCTTGTTAAGGGGGAAAGGCTGTGACAACCCTGGTAATTACTCTTCCAAAATCAATGTCATTAGCCTAGCTCCATGATTAAACCAACTAATGAAAGGGTGGAAAGGATTAAAACGAGTTCAGTTGGAATTCAAATTTAATTTGAGCACATTGGTTACTTTTGAACATTTAATTTTAACTTTCAAACCATAAGCCAAATGAGATTTTGCCTGAAACCAAAGTTGTAGAACTTTTTATTTTGAACAACTTTCGTGTTCAAAAGTTTTTGAAATTCAAATCAGAAAGAGGAGAAAACGCCCTGTTTGCACCCAGCCCCCTGAAGTTTTTCAAATTCTTGCACTTAGGTCCCTCCCTCACCCCTCCCTCCTCTGCTGCACCGCACGCTCGCCCGACCGCCGCCGGCCACCTGGCCCTCGACGCCTGCGCGGCCCCAGGCGCCGAGCCAACCCCGACGCCCTGCCTGCTGCCCGCCCCCGCTGCCCAACCGCGGCCGCGCCTTTTCTTCTCCCTCCCGCACGGCATGCCCCTGCCCAACCCGTGGTTCTGCTGCACCGCCGCGCCGCCCAGCCACTGGCCGCCGCCCCGCCACACAACGGCGTGCCCCGTTGTGCCGCCCAGCTCGCCAGTAGCACGCCGCGTTGCCCGCACGCGACGTCGCGCCCTGATGCGCGCCCAGCACACGCACGCCACGCATGGCGCGCCTCTGGTCACCGCCGCCCCGCACCAATGGCGCCCAGCCTCGCCGCCCCCTCCACCCCGCGTTCTGGCCGTGCCAAGCCCGCCCCCATGAGCTCCACCAGCTATAAAGCCGGCACAGCGCCCCTCCCTCCCCTCCTTTCTTCTTCCCCGCAGAACAGAGCAACGCAGAGCAGAGCTTCATTGCCGCCGGCGCCCCCACCTCGCCGTGGAACCCCCTGCTCCGGCCCACCTCCGCCCGAGACAAGCACTGAAACGGATTCCCCTCAGTGCGCTGAAGCTCCCCAACCCGAGCCCCGCCGCCCTCCTCGCCGGAGCGCCGCCGTCCGCGCCGCCCCTCCGCCGCCGCCCCTGCTCTCCGCGGCCAGCCCGCCACCGGCCATCCCAAGCCACTCCAAGACCACCAATAGGTGCGCCCTGGTTCCCTCTCCGTTCTCCCCCACCTTGCCCTCGCCGCCGGCGACCGAGCTCGCCGGAATTTGGCCGGACAGGATGACCCCGCCGTGAAATTGCGACCAGGGACCACATTGCAAGCGCCCAAATCTTTCTAGGGGGTTTTCTGCTAGTTTTCAGGGACCCCTCTGTAAAGAAAGTTTTAACCAAATCAGTGAACTTGTAAAATTCGTATAAAATCGTAGAAAATTCAGAAAAATGCAAACTCAACTGTTCTGGAATCCTTATAAGAAACTCTACAACTTTTGTTACATAAAGTTTCTCAGATTCTCAATATATTTTGCTCTAGATTAAATGGAAGGTTTAATGGACTTCTTTTGTACCCACTGTTGTAGATCATTGCTGACTCTAATTTTTGGGCGGTGAGTTACTTGCTTAATGTTTAGGACTGTGTAAAAAGATCAGGACCAAAAGCCATCTCTAGATACACTTTTTGTCCAACATTGCTTTATGCCATAAAGTGATAGAACTAATTATTCCTGCTGTTCTGTGATGTTTAATGTCATGAAACTTTTTCTGTGTTGTTGTAGTGATACCTAGAGGCCATAGAAAAATTTAGAAACATTTTTACTATATGTAACCTGTTCATATGAATTTGTGGTAGGAAAACTTCACTAATTCAAAATAATTAGTAAATCCCTTATAAAATGTTCATCTTTTTACTATGAAACACAATAGAGTAGCTCCACCTGTACAAAAAGTTTCAAACATAGAAACCGTGTATAACATCCTGTAGAAAATAATATTTAATAACATGAGTGTAGCTTGTCCCATTTATTATGCTCTATATCATGTGCAATAAAATCTGAAAAATTTACAGTAGCACAAATATGGTTATAGAAACACCCTGTAAAATTTGTAGCATCAATACTTGCATGGGTTGTTCTGTATAAAAATAACTAGATCCTAGCAGTGGCTGTGTATTACATTTTTCATATTTAACATGCTACACAAAAATGTCTGAAATTTTTACAGTGATCTTATCTCTGCATAATGTACTTTGAATAAACATTTTATTACCAGAAGCTAACTATATTAGTAATTGTGTTCAACTCATGTTTGTGTTTAAAAAGAAACTAAGTTTTCAATATAACACAACCCCTTCTTCTTTAATAAAGTTAAATAGATTAAGACGAACTCTATTAACGATTGCCCAGGAAATGTTAAAGTAAATAACTTCACAGCAAAACTTATGTCTTATGAACCGCAACTTTATCATGAAGGAAATCATGTCGTTTACCATCACCACTGCTCAAACTTGTGCATTCATGTAGAAACGACTACTCTCGCCGACGGGACGTACGAGTTGGTGCCCGAGTCCGAGAGTGAGCAGCAAGAAGTCCAGGAAAATCTAACTGAAGCAGTTGAGACCCGGGTCAACGTTCAGACGATCCCCGGACTAACTATTCACAAGAAGGCAAGCCCCGGAGCATAACCTATTTCTTTCCTAATTATGCAACTCATTACTCTTTGCTTGTGCATTAAGTTTATAGGAGCTGAATGGAAACTTAGTTGCATGATGTTAGGAACCCTTGCTTGAAAACTAGACGTAAGGTTCGATAGAATGCTGTGCTAATAGGACTCCGGTAAAAGTCGAGTGATTTCCTGTCACTCGCGAGAAAATAGGAGTTGAATGTCTACTACACGCTGCAATCATAAGGACACGGACGGGCCATGGAACGATGGTTACGATTGAGGCCCGCCTGTCTAGTGAAAAATGCTAAGGCCGCAGGGTGTGGTAGTGATGGTTAAGTCTTTGAACGTACTAAACACATGCCGAGATTATGGGAATCGGTAAGCTTAAGTACCTGATTGGCCCGGCAAGGGGACGGCATCCTACCCTTTGAACTTCGGTCCCACTATATGGCGAGTGCACGAGTGGTCACGACCCGGCGCCGAACCGTGGCGTGGGGCTCTTGTACTCTCGGAGGGTAGCCCCGATCCACGACCCGGAAAGAAAGGGGAAAAGTTGCACGTGTGACTCTAGGGAGTAACCACGTGACGTGTGTTTGGGTTTCCCTTGCAAGGTTAAGAAATTCGATTCGAATCGTCCGTTTCTCACGGCTATTGAGACTGCTTAACCATTTTTACCCACAGAGTAAGAAGAGGAACAATGATGATGAATGAACTGGTTGGATGGAAAACTTAATGCTTCACCATGTATGCATTAGATAGCTGCTTACCTAGACTGGCTAACGAAACTAGAATCTTGAGCTAAAAGTTGAAAGTAAGGACCCATATGTAGATGCTTTTCGGCAAAACAAACCCCTGAGCCAAAAAGCCTGGCATGTCTAGAGTCGGTGGAGTAGTTCCACTACACGGGTAAGTCTTGCTGAGTATTAGTATACTCAGCCTTGCTTGTGGCTCATTTCAGGTGAGACCTTCGAAGACATGACTGCTAGCTTGACTTGGCCCTGCACTCTTCCCCCTGGTTGGTCGGTGGAATGGGATGCGCCCCCGTCCAACGGAGATAAGGCCGAGTGATGTCTCGTACGGGCTTCATCGAGACATCCTGTATCGTCGAGTAGTTTCCGTTGTTTATTTCCGCTGCAATTTAACTCTGAAGAACTTATTTATGTTAATTGAAGTACTTGTTTTCTAAACTCAGAATTAGGTCTGTAATATTTACTTATGCTAAGGATGTAATATTTGCTGGAATGTGGTATTCTCTGGGCTCATCGTCGCATGAGCATTTGTATGTACGGCGCTCGATCCGTTCACCGTGGTTGTATCGGGAGGTTATACCCGACAGACCAGTGGATTACTCCGTTTGAAGTGTAAGGTTAACCGAGGATGCCTTAATGGTGATGGTTAATACACTTGAGCCGGATTAATTCAGGTGGTTCTGCCACAATTCGGAAAGAGGAATAGTAATCCGGTGCCTAAATGCCTAAAAAGAAGGAAAAAGGGGAAAAGCTGAAAATGGGTCTAGAAAATACTTGAACAGTAGAAGAGCAAAAGGGGAAAATTTCGGATGATTACCTCTGGGATGAAGCTCATCGTCGCCGATGGAGCCACCAGTTGAGCCGCTGATGGGGCCGCCATCGCTGAGGGGGTTGCCGACAAAGCCTCCATGGTTGGAGAGGTTGTTGATGGTGCCGCCATTGGAGGTTGGAGCAGGTCGCAAGCGAGATCGCCGGAGGGAGCGGTTGGAGATCGAGAGGGCTCAGGAAGAAGATGAAAAGTGGTTCGCTGGAGGAAAATACTAGGCTCGTGTAGAAAAGTGGGCGGAGAATGCCAGTACTTAAGGATAATCCGAGAGAGAAAGTTTAAAGGCGGGATTTTTGCCGCGCCGTCTACACGAATTCCAGGGGAACAGTTGTCTCGAGCGCCCGGTCCGAAGAAATTGCAATCATTATGCAGAAGACCGCGAAACGGAAGGAGATTTTTACTGCGCCCGTTTCGGAGAAAAAGATTAAAGAAAAGAGTTTCAAAGTAAAAATTATGTTTTACTCCGAAACTGGGGGGCATGTGTTGACACCAGATTTTGACACGTGTTGAATCGACGTCAGGAGGAGAGGTTGGCTGATGCGACAGATCAAAAGGCTACAGTGAAGAATCGGCCGATTGAGGTTACAGTTGGGAATCGGCCGATTGGTGAGGCAACCTGCGCCAACAGATTGGAACCACAACAGAGGATCCCGGTCAAAAGTGGCCTGATGTTGGTCAACGGAGCAATGCTGATTCGGTCAAGAAGCAATGGGAAATGTCCTGATTGGATTAGGAGACGGCGGCGGAAGATTCTGCGGGAGTTCGTTTCCCGTTTAAAGATATTATAAATATAGTAGTTTTTCTGTTTAAAATAAGATTGTAACAAGTCGTAATCGACCAGGAGTCCTGGTTTTAGGGTATAAATAGGAGTCGTCAGGGCTTTGTGAAAATCAACACATCAATCAACAAAACACTTCTACTTTTTCCTAGTACTTTACTTTCAAGTCGGCGACTTCGCCAATACTTTTTCTTCTTTCACGAGTTCGTACGGATTGGCAGGGCTGCATCAACTTGATCTCCGGCCAATTGGTAGGTTCCGCTTATCGAGTAACATCTGAGCTTTAACTACGGGCGCATCGCTGTGGTTTCGTTTGGATTTATTCACCAGTTATCGATATTTACTAGAATTATAGGTTTTACCTGTTGTTCTAGTATTATCACCAGTTATCCAGCTTGAGATAGAACTATCGGCTTTGTTATCGTTCTTCCTCGTTCATCGTCATATAGCCGATTAGATCTATTTTCAAGTTTTGCATCTGTAATAATTGTTTAGATCGCTCCAGCAGTTTTCTTTGAAATTATTACGTGATTATCGGCTAAATCCATAGCCGGTCATCTTCACAGCAAATCGGCCGATTCGTTGACGCGCTCTTCGGGACAAATCGGAACCCCAGCCGATCGGGACGCTCGGAAATTAATACTTTTATTTCCTTGTCAATCAACAGGTCAAATTGACTGACATGCCGCGCGAACCGCACCAGGGCAAATAACCCGAATAGGAGGTAAGCAGATTCTCTCGGGTCGTGTGTCCGACGCTGAAGACCATCGGCCGATTCCTTGGCCGATTTTAGCGCCAACACATCTTCAAGCCATCTAAAAAGGCTAATATACTAAATTATATGTGAGAAAATTAGAAACTATTCATTTGTAGTAAAGCATGTATTAAAAGAAGAAATTGCTCCGTGCGATCGATCGCCAAATGGCAAATCAATGGCGACGTGAAAGTGTAGTCCTGGACGTTGAGCCACTGGGTCGTCCATGCCTCCCATGCCTCCAGGGCCGTTGGAAGGGCCGCGGCCACCACCAAACATCTACCACCACGAAAATTAAAAATTTAACTAATGCAACGCTAATGCAAAAAAATAACTAGAACATGAGATCTAATTAAGTGCTATTAAAATTACATTTTATTCTATAATAAAGTCTACTAAGAAACTAGCCATGGTCCTTAATGAAAGTTGTAGATCTAGTTCTAAGGATTCCAGAGAATTTTAGTTTGAAATTTTAGAATTTTCTGTGAATTGATATCGATATTTAAAGTTCGCTGATTGTGAATCTAGAGTTAAAAACTATCATTTTCAAACAGGGCCCTGAGTTTTTGCGCTAAGGATCTTGCCAAGATCTAAAAAAAGCAATCGAGTCCCTAGGTCATCACCTCGAGAGGAGTCGCCGGCAGGGAGCCTCGGCGTGGGGAGGAGGCCAACCGGGGTGGGCGGCGGCATGGGGAGGAGGCCAACCGGGGTGGGCTCGGGCGTGGGGAGGAGGAGGCCGCCGCGGGCGGGCGCGTGGAGGAGGCCGCTGCGGGGAGGACCTCGGCCGCTAGGAGGAGGCCGCCACGGGGAGGTGGCCGGGAGTGGGCAGGGGCGGTTAGGGAGCGGGCGCGGGTAGCGGCGGCTGCGCAAAATTTTGGCAGCCTCCCGACGTATGCTCGTGCGCGCCTGGGAATTGTGAAATTTATCTAAGTCCCAGACTATATAAAGGAAATCGATTTGTAGGGGCGGGTGATGCCCCCACCCGCCCCTACAAATCATTTTGTAATTTCCACTAAAAATTTATTTAATACACAAATAATAGCAAAACACATCGAAAAAACTTAAAATTTTTACCATAAGCATTATGTGACATGTAGAATTTAATAAAAATATAAAATCACAATTTTATTGTACATAATGGTTTAAAGTGTCGAGACCACAATGTGTACCTCCACACCTACTATCTCATAGCACTCAAGCCTCTCTTTGTGTTTTGAACACTCTCAATCATTATATGTACTGAAACATGTTTGTCATATTTTTTACTAGTTCTATACTACACAATATGATTCTAGTGCAAATTTGAGTTTTTTTCTATATGTTTTGATATTTCTTTTGAATTAAATAAATTTTCGGTTGAAATTAGAAAAATATTTGTAGGGACAGGTAGGGGGTGTGCCGCCCCTAAAAGTTCCATTTGTAGGGGTGGCTCACCCCCTCAGCCGCCCCCGAAAATGGTCACATTTGTAGGGGCGGTTGGGGTGGTGAGCCACCCCAACAAATGACATTTTTAGGAATGGCTCACCCCCAAGCCACCCTGAAAATGAATCTCATTTATAGGGGCGGCTGATGGCGTGAGCCGTCCCTACAAATGGATTTTCAGAGGCATCTCATTTGCTACAGTACCCATTGCCCATTTGTAAGAACGGGTGATAGTTTGGTCCGCCCCTGAAAAGAATTTGGGGAGTTGCTACAAATCGTTTTTGTAGTAGTGGCTGTTGCTCTTCGTCTGCGGCGAAGAGGCGCAACGCGGCCTCATCCATGGCAAGCGAGGGAGGGGAGCTGTTGTTGGTGGGAAAGGAGATGGATGCGGGAGGGTGGGACTCGTGATGGCGGCATCTTCGCCTCATGGCACGAGGGAATACCGAGTGCGATGGCGAGGGGAGCACGATACCGAGGCTATTGGTTGAGAATTTTACTGGTCTTTTTCTCACTACTACAAAAACAATTTGTAGGAACACCCTGATTTTTTTCAGAAACGGGTCAAAATGTGACCCGTTGCTACAAATGGAGTGGGGTTACTGTAGCAACCGACCCGCCCCTGAAAATGCATTTTTAAGGACGGGTCACCTCCTCACCCGCCCCTAAAAATGGGTCCATTTTCAGAGGCGGGTTAGGGGGTGACCCGTCCCTAAAAAAAGTAAAACACATCAAAAAATTGCGAAATTTTTAGTATAAGCCTATTATGATCAATAGAACAAGAAAAAAATATTAAAAGTATATTTCAGTATATAAAGTGATTATGAGTGTGGAAAACACGAAGTAAGCCTTGAGTTATATGAGATAGTAGAGTGAGTGAGTTTATACATTATGGTTTCACACCCTTAACCAATATATATGCTGAAATATGATTTTGATATTTTTTTTTAAGTTGTACATGTCACAATAGGCTTATGGTAAAAGTTTCACTTGATTTGGATGTGTTTTGCTATAAGTTTTCATTAAAACAAAATTTTGAAACACTTCAAAACAATGTCAAGTTTTTTCCATAAGCATATAATGACCTGTAGAACAAGATAAAACTACGAAAAACATTATTCAACACGTTAGTGTTTAATAGTATGGAAAACACAATTTTAGCCTTGAGGTTTATGAGATAGTAGTGTGACTTAGGTACACATTGTGATTTCAACACTTTTATTCATTTTATACACTGCAATGTGGTTTTCCTATTTATCTTATATTTTACATATCACAATATGCCTAGGGTAACAATTTCACATTTTTTTCATATGTTTTCCTATTTATTTTGAATTAAATGAATTTTTGGTTGAAATTTTGAAAATATTTGTAAGGGCGGGTCGGGGCGTTATCCGCCCCTACAAATCCATTTTTAGGGGCGGGTGGGGCCATCACCCGCCCCTACAAATCGATTTGTAGGGCCGGTTGAGGCCCCCACTCGCCCCTGAAAATGTCTTGCCTATATATTCGCGTCCCGCTTCAGTACTTAGCAAAATTTTGGAGACGATCACGCGCGACGCGGTTAGGCTGCCGAAAATTTTGCCTCCCTTCCCGGCGCCGGCCCTTCCTCCTCCTCCGCCGCCCATCCTCCTCCCCACCCTGGGCCCGCGCCGCCGGTCCGGATCCCCTCAGCCGCCGGTCGTCCTCCTCCCCTCCGCCGCCGCCAGTCCTCCCCTCCGCGCGCCCCCAGGCCATCCTTCCCTCCGGCCCCAGGCCATCCTCCCCTCCGCCGCCGCCCGTCCTCCCCTCCGCGCGCCGCCGGGCCGTCCTACCCTCCCCTCCCCGTCCTGGACCTGCATCGCCGGTCCGGATCCCCTCCGCCGCCGCCCATCCTCGGCCCCTCCGCCGGTCCGCCCGCCCATCCTCCCCTCCGCACGCCGCCGGGCCGTCCTCCCCTCCCCTCCCGGCCCCGGGCTCGCGCCGCCGGTCCGGATCCCCTTCGCCGCCGCCTGTCCTCCGCCCCTCCACCGGTCCGCCGGCCCATCGTCCTCTCCGCGCTCCGCCGGGCCGTCCTCATCCCCTTCGCGCGCCGCCGGGCCGTCCTCCTCCCCTCCGCCACCAGTCGTCCTCCCCTCCGCCGCCTGTCGTCTGAGGTGAGTTTGTTGTTTTTTTTCATTAGTGTGTGATTAGGAATTGTGCATGTTAAAGATGAAATTCAATTTCATTGTGAATTGAAATTAGTGTAGATATGGGCACATAGAGACTTATTGTAAACTAGTGTACATGTTTTGTGGTGGTCGCGGTCGTGGAAGCAGTCGTGGACCCGGTCGTGGACGCGGCCCCATGGGCGGCGACGATCACCCAATGGCTCAAACTCCAGGATTGCGCTTTCACGGCCCCATTGATTTGCCATTTGGAGATCGATCGCGCAGAGCAATTTCCAATGTTGTAAGATTCATTTCTTCTTTTAATATATGTTTTACTACACATGAATAGTTTCTAAATTTTATCACATACAATGCAGCATATCAAACTAATTAGATTGATTGAAGATGTCGTCCAGGGGTTAGGTGGTACTGCATTTATATCGCGATGCGATGTTGTTAGGCCACCTCATTTCAAACAAGTCAGTATTTCTTTCCAAGTACCTGCTCTACAGCCGGATGGATCGATGATTTCAATTGCCGCAATGGGTGGAGCGTCACCAATATGGACAACTTATGAGAGGCTAGCCGTCGAGGCCTGCCTACGGCAGCTTGAGGCTCATGGGTACTTCATCCCAAACTTGTCATATTTTCGAATTCAATAACTCGAGTCGGAAGAAATTACTGTCATTCAGACTGCTGAGAGGCTTTGCATGCTTAATCGCCAAAATTGGGTATGAAAATATTCTTTTTTGTCATTATAACTTCAGCTATGTTACATGTTTCAACTTCCATAACGTTATTATCACCTTGTAGGAACTCCCCTATGGTAGTACATTTGCAGCAGTGAGCTTTAGAGCGATTCTGGATCAAAGTCTTGGAAAAGTTGGATTTAACTTATATGGGTGGAGAGGCATTTTGGACCAGAGGTTTCAGGTTCCAAGCAAAACTCACCTTCTACAGGACAAATCCACTCAACACTCCATTGTTCGACATTTATAGTACTGAATGTCATTTGCACTGGGTTGCGGAGGAGAATGCATTCATCCTTGCTCTAGTTTATTTTGATGAAGTTCTAGGTTGGACGATTGGAGACCTTAACTACATTGCATATCTACAGAAGCGTACTAGAGGCCCATGAAATTTGTAATATGCATAGATGTATCCGCACCATTTTTCTTATGGATTGTAACTTGTCGTCCGAACTTAAGTATTGATTGTTGTAAGAATTTCAGAATAAATTAACGGAATGATGTATATAAGTGGCATGGATGTTTCCTTACTCGTTGATTGCATCTTCATTGTTATTTGAGGGTTGGATCTCAATAGAATAATTTATTAAGAATCGCTAAAATTGGCGGGAACTGATTTTCAGGGGCGCGGCATGCCCTAACCCACCCCTGGAAACCAATCTTCAGGGGCGGGCCTCACCTGGCCTGAAAATCGATTTTCAGGGACGGGTGAGGGGGTGACCCGTCCCTATAAATCGTTTTCCAGGGGCGGGTCATGGGCTCACCCGCCTCTGAAAATGAGTTTTTTTTAGTAGCGAAAACTAGAGGCGGGTGACGCACCGGCCCCTACAAATGTGTTTTACCCGCTCCTACAAACCGTTTTCGTAGTAGTGTCTTTTTTTATTTATCTAGTCTGGGATACAGAGGCTGTTTGAGACGCTCTTAGCTTGCAAGTACTTAATGTATTTACCATTGACATAAAAAACAGAGGATGTGGTGGTCGGAAGGCTGGTTCCCTCCGACGGGCGGACCATATCCTTTGCATGTGCTAGATCATCCAAATATTTGTGGAGAGTTGGAGACACAAGTACAACGTAGTAACACTCTAAAACAAAATTATTTGGCAATGCTCGATCAGGGAACTACTCAAATTTTTGCAGAACTCTTTGACAAGAGGAAATTAAAGTAATAGATCTGGAACGTAAGATGCGCCCATCTGCACCCAACCAAACAATGCTGTGATACCAGTACTTCAGCATGCACCAGCCCGGAATCCCACTTTGCCATGGCTGACGTCGTAGAGCACCTCGAACGTACGCTGGTTCACGTTACCGAGGATGCCGGGGAATTCGTCCGGGCCTGCTTCCTGGAAAGCGAGGCAGCCCTCCAATAGAATCCCGTTGGGGACGTCGAGGTCAATCCTCACACCGCCGTCGAACGTCAGGGCAACCGTCGGCACCGTCACATTGCTGAAGCCGGTGAGATTGTAGCATGTGTCGACGCCTAGGTCATCGTTTGGCGGCAAGAGCGGGTACGCCGTCATGGCGCTCCGGAAAGCCGTCCGCAGAGCCGAGTAGGCCGTGTTCGGGAGCTCCGTCACGACCGTGCCGGAGTCTATGACCATGCCCGTCGACTTCGAGAACACCGCCGGCGGTATGTCCAGCTGCTTCCCGCCGACGCTGATGCCGGTGAGATTCACCACGTAAAACGTGGCCACCTCGACGCGCATCGGCGTGAACACGAAGCCTGATGTGTTGGCGCTCGGCGCGCCGCCGAGGGCAAGGAACCCGGCCTCGCTGTTCTGCGCCGGGAGGCAGTACGAGAAGGCGCCGCCGTAGACCGAAGAGGTCTGCACGACGAGCGACTCCGGCGCGCCACCGAGCCCGACCAGGCCGTCGTACCTGTCGTTCGAACCGTCCTGATCGTCGGCGCAGCCGAAATGGAAATCCTCGACGGTGACCCCAGGCGCCAGCGTTAACGTCTCCTTGCTGTACACGCCCCTGGTGTGCGATCCATCCCCGTACTCGATGGCGAACGCACACTGGGAACCGCCGCCGCTCGTCACGCAGCCGTCGCCGTAGTCATCGGCGGTGAGGTTCCTGCACGCGCCGGTGTCGCAGGGGATGGGCGCGTACGTGGAAGACTTGCTCGGGTCGAACAGGGGGTCCTTCTGCGGGTAGCACGCGGTGGAGTTGCACGGCGAGCACTGCACCCACGACAGGTCGCTGCCGGTGTCCATGAGGACGACCTGCGGCACGGCCGGCGTGCCTAAGCCCACGGTGACCACGTACTCCAGCGAGTCCACGGAGCCGCCCAGGTGAGCCGGGATGGTCACGTTGGCATCGTCGTCGTCTGCTAGCGTGCTCACCGTACCCTTGGACGCTCGGCTCATGATGTAGTTCGCACGGGCACGGCTCCGGCGGAGCCTCTCGGTGAAGGACGGCATTTCAGAGGTCTGCGAAGACGGCGCGCACGGCCCGTGCCGGTGCGCTAGTGGCACGAACGCCGTGGCGCGGCTCGGCTCCAGGTTCACTGAAAAATCATGCGGCATCAGGTTATTACCTCCGTTATTTTGAAGTCGACAGGCCATACCAAACCAGTTCATCTGTACCTCTTGACGTCGAGCATTCTGCTGCTTCTGGCTGAAAAGACCTGCTGGTCAGCACCGTCACAAAGCCATGCTCGTCGTCGTCGCCTCCATGAGCGACGGAGTAGTAGGTGCACAAGATGATGCACACGAACAGATGAGAGGCGGCCATGGAAAGACAATCGTTGTGCAAAGGACAGGATGGACGGAACCTTATAGAACAAGTATATGCACTTCTTCACTCGGATTCACCGATGAGCTGTACACAGGAGAGGATGAGCGAAGATTGCAATGACCAAATGCCGTCTTCTCCGTAGTCCTTAGACTCGATCACAACAGATAGATACGATACTTCCCATTGTCGTACTGCTCTATCATCTACGGCCATGTTTTGTCATGTATGGTTTTGACGACAAAAGTGTCAGCCATAATGCTTGGTGTTGTCCGTCAGAAATGACCTGATTGTCACCAATTTCATGGCACAGGAAAACGTACCTTTTTTGTGGGCAAGTTCGTCCATAACCTTTATTTAAAAAAATTATAGAAGCAAACCTTCACATACACACACGCACACCCACCCGACAAACGCAATAAACGTACATACTGCCCTAATGAGCACCGTCAAGACATTGGGCCGACAGATTTAATTTTGATATTGATGAAGTCAACATACGCGCTTCTCGCATAAGATGGGCATACTGCCTACCATGAAATAATAGCAAAGTTAATTCCTGGAGCAAATTCATAAAAGCACGAGCACTCCTGTTGTGTAGAGAACTTAAAACTCTGATCTTCTTCTATAGAAAGTTCAGATGGGCCTGAATCATGGCAACTAAAAGGAATTCGATATTTGTTGATCTTTTTTTCTTTTCTTATTAATCAAATTTGTGTGCAACATTATACATTATTGAATTTTGTTGTGTACAAAGGGAGTACACATGAAGTTAAAAAAATATAGACGCAAAACAGGCACACTCACCTGATAAACGCAATGAACGGACACGCTACCCCAATGAGCACAGGTGAGAGATTCGGCCGACAGGTTTTGAGATTGATGAAGTCAACATAGGCGGTTTGCTCTCGATGGGCATATTTGCTACCATGAAAGAATAGCAAAGTTAATTCCTGGAGCAAAATCATAAAAGTACGAGCACTCCTGTTGTGTAGAGAACTTAAAACTCTGATCTTCTTCTATAGAAAGTTCAGATGTGTCTGAATCATAGCAATTAAAAGGACATTCGATATTTGTTGATCTTTTTTCTTTTCTTATTGATCAAATTTGTGTGCAACATTATTCATTATCGAATTTTGTTGTGTACAAAAGGAGTACACATGAACTTAAATTTTGCTCATCTGAATTCCAAAATAAATGAATCTGTTTAAGTCAACATCTTTCACTTATTTGATTACTTTGATCTTTGTGCAATTGTTTATACATATTCACTGTACAAATGATATGATGAATTCGTCAGTAAAAATATATTTGGTAATACAATATATATTTGGACCACACCGATAAAATTGGCATGGCATTCTTCCTTTATTTCTACTACAAGTATATTTATGAACAACAAAATAAACTGTTTCCATTATTTTAGCTGCAATTCATTTCTAACCGCGGAAATGTTTTTAAATTGAGGTACCATACTTCCGTTGTTTCAATTGGAAGTACAGTACTACACTTCAGGCTTCAGCAAGCGCCTGGTCGGAATCCGACGTGTCCCTTGCCAGAATCGTAGAGCACCTCGAACGTGCGCTCGTTCACGTTGCCAATGATTCCGGCCTCACCCGAGCTCCCTCCGACGAACGCGAGGCAGCCTTCCAACAGAATCCCGTTGGGACGTCGAGGTCGATCGTCACGCCGCCGTCGAACGTCAGGGAAACCGTGGGCACCGTCACGTTGCTGAAGCCGGTGAGGTTGTAGCATGTGTCGAGGTCTTCGCTGGGCGGCAGGAGCGGGTACGCGGACATGGCGCTCCGGAAAGCTGTCCGCAGCGCCGCGTAGGCCGTGTCCGGGAGCCCCGTGACGACCGTGCCGGAGTCTATGATCATGCCCGGGGAGAACACCACCGGCGGTATGTCCAGCCGCTTCCCGGCGACGCTGATGCCGGTCAGGGTGACGACGTAGAACGTCGGCCCTTCCGGCGAGCTGTGCAGCGGCGTGAACAGGAAGCCTGCGGTGTTGTTGCTGGGCGCGCCGAGGGCGAGGAACCCGGTGGTGCTGTTCCCCGGCGGGAGGCAGTACGAGAAGGCGCCGCCGTACGTCCCCGCCGTCTGCGACACGAGCGACTCCGGCGCGCCGCCGAGCCCGAGCAGGCCGTCGAACTTGTCGAACCTGCCTCGCTGGCGCAAGCCGCAGCCGAAGCTGAAGTTCCTGACGGCGACGCCTGGCCTGAGCGTCAGCGTCTCCGTGCTGTACACCCCGACGGTGGTGTCGAGGTTGCCGTACTCGATCCCGTACTGGCACAGCGGGGTGCCGGTGCTGTTGGTGCAGCCGGCGCCGTAGCCGTCGGCGAGGGCCTTGCACGCGTCGGCGCCGCACGGGACGGGCGCGTACGTGGACGACGCGCTCGGGTCGAAGAGGGGGTCCTTCTGCGGGTAGCACGCCGTGGAGTCGCAGGGCTTGCACTGCACCCACGACAGGTCGCTGCCGGTGTCGATGAGCACAGTCTGCTGGACGGCCGGCGTGCCGAGGCCCAGCGTGACCACGTACTGGAGCGAGTCCACGGCGGCGCCCAGGGACGTCGGGATGCTGACGCCGGCGGCGTCGGACGGCGTGACCGTGCGCCCCGAGGCCTTGCCGATGATGTGGTTCCTCCGGGCGCGGTCGCGGCGGAGGCCTCTCCGCCAAGGACGGCTCGCCGCCGCTAGACGCCGAGGCCGGCGAGCACGGACCGTGCCGGTGCGCCAGCGGCACGTACGCGCGGTTCGGATCATCGGAAGTCACTGGAAATTAGCATCGCGCAAAGATTTATTAAGTTCGGAGAAGATGCTTAAAGGAGTAAAAATTTCGAGTTACTCCAAGTTCAGTTCCCGTGTATATGTACCATGCGATGCAGATGAGCATGCTGGTTGAGATTGAGACGCAGAGGACGAGCTTGTTGGCACGACAACGAAGCCGTGCTCACGGCCGCCAAGAGCGACCAGACAGTAGCTGCAAAAGAGGACGAGCTTGTTGGCACGACAACGAAGCCGTGCTCACGGCCGCCAAGAGCGACCAGACAGTAGCTGCAAAAGAGGACGCACAGGAGCAGAGGGGAAGAAGCCATGGCGGCAATGCTTCTCGTGGAGAAGTACGGGAGCGTGCAGAGGAGCGGGGACATTTATTTGTAGAGAAATGTGTTGAATATATATTTTGGTTTAGTTTCGGAGCATCGATGGCTACAAGAAGGGACGGAGGAAGCTAGACGAGGACGACGATGTGTACATTCTGCCTGCTTCGTCCTGCAGGCGTACGAACGAGTTCAGCCATCGTTCAGGTGTGGCAATATATGTTCGCATCGTTGTCCTCTATGCATTGCCATCTTATATGCAAAACACCCAAACAGTTAAGCTTAGATTAGGCTCAGCTCGAAATTTAAACTGAAACTAAGGCTAGTGAAATAAACAAGGGAAGTAACAAATTTTTAAAAAAGGTAAAGTGAGGAGACCGTCATAGTAACTTAGTAAGTTAATAGCTGTGGACCGATTGTATTTTTTAGTTACATTGCCCCATCTTTATACAAAAACAAACCGCTTCCAGTTATATTTACACTTTTCGAGAATATCCTAGGGCCAAACCGTCCTTTGCGCCAACACACGAGTGTGGATTAGGATGTTTTGCAGTGTCATCATCTTCTTGTAGAGCATGCTCTGCGAGAATTAAGAGTAGAGAGTCCGGCAATTTAGCTGTCTTCATTTTCAAATTCACGGTCTTGATTTTCCTGTTTTGTGTACAAAACAAATCCGTTGATGCTATCGAGCATATATATTTGAGTGTCAAATAGCGTAGACATTTGGTTAGGTTTTCATGATAACAACTTGTAAACAAGAAAACCTATCGAAAATCAAGTAAAATTTTTAAAATTTGACCAACTTTTCTTGTATAAGTGAGAAGAATATATAAAGAAGCAACTAAGTTTAGCATTTCAAACATATATAATCCCTTGGTGGCTGCTGAAATCGGCATAAGTTAATGGAAGTTCTTTCTTCCATCTAAAACAAAAATCATCCAGCAACCATTCATCTAGTATTCTGGATTGTACTTGCAGTAGTAGCAAGCAGTCACACAGAAGAGAACAGAGCCAGAAACCTTGAGGGCAATAGAGTTTCAGCAAATTAAGGCTACCAAATTGTTGCAGGAGTCATAACCAGCACGGAGCAACATTTGTCTGAGACCAATACTGAAGTACGATCTAAATCTCATTCTCAATCAGAAAGAAGAGAACAGGGTCAGGACACATTAGGGGGAAAGAGTTTCCGCAGATTAAGTCTTCCAAATTGTTGCAAGGATATATGATCTCAACCATCACGATGCACACATCTAATCCTATATATATGCATCGCAATTAGAAGCATAGAACTGACAAAACATAGAGCAATAACTGTCTGAGATCAGTACTGAAATATGATCTAAACCTCAATCTCTGAGTGCCCCCACCTTCCACAAAGCATTCAACAGGACATAAGTTCGATCACCTTCATGACCTGCAGTCCTGCACAAGTAGTGTCTGTTAATCGGATAGAAAAGAGATGTACTTCTTGGACAAGCTGCTGGAGAAGTAAAGGACATGTTGCCGGGTGATGTTTACGAAACACAAATAAACAAGCACGCTTAGAAAAAAGTTAGCTGTATATAAACCTTGCTTTATATCCCTCATGTCAGTCACTCGTCCCCGGAGTTGTTGCTGATGATCCGCATTGATCTTGAAAAGGAACTATGGCCTCCACAAGACCTTCAGATGAGTAGCAATGCTAGTCAGTCAATGGTGACAGAATGTGTCAATATCAGGATTAAAACAATAACGTTAAAATCTTATTGTAAATTAGCCACTGCTCTTCATCTGTTTGATGATAGTACAGATTACTGAACATTTAGGCTGTCCAAACGTCTGCTGGTTCCGTAACTTCCCTCACATACAAAGCATTAGCATCAGTGCTATCGGTCATTGATTTTTGGGTATCCTTGACAGTAACTATCAACATCCACAATCAATTTATTCATATATACTGACCTATAGACAAGTTAGGATTTCAAACGGCTTGTTACTGCTATTGATTAACATCACTATGATCACATAAAACAATCAGTCCTGAACTTATGGTAAGAACTAGGAAGCATCTAGCTAGTACAGTAATCCTCACATAAAAGACCATATATAATTCTGAATCTAGGAAAATGCATATCTATCAGCACATCTGATGCAAGTAACCACAAATAAGAACACATATCAGTAAATTGCTACATCATGCATATATCATCTAAGTGATTTCTAGGGAAATATACGAAACAAATGCATATTTTGTACGCCTGTGCAGGCTGCACACTGTATCATTCAAAAAAAAGATCAGTTATGCACCATATAAATCGAAGTGCTGGCAGATAATTCAGTTTTCTGACGATGTAATGGAAACAAAACTGTCTCTTTATTAGCCAAGGCATGTGAACTGAAAACTCTAGATGATAGATCATGCAACCGGGGACATGATACCGGATACTACATGCAGCACACAAGAAGGAAATAAACAAGCCAGAAAAATGGCATTAGTAAGATTATTGTAAATTGTAGTTATGCATAATTGCATATGTTACCGTTGGCAATCGAGGCTGGCAGGTCCCAAGGGAGGACGCAGCGCCTGCAGCCCGGCGCCGCGAGCTTGTGGGCATCCTTGACGAACGCCACGACCCGATGCGCAGGCACGTCGACGCCGAAGAGACTCCTCTGTAGGAAGAAGTAGACCACATTGGGGTTCCTCGGGTGCACGAACACGATTTCAGGGATCAGCGCTGGCAGCTGGGTCGCCCGGTAGCTGGCGTCGCTCCAGATCTCCTTGAAGCCCATCTCGTACGTTTTGAGCCATCGAATGCCGTGGTCGCCGTCGCCGCCGCTGTCGGGGTCGGGGATCGCCGTCCACACCGACACCTTCTTCTCGGCGACGCGGCCGTCTAGATCGAGGTCGCGAGCGATGTCCACGTACCGCAGCATGTGGTTGCTCACGCTGATGCAGCGGATGGTGTGGAGGAACGGCTTGGGCTCGTGGATGTAGCGGCCCGGCGGGAGGTCGTGGAAGCGCAGGACGGGCAGGATGGTGGTTGGGTCGCAGCTGAGGAGCCCCCACGAGAGGTCGAGGAACCAGAGCTTCCCTTCGTGGGCGACCACGCCGGAGGGAGCCCACTCCCGGTCACCGTCCACGGCGGACAGCGGGTTGAACAGGTCCGTGTCGAACCAAAGGCGTTCGGCCGAGAAGAAGCGGAGGAGCTTGGTGCGCTCGCTGCGCTTGGCGACCTGGAGCTCCGTGATCACGTAGTCGCCGGGAAACAGCCCGGGAGTGAGCCCGAGGCTCCTGAGGTTGCAGGTGACGGGCATGGACCCGGGGCGCCGGGGGATACGCTCGGCGGACCCCGTGATCGGCTGGCGCGACGGGTCCGCGGGCGCGAGGAACTCCCGCGCCACGATAAGCTCGTCGGTCTCGATGGGGGCCTCGCCGACGGAGAAGCATATCAGGAGACCGGAGGGGCCGGCGGCGACGAGGTAGGGCACCTTGCCGGGGCGGGTGGGCTCGGGGCGGGCGCTCGCGCCCACGCCGAGGATGGTGACCCGCGGCGGCGCCCTGAGCGCAGTGGAGATGGCGGCGGGGCGCTCCGCCTCCGCGTGCTGGGCGACGACGCCGAGGAAGCGGCGTAGGATCACCCACGGCTCAGCCATCGGGGCTTGGTGCGCCGGCTAGCTCAGGCAGCGAGCGCACGGGCAGCGCAGTGGAGAGTGAGGACTGAGGAGCGGTGGGGGTTGGTGATTTGGGGTTTGGTTTTGGAGCGAGATTGCGAGGGGGCACAATAGTAATTGCATCAGCACGTGAAGTGAGTTGGCTTTTAGAAGATTCCGTTTCGTTCCAACACGCGAGCTGCCCAGCGCAACTGAAGAAACATATGTCAGTTTTGTACTTTGTTGCAACAAGGAAGTGTCGTATGTGCTGCGATCTTCATGTGGTCCTCAGTTCTATGGAGCATGATAGTTCAAAAAAAAGTTCTATGAAGCATCGCATAAGATTATCATTTTCCATCTGTCTAGCAATATTGGAAGAGACGTGAATAATTTCAGCCACTTTGTTCTTTCAAAAAAAATACATGAATGGCCACTGTACCTGACTACATGTTTCAATTTGGCCATCAAACATAGAAAAGTGTAAACCGTGGCCATTAAACTTGTTGATGTATGTCAGTTTGGCCATTATACTTAGTAAGGTGTAAGTCTAGACCACTAAACTTGCCTTGACTAATCTAGAAGCACAATGCATGAATAGTCATTGTCACCCTATTTGAGTTCAGCCATTATACTCAAGGAAGTGTAAATTATGACCCTTAAATTTGCCCGACAATATGATCATTGGCTTGATAACCGTTAACCACACATATTTAGGTGATGTAGGATAGATAGAACTTCCATTTATTTGTTGAATAGACAGGTGAACTCTAAATAGGATTTTCTTTTTTTAACTATCCGCTCTATATTCCATCGTGAAAAAAAATGCCATAGTGGTTTCTGATCGAGATCCCTAATCAATAGGGCGAAGAGCTCTTCGCACGATCTGGTCCTACCTTTTTTTCTACGTTTTGCTTTATTGTTAGTAAATCACTATTGGATTTTTTCTAGCAAAAAAGAAAAAATCTTAGTAATCAGTAATCGTTCTTGGATTAAAAGATTTTTCTTTGTCTATTTTACTTTTAGTCGAATTCCTAATTATTTTAATTGTGTAATCTCCAATTATGGAGATTGGTAATCGACTCAAAGCAGTTTGATTGTAATTCAATTCATGACGATCATAAGTAGAAAGTTCAATATGATAGATCACAACTCACATGTTTCTAATCTATTTTTTTTCTTTTATGCTATCCTCTTCGTTACTTTTTTTAATTTCCTTTTGTAACGTTTCTATGTAGCCCCTTGTTGGGAGGGCCAAAACAGAGGTGGTTGTATTGCTGGTTGTGTTTGGAAAGCACGCGAGTAGGTAACGTGGGGCGATGTTCAACGCTTATCAGTGTTCACCTAAAATGCTAAACAGTAGTCGTTCGGTCACCCCTCAAGTAGCGAGTAGGCCGTGTACTTGTCGTGTAAACGGTGTGTACACAAGCTACACGATTTGTACGGCAGAAATAAAATTCATATATATTATGCAAGTGAAATTCAGAAAATCTAATATTTTATCAACAAAACATTACAAATTACCGAGCTTAACTATTAAATAGACCAAATATATAATCATATGCTCCTATCAATTGATCATTCATATGGTACATGACAAATCACAATTTACAAATAATAAATGTCATAACGTTTAAAAAATAAAGCATAGTTGATACTTCTATATAGCCTAAACATTGTTTTAAACGGTTTACTTGTCGTGTAAAACCGTGTAGTTACCTTTTTTACACCGTGTAGGCTGTGTAGCCCTGTTTTTTTATTGTATAATTGGTTGGATTATTTAATCACCGTTTAGGTTACACGGGCTACACGGCCGTTTACGGCAACATTGACACTTATTGACTATGATTCTAGCTCACCTGTATACCACGTCCATTTATCTATCCCTTACCACAGCTTGAGCTCTCTTAGCTCTTCCCTATTGACACCACTCTAACATTGATGCGAAAATGAATGAAAAATAGAAAGATCGATGGAATATTCGAATAGAAATAAGAGAACCAGTCAACCCGGGCAATGAATGGAGTATACAATTAGTAGATTGATCATTATTTACCATTACCTAGGCCTTTAACTATTCGCCAAACAAGAAAATGAAGTCCCAATGTATATCACGATTTGGTCACGCTAGATGATACGACATGCTCAAACCTAATCACACCATCCAAATGTGTAGTATTGAGAAGCCAATTTATATATTAGATTAGGAGTAAAATCATGGCCATTGTACCTGTCAATATGTTTCAATTTGGCCATCAAACATAGAAAAGTGTAAATCGTGGCCATTAAACTTGTTGATGTATGTCAGTTTGGCCATTATACTTAGTAAGCTGTAAATCTAGACCACTAAATTTGCCTTGACTAATCTAATATACAAAACCTAATCTAATATATGAATAAATAACGAATCTGAAAATAAAAGGCAAAAATCATTTACTTGCTAGTGTTCAACCGGTAGGGATTTCATGCAACCGGCACTGGTGACCAAAACTTTTAGCCACAGTTGCTGAGCCAGTACTAAGGGTCCTTTTAGCCTGATACTGAAGACTTTTTCCAGTAGTGTCCAATTGATCAAACATAATCCAATCTATGGCTTTATTATTTTTTTTTATCTTTTTAAACTCTAGTTCTTCCAATCCTATACATGTTGTTCTTTCTTCATTCCTACGACATTTGAGGATGTTCTAGGTGGCCTGCCGACCACACTTTCATCAGTAGCGGCTTTCATTAATAGGATCCTTTTGAGACGAGCGTTCGTTAAATTTTCGTCGGGCTTCCCGAAACTGGCGTGACCCGTTTGCGCGCCGGTGCTGCAGGGGCGCGTCCCTACGTGCTGCACCTTCGGTATTGGACGCAAGTACGCAACCTGTTTTCACGTCAAGAGATACGTATCTCCATGACTCCATCCCACGATATTCCTCCTTTCTTCCTGCATGCTCTGTTTCGACCCCTACAGACGGAATCCGCGTCAATCCATCTCCCCCGCTCCCCGGCAGCAATCCATTCCATTATTTCAACCACGGAATCCACACGGGCACAGCGGTTTTGGACGCAAGTCCGTAAACCACTTGTTCTCTCGTTCGAAGCCATCAGTACCCCCCCCCCCCCCCCCCCCCCCAAGTTCCTACCGCCTATATTCTACTGTCAGCACCAAGCATCACCACGGTTGCGTGACAACACTGCTACTCCACCGTACCGCCCACCGCCGGATCAGATTGCCTCCCTGGTAGGCTGCTACTCTACCCCTCGTCACTGCCATCCTTCTTCTCCGACACTGTTCACATATAGTCGAGTGAACACAGTTCCAAAATTCCAGTCGTTCGAAGTGGGCCGGTTCAGCTGCATACCAGAATCACGGCAGTTTCTGACGTATACCGAGGGTGTGTGTTAATCTACCAAAGAGAGCAGAAAGAAGGAAACGGCAGATAGTGGCAACCGAAATGTTGCAATGAGTTCATCTCATCCATCACGAGCCTCAACTCCTACGTACATATGAACGAAATCGTGCGTAGAACAGAGCGAACTTGGAGAAATTTCTGTGCAAGGCAAATGTTGATCTAACCCCCGGTGCTATTTCTGTCTGAGACCAACACTGGAAAATGATCCAAACCGCATTTTATGATCTGAGTACTCCCCCACCTTTGACGAAGTATTCAGCAGGGCATAAGTTTGTGCACCTTCATGATAACAAGCAGACCTGCGCAAACAAGAGGAATGTCTTAATTGGACAGAAGGGGACTTCTTATACATGCTGCTGGGAAATAATGCAGAATGATGCTCACGGAACAGAAATGCACTAACATATGAAATGTCAGCAGCAAACCTTATTCATGTCCCGCGCCACTCGAGCTCGCCCCTGGAGTTTTCGATGACGATCCGCGTTCTCCTCCAGAAGGAACAACAGCATCCACAATACCTTTATGGAAGCAATCCTAGTCAGTTAGTGGTGACGATAGATATGAAATATGTGTTACTGCCACGGTTGAGAAGACAGCACTAAGAACATAATAATCACAAAGAATAACTTTAAATTGTAATTAAAGAGTAGCCTACTACGCACTAGAGTGTAGGACATGGACTTCGCAGGAATTCTGGAGCTGTACATTGTCTGTTTGATGATTATACATAGTAATGGAAAGTTCTATACAGAGGCTGTCCAAACATTTGCTGAGGATTTCTAACTTCAAAATTCTCACAAGTTGTCACTTATTAACAGCATTGATTGATAACACTAGAACAAGACAGAACCATCCCTCCCTATCTAGTGAGCATGCAAACGACTTATAAGTTGCTAGTCCATCACTCCAGAATCCAGATACAAGGGACAACGAATGAATCTGAACTCTGAATCTCAACTATGAAGTATGAACGCAGCAGCTAAATTGCTAACACCCTGTAAGCATATGTATCATTTGTTATCATCTGAGTGTCATTTTTTTCTGGGAAACTGAAAAACAAATGAATATCGTGGAGACCTGTGCGTACTGTGCCATTGAAAAAGGTTCAGCTTATGCACCATATATGAGTCTGAATGTTGGCAGATACCATTTTCAGGCAATATAGATCAGAAACAAAACTCTATTCCCATATTATGCCTATGCACCTCATTTTAGTTATGGACACAAAATTAGGCTCTGCTTTTGCATTTTGCTGCCTTACTATACATATATGATTAGTCTCAAAGTCACAACTGCATTAAGCAACCTAAGGCAATTAAGTACGGCAAACTTCTAAAACAGGGCATGCAGTACTAGGAAGTAGCAAGTACTCAAAGAAAAGCACCACACATGGTTGCGGATTGATGTTCAGACATAAGACAGATAGATCATGCAACCAGAAACAAGATACTCGAAATTAAATAACACAGCACACACAAGGAGAAAACAAGGTAGCACAGTTATGTGTGTTACCGTTGGCAATCGAGGCTGGCAGGTCCCATGGGAGGACGCAGCGCCTGCAGCCCGGCGCCACGAGCTTGTGGGCATCCTTGACGAAACCCACGACCCGATGCGCAGGCACGTCGACGCCGAAGAGGCTCCTCCGTAGAAAGAAGTAGACCACATTGGGGTGCTTGGGGTGCACGAGCACGATTTCAGGGATCATCGCCGGCAGCTGGGTCTCCCGGTAGCTGGCGTCGTTCCAGATCTCCTTGAACCACATCTCGTACGTTCGCTGCCACCTAATGCCGTGGTCGCCGCCGCCGCCGCCACCGCCATCAGAGCTGGGGATCCCCGTCCACATGACCACCTTCTCTTTGGCGGCGCCCCAGTAGCCGTCTGTATCAAGGTCACGGGCGATGTCCACGTACCGCAGCATGTGGCCGCTCACACTGATGCAGCGGATGGTGTGGAGGAACGGCTCGGCCTCATGGAGATAGCGGCCCGGCGGGAGGTCGTGGAAGCGCAGGCGCAGGACGGGCTCGACGGCGTTGGGGTCGCAGCTGATGAGCCCCCACGAGAGGTCGAACCACCATAGCTTCTTGTCGTGGTCGACCACGCCGGAGGGACACCACTCCCGCTCCGTGCCATCCCTGGTGGGCAAGGGGCAGGGCAGGTCCGTCTCGGCCCAATTCCACTGGTCGTCCTTCGAGAAGAGGCTGCCCTTGGGGAACCACCGGTCGTCGAGCGAGAAGAGGCGGAGGAGCCTGGCGCGGTCGCTGCTCCTGGTGACCTTGAGCTCGGCGATCAGGTAGCCGCCGAACAGCGCGGAGGTGAGGCCGACGCTCCTGACGTTGTAGGAGACGGGCATGGAGGGCCCGGTGCGGCGGGGTACGAGGTCGAGGGAGCCCGTGGTCGGTTGGCGCAATGGGTCCCCCGGCGAGACGAAGTTCCGCACCAGAATGAGGTCGTCGGTGACGATGGGGACCTCGTCGACGGAGAAGCAGACAAGGAGCACGCCGGGGCCGGTGGCGACGAGGTAGGGGAGCTTGTCGGAGCGGACGACGGGGTTGGGGTCGCGGCGGACGCTTGGGGACACGTCGATGATGGTGACGCGCGGCGGGTCCCTGAGCGCGACGGAGATGGGGACGGGGCGCTCCGCTTCTGCTTCCTTGGGGACGAGGCCGAGGCAGCGGCGTAGGATCACCCACGGCGCCGCCATCGGGGCTTGCATTGGGGGCTCGGGCAGCGAGGCAGAGCGCACGGGTAGTGGAGAGGAGATGGAGAGAGAGCGAGCGAGGGGGTGGTGATTTCTGATTTGGTGGTGGCCTCGCCTCGCCTGATTTGGGGATGGTTTAGGATTATATTTAGCGGAGATTGCGAGGGCAGAATGGTAAATGGAACAACACGTGATTGGGATTTAGCTTCTCGAGGAAGATTTTCGGTTCGTTGCAACACAGAAGCGGTTACGTTGCCAGCCTGGCACGCAGATTCCCAGTCGGGCAAGCCATGCCCATGCACGCTTCGTTGTGCTCTTCTTGGGTCTAGCCACACCTTTTAACATGCATCTTTTGATTTGAAGCTCCAACGTGTAATAATAATTTTGACACAATTTTTCGCATAGCATGAATCTGAAGATGCTAAAGAGGGATACTGCTGTGATACGAATTTTTGAAGTGTAATTTGTTAAAATTTTGATTCATTGATCTATCATATCTCCTCGATCCAGGAACTTCTCAATTTGTACGTGCGGCAATTGCAAAATAAACAATAGCGCCTCAAGAAAGAAAGAGTGCCAGGCAGAATACATTACGCAAGAGAACAGTGGGAAAAAAAACAGCGTGGCAGCCAAGAGTTCACCTCATTCATAAGGAGAACAAACAAGTCAACATCATCCTCCAAGAACGACATGGAAAAAGTTACAACGAGTTACGAGTCCATCTCACTGCAACAGAGTGCCAGGCAGGATGCAAGAGGAGCAAAACATTCAGCAGGTTATGGCAGAAAAAAATGTTGCAATTCGTCCATCCCATCCATCACGTACGTTGAGCCTCAGGTCCTATATACATCTCGAAGAAAGCATCTACAGAACAAACAAGTCAAGGAGCAGGAGTTTATGTTCATTCCTTCTTTTCAGTTGTCCTGACTGACCAAGTCTCCCATGGCTGAGAACCACAATCGATCACGTTCACGTCCGCCATAGCTTTCTCTTCGGTGAGCTGAGACTGGAACTCAAAAGGCGCCCTCTCCTGCATCGTCTCCTGGGTCCTGGCTCGGCCCTGGGTGGTCCTTCTCCTTGTCGCTGAAGTGCTCAGTCACATCAGCTCTGCTTGGTTCGTCGGTGCGGCTTTCCTCGCTGGCTACACTCCGATCCAAGTCCATTCCAAGCATCTCCTCGCTGCTTACACTCATTCCAAGCATCTCCTCGCTGCTTGGTTCGTCGGTGTGGATTTCCTCTGACCACTGCTCCTCCTCGTCGATTTCCTCTGACGGCTGCTCCTCCTCGTCGATTTCCTCTGACGGCTGCTGCTCCTCCTCAATTTCCTCTGGCTGCTCCTCCTCCTCGTCGATTTCCTCTGACGGCTGCTGCTCCTCGTCGATTTCCTCTGCTAGCTGCTCCTCCAAGTCGATTTCCTCTGGCTGCTGCTCCACCTCGTCGATTTCCTCTGGCTGCTGCTCCTCCTCCTCGTCTAGCTCTTCTTCCTCCAGCTCTTCGTCATCGGTTGACGTCTCCTGCGCCAGGGCCTGCGCCTGCGCCTGTGCCTGCGCCTGCGCGTTGGCGGCATGGACTTCCGCTAGCACCTGTGGCACATCGTGTTCTAAGAAGTCTTCCTTCAGGATGTCATCGATGTCCACTGCCATCTGCTCATCCTCGTCGATTTCATCTTCTTGCATCTCTTCTACATCGATTGCCACCCCATCTTGGACATCCTCCGCCAGCTGCTCAGCGGAAGAGCCGTCCAAATCGCCAGGATCCATGCCAAGAGCTTCAGAGAACCAATTCTAGTCAGACAATGGTGACTGAATACTGAATATATAAGACCCGAGAATACCAAACTATAAACACACAGTAATGGGTAAGAATAAAGTTAAATGCAATTGGAGGTCGCACTGTTACTCTGCTATGACAAGGACAGTTAACTCTTAGTGTTGTGTACTTGATGGCTATGCAATAATAGGACACTAGAAATAGTTACTAATTCTCTGTTACTTCCTGAGAAACTATCAACCTGAACAATCCAGTTTCTTTATACTAAATTGACACTGCTACTGATCAACACAAGATAGCGAAAGGTAAATCTGTAAAAGGTTGTTCCGGCATTCACAGAAACAGGATACATGCCAAGAGCTTCTTCTAGAGAGCAATGCTAGTCAGACGTGACTTTATACTAAATATCAGAACTGAGGGCAAAAAAAAGTTAGGACAGAAACCGAGAACACCATAATATTAGTAACAACAACAAATAAAGTCATGTGCAATTGGACATTGTTCTGTTACTCTGCTATGACAAGGACAGTTGACATAGAAATCACAATGAATAAAGTTAAATGCGATTGGACACTGTTGTGTTACTCTCCTATGACAAGGACAGTTGGCTGTTCTTCTGAATTTTTAGACAACGCAATAACAGAATAGATGCTGTAGTCAATAAATCTGTTATTTCCTAGGAAACTATCAGCATGAACAATCAAGTGGCTGACATCAAATGGCATTGCTAGTGGTCGACACAGGCCTTAAGAAAATCTGGTCCAGCATTCATGATATATATATCTCATGCAAATTGTGCAGGCCTGTGCATAGTAGTACATCACTACATAATCTAGCTTATGCACCACATTGATGCTGAATGAAATTCCATTTCAAGGCATATGCACCTGATTTTGATTATGAGCACAAACTAATTAATTAACTAGCTGGCCATCTATCAAAATGAAATAGATTCTCTGCATCTGGGTCTGCCTTGTCCCTGCATTCAAGTTTTAGTCACAAAAAATCACGAGTCAGAAGTCACTACTGCTTTTTTGAAACCTGGGACACATCTATAATCTATTCAACTAATGAATAACTTTCCTACTACATTTTGCATTTTGTCTCTATATGGAAGTTGCTGCTCATTATGGACCATGCGGCACTAGGAAGTAGTACTACAAAAACACCACATAATCGCAGACAGATGAGAGATCATGCTAAGTCGATTGGTGCGCTAGATAGCTAGAACACTATTAGTATCAACTATCAAGTCATCAGCAATCAAGATGTTAGTTACATGTATTACCTTTGGCAACCTCTTGTGGTAGGTACCAAGGGAGAACGTAGCGGCAGGAGGGAGCCGCCGGCCACGGCGTCACCAGGTTGTAGTCCTCGTCGACGAACTCAGAGATTGTGCAGTGGAGCAAGTCGACGCCGAAGAGGCGCTCCTCCAGGACGAAGTAGACCAGATCGGTGCTCGACGGAGACACGGCCGCGAGCACGGGAACCTTCCGCGGCAGCCCGGTCTCCTCGTAGGTGTCGTCGTTCCAGATCTCCTCGAAGGACAGCAAGTGCTCTACGTCCCAGCCGATGGTCTCGTTGTTGCCGTCACCAGCGGAGGTCCGCGTCCACATGCACACCGCGGGTCCAAATTCGCCCTCAGGGATGATCTCCACGTACAGCAGCTCGCCACCGCTCTCCGTGACGCATCGGTGGTCGTGGATGCCCGGCACGGTCATGTCGAGAGCGCTGTCCTCGGGGAGGGAGTGAAAGAGCAGCAACGGGACGTCGAGACCATCATCGGGGTCGAAGCTGATGATCCCCCAGGAGAGATCGAACCACCAGAGCATCTCCCCGTGGGCGACCACGCAGGAGGGAACCCACTCCCGGTTGACGTCGGGCAAGGGGTTGGGAATGACCTCCTGGTTCCACTTGTCGGAGTCCGAGAAAATGTAGACGAGCTTGACGGTGTCGCTGCCCTTGTCAACCATGAGCTCGGCGATGATGTAGTCCTGGGCGCTGTTGGGGGTGGCGAGGATCCCGATGCTCTCGAGGTTGGAGACGACGGCAAACTTGCTCTTGTCGCGAAGCTGGATGCGCTCAGCCGTGCCCGTGGGCGGGCGGCGCTGCTCGACGCCAGACGCGTCGAGGTTGCGCACCACGATGAGGTTGCTCTCGACGGGGCGGTCGTCCAAGCACACGCCGTAGTAGGGCCGGACGCCGAAGTTGAGGAGGATGTAGTCGGAGCTGACGCCGAGGATGTAGGGGTACTTGTCAGGATTGTTGGGGTCGGGGTGGGCGGTTGGGAAGGCCTTCATGACGGTGACCCGCGGCGGAAGCACCACCGGGAAGGAGAAGTCGGCGGCGCGCGCGGCGTCCTCATCCCCCGCCGCAGCCGCCGCCTGGGCGTCACCGGGGACAACGCGGGGGATGCGGCCCAGGATCACCCACGGCCGCGGCTGCTGCTGCTGCTGCTCCTCCTCCTCCATCTCCACCTCCATGGTTTGCTTCGGTTTCGGGCAGAGCGACAGAGACGGAGAGAAGGCGGCGGACTGGTGCGATGTGCGAATGTGGTTGGTGAGGGCTTGCCGATTTGGGCGAGTTGCAAGGATAGGATGGTAATTATAGCAACAGGTGGTGGGACATGGCTTCCAGAGGAAGATTCCATCCATTCCGTGCCCAGCATTGGGCTTTCTGGGCCGCGGAGGAGGGTCTACACGCTCAACTCCCAATCGATTCTTAGTTGACGAAATATGACGTAAAAATGTGCTGTTTAGTAGTAGAACGCAAATACCCCTAAAAAAAGTAGTAGAATGCAAATGATTAGTTAGTACTCCTACTTGCTTTCCCTGCAACGTTATGACTATTTGCTCCATGTCTCTAGTATCAAAAACTTACAAGTTCAACTTATTCATGACATTTGTCCCGAAAAGATCACGCAAGAAATTCATGACACTTGTAATAAATAAAGTTCAACTTATTCATGACATTCAAGAAATTAATTTGAAGCAACGGCACGCAACCACGTAGATGGAGGATTATTTGATGCTGGCTTTTCCTGTACATCTTTGTACCAGTCAGAATCCGCCATTGCAAGCGTCTTTCTTTTCTTTAGTTATTTACACTCCTTTGTTAATTTTTTGGGGGAAATTTAAATCTGAGTTGTCTTTGCTTTCGTTCTCTCTTTTTGCAGCCTGAGTTAGCCGGCCAATGTAACATTCAACTCCAAGCATTCTTGTTTGATGGAGCAATGTCCAGGGGCCAGGCACCCATGATTCTACTCTACCTTTAATTTGATGGGTACACTGTTGTATTATATTCAACTGAGATTATACCTCCAAGCATTCTTGTTTGATGGAGCAAAAGTCTATATTCTACGATATTGTAATCGCCAGTTTGATGGAAGCAAAGAGGTTAAAATTTAAATCATCCTCGGGCAACATATCAGAAAAAAGTTATCCTCCGACAACTGCGAAGGACATTTATTTCGGAAGGAGGTTAAATCGCCCCCGGGCAACATGTCTATCTTGCACTTTCAGAAACAGGGGGAAAATAGGGAACATGGAACAGAGGAGAGTATAGAATGAAACTGAACCCAAAAAAAAATAGCATATTAAGGCAACCACACTTCAATGGTTTCATCTCATTGACATTACAGCATATGAACAAAATTTGGAGCAGTTTCCGTCTATGAACAAAGCATCTTCTGTTTAAGACTAAAACTAAAAGTTATTTAAAATCCTAGCAAATTCTCTCAGAGAGACAAAGAAGTCAAAAATGACAAAATCTTGGAGCAGTTTCTGTCTAAGAACTGACGTTTTCCAGAACAAGCATCTTCTGTTTAAGATACAAAGTATAATTATCTGAATCTTGAAGCAATTTCTGTATGAGAGACCAAGAAATGGAAAATGAATAAATCTTGTAGCAATTTTCTTCTGAGAACAAGAGTGAAAATAATAGAAATATCATTCAAGTAGTACCTCCCCAACCCCACCCCACCATTATAAAACCATTTAACAGCGCACATTCAGTCATTCAGTCATGACCTGCACAAACAAGGGAAGGTTCTAATTATTCAGACAGTAGGAGACACTTTTTTGTAGATATTATTTGAGGGTAGTTCAAACTGATGTTCAACAGATCGTAGGTAAGGTCAAATTGGACAAAGTTATCCATAATCTTTGCTTCATATCCCTTCCTTCACTCTTCTCGACAACGTTTTTTCCTAAGACGACGGTGAATCTCCATCACCTCTGCTTCAGCTTCTTCGCTCGTGAGCCAGAAGCTAAAGGGTGCCCTCAGTTGCCTCATCACCTCCCTCTCTGGGCTTGGGGGGCCACTCTCTGGGCTTGGGGGACCCTCATAGTCATAGAACTTGTCCACCTCTGATTTTAGGGTCGAGGGATCCATCCTCATGGCGACTTCCAAACCCAGTTTGACCAGCTCCTCCTCGTCCAGTTCCTCTGTCTGGTCTTCATCTTCATCAGAGCTACTGAAGCCCACCAGATCAAGATCTTCAGAGAAGCAATGCTAACCAGTCAATAGTCATTGAAAGTGAAATATCAGAACTAAGAACACCATATTAAATTCAAATTAATCACAAAAAAATGAAGTTAACTGCAATTGGAGATTTAGCCTCTGCTGTGACAAGGATATATTGTACTGTAATTGGATGATTGATGCCTTTATGGGATGGTTGAACGTTCCATATATGGTATAATCGATTTGTTGGGTATATGACGCATTTATTAGAGTGCATGCTGTAGTCATTCATTTTCTTACATGTTTCTAACATCCATTGATGCCACTGATTAACAAAAAATTGTCAAGATTTTTTTTTAAAAATAGATGGTCTAGCACATATGAGCATGTTATGTATCTTCCAAATGTTGTTTTTTATTGAAGAAAAACATGCAACTTGTGCAGGCTGCACAGCGCATCAGTTCAAAATGTGCATATTATGCATCACTTAAAATCAATTCTCAGTCAATACAGACTGGAAAACAGAAAGAAAACTAATTAGTATGTGTATCAGGACCTGATTTTAGTCATGGACACATAATTAGATATTTAGATGATTATACATGTAATAAAATAAGCTCAGCCTTTGCCTTCCACTGCTTTGTCTATGTGTCCATGGTTAGTTACAACTGACAACTCAAATACATTTGGCAAGCTCATGCAAAGGCAAATAAAGCACTTCAGTATACTATGCCATACTAGGAGTTTTTGTAATAATGGTAAACAGATTCTTGTTAAATGATTGCAGACTGATATGCAGATAGTTGTACGACGGAAAGCTTATTAACAGTTGTCTATGCAAGGCAATTCGACTCAAAATCTGAATAGTACTACTACTCAACTGCTCACTGGGCTACCTACTGAAACAGGGCATGCTGTTTTAGGAAGTACTAAAAACGCAAACAGAACATGATTGCGGATTGATTTGCAAGGAAGGGTACGGGTCCATCACACATCACCAACACATTTGAATTGCAGCAGAGACAATGGCAACCCAAGGTGGCAGGTTCCAAGGTGGCAGGTTCCAGGGCATGTTCACCAGCTCGTGAGCCTCGTCGGTGGCCTCCACGACTTTGTGCACGGGCACGTGGACGCCGAAGAGGCGCTGCTCCAGGGCGAAGTAGATTAGATCGGGGTTCGACGGGCACACGGCTGAGAGCACGGGGACCTTCCTCGGCAGTCCGGTGTCCTTGTAGGTGTCGTCGTCCCAGAGCTCCTTGAATCTCATCGTGTACTTCTTGTCCCACTCCCACCTAGCCGGAGTGGCGGCCATCCGCCGCGTCCACATGGACACCGTCGCTGCTTCCTTGTCGTGGCCGTCGCCGCCGTCCTCGGGGATGATCTCGACATACCGCAGCTCGCGGCGGCTCACCGTGACGCACCGGTGGGTGTGGATGTCAGGCCTGGTCAGGCCCAGAGCGCGGTCCTCCGGGAGTTTGTGGAAGAGCAGCACCGGGTCCGCGACGAAGGCGTCGCAGCTGAGGAGCCCCCACGAGAGGTCGAACCACCAGAGCGTCTTCTTCTGGGCGACCACGCCGGCGGGAGTCCACTCCCTGCCCTCCGCGGGCAAGGGGCAGCTCAGGTCGTTCTGCGTCCACCGGTCGCCGCCCGCGCGGAAGCGGAAGAGCCTGGCGCGCTCGCCGTCCTTGTCGACCTCGAGCTCGGCGACCGTGTAGTCGCCGTCGTAGGAGGCGACGAGGCCGACGCTCCCGACGCTGTAGATGACGGGCATGCCCCCGTCGCGGCGCCCGGGGATGCGTTCGCCGTCGGGCGCGGCGGCGTGGCCCTGCTGGACGCCGCGGGCCGTGCGGAAGCGGCGCGCCACGATGAGGTAGGTCTCGTGCGGGTCGACCGCGGAGTCCACGCCGTGGAAGGGCTCGACGGCGAAGTTGAGGAGGAGGCAGTCGGGGCCGGCGGCGAGGATGTAGGGGTACTTGTCGGGGTCGTTGGGGTCGGGGTGGGCGAGCGGGGCCACGGTAAGGACAGTGGCCTGCGGCGGCAGCGCGACTCGGATGGTGAAGTCCGCGGCACGGAACGCCGCCGCCGCCGCCGCGTCGCTGGGAATGGGGACGACGCGAGGGCCACGGCCACGCTGCCGACATGGGTTGCTTCGGTTCGAGCAGAGAGGGGGAGATAGAGAGAAGGGAGGGATTTGGTGTGATTTGTTGCTGCCAACCGATTTGGGGGAACTCGGATGGTAATTAAATCTGGGTGTGATGGGATTTGGCTTGCAAAAAAAGATCCCATCAATCTAGTCCAAAGACTCCACTTGTGGGCCGCGAGATGGCACCTACAGTACTAGTCAATGAAGCGACTTTCGTCTTGTGTTTTTTCGATGTAATAATATATGGCAAATTTGGATTCTATGCAATTTTAGCCCTCGATGTTGAGGAAGCAAGATCGAATGTTCTCTTGATGTGCATGTTCATTGCCTTTTGATTTGCTTGTTCAGTAGGGAACACAAACACGTTCATGCAACACCCTGAACCTGACAATCAGTCTCAATGCCGTACCCTGAATGATGCTCATGATATTAGTGACATTTTGTTCAAATATTAGGTTGAGATGTGTATCAAAGTCCCTGCAAGAAAAAAAAGATATCGATATTGGAGGAACCTTGATTAACCCTAGAGCCCACAACCTTGAAACATCAAGTCAAATACTAGTATAAAGAATGAAGGTTGAGCGGCTTCAGGCATGTACAAAATTGGGACCAGGCTGCCTTAGTATAAATTGGGACCAGGCTGCCTCAGTATAAATTGGGACCAGACTTCCACTAAAATTTCCTGATCGACAACTAAGTTTGGTGGGCAAGGCAAATGTTGCATCAAATACACCGAGGGGCATATATTTGAAAGCCAACATCACCCTTCAAGGACACATGTTTGGTTTTGCGGCACTGAAAAACAATAGGAAAGAAGGAAGAAACAGAGTGCCAGAATTCACAGAAAAATAAAACTTGCGCAGATTAATGCAACAAAAATTGTTACCATGAATACATCTCATTCATCACATTGTGAGTTAAACTGTATATACATCTCGAAGAAATCATGTACTGAACTCACAAACTTGGAGCATTATCTGTTTAAGAACTGATCCTTTGGGGCCAAATAATTTCTGTCTGTGACCAAAAGCAAGAACGATATAATCTTGGAGAAATTTCTGTCCGAGACCACGAGAAAAGAAAAGGATGGCCTAAATCTAATTCTGTATGTAACCCCCTCTTTGACAAATCATTCAAAGTTTGAGCAGCTTGATAACCTGCACAAAGGAGGGAGAGTTGTTTAATTAGACAGAAGGAGACTTCTTTTACCAGCCAATGGAAAATTAACAGAGTGCTGCTCATGAAACTGCAATAAGCTCACCTGGGAAAATTTTACCATGTAAACTTTGCTTCATATCGCTCATGTCAGTTACTCGCTTTCAGAGTTGTAGATGCCTAGATGGTTATGCACCCGCAGGCCCTTTAGAAGGATATCAGCCCCCCAAATTGAGAGATTCGGAGAAACAATGCTAGTTAGTCAGACAGTTAACTGAATGTGAAATATTACAATCGAGACACTGAAAGTAAGAACACAGCGATGACAGAGAATTAAAGTTAAATGCAGCACGAGTTGCTCTGTAACTCTGCTATGACGAAAATGGCAATTGTAATTTCTGTTGGATGCCTATATGCAATAATGGAACATCCCATATATGAAATAATCAGGGTCTCTGAGTATCAGTTGAAGAATTAGCACAATCAAGTTATTTGTATACAAAAGACTGTGATTACAAACTGCAATCGGTTTGTTGCTAACATCATTTGGTACTACTACTCTTTCGGAACAAAATGACACCACTACTAGTCATCTGAGAATCATCAAAGAAAACATTAAATGGTTGATACACACAGCACTCATGAGCATAAAATTGCCCCTAATAACATGAAGTGCATGCTAGTCTTATAGAATGAACAGCGTGCCACTTCAAATAGTTCGACTATTCAACAGTGTACAAGTTGTTGATTAAATCCATTTCAGTTAATGAGGAAACAGAAAATATCTTGATTATTACATCCTGCTGATTTCGGTAAAGAAAACCAAACTAGGTGACCATGCAGTGCGAAGTATCTGGCAATACAAACATTACATATATTGCTGCAGAATGATATGCAGATAAATATATCATAAGACGTGCTCTTGGATTCAGAGTTCTGTAACCGTGAAGCGCATTTACATGGCATATTTACCACTCTTGGGAGAGTTTCTAAAATAGATAGATCAATCATGCAGTTCAGTTGACATTTGAAGTGTATGTAACTGCAAAACACTAGCAGTCGAGAGTCGAGACATATCTATGCCAAGTCAGTGCACTACAGTACTGCAATATATATACGGGAATCAGCAGCATCAATCGCATGATGTATGTTATCTGAATTGCAACCAGCCAACCATGCACACAGGATGAAAGGAAACAAGCAAATGAAATGTAGCGGTGTATGTACGTGCTCTTACCTGTCGCAACCGCGGGTGGCAGGACCCAAGCGAGGAGGTTGCGGCCTTCGGGCTCCAGCCTTGCGTTGTTAACGAGCCCATAATAGGCCTCGTGATGCACGACCCGGCGCGCGGGCACATTGACGCCGAAGATGAGGCGCCCCAGGGTGAAGTAGACCAAGTCGGGATCCGACGGGCACACGACGGCTAGCGCGGGGACGAACCGCGGCAGCCCGGCCTCCCTGTAGCTGTTGTCGTTCCAGATCTCCTCGAAGCTCACCGTGTACTTCTCGTCCCACTGCCACCCCTCCGGACCGACGACCCGCGTCCACAAGGACACCGTCGCTGCCTCGCTGTAGTCCTCGTCGCTGGCGTCGCTGTCGTCGCCGCTCTGATAGACGATCCCCACGTACCGCAGCTGGCCTTGGCTCACCGTGACGCAGCGCTGGCCGAACATGAGCGGCGTCGCCTGGTCGAGAGGAGCACTGCCATCCGGGAGGCGGTGGAAGACCAATTCCGGCTCCTGCTCGGGGTAGGAGAGGTCGCAGCTGAGGATCCCCCACCTGAGGTCGAACCACCAGAGCGTGCTCTCGAGGGAGACCGCGCCGTGGGGCGCCCACCCACGGGCCTGCTGGTCCTCCACAGGCAAGGGGCATTCCATGTATTCCCAGGACCACAAGCCGACGGGGACGCCCGAGTCGAAGTGGAACTCGAAGGAGACGAGCGTGACGTGGACGCCAATGTCGTCAACCTGTAGCTCGACGATCCTGTAGTTGCCTTCGTCGTCGGAGATGAGGCCGACGCTCCCGATGTTCGAGAGAATGGGTTCGGCGGCGGCGCGATCGGGGACGTGCTCGGCGGAGGCCGTGGTCACGCCGTCGGCCCTGTGGAAGTGGCGCGCCACGACGAGGTGGGTGTCGTGAGGGTTGTCGCCGAGGAACGTCCCGATAGAGGGCGGGACGCCGAAGTGGGCAAGGAGGCAGTGGGGCGCGGCGGCGATAATGTAGGGGTGCCTGTCGGGGCGGTTGGGGTCGGGGTGGGCGCCGCGGCCCGCGGCGAGGATGGTGACCACGGGCGGCGGCGCGACTGGGAGGGTGAAGTCGGGGGTTGCCGCGGCCTCGACGTGCTCCGCGCGGATGACGCGGCTTAGGATCACCCACGGCGTCGCCATTGGGGCTTGCTGCGCTTGGCTTCCGGCAGCGAGCGAGCGAGCGAGGGGGAGAGCGGTGGTGTTGGGGTGATTTGGTGGCGGCGGCGTCTGATTTGGGGGCAGAGCAAGGGCAGGATGGTAATTTGAAGAAACGGTTTACGTGGTCGGCCCGGCGAGGCTTCTCAACGAAGATACCGTTCGTTCCAAACGCTAATCAATTGAACACAGTTTGTGCGGGGTTTAAGTGTGAGACCTCCAAAAACTGAAAAATTGCCCGTATCATTTCTAAACCATATTTTCTCTGGGAAACATAAGGTTGAAAATCAAACTTAAACAAAATATCTCAAATTAATAGAAATAATTAAAAACCATATTTTAGACACGCAATCACACACCAATTTCATGCTATCAGCGGACTGAGAATTAGGTTAATTGCGGTGGAAACTATCCACCCTAACTCAAATCATCGACTTTGCAGGTGCTTATAATTTTATATAATTATTTTCAATGGAGTGCCGGGCCAATCAACAATGTTGTGTCTCACTTTTGTCGTCAAATAGATCGGACAAACCCCGTTTCTCAGAGATATTATTCTCAGAGATATTAGTCGTCAATTAGATCATTGACCCTAACGCTCTGTTCACAATCCTACTTGATCCTTTCTCCCTTCATCCCAAAAAACAAGTCATCCTAAGAATTCTATGATAAATTAACAGGAAGGTAAAATGACCATGTTTGTCCCTATTTATTTTTCATATTTAGCACTAATTGATTATTGATGCACATACACTTTCTAAATAGGGTAAGATGATTTATTTTTTGAGATAAATTTTGAATCTAGAATGACTTATTTTTCGGGACGGAGGGAGTATATATTTTTAGCTCAAAATTGTATAAGATTAGAGTCCAACTCTTTTATGGCTCGGCCCTTAGATTATCTAGACTAAAAATTAAGACCCTCTACCACCCCTAAGTGCACGTGAAAGTGTATACTATGTTAGAAAATGTACCATCAAGCATTCATCTTCTTTCACAAATGGCTACATAACATGATATTCATTTTTTTTGTTGAAGGGAGCATGTATATTTGTTGTGCCGAGCAAATTATAATTTGTCAAAACTTTTTCATACAATCACGCATTAATACATAAATTGAGTTTTTGAGTTGGCTTACTACCATATGGGCCATGGTAATTCGAGAGTCTAATAAAAAAGAAGAAAGAGAAATAATATGGTCCAACAAACCAGTTGAATGCAAATGTTCCGTTCCATTTATTTTATAATTTTCTATGTTTCCCACTTCTTTGTTTTTATATTTCCATGTCTTTTACAAAACGGTCATTAGTCAGCTGGAATTTTTTATCATAGTTTGCACCCCTAGTTTAGGGCAAATATTCTGCCATGCACTTATAAAAACACGTTTGTATCTTCATGAAGTAATTGTTATTATGAAAAGCCTCATAAGGCATATATACATCATTGTCATGGATACGGCTTTTGAACATAGTTTTTGATATCTTTCTAACGGAATTCCATAGGTTTTGATTGCATTGCTTTGTTCTGTGCAAGAAATTAAACTGTACTTAGTTTCATGGATACGCAACAGCTATAAGTGAAAGTTTGTTATTTTGACCTTTCAAAAATAATTTACTATGTTAACCGAATACACCAACACCAAGCAAAGTTTGAAGGAAAATGTTGCTTCAAGAAGATTGAGGGACAATTACTTGCAGCAGAGCGTCATCATTCAAGAAAGACGTCTGTTTCGTACTTGTGGCAGTAGAAAACATTAAAACAATAGTGAAGAAGGAAGAAAACCGAGTGCCACACAATGCAAGAGAACAAAAAAGAAAAAGATTCTGCAGGTTAAAGAAATCAAAATGTTGCAACGACTTCATCTCCTTAACCACATTATGCGCTAAATCCTATATGCATCACACAGAAAGCTTCTACAGAACCAACAAAGTTTGGAGAAATATCTTTTAAGAAGTAATCCTTTGATAGCAAGTAATTTCTGTCGGTGACCGTATACAGAAACGCTTTAATCCTGGAGCAATTTCTGTCTGAGACCTAAAGTAAAAAAGTGATCCAAATCTCATTCTATGTGTAACCCCACTTTTAACAAAGCATTCAACAGGACACAAGTTTGAGCAACTTCATGAATCATGACCTGCACAAAGGAAGCAGAGTTCTTAATTAGACAAGGAGATTACGTTTACCAGCCAGTAGAAATTAATGCAGAGTGAAGTACACAAAACAGAAATGAGCTCACCTTGGAAAATTTTAGCTGCAAACTTTGCCTTGTATCCCTCATGTCAGTTACTCGCGTTTAGAGTTGTAGATGGTTATGCAACAGCAGGCCCTTGGTTATAAGGATCGATGTCAGCCCCGAAAATTGAAAGCTTCAGGGGGGAAAAAAACAGTATAGTCAGACATTGGTAACCGAATGCGATATGTCAGCCCCCAAAACTGAAGTAAGAACACAGTACTAAGTACTAAGAAAGAGTAAAGAATAAGCTAGTTCACCGGTTTCGTATGACAGTCCTAAATGGATTACATCATAAAACAAGGCATGCAGTGCGAAGTACTGGAAACACATGCACTCCATACTGGAAACACAAACACTGCATACTTGCAGAACGATATGCAGACGGATAAATCATATGAGGCGGTCTTGACATCAGAATTCTGTCACAGCGAAGTGCAATTACACGACAAATCTACCGCTCTGACGGAAGTTCCTAAAACAGGGGATGCGGCACTTTGGAGTACAACTGTACAAGGAACACAAACACTGGTTGCATACTAATACAAAGATAGATAGATCATGTAATGCTCCTGAGATTTGGAAGTGTATGCAATTGCAAAAGCACAAGTACTGGAGACATATGTTGCGCCTACTAGATATAAAACTTCATCAGGAATCAGCATCCAGGATTATCGCAGGCAGCCACAGAGGACGAAATAGATTAAACAAGCAAACCAAGCACAATAGATTCTGCTGAAATGAAATGCAGGCATGTCGTCTTACCTGCAGCACCTGGGGCAAGCCCGGGTGGCAGGAACCAAGGGAGGACGTAGCGGACGCTGGCCTGAGTCGCATCCAGCCTTGCGTTGTTCACCCGCTCGTCGTAGAACTCGTTGCCCACGACCCTGTGGTTGGCCACATTGACGCCGAAGATGTTCGGCTTCAGGGTGAAGTAGACCAAGTTGGGGTCCGTCGGGCACACGGCCGCGACGATGGGGACGTGCCGCGACAGCCCGGTCTCCCTGTAGCTGGCGTCATCCCAGATCTTCGCGAAGCCCACCGAGTCGTTCGCCTCCCACTGCAACCCATCCGGACCGAAGGTCATCGTCCACATGCACACCCTCGCTGCTTCGGTGTCGTCGCCGCTGTCGTCGTCGTCACCGCCGACCTCGGGGACGATGACCTCCACGTACCGCAGCTGGCCTTGGCTCACCGCGATGCAGCGCTGGGTGAGCATGAGCGGCGTCGCCATGGGGAGAGCACGGCCGTCCGGGAGGCGGTGGAAGAGCAGATCGTGGTCCCCGGCGAGGTCGCAGCTGAGGATCCCCCACGAGAGGTCGAACCACCAGAGCATGGTCTCGACGCAGACCGCGCCGTGGGGAGCCCACTCCCGGTCCCGATCCTCTTCAGCCAAGGGGGACTCCACGTCCTCCGAGTACCACCCCTGCTGGTCCCGCCTCTCGAAGCAGACGAGCGTGGCGTGGTCACTGCCCTTGCGAACCTGGAGCTCGGCGATGATGTAGTCGCCTTCGTCGTTTGAGATGAGGCCGACGCTGCCGACGTTCAAGAGGGCGGGGACGGGGGCGGCTCGGCCGGGGACGAGCTCGGCGGAGGCCGTGGTCACGCCGTCGGCCCTGTGGAAGTGGCGCACCACGACGAGGTGCGTGCCGTGGTGGTTGTCGCCGAAGGACGTCCCCATGGAGGGCGCGACGGCGAAGTGGGCGAGGAGGCAGAGGGGCCCGGCGGCGATGATGTAGGGGTTCCTGTCGGGGTGGTTGGGGTCGGGGTGCGCTCGGCGGCCCGCGGCGAGGATGGTGAGCCGGGGCGGCAGTGCGATGGGGAGGGTGAAGTCGGGCGCGTCCGCGTCCGCGGCCACGGCGGGCTCCGCGCGGATGACGCGGCTTAGGAACACCCACGGCGTCCCCGCCATTGGGGCTTGCTGCGCTTGGCTTCCCGGCAGCGAGAGAGAGAGCGAGGAGGAGAGCGGTGGCGGTGGCTGTTTTGGGGGGGGGGGGGGGGGGGGGGGGGGTGGTGGTTTGATTTGGTGGCGGCGTCGTTTGATTTGGGGGCAGTGCAAGGGCAGGATGGTAATTTAAAGGAACTGTTCACTAACGAAGATACCGTTCGTTCCAAACGTGACTTTTCTGGTGTACCATTGCAACGGAACAAGATCCAAAGTTCCTTGTGACTGACGTTTAGATACCGAGATTTTAATTTCACCAGTTTTTCACACTTACTAGTTCCTTGCAACTGTTTTTCTCTCACTCTCCAAAAGCTCACCTGCCACCACTAATTGTTGCCCCAAATTAAATGAACCATTTGATGGAGAGCTACCCACTGAATTGCACTCTATCTCAAAGACACTATTTCATATCATTTTCAAATTCGATTGTTCCCTTGCAACACGTATACATACAAGTGCAGCGATTTTCATGTTGTGACTGTATTTTCAATTTTCAAATCTGGAGCAAGTTTCAATTCTATGCCATTACACTGTAGTCTTGGATGGAAGCTGAATATATAGTGAGTACATATAGTCGTTTTCGTGTCTGCGATAACCGGCTTTTAATTTTGTTGGTTTGGTCAAGAAAACAAATATGTTCTTCGCAAAAAGAAAAACAAAGAAACAAATACATCCACATGCAGCACAATATCAAGCGCATCCTTCAGGTTCACTGAGCATCGCGCTGCACATGAGTTTTTTTTTTGAATTATTGGAATTGAGATGTATGTCAAAATGTCTGCAAGAACAGAGAAATCGATATCGGAGGAACATTTATTAATCCTAGAGCGCAAAACTGAAGGATCTGTTGTACGTAGAGAACAAAAAATTGAGCCACATGAGTCATGTACTAAATGGGAGCCGAACTACCTCAGTATAAATTCCTTTGATTTCATGGGCGCACGACATTAGTAAGTGAAATTTTGATATTCACCAAATATTCTCCAAAGGTTGCTTAAGAACATTGAGGGTGAACTATTTGCAAGACCACATCATCCTTCAAGGACATCTATTCCACACTAGTGGCAGTAGAAAACAATAGGGAAGAAAGAAGAAAACAGAGTGCCAGAATGCAAGAGGATAAAACAAAAGCTGCAGGTTAAAGAAATCAAAATTTTGCAACTACTTCATCTCATCATTCACATTGCGCATTAAATCGTACATACATCTCAAAGAAAAGCTTGTATAGAACCAACAAATCTTGTAGAAATATCTGTTTAAGAACAAATCCTTTGATAGCAAGTAATTTCTGTCCGTGACCATATGCAGGAACGGTTTAATCTTGAAGCAATTTCTGACTGAGACCAAGACTAAGAAAAATCATCTAAATCTCATTCTGTGTATAGCCCCACCTCTGGCTGGCAAAAGCATTCTACATGACACAAGTTTGAGCAACTTCACGACCTGCACAAACAAGGGGAGGGTTCTTAGTTAGACATCAGGATACTTCTTTATTTTAGGCGCTGCTGGAAAATTGTGCAGAGTAACGTTCAGTTCAATTTGGAGATTGGCGTGTAAATGCTATGACAAGAACGGCTAATTGTACTTTTCTATTTGATGTCTGTATGCAGTAATGGAACAATCAGGGTATCCAAAACAACTGTTCAAGCATTTTGTAGTCAATAATTTTGCCTTTTCCTGAGTAACTACGAACAAGCACAATTACGGTACTCATCTAACTGTTATTTCCTGGCCAACACATTTCTAGCCAACATGGATCAGATACAGAAAACATCTTGATTAGCATATGTTAGAAGTATAGATGATTATGTATGCACATAAATAAGCTCTGCCCTTGACTTTTTCTGCTTTGTCTCACTCAGCATGCATGGTTAGTTATAACTGACAAAGCAAAGCAATTCGTTAAGCCACATCATTTTCAAATTGTGCAGAGTGATGCAAATTGAATACAGTAATGACAGGGTGAAGTTCAGTGCAATTGGAGATTGGCGTGTAACTGCTATGCCAAGAACGGCTAATTGTACTTTTCTATTTGATGTTTGTATGCAACAATGGAACAATCAGGGTATCCAGAACAACTGTTCAAGCATTTTGTAGTCAATAGTTTTGTCTTTTCTTCCTGAGTAACTATGAATGAACATAATTACGGTACTCATCTAACTGTTATTTCCTGGTCAACACATAACTCTCATTTTTGTTCGAAGTTGTTATGTACTTGAAACAGATTCATCTAGCCAACATGGATCAGATACAGAAAGCACCTTGATAAGCATATGTTAAAAGTATAGATGATTATGCATGGACATAAATAAGCTCTTCCCTTGACTTTTTCTGCTTTGTCTAACTCAGCATGCACGGTTAGTTATAACTGACAAAGCAAAGCAATTCGTTAAGCCATCCTGAGAGACATCTATTCAAGTAATTTACAAGTTGGTCATGGGAATGGGAACCTCCTAAAGCAGGGCATTTTTACTAGGAAGTACGAGGAACAACAGGCACGTGATTGCAGGGTTTGCATATTAATATGCAGATGGATAGATCATGCAATGCTGTAGACATTTTGAAGTATATGTGATTGCAAGAACACAAAGAAGAAATGCAACTCCACACAGGATATATCAGAATGGCAGCACGCCATGGTCTCTGAAGAGATTGCAGCCACACAGCACGGAACAAGCAAGCACACTAGAATCAGTAGAAAGTTGGAAACGTACATTTAGAGCCTTGCTAACATCCGCCGTCCTCTGCTTGCGATTGCAATCTACTAAGTTCATGCTTCAAGCGGCAGAGGCCTGCTGCAGCCAACAACACGTCTAGCTCAGGAACGCCTGCATCCGGCGGCGGCGGCGGCAGTGCTGCACATTTAGGCAATGCAAGTCAGTGCATCCGCGTTACTAGCTGCAACTCCAGACACAGGACATCAGAATTGCAGCACGCCATGATCTCTGAATAGATAGACTGCAGCCACGGAGGATGAAACAATTCAGCAGGCACGGCAGAAATTACCTTGGGCAATCTCTGGTGGAAGGACCCAAGGGACAACGTAGCGGCTGGAGACCGGCTCTTGCCATGGCGAGTCCAGGGGCTCAAAGGCCCCGTGGTGCACGACCCTGCGCGCGGGCACATTGACGCCAAGCATGTGCTGCCCCAGGGCGAAGTAGACCAAGTTGGGGTCCGACGGGCACACGACCACGAGCAAGGGGACGACGTCCCGCGGCAGCCCGGTCTCCCTGTAGCTGCCGTCGTCCCAGATCTCCTCGAAGCTCACCGCGTAATCCGCGTCCCACTGCCACCCAGCCCCATCCGGAGTGCGGCTGCGCGACCACATGGACACCCTCGCTGCTGCTTCGCCGCCCTCGGTGACGATGATCTCCACGTACCGCAGCTTGTTCCCGCTCGCCGCGACGCAGCGCTTGGTGTGGAGGTACGGCGGTTCGTTGTCGAGGCGACGGCCATCCGGGAGGTCGTGGAAGACCAAGCCCGGCTCCATGAACGAGGTGGCGTAGCTGAGGATCCCCCACGTGAGGTCGAACCACCAGAGCCTGCCGTCGACGTGGACCGCGCCGTGGGGAATCCGCTCCCGGCCGTGCGCCGGCGCCGCCAGGGGGTACGCCATGTGCCTCCCGACCCACCCGTCGTGGCGGTCCGATCGGAGGTAGACGAGCGTGGCGCGGTCGCTGGTCTTGTCAGCCTGGAGCTCGGCGATCACGTAGTCGCCTGCGCCGTTGGTGGCGAGGGCGACGTTCTGGAGGTTCCAGAGAATGGGGAGGCGGCCGGCCCGTTCGGGGACGCGCACCACGGAGGCCGCCGCCCGGCTCCCCGGCGCCGTTTGGAAGTCGCGCACCACGACGAGGTTGCCGAAGAAGGGGGAGTTGTAGAATTGGGTGCCGTGGAAGGGATAGGCGGCGAAGTGGGCGAGGAGGCAGTGGCGGCTGGCGGCGATGATGTAGGGGAACGCGTCGCGGTTGTTGGGGTCGGGGTGGACTCGGCGGCCCGCGAAGAGGACGGTGACTCGCGGCGGCAGCGCGAGCTCGAGGCTGAAGTCGGGCTCGGCCGCGGTCGCGTGCTGCTCCTGCGCCGCCGCTCCCGTCGTGCGGGGTCCGACGCGGAGGATGCGGTTGAGGATCACCCACGGCGGCGTCGCCATTGGGGCTTGGCTTGCCTTCCCGCGGCGAGCGAGCGAGCGGGAGGCCGGGAGGGAGAGCGCGCACGGGGAGCAGAGGCAGCGAGGGGGAGAGCGCAGGAGGGTGGCGTGATTTGGTGGTGGCCTCGGGAAATGCAAGGGCAGGTTGGTAATATATGCAACGGGTGACGGGATTTGGCTTCGGGAGCAAGATCCTCCACGTTTGGTCCCCACACAACACGTGAATACCCCCCAAGGTCGTGTTGGGCCTCGCCTGGCCCAACTGAATGGAAATATCCCGTACAGAAGAAAGGCAACTGAAATGTCTTTTGGAAACTTCTGTCGATAATACGCATACAAATTGAGCAGGCCTGCTCAGGTGCCGCCTGAACACTTCTCCATCCTGATCCTGCTTTGCTGCTGGCGAAGAGGAGGAACGGGGTTGTCTTCAGACAAGAAGCGGCGACGCGGCGAGAAACCCTCCGGCTGGCCAAGGAAGATGCTATGTGGCAGGGCCAGCTACCTCGCAAGGATGCACGCGTAGCTGAAGCCTGGGGTGTAATTTTTAGTTTGGCGACGTAAACTCTCAAAGAAAATATACTGTCAAAACTCTTTGGTTACCACGCGGGCTGTTAGGGGCCATCATGAAATGAAATCAGGTGGGGGATTCTCTTCCCCCCTAACCCTAAAAAAATAATACACATACAAAGTTACAAATTTACAAACAGGGGTACACATACAAAGTTACAAACAGTGAGGATAAAACTAAACCAAATTCTTTTTTTTGGAAACTTCTGTTGATAATACACATACAGAGTTACAAATTTACAAACAGGGGTACACATACAAAGGTACAAACATATTTTCTTAAAACTTCCGTAAGCTGAAGAAGCAGAGTGAAAAATTGGGGAAGATATCTATATCTATTTTTAAAGCATGCAACGTTTCCATCAGAAAATTTAGTTTAGTCCAACATGTATCACCAGCAGGTGGACCCGAAGCGTATGTAATGAGAACTGAACAACAAACAACACTATATTGTAACCTAAACAGACTCGAATACAATAATAACATCAAGACAAAACAAAATTTATGTTGAAGAAAATCCACCGTAGAACGACCCATCGGGGATTTCGACCGTGGCAACGCACGAACATATTCGCCAGTCAAGAAGTTAAATCGTTGATACGCCACACTAGCACACTACGTAGCGTGTTTATGCAAACGAGCTGGGTTATTTCCGGCAAAGTCTACGTGATGATGCGACGTACAAGGGTTTTCGAATTTGGAGGGTTGTAAAGACCGATTGGGTTCGGCAAAAATCTTGACGGCAGTCGCGGACACAGGGCCCACCTGCCAGTGACAACAGCTCAGCCGGAGAAGCGTGCCAGCGGAGCTGCACCGCATGGTCTGGGCAGCAACACCGTAAACTAATCGAGGCTGATCGATCTACTGAAAACTCCAAGAGTTCCTAACATAACATGTTTGGCCGCTGCCAGTAGGAATCGAAAACACGAGCTCCACACACAGCACCCGAAGAACACCACACCTTGGCGCTTGCAGTGCCACGCTGGGGCCCACCAGTCAGCGGCGTCGACCTCGGCGTGGTGGGTCCGGTCACACGCCTCGCCGACCTCCATGGCTCCATCTCCTCCGGCTTGAAATTCCTCGCCCGCCGAGTCATAACCGTCGCCCAACAAACAAAGCCCCTGCTCCCCCTCCCCCTTCCCCCTCGCTGCAACTCGAAGCAACGCCGCCCCCCAGCCACCGCCCCTGCCTGCCAGGCTGCCCCCCGGCTGCGATGGAGCTGCTCCGCGCCGGGGCGCTCGTGCGGGTACTTGCCTGCCAACCTCGTCCGGGATCTCGCGGAAGTCCTCCGCGACGGGCGCCACGAGGTCGACGCGGCGTGGATCAGGGCTCCTGGCGAGGGAGTTGGCCAGGTCCTTCCCAAGAGGGGGTTCGTCATCGTCGCCATGCTCCGTGGCGAGGCTGCACACCTCGCCGCGCCCGGCCGTCTGGCCTGGGCCATCGGAGGCTCGTCACGGGCGGCCGTTCTGGTCCCGATTCGTCCGGTGGGAGGGGGAGGAGCAGCAGGGGAGCAAGCACCTGCTGCTCAAGCGAGGGCCGAGGCCGCCGGCGGTGTTCTGGGCGCGCCCCACAGCGGAGCAGTCGCTGATCCCCACCGGGGTCCAGTCGTCAGAGGGGCCCGACCCGAGGATGCCGGTGCGGATGGCCGCCATGTACGTGTCGTCGTCCTATTTGGCTTTCGTTCGTGTGATGCATGTATGTCATTCCGATCCATCAAGCGCTCAGCGCTCTCAAACCAATGGAATCCCGTGCGGTGGCAGGTTGTTGCTCGGGCCGTCGTCGCTCACGGCGGCGCGGACAAGGCTGACGAGGGACAGGACGGCGGGAACGCGGGCGAGGTCCACAGCGCCGCCGACGCGTTCCAGGGCAATGAGCATCAGGCGGAGGTGGCGGACCAGCAGGATGTACACGTACCAGGGAATGGTGGCGCCGAAGAGGTACGTCATGCAGTCCTGCTAGCTTGGATGTACAGCTGGGCGTTCGCCGCAGCCGCGCATATGACACCCTTGTCAATGTTTGTCGCGGTTCAGGAGCAGGACTCGAAGCAACGACAGATTGCATGCCTGTCGGAGGAGCTAGAAGCTCTGTATCTCCGCTTGGGGATGCTGCATGAAGACGCGGAAGTTCACCACCAGCAGATTCGACGCCAAGGCTCTTGGTGACTGGGCGGCGGTCAGCCAAAAGTGCTGCCCGCATCAGGACGCCGTAACAAAGATAGAACGGAGCTACGAAATTCAGAGCGCGATGGCCAGAGCTTACCAAGCTTGGTGCCGCCCTACAAGATCCAGGTCTGGAGCACCCGAATCGACTTGGACCACCACGCTAGTGAAGGTAGGTATAGATGGCCAAATGGGCTCGACCCGCTGGGCCAGCCCAGGCCCAACACGAAAAAAACACGGCACGAACCCGACCCGGCCCACCAAGAATCGGGTCCGGGTCAACCCGACCCGATAGCCCGTGCCGTGTCTAGGCCGGGACCTCGGCCCATAGTGCCGGCCCGGACACGACACGGCTAACGGGCCTAACCCGATCAGGCACGGCTAATTGGGCCGGCCTGTTAATGGCCCGCGGAGGGCGCCGGCTATACAAGCCGTCGGTGCCGCCCTCCCGGGCAAACCCTAGCCCATTCGCCTCCCTCGCCTCCCCCGCGCCTCCTCTCCTCCCCCGCGCCTCCTCTCCTCGCTTCTCCTCGCCTCCGCCGCCCCGACTCGCCTGTGCTCTTCGTCTTCCTCCTCTTCGGCCGGTGTTTCTTCGCCACCTCCGGCCAGTGATGGCCGGCAGCCCGGGCCATCTCGTCTCATACACCTCACGCCCCTCCTCCCCCACTCTCCTCGTCCAGATCTAGAGATCCTCATCTTCTCCCTGTCCGGCCAGCGGTCCTCCTCCGCTGGTGGCCTGCATCCCGGCACGGCATGACTCTTCCTCTCCTACTCTTGTCCTCCTCTGTCCTCTACTCCGGATCGGCACTCCGTCCCGAAACCCTAACCCTAGCCTCCCTCGCCTCCCTCGCGCTTTTCCTCCCTGCCTCCCCCACTCAGATCTAGAGCTCCTCGCCTCCTCGTCTCATCTGTGTACTGTCCAGCCGGCGGTCCTCCGCCGCCGGTGGCCTGCGTCCCGGCACGACACGGGTCTGATCCCTCTCCGCCTCTCCTTCTCCGGCTCGGCACTCCGTCCCGAAACCCTAACCCTAGCCTCTCTTCCACTCATCATCTCCTTGTCCTACCCGCCGCCGTCGTGTACCTCGCCGGCGACTCTGGTGCTCCGGATTCTCAGGTTTGCCCTCCTCTTTCTTCTTCTTTGTTTCTTTTCTTTGTTGCTCTGTGTTCTCCTCTATGCTCTGTGACTGACCCCTCTCCTATACGCAGATCCGTCGAGGAACCAGAGGCCGGCGATGGACAACGACGGGCCCTCCATGTCCATCAACGATGAGATTCGGCTCATGGGAGGGGTTGGAGATGATGAAGAAGACTTGCAAGTGGGAGAGGAGTTCTTTGGCCGCAATGCCAATGCGCCGATCGACCTTGTTGACGCCGGCGATGGCGAGGGAGATGCTGGTGCTGCCGGTTTTGCAGCTGGTGCCGGTGCTAGTGTTGATCGCGACACCGAGAGCACTGGCGCCAAGCGCAACTGGCCATGCACCTCTGATGTTTGGGAGGACTACGAGAAGATCTTCAGGATTGAGAATGGTAAGAGGGTCCAATTCCAAGCTAAGTGCCTCCATTGCGGTAAGTTCTACGCTGCTCCTTCTAACTTTGGCACTGGAACTCTCAAGCGGCATAGGGCCGCATGCTCTGTTAGGAATAAGAAGTCTCGGTCATCTCAATCCTTGCTCCAATTCAGTTCAGACGGTAGTTTAGGCAACTGGGAGTACAGTCCCGAGGTTGCACGTACACAACTTTGTCGTTTGATTGCTAGACTGGATCTTCCTTTGGGTTTTGGTGATTGCGATGCATTTGAAGAGTACATTAAACTTGCACATAATCCTAGATTTGCTACTGTCTCACGGCAAACCACCTCTAGAGATTTAGTTAAGTACTACACTGATCGTCATAATAAGGTTACTGAGACTTTGGCTGCTGCTTTGTGTGTTGCTTTGACCTCTGACATTTGGTCTGGTAATGCTAAGGAAGATTACCTTAGTGTGGTTTCTTATTTTGTTAGTGCTGATTGGGATTTAGAGAAGCGGATCATAGGGTTGAGGCTCATTGATGTTTCTCACAATGGTGATAATATTGCTGAGCGTGTTCTCGCTGTGTTGCAAGAATTTGGTTTAACTGACAAAGTAGTATCTCTTACTTTGGACAATGCCTCTGCTAATACGTCTGCCATGAATATTTTATCACCTCAAATATCTGGTTATGTTGGTACTTTGTTCTTGCATCAGAGATGTGCATGCCATATCATTAATCTGATTGTGAAGTCTGGCTTGAAGAGAATATCACATTACCTTGATGCATTTAGAACAGCAATCTCTTTCTTGAATTCTTCTAACCAGCGCATTGCATCATACAAATCTTATTGCATTATTGTCAATGAGAGGCCTAGGAAGTTCCAACTAGATATGGATGTGAGGTGGAACTCTACCTACCTCATGCTTAAGCATCTTGTCCCTCATAAATAGAGCTTTAGTGTCTTTATTCAGACTCACTACCCTAGGGGTGAAGGTTCTCCTATGCTATTGACAGATGCACATTGGTATGTTGCTGAACACATCTTGACATTTCTTGAGCTCTTTTATGATTCAACTGTTGCACTATCTTCTGTATATGATCCTACATCTCCATTAATATTGCATCATATAATTGAGATTGCTGGACACCTAAACAATTATGAAAATGATAGCTTGCTTAGATTAGTGGTTGTTCCTATGAAAGATAAATTTCTCAAGTTTTGGAGGGACATACCTATGCTTTACTTAATTGCATTCATCATGGATCCTAGGGCTAAGCTTAGAGATTTGAACAAATCTCTAATTCTGTTATCTAACCTCTCTGGTACTGATTACTCTTCTTATTTAACTGAGGTAAGAGCTGAACTTTCTACCATGTTTAACAAATATGATGAGAAGTTTGGTGTAGTGAGAATGCAGAGGCCTTCACAACCAGTGACTTCTGGTAAGAAAAAAAATGCTTGGGGTAAGATTTTTGGTAATGATGTTGCTGGAGCAGGTTCATCCAGTTTTGGTTTATCCACTCCCTCCTCTACAGCTTTGTTTAGAAGAACTTCTGCAAGTGCATTGCTCCAAGTAGCATCAAGTGGTGCTGGTCTTGGTATTTGCTCTGAACTTTCATCCTACTTTGACACTAACTCTGTCAACCAATTTGATGATGATTTCAACATCTTGAATTGGTGGCATGAGCACAAACAAACCTATCCAGTGCTTTCAGTCTTAGCTAAAGATGTCTTATGTGTTCTTGTGTCTATTATTTCTTCAGAATCTGCCTTTAGTCTTACTAGCAGGATCATAGAGGAGCGCCGCCGCCGACTGACTCCTGAAATGGTGGAGATGCTCTCCTACATCATGGACTGGGAGGCTGGTGACGCTAGAGCGCAACATTCTGTGGAGGACAAGGACCTTGAAGCCACTTTTGAGGATCTGTATCTTGACGAGTCCAATGTGTAACTGATTATGTAATATTTGAGCTTTATATATTGATTGAGCTGGGCTGTACTCTTTTTTCCTATCTAGGATTTCTCACGAGGTGTGAGTTTTACCTAGATAGGTTTTTAATGAGGCAGTCATTGCACCAGCTCAAACTTTGTGTCAATTTATTTGTTTATGTTTGTTTTATGATATATCCATCTGCATATTTGAATTTATGATATATCCATCTGCATATCTCAAGGGTTTTTATACCCTTCGTGCCTGGGCCGGCACGAACACGGCAGGTTGGCCGTGCTGGCGGGTCGGCACGGCACGGCTAACCCTCTAACGTGCCGTGCCGTGGGTCGACGGCCAGGCACACAGGGCCGGCACGGCACGGCACGATTAAGGCATTGTGCCTAGGCGTACCGTGCCTAGCCGTGCCATGCCATATGCGGGTTAGTGCCGTGTCGTGCCGTGTGGCCCAGCACAAAACTTTATTGTATTTTCAGTTCAATATCAGTCTAGCAGCCAGACAACTTATCCACCATGGGCTGCCCCTGAATCCGAGAGGTAAAATATGAACAGTAATAGTGGTACTACGTGAACTAGGCATTTCATTAAGTAATTGTCTGATTTCACAAGGGCTATCGCTGCGAATTAGATGGCAAATTTATCAAATCCAACTATGAAGAATTGTACAACTGCTGCTAAGATATTATTGAGCAAGCTTGGGCAGGTGCTCTACCGTTTCGTAATAGCAGTAGACAGCAAAAAAATAAGAAGAGAAAGAAACGGAACATTACATTCACATTCAGGATCTGTTCATTCTGACCGTTACTGTTATCCATCCGATAAAGCCCAATAGCCGTCAGCGCACAGCGCTAGGTGATCATTGCAGGTCTTCCCGCTGCCTGCCTGTATGTTCCTGTTGACACCAGTTTTTGCACAACTGTTAAAGCCAAGTTCAGAGGTTCTAAATTGATCAAAAGACCTGGAACCGGTATGAAGGGTTGATCATCAAAAGAGAAAGCCGATGAGTTTAGATGGTTGCCGGTAAGAAAGGAGGCCGGTGTCTGCAGGAAAAACATCCTAGCTGATGGGCCAAAGATGGGCCGACGCTGGTTTGAGAGCGAGGAATAAAGACTTATTGGGCCTTTGGCTAGAAAAAGGGCGTCGTAGCCGATGGGGCTATAGAAAGAGCTGACAGAGTTACGTCAGCAAGTTATCTTTTAGATTTTTGTTTAGAAAATTTTATTTCTTTGTCGTCAAGTAATTTGCAAGTCGTAATCGACTAGGGTTTGTAGCTTAGGCTATTAATAGCTGCCCTCGGGTATGTATCAGAAACATCCAATGATCAATACACAAACCCTCTGTTCATTCTTTTTCTTTTCGGCGGCTTCGCCTTAGTTGCAGTAGATTCTTTTTACGAGTTCTTTCCTGCACGTGGGGCTGCATCGACTTCGATCTCTGACTTGCTGGTAAGTTCCGCGTTGAACGAGGCAGATAGGCTCAAGGTTGACGGCGCATCGCTTCTTCCTCTATCCTGTATTAGTTCAAGTTATCGAGCAGATTGGATCTCGGTCTAGTATATTCACCTATTTATTGATATTAGCTTGTTCTTGTTAGATTAATCTGCTTAGCCTAGCCTGTTCTAGCTTTTATTAACTGGTTTGCTAGATTTGACAGGGTCAGATTCCTTTAATCTTGTTTTCATTTAGTTTTTACCACAATTTATCCAGCCTAGATCTAAATACCATCGGCTAACGCACAACTTGCCTGTTGCACGTCGTTAGGCCGATCGGGTTCGGATCTAGGTGTTGTCTACCGAGGCCTCGCTAACCCGTTTAGCGTTGCTTTATCTGCACAATCGGCCGGAGCTTTGGCCGATTGACCTACTGTTGTATCGGACTCTTGGCCGATGCCCTTGGCATAACGATTCGGAAAAATAACCGACACGTTCCGGTAATTTAATGTTTTACCTGTCCCTTGTCAATTATAGGTCAAATTGACTGGCATGCCCTGCACCACCATGCAATCAATTGGGACGCTGCGCAGGAGCGAAGCAAGAGGCTCCCGGGTTCTCGTGTGTGCCGGCGCTAAAGGACGATCCGCGGCTTTTTGCGTCAACACGCTTTTGACATGCCTGGTGGGACACGACAACGACACCACGATTGTGGCAGAACCACCTGAATTAATCCGGCTCAAGTGTATTAACCCTCACCATTAAGGCAATCTCGGTTAACCTTACACTTCAAACGGAGTAATCCACAGGTCTGTCGGGTATAACCTCCCGATACAACCACGGTAGAGCGGATCGAATGCCATACATACAAACGCTCATGCGACGATGAGCCCAGAGAATACCACATTCCAACAAATATTACAACATTAGCATAAGTAAATATTACAGACCCAGTTTTGAGTTTAGAAACCAAGTACTTCAATGATCATAACTAATAAGTTCTTTTGAGTTGCAGCGGAAAATAAAACAGCGAAAGCTACTTCGACGATAAGGATGTCTCGATGAAGCCCGTGCGAGACATCACTCGGCATTATCTCCATTGGACGGGGGCGCATCCCATTCCACCGACCAACCAGGGGGAAGAGTGCAGGGCCAAGTCAAGCTAGCAATCATATCTTCGAAGGTCTCACCTGAAAACGAGCCACAAGCAAGGCTGAGTATACTAATACTCAGCAAGACTTACCCGTGTAGTGGAATCTACTCCACCGACTCTAGACATGCAAGGCTTTTTGGCTCAGGGGTTTGTTTTGCCGAAAAGCATCTACAAGTGGGTCCTTACTTTCAACTTTTAGCTCAAGATTCTAGTTTCATTAACCATTCTAGATAAGCAGCTATCCAATAGCATACATGGTGAAGCATTAAATTTTCATCCAACCAGCTCATTCATCCTCATTGTTCCTCTTCTTACTCTGTGGGTAAAAATGGTTAAGCAGTCTCAATAGCCGTGAGAAACGGACGATTCGAATCGAATTTCTTAACCTTGCAAGGGAAACCCAAACACACGTCACGTGGTTACTCCCTAGTGTCACACGTGCAACTTTTCCCCTTTCTTTCCGGGTCGTGGATCGGGGCTACCCTCCGAGAGTACAAGAGTCCCACGCCACGGTTCGGCGCCGGGTCGTGACCACTCTCTGCACTCGCCATTTGCACATGGGACCGAAGTTCAAAGGGTAGGATGCCGTCCCCTTGCCGGGCCAATCAGGTACTTAAGCTTACCGATTCCCATAATCTCGGCATGTGTTTAGTACGTTCAAAGACTTAACCATCACTACCACACTCTGCGGCCTTAGCATTTTTTTGTAACCAAAGTTGTAGAGTTTCTGCGGCATGAGCAAAATATGTTGAGAAACTGAGAATCTTTTTGTAAGCAAAGTTGTAGAGTTTCTTCTATGGATTCCAAAACAGTTGAGTTTGCATTTTTCTGAATTTTCTACGATTTTATACAAATTTTACAAGTTCACTGAATTTGAATCTAGAGTTGAAACTTTCTTTTACAACTGGGTCCTTGAATCTTACGTGCAGACCCTTCTAAAGATTTAAATCCTTGCAATTGGATCCTCGGGCGGCTTGGGTACGGTGGCCGGCCGAAATTCCGGCGAGGGGCTCGCCGGCGGCGAGGGGTGAGGGTCGGGGAAGGTTCAGGGGTGCGAGGGCTACCTCGTGGGGGTCTTGTTCGGGTGGGGGACAGCCGGGAAGGGCTCGCCGGCGTTGGAGCAGAGGCGGCGGTGGCGCGGCACGCGTCGACGGCGGTGCTCCGACGGGCTTGGGGCGGCCTGGTCCGGACGGAAAGCTTCAGTGGCGCGTGGGGAAGCTGCTCAGGGGCTTGGCTTGGGCGGAGGAGGTCGGGGTCGAGCTGCCCACGGTGAGCAGGGGCGGCGGCGGCGGCAGTGCTCCGGTGGTCCTGGGCGGTGTTGGGCGGGTCGGCGAGCTTCAGGGGGATGATGTAGTGGTGGCTGGCACTCCAATTTGGGCAGGGGGCGGCTGTGGAGGGCTGTCCACGAGCGGGCGGCGCTCGGCGGCGGCAATGGCGGCGGTGAGGCGTTCTGGGTGCGGTGGCTCGCGCGGGCGGCCGGGGCGCGGCTTTTATAGGGGCAGGAGGGGGGTGTGGAGGTGCCTGGGCAACGCGCGGGGCGGAGGCACGGCACGGCGTGCACTGGCCATGGCGGGCGGCAGCAGGGCGCCGGCGCGGCGTGCGGCGGGCGGGCGCGGGCGACTGGGCGGCCGGGATTTTGGCGTGGGCGCGAGGAGATAGCGCGGCGTGCGGATTGGGGAGCAGCTGCTGCAGCGGCTCGGGCGGAGGACAAGCGCAGCGACGGGTGGGGCGCGGGAGCCGGGGCGGCACGGCGCGTCGCGGCGGTTGGGCGCGGCGGGCGGCGAGGCGGGGCGCGGCAGCGGCGTGCGTACGCGCGGGCGTGTACTGGGCAGCGCGGCGTGGGGAGGGGGCAAAGCCGGGCGTGGGGGAGGGGCGCGGCGGCCACTGGCCTGGCGCCTCGCGCCGGTCAGGCGTCGCCGGCCACCTGGCGCGCGGCGGTCGGGCGGGGAGGGGAGAGAGAGGGAGGGAGCGAGGGGCCTGAATGCATAAATTCAAAAAGTTTCAGGGGGTTGGGCGTAAACAGGGCGTTTTCTCCTCTTTCTAATTTGAATTTGAAAAACTTTTTAACATGAAAGTTGTGCAGAATAAAAAGTTCTACAAGTTTGGTTTCAGGCAACATCTCATTTGGCTTATGGTTTGAAAGTTAATTTAAAAATTTCAAATGTATCCCAATGTGCCCAAATTAAATTTGAATTTCAACTTAACTCGTTCTAATTCTTTTCACCCTTTTATTAGTTGGTTAAGCATAGGGTTAGGCTAATGACATTAATTTTAGAAATGAAATTTTACCAGGGTTGTCACAGCCTTCCCCCTTTAACAAGAATCTCGCCCCGAGATTCGGTAAATCTTAGTGGGGACAGGGGTGCACGTACCAGTGGTCGAGATAAGAAACCCAGGGAAATTTTGGTTTAGGTAGCTCTCGGTTTCCCAGGTGGCTTCTTCTTCCGTGTGATGATTCCATTGAACTTTATACATTCTAATCACGTTCCTCCTGGTCCCTCTTTCCTTTTGATCCAAAATTTTAACTGGGTGTTCGACATACGAGAGGTCAGGTTCTAACGATATTTCTTGTTGTTCCACAATCTCGGTAGGGACTCGAATACACTTCTTGAGTTGAGATACGTGGAAGACATCATGGGTGGCCGTGAGCTGAGGGGGCAGTCGTAATTTGTAGGCTACGGGTCCGCAACTTTCAATGATTTCGTAAGGACCAACATAACGGGGAGCTAGTTTGCCTTTGATTCCAAATCTTCGCACTCCCTTGGTTGGTGAAACTCGAAGATAGACATGATCGCCAACTTCGAACCTTAGGGGCTTTCTCCTTTTGTCAGAATAGCTCTTTTGTCGGGCTTGTGCGGCTTTAAGATTTGCTTGTATTACTTTTACTTTCTCCTCTGCCTCGATTACCAGGTCGGGTCCAATTATTTTGCGTTCTCCGGTTTGTGACTAGCTCAAAGGAGTTCGACACCTTCGTCCGTACAGGGCCTCAAATGGTGCCATTTTCAAACTCGTTTGATAGCTGTTGTTGTACGAGAACTCTGCTAGGGGTAGGCATTTGTCCCAATTCTTGTCATAGTGAATGACGCAAGCTCTCAGCATGTCCTCAAGAATTTGGTTTACTCTTTCCGTTTGTCCGTCAGTCTGAGGATGGTATGCTGAGCTGCGAATCAGTTTGGTACCAAGAGACGTTTGCAGTTGTTCCCAAAAGCGTTCTTCAAACTGAGGACCATGATCGGAAATAATTGTCTTAGGTATTCCATGTAGGCAAACAATACGATCGAGGTAAATCTCGGCATATTTCTTGGTAGAATAGGTGGTGTGTACCGGAAGAAAATGTGCCGTCTTTGTGAGTCTATCAACGATAACCCATATGGAATCATGTTTCTGGGAAGTGTTTGGTAGTCCAACGATGAAGTCCATACTTATGTCTTCCCATTTCCAGAATGGTATAGGTAACGGTTGAAGTGTACCGGCTACTTTCAAGTGGCTAGCTTTTACTCTCTGGCACGTGTCACATTCTGAGACATACGTAGCAATTTCCCTTTTCATTCTAGTCCACCAGAAGTTTTGCCTTAGGTCTTGATACATTTTGCTACTGCCGGGGTGGATAGAGAATTTGGAAAGGTGCGCCTCATCAAGAATTTGCTTGCGGAGTTCATGATTCTTCGGAACGACTATACGACTTTCAAACCATAGAACTCCCTTATGGTCCTGGCGAAAACATTTATACTTCTCCTCACCTAAAGAGAGTTTTTGTTTGATGATCTTAATTCCTTCATCAAGTAGTTGTGCCATGACGATTTGGTCGTGAAGAGTGGGCTCAACTGAGATGTGATTTAGAGTGCCTTGGGAAACCATTTCCATGTTAAGCTTCCTCATTTCTGCACACAATGTCTCATGGTAGGATTCCATGGATAAGCAATGGCAATGGGACTTGCGGCTTAGTGCATCCGCGACTACATTAGCCTTGTTGGGGTGATAGTGCACTTCAAGGTCATAATCCTTGATTAATTCTAGCCATCTCCGTTGTCTCATATTCAGATCGGCTTGTGTGAAGATATACTTGAGACTCTTATGATCCGTGTAGATATTGCATTGTGTACCCATGAGATAGTGCCTCCATATTTTCAGAGCGTGAATGACGGCTGCAAGCTCAAGATCATGGGTGGGATAATTCTGTTCGTGGGGCCGAAGGGCTCGTGAGGCATATGCAATCACTCGATTCTCTTGCATAAGCACACATCCTAGACTAGTACCCGATGCGTCACAATACACATCGAACGACTTGGTATTATCGGGTTGAGCTAACACAGGTGCAGTAGTCAGATGCTCTCTGAGAGTGTGGAAAGCTTCTTCACATTTCTCATTCCATACAAACTTTACTTCCTTCTTCAATAGCTCCGTCATGGGCTTAGCAATTCGAGAGAAATCCGGGATGAAGCGACGGTAGTAACCGGCTAAGCCGAGAAAACTGCGAATCTGATGAACAGAGGTAGGGGGTTTCCAATCCATCACCTCTTGTACCTTGCTGGGGTCAACAGCTATGCCTTCACTGGAGATCGTGTGACCCAAGAACTTTACAGTGTCCAACCAGAATTCACACTTAGAAAACTTAGCATAGAGCTGATGGTCTCTGAGTCGCTGAAGAACAGTGCGAAGGTGCTTGGCATGCTCTTCCTCATCCTTGGAATAGATAAGGATGTCGCCGATGAACACTACGACGAATTTGTCAAGGTCGGGCATGAATACCGAATTCATGAGATACATGAAGTAGGCAGGGGCATTGGTGAGTCCAAAGGACATGACCAAAAATTCATATAGTCCATATCGTGTGGAGAAGGCAGTCTTAGGAATATCGCACGGGCGAATCTTGATCTGATGATATCCCGAACGAAGATCAATCTTTGAGAAGACTCTGGCTCCAGCTAATTGATCGAAGAGTACATCGATACGGGGAAGTGGGTATTTATTTTTAACAGTTACCGCATTGAGAGGTCGGTAGTCCACACATAATCTTAAACTGTCATTCTTCTTCTTTACGAATAGGGCTGGACATCCCCAGGGTGACGCGCTAGGGCGAATGAAACCCTTGTCCAGTAGTTCTTGGAGTTGAATTTTCAGTTCTGCCAATTCTTTAGGGGGCATCCTATATGGTCTTTTGGATATAGGTGCAGTGCCTGGTTGTAGTTCAATGATGAACTCAATATCCCTATCTGGTGGCATTCCTGGTAAGTCATCCGGAAAGACATCGGCATACTCATTGACGACAGGAATATCCTCTAGCTTAAGTCCTTCCATCTTGTAAGCACAGGAATTCGTGCAATCTAGGAATGGTAGGTAAAGGGTAGTGGCTCCATGACTAGGTGAATTTATCTCAACGGCTTGGGAAGAAAGGTCCAGTGTGACTCCATGCATAGTCATCCAGTTCATTCCCAAAATAATATCCATGCCGTCAAGAGGTAAAAGGACAAGGTCTGTGTCGATGGTTTTACTACCCAACTTGACTGGTACTTGTCTGACCATTTGGTTTGAAGAAATTTTACCACCCGGTGTTGATATCATATATGACCCTTTTGTGTGACAAACATCCAAGCCTACTTTTGCACCGAATTTTGCACTTATGAAACTATGCGATGCACCAGAATCAAATAATATAACTGCAGGCTTGTTATGGATAGAGAATGTACCCGACATCACTGAGGCTCCTTCAGGAAGCTCTGCAAGCGTGGTGAAGTTAATCCGTCCTTGCTTGACTTGCAGGGTCTGTCTCTTGCCCCTGTTCTTGTTGTTCGGGTTAGATCGCTGACCTTGGTTGGATGGTCCAGACTGAGGGCATGCTCGTGCAAAGTGGTTGGAACTCCCGCATTTGAAACAACGATTCGCGGGGCTAGGTTGAAGAGACGGTTGAAGAGTGGGCCTCCGACCATTCTGTGGAGGCATCGGGAGTCGTACCATGCCTGGCTGTTGTGGGGGTCTGGCAATCCATCTCCCTAGCTGAGGGGCCCTTGGCGGAGCTATGGGTGCGGCATTTTGCACGATGCGGTACCTTGGTGGTTGAGCACTCGAGGGTCCAGCGGGTGCCTTTCTCTTCTTCTCTGCCCGGTGTGCCATGATACAGTCTTCCTGGGTAATGGCCATATTGACCAATTCGTTGTAGGTGTCAGCCCTGGCTAGGTTCAGACGTTCCTTGAGCTTGGTATCCAGACCTCGGCGGAAACGATCACGCTTTTTGGCATCCGTATCAGCGTGATAGCCCGCATACTGGCATAGGTTGTTGAATGCCTGGGTGTACTGCAGCACGGTGCGGGTGCCCTGAGTAAGTGCCAGGAACTCGTTCAACTTCCTCTCCATGAGACCCTCGGGAATATGATGTGCCCGGAATGCGGTCTTGAATTCGTCCCAGGTGACAATGTGATCAGCGGGGAGCATAGCAAAGTAGTGGTCCCACCACGGACGAGCGGTACCGCGAAGCTGTTGCGCGGCAAAACGAGCTTTGTTGGCCTCTGAGCATGGGGCCACAAGTAATGTGAACTTGGATTCGATGGTGCGAATCCATGCATCTGCGTCCAGGGGTTCCTCGGTCTTATGGAACAAGGGCGGCTGGGTCCCTAGGAAATCCGTGTATCCTGCAGCTTGGGGTTGGTGAGCATTGTGCCCACCCCGCTGCTGGTGCTGTCCTTGCACGATCTGACGCAGCAGCTCGGTTTGAGCGGCCATCACTTCCACCAAACTGGGCGGGGGTGGTGGCGATTGTCGCGATCTGCTGCCACCGGCACCAAAACCCTCAGGGTTGCCACGTGTTGATCCAACCATCTGAAACGTGAAAGGTTACCATTAGCAACGCGATCCATATTACTTCCTTGATTCATAAATGATTGGTGTAGTCATAGACTTCCGAAATCACAGCTAGAAGTATGGACAGAATCTCTGTTTGCTACGAGAAAAATCATAGCTTGCTGTGGGTCCATCCAAAATATCTCATACTTTGGCAGTAGTCAGAGAATTTAGGAATGCACCACTTTGGTATTTAACTTCAGCACTAGAACTATAGCTAAGGTGGTCGAAAGGCTCGTCCTTTGCCTTACTGTCTTAGCTGTTTTTCAGCAGATCGATCGGTAATGTTTTGCCTATAACTTAAACTAGCGAGGTCCAATGATGCTGAATTTTTGTGAGAACCACGATCACAAAATTCCTGACAGGTTTGGTATTCAACTCACAGCTCAGAAATGTAAGGAAACTTGGATAAAATTCCCGACAAGTTTCAGCGATTGCGGATTTCATCGTTTACCAACTTACAACGAAATCACCCAAGTTTATCGCTGTTCCTTACATGCTGAGGGTATCCACATGGTTCAGGTGTACCCATCACAAAAGAGTTACTCAACTCCTAGTTAGCCTATTACAACACTTGCCAAAAGTTAGGCTACCCTATCGAGGAGTATGTGCAAAAGTCCTTCTAGGTCGTCATCTAGAAGTCATCCAAGTCGTTGACGGACGACTCACTGTGAGCAAGAGAGTGAGCTCCCATCTGAGGTGCCTGTGGTACCTCACCCTCGAAATCCATACCGGAGATACCATCAATCTCCTGTGGCTCCTCCTCATCTTCCTCCATGTCCTCCTCATGGGGATGGTCATTCTGATCATGGTGCCACTGAATGTGCTCATTAGCATCCTCCAACTCAAGGCTCAGATCATGGAGCTGCTCCTCCAACTGTGCTATCGTGGCATCCCTCTCACCCATGAGAGTGTCCTGCTCCTGAATTTGGCCCTCAAGTTGGCCAATCTGAGCATCTCTGTCCTCAAGATCCTGACTGAGCTCCTTAATCTGCTCATCCCTGGTATCTACCATCATGTGGTAGGCCTGAGCAAGATCAGTGAGCTGCTCAAGCGCCTGACCCTGGAGAGTCTGAAGTCGGTAGAGTGCATTCATGCACCGCACGGAGGTATGGATAGTTTCCTGGGCGTGAAAGTCTACCAAGTACTGTGCGTGCTGCACCCTGTTGAGCCAAAAGGGGTCGTTGTCCTGGGCAGCAGGAAACAAACCAATGGGAGCGAGTGTGACAACCTCGGGATGCCGCGCACAAAAAGTGGTGAGCGCCCTCATGGCTGCAAGCTCCCAAGTATCGGCTAAACGGCGACCAACAGCCTCAATCTCCAAGGCGGACCACTCCGGGTGTAGCGGGTGTGGAAAGACAGTCACGTTGACACGGCACTGGGTAACTCCATTCTCTGCAAACTCCAGTCCGGCGTAACGTGGGGGAATTTGATAGCCCGCGGTACGCAGAACATCCCACAAAATAGAGGGAAAGCCCTCGCAGTGGAGACACTGCGAGTGGACGCGTCCATCCTCATCCACCATCATAGCAACAGGCTCGGCCATCTGAACAAAAGATCAAATGGAGTGAGATAGTGAAAAACTGTGAACAGCACAGGGACAGATTCTGTATAGTGTGCAAAAATAACCATAACTTCCACAGTTCCAATCCAAAAATTCTCAAATTTCACCAGGTCACTCCTAAGGTATTTGTGAACAACTTTGCTAGTCAACTCCACATCTAGATAGGTCTCTAAGATGGTCTTTCTTTTCAGGTTTTACCTCTCTGTCTACCCAGAAATTTTCAGTAAACAGGGGGCTAGAGTTTCGTGCACCAGGGAAAATCTACCCAGCCAAAATTTACCAAATTTTAACAGCAGCTACCTGGGTAAGTTTGGAACAAGTTTTGTGTTGTACTCTTTTGCAGTAAACTGTAGGAATGGGGCCTAAAAATTTAAGGGGCAGAAGTGCTTATTCTGGACAGAATTCTGACATTCCATGTTTTTCTGTTATTTCATATTATCCATAAGTTCAGAATTTTTCATTTTTGATCAGGAGATAGAACACAAAATTTGGAACAATTCTTTCAACATGAACTTTACCAGAAAAGGTCATTTTCTTTGATCAATAAATCTCTCTTTTCGGTCATGGCAGGTTTGTGACAGATTCGCTAGATAGTCCTTATGCAAAAACTCGCTTAGATACGCAAGAACCTTACCACTCTCATACAACGCATTTCGATTACAGATATATGTGGTCATGATGCATGCACGTCCTATTCGTCCTCACAAAATAAAATAACTGCCAAATACTTTTGGTCATACGAAGATAGTTTCGGTGGCATACATGATACGGCTCTCACTATAATAGCTAGTCGAGTTTTTCTAACCGTTCTTTAACTTATCGTAATCGCGGTTAGTGTACCTGCAGAAGATTGACAAAGCATATATATTTCATGAACCTTTCATGCCAGCACTCATGAAAGCGTCCGTATTCATTACCGTTTACTTATAGAAACGATATCTGTACAATTTCCGCCGTACAGACGACGTTAACATACGCTATCGAGATAGCGTATTCACGGGGGTACCGTCATGAGACGGGGGTATGAACAGCGATCGCTATACCCTGCGCCAAACCTTCTACTCCCAATATATTCAACTAACAGTTGGTATATTGGCAGCACCTCAAGTAAGCCACTGCTTGAGGGCAGCGTTCGGTTCGCATCACCGACAGGAAGGCCAAGCTCTCTCAGTTGGCTGAGGATCCTTTCCTTCTTACCTTAGCGATGAGTGCGTCGTTACAGAAATTAAGGTCGGTTGTGCATGAAAGTAAGTTTTGACAGAAAGTAATGTGCTGGAAGTCAGTTGATAATATTTCATAAGTTAGATAGCCACCTAGTAACTTTCCCATAATCCCTTAGGGCTTTACGAACTAGGCACCATCCTTAACGTACCAACGTATTTCGCAACACATCCTTCTAGTCAATTTTTATTAAAACGAGTTTTTAAGGCTTGTCGCATTCTCTGGCGTATGTATTTTGGCTCTGGCGCCAGCTGTTGCCAGCTGTGGCACCAGCTACGGCTCTGATACCAGCTGTGGCAGAACCACCTGAATTAATCCGGCTCAAGTGTATTAACCCTCACCATTAAGGCAATCTCGGTTAACCTAACACTTCAAACGGAGTAATCCACAGGTCTGTCGGGTATAACCTCCCGATACAACCACGGTAGAGCGGATCGAATGCCATACATACAAACGCTCATGCGACGATGAGCCCAGAGAATACCACATTCCAACAAATATTACAACATTAGCATAAGTAAATATTACAGACCCAGTTTTGAGTTTAGAAACCAAGTACTTCAATGATCATAACTAATAAGTTCTTTTGAGTTGCAGTGGAAAATAAAACAGCGAAAGCTACTTCGACGATAAGGATGTCTCGATGAAGCCCGTGCGAGACATCACTCGGCATTATCTCCATTGGACGGGGGCGCATCCCATTCCACCGACCAACCAGGGGGAAGAGTGCAGGGCCAAGTCAAGCTAGCAATCATATCTTCGAAGGTCTCACCTGAAAACGAGCCACAAGCAAGGCTGAGTATACTAATACTCAGCAAGACTTACCCGTGTAGTGGAATCTACTCCACCGACTCTAGACATGCAAGGCTTTTTGGCTCAGGGGTTTGTTTTGCCAAAAAGCATCTACAAGTGGGTCCTTACTTTCAACTTTTATCTCAAGATTCTAGTTTCATTAACCATTCTAGATAAGCAGCTATCCAATAGCATACATGGTGAAGCATTAAATTTTCATTCAACCAGCTCATTCATCCTCATTGTTCCTCTTCTTACTCTGTGGGTAAAAATGGTTAAGCAGTCTCAATAGCCGTGAGAAACGGACGATTCGAATCGAATTTCTTAACCTTGCAAGGGAAACCCAAACACACGTCACGTGGTTACTCCCTAGAGTCACACGTGCAACTTTTCCCCTTTCTTTCCGGGTCGTGGATCGGGGCTACCCTCCGAGAGTACAAGAGTCCCATGCCACGGTTCGCCGCCGGGTCGTGACCACTCTCTGCACTCGCCATTTGCACATGGGACCGAAGTTCAAAGGGTAGGATGCCGTCCCCTTGCCGGGCCAATCAGGTACTTAAGCTTACCGATTCCCATAATCTCAGCATGTGTTTAGTACGTTCAAAGACTTAACCATCACTACCACACTCTGCGGCCTTAGCATTTTTCACTAGACAGACGGGCCTCATTCGTAAACATCGTACCATAGCCCGTCCGTTGTCCTTATGATTGCAGCGTGTAGTAAACATTCAACTCCTATTTTCTCGCGAGTGACAGGAAATCACTCGGCTTTTACCAGAGTCCTATTAGCACAGCATTCTATCGAACCTTACGTCTAGTTTTCAAGCATGGGTACCTAACATTATGCAACTAAGTTTTCATTCAACTCCTATAAACTTAATGCACAAGCAGAGAGTAATGAGTTGCATAATTTAGGAAAGAAATGGGTTATGCTCCGGGGCTTGCCTTCGCAGTTAGCTTGGGGCTCTTCCGAACTTGGGCTCGGGTCTTCAAGAGCTTCAGTTAGGTTTACTTGAGCTTCACGCTGCTCACTCTCAGACGCCGGCACCAGCTCGTAAGTTCCGTCGGCGAGAATCGTCGATTCTACATGAATGCACAAGTTTAAGTCGTGGTGATGGTAATGACATGATTTAAGTGTAAATACTAAAGTGGATAGTTTCTGGTCATGAAATTTTGGATTTAGGCACATCAGGGAAAGATGTGCTTACTGTAAAATTTTCAGACAATTTTATGCAACAGATTAATTATGAAAAACATATTACATAGTTGCTGTTAGACCTTTGTTCTTTTCGTACAGAACAAATGGTGCAACAAATGAGTCTAAGATTTTTACAGAGCTTTCATTTAAGCATGCAGGAGCTACTGTAATTTTTATAACATTTATTATGCAGTTTTCAGAGCATAGAAAATATGACATTACACACCTAGGTTATTCAAGGATTTATTTTTACAGGATCATCCACAGGGTTTTTGTCCTTGAAACCTTTTACACAGCAACCTCTACCACAGTGTATCTCCTAGTAAAAATTTGAGAATTTTCCAAGCTAAGATAATAGTTTCTTGATTTAATGTATGTTATTAGCACATAAATCAATAATTAGGTTCCTGTGAGATATAAAGTCTCCCAATTTTTCTCTGGCATCTAGGTACCATTACACCAGTACAGAAAAAGTTTCATTAGGTGATTCATAACCTAACTGCAGGGATAAAATATCCTACCTAAACATGGCATGAAACTAAGTTTAATAAACAGTAAAGCTAGATATGGAATTTGGGCCTGGTCTTTTTACACAGCCCTAAACATCAAGCAAATAACTCACTGCCAAAAATTTAGGGTCAGTACTGATTTACAACAGTGGGTACAAAATAAGTCTATTAAAGCTTCCAATTAATGTAGAGAAAAATATGTTGAGAAACTGAGAATCTTTTTGTAACCAAAGTTGTAGAGTTTCTTCTATGGATTCCAAAACAGTTGAGTTTGCATTTTTCTGAATTTTCTACGATTTTATACAAATTTTACAAGTTCACTGAATTTGAATCTAGAGTTGAAACTTTCTTTTACAACTGGGTCCTTGAATCTTACGTGCAGACCCTTCTAAAGATTTAAATCCTTGCAATTGGATCCTCGGGCGGCTTGGGTACGGTGGCCGGCCGAAATTCCGGCGAGGGGCTCGCCGGCGGCGAGGGGTGAGGGTCGGGGAAGGTTCAGGGGTGCGAGGGCTACCTCGTGGGGGTCTTGTTCGGGTGGGGGACAGCCGGGAAGGGCTCGCCGGCGTTGGAGCAGAGGCGGCGGCGGCGCGGCACGCGTCGACGGCGGTGCTCCGGCGGGCTTGGGGCGGCCTGGTCCGGACGGAAAGCTTCAGTGGCGCGTGGGGAAGCTGCTCAGGGGCTTGGCTTGGGCGGAGGAGGTCGGGGTCGAGCTGCCCACGGTGAGCAGGGGCGGCGGCGGCGGCGGCGGCAGCGCGGGCGGCGGCGCTCCGGTGGTCCTGGGCGGTGTTGGGCGGGTCGGCGAGCTTCAGGGGGATGATGTAGTGGTGGCTGGCACTCCAATTTGGGCAGGGGGTGGCTGTGGAGGGCTGTCCACGAGCGGGCGGCGCTCGGCGGCGGCAATGGCGGCGGCGAGGCGTTCTGGGTGCGGTGGCTCGCGCGGGCGGCCGGGGCGCGGCTTTTATAGGGGCAGGAGGGGGGTGTGGAGGTGCCTGGGCAACGCGCGGGGCGGAGGCACGGCACGGCGTGCACTGGCCACGGCGGGCGGCAGCAGGGCGCCGGCGCGGCGTGCGGCGGGCGGGCGCGGGCGACTGGGCGGCCGGGATTTTGGCGTGGGTGCGAGGAGATAGCGCGGCGTGCGGATTGGGGAGCAGCTGCTGCAGCGGCTCGGGCGGAGGACAAGCGCAGCGACGGGCGGGGCGCGGGAGCCAGGGCGGCACGGCGCGTCGCGGCGGTTGGGCGCGACGGGCGGCGAGGCGGGGCGCGGCAGCGGCGTGCGCACGCGCGGGCGTGTACTGGGCAACACGGCGTGGGGAGGGGGCAAAACCGGGCGTGGGGGAGGGGCACGGCGGCCACTGGCCTGGCGCCTCGCGCCGGTCAGGCGTCGCCGGCCACCTGGCGCGCGGCGGTCGGGCGGGGAGGGGAGAGAGAGGGAGGGAGCAAGGGGCCTGAATGCATAAATTCGAAAAGTTTCAGGGGGCTGGGCGTAAATAGGGCGTTTTCTCCTCTTTCTAATTTGAATTTGAAAAACTTTTTAACACGAAAGTTGTGCAGAATAAAAAGTTCTACAAGTTTGGTTTCAGGCAACATCTCATTTGGCTTATGGTTTGAAAGTTAATTTAAAAATTTCAAATGTATCCCAATGTGCCCAAATTAAATTTGAATTTCAACTTAACTCGTTCTAATTCTTTTCACCCTTTTATTAGTTGGTTAAGCATAGGGTTAGGCTAATGACATTAATTTTAGAAATGAAATTTTACCAGGGTTGTCACAACGATGACCGGAAACAACGGGATGGATAATGACAAGATCTTGTTGCCTACCATGGAAGATCTTGATGAAGATCAGAAGCAGCTAGTAGAAGTGGCTAGTTGAAGAAATCGTGAAGCAGACTCAAGACGCCTGTCTCAGGTCTTTCACCTTGACCAGAAGGGGACAGGCGATACAGAAGCAGCCGCTACCAGGGCCGGGGGGCGTCTCCATCACACAAGACTCGGCCAAGTTCAAGGAGATGTTCGATCAGTCCATAAACCATGCGCTGATCAATCAATCAGCAGTTCCGATCGAGACAATCAAGGACGCTGTCAAGAACGTTCTAGCTGAAGGCGTTCAAGGAGGCAGCATAGGGCCATGCTACTCCAACACAGAAACATCGGCCGCAGTTGGTACTAAAATACCTACATCAACGGCCGATGGTGCTCTGACCAATACAACAAGTGTGCCGATGACGGGCGCTGGAACAAGCTCATCGTCGTACGTGTTGAAGCGCCCAGGATCCTCAGCAGCATACACTTCATCGCCACCTGCAGCTGCATTCGCTGCTAATCCTGCGATGAACGCGTCGACGCCAAGCAGAGGCATGTTCAACACCCCAGCTGGATTTGTACCTTCTATGTTGGGCATGCCGATGGAATTCTGTCCGTACATCTATCCATGAATGTTCGGACAAAACAGCAACATGATGAACACTCCTACTACTATGTTGTCGTTGGTGCCATTGTTGGCGGTCGATTTCCGATGATTTTGACCACCAACATTTCTCCATAATTCATGGTTACAAGGCCTACACCAGGCTAAATTTATTAAACTAATGAAATTCCACTAGTTTTGGTGCATATGTGACTGCAGGAACTCACTGTAGAAATTTGGGCCAATTTGGGAGAAATCCCAGGCCGGCTGGCCTTGTGGCCTTTCAGGCTCCACTTTTGCCAGCATGCAGAGAAACACAAGTCCTTGATCATGGATCGTGCCTTTTACGTCGGTTTGATCCGATGACCCGAAAGGCCTCACACATGGATCCAAGGCCCCACTTGCATGCAAGACTTGGACAAATAACTGAAGGGTAGCAGTAACCGCCATAAGGAAGCAATCAGGGTAGTCCATGCCAAAGACGGTGCCAAGTGGCAACAATCCCAGGCCGGCCGGCCTGGGGGAGGCCGACCAGCCCCACTTTGTAGCCTCTCGAGCCCATCTTCACGTGGAAGTTACACAACCATCCTACCTGCCTGGAAGTTGAGGAATATTAGCTTTGCTTACAAGTTAAGTGACCTTAGCCTTGCTTACAAGCTAAGCAACCCACCTTGGAGGGCTATAAATAGAGGCCTCCCCCCTCACTTGTAACACACACCATTTGGAGAGAAGAAGAGTCTCAAGTAAGAGTTGTTCATCCTTAGAGTAAAATGAGGAGAGTGTGAGGTGAGAGTCCAGAGGCGAGCCGGGTTCTTTGGCTTACCTCCAACTTGTAGCCTCAGAGGAATGAAGCATCTTTGAAGTGAAGTTCCTCATCTCTCATCGGTATCTCGCTAGTCTTTCTCCTTACTTCAGTTACTTTGTTATTTTCTTGCATTGATCTACGGGATCCCTTGTCTGCGTGGATCAGCAAGCCTGGCCATTTGGGTTTCTTCTTGCCTTAGCTCGAGGCGGAAGTCAGTAACTTGATAGTTGAAGCGTGGTGCTTAGGCTTGATAGTATCTTGGGTTGTGTTCCGTCCCACGAAACTGATGTGGTAGGTGGCAGGTGGTGACAGCCTTGTCCGTCCGTTGTAGTCCACCACGTTCGGGTGTTTTCATAGCAGTAGATCATTGGATGAGTTGGACCCCCCATTTCTCCCTCATTCTAAGGTCCTTCTGCCTAGCCGCCGAAGCAGATTAAGTTAGTTTAGTAGCAAGTCTTCTGGGTAACAAGTTGGCTAACCGTCATTAGACCCTCTACCCTCGTACCTCTCTTCCTTTGGTGGGTCCGGTTGAATTAGTTCTATGTCTGGTGCGCTTATCGTTCCTTGGATTCGATATCCCAGGTAAACTCCCTGGTGAATGCTACATTGGTATTCGTGCGCTTGAGGATTAGTAGATATAGGCTAAGGTGTGCCAACAGCCGTTTTCCCCCATGATTCAACATCTACCGCAGACTCCACCGGCACCGACCCAGACTAGGGTGCATCGCGCAGATGCATCGGCTTTCCAGCCGATGGATGATACTGTGGGACAGCCGATGAGTCCCCAAATCCAGAGGGCCTCTCAAGATGCAAGCTTTTAGATGCCAAACCTCATGGTGCAGCAGCATGATGTTGATTGGGCTAGTAAGATAGCCGATATTATGAAGAATCAGTTTGCCTTGAAACCAAAGGAACCTGCATTCATGTACAGAAAGCCTTATCCAGAAGCCTACGGTCAGATCCCATTGCCTCATTGGTACAAGTTGCCAGACTTCACCAAGTTCTCTGGACAGGGCAACATGTCAACCGTCGAGCTCGTTAGCAGGTTTCTGGTTCAATGCAGGGAAGCTACAGCAACAGATGCCTTGAAGATCCGCCTGTTCCTGCTATCTCTCTCTGAATCAGTCTTTGCCTGGTTTGCTTCGCTGCCAGCCAACTCCATCATAACTTGGACCGATCTCGAGAAGAAGTTTCACAAGTACTTCTTCACTGGAGTACAAGAGAGGAAAATCAACGATCTAACTGCGGTACGGCAGAGGAATGATGAGCTTGTCCTGGACTACATTCAGAGGTACAGGGACGTCAGAAGCCGTTGCTTCAATCTGTCTCTTAGCGATGGCCAGTTAGCTGAATTGGCCTTTCAGGGACTCCTGCCACACATCAGGGAGAAGTTTTTGTCCCAGGAGTTTGAGAGCCTGAGCCATCTAGCATCCAGGCTTGCCAATGTTGACATTTGAGCCCACGATGCCAGGAAAAACATGTTCCAAAAGAAGGTCAACTATGTTGGGGATTCTTCTGATTCAGAGAATGAAGCTGAGATTGGCGTAGCTGAATGGGTCAAAACCAAAAAGCCGATCTCATGCCCGTTCGCGAAGAAGGAAGCCGAAAGCTACGGGTTCGGCATCACAAAGGCCGATAGGATCTTTGACATGCTACTGCAAGAGGGTCAGCTCAAGTTGCCCTCCAACCACGTGATCCCATTGGCCAATGAATTAAAAGGCCGTAGGTATTGTAAGGCATCATTCCATCACTCATAATACTAATGATTGCAAGACATTCAGGAAGGAGATTGTGACAACCCTGGTAAAATTTCATTTCTAAAATTAATGTCATTAGCCTAACCCTATGCTTAACCAACTAATAAAAGGGTGAAAAGAATTAGAACGAGTTAAGTTGAAATTCAAATTTAATTTGGGCACATTGGGATACATTTGAAATTTTTAAATTAACTTTCAAACCATAAGCCAAATGAGATGTTGCCTGAAACCAAACTTATAGAACTTTTTATTCTGCACAACTTTTGTGTTAAAAAGTTTTTGAAATTCAAATTAGAAAGAGGAGAAAACGCCTTGTTTACGCCCAGCCCCCTGAAACTTTTCGAATTTATGCATTCAGGCCCCTCGCTCCCTCCCTCTCTCTCCCCTCCCCGCCCGACCGCCGCGCGCCAGGTGGCCGGCGACGCCTGACCGGCGCGAGGCGCCAGGCCAGTGGCCGCCGCGCCCCTCCCCCACGCCCGGCTTTGCCCCCTCCCCACGCCGCGCTGCCCCGTACACGCCCGCGCGTGCGCACGCCGCTGCCGCGCCCCGCCTCGCCGCCCGCCGCGCCCAACTGCCGCGACGCGCCGTGCCGCCCCGGCTCCCGCGCCCCGCCCGCCGCTACGCCTGTCCTCCGCCCGAGCCGCTGCAGCAGCTGCTCCCCAATCCGCACGCCGCGCTATCTCCTCGGGCCCACGCCAAAATCCTGGCCGCCCAGTCGCCCGCGCCCGCCCGCCGCACGCCGCGCCGGCGCCCTGCTGCCGCCCACCGTGGCCAGTGCACGCCGTGCCGTGCCTCCGCCCCGCGCGTTGCCCAGGCACCTCCACACCCCCCTCCTGCCCCTATAAAAGCCGCGCCCCGGCCGCCCGCGTGAGCCACCGCACCCAGAACGCCTCGCCGCCGCCATTGCCGCCGCCGAGCGACGCCCGCTCGTGGACAGCCCTCCACAGCCGCCCCCTGCCCAAATTGGAGTGCCAGCCACCACTATATCATCCCCCTGAAGCTCGCCGACCCGCCCAACACCGCCCAGGACCACCGGAGCGCTGCCGCCCCTGCTCACCGTGGGCAGCTCGACCCCGACCTCCTCCGCCCAAGCCAAGCCCCTGAGCAGCTTCCCCACGCGCCACAGAAGCTTTCCGTCCGGACCAGGCCGCCCCAAGCCCGCCGGAGCACCGCCGTCGACGCGTGCCGCGCCGCCGCCGCCTCTGCTCCAACGCCGGCGAGCCCTTCCCGGCCGTCCCCCACCCGAACAAGACCCCCACGAGGTAGCCCTCGCACCCCTGAACCTTCCCCGACCCTCACCCCTCGCCGCCGGCGAGCCCCTCGCCGGAATTTCGGCCGGCCACCGTACCCGAGCCGCCCGAGGACCCAATTGCAAGGATTTAAATCTTTAGAAGGGTCTGCACGTAAGATTCAAGGACCCAGTTGTAAGAGAAAGTTTCAACTCTAGATTCAAATTCAGTGAACTTGTAAAATTTGTATAAAATCGTAGAAAATTCAGAAAAATGCAAACTCAACTGTTTTGGAATCCACAGAAGAAACTCTACAACTTTGGTTACAAAAAGTTTCAGTTTCTCAACATATTTTGCTCTACATTAAATGGAAGCTTTAATAGACTTATTTTGTACCCACTGTTGTAAATCAGTACTGACCCTAAATTTTGGGCAGTGAGTTAGTTGCTTGATGTTTAGGGCTGTGTAAAAAGACCAGGCCCAAATTCCATCTCTAGCTTTACTGTTTATTAAACTTAGTTTCATGCCATGTTTAGGTAGAATATTTTATCCCTGCAGTTAGGTTACGAATCACCTAATCAAACTTTTTCTGTACTGGTGTAATGGTACCTAGATGCTAGAGAAAAATTGGGAGACTTTATATCTCACAGGAACCTAATTATTGATTTATGTGCTAATAAAATACATTAAATCAAGAAACTATTATCTTAGCTTGGAAAATTCTCAAATTTTTACTAGGAGATACACTGTGGTAGCGGTTGCTGTGTAAAAGGTTTCAAGGACAAAAACCCTGTGGATGATCCTGTAAAAATAAATCCTTGAATAACCTAGGTGTGTAATGTCATATTTTCTATGCTCTGAAAACTGCATAATAAATCTTATAAAAATTACAGTAGCTCCTGCATGCCTAAATGAAAGCTCTGTAAAAATCTTAGACTCATTTGTTGCACCATTTGTTCTGTACGAAAAGAACAAAGGTCTAACAGCAACTATGTAATATGTTTTTCATAATTAATCTGTTGCATAAAATTGTCTGAAAATTTTACAGTAAGCACATCTTTCCCTGATGTGCCTAAATCCAAAATTTCATGACCAGAAACTATCCACTGTAGTATTTACACTTAAATCATGTCATTACCATCACCACGACTTATACTTGTGCATTCATGTAGAATCGACGACTCTCGCCGACGGAACTTACGAGCTGGTGCCCGCGTCCGAGAGTGAGCAGCGTGAAGCTCAAGTAAACCTAACTGAAGCTCTTGAAGACCCGAGCCCAAGTTCGGAAGAGCCCCAAGCTAACTGCGAAGGCAAGCCCCGGAGCATAACCCATTTCTTTCCTAAATTATGCAACTCATTACTCTCTGCTTGTGCATTAAGTTTATAGGAGTTGAATGAAAACTTAGTTGCATAATGTTAGGTACCCATGCTTGAAAATTAGACGTAAGGTTCGATAGAATGCTGTGCTAATAGGACTCTGGTAAAAGCCGAGTGATTTCCTGTCACTCGCGAGAAAATAGGAGTTGAATGTTTACTACACGCTGCAATCATAAGGACAACGGATGGGCTATGGTACGATGTTTACGAATGAGGCCCATCTGATTGGCCCGGCAAGGGGACGGCATCCTACCCTTTGAACTTCGGTCCCATGTGCAAATGGCGAGTGCAGAGAGTGGTCACGACCCGGCGCCGAACCGTGGCGTGGGACTCTTGTACTCTCGGAGGGTAGCCCCGATCCACGACCCGGAAAGAAAGGGGAAAAGTTGCACGTGTGACACTAGGGAGTAACCACGTGACGTGTGTATGGGTTTCCCTTGCAAGGTTAAGAAATTCGATTCGAATCGTCCGTTTCTCACGGCTATTGAGACTGCTTAACCATTTTTACCCATAGAGTAAGAAGAGGAACAATGAGGATGAATGAGCTGGTTGGAGGAAAATTTAATGCTTCACCATGTATGCTATTGGATAGCTGCTTATCTAGAATGGTTAATGAAACTAGAATCTTGAGCTAAAAGTTGAAAGTAAGGACCCACTTGTAGATGCTTTTCGGCAAAACAAACCCCTGAGCCAAAAAGCCTTGCATGTCTAGAGTCGGTGGAGTAGATTCCACTACACGGGTAAGTCTTGCTGAGTATTAGTATACTCAGCCTTGCTTGTGGCTCGTTTTCAGGTGAGACCTTCGAAGATATGATTGCTAGCTTGACTTGGCCGTGCACTCTTCCCCCTGGTTGGTCGGTGGAATGGGATGCGCCCCCGTCCAACGGAGATAATGCCGAGTGATGTCTCGCACGGGCTTCATCGAGACATCCTTATCGTCGAAGTAGCTTTCGCTGTTTTATTTTCCGCTGCAACTCAAAAGAACTTATTAGTTATGATCATTGAAGTACTTTCTTTCTAAACTCAAAACTGGGTCTGTAATATTTACTTATGCTAATGTTGTAATATTTGTTGGAATGTGGTATTCTCTGGGCTCATCGTCGCATGAGCGTTTGTATGTATGGCATTCGATCCGCTCTACCGTGGTTGTATCGGGAGGTTATACCCGACAGACTAGTGGATTACTCCGTTTGAAGTGTAAGGTTAACCGAGATTGCCTTAATGGTGAGGGTTAATACACTTGAGCCGGATTAATTCAGGTGGTTCAGCCACAGCTGGTATCAGAGCCGTAGCTGGTGCCACAGCTGGCAACAGCTGGCGCCAGAGCCAAAATACATACGCCAGAGAATGCAACAAGCCTTAAAAACTCGTTTTAATAAAACTTGACTAGAAGGATGTGTTGCGAAATACGTTGGTACGTTAAGGATGGTGCCTAGTTCGTAAAGCCCTAAGGGATTATGGGAAAGTTACTAGGTGGCTATCTAACTTATGAAATATTATCAACTGACTTCCAGCACATTACTTTCTGTCAAAACTTACTTTCATGCACAACCGACCTTAATTTCTGTAACGACGCACTCATCGCTAAGGTAAGAAGGTAAGGATCCTCAGCCAACTGAGAGAGCTTGGCCTTCCTGTCGGTGATGCGAACCGAACGCTGCCCTCAAGCAGTGGATTACTTGAGGTGCTGCCAATATACCAACTGTTAGTTGAATATATTGGGAGTAGAAGGTTTGGCGCAGGGTATGGCGATCGCTGTTCATACCCCCGTCTCATGACGGTACCCCCGTGAATACGCTATCTCGATAGCGGATGTTAACTTCATCTGTACGGCGGAAATTGTACAGATATCGTTTCTATAAGTAAACGGTAATGAATACGGACGCTTTCATGAGTGCTGGCATGAAAGGTTCATGAAATATTATGCTTTGTCAATCTTCTGCAGGTACACTAACCGCGATTACGATAAGTTAAAGAACGGTTAGAAAAACTCGACTAGCTATTATAGTGAGAGCCGTATCATGTATGCCACCGAAACTATCTTCGTAAGACCAAAAGTATTTGGCAGTTATTTTATTTTGTGAGGACGAATAGGATGTGCATGCATCATGACCACATATATCTGTAATCGAAATGCGTTGTATGAGAGTGGTAAGGTTCTTGCGTATCTAAGCGAGTTTTTCATAAGGACTATCTAGCGAATCAGTCACAAACCTGCCATGACCGAAAAGAGAGATTTATTGATCAAAGAAAATGACCTTTTCTGGTAAAGTTCATGTTGAAAGAATTGTTCCAAATTTTGTGTTCTCTCTCCTGATCAAAAATGAAAAATTCTGAACTTATGGATAATAAGAAATAACAGAAAAATATGGAATGTCAGAATTCTGTCCAGAATAAGCACTTCTGCCCTTAAATTTTTAGGCCCCCTTCCTACAGTTTTCTGCAAAAGAGTACAACACAAAACTTGTTCCAAACTTACCCAGGTAGCTGCTGTTAAAATTTGGTAAATTTTGGCTAGGTAGATTTTCCCTGGTGCACGAAACTCTAGCCCCCTGTTCACTGAAAATTTCTGGGTAGACAGAGAGGTAAAACCTGAAAAGAAAGACCATCTTAGAGACCTATCTAGCTCTGGAGTTGACTAGAAAAGTTGTTCACAAATACCTTAGGAGTGACCTGGTGAAATTTGAGAATTTTTGGATTAGAACTGTGGAAGTTATGGTTATTTTTGCACACTATACAGAATCTGTCCCTGTGCTGTTCACAGTTTTTCACTATCTCACTCCATTTGATCTTTTGTTCAGATGGCCGAGCCTGTTGCTATGATGGTGGATGAGGATGGACGCGTCCACTCGCAGTGTCTCCACTGGGAGGGCTTTCCCTCTATTTTGTGGGATGTTCTGCGTACCGCGGGCTATCTAATTCCCCCACGTTACGCCGGACTGGAGTTTGCAGAGAATGGAGTTACCCAGTGCCGTGTCAACGTGACTGTCTTTCCACACCCGCTACACCCGGAGTGGCCCACCTTGGAGATTGAGGCTGTTGGTCGCCGTTTAGCCGATACTTGGGAGCTTGCAGCCATGAGGGCGCTCACCACTTTTTGTGCGCGGCATCCCGAGGTTGTCACACTCGCTCCCATTGGTTTGTTTCCTGCTGCCCAGGACAATGACCCCTTTTGGCTCAACAGGGTGCAGCACGCACAGTACTTGGTAGACTTTTACGCCCAGGAAACTATCCATACCTCCGTGCGGTGCATGAATGCACTCTACCGACTTCAGACTCTCCAGGGTCAGGCGCTTGAGCAGCTCACTGATCTTGCTCAGGCCTACCACATGATGGCAGATACCAGGGATGAGCAGATTAAGGAGCTCAGTCAGGATCTTGAGGACAGAGATGCTCAGATTGGCCAACTTGAGGGCCAAATTCAGGAGCAGGACACTCTCATGGGTGAGAGGGATGCCACGATAGCACAGTTGGAGGAGCAGCTCCATGATCTGAGCCTTGAGTTGGAGGATGCTAATGAGCACATTCAGTGGCACCATGATCAGAATGACCATCCCCATGAGGAGGACATGGAGGAAGATGAGGAGGAGCCACAGGAGATTGATGGTATCTCCGGTATGGATTTCGAGGGTGAGGTACCACAGGCACCTCAGATGGGAGCTCACTCTCTTGCTCACAGCGAGTCGTCCGTCAACGACTTGGATGACTTCTAGATGACGACCTAGAAGGACTTTTGCACATACTCCTCGATAGGGTAGCCTAACTTTTGGCAAGTGTTGTAATAGGCTAACTAGGAGTTGAGTAACTCTTTTGTGATGGGTACACCTGAACCATGTGGATACCCTCAGCATGTAAGGAACAACGATAAACTTGGGTGATTTCTTTGTAAGTTGGTAAACGATGAAACCCGCAATCGCTGAAACTTGTCGGGAATTTTATCCATGTTTCCTTACATTTCTGAGCTGTGAGTTGAATACCAAACCTGTCAGGAATTTTGTGATCGTGGTTCTCACAAAAATTCAGCATCATTGGACCTCGCTAGTTTAAGTTATAGGCGAAACATTACCGATCGATCTGCTGAAAAACAGCTAAGACAGTAAGGCAAAGGACGAGCCTTTCGACCACCTTAGCTATAGTTCTAGCGCCGAAGTTAAATACCAAAGTGGTGCATTCCTAAATTCTCTGACTACTGCCAAAGTATGAGATATTTTGGATGGACCCACAGCAAGCTATGATTTTTCTCGTAGCAAACAGAGATTCTGTCCATACTTCTAGCTGTGATTTCGGAAGTCTATGACTACACCAATCATTTATGAATCAAGGAAGTAATATGGATCGTGTTGCTAATGGTAACCTTTCACGTTTCAAATGGTTGGATCAACACGTGGCAACCCCGAGGGTTTTGGTGCCGGTGGCAGCAAATCGCGACAATCGCCACCACCCCCACCCAGTTTGGTGGAAGTTATGGCCGCTCAAACCGAGCTGCTGCGTCAGATCGTGCAAGGACAGCACCAGCAGCGGGGTGGGCACAATGCTCACCAACCCCAAGCTGCAGGATACAAGGATTTCCTAGGGACCCAGCCGCCCTTGTTCCATAAGACCGAGGAACCCCTGGATGCAGATGCATGGATTCGCACCATCGAATCCAAGTTCACATTACTTGTGGCCCCATGCTCAGAGGCCAACAAAGCTCGTTTTGCCGCGCAACAGCTTCGTGGTACCGCTCGTCTGTGGTGGGACCACTACTTTGCTATGCTCCCCGCTGATCACATTGTCACCTGGGATGAATTCAAGACCGCATTCCGGGCACATCATATTCCTGAGGGTCTCATGGAGAGGAAGTTGAACGAGTTTCTGGCACTTACTCAGGGCACCCGCACCGTGCTGCAGTACGCCCAGGCATTCAACAACCTATGCCAGTATGCGGGCTATCACGCTGATACGGATGCCAAAAAGCGTGATCGTTTCCGCCGAGGTCTGAATACCAAGCTCAAGGAACGTCTAAACCTAGCCAGGGCTGACACCTACAACGAATTGGTCAATATGGCCATTACCCAGGAAGACTGTATCATGGCACACCGGGCAGAGAAGAAGAGAAAGGCACCCGCTGGACCCTCGAGTGCTCAACCACCAAGGTACCGCATCGTGCAAAATGCCGCACCCACAGCTCCACCAAGGGCCCCTCAGCCAGGGAGATGGATTGCCAGACCCCCACAACAGCCAGGCATGGTATGACTCCCGATGCCTCCACAGAATGGTCCGAGGCCCACTCTTCAACCGTCTCTTCAACCTAGCCCCGCGAATCGTTGTTTCAAATGCGGGAGTTCCAACCACTTTGCACGAGCATGCCCTCAGTCTGGACCGCCCAACCAAGGTCAGGGATCCAACCCGAACAACAAGAACAGGGGCAAGAGACAGACCCTGCAAGTCAAGCAAGGATGGATTAACTTCACCACGCTTGCAGAGCTTCCTGAAGGAGCCCCAGTGATGTCGGGTACATTCTCTATCCATAACAAGCCTGCAGTTCTATTATTTGATTCTGGTGCATCGCATAGTTTCATAAGTGCAAAATTCGGTGCAAAAGTAGGCTTGGATGTTTGTCACACAAAAGGGTCATATATGATATCAACACCGGGTGGTAAAATTGCTTCAAACCAAATGGTCAGACAAGTACCAGTCAAGTTGGGTAGTAAAACCATCGACACAGACCTTGTCCTTCTACCTCTTGACGGCATGGATATTATTTTGGGAATGAACTGGATGACTATGCATGGAGTCACACTGGACCTTTCTTCCCGAGCCGTTGAGATAAATTCACCTAGTCACGGAGCCACTACCCTTTACCTACCATTCCTAGATTGCACGAATTCCTGTGCTTACAAGATGGAGGGACTTAAGCTAGAGGATATTCCTGTCGTCAACGAGTATGCCGATGTCTTTCCGGATGACTTACCAGGAATGCCACTAGATAGGGATATTGAGTTCATCATTGAACTACAACCAGGCACTGCACCTATATCCAAAAGACCATATAGGATGCCCCCTAAAGAATTGGCAGACCTGAAAATTCAACTCCAAGAACTACTGGACAAGGGTTTCATTCGCCCTAGCGCGTCACCCTGGGGATGTCCAGCCCTATTCGTAAAGAAGAAGGATGACAGTTTAAGATTATGTGTGGACTACCGACCTCTCAATGCGGTAACTGTTAAAAATAAATACCCACTTCCCCGTATCGATGTACTCTTCGATCAATTAGCTGGAGCCAGAGTCTTCTCAAAGATTGATCTTCGTTCGGGATATCATCAGATCAAGATTCGCCCGTGCGATATTCCTAAGACTGCCTTCTCCACACGATATGGACTATATGAATTTTTGGTCATGTCCTTTGGACTCACCAATGCCCCTGCCTACTTCATGTATCTCATGAATTCGGTATTCATGCCCGACCTTGACAAATTCGTCGTAGTGTTCATCGACGACATCCTTATCTATTCCAAGGATGAGGAAGAGCATGCCAAGCACCTTCGCACTGTTCTTCAGCGACTTAGAGACCATCAGCTCTATGCTAAGTTTTCTAAGTGTGAATTCTGGTTGGACACTGTAAAGTTCTTGGGTCACACGATCTCCAGTGAAGGCATAGCTGTTGACCCCAGCAAGGTACAAGAGGTGATGGATTGGAAACCCCCTACCTCTGTTCATCAGATTCGCAGTTTTCTCGGCTTAGCCGGTTACTACCGTCGCTTCATCCCGGATTTCTCTCGAATTGCTAAGCCCATGACGGAGCTATTGAAGAAGGAAGTAAAGTTTGTATGGAATGAGAAATGTGAAGAAGCTTTCCACACTCTCAGAGAGCATCTGACTACTGCACCTGTGTTAGCTCAACCCGATAATACCAAGTCGTTCGATGTGTATTGTGACGCATCGAGTACTGGTCTAGGATGTGTGCTTATGCAAGAGAATCGAGTGATTGCATATGCCTCACGAGCCCTTCGACCCCACGAACAGAATTATCCCACCCATGATCTTGAGCTTGCAGCCGTCATTCACGCTTTGAAAATATGGAGGCACTATCTCATGGGTACACAATGCAATATCTACACGGATCATAAGAGTCTCAAGTATATCTTCACACAAGCCGATCTGAATATGAGACAACGGAGATGGCTAGAATTAATCAAGGATTATGACCTTGAAGTGCACTATCACCCCGGCAAGACTAATGTTGTCGCGGATGCACTAAGCCGCAAGTCCCATTGCCATTGCTTATCCATAGAATCCTACCATGAGACATTGTGTGCAGAAATGAGGAAGCTTAACATGGAAATGGTTTCCCAAGGCACTCTAAATCACATCTCAGTTGAGCCCACTCTTCACGACCAAATCGTCATGGCACAACTACTTGATGAAGGTATTAAGATCATCAAACAAAAACTCTCTTTAGGTGAGGAGAAGTATAAATGTTTTCGCCAGGACCATAAGGGAGTTCTATGGTTCGAAAGTCGTATAGTCGTTCCAAAGAATCATGAACTCCGCAAGCAAATTCTTGATGAGGCGCACCTTTCCAAATTCTCTATCCACCCCGGCAGTAGCAAAATGTATCAAGACCTAAGGCAAAACTTCTGGTGGACTAGAATGAAAAGGGAAATTGCTACGTATGTCTCAGAATGTGACACGTGCCAGAGAGTAAAAGCTAGCCACTTGAAAGTAGCCGGTACACTTCAACCGTTACCTATACCATCCTGGAAATGGGAAGACATAAGTATGGACTTCATCGTTGGACTACCAAACACTTCCTAGAAACATGATTCCATATGGGTTATCGTTGATAGACTCACAAAGACGGCACATTTTCTTCCGGTACACACCACCTATTCTACCAAGAAATATGCCGAGATTTACCTCGATCGTATTGTTTGCCTACATGGAATACCTAAGACAATTATTTCCGATCGTGGTCCTCAGTTTGTAGCACGCTTTTGGGAACAACTGCAAACGTCTCTTGGTACCAAACTGATTCGCAGCTCAGCATACCATCCTCAGACTGACGGACAAACGGAAAGAGTAAACCAAATTCTTGAGGACATGCTGAGAGCTTGCGTCATTCACTATGACAAGAATTGGGACCAGGAGATGTCTTCCACGTATCTCAACTCAAGAAGTGTATTCGAGTCCCTACCGAGATTGTGGAATAACAAGAAATATCGTTAGAACCCGACCTCTCGTATGTCGAACACCCAGTTAAAATTTTGGATCAAAAGGAAAGAGGGACCAGGAGGAACGTGATTAGAATGTATAAAGTTCAATGGAATCATCACACGGAAGAAGAAGCCACCTGGGAAACCGAGAGCTACCTAAACCAAAATTTCCCTGGATTTCTTATCTCGACCACTGGTACGTGCACCCCTGTCCCCACTAAGATTTACCGAATCTCGGGGCGAGATTCTTGTTAAGGGGGGAAGGCTGTGACAACCCTGGTAAAATTTCATTTCTTAAATTAATGTCATTAGCCTAACCCTATGCTTAACCAACTAATAAAAGGGTGAAAAGAATTAGAACGAGTTAAGTTGAAATTCAAATTTAATTTGGGCACATTGGGATACATTTGAAATTTTTAAATTGACTTTCAAACCATAAGCCAAATGAGATATTGCCTGAAACCAAACTTGTAGAACTTTTTATTATGCAAAACTTTCGTGTTAAAAAGTTTTTGAAATTCAAATTAGAAAGAGGAGAAAATGCCGTGTTTACGCTCAGCCCTCTGAAACTTTTCGAATTTATGCATTCAGGCCCCTCGCTCCCTCCCTCTCTCTCCCCTCCCCGCCCGACCGCCGCGCGCCAGGTGGCCGGCGACGCCTGACCGGTGCGAGGCGCCAGGCCAGTGGCCGCCGCGCCCCTCCCCCACGCCCGGCTTTGCCCCCTCCCCACGCCGTGCTGCCCAGTACACGCCCGCGCGTGCGCACGCCGCTGCCGCGCCCCGCCTCGCCGCCCGCCGCACCCAACCGCCGTGACGCGCCGTGCCGCCCCGGCTCCCGCGCCCCGCCCGCCGCTGCGCCTGTCCTCCGCCCGAGCCGCTACAGCAGCTGCTCCCCAATCCGCACGCCGCGCTATCTCCTCGCGCCCACGCCAAAATCCCGGCCGCCGAGTCGCCCGCGCCCGCCCGCCGCACGCCGCGCCGGCGCCCTACTGCCGCCCGCCGTGGCCAGTGCACGCCGTGCCGTGCTTCCGCCCCGCGCGTTGCCCAGGCACCTCCATACCCCCCTCCTGCCCCTATAAAAGCCGCGCCCCGGCCGCCCGCGCGAGCCACCGCACCCAAAACGCCTCGCCGCCGCCATTGCCGCCGCCGAGCGCCGCCCGCTCGTAGACAGCCCTCCACAGCCGCCCCCTGCCCAAATTGGAGTGCCAGCCACCACTACATCATCCCCCTGAAGCTCGCCGACCCGCCCAACACCGCCCAGGACCACCGGAGCGCCGCCGCCCACGCTGCCGCCGCCGCCGCCGCCCCTGCTCACCGTGGGCAGCTCGACCCCGACCTCCTCCGCCCAAGCCAAGCCCCTGAGCAGCTTCCCCACGCGCCACTGAATCTTTCCGTCCGGACCAGGCCGCCCCAAGCCCGCCGGAGCACCGCCGTCGACGCGTGCCGCGCCGCCGCCGCCTCTGCTCCAACGCCGGCGAGCCCTTCCCGACCGTCCCCCACACGAACAAGACCCCCACGAGGTAGCCCTCGCACCCCTGAACCTTCCCCGACCCTCACCCCTCGCCGCCGGCGAGCCCCTCGCCGGAATTTCGGCCGGCCACCGTACCCGAGCCGCCCGAGGACCCAATTGCAAGGATTTAAAGCTTTAGAAGGGTCTGCACGTAAGATTCAAGGACCCAGTTGTAAAAGAAAGTTTCAACTCTAGATTCAAATTTAGTGAACTTGTAAAATTTTTATAAAATCGTAGAAACTTCAGAAAAATGCAAACTGAACTGTTTTGGAGTCCTTAGAAGGAACTCTACAACTTTGGTTACAAAAAGTTTCTCAGTTTCTCAACATATTTTGCTCTACATTAAATGGAAGCTTTAATAGACTTATTTTGTACCCACTGTTGTAAATCAGTACTAACCCTAAATTTTAAGCAGTCAGTTAGTTGCTTGATGTTTAGGGCTGTGTAAAAAGACCAGGCCCAAATTCCATCTCTAGCTTTACTGTTTATTAAACTTAATTTCATGCCATGTTTAGGTAGAATATTTTATCCCTGCAGTTAGGTTATGAATCACCTAATGAAACTTTTTCTGTACTTGTGTAATGGTACCTAGATGCCAGAGAAAAATTGGGAGACTTTATATCTCACAGGAACCTAATTATTGATTTATGTGCTAATAACATACATTAAATCAAGAAAATATTATCTTAGCTTGGAAAATTCTCAAATTTTTACTAGGAGATACACTGTAGTAGGGGTTGCTGTGTAAAACGTTTCAAGGACAAAAACCCTGTGGATGATCCTGTAAAAATAAATCCTTGAATAACCTAGGTGTCTAATGTCATATTTTCTGTGCTCTGAAAACTGCATAATAAATCCTATAAAAATTACAGTAGCTCCTGCATGCTTAAATGAAAGCTCTGCAAAAATCTTAGACTCAGTTGTTGCACCATTTGTTCCGTACGAAAAGAACAATGGTCTAACAGCAACTATGTAATATGTTTTTCATAATTAATCTGTTACATAAAATTGTCTGAAAATTTTACAGTAAGCACATCTTTCCCTGATGTGCCTAAATCCAAAATTTTATGACCAGAAACTATCCACTGTAGTATTTACACTTAAATCATGTCATTACCATCACCACGACTTAAACTTGTGCATTCATGTAGAATCGACGACTCTCACCGACGGAACTTACGAGCTGGTGCCCGCGTCCGAGAGTGAGCAGCGTGAAGCTCAAGTAAACCTAACTGAAGCTCTTGAAGACCCGAGCCCAAGTTCGGAAGAGCCCCAAGCTAACTGCGAAGGCAAGCCCCGGAGCATAACCCATTTCTTTCCTAAATTATGCAACTCATTACTCTCTGCTTGTGCATTAAGTTTATAGGAGTTGAATGAAAACTTAGTTGCATAATGTTAGGTACCCATGCTTGAAAACTAGACGTAAGGTTCGATAGAATGCTGTGCTAATAGGACTCCGGTAAAAGCCGAGTGATTTCCTGTCACTCGCGAGAAAATAGGAGTTGAATGTTTACTACACGCTGCAATCATAAGGACAACGGACGGGCTATGGTACGATGTTTACGAATGAGGCCCGTCTGTCTAGTGAAAAATGCTAAGGCCGCAGAGTGTGGTAGTGATGGTTAAGTCTTTGAACGTACTAAACACATGCCGAGATTATGGGAATCGGTAAGCTTAAGTACCTGATTGGCCCGGCAAGGGGACGGCATCCTACCCTTTGAACTTCGGTCCCATGTGCAAATGGCGAGTGCAGAGAGTGGTCATGACCCAGCGGCGAACCGTGGCGTGGGACTCTTGTACTCTCGGAGGGTAGCCCCGATCCACGACCTGGAAAGAAAGGGGAAAAGTTGCACGTGTGACTCTAGGGAGTAACCACGTGACGTGTGTATGGGTTTCCCTTGCAAGGTTAAGAAATTCGATTCGAATCGTCCGTTTCTCACGGCTATTGAGACTGCTTAACCATTTTTACCCATAGAGTAAGAAGAGGAACAATGAGGATGAATGAGCTGGTTGGATGAAAATTTAATGCTTCACCATGTATGCTATTGGATAGCTGCTTATCTAGAATGGTTAATGAAACTAGAATCTTGAGCTAAAAGTTGAAAGTAAGGACCCACTTGTAGATGCTTTTCGGCAAAACAAACCCCTGAGCCAAAAAGCCTTGCATGTCTAGAGTCGGTGGAGTAGATTCCACTACACGGGTAAGTCTTGCTGAGTATTAGTATACTCAGCCTTGCTTGTGGCTCGTTTTCAGGTGAGACCTTCGAAGATATGATTGCTAGCTTGACTTGGCCCTGCACTCTTCCCCCTGGTTGGTCGGTGGAATGGGATGCGCCCCCGTCCAACGGAGATAATGCCGAGTGATGTCTCGCACGGGCTTCATCGAGACATCCTTATCGTCGAAGTAGCTTTCGCTGTTTTATTTTCCGCTGCAACTCAAAAGAACTTATTAGTTATGATCATTGAAGTACTTGGTTTCTAAACTCAAAACTGGGTCTGTAATATTTACTTATGCTAATGTTGTAATATTTGTTGGAATGTGGTATTCTCTGGGCTCATCGTCGCATGAGCTTTTGTATGTATGGCATTCGATCCGCTCTACCGTGGTTGTATCGGGAGGTTATACCCGACAGACCAGTGGATTACTCCGTTTGAAGTGTAAGGTTAAACGAGATTGCCTTAATGGTGAGGGTCAATACACTTGAGCCGGATTAATTCAGGTGGTTCTGCCACAGAGATCCAGACGGCCATCAAGCAAGGAAGGATCAAGTTCGATAGGCCAATGAAGATTGACGAGCATCCCTTCCCAGCCAACGCGATTGACGCGGGAGCCCAGGAAGTCGACGAAGATGAAAAGGTATCGGCTTCTGATCATCCTGATCGTGATACCGAAAACCCAAAGACTCGTGTATCGGCCAATGGCAGGGGCAACCAAGGCCGATACGAACAAGGTGGAAGCCTCAGGAGGCCACGCAGAGTTGTCACATCCCAGATGCTCCTGAACAAGTACCAGCACCAGCATGAAAGAGAGAGACGCCGTCAAGAAGAAAAAGATATGCGTGATGCAGAACACTGGCGATGCCCGTTCTTTGCTTTCTGCTGGAACGAGGGCTTGCGCTTGCCATCGACCGATGATTGTCCTGAATGCAATGGGACGCAGGAAGGCCGATACGACTTCAAAAGGTAGCGCCATGAAGACAACCATCAGCAGTCGATTTTCAGAGGCAAGAACAATGGTCGTGTCTCTGTTCATGATCGTCTGGGTCCGCGCATCCCTGAGCAAGCTACAATTGAAGAACAGGCTGCGGACCGTGTACCTGATGAAGCACCTCTGGATCAGTCGCTCAAACATCATGACAGTTATAGGTACGATCCAAATGAGTACCCGGATTGGTGTATTCGGGGGTTGACCGATTCTCAGAAGAGGAGGGTTCTAAGGCTCCATCATAAAGAGCAGGAAGAAGCACGTGCCTACGAGAAGAAGGCAGTTAAATCACAAGTATGGCGCGTGAAGACCGATGAAACTACCCCATCAGCATCGGTCAATATGATTTTTATGTTACCATGGAATTCAAAGCACCGGTGCATGGTAATGATGAGGTAGCAGTGGCGGAACTTGCGCTTGATCCAGTCCAGGCCTCATTTGAGAAGCCAGATGAGAAGGAGCGTAGACACCTAAGACCTTTGTATGTTAAGGGGCATGTTGACGGCAGGCCGATGACTAAAATGTTGGTTGATGGAGGGGCCGCTGTCAATGTCATGCCATACATCGTCCTCCGGAAACTTGGGCCGATGCCCTTGGTGGAACGATTCGGAACACCAGCCGATACGTTCTAGTAATTTAACGTTTTACCTGTCCCTTGTCAGTTATAGGTCAAATTGACTGGCACGCCCTGCACCACCACGCAGCCGATTTGGACGCCACGTAGGAGCGAAACAAGAGGCTCCTGGGTCCTCGCGTGTGCCGGCGCTAAAGGCCGACCCACGGCTTTTTGCATCAACACATCCCGCCACATCAGGGTCAGTAGTAATTGCTCGAGTGTGATGGATATGTTATTGAACACCCTTCATCATCGTTCTTTCCACAAATTCCAAGTAGTGTTGAGGGTGATTTGTGTTCGATGGTTTGACGGGCCAGTTCCTCCTCTTTGGGTCTTACAGTCCAGCAGTCCTTAAACTTGCTTGTTGGTTGCAATTTGTTCTTGTGTGCGAGTTTCTTTTGTTTTTATGTAATATCTAGCATGCTTGTATGAACCTTTGCTTTTCCTTCTTATATGATTTGTGGCAGTGCTCCTACCGTGTTTTTTTTTCTAAAAACAAAGTTGTGTCTAGAATCAATGCTACTACGTACCAGTTCATGTTCATCGTTGAATACAGAATTATTCCTAAGATCAAACTGTACTAGTAGTGGTGAATTTAACTTGCATTGTTACTTTATATATATCAGAAACAAACTTAAGGGCATGCAACACATTTCAGCCTTCCTAGCCGGATTTGTCCATGTTGAGAAATCGGTGCCCCCAAACTTGGCACCGACTTCCTAGAAGTGGCACCTGTCGAATTGAAATTTTGAATTGGAATTTAAATTTTACCTTCGATGGAAATTACCTGAGGTACCGCTCTTTTTATACCTTCAATGAATTTTTACCTTGGAGTGGTATTTTTGGATCTTCGGGGATGTCTTCTTGCTTTTCTCACTCAGGATCAAGAATTTATTTGATATGTGATCATCCCGTACTGATGACCCTGAGGACTGAATTGAATTCTACTCCATGAATTCTTTTGTTGCACCGCGGTGATGTATCTCGGTCATTTAATCGAATCAATTTCCTCTGCTGGTGGTGATCAGTCAAGAACGGTGGAAATGAGATCCGAATAAAAACCAAAATCCTTTGTTGAAGCTTGATGATGCAACGGGGATTGAATCAATTGCCGAGAGTTGAACTTCTTCAAATTAATCATTCCATGTCATGCTCTTTCATTTTGAAGTCAACTCGGATTCATCGTGGATTTTCCGGTGAATTCAAGGCAATCAAACACTACCCTGTCTTCACATAAAGAGAAAACAACATGGTTGTTCTACTAGACATTGGCTATCGACCATAGATAGAATCTCAAGCTTTAATAAATCTTTTAAACTTGTGCCTTCCCCGGCAACGGCGCCAAAAATGCTTGTTGGCGTTTCGTAGCGTCATCACTAGGATAGATGTTTCCTAGCAACGGCGCCAGAAATGCCTTGGGTATTTCTTAGGTTACAGATGGATCCGCAAGCGCACGGAATACCGTTGTAGCATTTTACCTGTGAGTACGAGGTCGTATTTATATTTCCGCAGGAAAGACGGTTGTTCAAATAGATTTATTAGGCTCAGGAGAATATCATGGTTCAAATATCCAATGTCTTAATAGGGGTAATTGATAATATAATTGAGAGGTAGTGCGACACAAGATCAACCATCCTTAGGAAAGAATGACTAGGATCAGAGCAAGGTGGAAGAAAGCTTTCAAGGGCATACAAAGGATAATTCTTTTCTAAGCAAGCATAGAACATACTCATGAACACATACACATTCACATGCTTAGGATCGGGCTCTAGGCTCCTAGGCATCATGGGCAGACCGCACAAGATATGGCTAGGTGGCCACTAGATCTTCACGGCTATTTTATGCACCTCCTACAGCTACTACACGAACGGGGAGGGTTACACTGGACGGACAGGGCTGTCACCACCTACCGCCTACCTCATCTAACCATGGTATAGAGCCGCATTCAAACATAACCGATAACCCGGACACCATGTCCGTGTTAAGGATTATTGCTCCAGCCTTATGTTGAGACTAGAAGCACCCCGACTAGGGGAGATGAAACCAATGCCGTAGCCTACATGTGTTACCACGTCTAAACATGCAAGATACGTGACACAAGCAAGACTATAAAAGGATCACAAACTAAACATGAGCATATGAACCAAGCACAAGACAAGATAAGGAACTAAACTTTATTACTAAACTTCAAACCATACATAAAGAGAAAGATACAAAACCATACCATACTCTTCATGAAGACTAGAAGACCCTGAAGGACTACACTTCACCTACACTCCACTACCCTAGAGAGCTTTACAAAGGAGGAGAGGCTACATCTTGGTGTGTCTCATTTAGAAGGACCCCCTCTTGTATTTATAGGTAGGGAACAACATCTTCTGCCCGTGGAAATAGCTCGGCGCGCCTGAAACCGACCTTGAGGAGGCATGTGAAGGCGCCACGTGGAAGATGAAGTTGGTTGGAGTTGTGGCTAGGCCGACCGTCGGCCGACCCAGTACTGGCTCGAACCAGCTTCTCCTTTGGTTGAGTCGCTGCCTGGTGGGCCTTGACGCTCCTCGTTGATGATAGGAGTGGAATTACATCGGTTTGTTTCAGGTGTGGCCTTCCAATCCATGTGATGCACGTGTGGTGGCGTATGATTGGTTGAAGCTTGTTTCCTTGGATTGATGAGGTGTCCTTTCCCTTTATTTTTAGCACAAATCCTGCAATCATGAAATTCTCCAAGGGTGTGTAGAAAGTGTACATTTATTAGCAGAATGTGTATAAGAAATGCAAGTTCATCCTTATTTTGTGATCAAATTGACGCTCATTTTTGGTCCGTAGAGAGCGTCAACAGCGTACAGGCACTCGGCTGAACGATGGGTAGGATCCCCCATTGTCAGGATCTAGGTCCAACTGGATAGGCTTAACTGGTGTATCTCAACCGATCGGATTCCTTGTAACAAACCCGAGTAGATTTACCCTAACTTGTAACCCACGGCTACCCGGATATATAAGGCGGCCGTGGGGGTACCCTTAGAACGCATCATCACGATTCCTACAACTCCTGAAACCCTAGCCATTGCTACTCGTAATACAAACCCCCGAACACAGGACGTAGGGTATTACGCTCCGTGCGGCCCGAACCTGTCTAAGTCCTTGCGTCCTCATGTTACCATCAAGCTTACCGGCTCTCTTCGATCCACCCCGCCTACAAATCTACTGCCTGGGGCTACCTTAGGCAGACTTGCCGGAGTGCAAATCCAATAGTTGGTGCACCAAGTAGGGGGATCTCCAGGGTCCTCTTGACGAGCTTGAAGGCATCCAACTCCGGCATCCTCTTATCTGCGCAATTGACGCTCCAGATCCAGGCCGCCGCCGGCCACCCCATCATCTTTGGAAGCTTTCCCGAGATGTCTGCTCCCAGGAGCGCGTCCTCAAACTCATCTATCTCCAAGATAGAAAGCTCCTAGGGTTCCAGATCCAATCTGACCCTCTCTAGCTTAGTGTACACCAGGTGGAGGACCTGTCCATCTAGGACGAGGCCCAAAACCCTGCATGGACGACCCGTCGACCACGTATTAACATCGACGATATCCTCGCTAGCCTGGACCGGGTCGATGCCTCCCTTGCCGAGTGCATCAGGCTTGTAGAGTCGGCACTGCGCCGCCTCGCGACTCGTCTCCCTAGGCCCCATTCGGACTCCGACCTAGGTCCTCCATCTACTTGGACCAGATCTGATCTTCAATGGAGAAGCTACGCCTTGTCGATCTGAGTCAACCTAGCATTGACCAAATCGGATCTGATTCGGTCTCAGGACCAGAAGTGGGTTACCAGGAGGTCCTCTTCATCCTCCCACCCAACCCAGTGAGCTCTCTGGATCGGCGGGAGATCTCTGTCATTTCCTCTGACGAGGCATCTGTCGAATGAGAAGACAAGGAGGCCAAGCGTCAACGACTCCAACGCAACCAAAACCGCCAGGAGCTACGCAACAATGAGGCCACCATCGATCAAGCTGAAGAAGATCTCCGCAACGCCGATGGTCACAATCCGCGGGTCGCACCCTGCCGCGCGCCGGCGACTCCGCGGAACCTCGACGACGACTTCGTCCTTGAGTGCGACGGCCAGAACATCTTCGCTACCCCATCTGCTAACCTGGATGCTGCATTCGAGGTACTGGAGACTCTTCCCCACTCACCCGAACTCGAACGAGCCCGGACCTGTTTGCAGGTTGGTGCTGCTCAGGTCCAGCGCTTGAGGAAGGACTACTCGGCTCTACGAGCCCAATCCAGCAGCTCTCGCTACTCAACAGCTCGCCACCACGACGACAACGAGGTCAACCAACCGGATCTGCGCTCTAACCTCTGCAACCGCGATGTTAGACCCGTCATCAATGATCGACACCGCGAACGTGAGGAGGCCGAGCGGGAGCGCCGTCGCAGATACGACAAGGAGTATGCTCCACCCGGTGCTAACCGGGGAGACCGAGCTCGCCACGCAAACGCCGACAACCATCCACACCGCCCCCAGCAGGCCCCGATCAACCTCGATGATGACATCACCAGGGATTTGGACGGCTTCTCCGCCTTCTCGAACCGACTTCACGGTGTCTCATGGCCATCTACGTTCAAGCCGGTCGGCATCGATAAGATCGACGGTGACTCCGACACCAAGACATGGCTGCGACTTACTCCATCTCCGTTAAAGCGGCGAACGGCAACAACGACGTCATGGTGGCCTACTTCCCAGTCTTGATGAGTCTTCAGGCTCTCAACTGGCTCGAGGGATTCTGCCCTGGCTCCATCAACAGCTGGCAGGACCTCTGCACCATCTTCGTCAACCACTTCTAGGCTTCATGCCCGGGTCCCAAATTGAGATGGGATCTGGGCAGCGTCACCCAACAACCCAACGAATCCCTGCGCGACTACAATAAGAGGTACTTCACCAACCGTAACATGATTACGGATGTTGATGACAGGGACGTCATCCACTACTTCCACCAAGGGCTGCACAATATTGAGCTTTGGCACAAGATGTTTGAGAGCAACCCCAAAAACGTCTCCGAGATGATGGTCGTCGTCAACATGCACGCCAACATGGAGGATGCTGAGAAGGTGCACCGTCACCATAAGGATCAGCGTCACCCCGACGACCGGCCCAAGCAGCGACATGACGATTGTCAACGACCCGACGATCGACTGCCTCATCATAACTCCGGATAGCACAACGACGGTCCCGAGTCGTCCAAGCAACAGGAGCGCAAGTGTGGTCCCGACAACACCATCGCAGTTGCAGATCAACCCCGACAGCGCACCTCCCTCAACCAGGATGAGTTGGATCGATTCCTCGACGGCAAGTGCCCCTGGCACAAGGACTCCAACCAAAAAAACGCGCGAGTGTCACGCACTCCGCAATAGTGTGGCTCAGGATGACCCCAAGCACCCTCGATAGGACGACCGAGACAAGCCCGGCAGCTCCAAAACCTCTTGGGGTCGAGGACGCCGGAACGACTCGCCCATGCGAGATCAGGACGACCAAGGCGACAAGTCCCCAGCGGACTTTCAGGAAGGTGACCGGGCAGTTAACTTCCTTTATGGTGGCTCCAAGGCCCCAAGGTGCCGACGTCGCCTCAAGCTTGATCAGCACGAGGTCAACTCTGTGTTCCAACACCCAGTCGAACCCTCGTGCTGGTCCGAGGTCACGATCACCTTTGATCGGCATGACCACTGGATCCATCTACCCAGCCCTAGCTCCTACCCACTCGTGGTCGGTCCGGTGGTCAGCCAGGTGCACCTCTCCAAGGTGCTCGTCGACGGAGGTAGTGGCCTCAATATCATCTTCTCCAAGATGCTGGAGAGCATGGGGTATGATATGACCTCCTTGGTTCCGACTCAGGAGGCCTTCTACGACATCATCCCCGGCTCAGGCTCGACTCCGGTCGGCCAAGTCACCCTCCCGGTCACCTTCGGCACCCGGGAGAACTACAGAACGGAGCACATCCACTTCGAGGTGGCTTCCTTCGAGACGTCATACCATGCAATCTTAGGGAGGCCCGCCCTTGCTAGGTTCATGGCTGTTGCACACCACACGTATCTTGTCCTCAAGATGCCTGCCCCTATTGTTTTGCTCCTCATCTACGATGATCTGCAGACTTCCCACTCCTGTGAGACCGAGAACATAAACATCTCAGAAGCACTGGAGAGGACCAAGAATGCCGTCCTGATCGTCGAGTCAGCAAAGGTGATGCCTCTAGAGGACATCCCCATCCCGGCGAACGACTTAGCCCCCATGCCACAACTGCAGGCCAGCTGCGCGACGAAGACCATTCTCAGCAGGGAGAATGACCCAGACAAGACCGCCCTCATCGGGGCGGACCTCGACAAAGCATAGGAAGATGCGCTCACCTCCTTCCTCCACGCCAATTGGGACATCTTTGCATGGAAGCCCTCCGACATGCCAGGTGTTCCGAGGGAGGAGGCTGAGCACTCCTTGGATCTCGACGAAAAGACGCGACCCGTCAAGTAGCGACTCCGGCACTTTGCTCAAGATCAAAAGGAGGCTATTAGGGTAGAAGTTAATTGGCTCCTAGCTGCAGGATTTATTCGTGAAGTCACACACCCCGAATGGCTAGCAAACCCAGTCCTTGTAAAAAAGCAAAACGGTGAGTGGAGAATGTGTGTTGACTATACGGATCTCAACAAGCATTGCCCTAAAGACCCCTTCCCTTCTCCTTGCATCGACCAGGTCGTTGACTCTACGGCCTGGTGCGTCCTCCTCTCGTTCCTTGATTGCTACTCCGGGTATCATCAGATTGCCCTCAAGGAGTTGGATCAAGAGAAGACTTCATTCATCACACCCTTCGAGGCGTACTGCTACAACACCATGACCTTGGCCTTAAAAACGTGGGTGTCATATATCAGAAGGCCATCCACAGATGCCTCCAGGGGCAGATCAGGTGCAACGTTGAGGCCTACGTTGATGACGTAGTAGTCAAAACTAGGTCATATGATTAGTTCATAGCTAACTGTTGGGGAGCGCTACTTTCGGATCGCGCCGAAGGACGCGCGGCCGAAGGGCACTTCACCGAAGGATGACCGAAGGATCACGCGTCAAAGGACAAGAAAGGATCGCATCAGGAGGCGAAGCCCTGAAGACGTGGCTTCGGTCATGACCGAAGCCCACCGAATGAGAAGCAAAAATGAAGCCCGAAGGCCAACGAAGCCGGCTTCGGCCAGGAGCACCGAGCGTGCTGAGCTGTAAAGCATGTACAGAGGAGAATTTACCAAATACGCCTGGTATATTCCGGGAATATAGCCATTAGGGTGAAAAAGGTGTAATTGTGGTTAGGGGTAGGTGTAACCACCCCTATAAATACCCCTTTAACTGTAACTGATGGGACGGATCCCTTTGCAATATAAGTTTCTTCATTGGAACATCCGAAGTGTTTTTAGTTGTCCATTGTTGTTATTGTTTTAGTTGTTTCCATAGGCTATTGTGGTGCTTCTTCCCTCTGAAGGGTACCCTCCACCAGTAGTTTTGGCGCCCACCGTGGTTCATTCCAACACACCCCATGGCTCCGAAGAGGAAGGCCGGCGGGACTTCGGCACCATCTTTCGAAGAGGCCGGAGCAGTCATCACCGCACCGGAGGTAGGCTGCGAGAGCACCGAAGCCGACGAAGTTGAAGATATCGCGAACGGCACCTTCAAGGTCCAACTCGAGGAGTGCGGAGTCTCAGCCGAAGACATAGCAGACTACCAAAGAATCAAAGCTAGGCTGGCAGAAGTCGCTGCCAATGCGAGACAAGCCACAAGAGCAGCGCAACCATCCACTTCGCAAATGATGACAAGAGGAAGGGGTAAAGAGACCGAGTCAGCAAGCAATGAAGCCGCAGAATAGTGTAGGCGCCTCAGAGAAGACGAGCTTCGGCTAGAGCTCGTCTACAAGTAGATACAAGAGAAGAAGTGGGCACTGGAGTATGCATGCTCCCCCTAGAACACAGAAAGAACCGAAAGCCAAGAACGAGCTCAACAACCGAGGGGTACAAACACAAGATTACCACCGAGGCCCAGTCCCATACATGTTGTGGACGAGCCAGAGGACTCAGAAGAGGAATACTACAGGAGTCGAAGGGCCGAGCGCTGAAGGTCATGTCATTACGACGGTCCTCGTACCCCGCTCTCGGAGGACTTGGAGAAAGAACCGTGGCCACCGCGCTTCAACACAGTGGTTTTGCCTCAATACGACGGGGTGGCAGACCCCAGAGAGTTATTGCTCAAATACGAAGCATCCGTAGAGTCAAATGGGGGTGGCCCAGCTATCAAGGCAAAGGCCTTTGTCCTAGCATTGAAGGGTTCGGCACAGCACTGGTATGCAAGTCTCCCGAAGGGTTACATCCACTCTTGGAGCCAGCTAAGATCGAAGCTATTGACAAGCTTCCGAGGGCTCAACACCAAATAACTGACATCATGCGATTTCCACAATTGCAAGCAAGGCCAAGATGAACCCCTACAAGACTACATGCAGCACATCATCAAGATGCGAGCAAAAGCACCAAACGTGGCAGATTTGTCCATGATTGAAGCCACAATCAGCGGCCTTCGGGTCGGCGCGTACCAAGAATACCTCGATCAATGCAAGCCATACTCAGTGGGTGAACTCTTCGACATCATGCAAGAATATTGCAAGTCTGATCGAGGCTGAAGAAGGAGAATCGAAGCCCTTAACCAAGAGAAGAAAACGAAAAAGAATCAGTGGAACCAATCGAAGCCATGGCATGCAGACCAGCCGAAGCACAACGATCACAAGCAGGTGTACACATTGTCAGAGGGCACTGAGCACAACGACTCGCATACCCCGTCCAACCAAGGACGAGGGGAAAAAGGAGGCTGAGGAGGTCGCGGAGGCTGAGGCCAGCATCAGAAACCCCTTTTTGCTATTTTCATGGCAAAGACAAGGGTCATTGGACAAATGAATGCCAGTACTTCAAGGAGAAGAAAGATGAAATTGAGAAGAAGGCCCCAGAGCCCCCGAAGCCGGTCAATTACACTTCGCAAGAGAACAAGCCCTTGCCTTCGGCATCAAGCCAATGGCCTCCATCCTATCCACCGTACAACTACAACCCGCTCCCGTACGCTCCGCCCTACCTGTAGCTGCCGGCACCACCGATGCACCAGCACGTAGCACCTGCTTCGGGGCACCGTGCTCCCCCCGCAAACTATCACACCCCACCATCCTCTGGATATCACCTTGGCTGGACTCGCACCCCAGCAATCCCGGCATATGACCCCATGAACTATCAACTCCCACCAGCACCAAAGCTCGAGCCAAGGCAAACCTCCGAGTCCTCCGATTCACCAAAGGTCAACAACTCCGGAGGCCAGATGGTAAACGTCATCAACGCCATATCCAGAGGGTCAAACGAGCCAGTTCATGAGACGAAGCGGCAAAGAAAAGACTACCTTCGGGTAGTCAACCATGTCTGCGCAGGCAAGCACTTCAAGACCACATGGTCCCACGTCCCCATAACGTTCACCGAAGTAGACCTCAGGCTTCAGTATTATCCACACAATGACCCCCTGGTCATCAGGGCAAACGTTGGCAAAAACATAGTACACTTCTTAGGCAATGATGTCAAAAGAATCCTTGTATACAACGGCAGTTCGACAGATATCATATTATGGCGATGTTTCGTCTAGATGGGGTTCACGGAAAAAGATTTGAAAAAATCCACTTCCCCGCTGGTAGGCTTCAGCAGGAAGAGAATTGAAGCATTGGACAACAATGAGAACGGAGGTCATAACCTTTGACATCATGGACATCCAGTACCCGTACAATGCCATCTTCTGCAGAAACACTATCATCAAGTTTGCTGCTGTCATTCACCAGCCTTACTTGTGCATGAAGATTCCCACGGCCGGAGGGGTCATAACAATTTTCGGCAGCCAAGAGAAAGCCCGAAGGTGTGAAGACAACACTTCTCAGTCCTCAAAAAATGTGCATGCCATCGAAGACCAAAAGCAAACTGAGGACGAAAGCAGTCAACAGGAGACCGAAGCCCAAGAGGCTACCGAAGGTCTGCAACCAGCAAAGCACACCAAAAGGGTGTTCTTATGCGAAGATGTCCCAGATCGCACTGTAACCATCGGCAAAGGCCTAGAGCAAGCCGAAGAAGAAAGACTTGTCCGTTTCGTTCGGAACAACCAAGACGTATTTGCATGGTCATCGGCAGACTTGAAGGGGGTAAGCAGAGATGTCATGGAGCATGTCCTCAAAGTGGACCCGAAGCACAAACTAGTAAAATAGAGTTCGGACAATGTCCAAAGAATGAAAGAAAGCGGCTCAAGCCAAAGTCCAGAAACTACTAGATGCCAGGGTGATACGAGAAGTCCAGTTCTCAGAATAGCTAGCAAATGTTGTCATGGTCAAGAAGAAGATTGGAAAGTGGCGAATGTGTATAGATTTCACAAATCTCAACAGAGCATGCCCGAAGGATGACTACCCACTGTCTAGAATAAATACATTAGTAGATGCAGCCGCAGGGTCAGAAATGATGAGCATGCTGGATTGCTTCTCTGGTTATCACCAGATCTGGATGAGGAAGTGCGATGAAGACAAAACCAGTTTCACAACACCCTTCGGCACATTCTGCTACATGAGGATGCCCTAAGGCCTGCGAAATGCAGGAAGCACTTTCAATAGGACAATGAAGGCAATCCTCAGGTCCCAGTTGGACAGAACCATCTCAGTATATGTGGACGATGTTGTGGTCCGAAGCTAGAAAAGAGAAGACCCTGTGGCAGACCTTCGGGAGACTTTTGCAAACCTTCGGCAACACGGGCTCAAACTAAAAGCAGTGTCAAAAATGATGAGCATGCTGGATTGCTTCTCTAGTTACCATCAGATCTGGATGAGGAAGTGCGATGAAGACAAAACTAGTTTCACAACACCCTTCGGCACATTCTGCTACATGAGGATGCCCGAAGGCCTGCGAAATGCAGGAAGCACTTTCAACAGGACAGTGAAGGCAATCCTCGGGTCCCAGTTGGACAGAAACGTCTCAGTATATGTGGACGATGTTGTGGTCTGAAGCCAGAAAAGAGAAGACCATGTGGCAGACCTTCGGGAGACTTTTGCAAACCTTCGGCAACACGGGCTCAAACTAAACCCAGAGAAATGTGTCTTCGGGGTGACAAAGGGGAAACTCTTGGGATGCATGATTTCCGAGAGAGGAATCGAAGCCAACTCAGAAAAAATCGAAGCCATCAGGCGTATGGAAGCTCCACGCAATCAGAAAGACGTGCAAAAATTGGCGGGCCGCTTGGCTTCGTTAAACAGATTCATTTTGAGATCCGCCGAACGAAGCCTACCATTCTTCAAGGCACTCAAAGGCTCCGGCAATTTCCAGTGGGGGCCAGAACAACAAAAAGCATTCGAAGAATTGAAGAGTCACATTGAACAGCTGGCAGTCATGTCTAGTCCCACTCCGAAGGCAGAGCTCTTATTGTACATTGCTTCCTCCGGAGCAGCAGTCAGCACAGCACTAGTCGAGGAGCGCATAACCGAAGGGGTTTTGAAGCAGGTGCCGATATACTTTGTGTCCGAAGCACTCAGCGGCTCAAAATTATTGTACTTAGAGATGGAGAAGATGGCATATGCAGTAGTCATGGCAGCAAGAAAGCTTTGGTACTACTTTCAGAGCCACATAATCACCATACCAACATCGTACCCTCTTCGGGACATGTTCGAGAACAGAGAGGTCACCGGCAGAATAGGCAAGTGGGCAACACAGCTTGTAGAGCACACAATCAATTTCACCTCCCGAAGTGCAATTAAATCCCAAGTGTTGGCAGATTTCATAGCAGACTGGACACCTTCATCCCCAACTCAGCAGCAACCAACAATAGAAGTCATTTGGCACATGGCGTGCGATGGGGCATACTGTGAGAAGGGAGGAGGGGCTTCGGCCATCTTGGTCGCCCCTTCGGGCGTAAAGCTGAAATACGCAGTCGGACTGGACTTCGGCGGCTGCACAAATAATGTGGCAGAATACGAAGGCCTACTCTTGGGGCTTCGGAAGGCGAGAGCATTGGGAGTTCGTCGGCTATCCATCAAATCCGACTCAGAGCTCATCACCGGGCACGTAGACAAATCGTACAAGGCACAACACCCGGAGCTGATGAAATATCTGGCAGCAATCCGGGGAATGGAGAAATACGTCTTGGGCTTCGGTGTCAGAAGTTTTCCGAGGGCATTGAACAAAGAGGCAGATGAGTTAGCGAAGGCAGCCGCTAAGCAGAATCCGCTTTCCCCAGACGTGTTCTTCGAAATACTGAAACAGTCATCAATCCACAATGGCGAAGAACCCGTGAAGTTTGTTAACGCCATCTCCAGCGAAGACTGGAGGGCCACAATCATGGCATACCTCCGAGGACACTTTGCACCGGAGGATGAGAATGAAGAAAAAAGAATGGCGCTTCGGGCCAGAAACTATACACCTCATCCCACCGATATGGCCTCTCTCTCGATGGGGCATCGACATTGTCGGACCACTACCGACGGCCCCGGGCAACTACAGATACGCAGCAGTAGTAGTTGAGTACTTCACCAAGTGGTTTGAAGCAAAAGCCCTCCGGGACATTTCAGCTGAAGCCCACAAAAATTCTACTAGCAAAATATTGTGTGTCGCTTCGGCGTCCTAAGGGAAATAACTGTAGACAATGGCAAGCAGTTCGATTCAGCGACCTTTCGGGCATTCTGTGAACAACTGGGAACGAAGACATGCTTCGCTTCAGTGTACCACCCTCAATCCCACGGGGCGGTGGAACGAACCAACGGCATCATCTTCACCGGTATCAAAAAGAATATCACCGATCAGCCGAAGGGCAAGTGGGTCGATGAGCTCCCAAGAGTCATTTGGTCACACAACACAACCGAATCAAGAACCACGAAATTCTCCCCATTCAAGCTTTTGTACGGAGAAGAGTGCATGATGCCGGAGGAACTCAAGCTCGGCTCATTGCGAACAGCCGAAAACAACACCAAACATGAGGACATAGCGGCAACCGTTGATGTCATCGAAACAGCAAAGCTGCAAGTAGCCGAAAACTTAAACAAGTACCAATAAGAGACTTGAAGGTGGAAGAACAAAAAGATAATGCCACGAGAAATCAAGGAAGAAGACTTCATCCTAAGGCGCATACCGAAGGGCGAAATGAAGGGGAAGCTCAATAGCAAATGGGAAGGCCCATTCCTGATAACAGAAATGGCACGACCCGAGGCCTGCAGGCTTCGGAACCTCGACGGCGTCGACGACCAATACTCATGGAACAAAGACATGCTCCAGAAGTACTTTGTGTAGGAAGCAATTGTAAGGGCTCCCAGAGGAAAAATAACCGAAGGGGCTCATTGAACTCACTGGATTTTACTTTTTTCATTTTTCTTTCGATCGGACCGCGATCCAACCATGTATCAAGGACACGTACTCTTTTCCTCATGGGGGAAGCCTTCGGTCGCCATCATGGTAACCGAAGGTGTGAGGTTTTTAATGAGGCGGTCATCCTATGTAACCCGTTGTAAAATATAAACAAGGATCCCCCAAGAGAACGACTCCACAGGGGAAGAAAGAATGCCGAAGCAACTACCGAGTTCCGTTGAAGAGGGGTTGTCATCGGCACGTAGCATACCAAATGCTGAGGATAAGTGAGCACGGGTCATCAAAGCTGGAAATGCTCATCACCCCTCTGCTTCGCTTCAAATATAAAATAAAAATGAAGCCCTCTCGGACAGGAACCGAAGGCATTCGTAAATAGCAACGAAGCCCTCTTGAACAGGATTCAATGGCATTCACAAGAAAACAAATCGCCATCAACCCAACGCCCTGATCAAGCGAAAGGGGGAGTGGCACTTCGCATAGCAGTTCCGCCTAACCAGGTCGTCGCGATGCTGATGGAGGTTATCTGGAACGAACAGTAAACGCAACCCGAAGCCCCAATCGAGCAAAGGGGGGGGGGCGCATCGACCTATAAACTTGTTCAATCGAGTCATCGCGTTGCCGAGGGAGAACACTCAATGAACGATTCACATGGTAACACTAGGAAAATCGCAAAAACTTCGGCACCCCGCTCAAGTAAGAGGGGGGGCGGCGCTTCGCAATCGTGTTTTACATAACCAACGAGCCGAAGCTACAAACGAACAATTTATTTCAATCGAAGCAAAAAGCTTCGGAAAATTTACAACTCAACAATTTATCCATCAACAATTACAGCACGCCGAAGGCATGACACAAATCTACATGAAGGAATTAGGTTCCTTCGTCAAACAACCTTCAGTCAATCTCATCAATGAAACTCTTCACTGCAATGGTGACAATAGCTTCGGCCATCAGACGAAGCACAGCATCAGAAGGGGCACCTGCAGCCGAAGGAAACAATCCGATCATTTTCGAAGTCGATACATGAATCTCGAAGGACAAACATCGTCCTCTATTGGCTCCTCCTTCGGCTCTTTTAGCCCTTCAGGAGGAGTATAAGGAAGTGAGCTGTTCCGAATGCGACGGAGCTCGCGACGAAGGGCGCGATCAGTGAGAATCCTATGACGCCTGACGGGATCACTTTCAAAATCAGTAAAAAATACCCTCACTGCAGTGTTGCGGCATTCATAAAGCACGAGCTTCGCATTCCAAAAGTCATCAAAAGAAACATCCGGATGCAAAGCCTAAAATTTGATCCAACTGTGCCCGCCCATAAAAAAGGCATCACGGTTCATGGTCAAAGGCACGATACCTTCGGTCACCTGCACAGGTTCTGACGTAGGGTCCTGTGCAGGGCCGAAGGCGTTAGTCTCAAAATAATATTTACAACCCAAGTGCAAACTAAGACAAATAGCCCTCCTCACACCTCGCCGGTAGCTGTGTTATCATTGGCATCGGTCACGGCAGCGTCCTCGGCGGCAGCAGGTTTGGCGGCCACACCTTACCGGGCAGCAGACTCTTCGACCCTACCGGAGGTGGTGTCCTGGTCATCGAACGTCAACGCCGGGTTGACGGGGACCAGCACCGGAGGTACAGCCGAAGCATCCCCTAGAGTGGCTTCGGGCGACGTCTCGGAAAGAACCTCCCGTGCGAAAGCCTCGGCCTTCATCTGAATCTACATAACCAAAGAGGGAGTCAGAAGAAAGCAACTTGAGCAAAAACATAAACACACATGCAGTTGATGGACCCACTTGTTCTTTCATCCGAAGCTTTTCATGCTCAACGAGAGAAGCCCCCACGCCTTTGAAAAACGTCCCAAGAAAATTCTTCGCGATGTTCTTTGGGCAAGACGGGTAGCTTCTCGGGGGTCACCTCATGCTCACTAGGCCAGCTGAAATCAGGCTCCCGCAGCTGACGAAGACTTGCCTTTATAGCTCTAGACAAATCACCCGCATCCTCAAGAAGAAGCTTGCAAATCGAAGCCGCCATAGTGCGTGCCGAAACCATGGCGCAGAGATCACTATGAAGGCGACTCCCCGACTCGGCCATGCCAAAGAACGACCGAAGCCACGAGAAAAATTGGCCTATCTCTACATCTTCAGACCCAGGCAAGGCCGGAGCGGCCACACCGTGGCACGCTAGCACCCGAGGAACATCAGTCTGAGGGCTGTCAATTCCCCGGGTGAAGCACTGGCGATACCGACGGAAGAAGTCCTGTGACTTTTCCCGCTTTTCCTCCATATTCTTCGCATGGGCCTCCGCCAGCTCAGCCTTCACCTGGGCGGCAGCCAGATCCTGGGAGTACTTATCTCCCAGCGCCAAGGCGTTAGTAGCCTCGTCATGAAGAGCAGCAAGGGCAACATCTTTTTTAGCAACAATATTTTGCAGCTCCAACTTTTCCTTCTCCAGAGCAGCAACTCTCTCTTCAAGCTCCGCAGCACGGGCACTGGCCGAGGCTTCGGCATCAAGCCGACGAGCTGCGCAGCGGGCCACAATGAATGATTTCAAGGACAGATCCTGAACACTTTGAAGCATTCGAGGCATCCCCGTGGCCATCAGCCTCCTCTCCATCAGCGGGAAACAAAACGAGGACGAAGCCTCAGAAAAGAATTCATGCTCCCAATCACGGCTCTCGAATTGAAGGGCGCCAATGATGTTGCCTCTAATCAGCCTCGCCGAAGACGCCCCGAGCTCATTAGCAACAGCCACAGGGTCCCCCTTGTGGTCAGTACTATCCTGGTCGCCGAACGAGGTGAGCCAGGGCACATCTAAAAAGTGCAGCGACCCGTTTATTTCATTAGTGAAGTACTCGGCGAGTCCAAAGTGCGCTACCATGAAGTCTAGAAGCTCCTGTACGCAGTCCTCATCATGTCCAGGAAGCTGCGGCATTATTTCCAAGCACACAGCATCAGAGTCGTTTCCTCCTTTCCACTCGGCAACATCCTCCACAACTGCAACACTAACGGCCGAGTCGTCAAGTGGTCCGTCGAGCTGGGCGCGGTCCATGATGAAGTCTCAGGCCTTGGCTGACTTCGTGGCCGAGTGGATAGAGATACAAGATCCACCACCCGAGGAACGACCCAAACACTAGAAGATGTACTTCGACAGCGCCCTCAGTCTCAACGGAGCTAGCGCTGGAGTTCTGCTCATCTCTCCAAAAGGCGAACAACTAAAGTATGTCCTCCAGTTACTTTTTAAGACAACTAACAATGCTGCTGAGTATGAAGCTCTCATTCATGGTCTCCGGATCGTTGCCTCACTCAGCATTAAGCGTCACCTCACCTACGGAGATTCCAAGGTTATCATTTAACAAGTCAACAAAGACTGGGACTGCACAAAGGAGAAGACGGACGCCTACAGCAAGGAGACATGAAAGTTGGAAGCTAGCTTCTACGGGTTGGAGTTCCACCACGTCATCAGAGACTACAATGTCGTGGCCGACGTCGTGTCCAAGCTCGGCTCCAGTCGAGCCCTCGTCCCGGCCGGAGTCTTCGTCCAAGCCTTGAAATGACCCACGATCGAAGTCGAAGAACCACCTCCAACCAAACCACACTTGGTGCCAGCTTAAGGTCAAGAGGTGCTGCCGATCGACTCCGACTGGCGCTCACCCATCATTGACTTCCTCGTCATCAACAAATCCTCCCCCGACAAGAAAGAACACGAGAAGCTCTTGCGACGAGCTGCCAGCTACGTGATCATCGGCACCGACTTGTTCCAGCACTCAGCCTCCTCAGGGACGCTATCCGAGAGCATCACCCAGAGCGAAGGAGTCGCTTTGCTCCACGACATCCACTCGGGCATCTGCGGCAATCACGCAGGAGCCTCTACCATGGTGGGAAAAGCACATTTAGGTCCAGTTTTTACTGGCCCACAGCACTCGCCGACGCCCATGATATCATCAAAAGGTGCCCAGGGTGCCAATTCCTTGCCAAACAGCAGCACGTTCCGGCTCAGGCCCTGCGAACGATTCCACCTTCGTGGCCCTTTGCCTGCTGGGGGCTCGACTCGGTTGGACCTTTGAAGATAGCTGTAGGTGGCTACAACCACATATTTGTGGCCATCGATAAGTTCACCTAGTGGATTGAAGTCAAACCAGTCGCGGCGACCACAACACTCAAGGCGGTCGAGTTCATCCAGGAAATCTTTCACAAGTTCGGCGTTGTGACAACCCTGGTAATTACAAATCCAAAATCAATGACATAAGCCTAACTCCATGTGTTAAACCAACTAATGAGAGGGTGGAAAGAATTTAAAACGGGTTCAGTTGGAATTCAAATTAAATTTGGGCACATTTGGACACAATTGAAACTTTTAAAATAACTTTAAAACCATAAGCCAAATGAAATTTTGCCTGAAACCAAAGTTGTAGAACTTTTTATTTTGAGCAACTTTCGTGTTCAAAAGTTTTTGAAATTCAAATCAGAAAGAGGAGAAAACGCCCTGTTTGCACCCAGCCCCCTGAACTTTTTTGAATTTTTGCATTCCAGTCCCTCGTCTGCTCTGCCGCGCCGCGCGCGCTCGCCCGCCCGCCGCGCGCCAGGTGGCCGGCGTCGCCTGACCGGCGCGGAGCGCCAGGCCAGTGGCCGCCGCACCACCCCGCCACGGCCGGCTTTGCCCCGCCCCGACGCCGCGCGGCCAGTCCCCGCCCGCGCGTGCTGCCGCGCCCAGGCCGCCGCCCGCCCGGCCAGTCTCCGCGCTCCGCCGTGCCGCCCCGGCCCCCGCGCCCCGCCAGCTGCCGCGCCTGCCCTCCGCCCGAGCCGCTGCAGCAGCTGCTCCCCAATCCGCACGCCGCGCTATCTCCTCGCGCCCACGCCACAATCGCGGCCGCCCAGTCGCCGCGCCCGCTCGCCGCACGCCGCGCCGGCGTTCTGCCGCCGCCCGCCGCGCCCAGTGCACGCCGCTGCCGTGCCCCGCCCCGCGCGTCGCCCAGGCATCTCCACGCCCCCTCCTGACCCTATAAAAGCCCCGCCCCGACCGCCCGCGCGAGCCCCCGGCCACCAGAACGCCTCGCCGCGCCATCGCCGCCGCCGAGCACCACCCGCCCGCGGGCAGCCCTCCACAGCCGCCCACTGCCCAAACGGAGCCCCCACCCACCACTACATCGCCTCACCGCAGCTCGCCGACCTACCCAACGCCACCCAGAGCCACCGGAGCGCCGCCGCCCGCGCTGCCGTCGCCACCGCCGCCCCTGCTCGCCGTGGACAGCACGACCCCGACCCCCTCCGTCCAAGCCGAGCCCCGGAGTAGCTTCCCCACGCACCAGTGAAGCTCACCGACCGGACCACGCCGCCCCAAGCCCGCCGGAGCACCGCCGTCGACGCGAGCCACGCCGTCGCCGCCTCTGCTCCAACGCCGGCGAGCCCTTCCCGGCCGTCCCCCACCTGAACAACACCCCCACAAGGTAGCCCTCGCATCCCTGAACCTTCCCCGACCCCCCGCCCCTCGCCGCCGGCGAGCCCCCTCGCCGGAATTTCGGCCGGCCGCCGCACCCGAGCCGCCGAGGACCCAATTGCAAGGATTTAAATCTTTAGAAGGGTCTGAGCGTAAGATTCAAAGACCTAGTTGTAAAAGAAAATTTCAAACCTAGATTCAAATTCAGTGAACTTGTAAAATTCGTATAAAATCGTAGAAAATTTAGAAAAATGCAAACTCAACTGTTCTGGAATCCTCAGAACAAACTCTAACACTTTTGTTACAAAAATTTTCTCAGAATCTCAAAATATTTTGCTCTACATTAAATAGAAGCTTTAATGGACATATTTTATACCCACTGTTCTAGAACAATGCTGACCCTGAATTTTGGGCAGTGAACTAGTTGCTGGATGATTAGGACTGTGTAAAAAGATCAGGCCCAAATTCCATCTCTAGATTTACTGTTTGTTAAACTTAGTTTCATATCATGTGTAAGAGGAACATTTTATCCCTGCAGTTAGGTGGTAAGTCACCCATTGAAACTTTTCCTATGCTAATGTATTGGTAACCAGAAGCCAGAGAAAAATTAGGAGACCTTTTATCTCACAGTAACCTATTTATTTGATTTATGTGCTAATAACATACATTAAATCAAGAAAATAGTACCTTAGTTTGGAAAATCCCTAAATTATTACTGGGAGTTACACTGTGGTAGAGGTTGCTGTGTTAAAAGTTTCATGGACAAAAACCCTGTGTAGGGTCCTGTAAAAATGAATCTTTAAAAAGCCTAGGTGTAGAATGTCATATTTTCTATGCTCTAAATACTGCATGATAAATCCTACAAAAATTACAGTAGCTTCTGCATGCTCAAGTGAGAGCTCTGTAAAAATCTTAGCCACAATTGTTGCACCAATTGATCTGTACAAAAAGAACAAGTATCTAACAGCAACAATGAAATCTATTTTTCAGAATTAATCTGTTACATAAAATTGGCTGAAAATTTTACAGTAAGCACACCTTTCCTTGATGTGCCTAAATCCAAAATTTCATGACCAGAAACTATCCCTTGTAGTAATTACTCTCAAATCGTAATCAAGTGCTATTTCCACGACTTAAACTTGTGCACTCATGTAGAATCGACGACTCTCGCCGACGGAACTTACGAGCTGGTGCCCGCGTCCGAGAGTGAGCAGCGTGAAGCTCAAGCAAATCTAACTGAAGCTTTTGAAGACCCGAGCCCAAGTTCGGAAGATCCCCAAGCGAACTGCGAAGGCAAGCCCCGGAGCATAACCCATTCTTTCTGAAATTATGCAACTCATTACTCTTTGCTTGTGCATTAAGTTTATAGGAGTTGGATGAAAACTTAGTTGCATGATGTCAGGAACCCTTGCTTGAAAACTAGATGTAAGGTTCGATAGAATGCTGTGCTAATAGGACTCCGGTAAAAGTCGAGTGATTTCCTGTCACTCGCGAGAAAATAGGAGTTGAATGGCTACTACACGCTGCAATCATAAGGACACGGACGGGTTATGTAACGCTGGTTACGATTGAGGCCCGTCTGTCTAGTGAAAAATGCTAAGGCCGCAGGGTGTGGTAGTGATGGTTAAGTCTTTGAACGTACTAAACACATGCCGAGATTATGGGAATCGGTAAGCTTAAGTACCTAATTGGCCCGGCAAGGGGACGGCATCCTACCCTTTGAACTTCGGTCCCATGTGCATATGGCGAGTGCAGAGAGTGGTCACGACCCGGCGCCGAACCGTGGCGTGGAGCTCTTGTACTCTCGGAGGGTAGCCCCGATCCACGACCCGGAAAGAAAGGGGAAAAGTTGCACGTGTGACTCTAGGGAGTAACCACGTGACGTGTGTTTGGGTTTCCCTTGCAAGGTTAAGAAATTCGATTCGAATCGTCCGTTTCTCACGGCTATTGAGACTGCTTAACCATTTTTACCCACAGAGTAAGAAGAGGAACAATGATGATGAATGAACAGGTTGGATGAAAAATTTAATGCTTCACCATGTATGCATTAGACAGCTGCTTACCTAGACTGGTTAACGAAACTAGAATCTTGAGCTAAAAGTTGAAAGTAAGGACCCACTTGTAGATGCTTTTCGGCAAAACAAACCCCTGAGCCAAAAAGCCTGGCATGTCTAGAGTCGGTGGAGTAGTTCCCACTACACGGGTAAGTCTTGCTGAGTATTAGTATACTCAGTCTTGCTTGTGACTCGATTTCAGGTGAACCCTTTGAAGACATGATTGCTAGTTTGACTTGGCCCTGCACTCTTCCCCCTGGTTGGTCGGTGGAATGGGATGCGCCCCCGTCCAACGGAGATAAGGCCGAGTGATGTCTCGTACGGGCTTCATCGAGACATCCTGTATCGTCGAGTAGTTTCCGTTGTTTATTTCCGCTGCAATTTAACTCTGAAGAACTCATTTATGTTAATTGAAGTACTTGTTTTCTAAACTCAGAACTAGGTCTGTAATATTGACTTATGCAAATGATGTAATACTTGCTGGAATGTGGTATCCTCTGGGCTCATCGTCGCATGAGCATTTGTATGTACGGTGCTCGATCCGTTCACCGTGGTTGTATCGGGAGGTTATACCCGACAGACCAGTGGATTACTCCGTTTGAAGTGTAAGGTTAACCGAGGATGCCTTAATGGTGATGGTTAATACACTTGAGCCGGATTAATTCAGGTGGTTCTGCCACAGGCGTACCTAACAGGATCATCACTGACCTGGGCACGTCGTTCACTAGAGGTGTGTTTTGGGACCATTGCCTGGATAATTGCATCGACGTCTACTATGCCTCCGTGGCTCATCCAAGGTGTAATGGCCAGGTGGAACGCACCAACGGCATGATCCTCCAGGGGCTCAAGGCGCGTATCTTCGACCCACTCGAGAAGTTTGGTACCAAGTGGATCCAAGAACTACCACAGGTTGTTTGGGGCCTACGCACCCAAAAGATCTGGGCCATCGGCTACTCTCCCTTCTTCCTAGTATATGGCTCGGAGGCTGTCCTCCCGAGTGACATAACTTTTGGTGCCCCACACTTCCAAAACTACGAGGAAGGCGAGGCGGAAATGACTCGACGCCATGACATTGACCTAGTTGAGGAACATCGCATCACAGCTGCTGTGCAGCACGCACGCTACAAACAGCAGCTCAGGTGCTACCACGACCGGAACGTGCAGGAGCGAGACTTCAACATAGGTGACATGGTCCTACGCCGCATCCAGTCTACTACCGGCGCACACACGTTACCTTCCCCATGGGAAGGACCCTTTGTCGTCAGTGCACTCGTCGCCCCTAGCACCTATCGCCTGCAGAGAGAAGATGGCACAGAAGTAGGCAATCCATGGAACATCGAGCACCTTGGGCGCTTCTACCCGTGAGAAGAGCTCGCAGCTATGTACCCCAACCTTTCTAACAATAATAAGAGCATTTCATCGTCCTTGTCTTTTTTTATGTATCTTATCTCTTTTTCGCGCATAAAAAATGACCTAGTATAGCCCATTCCGACTCGTCCAGCACGCTCGGGGCCTGCGACTCGGCCATGCCAACTCATGCCAGTATCGTTCGCGTCTAACCTGACTAAGTGGTAGACTGATCACAACCCGGTGCATCCTGGAACTACTCCGTGTCACCCGCGCCCATCACGTGTCTGATGACCAGCTCTCTGCACAATGGGTAAGGGCACATCACGGTTTGGAATCCAAACCACTCGGCCAAATCAGAAAACTACTCTGTTACAGCACATAACAAAAGTAAAACTTAAGTACATGCAAAACAAACATTGGTTTTGGCCAACACTTGGCCCCATAATGTTTTCTGCATCACTAATTACCTCTTACATGTTCACTTGCCCATGATGCACTCGGCGAGGGGTCCAACGGCGGCGAAGTGGGAGTCCCACTGGGCGTTAGTACTGTCCTTTGCGACCCCCTCACCCACGGGATCCAGATCCGCCACAGGGTTGTGGGACTTCACGAGGGCCATCGCGAACTGCACTGAGTCCCTGGCCGTTTTCCTGACGAAGGCCTTGAGGCGCTCCCACGCGGCGTCCAGGCGCTGCACCGCCTCCTCCGCCAAGGCGACTCCCTCCGGCTCAAATGCGACCAGCACGGCGTCGACCTTGGCCATCAGCTGGTCGAGGTCCGCCCGGGCATTGGCCAGATGGGACTCCATCTCTGCAAAAGATGCTCGTGTCGGTACGAACGACTCAACAGAATAGGTATTCTTCCAGGTGTAAGGGTAGTTACCTTGGCAGCGCTGCTTCTCACGCCGGAGCTTCTTCTCCGTGAGCAACTCCCGGCCTTCAGCGCCCTCCCTCAGCCAGTGCAAATCATCGTCCGCCGCTACGACGACCTTGAGCTCCCGGGCCATCGTCTCTTTGGCCTCCTTTAGCTCTGCAAAGCCCCAGACGTCAGCCCCTTGCGGCAAGTCGGGCAGCTAAAAACGAAGAAGACTCAAAAATCAAACCTTTCAGCTTCGCTGACTGGTTCCTCGAGGCCTCGGAGTGGTGTCGCTTCAGCGCCCGCAGCTCCTCCTCCGGCTGAAGGACTCGGCTCGCCGACCCACCTCCCACCTCGAGCTGGCCCGCAGCTCACCGACTCAGGTCGGCCAGAGCTTGCATACACAAGACGCATTACACTACATGCCCGAGCATCTAAAGAAAAAATTCCAAAGACTCACCTGGGTCGCCTCGGGCGCGTGCTGGGTGACCTCGAGCAGCGCCACCTTGGTCACCACTACCTCCTCCTCAGGCGCCTTCTCCTTGGGAGGCTCCTGGACAGCAAGGAGCGCGGTGGCGATGACCCGGGGCAACGCGTTCGGGTCGACAGGGTCCTCAACGACCCCTGTCTTGGCTCCGTCACCCAGTGCGACCTCTAGCGGCACGGCGTCTATTGGCATTTCGTAGCGTCATCACTAGGATAGGTCTTTCCCAGCAACGGCGCTAGAAATGCCATGGGGGTATTTCTTACGTTATAGAAGGATCCGCATGTGCACGGAATACCGTTGTAGCATTTTACCCGTGAGTACGGGGTCGTATTTATATTTCCGCAGGGAAGGCGGCGGTTATTGGAATAGATTAGTGTGTTGATTAGTTCTAACATGGATATTCTATTAAATAAATTGGGGTAAGATAATATACGGTAAAGAGGTAGTGTGATACACAAGTTACTCAAGTTCTAACTCTATACAAAGCTTACAGGAAGGGAGAAAGAAAGAAGAAAGCTAATCTAAGGACTTATGTACTACTAACTAAGCATACAATCTATACTAGGCACTCACATACATACACATGATTAGGAACGGGCTCTAGGCTCCCAGGCATCACCAGGAGACCGCACAAGATATGGCTAGGTGGCCACTAGATCTTCACGGCTATTTTATGCACCTCCTACAGCTACTACACGAACGGGGATGGTTACGCTAGATGGATAGGGCTGTCACCACCTGCCGCCTACCTCATCTAACCATGGTATAGAGCCACATCCAGCAACACTGATTAGCCCAGACACCATGTCTACACTAATAAGCGATACCCTAATGCCCCGCGCGGAGCTCCTACCCTTCACATGGACAGACATCACACTAGAGCAAACATGCGAATACTGAAACAAATGTCGTAGCCTAAATGTCTTACCACATCTAATCATACAAGATATCAGTCCTAGATATAAACTAAGCATAGCGTACATATTTGAATACACAGAACATATACTATACGAGTACACTATACTAGAAGATAACTCTATTAAGGAATTTCGAATATTACAAAGGAGAGGAAGAGTAAAACCCATACCGAATACTCCTAGGCAAGACTCGGGAACCAAAGAAGAGCTACTTCACCTAAAATCCACTATCCTAAAGACTAAGCAAGAGAGAACCTTGAGAGAGGCTTCAACTTGTGGTGTCTCTATTGTTAGCACCCCCCTCATATTTATAGAGGTGAGTGAGGGGGGTGTGCAGCAGCTCCTCGGCGCCCATATGCCAGAAGCCTTGCCAAACCGATGTTAGGAGCCAATGGGGAAGTGCCACATCAAGGGAGGTAAGTCAGTTCCTCCCTGGTGGGTCGGCCGACCTACATGGGTCGCCCGACCTGGGCTTGGCCTAGATCGAGCCCAACTTGCTCTGGGTGGCTGCCATGTGGGTCCTAGTCGCTCCTGTGTGTGAGTGGACGTTGTCCTAAGTAGGTTGCATGCTTTGGTGGGCCCCTCAATCCATGGGGTCCAAATGGCGCGCTCTGATTGGTCGACGTCACTTGCCTTGTATTGAGGTGCTTGTTTAACACTTCATTTCTGCTCAATTTTACTACATTGCAAATTCTCCAAGGGGAATGTGGAAACAACATTATTCTAGATAAATATGCTAGTCAACAGCAAGCGTCAACAGCATCGTCACCTTGCAGCGGCACTGACTCCGCCGCCTCATCCTGGCCTCCTCGGCCTTGGCTGCTACCCCCTCGATCAGTCGAGGGCGAGCCAGCAGCCGCTCTGCTGGGGACACTTTCCCCTTAGCCACCTCGGCCGAACTGGCCTCATGGGTGGACTCCTCCGCCTTGCGCTTGGCGCCACTGAGCGACGCCATCCTACAAGTTGACTCATCGACTCAGAACTGAAACCAAGCAAGAAAGGAACTACATCACCAGGCGCAAGACATCAAAGACTTACCTCCCAGTCTGTCGCATGCTGAAGCTCGGCTTTAGTGGCACGGCGGAGGGCAGTGACTGAGCTACCCGCGTGGGCGACCCACTAGCCGCCCCCGCTCCTCCTCCTGGTCCTCCTCCTTCGGCTTGGAGGTGGTGAGGCCGGCCTTCTCTGCCGCGGCCTCCGTCTCCCCCTGGCCCGTGCTCGGAGGGGTCGAGCTCCGACCCCGCGGTGCCAACCCACCCCGCTGGGGCTTCGACGCGGCCACCTTGCGGGTGGGGTGCCGCTTCTTCGTGGTGCAGCCGGCACCAGCCGCCGACCCCGATACTTCAAAAACGTCGTGCGACTCACTCCCGATGGAGGAGTCGGACAAGAAACTCCCAACATCCGTCGCCGGCAATGTTAGCCCGGTGGGTGGATCAACAGCCTTGCCCTGTCGCCCCTCCGGCAGAGGTGTAGGGCACCAAAACGAAACAACATTTTTCTGCAAAAGCCGAGTGCTGTTACAACCCAACGGGTGACATCGACGGCATAACAACTCGGTGAAAAACTACTTGGACTAAAACCACTCGGCGAGAAGCAAAACGACTCTACAAGCAGACTACATACCTCTATGTTGGGCCGCTTAAGGCAGTACACCTTTGGGCAGCCCTTGTCGCGGACCTCCCCGCTCACGATGAGCGTGATCCGCCTGTGAGCCTTGCTGCGCGAAACCTTGCGATTCTGCCCGCGAGTCGAATCCTCATGGCCCGAGTACTCGTACCCGGGTGGACCCACTCTTGGATCGGCTGGGTCAGCCGCTTCGCGAACGACAGAGCCACCGTGGCGCCGGCCAGCTTCTCGACCTTGAGCTTCTGCATCTCGGCCAGCAGCACCTCCACCTCCACCATCTCCTCCTCGGTGGGCTTCTCCTCCCACCTAGCGTTCAGGATCGGCGGGAGGCCGGTGCGGGGCGGGAGGCAAGGAGCGGGATTCACCACCACGAATCACTCCTCCGCCCATCTCTTGTTGCTATTCTTGAGGACAGCCTCGGGGTACTTCCCCCCCCCCCTGGTGGAGCGAGAAGGCAGGCCCGCCGGCCACGTCCGGCGTATCCTTGTTCGGATACGCCCGCAGATGATACAGAGCCCTCCACAGATTGAAGTGGGGCGCGATCGCAAAGAACCCCTCACACAGATGGATGAAGGTCGCGATCTATGTGATGGAGTTGGGCTTGAGGTGCGTTACCTCCAACCTGGAGTAGTGGAGCAGCCCCCAGAAGAACACCCCCGGCGGCAAGCCGAACCCCTTCTCGTAGAAGGACCAGAAAACGACCGTCTCTGTCCAGTCCTCCGAGGGGAACGCCTCCCCGGTGCAGCTCCGCCACCCGGAGATTGCCTTCTCCAGTAGCGGGCCCTGCACCACGAGCGCCTCTATGTCGGCATCGGTCATGGTGCTCGGGGACCAGACCAGCTCCAGGGTTGGCGGCGCGGCGGTGGCAGTGGTGGCTGCTGCTCAAACTTTGCTGGCCATTTCTGCTCGAGGCGAGTGGCAGCGAGAGAAGGGGCAGTGGATTGCTTGGGAGGCGAGTTCTCGGGAGAGGGTTGGAGAGCTTTGGAAGACTCAGTGGCGTTAGAGACAAAAGGGCGCAAACGGATAACGAAGCGCCGAGTCAATTGTTTTCATATCGGTCTTAACCCTAACGGGCCATTCGGCTTCTCCCTTCTTTTGAATTTTGAATTGACTCCAAGAGCGACCCTTCCTTTCCCCAAGGAAAGAGGGGAAATGGTAACAAAGGATTTGACGGTGGCAGTAAAAGGAAAAACCACCCCGGAGGATAGGATAGGCAGTTGATTAAAGATCGGAGCAGATCCCAGAATTTTCGGATCGGATTGGATTTGACCATTGGATTGGAATATTCCTTTCCGTACCGGGCGATGTTAAATCATTCAGCGTGTCTCCGCGACTCCGCCAGCGACCCCGCTCGGGGGCAGGCACAGCTATTTGACTCGGCGTGTCTCCACGACTCCGCCAGCGACCCTACTCAGGGGCTGGGTGCCGCTATTTGACTCGGCGTGTCTCCGCGACTCCGCCAGCGACCCTGCTCGGGGGCTGAGCGCCGCTATTTGACTTGGCGTGTCTCCGCAACTCCGCCAGCGACCTTGCTTGGGGGCTGGGCGCCGCTATTTGACTCGGTGTGTCTCTGCGACTCCGCCAGCGACCCCGCTCGGGGGCTCGGCGCCGCTATTTGACTCGGCGTGTTTCCGTGACTCCGCCAGCGACCCCGCTCGGGGGGCTGGGCACCGCTATTTGACTCGTTGTGTCACCGCGACTCCGCCTGTGACCCCGCTCAGGGGCTGGGGCCCGCTATTTGACTCGGCGTGTCACCGCGACTCCACCAGCGACCCTGCTCGGGGGCTGGATGCCGCTATTTGACTCAGCGTGTCTCCGCGACTCCGCCAGCGACCTAGCTCGGGGGCTGGGCACTGCTATTTGATTCAGCGTGTCTCCGCGACTCCGCTAGCAACCCCGCTCGGGGGCTTGGTGCTGCAATCTGACTTGGCGTGTCTTCGCGACTCCGCCAGCGACCCTGCTCGGGGGCTGGATGCCGCAATTAGACCTAGCAGTCCTTGGTTCCCTTGCTAGAGCCGAGGCAAAAGGCTGGAAGATAACTCGAAATAAAGGGCTTAAGAGGTTGTTTCCTTTTTTGATCCTTGAAACGCTTTTGCGAAACCTTCAGAGGCTCAGGCGCTACACCCAACAGGTGCGCCAAGGGGTGCATCCCGTTGCGGGAATACAAAGGCAGGAGTCTACTTAAGTGAAGTTGCAGCAGGTGCCCGAGGATGTAAGGATTGCTGCATGATCACCGATTGGCCTCATTGCTCGGTTGATGCTCGATTCGGCGACTCGGCGCTCGGGGGCTTGACGAAGGTAGACCCAGGTACCTTCCTGCCGAGTGGAGATAGCCACCCAGCTGAACGACTTTGCATAAACGACCCGGCATACAGGCACTCGGCTGAACGATGGGTGGGATCCCCCAGGGTCAGGATCTAGGTCCAACTAGATAGGCATAACTTGTGTATCTCAACTAATCGGATTCCTAGTAACAAACCCGAGTAGATTTACCCTAACTTGTAACCCACGGCTAGGCGGATATATAAGGAGGCCGTGGGGGTACCCATAGAACGCATCATCACGATTCCTACAACTCCCGAAACCCTAGCCATTGCTACTCGTAATACAAACCCCCGAACACAGGACGTAGGGTATTACGCTCATGCGGCCCGAACCTGTCTAAGTCCTTGCGTCCTCGTGTTACCATTAAGCTTACCGGCTCTCTTCGATCCACCCCGCCTACAAATCTATTGCTTGGGGCTACCCTAGGTAGACTTGCCGGAGTGCAAATCCGACACTCACCTCTATAGGGAAGCCACCTTCTGCATCCCATTCTTCTTCTTCTTCGGCAACAATGCTGGTTGATAGAGCTTCACCCTCAATCAAGTCTTCCACAGAGTAAGCTTCACCATCTTCAGTTGTGATGCATGCCTCTACATCCCACTCTTCTTCACTAAGCCACCCACTATGGACGACTTCTTTCATAGTGTTGATTCTTGGTACGGACCAAAAATGAGCGTCAATTTGGTCAAGAAATAAGGATGAACTTGCATTTCTTATACACATTCTGCTAATAAATGTACACTTTCCACATGCCCATGGAGAATTTTAGGATTGCAGGATTTCAGCTGAAAATAAAGGAAAAATACACCTCTTTGATCCAAGGAAAAGAGGCTCAACCAATCACACGCCGCCACACGTGCATCACATGGACTAGAGGGCCAACAACCGAAGCACACCGACTCAACTTCAACTCTATCATCCACTAGAGGCACAAGAGCCCAGCAAGGAGTGATCCAGCCCAAGGTGGAGGCGGTGGGCGCCTGGGCTGGGATGGCCCAACCTAAATGGGCCCCACCGACTTACCTCCACCACGTGTCACTCCCACAGCTCGCCTCAAGGTCGGTTTGGCTTGAGTGGCGCCGAGTTCCTGCCGAGCACCCCCTGTTCCATGCCTATAAATACAAGATGGGGTGCTCCTAAATGAGACACACCAAGATGTAGCCTCTCCTCCTTTGCAAAGCTCTCTAGGGTAGTGGAGTGTAGGTGAAGAGTAGTTCTTCAAGGTCTTCTAGTCTTCATGAAGAGTTTGGTATGGTCTTGTATCTTTCTCTTCATGTAATGGTGTGAAGTTTAGTAATAAAGTTTATTTCCTTATCTTAGCTTGTCCTTGGTTCATATGCTTATGCTTAATATGTGATCCTTTTATAGGCTTGCTTGTGTCACGTATCTTGCATGTTTAGACGTGGTGACACATGTAGGCTACGGTATTGGTTTCATCTCCCCTAGTCGGGGTGCTTCTAGTCTCAACGTAAGGCTGGAGCAATAATCCTTAACACGGACATGGTGTCCGGGTTATCGGTTATGTTTGAATGCGGGTCTATACCATGGTTAGATGAGGTAGGCGGCAGGTGGTGACAGCCCTGTCCGTCCAGCGTAACCCTCCCCGTTCGTGTAGTAGCTGTAGGAGGTGCATAAAATAGCCGTGAAGATCTAGTGGCCACCTAGCCATATCTTGTGCGGTCTGTCGGTGATGCCTGGGAGCCTAGAGCCCGATCCTAAGCATGTGAATATAAATACGACCCCGTACTCACGGGGAAAATGCTACAACGGATTTCGTGTGCTTGCGGATCCTTCTGTAATGTAAGAAATATCCCACGGAATTTCTAGCGCCGTTGCTGAAAAACACCTATCCTAGTGATGACGCTACGAAACGCCAACATATAGTAGCCACGTTTCCTTCTGTATGCTTCCTTGGACTTAGACAATCCCTGGCAAAATATCCCTTCTTGCCACAGTTGAAGCATTCACCTTTTCTTCTCCTCTCATTCTTGACCAACTCGTGGTCATCTTTATCATCGCTCTCTTGTTGAGCTCCCTCTGAATAGCTACTCTTCTTTGGCTAACACATGTCTCCTCTTGTCCACTCCTTCACCTCTCACCAACCTCTCGGTGGACCCTTCTTCCTGATGAAGAGCGCCTCCTCCTCATCCTTCTCCTCCAAGGTGATGTTGCCCATCCTCTTGGCTAATGCCTCCTGATTAGCCAATAGATTCTCCAATTCCACCAAGGACGGCTGTATTGGTCATCCGCTCACCGCAGCCATAAATCCACTATACTCGGGTCTTAGGCCATTAATGATGATCCTTTTCATCCGAGCTTTGCTGACCTTCTCCTCCGGGTCAAGCTGGGATATCTCTCGATAGATATTCCTTACCTTAGTAAAGTATTGATTGATGTTTAGTGTGCTTTGTGAGATACTTGCAAGCTCTTTCTCTAGGAGTTGGAGTCGCGTCTCATTCTTCTTCGAGAACAGCTTCGCCAGTGTCTCCCAGGCCTCATTCGGTGTCTCTGCATCTCTAATGTGCTCCACCAGATCTTCCTCGATCGTTGTCTTCAACACGAACATAGCCTTGCCTGCCTTGATTCGCCACTTTCGCAAGGCTTCCGCATTCTTCTTCGACGGAGGAGTAGTCTCGGTGCCTGCCACAACTTCGCATAGGTCCTGACCCATCAAGTATGACCCCATGCAGGTTTTCCAATAGCCATAGTTGTGGCTATTGAGACTCCTCAAGCCACCTGCGCTCAAGAGATCTACCATGTCAACTGACACCCAGTGTCACGCTTGGTCCTAGACCAGCGTTCCTTCACAGTCTTGGACTTTGATCTCCAGCAAAATCTCCCCTTAGCGCCTCTCGGTACCACACCGAGCAATGTAGGCATCCTACACCTACCGATCACTGCACCGACCACTATGAGTGCCCTGCACTCACCACAAACTTCTCCTAATGACGGTCCCTGACCGACCTGCTCTGATACCAATTGTTGAGAAATTGACGCCTCCAAACTTAGCATCGACTTCTTAGAAGCGGCACAAAAGTAGTGTGCCATTACTTCTTCTGTAGAACCTATACCCACACTAACCTTCATCTAGACACCAACATGGGAGACCAACTCTATATGGGGACTCAACTCTTTGTGCACCATAACTTAGTACAACACAAGACTCTTACACTCTTTATGTGGCTACCCTACCATGACGCAACTACACTGTTGTAACACCTCAGGTGTTTCAATTACGAAATAAGCCTCTTTAGCTTAACACGGTGCATAAATAATTAAGAGAAGTTTCAATGAAATGAGTTTCTAAAATAATTCTAAACTAGAACTCAAACAAACATTGGCCTGAAATGAAACTTGTAGAACTTTTCATTTTGAACAACTTTCGTGTTGAAGGATTTTTGAGTTGCAACACAAAAATTTGAGAAACACTTGGATTTGCAAACCAGTCCCTACCTTTTCTTCTATTTGGCTACAGACCCTTCTTCTCCGCCTCGCCCGACCCTCCGACGCGCAGCCGCTCGCCCGACCCTCGCGTCGCCCGACCCTTTTCGTTTCGCCCGACCCTACGTTCGCCCGACCCTCGGCTTCGTTGCGGCCCTCGCTTCGCCCGACCCTCGCCGCCGCGCAGTCGCCGCAGGCCACTTGGTCGGCGATGCCTGACAGCGCTAGACACCAAGCCAATGCCTGGCCGCGCCCGCACACACGCCCGCACGCCGCGTTCCTCCCCAATCCGCGCACGCCAGGCGCATGCCGGCGACGCGCGCCTCTGCTCGCCGCCCGCCGCGCCCAATGGGCAAGTCGCGTCCCGCCAGTCGCCGCGTTCGCCGCCCGGCAAGGCAGCTGCCGCAGCCCGTCGCCCAACCCGCGCGCCGCGTGATCTCCAGCTCCACACGCCAAATCCTCAGCCCCCAATCCCCTGCCCGCGCCCGCCGCACGCCGTGCCGGCTCTGTTCGCCGCCCGTCGCGACCAGTAACGCACCCCCGTCGTGCCGCCCGCACCCGCGTCTCACAGTCCAAGTCCCGCCCCTCCTCCCGCCTCTCTGCTGCCTACAAAAGGCCGCACTGAGTCCCCCTCACGCGCCCAGACACCAGAACGCCGCCGCCGCCACCATTACCGCCGTCGTGCCCAGCTCACCGTGGAGCTCACCTCTCCGGCCACCCCTTGCCAGAGCTGAGTCTTCCACCACCACCACAGCACCCCACCGCAGCTCACTGCCCCACCCATCGTCGCCCAGAGCCGCCGGAGCACCCCCAGCGCCGCCCGCGCCGCCGCCGCTCCTTGCTGCTCCGTGGACAGCCCACGCCGAAGCTCCGCCGTCCAAGCCAAGCTTCGAAACGGGTTCCCCTCGACGCCGCGAAGCTCATCGACCAGCCCACGCTCTCCCCTCCTCGCTGGAGCACTGTCGCCGATGCTCCGCCCCACCGCCGCCCCTCTGCTCCGCGCCGATGAGTCACCTCCGGTCACCCCCAACCCCGACCAAGCCCATCCCGAGGTAGCTCTCACCTCCCTGGATCTCCCCGACCCTTTTCCCCTCGTCGCCGACGAGACCCCTCGCCGGAATCTGGACGGCCGCCGTGCCAGCGCCGCCCAGGGACCCAATTGCTTTGATTGAAATCTTTAAAAGAGTCTGCACGCAAGTTTACAGGGGCATATCTGTAAACCTATGTTCTTTGATTTCAAAAATAGCGAACTTGTAAAACTCGTATAAAATCGTAGAAAAATCGGAAAAATACAAACTCAACTGTTCTGGAATCTTTAGATAAAAATCTACAACTGTTGTTACGTGCATTTCTTCAGTTGCTTGCTAAATCTTACTATAAATTAAATGGAATGTTTAATAGATTTTAAATGTACCCCCTGTTTTAGACAAAGTCTAAACCTGAAAATTTAACAGTAGTTTTGTTGCTTGATTTGTAGGCCAGTGTAAAAATGTTAGGGCGAGAACCCATCTCTAGCTAAACTTCTTAATAAAACTTGTTTATGGTATGAAGTAATAAAACTAATTTGTAACTGCTGTTATGTTGTGATTCATGTGATGAAACTTTTTCAGAACTGTTGTATTAATACCTAAGTACCACAGAAAAAGTTTAGAGCCTTTCTACCCTCTGTAACCTATTTTGTGGTAGGAAAAATTGCACTGAATCAAATAATTAGTTTCTGTGCTTGGAAAATGTTCAACTTTTTACTGTAGCATGTTTTAGAGCAGCTCTTGCTATATAAAACGTTTCATACACAGAAACCCTGTAAAACATCCTATAGAAATTAATCTTTTTTAAACTAGGTGTATCTTGTCCTATTTATTATGCTTTGTATCTTGCTCAGTAAAATCTGAAAAATTTACAGCAACACACTCATGGATAGATTTATCCCCTATAAAATTTTTGATGCCAATACTTACATGGTTTGTTCTGTATAAAAATAACTAGATTCTAGCAGTGGTTGTGTATTACATTTTTCATAATTAATCCGCTGCGTGAAAATGTCTGAAATTTTTTACAGTGCTTTTGTCTCTTCTTAATGTGCTCTAAATAAAAGTTTCATCACCAGAAGTTACCTAGTCCAGAAGTTGTGTTTAATCCATGTTGTGCTTAGAAAATTAAATTTCCAATATAACACAACCCCTTCTTGTTTAATGAAGTTAATAGTTAAGTTATACTCTATTAACAATTGCCCAAAGAAATCTTAACTAAGTAACTTCCCAACAAAATCGATGTTTCGTGGATTGCAACTTTGTGGTGAAGGAAAATAATCGTCATATACCATCGCTATAACTTATATTTGTGCAATCATATAGAATTGACGACTCTCGCCGACGGAACGTACGAGCTGGTGCCCGCGTCCGAGAGTGAGGAGCGTGAAGCTCAAGTAAATCTAACTGAAGCTCTTGAAGACCCGAGCCCAAGTTCAGACGAGCCCCAAGCTAGCTTTACCCAAGAAGGCAAGCCCCGGATCATGAACCCTATTTTTTTCTAAACTTATACAACTTATTACTCTACTTTACTTGTGCATTAAGTTATAGGAGTTGAATGAAAACTTAGTCGCATGATCCTAGGTACCCATGCTCTGAACACTAGATGTAAGGTTCGATAGAATGCTATGCTAATAGGACTCGGTAAAAGTCGAGTGATTTCCTGTCACTCGCGAGAATATAGGAGTTGAATGTTTACTACATGCTGCAATCATAAGGTCGATGGACGGGGCTATGGTACGATGTTTATGTTGATGATTGAGGCCCCGTCTGTTAAGTGAAAAATGCTAAGGCCGCAGTGTGTGGTACTGGTGGTTAAGTCTTTGAACGTACTAACCACATGCCGAGAATATGGTAATCGGTAAGCTTAAGTACCTAATCGAACCGGCAAGTGGACAGCATCCCACCATCTCAACTTCGGTTACATGCGCGCACATGGTGGGTGCAGAGCTAGGCTCTATAGTCTCGGATGGTGGCCCTGATCCACAACCCAGGATGAAAGGGGAAAAGTTGCACGTGTGACTCTTGGAGTAACCACGTGACGTGTGTTTAGGTTTCCCTTGCAAGATTAAGAAATTCGATTCGAATCGTCCGTTTCTCGTGGTTATTGAGACCGCTTGACCCTTTTACCATATAGAGTAAGAAGAGGAACAATGATGATGATTAATTTTGTTGGATGCAAAATAATTCTTCCACCATGTATGATATTGGATAGTTGCTTACCTAGAATGGTTAAAGAAAGCTAGAACTTGGAGCTAAAATCTGAAAGTAAGGACCTACTTATATGTGCTTTTCGGCAAAACAAACCCCTCAAGCCAAAAGCCTTGCATATCTAGGAGTCAGCTAAGTATATTCCACTAGTCGGGTAAGCCTTGCTGAGTATTAGTATATTCAGCCTTGCTTGTGGCTTGTTTTCAGGTGAAACTTTCGAGGACATGATTGCTAGTTTGACTTGGCCTTGTACCCTTCCTCCTGGTTGGTCGGTGGAATGGGATACGCCCCCGGCCAACGGTGATGACGCCGAGTGATGTCTCGTACAGGCTTCATCGAGATATCCTGTATCGTCGAGTAGTTGTCGTTATTTTTCCGCTGCTTTGAACTCTGAAGAACTCATTTATTTTGAACTCTGAAGTATCTTGTTTTACGAATTTGAACTCCGTGTAATAATAATTTGTGATGAACCTGTGTTGTAAAATTGTGGAATGTTGTATCCTCTGGGCTCACCTTCGTGTGAGTACATGTATGTGTGGTTTCGATCGGCAAAAATTGTGGTTGTATCGGGAGGTTACCCGACAGACCAGTGGATTATTCCGTTTGAAGTGTGAGTTAGCCCTGATTGTCCTTGTGGTGATGGTTAGCGCGCTTGAGCCGGATTAATTTAGGTGGTTCTGCCACAATTGCATGACAACCTTACCATCTCCTACTTGAGACCCTTATGCCATGGTATGGCAAGGAGGATGAGAGCACCCCTATTTATACGACTCCATGGTTCATGTGATTTTTTCATGTGTCCATCTTCTGCACACTGTTTTTCAAAATATCTAACTCTAGAATTTTCATCATCCTTATCCACTATGCGAAATATCTAATTTTAGAGAATTCTTCTTTGCCATGAAGCATGGCAACTTCTTACTCTTGTCATTTTCAAACTCTTCTAGAACCTTCTCAAGTATGTATTATTATTTTCAACAGTCCAACCTATATATGGATATATGGTGAAGGAGTTGCAGCGTCGGGAGCTGGGACTCGAGAGCTGCTGGCGGCGGTGGGCAAGCCCGAAGGAATGATTGCACTTGAGCGGCAATGCCCCGGCCACCCACTGTGTCACCACACTGCCAGGCGCCCAGGCCGGCCTACCGCCATGGCTCCTCTCTATATAATCCTGCTAATTACCTGCGGCAAGTTAACCCTGCCTTGAACCTCCGAACCTAAAATCCTCTCCGGTAAAGCTCAACCCTGAACTCCAAATCCCTCGCCTGAGACGGGGAAGATCGACCGAATAAAACAAAACGTCTTCAACACTCCAGAATTCAGGAGGGGGGGCGGGGGGGGGGGGGGGGGGGGGGGGGGGGGGGACTTGACAGGTTAGGACCGATTTATTAGGAGGTGTTGACAACAGATGCACTTGTCGTTGTATTCCATGCTGGGAGAAAGTTCTTATAATAATACTTTAGATTATTCAACTGGATTGGTTGGAATGCAAAATTACAACGTAACAAACACAACTATAATCCCAGCAAGTACGCGTACTGATGATATATCTCCAACCAAAAAAAGAAATAGTGATTTGTTCCGTAATAGAAATTAAAGAATGCGTGACTGATGAGCTAGCGATCGGCGGTGGCGGCGGCCCGTGCCTCCCTGAGCTGCCGGGAGGCGGCAAGCCAGGCTTCGGTGGCCCTGTGCACGCGCTCGCTGTATTGGTCGAGCGCGGCGGAGCGCGCGTGGTGCAGGCCGTAGCGCTGCAGCCTGTAGGCGTAGGCCGGATCCTCCCAGTAGTTGCATCTGAACATCTTGTCCATCTCCCTGTCCACCTCGAACTCGCCGCGCTCGTACGGCATCTTCCTCGTCGAACTACCTTCCTTCGTCACGGACGGCGGTGCGCGGTCGCCGGTGTCTTCATCCATTTATCCCCGCGCGGTGGCCGGAGGTCGGCGGACGACGCCTCGATATATCGTGCTCGATCACCTTTCTTCGACCTTGCGCGTGGTTTCCGTGACGATCGAGCTAGATCGATGGAGCGAGATCGATGCCAAAAACAAAGCAGGCCGGTGCTTTAATTTTTATAGGCCGCGGACCGGACCCGGACTAGGTCCGATGTCGTCGGCGAGGCCCGCGCCTCTCGTCGTCATGCTGTCGTCCTTGTCCGAGACTCCGGGTCGATCGGCGAGGCCCGCGCCTCTCGTCGTCATGCTGTCGTCCTTGTCCGAGACTCCGAGTCGATCGGCGAGGCCCGCGCCTCTCGTCGTCATGCTGCACACGGTAACGGACTCATGTTGCCTCATAATCCGGTGCCAAGTTGGCACGGCATCCTGCAAGAGACACAAATCTGTACAAGTACGTTAATTACGTGGCCGCATATACATACATATATATATATATACACATATATATATATATTGCCCCTTTGGTAATGCAAAGTGCAAGAACCTGTTTGAAGTGCTGGATTTCTTCAACTGGTGGTACGAGGGCCGGTTAGGCTTGGGAAGCTTAATGGCCTCTTTAGGAGGGCTCCGGCTCCTTAATCGGAGGATGGAGCTGGAGATGGAGCAGGCGGAGCTGGTTTTTCTGACTCCGGCTACTCCACCGTCCTGTAAGCAAAGCTGCAAGAACAGCTCTCACATATTTTGGTGGAGCCGCTTCACCTCCTTCCTCCATTTGGCAGGGCTCTAGCATAAGCTGCTGAAGGAGTCGGAGCTAGAGCCCTCCCAAAGAGTTCCGAAGTGAGGCGTTCAGGTTTACCCAAAATTTAAGGTCTCCGGTAATTCGGGTTTCTAAAACTTCGAATTTGCAAAATTGAGTTGTTCCTGGATTTGGGTTTTGAGCAAACATGGTATTACCTCAGAACGGCCTAAATTAGTTTGGTTAGATTAAATCGAAGTCTTATCAAGGCATACGACGAAGATTATTTAGTTTAAGTTTAAAAACTATATGTTTCGCAGCCCTTTTACATTGTGTTTTACGTACGCAAATCTATTCACGTTGCAAATATCCATAGTTACTTTTGCTGTTGCATGTCTCGACAAGACTTTGATTCATAGACTACATATATACTCAAAAAAGTCTCGACAAGTAAACCATTGGATTTTTACTTTACTTATGCAAGCTTATTAACTTTGAAAAAACTTTTCTTAATACAGGCATGAATCACAAAGTTACATTTTCTAATATTCATGGACTAGAATTCTACTCTCTCTTCTCTACTTCCACGGAATATAAAGTTACTTTTCTTAATAGGTAATTGTAAACAAACAAAACGTTTTCTTTGGAAGTATGGTGAAATCAGACTTTTCATTTTCGTTAAGTTTTGATGACTCTCCGTAGCTTAAGTCATTTCCGTCTTACGTCCCGTACCTCGGTCCTCGGAGTGTCCCAGCCTAATTCATGGAGTACATTAGACTAGGTAATGGCCCGCTGGACACGTGGTTATGCCGGTGTTTCGAAAGGAATCTCTGCTCATAGCCTAAGAGGAGGAGGGAGTGAATTAGGCAAACTTAAAATCTTAACCTATGGCCCAATCTAATTTGTACAAAACTTAAACTAAAACATACTATCTAGATGTGCAACTAGAGTTCTTCTAATGTGAAAGCCTCACCCCAAAGAGTTTGTCAACCTATACCCAATCCTAGTAAGATACTATACTAAGAATGTAAAGGCATACAAATTGCAATATGAAATGTGGAAGCTTAAAGGTAGGGGATGAGGGAAAGCAAACTCTCGACACGAAGATTTATCCTGTGATTCGGTTAGGCACAAAACCACTCCTACATCCACGTTGTTGAAGCACTCACAAAGAGTATTGCTTCCCGGTAATCAAGTCTCTTTCGGGACTCTTCTTGACTCACCACCGAGGCTATATCAAGTCACCACGGTCACCTTGATCCCGCTTTCCACTAAGGAGCTTCTCCACAAAGGAAGGGGGTCTCCACGTCCCCCGCACAAAGCCGTCGATGCCGCTCCACACCAAGTCGGAGAGTCATAGACTTGCCGGCGAGCCAACAAGCTCCAAGGGGCCGGCACACCGAGATATAACTTGTGGTTCACTTCTAGAACCAACACACAAGGTTCACACCTTGCTTCTCTCACTCTTACAAGAGCTGATCCTAGCACTAAGACCCACAAAGCTTGTGCTAACCTAAGGATGTGATCATTATGCTCTTGGCTTGGAGGTATTCTACAATGTTTCTAGGGTTTCTTCCGAGCTCCAGCAATCCCCAAATGACCTAGGGTGAGGCCTATATATAGGCCACCAACTCGAAGTAGTCGTTACTAGACATTTTACCTTTTATGCACATAGCGTCGGTTTAACCGGTCGCACACATGCGTCAGTTCAACCGACCACATGCGTCGGTTTAACCGGTCGCACACATCTTCGAGCTAGCCGTTGGATATCTGACACTTGAAACTTGCTTGCGTCATTGCACCGACGCATGCAACGACGGAGCGTCGTTCAACCGGTCCTGAAGATGTTTCTGAGCCGGCTTTTCCGAAACTCTCTGATGCAACATCCAATGCACCGATGCCTCTATCCCTAAGCGTTGGTTCAACCGGTCCTTAAGAAGATTCTTTAGTCGAAGTTTCAAAACCTTCTGATGCAACTATCAACGCACTGACGCCTCTTTCTTCTTAGCGTCAGTTCAACCGGTCCTACTAAAAACTTCTGCCCTTGACCGTTGTTGCATCTTCTATTGCACCAACCCGTTCATATTTGATGTCGTCGGTTCAACCGGCCCGTTTACTGTTTCTGCCACTTGTCCAAATCTCTGCATTTTCACTGCATTCATTATGTCTTGACAGCGATTTGGACCATTTTAGAGATGGTTTGGACTCCATCCATAACACCTAGAAATCCTACAATCTTGAGCTCACAAACTCGTTAGTCCCATTGATCATATTGTCACTCAATCACCAAAATCATAATATGGCCTAATGGAGCCATTTTCCTTACAGAGATTCATAAAAGACAACATCAAGTCAAGAGAAATAAAGATCGAGGCGGCATTGGGAAATGATCATCTGCCTAGCTTTGTTTTACCTTCTTTTGAATGTATAGGTGGTGTTGACAAAGAAACTGATCCTCCTGTGAATTCTTCTAATGAGTGGATGGCCATAATGGGCTCACAAGGTTCACCAATTAATACATTCAAATTCAGAGCAAGATCAAGATTACAGTAAAAATAAGATGCTGCATGTACTACTTCGCTATAAATATAAATTATTATCTTACTATATAAAATCGGTGTTTACCAGGTTTTTTAAAAACACGTGTCTGGGCATGTGGGTCTACACTAGTAACTATAAAATCTCATGCTGTGCGATCTAAATAAGTAAATATACCGATGTTTAATAAAGCCACAGAAAATAGTATGTTCGATAATATACGTAAACGCCACATCAAAGAAATCAAATTACAATACATATTGAAATGCTCAAAATCAAATTTCACTTTTTCTTTCTTCTGTTTCTCGAAACACCCTACCAGGGGAAGACACTAGTGCAGGCCATACTGGCCTCTGCGCCCGGCAAAATTGCTGAAGATCTAATAGTACACATCCATAGCCACGACCCTCCCGTTCCTTTGAAGCACCATCCTATATTTCATTCTTACTCTGCAAACTACATTGCATGGTCTGTAAACTGCATTGCGTGGCCTGATGCCCTGATGGCTAATTTGGACCCCCTTGGTTTCCCTAGAGACCAAACATATTTTCTATTCCTATGAAGTGCCGCACCCCCCTCAATTTCTCTCCTACCCTTAAATTTTGATCATATTTGGCTGAAAACCAAACATATTTTCTATACCTATGAAGTGCCGCACCCCCTCAATTTCTTTCTAGCTCTGCCCCTGCTGATCACCTGCACTGTCGATTTCCAGCACGTCACGGAAGACCTCTGGATATGTTTACATGCTCGTCATCCCCGTGCTTGCCTACTTTGCAATCCACGTAATGTTGTTATGCTTCAGCATCACAGCATGAGCGGCCATTTTCTACCAGAGCATCTCCAAGAGTTTCCCATCTCTCTTTCTCCATCCTTATTTTTTTAGAAAAAGTAAAAAAAACTCTCCAATAGTTTTCCATCCTACTTCCCCATCTCTTAACAATTGGCAAATTGGCTCTTCGCGTGCGTAAATATACGCACTCCTCCGTCGGTTCCCATCCGACGGATCACGGATTTTTTCTGTCGCGCGCCTTCTTCCCACGCCTCCTCTCCTTCACGCCATCATCGTCGAGCAGGACGCCGCCATCCTAGGGTTCATCAAGTAAGCCACCTCCTCTCCTTACCACTAGGGCAAGGGTCGGCCGCCGCCGCTGTTGCCCCGCCCCCTCCTTCCCACGCCGAGCGTCGTCCCTCTCCTCCGCTGCTGTCGTGGGGGCGCCCTCCGTCGGCCCCCTCCTCGCCGCCTCCCTGCTGCTGTGGGGGCGCCCTCCCCGTCGCCTTCCCCTTCAGCGCCTCCGTTCCTCGGCCCTCGAGGACGGCGGGGCGGGGCCCTCGGCTCGCTGATTTCGGCGCGGCCACTGCAGCAGGCGGAGGCCCTGAGCTGCACCTGGCCAGCTAGGAGGACTGGTGGCCGGCTGGGACTTGCTGGTGGCCGGCTTGGAGTTCGCCGATCGCCTAGAGGGGAGGGGAAGCCGGCTGGAGGGGAGGGGCGGCCGGCTGGAGGAGGCGATGGCCGCCTGGAAATAGGGCGATGACCGTGAAGCGGCGGTGTCGAAACGTCGCGGGAGCAAGAGGAGCCGAATTCCCCTTGTTGGGCCACAATTTTTCAGATTTGGGAAGTAAAATGGGGTACTCTTGGAGATGAGCTCTTTTTCGCCTCCCCATACCTATTTAGGGAGTTGGCAAACAACAAGATTTGGGGAGAAAAAATAAGGAACTATTGGAGATGCTCTAAAATAACAGGGAAACACTGCCTTCAAGTAGAAGTTGTTTCAGTGTGCTCAAGATGGATATCTATTCAGTTATCTTTCTTTTTTGTCCCTCATTGTAGATTTTCTGTCAGATACCATCAATTGATTTGTTAGATAAACTTTCGGAGTTCCAACGACTCACCACCGTCCTCTTGGCACTAGCTCGGCAGATGGGGTTTGGATGGGGCCTGAATAATTCGGATTCCATGAGGACCTCTCCCTTGAAGAAGAAGAATGAGAGCGCCTGGGGAGAGGCTGCCCTCTGAGGGCGTGTCCGCCCTCCGGTGATCGCCGATCGCCGACCTCCTCCGGCAAGCCCTTTCCTCCTGCCCTGAAAGGACCTTTGGCATCTTCTCATGGCTTCTCCTCGTTTGGATTTCTCCCATGGTGCCCGTTTCTCTATGAAGGTACACTCATCTCTCGGCTGCTCGGTGGTCTCTTTCTCCCCAGATGACGCATCTAGCTTCTGGCTGGTCGCCTCCTTCAGCCGATCCAAATTAAGATTGGATTGTGACTCTGTGGGTTGGATTTTGGAAGCCACTCTTGGTGGCACGGCTGCTCTCTTCTCTGTGGTTGAAGTTGATCATTGGGTTTTCAAGTTCTATATTGCTTCCTCACCAGTTGGATTTATGACCTATGCGCTAAAAGCGTTTTCATGCCCGGAGTACAAAATTCTTTTCCATCTCTGGAATGAGAATGGCCTCAAGCTGGCTAATGATTCTGTCATTGTGGATCATACTCCGAATTACCGGTGGGTTCAGGCTCGTTCTAAAAGAGTTGCAAAATCATATGCCAAGATGACAAAGTCTTTTACTCTGCAACCCACCGCTGTAGGCGGTAATCCTCTATCTGGAAGTAATTTAGTACCGTTGGGTCGTGCTTCAGTTTTCTCCCGATTGAATTTTAGAGAAATTGTCAATCCGGCTCTTCAAACTGGAGTTCATCCTGAGCCTCATGCCTCCGCAGCGAAGAACACGGGTGATGCGGACAGCACGGGCCCCCGGATTTCTCGCCTGTCTCGCATCTATGGTGGATTTGGATTTAAATTTAAATTTGGGTCAGGCTCTTAATTCTGATTCAATCACCCCCGGAATTCCAGCTCCTTCAGCGGCAGTCATGCGCAACTTGGGCTGGTTGGGCCCCCGTCAATGCTCCAGATGCCTCTCCGATAGACATAGCCGGCCCATGGCATGAATTGGGTTAGGTGCACTATTTGCTTCCGGTTGGGTCATGTTGCTCTTCACTGTTTGTTCCCGCCTCGGTTCCCGAGATTGCCTGTGTCTGGGCGATCACCTTCCTTTCCAACAATGGTTACTGAGAAATTTACCTCCACACACACACCTGGTTTTGTGGACCTCGCTCCCTGACAGATGGCCCTCAGATCAGGACCCCACCGCAGTTCTCTTCTTTTACGCAGTTTAGTCGAGCTCTACCGGGTGTTTCCTCCTCGGACGCTCCAGTTTTCATTGCTTGGCCGCCGTCTCTGGCGCCTTCCTTCCCTCGTAGCTCCTCCACCGGCGGCGCTTGCTTCTGTGCCGCAACTCCTTGCTCCTGAGGCGCAGGAATCGGGAGGAGTCCAAGCTTCATCGGCGGCTATGTAGCATTCGCCTCGCGCGGCCGAGCGGCGGCAGGAGAAAACCCCAATTCCTACTACATTAACTCGCCCCAATCTCTCGGAGTCGCAGCAATCGGGTGAGGATATGGCTTATCATCTAGTTGATCCTACTCCTTTTATGCCCCGTGGTTGTACTAGAGTCCTTGTGGAGGGCAGGAAGCCGATGACCCGCGCTGTCATTGGGGGATTGCGTGGGCGGAATAGTGATGTAGCCATTGCAACCATTACACCATTACAGGCAGAACAAGTTTCTTTTTCTTCGATTAGAGATGTGCTGGATGACTTCCTGCGGAACCATAGAAGGGTGGGTGTCCGTACCATTCAACCATGCCCTTTTCGACAAGCTTATGTTAAGTTTAGTCTGTTCCATGATCGTGATTTCCTGGTCCGGAATAGCCCCCATATCTATGGCAATTACAACATTTCTTTTAAGCCTCATAACAAAGGCTGGAATAACAAGACAACCACCATGAACTATGAAGTGTGGCTTATGCTTTTGGGCTTCAATTTGGACTTTTGGGAGCAACATGACATTGGAAACGCCATTGCTTAATTTGGCAAGTTGCTTGCCTGGCAAGAAGATCCCAACAATCTAGCCAGAATCATCATCAAGGCCAGAATTGTCGATTTAACTGAAATACCCTAGTTCATTGTTTGCTCCGAGGGGGAAACTTTGAGGGAGAATCTTGGACGTGTCAGTGTGAGATCCTGCAAGCTAATCTCTTGGGTGGAGGACCTCCATTTGAAGAACAGCCTCCAAATGGGCTAGATGATGTGCAGCCTAATTTCTTAGAGTCTTTGGCTTTGGTCAGCCAGGTGCTGGACCAAACAATGAGGTTGGCCAACCTGAGGATGTGGGTGATGGGTTAGGACACAATGCTGAACAGGAACAGGCCCAGCAGAACAATCAGCCCAATGCTGAAGGTTGGGGTCTTTGACCCAATCAGCTAGAAAATGGTCCTGTCAATGCTAATGATGCTGCTAATGACCCTATTAATGCTGCTGGGGATCCTGAGGCAAAAAACCTTGTTGATGTTCCAGTTGTGGTGGGTCTACCTATACCCCAGCCTGGGTAACCTTTTCTGGAGCTTAATGATCTGTTACAGGGACCTGAAAATGGTTTTGATCTAAACCAGGCTTTGGAAGATGACCTTGGTGGTATTGAGGATCTTGTCCATGTTGCTGAAAATCAGATTACTGAAGAGAACATTGTTAATCCTTAGGATGATGTGATTGATGTTGGCATCTTTGCAGATGAACCTCCTGTGCAAATTTTGCCCTTCCAGGCTCAAGAAGTTGAGGTGGAAGTCTTCATCCCTAATATTCATGTGATCCTAGATGAAATTCAGGAAGACGAGCTCATGGACTACCAGTGTGATGAGGAGGATGAGCATATGGTGGACGCCCCAGTTCAGAACGACCACCTCCAGCTTGGCTTTGTGTAGCTTTTTGCACCCAGTCAAGATCCTGTGTTCAATTCCATGCCTCAGCCTCCCAAACTCAATGCAGAAGCCATCAGACTTTGGGCACAATTCCTAGCGCCAGGCTCTTCAAAGACATCTGCCTCCATTCCTGATATCTGGACAGATTTCTTCACTGCTATGCTAGTGAACCCTTCCACATTTGCCTGGGCAAAGCAGCTTCTCTCTTCCTCTGCTTGGAAAGTGATTTCTGAAAATGGTAATGACAATGTGCAGTTTGCTCTTCCTGCCAAATGTCCTGAATCCTCCCTCCCTTGCCTTAAAGACATACCGCCACCAGATAGCCTCATCAGGGTGGATGATCAAGACACTCCTGCTAGTCCTCTGACTGGTAGCAAAGGAAAGGGAGTGGTTAGTCCAGAGGCCTCTTCCCCCACCACCCCTCTTGAGAAGTTCCAACAGAAAGTCTCTCCCTCCACTAGATCTTGGTCCAAAGCTTTCTTGGACCAAGCCGGCCAAGCAAACCTCTCAGATGTCCTGGAAGATCCAACCAAAAGACGTAGCAAAAGGATGCTCAATCAGAAGAAAAGCTTCAGAGATGCCCAATGTTCCAAAGCAGGCTGCCTTGGCTGTTCAGTCACTCCTCCTGCCCTATCTCCTTCAGTTATCAGAAACTTGGGGGCTAGCTTCTGCAACTTGGATGAAGCCAATTTAACAGTTGAAGCTCTTCACAGGAAGAAGAAGGTTTTTGCCCTTGGTGGAAAGAAGCCACTTAAAAAGAAACCATGCAGCAAAGATGATGCAGAAAAAAAGAAAGCAAAGAAGTGAGCAGGGGACAAAGCCTTATTTTGTTTCTGGACAGTGGATCCTTTTCTCTCTTTTGTTTTCTCTCAGTGGTGCATTTTGTCCATGGTTCTATAATATTCAGCTACCTAAACAGTCTTTTGCTAGTCAGAATTTGAGGATCTCTAAATCTGCCTTTGTCTGGTGTTTTTTTCTGGATGTATCTTGGTTATACTTTCCAGAGTTCTTTAGCTCTTGTGTCTTTTCATGGATAGTACGGCAAATTGCAGAACTTGGAAAGTCCTTTGCTGGAATGTGCGTGCCATAAACTCAGACAAGAAGTGGGATTGAATCCGTGATAAAATTAAGGAAAGTAACTGTGATGTGGTGTGTCTTCAGGAAACTAAGAGAGAAAACTTTGATATTCAATTCATCAGGCAGTTTAGCCCTCCTAGCTTTGACAGTTTTGAATTCCTCCCATCTGTGGGTGCTTCTGGGGGAGTTCTAACTCTTTGGAAATCACAGCTATTTCAGGGGCATCTCGTGTTCAGTAATGAATTTGGTATTTCGGTGGAATTCACTTCTAATCACAATGATATGGACTGGATTCTAACAAACGTGTATGGCCCTTGTACTCAGCCAGGCAAAACCCACTTTGCTAATTGGCTCAAAAACATCCAAATGCCGCAAGATGTTCACTGGCTTCTAGTGGGCGATTTTAATCTGATGAGAGGACCAGAAAACAGAAATAAGCCAGGAGGAGATGTGAATTAAATGTTTCTTTTTAATGAAGCAATTAGTTCTCTGGGCGTGGTGGAATTACCTCTGCAGGGAAGGAGATTCACTTGGTCTAATAAACAACCCTCACCTCTCCTTGAACGCCTGGACTGGTTCTTCACCTCTCAACCTTGGAAGAACACCTTCCCAGGCACCTCGGTGAAAACTTTAACAATGGAAACTTCAGATCATGTCCCCTGCCTTATTTCTATCAACACAGCAATTCCTCAAGGCAAAATCTTCAGATTTGAAAATTATCTCATGGAGCATGACCAATTCCTGAACATTGTGCAGCATGGCTGGTCCCTGCCAACATTTCAGACTGATTGTGCCAAAGTTATCACTGCTAAATTCAAGAATCTCAGAAGAGTCATCAAAGCCTGGCAGACTCACCTCTCTACCTTAAAGGCCAATATCTCAAATGTCGAACTCATTCTAGCTTTCTTGGGAGTATTGGAAGAATTCAGAGATCTCACTTTGGTGGAATGGAATTTTAAAAATATGTTGGAAGATAAGCTCCTCTCCCTCCTGAAGCAACAGAAAATTTATTGGAAACAAAGAGGGACAATCAAGTGGGTCACCTCGGGAGATGCTGGTACTAACTTCTTTCATGCCAATGCCACCATCAGACATCGAAAGAACTTGATAACCTCTTTAGAGGACTCTTCTGGTCAACCACAATCTGACCATCATATGAAAGCTTCCATCTTATGGGAAGCCTATAAAGAAAGGCTGGGTCAGTCTGAGTTTGTGTCTATGAATCTTGACTTGGAATAACTTCTTTTTGCTGATCCTAGCTTGGAGATTCTGGAAGAGCCTTTTTCCTCTGAAGAGATTGACAATGTTGTTTCAAACTTGCCAGCAGATAAATCACCTGGGCCAGATGGTTTTAATACATATTTTGTCAAAAAGTGTTGGCCAATCATTAAGCATGCCTTTTATGAGCTTTGCAATGCCTTCCACTCTGGTACTCTATGCCTCCAAAGCCTGAATGGATCTTACATTACTCTTATTCCGAAATCTAATGGACCATTAAGAGTCAATGACTTCAGGCCGATCTCTCTCCTCAACACTTCTATGAAAATCATCACCAAGATTCTGGCTAATAGATTACAGTCACTCATTCAACGGCTGATTCACAAAAATCAGTATGGTTTTATCCAATCTAGAACAATCCAGGACTGCTTGGCTTGGGCCCTGGAATACTTGCATTTGTGTCACCATTCAAGAAAGGAAATCATAATTCTGAAACTTGACTTTGAGGAAGCTTTTGATAAAATTGAACATCAGGCAATGTTGAATATCATGAAACATAAAGGTTTTAGGGATAAATGGCTCACCTGGATACAACTCATTTTCTCTTCTAGAACCTCATCAGTCCTCCTAAATGGGGTGCCTGGCAAAACCTTCCACTGCAGAAGAGGGGTTAGGCAAGGTGACCCCCTCTCACCTTTGCTCTTTGTCCTGGCAGCTGATCTTTTGCAAAGTGTTCTGAATAATGCAAGGGCCCAAGGGCATCTGAATCTGCCAATTCCACTTTCTCATAGCCAGGACTTTCCCATCCTTCAATATGCAGATGACACTTTAATAGTCATGGAAGCATGTAATGCACAGGTCCTGCTCCTCAAGAATCTGCTTCATGACTTTTCTATCTCCACTGGCTTAAAAGTAAATTACTCCAAATCAATAATGGTGCCGATCAATCTAGTGGAGGACAGAACAAACCTGCTTGCTCAGTCATTTGGATGCCTGGTTGGCAGCTTGCCTTTTACTTACCTTGGTCTACCTTTGGGTCTGACTAAACCCAAAGTGGTGGACTTTTTACCTTTAGTTACTAGATGTAAAAGAAGACTAGGCCTTACTTCAACCTTTCTTTCACAAGCTGAAAGATTAGAGGTCACCAATTCTATCTTCACCTCCTTCACCATGTTCTTCATGAGCACCTTTCAGCTACACAAAACAGTAATCAAACAATTGGATAAATATAGGAAACATTGTCTTTGGAGAGGGGCAGATATTGCTGATAAAAAGCCTCCTAAAGCAGCTTGGGACTTGGTCAGCTCGCCTAAATCTGAAGGTGGGCTTGGTGTACTGAGATTGCAAACTCAGAATGAAGCTCTCTTGCTGAAGAACCTGCGTAAATTCTTTAACAGGCTTGATATACCCTGGGTGCATTTGATTTGGGAAACTCATTACAGTAATGGTGACCTGCCCTCAGCTGATAGGAAAAAGGCTCCTTTTGGTGGAGGAACCTTCTGAAACTGTTGGACTCTTTCAAGAGGCTAGCCTTAGCAGCTGTGTTTGATGGTGTTAGTTGCCTTTTTTGGGATGATTTGTGTCTCAACAGAGTTCCAAGGCTCCATTACCCTCAGCTATTTTCCTTTGCAAAATCTAGCAGAATTCTGTCCATGCTGCTAGGACAGCTGAAAGCCCTGCTGATTTATTTCATCTTCCTTTGTCTCACCTGGCAGCTCAACAACTTGTGACCTTAGCTCAAGATCTAAAATCTCTGCTAGATACCTCAGAATCTAATGTGTGGACTTACATTTGGGGCTCTCCCTTCTATTCAGTGTCTAAGGCTTATAAGCAGTTAATTGGCCACATGCTTACACACCCAGCTTTCAAGTGGCTATGGAAATCTGCAAATCAGAACAAATATAAGGTCTTTTTCTGGCTGCTTCTCAGAGATAGATTAAGCACAAGAACCCTTCTTCGACGAAGGAATATGCAACTACCCGATTATAACTGCGTTTGTTGCTCGTTGATGTTGGAAGAGACCCTGACACATTTGTTCATCAGTTGCCCATTTGCTCAGACTTGTTGGGCAACAATTCACATTGTCTTATCAGAGGAGGAGCCTTTTTCGGTCCTAGAGAAGATTAAAGCGCAGCTTGCTGTTCCTTTCTTCATGGAGATCATCATCACCTTCTGTTGGTGCATTTGGATGCAAAGAAATGATTGCATTTTCAAGGGATTCCAACCTCTACCGGCTAATTGCCTTGGGCACTTTAAGAAGGAGTTTGCTCTGGTTATTCTTCGAGCAAAGACTAGACTTAAATCGCTAATGTCTGAATGGCTAGACAACCTCGTGTAATTTGTCAGATTTTCTTTGTTTCCTTTTTTGTTTCTTGAAACCTTGTACTTTTTCTCCTCCTTTTTTAATATATATAACCAGTAGGGGCACAACCCCTCCTGTTTCATAAAAAACTGATTTGTCAGATATTGCACAGTTCTATGGACATTTCTAATGATCTGCAATCTGAATCTCTAATGTACTGTACAAGAATACAAACGTTATAAATTCACAATGGAACTTCCACTTCCATAGAAATGTGCAAGAAACCAAGTATATTTCTTCTGTTGTCCTCTACTGTTTTTCGCTCATTTAATCTCACATTTTAAGGAAATTATTTTGTTTTTCTGACTTTCATGTGTTCCTCTTTGAAATTTACAGACCTTATCGTTGCAAGTAGTTCGCTGTTTTGAATCTTGCATAAGCTGTAGGAAAATGCAGCCCAACTGAATCACTCTTCGGATTTGTATCTCTGCAATAATTAGGACACCACCTTAGTATCTGCCGCAAGATATTTGAGCTTCTTGGTTTAGGCAGACAGGTAAATCGGAGTGAATGCATGTATGTGGATATTTGACATTATTTATGCAGAACAAATAATGTCAGTACCAGACTGTACATGTATGTGGATGCTTAGATCCAATTTGCATAGTTGCATAAAATTCTTTAGATTTCAGGGATGCAGTATAAGTTAGTGATACTCCCTTTCAAAATTTTATTTAAAACTCAGAAGAAACAGGACGGATGTAACTTGATCCGTTAAGTTGAAATCATCAAAACGTCTTGACTGCCATTGATTCTTACTCGGTGTGTACCAGAGCTTGATTAATTTTCGTAGTGGGTAAATTAACCATCACGGAAATGTTGTAATGCCCAATGTAAATAAGACTAGCACAATGGCGTTTGCTACGGGTAATATAAATTTTACCCGGACCTATACAAGACTATCAACTTTGTGATCTTTTACTCCGTGTATATGTCGTGCTGTGACGACGTGAGGTATTGATTGTCCGGATTTTGATTGATTTGTCTGGGTTTCGATTAGGATTCCGATTAATTTGTCTGGATCCGATTAGGATTTTAATTGAGGAACTAAGGAATCACTGCTTGCTTTGAATCACTGCTTGCTTTAGAAATAGTAAAGATAGAGATAGAGATAGAGATAGAGATATAACTTATAATTCCTCGATCGAAATGTTAACCTCATCGTTTCGAGAGAATAGAGTGGCAGGAAGCGAGAGAACGGAATAAAACCCAACAGATTATGGCAGCCAAAATGTTGCAAGTAGTCCAGCCCATCCATCACGTTGAGCCTCAACTCCTATCTGTCTACGACTCTACATACATCTGAGAGAAAGCATGTCTAGAACAAACAAAACAGGGAGCAGTGTATACCCCTTCTTTTCAGCCGTCTTGACTGAGTTTCCCATGGCTGGGAACCGCCATCGATCACGTCCGCCATGGCTTCCTCCTCGGTGAGCTGAGACTGGAAGTCAAACGGCGCCCTCTCCTGCATCGTCTCCTGGGCCCTGTGCATCGTCTCCTGGCCCCTGACTCGGCCCCGGTTGGTCCTTCTCCATGTCGCGGAAGTACTCATTCACATCAGATTTTAGCCTACTTAGAGTCGCAGGATCCATCTTCATGGACGCGATCTTGGCCACTCTACGCATCTGCTCCTCGCTGAAATCATCTGACAGCAGGTCGACGTCGCCGGTGTCCGCTGCCTGCTCCTGCTGCTCGTCGTTTCTGTTTCTCGCTGCCTGCAGATCCTCCAAGACAACAGCCCCCTAGGGGTCGGCGTAGTCGAGTTCCTCTTCCGCCCGGTCCTCATCACCACCGACGTCCGCTACCGGCTGCTCCTCGTCTTCGATTTCCCCTGCCTGCGGCCCTTCGTCGTCGGCTAACGCTTCTGGCAAGTCGTCGTCTTCCACGGCCCATCTGCCCAGCATGGAAGCCGGCAACGGTGACTGAATACTGAATGTCATCAGAAACGAGAGCAGCAGAACGAATGAAGCTAAATGCAAGTGGAGACTGTCCTGTTATGACAAGAACAGTTAACTGTTACCTTGTGTTTGATGCCTACACAAGAATAGGGCACAGGCTATAAGTACTCCCTCCAATTCATTTTATTTGTCGTTTCCGACAACCAATCTGAATAGGGTGCACGCTAAAATTCCTGTCGGCAACGTCAAATATAACGGACCGGAGGGAGTATCATTTTCTGTTACTTCCTGGGAAAACTATCAACATGCACAATCAAAACTTCTGACATCAATTGACACTACTGCTAGTGACCAACAGAAAATTGCCAAGAAGGAAATCTGTAAAAGATTGGTCCAGCATATGTCATACAACTATACAAGTGTTCCTTTTCTGATGGGAAAGACCTCCAAGTAAGAATAGAATGATCATAAACAATTAAGCTAAATGCATCCTGTGACTCTGCTATGACAAGATGGCAAGTTGTAATTTCTGTTCGACGCTGATATTCAATAATGGAACATCCTCTATATGGCATAGTCAGGGTTTCAGAACATCAGATAAATCATTAGCACAATCAACATATTTGTACAGACAAAAAGGTGGTTCAAACAGCAATCATGTTGTTGGTAACATCAATTGGTACCACTACTCTCTTAGAAAATAATGGACACCATTACTAGTTATCACTCGTCAACAGAGAATCATCAAAGTAAATGTTTAAATGGTTGATAAGCACTCCTGAGCATAAGATTACCCCTAATATATGTGAAGTACATGCTAATTGTGAAGAATGTGTCACTTGAACTAGTTCAGCTTGAAGTTCATTTTCAGGCAATATGGATCAGAAACAGAAAAAATATCACAATTGGCATATGACTCTTATTTTGTTGAGCAAAACAGAACTAGATGATCATGCATGTAAATAAAATAACGCTTGCCATTGCATTTTGCTCTCTGTCTTAGCATGCATGGTTACGTAAAGCTCATGCAAACTCAAATAAATTTGGGATAAATCTATCAAGATAACTAACGAGCTTCATAAATATGGCAGTATACTGTGGCACTAGTATGTAACCGTGTACTCCTGGTTATGGACAATACCCCAAAACAGGCATCAGGCATTGCAGTGCGCAGAAGTGAAACACAAACATTACATGCAATAAACAAAGCAATATATAGATAGATAATATAATGCGCTCTTGAAATCAGAACTATGTCACCCGGAAACAGAACTACACGAGATATGTACTTCTCTCCTAAAACAGGGCATGTAGTACCAGGAATTACAAGGAACACAAAAAGCCACATGGTTGCAGATTTGCAGATTAACATGCAGATAAATTGATCATGCAATGCTGCTGACGTTTGAAGCATGAAATTGCAAAAAAAAAAGCACTGGGTGAACAACTCCAATCCAGCAGGAATCAACATGCAGCATATCTGAATTGCAAACTGTTAACAAGTAACCACGATTGATGAAACTAAATGCAATTGGAGGTTGTCCTGTTACGCTGCTATAATGAGAACAGTTAACTGTTACTGGGTTCGATGCCTATGCAACAGTAGGGCAAAAGCTATAATTAAGCATCATAATTATTACTTCCAGGGAAAACTATCAACACGCACAATCAAGTTTCTGACATCAATTGACACTGCTAGTGATCAACACAAAATTGCGAAAGAAAAATCTGTAAAAAGTTGGTCCAGCACATGTCGATCAACACAAAATTTCTGAGAACTTAATTGCAAAAAAGTCCTCCAAGTAAGAACACAACGATCAGAAATAATTAAGTTAAATATTAATGCACCTGTAACTCTGCTATGACAAGATGCAAGTTGTATTCTGCTAGATGCCGAATGCAGTAATGGAACAGCCTATATATGGAATAATCATGGTTTCGCAAATCAGTTGAAGCATTAACACAGTCAATATATTTGTATAGACAAAAGTGTGATTGAAACTGCAATCATCTTGTTGCTAAAATCAATCGGTACAACTACTCTGTACTCTCAGAAAAAAAATGGACACCACTAGTCAACAGAGAATCACCAAAGAGAAAGTTTAAATGGTTGAAAAAGCACTCATGAGCATAAGATTGCCCCTAGTTTATATGAATTACATGCTAGTTGTACAGAATGTGTCACTTCAACTAGTTCAGCTTATCACTATGTACAAGTTGATGAAATCCATTTTGAGGCAATATATATGGATCAGAAACAGAAATGTATCTTAAGTAGCATGTGAGCCAGCTTTCCATTGCATTTTGCTTTCTATCTAAGCATGCATTGTAACTTAAACCTCATGCAAACTCAAACAAATTTATAAACCATATCCTGGAAGGCTGGAACACATCTGCGATGATAATTAACAAGTTTCATATGGCAGTACTATGGCACTAGTATGTATGTGCCTGCTCACGGATAGCACTCTAAAACAGGCATTGCAGTGTTCAGAAGTACGGGAACACAAACATTACAAACACACAGACTGATATATAGATGGATAATATCATGTGCTCTTGAAATATCACTTGGACAACCTCCTAAAACAGGGCATGCAGTACGAGGAAATACAAGGAACACAAACGCCACATCATATCATTGCAGATTTGCATATGGAAATGCAGATAAATTCATCATGCAATGCTGCTGACATTTGAAGAATGCATGTAAATTGCAAAACACAAGCACTGGGTAAACGACTCCAGCAGGAATCAGAAGGCATGATATCTGAATTGCAGCCACAGATGATGAGACAGGCAACTGAAGCAAGCACAGCAGAATTTGCCGAAACGGAGTTATGTGACGTGATTATGTCTCACCTTGGGCAACCTCTGGTGGCAGGTTCCAGGCGAGGACGTAGCGGCTGGAGGGTGGCTGCGGCGGACTTGGCATGGTCACCAGCTCGTCATAGGCCTCGTTGTGCACGACTCTGTGCGCGGGCATATCGACGCAGAAGAGGCGCTGTTCCAGGGTGAAGTAGACCAAGCCGGGGTTCGACGGGCAGACGGCGGCGAGCACGGGGACATCCCGCGGCAGCCTGGTCTCCTTGTAGCTGTCGTCGTCCCAGACGTTCTCGAAGTTCATGGCGTACTTGACGTACCAGGTCCATCCGTCCGGGCCGATCATCCGCGTCCACATGCACAGCGTCGCGGCTCCGCCCGTGGTGATGATCTCCACGTAGCGCACCTTGCTCTGGCTCACCGTGACGCAGCGCCTGGTGTGGATGTCCGGCGTGGCCTCGGCGAGGGCGCGGCCATCCGGGACGTGGTGGAAGAGCAAATCCGGCACGCCGTCGTCGAGGTCGCAGCTGAAGGCCCCCCACGAGAGGTCGAACCACCAGACCGTGCTGTCGAGGGTGACGGCGCCGTGGGGGGCGAACTCCCGGCCCTCTTCCGCCATGGGGTGCTCCACGTCCTTGACGTACCAGTCGGCGTAGGCGCGGTTGGGCAACTTGGCCGGGTTGAAGCAGACGAGGCTGGCGCGCGCGCTGCCCTTGTGAAGCTGGAGCTCGACGATCCTGTAGTCGCCCTCGTCGTCGGAGTAGAGGCCGGCGCTCCCGACGTTCCGGAGGACGGGGGCGTGGCCGGCGCGGTCCGGGACGCACACGTCGGAGGCCGTCGTCAGGCCGCCGTCGGCCGTCACGAAGGCGCGCACCAGGACGAGGTGGGACTCGTGCGGGTAGTCGTCGAAGTAAGTGCCGCGGAAGGGCGCGCCGGCGAAGTGCACGAGGATGCTGAGGGGCCCGGCGGCGACGATGTAGGGGTACTTGTCGGGGTTCTCGGGGTCGGGGTGGGTTCCGCGGCCGGCGGAGACGACGGTGACCCGCGGCGGCAGCGCGACCGGGAGGGTGAAGTCCGGCTCGGGCGCAGCCGCGGCCTGCTCCGCCTGCGCCGCCTCCGCGTGGACGGCCGCGGCGTGGTCTGGCTGCGCGGCCTGCGCCTGCGCGTGGGCGTCCGCGGCCGCGGCATGGTGAGCCTGCGCCTCGTGCTCCTCCTCCCCCTCCGCTTCCACGTCGCCCGGGACGAAGCCGACGCGGAGGACGCGGCCTAGGATCACCCACGGCGCCGCCATTGGGGGGTTGGTGGGGCTCGGCTGCCGGCAGCGGGCGAGGCTCCTGCGAGAGGGAGGGAGGGAGCGCGCTGTTGAGGCGAGAGGGAGCGCGGTGGGGTGATTTGGTGGGTGGGTTGTCCTGGCTGATTTGGGGGAAAATCTAGAGCAGGATGGTCATTTAATTTAAGGCAGCTGGTTACGTGATCGGGCTTCTCAGCGAAGATCCTGATGGTTCCCCGGGGCGTGGGATTGCAGATCGGCCTCAGAACGGCACCGGCTCAGAGAGGCAATACTTTCGTAATCGTACCCAAAAATGGATCACGGTTTACATATATGGAAAGAATGGATTATTACTGCGCGTGCTGTGCAACGGATGGAATTGTACGTTCGATTGCGCCGCCGCTAGTGGAGTTGTGGAGCGTCCGCGCTGGAAACGCGAGTGGCTTCCAAAACGAACCAAAAATTACGCTGGAGGTGTGCAGGATCAACGCTATGAACCGTAGTAGTAATTAGTACAGGTTTGAACCTACCTTGAACAGCAAACGAACTTCTCCGCCCAGGTTGAGCAAGCACCAGCTCAGAATTGAGCGCGGCGCAGCGCGTCCGCCACCTGGTTCACGACTTCACGTTGCCCACGAACTCAATGGGCCGAACGTCGTCAAGGCGGCCCTGGGCGCCGTGACGTTGGCATACCGGTCTGTTGAAGTTACGTTTGTACCAGGTGCCGCGGCCGCCGTGCTGCTCGCGCGACCGTTGCAGTCCAAGTCACACAGCCACGAGTTGCCGAGTTAGTTGGTTCTCCTCGCGCGTGCGACCGCTGCCGTCCAAGTCGGGCGTGACCGTGAGGGTTCCTGCACGCCGCGGTGCCGCACGGCCGTCCGCCGGCTCGCCGGCTCCGTAGGTGGAACATGCATTAGGAATTAGGATCGAACAGCGCGCGGGTCCTTCGGCGGGTAGATAACTCGCTGGTCGCGCTGGCCCCTACCGGTGTCGAATGTCGAGGAGCTGGGGGGGTCCGCTCCACGACCACGACCTCGTGCCTGTGTGCCGACGGTGACCACGTACGTGCTGCAGCGAGTCCACGGAGGTGCCCAGGTAAGTCGGCGCGCTCGCTCTCTCCTCCGACTGTCCCATCGTCAGGCGTCGGCACTGGCTTCTGCTCACGACACGTAGAATGAGAGTTAAACAAGTTTTCCACTGTCGATTCAAATGGAAATCGGCCCAGGTCCCAGGATTCAGATCATTTCAGCCAGGTGGAAATATATGTGCTTGGTAGCACGAAACGGATTTGATCTCCGGACGGAACGGGCAAATCGATGGAGGCCGCAGGAGCTAATAAATGGACCTCAGGAGAAGAGCTTAAAGGACTCGCAAAATTGGGCCCAATGAACGGAGCCCATAACAAGGCTTGCCCGAAAAAAGTACAGGCCGAACAGGCCCAGGTAATCCCATCCAAGCCAGGAAAGCGCGCCAATCTTCAGGGCGCGTTCCGCGCGACCCACTATGATCTGTCGGCGGCCCACTGGCCGGCGGACTGGCCCAGTTTGCTTTTTTCTTTTTTTTTCTCTCCTGAAAATTCCAACGAAATATTTTTTTTCATATATGTTCCAACGCAACATTTGTTACGGCGGAATATTTTTTCGTTTTCTAAAGTAAGATTGAATCCAATCGAATATTTTTTATTTTTGAACTTTTTTTAAAGGAGCATTTTATTCCAGCATAACAATTCCATTTTGTTCTAGTCATAGAAAAACTGTGGGCCGGCGGCCCAAGAAAAATTTCAATGCGACGTGCATGGTCCAGGAAGAATACTGTTCGTTGTTTTTTCTCATTTTTTCTTATCTATTTTTGGTTTTGTTGAGGGTCCAAGTGATTGTTTCTGCTGCGAGTGTTGTGAGTGAAAGTGAAAAATGAACTGTACTGTGTAACTGTTGCATATATATACAGCCCAAAAAGGATGTCTATGTAGGAAAAGTTATCTATTGAGGAAAGAGGTGTATATTGAGGAGAGGTATCTATTGATCACTAATTAATTAATTCTAATTAATCCTAACACTTTCCCTTGATCAATTGACTTCTGTAGGCACTGTTATTTGTTCATCAGTTATCGTCTTGAAACTTTGGAAAAATCCCATGGGAAAAAACCAAAGTGTATCGATATACCAGACAAAACTCCTTAAAACCCAGTGCGAACAACAAGGAGAAACACCATGATATATGTGTATAATTCTAATGTTAATAGACCCTTTAGGTGACCCTATAGACATGATCTAAAAACAATTTGATCCGAGATCAATATGTCATGTATATTATCTTTGAAAAAATCTTATAGGAAAAATTAGATAATATGACATCTACCATGTGTTAATCATTACCTCATTAAAAACTTTATACGAGAAAACTCTAAAAGAGTAAAACTCATATAAAGAAAAGAGCGTAGTCTGATATCTGAAGTAAGTTATATTTAGAGAGATTCTCCCCCTGATTCTTGCAAATCTCGGAGCTTTCTCATACCAATTCCTTCAATACATTTATGGAATGTGGAGTATGGTAGAGACTTGTGAATAAATCTGCTAGATTATCATAAGACTTAGTTTGCAAGATTTCTATCTCTCCATTCTTTTGGAGTTCATGGGGGTAAAACAATTTGAGAATAATATGTTTAGTCATATTGCTCTTAATATAACCTAACTCCATTTGAGTAACACATGCCGAATTATCTTCAAAGATAATTGTTGGTGTCTCAAGTGCACCAATACCACATGACTGAGTTACGTAGTTTATCACTCTACGAAGTCATACGCATTCGAGTGATGCTTCATATAAAGCAATTATTTCAGAGTGATTGATAGAAGTAGACACTAATGTCTGCTTTGATGACTTACAAGATATTGTTGTTCCACCTTGCAAGAATACAAAGTCAGTTTGTGATCTGCTGTTGTGGGGATTTAGTAAATAACCAGCATCTGTATATCCCAATAGAATTGGATCTTGATTTCTGCTATAGAATAATCCAAGATCTCTAGTGCCATTGAGATATCTCATTACAGTTTTAACTCTAACCCAATGACGCTTGGTAGGAGTAGCACTATGTCTTGCTAGCAAATTTACCGTGAATGCAATATCCGGTCGGGTGCTGTTAGCAAGATACATTAGTGCTCCAATAGCACTAAGATATGGGTAATATGGTCCCAATATCTCTTCTTTTCCTTCCCATGGTCTAAAAGGATCTTTCTTAATATCTACAGATCTGACTACCATCGGGGTTTTTCCTGGATATAATTTGTTCATGTTGAATTTCTCCAATACTTTCTGGACATAGGCAGCTTGGTATACAAATATACTTGTATCAAAGTGCTCAAGTTGTAAACCTAAGCAGAATTTGGTTCGACCCAAATCTTTCATTTCAAACTCCGCCTTTAAATGATGACGTGCTTCATTAATATCGGGTTCGTTGCCAATGATGTTGAGATCATCAACGTGCACCGATATGATGCAAAATCTTGTTGATGATTTTTTAGTGAAGACACATGGGCAGTCATCATTATTTGTATATCCCTTCAACTTAAGGAATTCACTTAACCGATTGTACCACATTCGGCCCAACTGCTTTAAGCCATATAATGACTTCTGCAACTTGACACAATGCATGTTGCCATTTGCCTTAGGATTTGGTATATCAATTCCATCAGGAACTTTCATGTATATATTAGAATCCAATGACCCATACAAGTATGCAGTCACTACGTCCATCAACTGCATAGATAGATGATTTTGAACTGCCAACGATATTAAATATCGAAACGTTATTCCGCTCATTACTGGAGAGTAAGTTTCGTTGAAATCAACGCCAGGTCTTTGCGTAAAACCTTGTGCCACTAGCCTTGCTTTATATCTCACCACTTTATTGTTTTCGTTTCTTTTACGAACGAAAATCCATTTTTATCCTACAGGAAAGATACCAGGAGGTGTTGGCATTACTGCCGAGAATACTTCCCTTTTATAAAGCGAGGCAATCTCTATTTCAATTGCTACCTTCCACTTATCCCAGTCAGAGCATTTCTTACACTCTGTCATAGACTTAGGATCTGAATCAATTTGAAGGATATTTGCAACTTGCTCAGAGAAATAACAGTCGACTATTATGGACTTACGATCATAGGACTCTCCAGTCTCTACGAAATTTATAGCAATTTCTTCTACCCTTAAAGATTCATCATGACTTCCCGAAATAATAGATCTAGGGTCTTTCGATGTTCCAACATTATTGTTTATGGCCATAATTGAGCTGGATTTTGGATCACATCTGTCCGCAGGACATTGTATGTCCTTTAGGTGTCTTTCAACCGGAGGTTGACTTGTATTTCCAGTCTTCTTTTGCTTGTCGGCAATCACATCTTGCTTCTTTGAAGTGCTTTTCCCCTTCCTTTTACCAAGTTAGGGGTGAGTGGTTTTATTAGGTACCTCCACTCTTTCGGGCACATTCCTTGCAAGATGGAGAGACTTTGTGACACCTTTATAAGTAGTGAAAGCGTTTGGCAGATTGTTTGCAATATTTTGCAAATCAATAATCTTTTGAACATGCAATTCAGTTTTTGGAGTACGTGGATCAGATAATGAAATGCCTTCAGAATTCCAATTAATTTCCTGGCATTTCTTTTGGTACAATTCTCCCCCTAATGCCGGAAAATGATCCCCATTAAACATACAATCAGCGAACCGGGCAGTAAATAGATCCCTAGTAAGAGGTTCTAATCGACGAAGAGGAATATTCCACATAGATCCCCAGTTTCCTGTGAGGGCCCATCGATTTCCGCTGAGGTGGTGAGATGGGTACGTACACAGCGCACCCAAACTTACGCAAATGGAAAATACTTGGAGGATTTCCACGTACTAATTGTAATGGGGAGGTTTCGTGATATGCAGGAAATTTGCAATTCATTAACAAAGGTCTTGCAATGAGCTTGATTCTTTTAATCAACGATTCAGCCAAACCATTTTGGGTATGTATATATGGAACAGAATGCGGAACCAGAATTCCCAATGTCGTACAATAGTCATTAAAATCATGGGATGAGAATTCAGCAGCACTGTCCATTCGGATGGATTGTATTTGATGTTCAGGATAATGTACCATCAACTTGATTAGTTGGGCCATTATTTTTGCAAAAGCATGGTTACATGTCGATAAAAGAGACACATGAGACCATCTAGTAGATGCGTCTATCAAAACCATGAAGTACCTGAACGTCCCCGATAATGGTTGGATCGGACCACAAATATCTGCTTGCATCCTTTCAAGGAATTTGAGTGGTTCAGCTCGAATTTTAAGATATGATGGTCTTAAAATTAATTTTTCAGTTGCACAAGCAGTGCAACAAAAATCTTTATTTTGGGGAAATTTTGCGTTCTCCATATCGTGACCAATGGAATTGCTAATAATTTTCCTCATCATCCCTATTCCAGGATGCCCAAGTCGATCATGCCAGTTCTGGAATGTATCGATGTTCTGAAAAATTATTTTATAAGCAACATGTTCTATGGGTTTTACGTATGTAAAGTACAATCCAGTTGGAAGTGAAGAAATTTTTTCGCAGATTTGTTTGCCAAATCCCGTAAGTTTAGTAAAGAGGAGAAATTCCTCTTTATTGTCCTCATGTGTTTCCACATGCAAACCATTCTTACGAATGTCTCTATAACTTAGAAGGGTACGAGTCGAATCAGGATACAACAAGGCATCCTCCAACATAATTTGTGTACCCATAGGGAGAGTAATAGTGGCTCGACCTGACCCAACTATTAACGCATCTCAACCAGTGATAGTCATGACGTTTCCTTCTCTTTTCTTAAAAGTCTGGAAATATTTTATCTCTCTAAGTATAGAGTTTGTGGTACATGAGTCCACAAGGCATAATTCTTCCTCCTTTGGATTGATATCAACAGACATCTATGTAAAATAATAATTTAATTTAATATGATAGTATAACATATAGAAGTATACATACAATATATTTAATACCAAGTATGAGAGTATGATATTACAATATATATGAGTGTGTACAAATTAACAATAATAAATAGATTTGCACAACTCTTAAGTATACTAAATAATACAATTCAAAAATCTATGTACGACTTAGACTCATTACAACATATAACTAATGTGATATCAATGTTGGACCGAGATTAGTTCAAATCTCCAAACATGTTTCCGGAATCAAATTCTAGGAGCATGTTATCCGTTGATGAAAGCTGCTCTTCAATATTAAGAGCTTTGTTGTTCATTGGTTCCATTGGAGCCTTGTTTGAACAATCCTTTTCCTTGACAGCCTCAGATGCAAGATTGAAGTGTGCCTCATATCTTGTGTCTTTTGCTGGCTTGCTCTCTTTTAATGACTTTTGGTATAAAGCAACCAAATGCTTTGGAGTATGGCAATTCTTAGCAAAATGCGAGAAATCACCACATCTATGACACTTGTTGTCATTTTTGGGTCTCGCATTGTCTCTCTTCCTCTTGTGTCAATTAGGCTTTTGCTTCCTATTGTGTGGATTTTTACAAGACTTGTTCTTTGGAGAGGGTCCATTGAACTTGTTCCTAGTATTCTTCTGGATATTGTGAACTTCAGGTAACGGCGCCGAGCCAACATGGGCGCTTATGATGATTCTTCAGAAGAAGTTCATCACGTTTTTCTGCCCGACACAATGTATGAATAAGCTTGGAGTATTCCTGGTAATTTTTAGCTTTGTATTGGTGTTGCAATACTCGATCAGACGGAAGCATAGTAGAGAGTGTTTTCTCTATCTTATCTGCATCTGTTGGCTCTTTCTCGCAAAACTTCAATTTTGAGCAAATTCTATGAACAGTGTGGTTATAGTCTGCCACCGATTTAAAATCTTGGAGACGTAAGTGATTCCATTCATGGTTAGCCTCAGGCCAAATGAGTTACTTTTGTTGTTCATAACGCTCTTTAAGTGTGACAACCCTGGTAATTACAAATCCAAAATCAATGACATAAGCCTAACTCCATGTGTTAAACCAACTAATGAGAGGGTGGAAAGAATTTAAAACGGGTTCAGTTGGAATTCAAATTAAATTTGGGCACATTTGGACACAATTGAAACTTTTAAAATAACTTTAAAACCATAAGCCAAATGAAATTTTGCCTGAAACCAAAGTTGTAGAACTTTTTATTTTGAACAACTTTCGTGTTCAAAAGTTTTTGAAATTCAAATCAGAAAGAGGAGAAAACGCCCTGTTTGCACCCAGCCCCCTGAACTTTTTCGAATTTTTGCATTTCGGTCCCTGGCGTCTCCCCCTCTGCTCTGCCGCGCCGCGCGCGCTCGCCCGCCCGCCGCGCGCCAGGTGGCCTGCGTCGCCTGACCGGCGCGGAGCGCCAGGCCAGTGGCCGCCGCACCACCCCGCCACGGCCGGCTTTGCCCCGCCCCGACGCCGCGCGGCCAGTCCCCGCCCGCGCGTGCGCTGCCGCGCCCAGGCCGCCGCCCGCTCGCCCAGTGGCCGCGCTCCGCCGTGCCGCCCCGGCCCCCGCGCCCCACCAGTCGTCGCGCCCGCCCTCCGCCCGAGCCGCTGCCGCTGCTGCTTCCCCACTCCGCGCCCGGCACTATCTCCTCGCGCCCACGCCAGTATCTCGGCCGCCCAGTCGCCGCGCCCGCTCGCCGCACGCCGCGCCGGCGTTCTGCCGCCGCCCGCCGCGCCCAGTGCACGCCGCTGCCGTGCCCCGCCCCGCGCGTCGCCCAGGCATCTCCACGCCCCCTCCTGACCCTATAAAAGCCCCGCCCCGACCACCCGCGCGAGCCCCCGGCCACCAGAACACCTCGCCGCGCCATCGCCGCCGCCGAGCACCACCCGCCCGTGGGCAGCCCTCCACAGCCGCCCACTGCCCAAACTGAGCACCCAGCCACCACTACATCACCTCACCGCAGCTCGCCGACCCGCCCAACGCCACCCAGAGCCACCGGAGCTCCGCCGCCCGCGCTGCCGTCGCCGCCGCCGCCCCTGCTCGCCGTGGACAGCACGACACCGACCCCCTCCGTCCAAGCCGAGCCTCTGGGTAGCTTCCCCATGCGCCACTGAAGCTCACCGACCGGACCACGCCGCCCCAAGCCCGCCGGAGCACCGCCGTCGACGCGAGCCGCGCCGCCGCCGCCTCTGCTCCAACGCCGGCGAGCCCTTCCCGGCCGTCCCCCACCTCAACAACACCCCCACAAGGTAGCCCTCGCACCCCTGAACCTTCCCCGACCCCCGCCCCTCGCCGCCGGCGAGCCCCCTCGCCGGAATTTCGGCCGGCCGCCGCACCCGAGCCGCCGAGGACCCAATTGCAAGGATTTAAATCTTTAGAAGGGTCTGAGCGTAAGATTCAAGGACCTAGTTGTAAAAGAAAATTTCAAACCTAGATTCAAATTCAGTGAACTTGTAAAATTCATATAAAATCGTAGAAAATTCAGAAAAATGCAAACTCAACTGTTCTGGAATCCTCAGAACAAACTCTACCACTTTTGTTACAAAAATTTTCTCAGAATCTCAAAATATTTTGCTCTACATTAAATAGAAGCTTTAATGGACATATTTCATACCCACTGTTCTAGAACAATGCTGACCCTGAATTTTGGGCAGTGAACTAGTTGCTGGAGGATTAGGACTGTGTAAAAAGATCAGGCCCAAATTCCATCTCTAGATTTACTGTTTGTTAAACTTAGTTTTATATCATGTGTAAGAAGAATGTTTTATCCCTGCAGTTAGGTGGCAAGTCACCCATTGAAATTTTTCCTATGCTAAAGTATTGGTACCTAGAAGCCAGAGAAAAATTAGGAGAATTTTTATCTCACAGTAACCCACTTATTTGTTTTATGTGCTAATAACATACATTAAATCAAGAAAATAGTATCTTAGCTTGGAAAATTCCCAAATTATTACTGGGAGTTACACTGTGGTAGACGTTGCTGTGTAAAAAGTTTCATGGACAAAAACCCTGTGAAGGGTCCTGTAAAAATGAATCTTTAAAAAGCCTAGGTGTAGAATGTCATATTTTCTATGCTCTGAATACTGCATAATAAATCCTACAAAAATTACAGTAGCTTCTGCATGCTAAAGTGAGAGCTCTGTAAAAATCTTAGGCTCATTTGTTGCACCAATTGATCTGTACAAAAAGAACAAGTATCTAACAGCAACAACGAAATCTATTTTTCAGAATTAATCTGTTACATAAAATTGGCTGAAAATTTTACAGTAAGCACACCTCTCCTTGATGTGCCTAAATCCAAAATTTCATGACCAGAAACTATCCCTTGTAGTAATTACTCTCAAATCGTAATCAAGTGCTATTTCCACGACTTAAACTTGTGCACTCATGTAGAATCGACGACTCTCGCCGACGGAACCTACGAGCTGGTGCCCGCGTCCGAGAGTGAGCAGCGTGAAGCTCAAGCAAATCTAACTGAAGCTTTTGAAGACCCGAGCCCAAGTTCGGAAGATCCCCAAGCGAACTGCGAAGGCAAGCCCCGGAGCATAACCCATTCTTTCCGAAATTATGCAACGCATTACTCTTTGCTTGTGCATTAAGTTTATAGGAGTTGGATGAAAACTTAGTTGCATGATGTCAGGAACCCTTGCGTGAAAACTAGATGTAAGGTTCGATAGAATGCTGTGCTAATAGGACTCCGGTAAAAGTCGAGTGATTTCCTGTCACTCGCGAGAAAATAGGAGTTGAATGACTACTACACGCTGCAATCATAAGGACACGGACGGGTTATGTAACGATGGTTACGATTGAGGCCCGTCTGTCTAGTGAAAAATGCTAAGGCCGCAGGGTGTGGTAGTGATGGTTAAGTCTTTGAACGTACTAAACACATGCCGAGATTATGGGAATCGGTAAGCTTAAGTACCTGATTGGCCCGGCAAGGGGACGGCATCCTACCCTTTGAACTTCGGTCCCATGTGCATATGGCGAGTGCAGAGAGTGGTCACGACCCGGCGCCGAACCGTGGCGTGGAGCTCTTGTACTCTCGGAGGGTAGCCCCGATCCACGACCCGGAAAGAAAGGGGAAAAGTTGCACGTGTGACTCTAGGGAGTAACCACGTGACGTGTGTTTGGGTTTCCCTTGCAAGGTTAAGAAATTCGATTCGAATCGTCCGTTTCTCACGGCTATTGAGACTGCTTAACCATTTTTACCCACAGAGTAAGAAGAGGAACAAGGATGATGAAGGAACTGGTTGGATGGAAAGTTTAATGCTTCACCATGTATGCTTGGATAGCTGCTTACCTAGACTGGCTAACGAAACTAGAATCTTGAGCTAAAAGTTGAAAGTAAGGACCCACTTGTAGATGCTTTTCGGCAAAACAAACCCCTGAGCCAAAAAGCCTTGCATGTCTAGAGTCGGTGGAGTAGTTCCCACTACACGGGTAAGACTTGCTGAGTATTAGTATACTCAGTCTTGCTTGTGACTCGTTTTCAGGTGAGACCTTCGAAGACATGATTGCTAGCTTGACTTGGCCCTGCACTCTTCCCCCTGGTTGGTCGGTGGAATGGGATGCGCCCCCGTCCAACGGAGATAAGGCCGAGTGATGTCTCGTACGGGCTTCATCGAGACATCCTGTATCGTCGAGTAGTTTCCGTTGTTTATTTCCGCTGCAATTTAACTCTGAAGAACTTATTTATGTTAATTGAAGTACTTGTTTTCTAAACTCAGAACTAGGTCTGTAATATTGACTTATGCAAATGATGTAATACTTGCTGGAATGTGGTATCCTCTGGGCTCATCGTCGCATGAGCATTTGTATGTACGGCGCTCGATCCGTTCACCGTGGTTGTATCGGGAGGTTATACCCGACAGACCAGTGGATTACTCCGTTTGAAGTGTAAGGTTAACCGAGGATGCCTTAATGGTGATGGTTAATACACTTGAGCCGGATTAATTCAGGTGGTTCTGCCACATTAAGAGCGCTCCATAATTCATGACGGTTTTCAATCATAAGGTATTCAGCTTTAAGATCCTTATGAATATAAAACCGTAGCATAGCCAAAGCAGAAAAAATTTGCTTATCTCATAGGACAATCCCAGCTTGGGGTTCCTGAATTGTAGCCAAAAGACTACGAGATGCAAGTGCTATCTTAATATCAGAAACCCATGTAGGGTAATTATTTTATCTTAATATCAGAAGCCCATGTAGGGTAATTATTGCCATCCAATGCGAGTTCGCCGAACTCCTTAGTGGCCATAGTCCTACGTGGATAACCATGGAATAATTAATTTACCGTATGGTAAATTAAAATCAATATGGTAATGTTGTAACGTCATATGCAATATAATAGATTGTATAACTTAATAAAATATATTGGATATTGCAATATGAAAACGTACATATGTGTATTATTTTCTGATTCCGTGAATAACTTTGTTAAAATGTTATTTAAGTTATTCGCGAATTTAACATGTATGTGGTGTATGTTGTAATAAAAGAATCACATATTGCATTACAATTCAATAACAACAAACCACATATATGAATATATACAATAACAATATTCAGTAGGTACAGAGCAACATCAACAAAGCAATAAACAAATGTTCTCACAAGGAAAATAAATTAGCTAAGTCATATGCTAATTAAAGGTACCATTACTAAAGATAATAAAACAACAGAGAAGTAAAAGAAAAAGGCAGCCCAGTGGTTTTGGCGGGCGCGCGGCCCAGCCAGCCCAAGTGACCAGGGGCACGGGCCAGGCGGGCCGGGGGGGGGGGGGTGAACGCGGGCCGACCTGGGCAGCATTCAGCCCATCAGGCCCAGCGCCGCCGTCGCCTATAAATGAGCTGGCGGTCAACCCTAACCGCCCGCCCGTCCCCCAGTAGCCGCCACCGTCGGCCACCGCCGCCGCCGGGCCATTGCTGCTGCCCGTTTGATCCCTTCTCCCTCCTGCACCTCTCACGGCGAGCCCGAGCCTGGCCATGGAGGTCGCCGGCCGGGGCAATCCCGCCCGTCCCCTCCGCGTTTGGAAACAGCGGGGCCGCCCCCGCCGGCCATCCCGACGGTGCTCAGGAGTGAGGAATCGCCTCCCCCTCATGCGAGGAAGAAGCGAAACCAGCGCCAAGGGTGTAGCCGGGTGGGAGGGCGTTCCGACGCGGGTGAGTCGCCGTTACGTTGGCGTACGAGTGGCGTTCGGGTGGTGGAGGCGGTGGGAGAACGACATCGATGTCGTATGCGAACCCCTGCAGCCACGCGTCGACGCCGGCGTCGGAGTTGGAAGGGGCGCCACGGCGTGTAGCCGGGAAGACGCTACCTCCATTCCAAGTCCTTGCGGGCGTATTCAACGGCAGTGGTGGAGGAGGCGGTAGTAGCGTCGTCGGAGGTGCGGGGATCGACGACGGCAGCGGCGGCATCCCCAGCGGTGTCCTCGCACATCCGACGAACATGACCGGGACATGAGTCGGGCAGACGCCAGAGGCAGACTGCTGCGGGGATGGGCACGGCGATGAGCGAGGCTTTGGGTGTCGGCCACTGCTTCCACCAGCGTGAGTGCCGTTGGAGCGGCGAGGGCGGATGCAGCGGTCGGTGATGTCCCGGAGGACACAACGGATGGCGCCCTGGAGCATGTATCGGCGGAGGCCGCCGGGTTGGTTTCCACGGTGGATGGCGGACTCCACTGCATTGGTGATAGAGTCGACCACGGCGTTCATGGAAGGAACGGGTTGCGCCATCGTGTACCCTGGGTGAACAACGAAATCCAGTGAACTCCTCTTCTCTGGTGTTCCCCTTTCCCGTTCGCGAGTCCGATGAAACTGCTCTGCTTCTCTGTTGTTTCTTCCGCTCAGTTGATTGTAGCGTGCGTGATAACGTGTTGCGATTGTTGTGAGCGAAAGTAAAAAAGTGAACTGATGATTAATTGTATTGTGTAACTGTTATATATATATTGAGGAAAAGGTGTTTATTGAGAAAATGTATCTATTCATCACTAATTAATTAATTCTAATTAATCGTAACAGTTTCTTTCTTATTTTTCTTTCCTTCTCTTTTAGGTATTTATTTCCATCCACCTTTTTACTTCTCTTTCCTTTTCCCTTCTATTTCTCTATCTGCACTTACCCTCATCTCACAAAGAGTGCAATTTTATTTTTTCACCCACATTAGTGATGGCGTGAAATAATCTTCACACCTTTATTTATTGACCACATGATGTGTTAGTTTTGGCGCGTCAAAATATGATTAGAGTGCAAGTATTTCTATGCATATTTCTTCAAAATCATATGTCTGTTATACATGATGATATTACTTGCAATTAATGCAACAAAACAAGACCACATGTGAATATATTTAATTTTTCTCTTCTATTTATTTTCTTCTTATGTTTATTTCTCTTGTTCATTTTTCTCTTTCCTATTTCTTTCCTTCCATTTTATTTTTCTTTCTTTTTTCTAATCCTCTATATCTATCTATTTATTGATTTATTTTTTATTTATTGTCACGCTCGATCTCGATTCGGTGGTAGCTACGATATCAGATTATGGTCTGATACAGGATGAGGATCTCGCAAGGCTCTCCAGCCGGCGATCACAGCCGCCAAAGCCAACGAGTTCCAAATCGAGTTCCCTGTCTCACCTTCCTACCAGGAAGGCAACTTAACACGATACATGCCGCTACGGCGGCCGCCCGTTACATGGGCTAGACAACTACTTAGCCCACTCCGGCCCACTAAGACGCGTATTGGGTTTCTTGATCTGCAACAGCCTTGGACAAACGACAGCTTCTGATGTAGTCTTGGATTGTGACATTCCCTCCTCCTTTAATTACGGCTTGCCCACAAGCCGTGTCATTAGGGAGTAAGAGACGCACCTCCTCTTCATCTTCCTAGGTTGCCATCTCCGGTGGCCAACCCTGCCACTTGATCAACAGTTGCACCACAACTCTGTTGTTCTTGCGATGGAGGCGACGATCCAAAACCATTTCTGGCACCTGCACAGACAAGTCGTCTGATGGTAACACTGAAGGAGCAGAAGGTAATGTACCTTTCACCGGCTTCAAGAGGGACACATGAAAAACTGGATGAATAGTACTTGTAGCAGGCAACTTCAGCTTATAAGCTACGGCACCAACTTTGCTCTCAATTTGAAAAGGCCCAAAATATCTAAAAGATAACTTATGGTTTGCTCGGGCAGCAACTGACGTTTGCATATGAGGTTGAAGTTTGAGCCAGACAAACTCTCCCACCTCAAAAGATCTTTCTGTTCTATGTTTATCAGCCTAATCTTTCATCCTCTGCTGAGTTCTCAGTAACTGTTGGTGAATCAGAGTGGTCATATCCTCTGTAACCATGTATTCAGATCAGGAACAGCACAGGAATCAACTCCTTTAATGCCAAAGTACCTTGGAGCATGGCCATACAAAACTTCAAAAGGGGACTTGTTTAAAGCTGAGTGATAGTTTGTGTTGTACCAAAATTCAGCAAGAGTTAACCATTGAGACCATTTGGAAGGGCAAGCTTGAATAAAACACCTAAGAAAGGCTTCCACACACTGATTTACTCTCTCAGTTTGACCATCACTTTGAGGGTGATATGCTGAGCTCATTCTTAATTCTGTTCCAGCCATTTTGAATAATTCCTGCCAAAGCTGACTTGTGAATATCCTATCTCGGTCAGACACAATAGCTTGAGGCATGCCGTGCAGCTTGTACACATGTTCCATGAACAGCTTGGCCACTTCGATAGCAGAAAAAGGATGTGATAGTTTGATGAAATGAGAATACTTGGAGAACTTATCAACTACCACCAGTATACAATCATAGGAAGATGACATCAGCAAACCTTCTACGAAATCCATAGTAACAACTTGCCAGGCTTGGTCAGGAACAGCCAAGGGTTGTAGAAGTCCAGGATAAGGGATTCTTTCAGTTTTAGCCTGTTGACAAATTCCTGGATATGTGCCTTCATAGATTGCCAACTAAAAAGCTTCTTGATTCTGATGTATGTGACTAAAAACCCAGAATGTCCACCTACAGGACTAGCATGAAGTGCCTGCATGACTTGTTTCTGAATAGTTGCATCATGCCCCAACCAAATTTTATCCTTGAATCTGATGATCCCTTGAATCAACTTATAGTGCCCTTGATTTGGCTGGATAGTCAATTCAGCTAGCAATTGTTTTGCTTTGTCATTGGAAGAATAACTGTCTTGTAAGTGTTGTAGCCAAACTGGTTGAGCCGTTGATATAGAAAATAACTCCTCACTAGGAGAATGTGCCACTCTGGACAAGGCATCTGCTACATTGTTGCAGGATCCTTTCTTATAGCAAATTCGATATTGCAAACCCATTAGTTTAGTTAGTGCCTTTTGTTGCCAATAAGTATTCAGCCTTTGATCATCAAGATGAATGAGACTCTTCTGATCTGTTTGTATAATAAACTCTGCAGGTTGAAGATAAGACCTCCAATGATCCACAGCCATAAGAATTGCAAGACTTTCTTTCTCATAAGTGGACAGTCCTTGATTCTTAGGCCCAAGAGCTTTACTGACAAAAGCAATGGGATGTCCATTCTGTTGTAACACTGCACCTATCCCCTTGTCAGATGCATCAGTCTCAACTACAAAAGGCTCATCAAGATTTGGAAGAGCAAGAACTGGAGCAAAGATTAAAGCAGCTTTCAAGGTTTGAAAAGCTTGATCAGTTATAGAAGTCCATACAAACAACTGACCCTTCTTAACCAATTCAGTAAGAGGTTTGGCTATCATCCCAAAATTTTTGACAAACCTCCTATAGTATCCTGTCAAGCCAAGAAAACTTCTCACCTCTTTCACATTTGTTGGTGTGGGCCAGTTTTGAACATCAGCTATTTTACTGGGGTCAGTAGACACTCCGTGGTCACTGATGACATGTCCCAAATAATTGAGCTGATTCTTGGCAAAGGAACACTTTGACAATCTAACTTTGAATTGATGCTCTCTTAACAGATCAAAGACCATTTTGACATGTTGCAGATGATCTTCCTGAGTTTTACTATATATCAAGATATCATCTATAAAAACCACCACACATTTCCTCAACAAAGCAGCTAGTATGTGGTTCATAATGGCTTGAAATGTTGCAGGAGCTCCAGTAAGGCCATAAGGCATAACCTTGTACTCAAAGTGTCCAAAGTGAGTCTGGAATGCAGTTTTGTGTTGATCTTCAGGTGCCACTAAGATTTGATGAAAACCAGACCTCAGATCTAAGGTGGTAAACCACTTAGCTCCCACTAGTTCTTCAAACTCCTCCTCAATAATAGGTAGAGGAAATTTGTTTTTGATGGTGTAAGCATTTAATATTCTAAAATCCACACACATTCTCCATTCACCAGTCTTTTTCTTCACCAACAAGACTGGGCTAGCAAATGGGCTGGAACTTTCCTGGATCATCTGATTCTTTAGTAGCAGTGCAACTTGCTGTTCAATCTCATTTTTCTGGGCTGGTGTGCATTTGTAAGGTCTCAATCTAAATGGTTGAGTATCCTCCAATAAAGGAATTTTATGATTCTTGGTTCTGATAGGTGGCAAACCAGTAGGTTCAGCAAACAGATCTGCATACATATCTATCAATGTTTGCATTTCCTTGGAATTAACAACTGCTGCAGGTTGAGACTGTTCTTCCAAGGCATACACTTGCACTAGGCACCAAATGTCATCCCGTTTCTGCATGGCATGAAGCTGATCTCCAGAAATATACAAACATTGTGCAGGAGATTGTTGCAGCCCTTGCAGCTTGACCTCCTTGCCCTTATGCCAGAATGAAAGCCATTTGTGAGCCCACTGTATCTTCATTGGACTGAACTCTTCCAGCCAGTCCATTCCAAGAATAGCATCATAACACTTGAGAGGAAGAATTTTAAAGGAAGTCTTGAACTGAGTGCCTTGCACCAACCAATCACAATCGACAACTTCATGAGTGCATAACAGTACACCACCATCAGCAACCTTAACCTTGATAGGTTCCTTCAATTCATTCCAGTTGGGTAGAAGAGAAGCAAACTGTTCACTGATAAAGTTATGGCTACTTCCAGAATCTACCAAGACCACAGCTTCATTCTGAAGAAAATGGCACAGGAGTTTACTGGTTTTACCAGAAGAAGTACCATTAACAGCATGAACAGAGATAGCCATAAGATCCTCTCCAGAATCAGAATCTTCACCCTTTGATGCAGAGTCATCACTGCCACTCAACAATTGCCATAATTCCTCAACCATTTGTAGAGGAACATTCTCAGGACACTTATGATTAGGTCCCCATTTAGAACCACACTTGTAGCACAAGCCTTTAGCCTTTCTGTACGCCATAAGAGCACTCATCTTATCATCTGAAGTTCTACTTCTTGCACTGCTGGAAAACTTCTTATTCTCAGTAGTTGTTGGAGTAGGGCTTCTATAAGAGTTTGCAGAAGAATTCCCCTTGTTCACTTGTTTTGGAACCACTCCTTCTTCATTTCTTCTCCAGTCCCTGCTAGGTTGACCCAGCAGTACTTCTTCCTGCAAAATAGCCAGGGAACTAGCAGTATCCAGATCCTTTGGCCTATGAACTAAATCAACAGCTCTTATATTTGGCTGTAAACCATCTACAAACTTACTAGTGATAACCACTGGGCTAACATAAGGATCATGTGCTAGCAATTGGTGAACTAATTCAGCAAACTGCTCAACATATTCAGCTACTGTACCCGTTTGCCTAAGATGGAAAAACTGTCTAACAACATGGTTATGCTGATCCCGTTCAAACCTATCAATTACAGCCTGACAGGATCATCCCAACAGAGCGTTTTCACATCCATTTCAATGGATTGCATCCAGAAGGCAGCAGAACTAGTAAAATTCATGGTAGCTAACTTTGACACGATAGGATTCAGGTACTTCATAAATATCAAAATAAGTTTCACATAGTTTCACCCAGATCTTAGGGTTAGTGCCGTCGAATCTGGGAAACTCGAGATGGGGCACTGCACTTCCAAAGGTAGAACGAAGGGAGCTAGGTGCAGCGAACTCAGAACCAAACCCCTTGAAAGGTACTGGAGAGAAATTTTGGGAGTGTCTCGCACCTGTGACCGGAGGTGGCACCAGGGTCGTGACGACCCCAGCACCAACACTCCGGTGCTGAAGATCATCGCCATGGCCAACTTGCCCAGATGTCCCTGCATCAGCAGCAACTCCCAAATGGGCGGGAGAGGACACCTCACTCTTGAACCTCCCATCCACTTGCTTCTGAGATTTGGGAAGTTGATGGATGAAGAGATCGACCTTTTGCTTTAGATCATAGACCGAATTCTGCAGATCTGCAACCTTGTTCTCCAACTCCGGCTTCCATGTCTGCACAGAGCTCTGCTCGTCGGAGAGGCGCTGGATTGAATTCTGCATCTCTTCAATCTTGCGATTCGTATCATCGGTCTTCATGTAGGTCTCGTCCGCCTTCTTGCCGAGCTCTTCTAACTTCGCCAACACCGTCGCCATCGAGTCCGACGGTGGCGCCATCACTCCAATCTTTACTTGGAAGCGAGTCAGATGGGAGTGCGTGGGATCCAGAGTAGTGGGTGGAAGAGAGGTGGATCGGATCGAAAAGCTCTGAGTACCAAATGTCACGCTCGATCTCGATTCGGTGGTAGCTATGATATCAGATTATGGTCTGATACAGGATGAGGATCGCCGCCGCCAAAGCCAACGAGTTCCAAATCGAGTTCCCTGTCTCACCAGGATGGCAACTTAACACGATACATGCCGCTACGGCGGCCGCCCGTTACATGGGCTAGACAACTACTTAGCCCACTCCGGCCCACTAAGACGCGTATTGGGTTTCTTGATCCACAACGGCCTTGGACAAACGACAGCTTCTGATGTAGAGTCTTGGATCGTGACATTTATTCCCTCTCTTCTAAATATGAACCTCGTGTACATAATCTTTATATGAATTTATTATTTATCTTTTTTATATTTCATATCAACAATATTTATTTTTATATAATTGATTGTTAACAGAACTATACTTATATGTTACTATAGTATAAAACTATAAAACTATTCGTTCATATTTAAGAGCGAGTCATGCTCGATGTATACTAATTTATTTGTATTACAGACTCATAAGTTGGTGTCTAAAATAATTTATTTTCTTCATATGCTAATTTATTTAGCACATGTATATATGCTAATAAGAATAATTTTCTTGCGATGTAGATGCATTTATTCTTCATGTAAAATTATTTATCTTTGTGTAACTAAGTTATTCGCAATACCAAATTATTTATTCACTTTATAGATTAAATTGTTTCGTGATATTGACTAATTTATTCGCGACACTCATTTCCCATATTTATCCTATACAATCAAATATTCGCGATGTTTAACATTTTGTTCGTAGTATATTATTATTTGTGCGTCATGTTTAATATTTTCTCTAGAAAATAATCATTTGTTGTGTTTTTATAATATTTATCCCAGTAGCCGAAATTAATTATTTAGTACTTAAAAATATATTTTTAAAATATTGTGCAAACATGCTTAAGTGGGGTCTTATTTTAAAAACCTTGTCATAAGAAAGATGGTGCAACCCAAATTTAATTTGGATGTTAGATTTAATATTGATAACTTTTTTAGTTTAGAATTTACATGCTCGTGGGTGATGTTGTCATTGTTGTCTTTTTTTGCATGCACAAAATCTCTCATCTTTAGCTGGAATCATTGGACCATGTTACACAAAAACGGTCCCGCAACTTAACGGATGGAGTGTTTAGATCCCTCATCCAAAATTTTACAACCCGTCGTATCAAAGTGAATCTTGTTATTTAGTAGTATTAAATAAAATATGTTTATAAAATTTTTTACACAGACGAGTTGTAAATCACAAGACGAATCTAATGAGCCTACTTAATCCATAATTTGCAATAGTAATGCTACAGTAACCATCCGCTAATCATAGATTAATATATCTCATTAAATTTGTCTCGCGATCCATCCGTGTAAAAAGTTTTATAAATAAATTTTATTTAATACTCTAAGTGGTAAGATTATCTTTCAAATTTTTTTTGAAGGAGCAGCTAAACACACCCTAATATGTGCTTCGGGTGATGGTTTCGTAATTATCACCTGAAGCAACGTATGGACTCACCCTCCCACAACGCGGGCACCCATTCATCGATTCATTGGTGAGCGGAAATAGTGGGCCAGCTGTCGGTGCTCGATAAAACGGAGGATCGTCTTATGTGAGCTTATCTGGCCATTTCTATACTAGTTTCTAGCAAAATGTAATATTTTTTAAGAAAAGTTGAAAAGTTCCAGCACCATGTAAATGAGTCTGTCGTCTAACACTTCTTTGTGCACGTCAGGAAGGTGCACAAATTTAGAGTATTTTCAGCAGTCTTATTTTTTTAATAACTGATAATATTAGAAAAAATATATGCCCGGCAGGTTCCAATAGCTCTTCCATTCCCCAATAACTATTGTATTGTCCCAATATTTCTCCCTAACTCCCCTCAAATAAAGGAAGAATTTTAGCTCTCCCAATATGTTAGTTGTATTGGGATGAGATTATTAGGAAGCTATAAAAGTATCTTCCCGAAAACCTATGAAAATGGTATTGGGATATCCCAATAATACATTATTGGGAGATGTTTATTGGAGGGACCGCTAGAGATGCTCTTATGCCGTGTTGAATGCATTACCAAAGGTCCCGGGTACGTAGACTTGAACGCAAAGGTTATATCGATGGCTAGTTCTTTTTCTCATCTTTTTGCCGATTGATTCATTCCTTGAGAAACGAGAAAATTAGTTGATCAGCATAGTTGCCACTTGCCGATGGAGCACGTGCCTCTACCAATTTTCTCACCAGACGGTACAGTTGTTCCCCTCCGCAACTCAAGAGATGAGCGTGTGTTGTACACAAAAGTTGGCATTCCTTTTGGGTTTCTCTTATCCGTGGCACGAGCTCACGTTCCTTGTCTGCGGGCTTTTCCTCTAGTCATATTCAAGCAGCAAGTCACCAGACGAGCTGAGCCAGGATTTGGCATTGTCTAATTATGAACTAAACTTTTCACTTAGTAGGAGAGCAATGCCATTGTATACGAAAAATCACTTTCGACACATTTGTATCATCTTTTATTTATCCAATTTAATTAGTATTTGAGGTATGCCTAACAATCAAATTGAAGATTTTATATGACGAATGTGACGCCCATAGCTCCTACAGATTCGCTCCGACTTGACTCCCTTTGTCATGATTCATCCATGAGAGTCTAGCATTTTCCAATAAACATACTATGAAAGTGGTGGCTAATGTTGCAATTATCAAGTGATAGAGGAGAGTTCTCAAACACTGTTACAACTCCTTGGAGTGGACAGAAGAATTAGGCAACCCCATTCATAGGTGAGAGGAGGGCGGCTGGTGCCAACAAAGACAAGAGTTGCTTGTTGAGTTCAAATAGATAAGTTGAGACACACAGGATGGCATAATATATGATAAAGAGATGAGTATGCGTACGTGTTTGTGAGTGACCATTTCTGTACCGCATTTCGCAAAAAGAAAAATGCTAGAGGCACCAAAAGAGGAGTGGGAGGCGAACCATGCATCTTATCGAGATTCATGTGCACCTTTACACTATCCTACATTCTTTAAGATTAGTGTTATTCAAAGACGGATGGCTGAGATGAGGTTAGCGAGCAAACCGACCAACCATATTTAGTAAATGTGGAATCATCTGATTACAAAGGATAGGTGGGTGATTAACTACGATAAATCTCAAACATGAAATACATTTTTCTCTCAACGATGAGTCCGTTATTACATTTTGTTGGCGCTAAAATCGGCCAGGAATCGGCCGATGGTCTTCAACGTCGAACACACGACCCGGGAGAATCTGCTTAGCTCCTGTTCGGGTTATTTGCCCTGGTGCGGTTCGCGCGGCGTGCCAGTCAATCTGACCTGTTGATTGACAAGGAAATAAGAGTATTAAATTCCGGGCGTCCCCGATTGGCTGGAGTTCCGATCTGTCCCGAAGAGCGTATCGGCGAATCGGCCGATTTGCTAATAAAGATGATCGGCTATGGATCAGCCGATAATCACGTAATAATTGCAAAGAAAACTGCTGGAGCGATCTAAACAATTATTACAGATGCAACACTTGAAACAGATCTAATCGGCTATACGACGATGAACAAGAAAAAGCGATGATAAAGCCGATAGTTCTAATCTCAAGCTGGATAACTGGTGATAATACTAGAATAACAGGTAAAACCTATAATTCTAGTAAATATCGATAACTGGTGAATAAATCCGAACGAAACCACAGCGATGCGCCCGTAGTTAAAGCTTAGATGTTACTCGATAAGCGGAACCTACCAATTGGCCGGAGATCAAGTTGATGCAGCCCTGCCAATCCGTACGAACTCGTGAAAGAAGAAAAAGTATTGGCGAAGTCGCCGACTTGAAAGTAAAGTACCAGGAAAAAGTAGAAGTGTTTTGTTGATTGATGTGTTGATATTTTACAAAGCCCTGGCGACTCCTATTTATACCCTAAAACCAGGACTCCTGGACGATTACGATTTGTTTCAATCTTATTAAAAACTGCTATATCTATAATATTCTTATAAAGGAAACGGACTCCCGCAGAATCTTCTGCGGCCGTCTCTTAATCTAATCAGGACTCTTTTCTTTTGCCTCTTGACCGAATCAGCATTATTTTGTTGACCAACATTATACCACTTTTAACCGGGATCCTCTGTTGCGGTCCCGATCTGTTGGCGTAGGTTGCATCACCAATCGGCCGATTCCCAACTGTAACCTCAATCGGCCGATTCTTCACTGTAGCCTTTAGATCTGCCGCATCGGCCAACCTCTCCTCCTGACGCCGATTCAACACGTGTCAAAATCTGGCGTCAACACATGCCCCCCAGTTTCGGAGTAAAACATAATTTTTTACTTCAAAACTCTTTTCTTTAATCTTTTTCTCCGAAACGGGCGCAGTAAAAATCTCCTTCCGTTTCGCGGTCTTCTGCATAATGATTGCAATTTCCTCGGACCGGGCCCTCGAGACGACTGTTCCCCTGGAATTCGTGTAGACGGCGCGGCAAAAATCCCGCCTTTACCCTTTCTCTCTCGGATTATCCTTAAGTACCGGCATTCTCCGCCCACTTTTCTTCACGAGCCTAGTATTTTCCTCCAGCGAACCACTGTTCATCTTCTTCCCGAGCCCTCTCGATCTCCAACTGCTTCCTCCGGCGATCCCGCTTGCGACCTGCTCCAACTTCCCAATGGTGGCACCATCAGCAACCTCTCCAACCATGGAGGCTCTGTCGGCAACCCCCTCAGCGACGGCGGCTCCATCGGCGGCTCAACTGGCGGCTCCATCGGCGACGATGAGCTTCATCCCGGAGGTAATCATCCAAAATTTTCCCCTTTTGCTCTTCTATTGTTCAAGTATTCTCTAGGCCCATTCTCAGTTTTCTCCCTTTTTCCTTCTTTTTAGGCATTTAGGCACCAGATCACCATCCCTCTTTCCGAATCCTCCGAACTTATCTGCTTAGGCCCCATGGGGAATCCCGATCCAACTGACCTGATCAACCTAGAGACTCACAGAGTTCCGTTCAAGCAATCGCCCATGGATTTAGGTCAGTGGGCAGGTGCCTTTAGGTCTTGGCCGAATGAGACCCCTGGCTGGAGAGAATGGTACCATAGAGTAGCCAGGTCTAGGAGAGTTCAGTGGGATGAACTGAAAATCGGCAAGTGCATAGACCTCTCTCTGTCCCAGATGGAGAAAAATGAGCCCTTGGTCATAGCAGCTTCTTATTTCTGGTCCGACGCACTCAATGCGTTCCTTTTTGGACATGGACCCATGACTCCAACTTTGGCCGATGTCCTGTTGTTGACCGGCCTTGACATCCCCTCTTCTGATACCCCCTTTGACTATCTGATTAAGCCATCACATCGGCTAGAAACCAAAGGAATCGGCGGATGGAAGGGGTACATCAACAAAAATATGAGGACTGGGACAGTTTCAGAGAGAGAGCATACTGCATTTCTGATGATGTGGCTAGAGAAACATTTTTTTTGTGGCAGAGCAGTCGGTCCTTCATCTAATACCCAAGCCCTGGCAGAGGCTCTGTCATTAGGATCGGCCGTCCCCCTTGGGAAACATCTGTTAGGATCAGCCTATCACATGATGCACCTAATCGGCGTCCGACTGTCAAAAGGGGAGCCGATTGGGAATCCTGGCGGTCCCTGGTGGTTTATCATTCTCTGGCTCAACTTATATATGAGCAAGGTCTCCCAGCAACAAATAGAGACCAAGACTTTCCCCAACATTGAGTCAGAGGAAAACCCAACCATCCGACGACGCTGCACATCTTTTGGAGAAGCGGCATCGGCCTTCCCTGGCTGTCAATTCACTGCTGCCCGAACGGCTGAATACTTCAGATGCTTCTACAACGGCTTCAGTGAAGAGACGATCAGCTGGTATCCATATTAGACAGTAGGGCCGATTTTCGAGCTTCCTGTCAGCTACGATTCATCTTCCCATACCTTTGACAGTGACCTTATGGACATCCTGATCAAGCCAGGGATTCTACCGGCCAATTACTTCTCTGGAAAGGTTTCCCCCACCTATGAGTTTTACAATCCATCGGCTGCAGCAAGGCAACTGGGCTTTGGTCAACTACCGATTCGGGTCTACTTTGCCGGTCAAGCAAAATTTCGAGATGAGCTAACCAAGAGCCTCGATTACAATCGGCTGTGCAACTTGATGCCAGATTCTAGCACCATTGACCTGAACAACTGGACAGTGGCCCCTTTTGCCGTTCAGCAATTCAAACTATGGTGGGCAGAATGGAAGCAATACCTCTTCTGCATATCCCCATCAACATATTGCAACATTCTTGACCCAGAAAACATCAACCCAAGTGCAGCGGTATGTCCTTTCTCCCAGCTGATTTCAATGATGTCTCTTTCCATACTACTCTCTTACCGTTAACTTGTATTTATCTCTTCAGTCTGAAAGCCAAGTCCCTTCGATGTGGAGCCGAAGCGACAGGCCGATAGAGAGCGATCGTCCATATACGCCATATCCACTCATCGGCTATCACGCTCCAACCATCAAGGATATCGCTACTGGCCGATTGAAACGAACATCGAAAAGTCCAACCTTGAAGACAACAAGCCGTCGAGTGCGTGCCCGCATCGAACCGACTGACCAATCGGCGGTAGTATCGGCTGAAACTCCGACTCCTCCATCCTTGCCGACTACCGGGATGGCCGATCCTCAAGTCACCGCAGAAGTCGGAGCGGCTGCGGCATCACTGCTAGTGGAAGCTGTTCAGGTAATCTTGCACACTTCATATATCTTTAAGCGCTCCACTAATACTAACTTTTTCTTTCTGTCAGGCTGCACAGCCCGCTCCAGTACAATCTCCACAGCAATCGGCCACATCCCAAGCGGAAGCCGAAACTCCAGCGACCCTTCTCATTGAGGTAGATAATCTCTTAATTCAATTTCTCGACATTCAGAAGACTAACTGATTCTGAGGCAGGCCGATTTGGGTGCGTCGGTCGAACTTCCTAAACAATCATCGGCCGAAGGACCAATAGAAGTATGGAAAATATCTCATATCATCCTATTCAATTATCGTAGTATACTCACAGGATTTATTTGTCGTACCTTTCCAGGAAGCTGGCCCAAGCAGAGAATTAATAGTGGTCGAATCCTCTTCCTCTGACGAGCCGATCGTGCCAGTTCCTGAGACGAGGGAGGTACTCCCATCGGCGCAAGCAAGAGAGATCCGCTTCAAGGAGGTAACAAACTTATCACTAGAATCGGTCGATCCCCTTTTACTGCTCGCTGATCCTTGTCTTTATTCTTCCGCAGGAACAAGACACTCCCAATAACAGCCTTTTCTCCTTCGCGGTCTCTTTGCCTGATGATGAAGAAATCGCTTCACGCCAAGTTCCGTCGAGCTCTATTTCTGATGATGTCCGCGCCAAGCTCGAGAGCATGCGGATTCTCCTCCAAGATGATATCGGCCGATTGGTGGAAGATGCTTCGCTGATTTGGCGGCTTCTTAGTGACGTCAAAGGCCGAATCCCAGAAGAAACAACAGAAAGTTTGGAACCTGCTGCATATATAGAATCTATACAAACCTCAATTATCAGGGCCCTGCGCCACATGGCCGATCGTGCCCAGCTAGCAAATACCCGGGAGGAAGCCGATTCGTACAAGCACCGAGCCCAAGAGGTACACCAACGGATCAACTTCCTCGAGAGCTCTCGCCCGGATATCGTCGGCACGATAGATCGCCTCAAACGGAGGAGAGCAGAGCTAGCCAAAGAGATGGAGCAAGTAACCAAAGACATAGCTGCTGAAGAAAAGAAGCTTCAAGAGCTCCCATCCGTCATCACTGGGCTGAAACAAGAAAGACAGAACTTGGCCTGTGAAGCGATAAGACTTCATCGCCATATGCCAGAAGTTCCCGGATCGGCCGACGCCGACCAAAGAGTATTAGACTCGGCCGATCAGATTAGGCAACAAGCTATCGCGGCCATAGATGCCCTCCTTGGGTTGTAAAGAATGCTGTAAACATTTAATGCTCCTTTAATGTTACTGGGCCGATTTGATCCTGGACCATTTCCTTTGGCAGATTTGCATTTATAAATGCTTTTACTCCGATAGGACGTGTCCCACTATCTTTTTACCTCCTTCTCTTTATAAGTACGAGATCCCACACCGTCTCCAGAGGCATATGCATTACCCATCTTCTCTCCCTCCAACAACTGGATCTTTATTCTCCCAAACCGAACAGCAAGATGTCTTCTTCGTCTTCTTCCTCTGTCAATCAGGTACAAACTCTCCTCTGCTTCTCCCCTAGACATCTCAATCGCTCTGATGCTGGGTAGCTTTTCATCTCTGTTTAGTCAAAACGTCTCAGCCCCAGTCTGGAACGAGCGATCGAAGTTATGCATTCAGACGAACCACTGTCGCAGGCACACATAGATCTGATAAGAGCTCATTCTGAAGAACTGAAAGATCATGTTCCTGCTGTTGTCCAGAAGTATTGGGACCTTATAGACTCTCACTGCCTAGTCCCCAAGCGACTGCCATCTGAAAAGAATCCTCCACTCCCTCATCAAGTCGAGACTGAAGCCGCCATGGAGAATCTGGAGGAGAAGAAGACCCGCCTCCTGATAGAACTATGCCATCAAGTTGAGACTAGAGCCACCATGGAGAATCTGAAGGAGAATAGGACCCGCCTTCTGATAGAATTGGGCCGGATCGAGAGAGAAATCAAGAGCAAGCGTAATCAATAAATATATTGGTATTTTTATTCTAAGGGCGACTTGTACTATGTCGGCCATGTACTCTGTTGTTTTCATCGAATAATGAATTGGTCAGACTAAACGGAAAATATTTTCCTCCTCAAGGCGATGTCATTCCTGCATCGGCTATGTAGACAAAAACCGATAGAAGTCGGCCATGTTGTCTTGATGTATCTTACTTCAAGTTATGCATCTACCCAAATGCTTGGATAGTACCTCTTCGGATATCGTCCATTCAAAGCTCTTGGGAATTCTTCCCCTTCAATAGTTTCCAGAATATATGCATTTCCCGGGGCACATCGGCCGATTCTATACGGCCCTTCCCAAGTGGGCGACCATTTACCAAATTTGGGATCCTTAGACCCTATCGGCAGCACCAACTTCCATACCAAATCTCCTTGGGAGAACTGTTTAACTTTGACCTTTTTATCATACCATCTGGCCACCCTTTTCTTGTTTTCTTCGATGCTAATCAAGGCTCTCAAACGCTGACCCGCCGAGTCATCGAGCTCATCCTTCATGAGGAAGGAATAGTCATCGGTCGTCAACTGATCTTGAAGCGATATAAGCCTTGATCCCATCCTTAATTCCCAAGGTAAGACTGCCTCGTGACCATATACTAGCTGATAAGGAGATATCTTAGTGGCTCCGTGGCAAGCCATCCTATAAGCCCATAGAGATTCAGCCAAAGACATGTGCCACTTTTTTGGGTTGTTCCTCTATCTTCCTCTTGATCAACTTGATTATCCCCTTGTTGGACGATTCGGCCTGGCCATTGGCTTGAGCATAGTATGGAGAAGAATTTAATAATTTAATCCCCATATCGGCGGCGAATTCCCCAAATTCTCCAGAGGTGAACATCGTTCCTTGGTCAGTTGTGATAGTCTGAGGAATACCGAATCGATAAACAATATGGTTCTTAACGAACTCGATCATATCGGCCGATGTCACGGTCCTTAACGGAACTGCCTCCACCCACTTAGTGAAATAATCGGTAGCTACCAATATAAACTTATGCCCCTTGCTTGATGGAGCGTGAATTTGTCCGATAAGATCTATTCCCCAACCTCTGAACGGCCACGGCTTGATTACTGGATTCATAGCCGATGCTGGCGCGCGCTGTACATTGCCAAACTTCTGACAGTCTTGGCATCCTTTATAATATTTGAAACAATCCTCAAGAATCGTGGGCAAATAATACCCATTGTTTCTGATCATCCACTTCATCTTGTGAGCCGATTGATGGGCTCCACATACGCCTTCATGGATTTCCCCCATCAGGACCTTTGCTTCTTCTGTTCCCAGACACTTGAGAAGAACCCCATCAATCGTCCGGTAAAATAAATCATCTTCAAGTAACACATATTTTGTGGCTTGAAAACGTACTCGCCGATCCACTTTCTGGGAGGGGTCCTTCAAGTAATCGGCGATTTCCCTTCGCCAGTCATCGGCCGCGAGCTCCAAAATCATAGCCCCCTAAATCGGCCGATATCCGGATGCGTGTTGGGCCAGCCTGTTGGCTTCTTCATTAAAATTCCTGGGGATGTGCTCAATTATTGCAGACTTGAATTCCTTTAGCAGCTGGAGGCAATCTTCATAATAAATCCTCAAGATATCATCTTTGCATTCAGATTTCCCCGTTAACTGATCTACGATGAGCATGGAATCCCCAAAAATCTCGACTGCATCAGCTTTGACTTCCCTTAATAATTGGATACCTTTTAGGACGGCTTGATATTCCGCCTGGTTATTGGTTGCGGATGCTTCTATCGGCAGAGAGGAATCATAACTTGTCCCCCGAGGCGATACAAGAATGATGCCGATTCCCGATCCGGCCCCACACAAAGAACCTTCGAAATATAGAGTCCATGGAACCGGTTCAACGATAGCAATTTCTAGTCCGCAATGCTGAGCTACGAAATCGGCCATGACTTGACCCTTGACAGCTTTGGCCGATTCGTACCTTAAGTCAAATTTTGACAGAGCCAGGATCCATTTTCCAATCCGTCCTTTCAAAATCGGCAGTGACAGCATATACTTCACCACATCATCTTTGCATACTACTATGCATTCTGCCGATAATAAATAGTGCCTGAGCTTGGTACACGAGAAGTATAGACACAAGCACGGCCGCTCCACCGGGGAATATCTTGTTTCGGCGTCCAGGAGTCTTCTGCTGACATAATATACCACTCGTTCTTTCCCTTCGAACTCCTGTACCAACGCCGATCCAATAGCTTGTTCATCAGCCGATAAGTATAATTTGAACGGCTTACCAGGCTGTGGCGGGACTAACACCGGAGGTGAAATCAGATATTGCTTGATATCTTCCAACGCTCTGCATTGTTCTTCTCCCCATACAAATCCTAGTCGGGCTTCAATTTCAACCGAGGAGTAAAAGCTCGAATATGCCCGGACAGGTTGGATATGAATCTTCTGATAAAATTGACCTTGCCAATGAGGGACTGCAGCTCAGTTTTATTCTGTGGGGCCACAACTTTGTTGATGGCGTCTATGGTCTTCCGGTTGACCTCTATCCCGCGCTCATGGACCATGAATCCTAAGAATTGCCCGGCTGATACACCAAATGCACACTTGTTCGGGTTCATTTTTAACCCATGCTTCCTTGTGCACTCCAGTACTTCTTATAAATCGGCCAGATGTTCCTGATGACCTTTTGACTTGACCACAACATCATCGCTGTAAATTTCCACCGATGCACCAATGAGCTTGTGAAAGATATAGTTCATGGCTCGCTGATATGTAGCACCGGCGTTCTTTAACCCAAAGGTCATTACAACCCACTCGAATAAACCTAGGTGACCCGGACACCTGAAAGCCGTTTTGGAAATATCCTCTTCGGCCATTAATATTTGATTTTACCCCGCATTGCCATCCATGAAACTGATGACTTTGTGTCTTGCGGTAGCATCTATCAAGACATCGGCCGTTGGCATCGGATATCCATCCATTGGTGTGGCCTGATTTAGGTTCCTGAAATCGATGCACACGCGCAACTTTTCATTCTTTTTATACACAGGTACAATATTAGAAATCCATTCGGCGTAGACCTGGCATCTCATGGTATTCCCAAGCAAAGCAATCCTTGAATTCTTTTAATAAACTTCTCAATTTACACTTATGTCCAGGATCCAAGCTAGCACTAATATACGTCGGCCTTGGCTTGCTACCATCTCCCAAATCCACCATCTCTAATGAATCGGCCGACGTAAATCCATGCCCAAGCTTTCCGTCTTCTCGTATGAACTGATCCATCTATTCTTAATTTTCAGAGCCGACTGTTTGGATCGGCTGTAGACCGAAATCGGACACCTTCAGGAAATCAGTGTCCCAAGTCCTGCCAGATATGCACCTGACGTGCTCACTGCTCCACTGTTGCGTGTCGGCCGCTGCGACGCTGTAGGCGGAATCGGCAGTGACTATCTCTGTACTGTCGCCGACCCATTGCACCGAGCAGCATGTTGTAGGACCCCTTACCATTAATAATGAAAAAGGTAGTAATAAGGGTCTTACTGCCGATGGTGATGTCGACGTAGAGCGCTCCACGGGCGGGAGACACATTGCCTTCAAAGTCCTTGAGCATCATGTCCATCTTGGTCAGGTCCTCATCACTTTTGCCTAACTTCCGGAGCATGGCATATGGCATGATGTTGACTGGAGCGCCTCCATCCACTAGTAGCCTGGTAACGGGTCGTCCGTTAACGTGCCCTTTGAGAAATAATGCCTTGAGATGTTGCCGTTTCTCATCTTCTGGCTTTTCAAAGGTGGCTGTCATCGGCTCTAATACCAGTTGCGCCATCTGCTCTTCCACCCTTGTTGCTTTGTCTCGATCGGCAGGCGCCATGAACTCCATCGGTAATATGAACACCATGTTGATATCAGCTGCCGATTCTTGATTGTCTGCTTCCTTGCTGTTATTTTTCTTGGGGCGCCAGACCCGAGACTTGACGTTTCTCTTTTTCAGCACCTGCCTCTGCTCTTCTTCCTGTTGCTCCCATTGGCGCAGGTGTTGGATCCTCCGTTTCTGGGATTTGGATAATCCATCAGGGCACCACCTGGGCTTTACTGGTTTGGCCGATGATCTAGCGTGCTCCCAATCTGGTTCCCTCCCTAGGGCATTTTCATCTGACACCCTGTCATCAGCCATCTCTTCTAGCCGATCGTGTACGCTGATTCTGCCCCCCAGTCGATCCTGTTGGTTGATCCTGCCTTTCGACCGGTGATACTGGTCAACTCTGCCCCCCAGCCGATCATGCACTGAAAGGCGCTGTCCTTCTTGTTCGCGATGATTTCTGCTGATCGGCTCTGATCCTCTATCTCTGGAGCGTGATCTTTTAAACGGGTGATCGTTGCGGCTTACTCCGTTGCACTCAGGACAGTTATCGGCTGATGGCAATCGGAGGTCGTTCTCCCAGCAATGGATGAAGAATGGACATTGCTAGTGATCCTCGTGCCGGCGTATGATCTCGTCATGGTATCTTGATTGTTCCTGCTGCCGCTGATATTTGCTGAGCAAGAACTGGGAGGTGACGGGTCTGCGCGATCGTTCTGATCCTTCGCCCTTGTTTTCAGCCCGCCTTTTCCCTTTGACTTCAGCCGCCGTGACCTGCTTCCTGGGATCTACGGCCCCGCTCCTTCTTGCCGATTCCGACGTCAGCACCTTGGTTTGAGGTGAATTTCTTCCCGTATCAACCATGTTGGCCGGGAAAGGATGCTGGTCTATCTTCATCGGCTTTGCCGGTTTGGCCGGGGTTTCAAACTTGAGCCTCCCCTGCTCGATGGCCGATTGTATCTGCTGACGAAAGATCTTGCATTCATTCGTGTCATGAGACGTGGCGTTGTGCCACTTGCAGTACTTCATCTTTTTAAGCTGATCGGCCAAAGGGATGGTGTGGTACTGAGATAGCTTGATCTGCCCTTCCTAAAGTAGTAAGTCAAAAATCTTATCGGCTTTTGTCGTATCAAAGCCGAATGTCTCTGGTTCTTTCTTTTCGAAAGGGCACGATATTGGCTTCTTGCCTTTTACCCATTCTGCTAGGCCGATTTCTTCCTCTCCCTCCGATTCAGGTCCTTCCAGATATGCCACCTTTTTTTGGAAATTCCTCTGCTGCTCAAACGGACGGACTTCCTGACCTGCCAATCGATGAACGATCTAGCTTAGGCTTTCAAATTCTTGCGAAGCATACCTTTCCTTGAGTTGTGGCAGGAGGCCCTGGAAAGCAATATCGACCAACTGGACATCGGTCAGAGCCAGACTGTAGCATTTGTTCCTGACTTCTCTGAACCTCTGTATGTACCCAGTTACAGGTTCATCGCTCCTCTGCCTGAGGCTGGTCAAATCTGAGAGCTTCATCTCATGTCCTCCTGCGTAGAAGTACTTATGGAACTGCTTCTCCAGATCGGCCCAAGTGACAATGGAATTAGGTGGCAAAGTGGTGAACCACTGTAAGGCCGATCCAGACAGGGACGATGAAAACAGATGCACCCTCAGAGCATCTTGCGTGGCGGCTTCCCCGCACTGGATGATGAATCTATTAATGTGCTCCACGGTGGATGTGTCGTCCAGCCCCGAAAACTTGGTGAAATCGGGCACCTTGTACCGGTGAGGAAACGACAACAGGTCGTAGGTCGATGGGTATGGCGTCTTGTATGTGTAAGTCTGCACTTTCGGCTTCAACCCAAACTGGTCCTGAATCACCTCTGCTATTCTTGCCGTCCAGTCCACCTGCTGCTGATGCACGGCCGTTCGAGGTGCCGGCATATGCTGGAGGATTGGCGGCGGTGCGGCCGGGTGATGGATCGAAGCATGCTGCGAACTCTGTTGCGTCATGGCCGTCTGAGCAGTTGACAGTTGATGGCGAAGTGAATCCACTGCCCCGTCGTACAGCGTCATAGGCGTCGTGCTTCGGAGTGCCTCTACAGCGCTTGCCCCCCTGCCGATTTCTGATAGGACTGGTTGATACTGAGGGACCGTCGGCCGGACGGCCGATTGGAACGGCGCCTGGATTGGATAGCTCCCATGTCCGGTTGATAGATCAGGAAAAGCCGTCGTCGCCGATGCCCCCCAGGGTACTGAGTTTGTGGGCAACGATTGCACAGAAGCGATCTGGACAGGCTGAAGCGGTGCCTGCGATGGGAAGCATGGTGCACCATTGTTCCTTGGAGACACTGGAGGCAACGAAGTGTTGTAGCCCTCGCGTTGCATCAATGTCGGCTGAGGAGCCGATTGGGACGTGCCTGGTGAGCTTCTGGCTGGAAGTGCAATCGGCGGGGCATACGCTGGCCCCTGATATCCTTGAACTGCTCCGCTGGCTAGAGAGCTGATGACGGCGTTATACACCGTATTGGTCATCGCCGAGGATTGGTCGATGAACGCCTGGTAGACGGACTGTTGGATCATATCGGACATCTTGCCCGAATCCTCAGCAATGGTGATATGGCGGGGAACTGGAAGAGGAGCTTTCTTGACTGTCTCCCCGCTTCTGGTACGGCTGAATGACTGCAGATACATCCTCTTGTAATCTTTTAGATGTTTAGCCAATTCTTCCTTCTGGTCGTCCTTGAGATTCGCTTCTGTGACCTCAATGATGTTGCTTTCAGAAACTTCTGCGTTCTTTGATATATTGGATCTTGAAGTGGTCCCACTGGGCGTGCCAAAAGTGTGTTGGCGCTAAAATTGGCCAGGAATCGGCTGATGGTCTTCAACGTCGAACACACGACCCGGGAGAATCTTCTTAGCTCCTGTTCAGGTTATTTGCCTTGGTGCGGTTCACGCGGCGTGGTGTTCTTCAAGCTCCTTGCGCTTGCTCTCCAGACTAATGGCTTTGTCTAGCAAAGTCTGGAAGTTTGGGAAAGTGTGACTATGCAGCTGATAATTGAGCGGCCCTATCAGTCCTTCCAAGAAGCGCTCCTGCCTTTTCGCGTCACTATCTACTTCATGGGGCGCGTAACGAGACAACTGAGTGAATTTGTCCCGGTACTCACTGACAGTCATGTTACCTTGCTTCAGGTTCAGGAACTCCTTCTGCTTGAGCTTCATTAGTCCTGCTGGAATATGGTGGCTGCGGAAGTTGGTTCTGAACTCCTCCCAAGTGATAGTGTTGGCATTGGCGTGGGCAGCAGTGAAAGCATCCCACCAATCAGCGGCTGCTCCTTCCAGACGTCCTGCCGCATACAGGACCCTTTCACGGTCACTGCATTGTGTGATGTCTAGCTTCTTAGTGATGACCTTCAACCAATCATCAGCGTCCAAGGGGTCCACAGAGTGAGAAAAGGTAGGAGGGTGGTGGCTCATGAATTCTCTGTGTTTGTCTCTTGGTGGCGGGTTTTGCTGTGGTGCTTGCTGATTCTGCTAAGCTTGTATGTTCTGGATGGTGGCAGTGAGGTTCTGCAACACCTGCATTTGTGCTGCTAAGAATTGCTCCATTGTTGGATTGGGCGGTGGTGGCAACCGACTCTGTTGGTTAACTGTGTGGGCACGCCTAGAGCTAGGGATATTCTGTCCTCCACCTGTCCTGGTGTTCACCATCTGACCGTTAGGGAATAAACCCAGGATAAGACAGGTGTACTAAATATAGGTAGATAGAAAATAATATCTTAACAAAATATGGATTTATAAGACTCCAACTGATATTAATGAATACATTATATCAAGCAATTCTTATAGCACTCAAAGCAAACATTTGTTCTCAAGCAATCATCATTACATCGTCGTCCTCTCAAGTGAAAATGATTCTAACAAGAACTTTAAGAGGTACTAGCCTGAGAGCCTAAGTGCCTATTCCTCGGGGCGAGTTATGGAGCCGGGTTCGCCGCGACGAAGCTTCTTGCGGGGTGGTGACAATGCGGGGAAGCGGGGTTCATCCATCTGTGGGGGTGGCGGCGCTCTTCCCTCCAGTCGAGCTTCCAGCATGCGGATCTTTTCATGGGCCTCCAGTAGCTTGTCCTGAGTATCGTCCAGCTCAGTGATGACGCTTTCCAGCTCAGTGTCAAGAGCGGTGGTAACTCGAGCAAGAGTGTTGAGGCGGTCTCCATCCTCTTCACCCAGAGTAATCATAGTCTCTTCAGTTCCGCTGAGGCGGCGAGGAAGGTGGCGATACTCCGTGTTCTGAAGCTCCTGGAGGTAGGTGTGGCAGATGGACCATAGAGCTCTCCTGGCGGCACTGCTGACGGCTGCGTCGTATGTAGCGTGGGGTGTGGCGGAGTCGTGTGCAGTGAGAGTCCTCAGGCCTCTGGCACTTTCCATTCTGATGTGGACGCGAGAGAGGTAGTAGTCGCCGAGCGCAGGGTCGATGTAGTGGTGCGTGTGGTAGTGAGGTCTCACGCGGTTGCCCAACTCTTGATGAACACCTTGTAGCACCAGAGACAAGTGGCCAGGTTCTCTGTCCGAAGTGCGAACACAGCAAAGTTGCCTCATCCCTGGAGTTTCATCACTCTGATCGTCATTGTCTTCATCGTAGTTGTTGTCCTCGTCATCGTCTCCTCTAATATCTTCGAAGTTACTCGGGCTTCCTTCAGCGACGACCGGTGCTGGGGAGGGGGCTGGAGCAGGGACAACTGGGGGTGATGTCTCAATGACTGGTGATGCCGGTGGTGTGAACTGATTTCCTTCTTCATCAATTGCCATGATGCGGCCATCTTCACCATCCACAAAATAGTAGACCTCTTCGGGTTCTTCTTCCGTAGCTTCCTCCTCTTCAACAGGAGCTGGAACTGGGGTGGGAGAAGCTGGCTCAGCTGGGGCAATGCGAACTTGGCGACCTCCGGTGCGCTTGCGAGCAGTTTGGTAAATTCTGACCATCTGGCAGAGCGGGAGTAAAATTCAGGATATTTTTCTTTAAAAAGGAAAATGGTAGAAGGTTTATGTAAACATAGGTTTTATGTGGAAATATAACAGGAATTTTTGATGCTGATATGGCTTTCTAGAAGATAAATCCTTAATTTCGACCATTTCCAACTAGGCTAGCGTCCTACAGTCAACATAGCTCTGATACCACTTCTGTCACACCCGATTTTAGAAAGAACCAGATGCATCTCATATGTGCGCCAGGATCTCGTTCACACACATATGGTAGATGGAAAGTGTAATATATCAAAGACAATGCTCGAAAAGTAACTAAATAAAGTATTTAACAATATTACACTCCGTATAAAAGAGACACAAATGTCTTAAACGAATAACCGTTATACCCTATTCGAAGTCTTCAACAACTCCGTCTTCCACAGGCGATGACTGGTGAACGCAGGACCTAGAACTCCTCGAAGTCGTCAGAGATCTCCTCTTCAAAGTTCTCTTCTGAACAGCAGGGGGGCAAGGGTGAGTACTCTTATGGTTGGTACTCAGCAAGTGGGGTGAAAATGCAAGGCCATCAAGGATAGGCTAAGGTTTGCAGCAGCGGTCACTTTTAGTTGGTCAAGTATTTATTAACAAGCACCTATTGACTAGGTTTAAGTTTATACCATCCCACTTTAGCAAAATCATAAAGATTCCAGCAACATAATCATAAATCATGAACCACAATTTATTTAATCTTCAAATTTCATAATCATGTGAGGGTCCAAGCCACTCTTAATCGTGAGTACGGCTGTTATAACAGTTTTACACTCTGCAGAGGTTGTACACTTTACCCACAAATCGTGTTTCCCTGAGTTGCCCGGGTTTGCAAGGCCTTTAAACACTTCCGAGGTGAGTGGCGAGGGTACACTACGAAGCCTTTACAAAGACATGTCGAGAGCTAGGCAGCCCGCTAGAGTTTCAGTAGCGGCGTGGTCCATAAACCTCCCTAATGGTCAGCTCCTTAGCCAAGGCAGCTACCCCAAGAGGATCGAGCTATGACCCCTATCACCGACCCCCTCCTTGCCCTTTCGGTAAGGCCACCCGCAAACTACACATCTAATTATTTGGCTAAGGTCAGAGCCATATGACTTTGTGGTTGCACTGTTTTCTTGGGTGGTTCTCCATGTTCCCATTAAACAAAGTTGATCTTGAACTTATGCGATAACAACAGTATGAAACATGACCAACGTTGTTAAAAGAGTAAACCAATACCAATCCCAAAGTTTGCGACTAAGCGTAACTACCCAACATGTATAGTAAACCTAGGTGTTTCAAGGTTTGGGGTAAAAGACTAGGTATGTCCTTAGCATAGGTAACCCATCAAGTTTATGCAAGCAACAATAAAATAAAGTGACTTATCATGCTGTTGTTGGGTTCAAATAGAATATGCAGAGTGGGAAATCCACTTGCCTTCTTCAAACAGCTGCTGATTCTCGTCCTCGTAAGCTTGCTCTTGATTCTGCTCGAACGTCACGTTGTCTACGCGATCACACAAACAAGCATACACAAACAAGCATACACAAACAAATAAGAAACAACACAACAAACAATACAAACAGAAAGTAAAAAGATATTAAAGTTGTAGTTCATGATGCAAGGATCAGGTAGGCGCAAGATTCGCTGAAATCGGAGTTGAAACGATGAAGATATGGCTAAAACATAATTAAACTTTATACAAAGGGTCGGGGTGCAAAACTATAGGTTCTGGACGGCGGGTACTAATTCTAGAAAAGTCAGGGATCGGAACAGAAGAAGAAAGGGCTCAACTTTAATTATTTTCTACTGATCTGGACTGCGGGTTGATTCCTGGAAAACCTAGGGGTCTTTCTGCAAAAGTTTCAGGGACGGCTAGGGTCGGGTGAATCTGGTCTGTTGGATCAGAATCGTGCGGCGGTTCGGATGAATCGGCGGGATAAGGGTCGGATGAATCGGTGGTATGAAGAGTGGGTCAGGCGAATCGGCTGAATAAGGAGAAGGTCGGGTAAATCGGCAGTGTAAGGTGAAGATCGCTTCTGGCCGTTAGATCTAGATCGAGCGGCAGAGGAAGGGTCGGCTCGACAGGATGAAAAAGGGTCGGGCGAAGCGGAGTTTTACTGGGCGTCGGCGGCGAGCGAGTGCGGCGGCGGACGGCCGGGAAGTGAGTGGGCGGTACGGTGAATGTGAGGGTGGTCACAGGTTGGCTGTGCGGCGGCTGTGAACTGTCGGCCACGGCGGCGGGCGGAAGCAGGGGTCCGGCGAGGAATCTGGTTTGCGGCGGAGCAAGAGAGAGAGGGGAATCTGGTGCGGCTTGATACTCACCAACTCGTGGAGCTCTAGTGAGAGTTGATGACGTCGGAGAAGCTGCGGAACGGCGAGTCGATGGAGAGGCGGCGTATCGGGACGGCGGCGTTCCTCCGGTGTGCAACTTCCAGCGGCGTGCGATGATGTTGAGTAGCAAACGAGATTGAAGTTGGCTTTGGTTACAAAGCGGGGCTTCGGCGGGATTTTATAGGGGCGGATCGGCCGGGAGTTAGGAAGGCGGCGTTGCGGATCGATCAGGACTCGGGGTAAGAAGAAAGAAAGAAGGGGTGCGAACGACGGCGCGGGATCGATCCGGACTCTGGGTAAGGAAAGAGGAAAGAAGGAGAAGGCGCCGACAGGTGGGTCTTAGCTGTCGGTGGAAGAAAGAGTCGGGTGAGAGAATCGGCCACTGAGTGGGCTGCGGGGAAAGAAAAGAAGAAGAGGAAAAGGAATTGGGCTGGCTGAAAGAAAGAATAGGAGAAGAAAAGTAATAAAGATGCATGCATAATTTTAATTTATGATTTTTATGATAATACTGTTAAAAGTTTCAACTCCTATATTTTTGGGTGTTACACACATGTACCTACACATACAATCACACTTGCTAATTTGTTTATCTTTGATGTCTAAGGGTGTCAATTTAGATGGACGGCGTTGGAGAAGGAGAACAGATCCTTATGGATGCAATCAACAAATATAGTACGACCGTCTATGAGCATTATGGTCAAGAAGATGCCAGGACTGCTGATTCTTTTCTAAACATGTCCGGAGATGGCATTGCAGAAGAACAAGATGATGACTTTACACCAATGCATGAGCAGCCCGTTCGTAGCGATAATCCTATCGGGGTACGTACCTTATGCATATATGCTTACAGAATCTTGATTTATAATTTTGTATTAGTATTACTTTTGTTAATAATATATCTTTTTTCAGTCCTTATCCGGATCGAAAAAGAGCACGTCAAAAGGGAAATGACGGCAGACCAAGAAGATGGAGGGAAGACAGGTCGTCACACAAAGTTGACGCAGAGGGCTGCCCATGTGCTCCTATGGAGGCTAGTACAAAATTTACAACCCAGTGTGGGGTTGTTGTTCGGGCACGTGTGCCGATCAACATAAGATGAATGCTACGTCGTGCCTCCACACCAAAAGGAGATGTTGTGGAGAGAACTCAAGGATATGTTCACTCTTCCTGAAGGAGTAGATGAATAACTTGTAAAGAAATGTGCCTTGAAAAAGATGGCCCTTGCATTTGCAACATTTAATAAGAAATTATTTGGAAACTATGTCAACAAGAACAAGGAACCAGATTGGGACAGTTTCCCCCAGGTCAAACCTTACTAGAAGGAGTTCAAGGAATACAAGTTGTCCGAGGAAGCTCGAGAGGCATTTGAAAAGAATGCGATCAATGCGGCACTAAAGAAATGCAACCACGACCTCGGGCCAGGTGGATATAAGAAGGCGATTCAGAAATGGCAGAAGATGGAGCAGGACCTCACGGATAGAGGTATCCGACCGGTGACTTGGGACTGGCCAGAAAGATCAAAGCAGTGGCTGTTTGCTAATGGTGTCACACTTAACAAAGAGGATGGTTCTTTGGTCGTGCCCCGGCAATGGAAGAAGTGGCCCGAAATTTAGTCACAGCAATACAAGAGGCCAGAGAAGGAACATTCTAGCCTTACAGGGAGAACGATGAGCTGACCAAGGCCTTACAGAACCCCGAGCACGCGGCATTAGCGTGGTCCCTTGGAAAGTTGCTTGGGCCGGAGATAGCACTTACAAGACTCATCGCAAAAGCAAGGCAAAATAGGAGGACAAATTTCGTGCCTTACAAGATGAGATGAACAGAAAAGTGCAAGACCAACAACATGAGATGGACGCAAGGGTCCAACAGGCAGTGGCACAAGCTCTCAGCCAGCAGCAGGGCACTGGGTCGCACCCGAATGTTTTGATTAGCCCGGCCTCTCAGCGATGTAGCAGCTGCGCATCCACGGCGGCCCCGGTGATGAACCCACAGATAACGTGCCAGTGGTCAACACATAAAGATACCCAGTGGATGATAACACAATGCAAACAACATGTGAGCTACATGTGAGAGTTAAAAATATCACCGCTCTGGTAGCCTACAACTCGGCCTTACCGGTGATTCCTGGTGGAACGATTCATGGTAACCGGTACCCCCAGGCTACTCCGTTGTCACCGTGGAGCAGATCGTCGATGCTGGCAGAGAAAATGAAAAACTCGAGCTCGACTTTGTTGGAGGGGATGGAGAACGGACATTGGGAGAGGCACTCCACGGTTACATTTTATGGCGCAAAGCCGACATCAAACTTATTGGGAATACACGTACAACGGTTGCCCAAGATCCTCCTTCTCCGCCAGGCCCGGATAATGATGATGACGACGACTTTGGTGGTCCTTCTTCTACGCCACCACGGGCACCCTCACCACCGTCTCCGGCAAGGGCTAGGAGTACTTCGACTCATCCAGCAGTGGCCAAAGGAAAAAACAGACTTCGTCCCTCCCACCAGTTGGAACCTCGGGCCCCAAGAAGAAAATAGGGTATAAGAAGAAATTGGAGTACGAGTTGTCCGACGATGAACTGGATGAGCATGTGCGTGAACGGTTGCACGAACATTTCAAACCTCGACCGCTAGAGAAGAGGCTGCGCATTGATGCTACAACGGCAGAAAAGGTCTATAATTGCTTGAGAGACATCCCTGAGAGACCAGTAAAACTACGATCGGACTACGACCGCACGCTGATAAAGGCCCACCAGAGAATGAGGCAAAGTGGGAAGGGCGTTCCTCAGATAGGAACACAACAAAAGGAAATCGAGCCCCTCCGGGTGACGACGGAGAAAGAGCAAAAAGCCGTGGAGTTTTTGGAAGAAACGGGTTTGACCATTGAGCAGGCAACCAGAGAAGATGAGGATATCCCAATCGTCAATGTTGCAACACATCCATACGAGCATGGAAAACCCTTCGTCACTGATGAGGAGTTCCTCAACCTACCCACGCAGATGCGCACATTCCATGACTTGTACATGGAACGTTCGAATGCCGGCCAACAGAAGTTTGGAGATAAGTATCGTAATCATGATTTCTACCATGGGGCCGATGACTTCTGGATCAATTTTGAAGATGTGCATGCAATATACCATCAAGACGACCTCGACATCTCTATCATGACTTGCTAGATTCTGTAAGTATCAAGCAATCTCTACATTCATATATCGATATTAATCAACACTCTACTCTTTGTGACATCTCTCTTATTTAATTATGTTGTATCGTGTAGAATGGAGCTTCAAAGGTGCCGAAAAGAAGGATGGGATAATCATTTAGGTTTCATGAATCCAATGCTTATCAATCAGAAAAATTTACAGGACAACTATAAGGAAACATGTACAAAGCCCTAATGGAACAATATTACAAATCTTATATATTCATACCCTACAACTATGGGTAAGTTCTAATCGACTATTAATTCTTTCATATTACTTTAATAACGTATATATTTATATATGCTTGTTTATCTATATGTGCAGCTTCCATTGGATTTTGCTCTCACTCTGCCTGGAGACTAGTAGAGTACTAGTGTTCGACTCCAAGAAATACCCTAGGGACAACATCGAACACTTCTTACAACCATTGAACAAGCAAGTTTATTTTGCACAAAATATAACTATTTTTGGATCCAATATTTACCTTTCATTCTTATGAGCAGGGTGTGGAGAGCTTTTGTGAAAAAGCAACCTGGTGCTTTTAAGAATGAATTGGATGTTACAATGGATTTTTCGGCATGTGGGTTCGCTACACTTTGCATATCTCATTTACTATTTTGTATACACATAATTATAACTGATTTATAACTGATTTGTTTCTTTTTTAGTGTTCGAGACAAAAGGCAGGAAATAATTGGTGCGGGTACTACATATGTGATTACATCCACACCCTAATCCATTTTGGGATAGCTACACCGGAGGACATAAGAGTACGTGCACAAACCACTGATGAATATATTTCTAGTTATGCTGACGCAAATAATTGATATATCGAGCTTTATGTTTATATAAAATGACAGATGACACAAGATCGTGGCCGTGCCGGAGCAGCTCATAGGATTCATTTTGAGGGAGATCCCGGATCCTAAAGGCGAGTTCTACCACGATGGTCATTCGGTCCGTATAGAACCCGAATCGATGTCGTGATACAAATGATTTCTAGTGCTTGTAATCATGATATTTATATATTTATAAATATTATTATGTCAAATAACTTAATACATGATTTGCAGTGACACTTAGTTATTTTCGTATATTATTTTAACTCGAACACGACTAATGATCGTATAGTAGTGTATAGCTCAGGTACGTGTACCAATTCTGCATGCATAAATAGTAATAAACAATATAAATAAAATAGGATTTGAAAAAAAAAGGTGGAACACATTTATTTAAGGGGTTGCCAGCTTGCGTCAGTATGGCAGCCCTTGTGGTACCGGTTGGTCTTTCCAACCGGTACCAAAAGGGGCCTTAGGCACCGGTTCAAGTATCCTGTGTAGAAAACCAAAACTTTTAGTCTCAGTTTCCTAGTACCGGGTGGCAAACCGGTGCCTAAGGGTCTTACCACCCGATACTATAAGGTTGTTTTCTAGTAGTGCATGGACCCATAGAGACGGTTTGTGAAATGCAATCGATTGTGTACTCAATTTGACATGGTAGTAAAAGTCGACGTGCTGTTTTTTTCATGAATCGACACTACAAGACAGTACGGTGATAGTGCTCGGAAACTAGAACGAATTTCTTTTTAAGAGTAAATTAAATTTTTAGTTTAGGATATCAAAAATAAATGTGATGAAACTAGCTGATAACCTTTGAAGCTATCTTTTTTAAATTGAATATTATAGGAAAATTCTTCTTTTAGTCTGGATAAACAAAATCTTGGTTGGCGGTAGAAAGTGCACCAATCACAACGTGGAGGCCAGCAGAACAGAGCTGTCCTTTTTTTAGTTTCGTCTGCGGTAGATAACGTAGAACGGGACAGTTAGTGATACACCCTATCAAGACGATGATTTGATCGATACGCATTCGCCTTCTGACCTGATTTCTAGACATAATAATGCGTAGTAACGCAAAGGTTCACGAACAACGAACTGCACGTTGCAGCCCGCGTTGATTGACCGTCTATCGGCCTGAGGAATTTTTGTTCCCGTGCATGTGAAACCAATCAGAGCTTGTCCAGCCAGCCGGCTAACTGCAGGTAAATCATTGGCCGGCGACAACATGGTTACAACCGCGTCTCAGCTCCTCAAGTCTCGACTGATCATCTCTCCCACATGCAGATTTGACCTGTGCCATACTCCCATTAGGGTATACTGTATTAAGAATTGAAAGCATTGTATGAGGATACAATGAACTTAATGTTTGGCAATAACAGTACCTTTACTACATAACTTGGGCCATCATTGTTCTATTAGGATATTTGTTACTGTAAAGTCCAAGAATGTATTTTATGACATTCTAAAAGTACGCATTCATACATATCAAGGTTCCATATATCCATATGTTTTGGAAGGAATTGATGATCGCCGAAGGTATTAATATATTTTTATAATATATTGTATTTTATCTTTAGAATGGTATATTTTATAAAACAATGAAGATAAAAGCATTAGTACATTGCAAACCATGTCACTATCTGAAATGACCTATATTTGGAATCAGAGTAGCAAATTGAAAACAATGTAATTAATATATGGTGGATGAGCACGTTAACGGGCCGGGCCTCATCAGCACCATCTGTGTTCTTAGGAACGCGTCAATGCATAAAATCATTTTGTTCATGGAGGACGCTACGCAGAGAACGGAGCTAGCACATGGGTGCATACCCAGCAACAGGTTGTCCAAGCAACAACTTAGGCAATACCATTTCGCCACCAGCAAGCCTAGCTAGCACCTCTATAAATACAGGAACTTGCAAGGACAAGTCCATCCCCACATTACATCCAAGATTACATCACAAGAACATTCTTGTTATAGTCACATAATTGCAGCTTTTGGACCTGCAATTGTCTAACACTACTGATCCTTAAGCATGGCAATCAAGTCTTGTCTGGTACTGCTGCTCCCTTTGGCACTGCTGCTTCTCTCCGGCAGTTCGCCGGCAGCGGCCCAGCTGGAGGTCGGCTACTACAGCAAGACATGTCCGAACGTCGAGGCTATCGTCCGAGAGGAGATGGAGAAGATCATCTCCGCCGCGCCCAGCCTCGCTGGCCCGCTCCTCAGGCTCCATTTCCACGACTGCTTCGTCAGGGTAAGTGTCGCTGTTCTGAGGTGTGTATTATTTTGAGGCACTAATATAATTGATCATCTACTTACACAAGCATTTGTATGGAACGCGAAATTGCAGGGTTGTGATGCCTCCGTCCTACTCAACTCCACCGAGGGCAACATGGCCGAGAGGGACGCCAAGCCGAACAAGAGCCTGAGGGGATTTGGTTCCGTGGACAGGGTGAAGGCCAAGCTCGAGGCCGCTTGCCCCAACACCGTCTCCTGCGCCGACGTCCTCACCATCATGGCGCGCGACGCCGTGGTACTGGCTAAAGGTCCATTCTGGCCGGTCGCGCTCGGAAGGAGGGACGGCAGGGTGTCGAGCGCCACGGAAGCGGCCAACAACTTGCCTCCTGCCTTCGGTGACATCCCGCTGCTCACCAAGATCTTCGCCGCCAACGGCCTCAACCTCAAGGACCTCGTCGTGCTCTCCGGCGCGCACACCCTCGGCACGGCGCACTGCCCGTCCTACGCCAGCCGGCTCTACAACTTCAGCGGCGCCTACAGCGCCGACCCGACCCTGGACAGCGAGTACGCCGACAGGCTCCGGACACGCTGCAAGAGCGTCGACGACACGGCCATGCTGTCCGAGATGGACCCCGGCAGCTACAAGACCTTCGACACCAGCTACTACCGCCACGTCGCCAAGCGCCGGGGGCTCTTCCAGTCCGACGCGGCGCTGCTCACCGACGCCACCACCAGGGAGTACGTCCAGCGCATCGCCACCGGCAAGTTCGACGATGTGTTCTTCAAGGACTTCGGTGAGTCCATGATCAAGATGGGCAATGTCGGCGTGCTCACCGGTGCTGAGGACGAGATCAGGAAGAAGTGCTACATCGTCAACTAGTAGACTAGCTGCTAGCTTAAAGCTAGCTTTTGCACCAGCACGAAATGATGGTAGTGTAGTCTGTAAGCGCATGCATGTGTATGTCTGAATCATTAATCAGTTTATTATTCTAATTGATGTGATTATTCTGTACATTAGTTATTGTAAGCACTTCATATATATATATATATATATATATTGATGTTGTTTATCCGAGCGAGTGCCAAGTCTACGCACGTACAGCTTAAGCAATATGTCAGAAAGCTGGGTTTGAAAAGGCATCTCAATGCTCCAGATTGAGAATGTAATGGGTGATAGTTTCCTTGCCAATTAGTTGAAGTTGAAGTTCAAGCGTTGTTGCTTCGTCGTTAAGGATTAATGCTTGCCGCCAAGTCCATAATCCATAGTACTTTCCCTTTTCAAATTATTAGTCGTTTTAACTTTTCTAAATTTATAGATTTTGCTATGCTCCTCAATGTTGCTGTAATCGACTGTGCATCTCGAGCAGCGCGATGAGTTCGCATTAGCAGCTTCTGGATGGTTCCTTGGTTTTGGCTCTTCACATCATTCCTTCCTCCATGGACCTATGGTTTCTGATGGACATCGAGAAGGTTCTGTGGGTGAAGCAACATAGCATGGTTGTTCCTGGAAGCCTTGGCATCGACGGCCGCGAGTCCAAGCATGGCAGCCTCATCAAACACAGTTCTGGATTTCTAGCGTTCTAAACGTAGATCTTAATTTTTGGTGTTTTGGGTTGACCCGTGGGTAAGCGTTGTAATGCGTCAGGCGAACCCAAAACTCAAAAATAATCTTGATGGGTAGCTTGGCCAGTCACTGTTGACCCAATTACGACCCGCTTGCATCCTGGATCTTAATGCTCCAAGTTGAGAATGTAATGGGTGATAGTTTTTCTTGCCAACTTCGTTGAGGATCAATACTTGCTATCGAGTCCATAATCCTGCCCCGTTCTAAATTATTAGTCATTTTAGTTTTTCTAGATTTATAAAAGGTGCATAGCAAAGTTTATGAATCTATAAAAGCTAAAATAATAAAAAATTTAGGACGGAGGAAGTTAAACATACCGTGCTTTAACAGCAAAGTTTTTTCAATACGTGCCAAAGTCATCGCTGATCCTGTTTGTTTTCACAGGGCATCGTCGTCTCCTGGCAATCATCATCGATCAGGACCAGCTAGCGATACCCTAGACAAGCAGCCACGCACATCCGATGGGCGCTAGTAGAGCCTACTGGACGGGATGCAACTTGCTTATACTCCCTCGATTCTAAATTATACTCGCTCCATACTCGAAAAGAAAATTATTTTGAACAATGACATGATCTCTAAAGCTTAACTTTAACTTCTTATTTTTATAAAAATATTTATCTCAAAGTAATATATTTATATTTTTATAAAAGTATTTTTCTGGACAAATCTATTCATAAGGTTTTTATATTTTGAAACTCAACAACTTAAAAGTTATTCATGATTTATATTCCCAATATTTGACCCAACTCTGGTCCAAAATAACTTTCTTTTCGAGTATGGAAGAAGTAAGTCGTTTGGAGGTAGTAAGTCGTTTTAGTAAATTTAGATGCATAATTTTTTAACTATAAATCTAGACACAATGCATATGTAGATGCATCGTAAAATCTATATATCTAGATTTGGTAGAACGATCTAAATTTTAGGACGGAGGGAATAGCTTTTAATCTTGTTGAAAGGTCCAGTGGGCGTGTGTACGTGGGCCATCACATTAACCCTCCTGATAAAGACATGCAATAACTTTCATGACTCATGGATTCGCTCTAGTAGTACCATAGTGTCCGCGCGTTGCTGCAGGTAATATAAATTAAATTTTACTCGGATCTACATGATACCACAAATTTTATATTTTTTTCACTTTGTGTGTAGGTCGTGCCATAATTGTGTGAGGCACTAATTGTCTGGGTTCCGATTGAAATTCTAATTGATTTGTCCGGTTCCAATCGGAACTTCAATTGATTTATTCGGGTTCCAAGTAATTTATCCGGGTTTCAATTAGAATTCCGATTGATTTATCCGAGTTTTAATTAAAATTACAATTAACGGATCAAGAAATTATTGCTTGTTTTATATATAGAAATAAGTCCGATCGCGCTTGCCTGCCTTGGACGCCATCATCCGCTGTTTCCTAGCTTCATCCTCGCACCTTCTTCTGTGGTTGCACGTCGTCCGACGAGCTGATCGATCAGCAGCGGATATGGTTAGCGGACGAACGTTCCCGTCCAGTGGACGTTTGCGTCCAGCAAACGGTGGACCCCACCCCACCTCCTCTTTCCTTTCTTCCTTCCCTTTTTCTTCCTCCCCATTCTTCTTTCCTTCATCCTTCTATCCTTCCTCTTTCTTCTTTCTCCTGCTATACCGCCACCAAATCCGCCACCGCCCGACAGCCCGCCTCCCACGCGGCCGACGGCGCCGCCCGCCGCACTCCCGCCGGCCTCTCCCACCACCCGCAGCCGCCGACGACCTGGCCGGCGATAAGCCGCCCTCCAACCGCCACGCCGCCTCCACCGCGCCCTTCGGACTCCGGCGTCCTCCACCATCGCCGCTGGCACGGGCCACCGGTTGTACTGCCCTGGCCCGGCCAGCGGCGCCCTCGCCGCCAAGCCTCACTGTCGGGCCACCGCCGCCCCACACCCTTACTCTAAGGTCGCCGGCCCCTGGATCCACCCGGCAACCCCCCAACCCTAACCCCTAACCGGACGCTGACGGCGGCCCCGATTCCGGCGAACTCCAGCAGTGGGGACGAGCCGTTCGCTTCTATAGGTAGCAGCGCACGCGCCCCGTCTAAGGATTTTGCCTAACCGATCGAACGAATGGCCGGAGAACCGGTCCGCGCGCGTCGTCTCTTCCTGTTCCTGGCGACCGTTGACAGCGGCATAACGTGCAGCGAACGAGAGATGGCGGCGTGACAACAACACGGATGGATCGTATCGGTCATGCGGGCGTAGCGCCTTATATTAGCTTCCTCCCGCGAAGATGCATGCATCAACGTGCAGCGCGGCCGCGGGCGTTGATTGACCTCTGGATGTCTGGTCGTCAAGGTGGATGCCCCCACGTGAAATCAATCATCCCCCCTTGCCGGCTGGGCTGGGCTGGGCTAGCTAGCTCGACCGCCCGCACATGCACACATCTGACTTCATACTATTGTTATAAGTTATTTATTCTCCTTTTGAAAAAAAATTATCTATTCTCAAGTGTGTGTGGCGCCTCCTTTTTTTTACTGTACTATCTTTATTCAGAGCTAGGCGAGTATTGTGGCATGCATTTCCCGGTCCTGGCGGGAGTTTCCGGGACAGACGGGTTACCGGATCCTGCATGTCCGGGCTGGCTGTCGGCCGCCCTTCCCTTTTGGCTTTTGCTCATGCATAACTTGGCATGCCGCATGCAGGCTATATATATTCTTTTCATTATCAGTTGCAGGGTCGTACTACAATTCGCTTTGACAGATTTAGATATATAATTTTTGCTATGTATCTAAATGTATAATATTTATATATGGATAGCAAAAACTATGGTTGGAACGCGACCTGACCCGTTCACTACAGCATCCATCATCGGTGCGAACGGCGCGACCACCTGGGGTGCTTACGAGCTAACCATCCACCCGTTGGGTCGCACGCACAGCTTGCTTGCAACGCATCTGCATATGCAGATGATGCGACGAAGTTGCATTGGAACCGGATCATGCATGATCGCCGCGGCCGCACGGAACACCCGGACCAGAACGCAGCCAATCACTCCGAGAACCAGTCACTCCCCCTTCAAGGTCGGCCTGCGGATCAACAATGATACGCATAGATGTCCATTCGGGCCGCCCGGCCCGGTCCGGCACGGGCCCGGCATGGCCCGTTCGTTTTCGTGCCGGGCCTGGCCCGTCACAGTAACACCGTCGTGCCGTGCCGGGCCAGCCCACGGGCCGTGGAGACGGCCCATGCACGGGCCCGTGAGGCCTTTTTCATGCCGGGCCGGCCCGAAGAGCCCGTCCATTTTTACGGGTCGGGCCAGCCCACAGCCCGTCAATAGGAAAAAAGCACAGACACATTCAAAAATTTTCAAGTTTATCAAACATTCAAAAATCAAAATAGAAGGTTAATCAAGTATTCAAGTGTTGGCATAATCACACATGACACATTCATCACATGGACACAATCACAATTCACACAGTGACACAGAAAGTCAGAAATCATAATAAAGGAATTATTAGAGCTGTTAACACTTGATCTGTGTGATCAAGTGTTGGCTGCCTCATTAAAAACCTTCCTAGGTAAAAACTCACCCTTGTGAGAAAACCCTAGGAAGGGAAAAAGAGTACAGCCAGCTCAGTTTCAATTCAACATTACAAAGAGTTTGAGACACACACAGACTGACAGTCATAACATCTAATGAACAACTGGCCAAGCCTCCAAGCCAACACCAAAACTCCAACAGGCATTCAGGCAACACCGCAACAGACCAACAGTCCAAGTCTCCAAGTCCAACAGGCAACAGGCAACAGGCTTCAGCCTTCAGCTTGCTCCTGGTCCTGGGGTAGGCCTAGAGGTGCACAAGCACAACAGGCCAACAGCATTAGTGTTTGCAATTCAAAGTGTTTAACAAATGAACAAGATGAGTAATGAGTTAGTAATGGACTTACCTTCATCCATGTCTGGGTAGGGGCTTTTGTAAGTTTCCTCCAGTTCATTGACCTCCTTCTCAACATTATGTTGGGCCCTTGCATCTCCCAACTCCCAATCCTTGAGGCAGGTCAACATCTCCACCGTCTCCGGCAACAACCGTCGGCGCCGCTCCTCAATCACCCTGCCAGTTAGACTAAAACAAGATTCCGAAGAAACAGTGGAAACTAGAACAGACATAATATCTTTAGCAAGTATGGACAAAATAGGATAGGATAGCTTGTGCTCATGCCACCAACTAAGTATGTTGAAGTCATCGTCATAGCAAGTAATAGTATCACTGTCCAAGTAGGATGACAGCTCTGAAGCAGGAGATATAGGAGGTGTAGATGAAAGAACAGGAGAACCACATGTACCAGGACCACCAAAGATCTTACCCCATGCTGTTCTTTCCTTACCAGTAGCAGCTGAAGGTTGAGCGGGCCTTTGCAATCGAACTGCACCAAACTTGTTTTCATACTTGTTAAACAACTTATGTAATTGAGTTCTTACCTCAGTGAAATAAGAAGAGTAATCAACACCAACTGTCTGAGAAAGAAGTTGGAGAACATTATGAAAACCTCTCACCTTGGCTCTAGGGTCCAAAATGAATGCAAAGGAATACAACAGAGGTATGTTCTGCCAATACTTGAGAAACTTAAGCTTCATGGGAACAACAATATTTCTGAGCAATGGATCAGAATCTTGGCCATGCAAATGGCCAGCAATCTCAATAATATGATGCAACATCAAAGGACTTGTTGGATAGTAAACACCAGATAAAGCAACAGTGGAATCATAAAACATTTCAAGGAACAGCAAAATTTTCTCGGCAATTACCCAATGGTTTTCAGTCAGAAGTGGCTGGCCATTGTGCACATAATGAGCAGAAATAAAGATAGAAAAGACATTCTTATATGGTAGTAGATGTTTGAGCATGAGATATGTAGAATTTCATCTCACATCCATATCTAAACCAAACTTACGAGGGCGTACCCCCTTGACAATGCAGAAGTTATGGAAAGCTGCAATGCGTTGATTAGAAGAGTTCAAAAAAGAGATTGCAGTCCTAAAAGCCTCAAGATAAGCCTTGATCCTCTTCAAACCATTTTTGACTATGAGATTGATAATATGACACGCACAACGTTGATGCAAAAGACCAACAAGTGCTTTATCAGAATCAGAATCAGAATCAAGAGGTTCAGGATCTGGACCTAGATAACCAACAAATTTGGGAATAAGTGTGGACATGGCAGAAGTATTAGCAGAAGCATTGTCAAGTGTGATAGAGAAAATTTTATCCTGTAAACCAAACTCAGAAACAACTTGTTCAATACGCTTAGCAATGTTAACACCAGAATGGGAGCAATCAATCAACCTAAGAGCAATGACTCTCTTCTCTAATTCCCAATCAGCAGAAACAAAATGTGCAACAACACTAAGGTAGTCCTCCTTGGCATTCCCTGACCAAATATCAGAAGTAAGACAAACAGAAGAAACATGAGACTTCAAAGTATCAACAAGAGAAAGACGACGATTGGCAAAGAACTTGGCAAGATCTCTAGAAGTGGTCTGTCTAGAAACTTTAGCAAAACGAGGGTTATGAGCACGTTGGATGTACTCCACAAATGCCTCTGTCTCACCAAAGCCTAGGGGAAGATCAAGTCTAGCAATCAACCGGCACAATTCTTTGCGAGCAAGATCGGGCTTGTATTCCCAATTAATAATTGGGCCATCAGAATGGAATTGCAGATGCGACTGAACAAGAGAAGAATGGTTTTGTTTAGCCAAGCACATCTTCTGGTGCCGGAGCAAATGGCCAGTACCAGCACAAGACCGGCCAGTAAGAATGTGAGAACAATGACGGCACTTGGCAGCGTACCTTACCTTCTTCCCGTTGGCGCCTTCCTGGAACAACTCCTCAAAGTCATTCCAGGCAGCAGACCGCCGCTTCCCCTTGCGGACACTGGTGCCCGTTGATGTAGTTGGGGTAGAAGATGGGGTAGAAGGTGGAACAGTACCTCCGGCACCGGCAACATCCACATTGACGGGAGCAGCAGAGCTACCGACGAGTGGCACGGCTCCGGCAGCCACGTCGTCCTCATCATCGCCTGGTAGAACAGAACAAGAAGAGGATCAGGAAGACAGGAACAAGAAGAGATCAGGAAGACAGGAACAAGAAGATGATCAGGAGAACAAGAACAAGAAGAGGATCATCAAGATGTTACCTGGCAGGCCACAGGCCCTTAGGTCGTCGTTGATGGTGTAGTTCTCATCCATCACGACGACCTCCTAGGGCAGGCGGCAGCCGGGGGCCGGGACGTCCCTCAGGTCTCAGGCCTCAACCGCTCCGTCACTCAATGGCGCGCGGCACCCGACAGGGCGACGAATACCTGCAAGAAAAATAGGAGAACAAGATCAGGAACAACTAGAGGATCAGCATATAGCAGAACAATAAGGGGATCAGGACTCAGGAGGACAACAAGAAGACAGTTACCTGCGAAGTCGGAGCCCGGAGCAGGAGAAGAAGACAGTTACCTGCAAGAAGAGGATCAGGAAAACAAGAACACGATCAGGAGGATCTACATCAGGAGAACAAGAAATGGATCAGGAGGATCTACTCATCTACATACCTGCGACGCCTCAGCGGCTCAGCCCGGGCTGGAGAGGACGACAGGAACAAGATCAGGAGAACAAGAAGAGGATCAGGAGGATCTAGATCTAAGGATCGGGAGGATCTAGATGTAGATCCAGATCCAGGGAGGCGGGACGGGAGGAGTCAAGGAGCGGGGAATGGAGGAGTCGAGGCGAGGAGGCGGTGCGCCGGTGCTGGTGGCAAGCCGGCAAGGCAGAAGGCACCAGGGAGGCACGGAGGCAGGGAGCTAGGCAGGCGGTCAGGTACTCCCTGCGGAGGCGCGGACGCGGACGCGACGCCTCAGGAGGTGAGCCGGGAGCGGAGGACGGGAGGAGTCGAGGCGAGGAGGCGGCGCGCCGGTCGCTGTCGGCCGTCGCCGACTCGCCGGGACAGCAGGAGCTGAGGAGGCGAGGAGCCTGGAGCGCAGGCGCGCAGCGGAGGAGACGATGAGGCGAGGAGGCGGTGGGTGGAGGGGATAATGGGGTAGGGTTTGCGAAGGGGGGGCATCGCCGGCCGCGGAGGGCTTATATATTCCCCCCTCCCGACCATTGCTGGGACGGCCTGTTGGGCTGCTGCTCGTTTGACGGGCCGGCAACGGGCCGGGGACAGCATTTTCATGCCGGGCCGTGCCGCCCGTCGGGCCGAGGCGGCAGCCCACGCCCGGCACGATGATGCGGGCCAGGCCGGGTTAGGTACGGGCTAAAAATACGTGCTTCGTGCCGGGCTCTCGGGCTGCGGGCTGCATGGCCAGATATAATGATACGCAAACCCTTATGACTCATGCCCGCTCGCTTTGGTGCGCGCGCGCGGCGCGACGCGAGCGTTGCTCTCGTTGGGCCGTGATGATTTCCTGGGTCGGGATTCCCTGGGCCGCCAGGCTTTGGCAGCCGTGGCCTGTGCAAGCAAGCCCATGCTTTTGGGCTTCGTTCACTGCAGTTTAGCCCTTTTCTTGTCCCGTCCAATTTTAATTATTACATAGCGGGCCCTCATCAATTTGTCCATTGCGTTCCGTATCCGCTCGTGCTGTTGCCAAGCACAAACACCTAAGTCCATCTCAACCGATCTAAATACTAGGATTGGGAGTGCAAAAACTATTTAAAATCCCATCCTACCTGCCAGGCCGCCAGCCGTCACCCCACCTCTGGCATTGCTGACCTCGCTCTCGGTCTCGTGTGCGCATATGGTCTCAACCAACCATGCATCGTTCCATATAAACTAAGCACATAATATGGAAGATATCACGCAACCAAGAGAACAAGTGAACATTGAACCAATTACACGTAATTGAGCTAAAAAGTTACAACAACAGGTATGCATGCGAAGGGGATGGTGCTGCTATACATGGAGATGAAGCAAACAACAATAAACGGACTGGCAAGCCACGTTTTGATGAGTCGGAACCACTTCATAAGAAATGGACTATCAAGCCGCGTTTTGAGCAGTTTGAACCTCAGTTCGGACCAGCATATTGAATCAATCATAGCTCTTGCTTTCTTAAAGATCTGGAGACCCACGAGTATTCATTGGAAAGATAATCTAGTCTACTTTTCATCCCAACAAACCTCATGTCATTTGGACTTCCCAATAAGGAGTTATGATCGATTTAGTGGAGATTGCACAGAAAGCCAATAGCCACGCAAGGCTCCTCGAGTTTTCAGTTCGGGGTGACTTTTGAGTTACCACTCTAGAAACTCTAATGTCCATTCACACCAACAAGGAGGGTTGTTCCCTGTATTAATACCCCATGTATCTTAGAGATTAAAGAAGACTTTTGATAATGAAATATAACCCCTTTTGTTCAGCTGTGTGCTTACAAATTCAGAGAGTGTTTCTCTACCTCTTTGCTCTTGTGATTTCCCCATGGGATTATATAGGCGGCCGCTTCATCGGCACCCAATCTGTGCTCCTACTACTTCGTGTTCTGGTTGCGTAGGTTGGTTCTTTGAGAGTGTGATTGGGTGAGTCCTTGGTTCAGGCTGCCGTATAGAGACGGTGGTTGGCTCCTTGTGCGTGTCATCAGGTTGCACTAGTTATCGCTGCTTGCAGCAAGTTATCAGCTGTTCTTCATCTAGTTATCAAGTTTGGGATCCTACATCATGAAGATCGGGACCAAGTCTTATCATCCTCCCCCTCTTGAAAAGGACTCGTCCTCGACTCTGATTCTTCTAAGCCCAAGAATTGTGATAGGCTAGCATTGCTTTCTATTATGAAAGTAAAGGCACATAAAGATTGCAATTAATAAATATGGAAGATTAAGAGAGGGGATGAGAGGAAGCAAACTCTTGACGAGAGGATTTATCCCGTGGTTCGGTTAGGCACAAAGCCACTTCTACATCCACGTTGTTGAAGCACTCACAAAGAGTATTGCTTCCCGACAACGAAGTCTCTTCTGGGACTCTTCTTGACTTGCCACTAAGGCTATGTCAAGTCACCACGGTCACCTTGATCCCACTTTCCACTAAGGAGCTTCTCCACCAAGGAAGGGGGTCTCCACGTCCCCCGCACAAAGCCGTCGACGCTGCTCCACACCAAGCCGGAGGGGCGTAGACTTTTCGGCGAGCCACCAAAGCTCCAAGGGGCTGGCACACTGAGATACACTTGTGGTTTACTTCTAGAACCAGCACACAAGGTTCACACCTTACTTCTCTCACTCTTACAAGAGCTAATTCTAGTATTAACTCTCACAAAGCTTGTGCTAAACCTAAGCATGTGATCAATATGCTCTTAGGTGGATTGGAGGTGTTCTACAATATTTCTAGGATTTCTCCCGAGCTCCAGCACCCTCAAATGGCCAGGGGGATGGCATATATATACCCCTTCCAACTGAATAGAGCCGTTACTAGCCGTTGGGGACTTTTCTACACAAAGCGTCGGTTAAACCGGTCTGGGCCGTCGGTTTAACGACCACTCATAGGCTGCAACTATCCGTTGAAGCATCTGACAACTTTTGCATGCCTGCGTCATTGCACCAACGCTTGTACCGACGTGGCGTCGGTTCAACCGGTCCTGCTAACTCTACTCCTCGAACGCCTCTGGACGCTTCTGTCTTCTGCCCAATGCACCGACGCTTTGCACCGACGTGCATTGGTTTAACCGGTCCCGAAACATCTTCTCAGCCTTGAGTTCCTAAACTCTCTGATGCAACTGTTAATGTACTGACGCCTCCTTGTTCCTAGCGTCGGTTCAACTGGTCCAACTGGAAACATCTGCCTTTGACCATCGTTGCATCTTCTGTTGCACTGACCCGTTCAGTTCTTGACCCGTCGGTTCAACCGGTTCATTGACTGTTTCTGCAACTTGTCCAAGTCATCGCTGAGATCATTTGGACTTCATCCATGGAACCTAAAAATCCTACAAACTTGAGCTCACAAACTCGTTAGTCCCATTGACCATGTTGTCACTCAATCACCAAAATCATAATATGACCTAATGGGGTCATTTTCCTTACAGATGCTCTGGTAATCTTTAGGAAGGATTCATTGATTAGTATATTTGTTTGACGTTGTAGCATAAGGAATATGCCTGATGGAGTTCGCTGAGGGAGATCGGGTGGCGAGGCTGCCCTGCAGCCACCTTTTGGGGCCTATTATTCACAATGCTTGGTTGCAAACTAAGCCATTGAAGAAGGCTCACGACGGCTTGTAAGAGCTTGCTCTCGCTTCCTCCCTGTCCTCCTGCTCCATCTTCGGTGGGGGCTCCATCTTCGGCGGCTCCCCACCGCTGGGTCTATCACTGCCACCGCCCTTTGTTTCCATCTACGACATAGTACAACATTTATCATATAAATATTTTGCTAGTTCAACATATGCAAAACCTAGTTCAACAATTGTCATGTAAATATTTTGCTAGTTTTATCATACCTTTGAACATTTTGCAAAACCTATTTCAAATATTTGGAATATAACATACTATTTTGACATTTCAAAAGGCTTTGATTCAATATTTTGGAAAACATATTAACATTTTGAAAACTACATCATCATTTTTCGCAGAATGTTGAAACATTATTTTTATGATAATGTGTTAATAAATCTAAAATCTTGTACTGGTACATTAATGTCGTTGTCAAGATTGGCGGATCAAGACTTAGACTAGTAAATTTCTTTTATGCGCGTACGGCTCCAGATGGTTGCGCGGGTGACACGGGATTCTGGTTCGGGCAAGAAAGAGCCCTAGTCCAGTATGGGGAGCTGCTCGTGTTGCCCACGCGGGGTCTGTAGTAGGGGTTACAGAAAGGCGAGAGAGGGAACCGGTCCCAAGTCTCTTGGGTGTGCACTGAAGCTCTAATGGTGGGAATGTGTTCTTCTCGCCGGGGAAGAAGGAGTCCGTGAGGAAGAGAGTGAGTGTGTAGGAGAGAGTCTAAGTTTTTTTTTCTCCCCCCCCCCCCGTCTCGGGGCCCCCGGCCTTCCCTTTATAGAGCAAGGTAGACCCGGGGGATTACAGGCGAGGCGGACGAGGGGGGAGAGAGAGAGAGAGAGAGAGAGAGAGAGAGGATAGAGTCTAAAGGGAAGATTCGAGCCCCCGGTTGCCATGGCTGGCTCCAGCTTTCGGCTTCGTCAGTGCGTCCACCAGGGAAGGACAGCTTCCTCCGATCTTGTCGCTAATCTCCTCGGGGGCCGGTGCTAGCGGCCGGGCGTGATGATGGCGTGGGTCGTGGCCTCCGTCCCGTCGGGGTAGACGGCTGCCCCTGTTATCCTGCTGACGGCCTGCATGGCGTGGACGTCCCGTCCCTGTCGCCGGATTTGCGGGGCGCGTGGACGGGCAGGTGGGCGCGAGGACGGTTGGGCGTGCTCCTGTGCGAGGCGACGCAGGTCATGAGTGCCTGGCAGAGAATCAGGGAAGACTGCGCCACTGTGGCGTGCGTTGCGCGGTCTTGTGTGGGTAGGTGTGACGGGTCACGTCTGGGGCGCGGGCACCTTTCTGCGCGCCAGAGCCGTGGCGCATTTATGGCAAGGCAGGCGGGGGGCCCACGAGATCAGCGCTCGTATCTTCCAGCCTGCGCCCGAGGCTGACACTCGCCTGGTGGGCCCGGGTGAGTCCGACCCTCTACTCTGGGTCGGACGAGGCAGAGCCTTGTGGCGAGGGGTCATGAGTGTCCGACCCCGAGGCACGTGGTCGGGCGAGGCGGAGTCCTGCCGTTGTGGGGTCGGGCGCATCCGACCCCGAGGGACTTGGCCGGGCGAGGCGGAGCGCTTCTCTCCCACGTTGGGCTGACGGCGGTCGCTGACGCCGCAGGTGGGCCCAGGCCCCTATGATCGTCGCTGCGAAGGTTATCAGGAGGTCATTAACTTTTCCCCCTGACTGTAGCCCCCGAGCCTGTGGTGGAGCGGGGACGCTCCTCCAGAGGCTGTCATCGTCGTCCCTCAGGAGTTTTTGCTCGTCGTGCGAGCCGCATTTAACCAGGGACGGGAAGCACTGTCTATTTTGGCTTGGCCGAGGAAGTTGACTTGAGGGGATTCTTGCCGTTCCGTAGGACTGCCTCAGTCTGGAGACCTTAGGTCGTGACCATCCGTGCGGTCATTAGATGCGAAGCTAGCCCCCGAGCCCCCGCGCGTTGCAGGAGACCGGTTGGGAGGCCAGATTGACTTTTGAACGTTACCTCTCAAGCGTCCGTTCGCTGGGACGGAGGGGGTGAGCCGTGCCACGATATCCTCGTTGGACGAACCGTGGTGCTCGTTGAGCTGCAAACAGGTCGATTCGAGTGGGGTCCCGATCCCCGTTCGGGGGGGGGGGGGGGGGGTCCGGCTTGGGCCAAGCTGGTGGCGTACCCCAGATTCCGGCCGGCCAATTCATATAGTTCCCGAGTCCGTTCGATCGGATCCGGTGGCTCGTTGCCTTTCGTCGGAGAAAAACCATGAACTTTGATGCCGGTCGGACTCGAATTGAAGTCGGGACGCCCTAGGCAGCCGTGTGCCCAGGTGATGGCCGCTAGCGGACCCGTCCCTTCTCACCCCTCGCTCGGGGTCATCCTTGGGCGGCTGTCGAACCCACGGTGGGCCAGCCTTCGAACCCCTGGATCGTAACAGGCCGTAGGGGCGTGTTCAGCCCTGTATCCCTTTTTACCTTTCTGTTGAGCCTTGGGCTGGGTGCAAAGGAGATCGTGCGCGCGTACTTCCCAGGAGACGAAGTGGCGGTAGGTGCCAACCCGCGAAACGAGGGAGTAGTGGACGTTTCCTGCAGGGTTGTGCGCATAACTCCCGAGAAAAGGGGGCGGGTGTGACAAGGCGTACCTGATGCCGCATTAACTGCGATGGGAGCGTCTGTTCCGCTTCCCACGCGTCCTCCTATAAGACGAGGGTCTTCCTCGCCGGTTCCGCCTGCATCCTGCCTCCAAGTCTTTTCGCCTCCCTTGCGTCCTTTGGTTTCTCGCGCGCGCCGTTCGTCTTCCTCCTCCCAGTGCTCTAGCCCTTCTCGCCTTCCGCCGTCAAACTCCCCTTCCTCTCGCCATGGCCACCTGGGAGTGCTCCAGCTTTGGCGCCTCGCGCGCCGACGGCCTCACGAGGAAGGGGCTCCTCTGCGAGAGGACCGAGAGGGGCGAGTGGCGGTTCCCTGGAGCGGACGAGGTGCCGAGTCCGCCCGCCGGCTACATCGTGTCGTTCACCCACTTCCACGAGAGGGGGTTCGCGACACCGCCGAGCCTCTTCTTCCGCGGGTTGCTGCACCATTACGGACTCGAGCTGCAGCACCTCAACCCCAACGGAATCCAACACATCGCGACATTCGTCGCGCTGTGCGAGGGATTCCTGGGCATTGAGCCCAACTTCTCGCTGTGGAAGTACTTCTTCACGGTCAGCCTTTACCAGAAGATCGAGAAGAGGGGAGGCCAGCAGCGAACGATCTCGGTGTCGATTGGGTGCGCCGGGATCCACCTTCGCCACACCCGCGCCAAGGAGTACATGGCGATGAAGACTGCAGCGTCCCACAAGGGGTGGCATCAGCAGTGGTTCTATGTAAAGAACTACTCTGAGTCACCCTTGCCAGAATTCACTGGTCGCGTCATCGAGGAGGCGCCGGAGGTGTGGTCGTACGGCCCGGTGGAGAAGGAGAAGAAACGGATCTCCGGCCTGCTCCAAGCCATCGAGTACCTGAAGGGGAAGGGTGTCACCGAGGCCGGAGTAATCGGGGCGTACCACGCTCGGAGGGTGGCGCCGCTGATGCTCCGGGTCCGCTCGCTTGCCGAGATGGCTCCTGGCGCACCGATCGAGGGCACCGTCCTTGCGATGGGTGCGATCCCCGCCTCCGAGATCCGGCAGCGCATCCGGGAGGCATTGGAAGACAAGGACGTCATCTTCACGGTGCCCGGCCACCCTCCGATGCAGCTGGACAGGGATTTCGTCGACTTGGTGAGGATTTCGTGCGCCCGTTACCTTTTCTTACGTTTCTTGGTTCGCCGCTTTGATGCGGAGCTTTTGTGCCTGCAGGGCTAGTTGACCAATGTCATCGGCGCGCGTCCACCAGTGCCGGAGGACGCCGAGCGGATGTCGTTTGTTGTCTTGCAGCGCCGCTCCCCGAGGCCGTACCCCGCTGGTGGCGCCGAGGAAGGAGCTGCGGGCGCCGTCCACCTCCGCGGGGCGGGCCGTGACCCCGCCGGTGGCAAGATGTGGCGTCGCTGGGGAGGCCGCGGAGCCTACCACTGGGGTGGCTCCTGCGGCGGCAACCGGCAGGGAGGTGCCGCGGCCGGGCACGAGGCAGGGTCCGACCCCTGCTCCGCCCTCTGCCTCCTCGGCGGACCCCGCGGGATGGAGGATTGCCCCCGGGGGCCCTCGGATCGGGGAGGTGATAGACCTCGATGACGAGGCGGAGGAGGAGCATGCTGCTCCGACGGCGGCCTCTTTCCCTGCTTCGGTCCGTCCCGTTCCCGAGGCGTGGAGTGGGGCTAGGACCACCATGCGCTGGACGTCTGGCGATGACCCGCAAGGGCCCCTGCTCACGCTGGATGACGCCGAGGAGTGGGAGAAGTGGCGGACAGTGCAGGGCGAGCTCGATAGCGCCCGTGCTGCCCTGTCTTCTTTGATGGGGAGGTTGGATGGCGTCGTCGCTCCCGTTGGTCAGGTACGACGTTCTTCCTGGTGATTATTTTCCTTCCGCCGCTCTGCTACTGAATGTAGATTGCTTTGCAGGCCCTCCAGAAGTGCACCCGGGGGAAGTCCGATTTCCTTCGGCTCGGGCAGGAGCGCCTCTCTGCGGAGAGGCAGCGGACCGAGGAGTTGGCCGCGTAGGTTGCCGCCGCCCAGCAAGTCATCGACGACCTACGAAGGCGCGAGCAGGCGGCACAGGATGAGCTCCAGGCCGCCGTCGAGCAAGCTCGCCTCGATCGCGTGGACTTCCAGGCCACTGTCGAGAAGGCCCGTCTTGATGCCGCGGAGCTCATTTGGGTGAAGGAGGAGCGTGAAGCCCTTCAGAAGACCGTCGAGCGCATCCGCCACAAGCGGCAGCAGGCTTGGCAGGACCGGGACCTCGAGGCAGCCCGGAGGGTCGAGGCCGAGAAGATGGTAGCCGATCTCGGGACGGAGGTTGGTGAGCTTCGGACCTCCATGGCCCAGGGGCTCGACCGAGAGCATGCGCTGAGGGCTCAGTCCGAGGGTAAGGCTCTTCTTGTCTTTTTGCCTTTGTGGTGTTGAGATGGTTTCTGATTTGGCGGGTTTTTCTCGACAGGTCTCGCAGATGAACTTGCTCGGGTGAGGGAGGCCCTCGATGAGGAGCGAGTCGAGCACGGCAGCCTGCGGGACGCGGTCCGTGTCATCTACGACGGCCTCGGCGTGGTCCAGGGGGAAGGGACGAGCTCGCTAGCGGCTCGTGCCCTCGGGGTGTACCAGCGGGCCCGCGAGATCGCCCGGGAGGCGCTTCACGTTGGCGTGAAGCGGGCTTTCGGCGTCTTTGGGTCCCATTACACCGGCCTCAACTTCATCGCGGGGGATATGCCGCCGGGTACTCCGAGGCCGAGTTGGACGAGATCGATGCGTCGGTGCTCGACCCAGCGGAGACCTTGGCGAAGCTCTTGGAGGATGAGGCCGTCCCGCCGGAGGACCCATGAACGAGCTAGCTGCACCGGGCTTAGACGCCCCCGCATGTAAATACGTTAGTTAATTTTGAACTTGTTTTTGTAATGGCCGCGGGGGCCTTTTCTGCAACTTGTCGAAAGACACTTTCGATCCTCTTCCTTGTTTTTTGGGTTTGGAAAGTTTAGAGTATGGGTCGGACGCGTCAGTAAGCGCTGATGAGCGATAGCACCGTAGCCGCTGGGGCGTAGGTTTTTTCGCAGTCCGATCAGTCTTGCCTGGGCGTCGTTTGCGCACTCTCCCCTTTTCACGCCCAAACGTTTAGGAAGGGGGTCGGCTCGGAGAGAAGGTATTTTGAGAAGACCTCAGGTGACTTGGGCCGGAGCCCCTTATAGCCCCCGAGGGATATGCGACCCTGAGGCAGGGCCAGGGTCGGATATCCCTGAGCTCGTGATGAGACTCAAACGAGGTCGACTCAAAATTGCCTTTCTCCGTGGACTAGAAAATTATAGAAATGTGCGTGTTCAAACTTGAAAATAGAATTTAAGGGTAGAAGCGTCTTAGCTGTTCTATGTTCCAAGCATTGCCGAAGATCTGCCCATCGGGGGTCGCTAGCTTGTACGTGCCTAGCCGCAGCACTTGGGCGACGATGAAAGGGCCTTCCCATGGAGGGGTCAGCTTGTGCTGACCCGTGTTGTCCTGGACGAGGCGAAGCACCAGGTCGCCGGCGTTGAAGGCTTGGCCTTGCACCTTGCGACTGTGGTGTCGTCGTAAGGCCTACTGGTACTTGGCCGAGTGTAGCAGGGCCACATCGCGTTCTTCATCGAGCTGGTCTTGTGCGTCCTCGAGTGACGCCTAGTTCCCTTGTTTGTCATACGCCTTGACCCTCGGCGATCCGTATTCCAGGTCGGTGGGGAGGATTGCCTTAGACCTGTAGACCATGAAGAACGGGGTGAAGCCAGTCACCCTGTTGGGGGTCGTCCTTAGACTCCATAGGACCGCGGGGAGTTCCGCGACCCACCGGCTGCCGAATTTTTTGAGGCAGTCGAAGATCCGTGGCTTGAGACCCTGGAGTATCATGCCGTTGGCTCGTTCAACCTGCCCATTCGTGCGGGGGTGTGCCACGGCCGACCAGTCCACTCGGATGTGGTGGTCGTCGCAGAACCGGAGGAATTTCTTCCCGGTGAACTGCGTGCCGTTGTCCGTGATGATGGAGTTGGGGATCCCAAAGCGATGTATGATGTCGGTAAAGAAACGCGCCGCCTGCTCAGACATGATCTGCGCGACCGGTCGTGCCTCAGTCCACTTAGAGAACTAGTTGATGGCGACAAGCAAGTGGGTGAAGCCCCCGGGCGCTTTCTTGAAAGGCCCGACAAGGTCCAGTCCCCAGACCGCAAAGGGCCATGTGATGGGCATGGTCTGGAGCGCCTGTGTGGGCAGATGAGTTTGGCGCGCGAAAAATTGGCACCCTTCGCAGGTGCGGACCACGTGGGTGGCGTCGGCGACCGCCGTCAGCAAGTAGAAGCCCTGCCGGAAGGCGTTCCCGACGAGGGTTCTTGGCGCGGCGTGGTGGCCGCAGGCTCCTGCGTGGATGTCCTGAGTCAGCGCCTTTCCTTGCTCGATCGGGATGCAGCATTGGAGGATGCCGGTGTGGCTCCGCTTGTAGAGCTCTCGGTCGACGATGACAAAGGATTTGGCGTGGCGCGCAATCCTACGTGCCTCTGTCTTGTCCGTCGGGAGCGTCTCGCGGATGAGATAGTTGAGGTACGGGGTTCTCCAGTCGGGCGGGGGGTCGGGCCCCGCAGCTGGGTCCGCGTCAATCTCCATGATCTCGGGGTAGGAGGGATCGGTCTCGAAGCCCAGGTCAGGCGGAGCATTGGCTACTTCGCCTGGGTCGGCGCCCGAGCCCGGGACAGGTGGCGCATCGCCTACCTCTCCCGGGTCGATGTTCCAGTCCGGGGCAGGTGGCACATTGCCGACCTTTCCCGGTTCCTGATAATGGATCGAGGGCTCGAACTGATCGCTGATGTAGATGCCGTCAAGTACGGGCTTTCGGCCGGATGCCGCCTTTGCCAGTTCGTCAGCCGCCTCGTTGAGACGCCTTGCGACATGGTTGAGCTCTAGTCCGTTGAACTTGCCCTCGAGTTTGCGGACCTCGTTGCAGTAAGGTGCCATCTTGGGGTCGTGGCAGCTCCACTCCTTCATGACTTGCTCGACGACTAGCTGGGAGTCGCCTCGGACGTCCAGCCGTCGGATGCCCAGCTCGATGGCGATGCGAAGCCCGTTGAGGAGAGCCTCATACTCGGCGACATTATTAGATGCAGAAAAATGGAGGCGGATCATGTACCTTATGCGCACGCCGAGAGGAGAGATGAAGAATAGGCCTGCTCCGGCGTGAGCCTTCATCAACGACCCGTCAAAGTGCATCGTCCAGTACTCCTGCTTCTCCGGCGCCGATGGCGTCTAGATCTCCGTCCACTCGTCTATGAAATCGGCGAGTACCTAGGATTTGATGGCGGTACGGGGGGCATAAGTGATGCCCTGGTCCATGAGCTCGAGTGCCCACTTTGCAATCCGTCCCGTGGCGTCCTGGTTCTGGATCACCTCGCCGAGGGGGAATGATGAGACGACCGTCACTGGGTGGGAGGTGAAGTAGTGCCGCAGCTTCCTCTTCGTGATGAGGATGGCGTAGATGAGCTTCTGGATCTGTGGGTATCGCGCCTTGGACTCGGACAAGACCTCACTGACGAAGTAGACTGGCCGCTGTACCTTGAGGGCGTGTCCCTCCTCCTCTCGCTCTACCACCAGAGCTGCGCTGACCACCTGGGTGGTCGCCGCGATGTAAAGCAGGAGGGTTTCCCCGTCGGTTGGTGGGACTAGGACCGGGGCTTTCGTCAGGAGGTCCTTGAGCCGGTCAAGTGGCTCCTAGGCCTCGGTGGTCCACCCGAAGTGGTCGGTCTTCTTCAGGAGTCGGTAGAGAGGGAGCCCCCGTTCGCCGAGGCGGGAGATGAAGCGACTCAGGGCCGCTAGGCATCCTGTGACACGCTGAACTCCCTTTATGTTTTGAATTGGCCCCATGTCGCTGATGGCCGCTATCTTCTCCGGATTGGCTTCGATGCCGCGCACAGAGATGATGAAACCCAGCAGCATGCCCCTTGGAACCCCAAAAACGTACTTCTCAGGATTGAGCTTGATGTGCTTGTCTCTCAGCCTTTCGAAGGCTAGTTCGAGGTCGGGGATGAGCTGGTCGCCCTTCTTGGACTTGACGACGATGTCGTCGACGTAAGCCTCAACGGTCCACCCAATGAGGTCCCCGAAACATTTGAGCATACATTGCTGGAAAGTAGCCCCCGCGTTTTTGAGGCTGAATGGCATCTTAACGTAGCAATAGGAGCCGAAAGGGGTGATGAAAGAGGTCGCGAGCTAGTCGGACTCTTTCATTGCGATTTGATGGTAGCCGGAATACGCGTCGAGGAAGCTGAGGGTTTCGCACCCGGCGGTCGAGTTGACTATCTGGTCAATGCGCGGCAAAGGAAACAGATCCTTTGGGCACGCCTTGTTGAGACCGATATAGTCAACACACATTTGCCATTTCCCATTCTTTTTTTGTACAAGAACAGGATTAGCCAGCCACTCGGGGTGGTACACTTCCTTGATGAATCCGGCCGCCAAAAGCTTCCGGAGCTCCTCGCCGATGGCCTTGCGCCTCTCCTCGTCGAAGCGGCGCAGACCTTGCTTTACTGGCTTGGAGCCGACCTTGATGTTCAAGGAATGCTCGGCGACTTCCCTCGGAATGCCAGGCATGTCCGAGGGTTTCCACTTGAAAACATCGATGTTCGCGCGGAGGAAGTCGATGAGTGCGCTTTCCTATTTGGGGGATAGGCTAGCACTGATCCGAACGGTCTGGCCGTCGGAACCGCTAGGGTTGAGGGGGACCTCCTTGACGCCTTCGACGGCCTCGAAGGAGGTGGGTGACTGCTTGGAGTCGGGCCGACCCTCGGCGCTCTCCGCGAGCTGGACCGCCGGATCCTCCGCGACGGTGATGGCAGCGGCGTACTCGCAGCATTCTACATCACACTCGTACGCCTTCTGGAAAGACGTGCCGACGGTGATGACCCCGTTGGGCCCCGACCGCTTGAGCTTGAGGTAGGTGTAGTTGGGGATGGCCATGAACTTGGCGTGGCTTGGCCGCCCCAAGATGGCGTGGTAGGTTCCACGGAAGCCCACCACCTCGAAGGTGAGGATCTCCTTCCTGTAGATGGACGGAGTCCCAAAAGTGACGGGCAGGTCGATCTGCCCGAGAGGCATTGCCTGCTTCCCCGGCATGATGCCGTGGAACGGCGCCTTGCTGGGGCGGAGGCGGGAGCGGTCGATCCCCATGGCGTCGAGAGTGTCGGCGTAGAGGATGTTGAGGCCGCTGCCTCCATCCATGAGCACCTTGGTGAGGCGCGTCGTGCCGACGATGGGGTCGACGACGAGGGGGTAGCGCCCTGGATGCAGGACGCGCCCCGGGTGGTCGGATCGGTCGAAAGTGATGGCGGATCCCGACCAGTCGAGGAAGGCCGGCGTCGCAGGCTCGGCCGCGTAGACCTCACGGCGTTCCAGCTTCCGGCGGCACCTGGAATCATAAGCCGCCGGTCCGCCGAAGATCATGAAGCAGCCGTCCACCTTGGGGAAGCCGTCTTCCTTCTCTCCGTCGTCCTTCTTCTCCTCGTCGGGCTTCCGCCTACGGTCGCCCTTCACCGGGTTGCCCACAAAGTACCTCTTCATGAGGTTGCAGTCCTTGTAGGCGTGCTTCGCGGGGAACTCATGGTTCGGGCACAGTCCCTCGAGCAGCTTGTCGAAGAAGCCGGGGGTGCCCTCCGGGGGCGGCTGGCCCCGCTTGCGCTCAGCAGCCGCCATGAGGGGAGCCTCGCGCCGTTGCTTGTTTTTCTTCTTCTGCGGACGGTTGGAGGTGCCCTCGTCGGCGTCCTCCTTCCGCTTTGCCTCGCCCTTGGAGCGGTCGAAGATTGCTCCAACGGCCTCCTCGCCTGAGGCGAAGCTGGTGGCGATGTTGAGGAGCTCCTCCGTGGTCCGCAGGCCTCGGCACCCTAGCTCGTGGACGAGGGGTCGGCAGGAAGTTCCCGCCAGGAAAGCCCCTATGACGTCTGCGTCCACGACGTTGGAGAGCTCAGTGCGCTTCCTGAAGAAACGTCGAATGTAGTCCCGGAGGGACTCGTCCGACGCCTGGTGGCAGCTCCTGAGATCCCAGGAATTGCCAGGGCGCATGTACGTGCCCTGGAAGTTTCCCACGAATATCTCCCTCAGGTCGTTCCAACTGCGGATTCATCCCAAGTCGGCAAGAAAAAGTGGGAGGTTGCGGATGATGAACAGGTCATCGTCCGCCCCACCGGCCTGACATGCAAGCCGGTAGTCACTGAGCCATAGCCCGGGATTCGTTTCTCCGGAGCACTTGGCCACGTTGGTTGGATGCCTGAAGCGCTGTGGGAATGGCGCACAGGATACGCGCGGAGAAGGCCCGGTGTGGCAGAACCACCTGAATTAATCCGGCTCAAGTGTATTAACCATCACCATTAAGGCATCCTCGGTTAACCTTACACTTCAAACGGAGTAATCCACTGGTCTGTCGGGTATAACCTCCCGATACAACCACGGTGAACGGATCGAGCGCCGTACATACAAATGCTCATGCGACGATGAGCCCAGAGGATACCACATTCCAGTAAGTATTACATCATTTGCATAAGTCAATATTACAAACCTAATTCTGAGTTTAGAAAACGAGTACTTCAATTAACATAAATAAGTTCTTCAGAGTTAAATTGCAGCGGAAATAAACAACGGAAACTACTCGACGATACAGGATGTCTCGATGAAGCCCGTACGAGACATCACTCGGCCTTAACTCCGTTGGACGGGGGCGCATCCCATTCCACCGACCAACCAGGGGGAAGAGTGCAGGGCCAAGTCAAGCTAGCAATCATGTCTTCAAAGGGCTCACCTGAAAACGAGTCACAAGCAAGACTGAGTATACTAATACTCAGCAAGACTTACCCGTGTAGTGGGAACTACTCCACCGACTCTAGATATGCAAGGCTTTTTGGCTCAGGGGTTTGTTTTGCCGAAAAGCATCTACAAGTGGGTCCTTACTTTCAACTTTTAGCTCAAGATTCTAGTTTCGTTAGCCAGTCTAGGTAAGCAGCTATCTACAGCATACATGGTGAAGCATTAAATTTTCCATCCAACCAGTTCATTCATCATCCTTGTTCCTCTTCTTACTCTGTGGGTAAAAATGGTTAAGCAGTCTCAATAGCCGTGAGAAACGGACGATTCGAATCGAATTTCTTAACCTTGCAAGGGAAACCCAAACACACGTCACGTGGTTACTCCCTAGAGTCACACGTGCAACTTTTCCCCTTTCTTTCCGGGTCGTGGATCGGGGCTACCCTCCGAGAGTACAAGAGCCCCACGCCACGGTTCGGCGCCGGGTCGTGACCACTCTCTGCACTCGCCATATGCACATGGGACCGAAGTTCAAAGGGTAGGATGCCGTCCCCTTGCCGGGCCAATCAGGTACTTAAGCTTACCGATTCCCATAATCTCGGCATGTGTTTAGTACGTTCAAAGACTTAACCATCACTACCACACCCTGCGGCCTTAGCATTTTTCACTAGACAGACGGGCCTCAATCGTAACCATCGTTACATAACCCGTCCGTGTCCTTATGATTGCAGCGTGTAGTAGTCATTCAACTCCTATTTTCTCGCGAGTGACAGGAAATCACTCGACTTTTACCGGAGTCCTATTAGCACAGCATTCTATCGAACCTTACATCTAGTTTTCACGCAAGGGTTCCTGACATCATGCAACTAAGTTTTCATCCAACTCCTATAAACTTAATGCACAAGCAAGGAGTAAAGAGTTGCATAATTTCGGAAAGAATGGGTTATGCTCCGGGGCTTGCCTTCGCAGTTCGCTTGGGGATCTTCCGAACTTGGGCTCGGGTCTTCAAAAGCTTCAGTTAGATTTGCTTGAGCTTCACGCTGCTCACTCTCGGACGCGGGCACCAGCTCGTAAGTTCCGTCGGCGAGAGTCGTCGATTCTACATGAGTGCACAAGTTTAAGTCGTGGAAATAGCACTTGATTATGATTTGAGAGTCATTACTACAAGGGATAGTTTCTGGTCATGAAATTTTGGATTTAGGCACATCAAGGAAAGGTGTGCTTACTGTAAAATTTTCAGCCAATTTTATGTAACAGATTAATTCTGAAAAATAGATTTCATTGTTGCTGTTAGATACTTGTTCTTTTTGTACAGATCAATTGGTGCAACAATTGTGGCTAAGATTTTTACAGAGCTCTCACTTGAGCATGCTGAAGCTACTGTAATTTTTGTAGGATTTATCATGCAGTATTTAGAGCATATAAAATATGACATTCTACACCTAGGCTTTTTAAAGATTCGTTTTTACAGGACCCTACACAGGGTTTTTGTCCATGAAACTTTTTACACAGCAAATTCTACCACAGTGTAACTCCCAGTAATAATTTGGGGATTTTCCAAACTAAGGTACTATTTGCTTGATTTAATGTATGTTATTAGCAGATAAATCAAATAAATAGGTTACTGTGAGATAAAAGGTCTCCTAATTTTTCTCTGGCTTCTAGTTACCAATACATTAGCATAGGAAAAATTTCAATGGGTGACTTACCACCTAACTGCAGGGATAAAATATTCTTCTTACACATGATATGAAACTAAGTTTAACAAACAGTAAATCTAGAGATGGAATTTGGGCCTGATCTTTTTACACAGTCCTAATCATCCAGCAACTAGTTCACTGCCCAAAATTCAGGGTCAGTATTGTTCTAGAACAGTGGGTATAAAATATGTCCATTAAAGCTTCTATTTAATGTAGAGCAAAATATTTTGAGATTCTGAGAAAATTTTTGTAACAAAAGTGGTAGAGTTTGTTCTGAGGATTCCAGAACAGTTGAGTTTGCATTTTTCTGAATTTTCTACGATTTTATACGAATTTTACAAGTTCACTGAATTTGAATCTAGGTTTGAAATTTTCTTTTACAACTAGGTCCTTGAATCTTACGCTCAGACCCTTCTAAAGATTTAAATCCTTGCAATTGGGTCCTCGGCGGCTCGGGTACGGCGGCCGGCCGAAATTCCGGCGAGGGGGGCTCGCCGGCGGCGAGGGGCGGGGGTCGGGGAAGGTTCAGGGGTGCGAGGGCTACCTTGTGGGGGTGTTGTTCAGGTGGGGGACGGCCGGGAAGGGCTCGCCGGCGTTGGAGCAGAGGCGGCGGCGGCGCGGCTCGCGTCGACGGCGGTGCTCCGGCGGGCTTGGGGCGGCGTGGTCCGGTCGGTGAGCTTCAGTGGCGCGTGGGGACGCTACTCAGGGGCTCGGCTTGGACGGAGGGGGTCGGGGTCGTGCTGTCCACGGCGAGCAGGGGCGGCGGCGGCGACGGCAGCGCGGGCGGCGGCGCTCCGGTGGCTCTGGGTGGCGTTGGGTGGGTCGGCGAGCTGCGGTGAGGTGATGTAGTGGTGGCTGGGTGCTCAGTTTGGGCAGTGGGCGGCGGCAGTGGGCTGTCCACGGGCGGGTGGTGCTCGGCGGCGGCGATGGCGACGGCGAGGCGTTCTGGTGGCCGGGGGCTCGCGCGCGTGGCCGGGGTGGCGCTTTTATATGGACAGGAGGGGCCTGGTTAGCGTGCGGGGCGGAGCACGGCAGCGGCGGGCACTGGGCGCGGCGGGCGGCGGCAGAACGCCGGCGCGGCGTGCGGCGAGCGGGCGCGGGCGACTGGGCGGCCGCGATTGTGGCGTGGGCGCGAGGAGATAGCGCGGCGTGCGGATTGGGGAGCAGCTGCTGCAGCGGCTCAGGCGGAGGGCAGGCGCGGCAGCTGGCGGGGCGCGGGGGCCGGGGCGGCACGGCGGAGCGCGGCCACTGGGCGAGCGGGCGGCGGCCTGGGCGCGGCAGCACGCGCGGGCGGGGACTGGGCGGCGCGGCGTCGGGGCGGGGCAAAGCCGGCCGTGGCGGGGTGGTGCGGCGGCCACTGGCCTGGCGCTTCGCGCCGGTCAGGCGACGCCGGCCACCTGGCGCGCGGCGGGCGGGCGAGCGCGCGCGGCGCGGCAGAGCAGAGGGGGAGACGCGAGGGACCGAAATGCAAAAATTCGAAAAAGTTCAGGGGGCTGGGTGCAAACAGGGCGTTTTCTCCTCTTTCTGATTTGAATTTCAAAAACTTTTGAACACGAAAGTTGCTCCAAATAAAAAGTTCTACAACTTTGGTTTCAGGCAAAATTTCATTTGGCTTATGGTTTTAAAGTTATTTTAAAAGTTTCAATTGTGTCCAAATGTGCCCAAATTAAATTTGAATTCCAACTGAACCCGTTTTAATTCTTTCCACCCTCTCACTAGTTGGTTTAACATAGAGTTAGGCTAAAGTCTTTGATTTTTGGAATTGAAATTACCAGGGTTGTCACAGCCTTCCCCCCTTAACAAGAATCTCGCCCCGAGATTCGGTAATTCTTAGTGTGGGCGTGGGTGCACATACCAGTGGTTGAGGCAAGAAACGCAGGGAAATGTTGGTTCAGGTAGCTTTCCGTTTCCCAGGTGGCTTCTTCTTCCGTGTGGCGATTCCATTGTATCTTATACATTCTAATCACTTTCCTCCTGGTCTCTCTTTCTTTTTGATCCAGAATCTTAACTGGGTGTTCGACATACGAGAGGTCGGGTTCCAACGATGAAGTCCATACTTATGTCTTCCCATTTCCACGATGGTATAGGTAACGGTTGAAGTGTACCGGCTACCTTTAAGTGTCTAGCTTTTACTCTCTGGCACGTGTCACATTCCGAGACATACGTAGCAATTTCCCTTTTCATTCTAGTCCACCAGAAGTTTTGCCTTAGGTCCTGATACATTTTGCTACTGCCGGGGTGGATAGAGAATTTGGAGAGGTGTGCCTCATCAAGAATTTGCTTGCGGAGTTCACGATTCTTCGGAACGACTATACGACTTTCGAACCATAGAACTCCCTTATGGTCCTGGCGGAAACACTTATACTTCTCCTCACCTAGAGAGAGTTTTTGTTTGATGACCTTGATTCCATCATCATGTAGTTGTGCCATGACGATTTGGTCGTGAAGAGTGGGCTCAACTGAGATGTGATTTAGAGTGCCTTGGGAAACCATTTCCAAGTTAAGCTTCCTCATGTCTGCACATAATGTGTCATGGTAGGACTCCATGGATAAGCAATGGCAATGGGGCTTGCGGCTTAGTGCATCCGCGACTACATTAGCCTTACCGAGGTGATAGTGCACTTCAAGGTCATAATCTTTGATTAATTCTAGCCATCTTCGTTGTCTCATATTCAGATCGGCTTGTGTGAAGATGTACTTGAGACTCTTATGATCCGTGTAGATATTGCACTGTGTACCCATGAGATAGTGCCTCCATATCTTCAGAGCGTGAATGACGGCTGCGAGCTCAAGGTCATGCGTGGGATAATTCTGTTCGTGGGGCCGAAGGGCTCGTGAGGCATATGCAATCACTCGATTCTCTTGCATAAGCACACATCCTAGACCAGTACCTGATGCGTCACAATACACATCGAATGACTTGGTATTATCGGGTTGAGCTAACACAGGTGCAGTAGTCAGATGCTCTCTGAGAGTGTGGAAGGCTTCCTCACACTTCTCATTCCATACAAACTTTACTTCCTTCTTCAATAGTTCCGTCATGGGCTTAGCAATTCGAGAGAAATCCGGGATGAAGCGACGGTAGTAACCGGCTAAGCCGAGAAAACTGCGAATCTGATGAACAGAGGTAGGGGGTTTCCAATCCATCACCTCTTGTACCTTGCTGGGGTCAACAGCTATGCCTTCGCTGGAGATCGTGTGACCTAAGAACTTTACAGTATCCAACCAGAATTCACACTTAGAAAACTTAGCATAGAGCTGATGGTCTCTGAGTCGCTGAAGAACAATGCGAAGGTGCTTGGCATGCTCTTCCTCATCCTTTGAATAGATAAGAATGTCGTCGATGAACACTACGACGAATTTGTCAAGTTCGGGCATGAATACCGAATTCATGAGATACATGAAGTAGGCAGGGGCATTGGTGAGTCCAAAGGACATGACCAAGAATTCATATAGTCCATATCGTGTGGAGAAGGCAGTCTTAGGAATATCGCACGGGCGAATCTTGATCTGATGATATCCCGAACGAAGATCAATCTTTGAGAAGACTCTGGCTCCAGCTAATTGATCGAAGAGCACATCGATGCGAGGAAGTGGGTATTTATTTTTAACTGTTACCGCATTGAGAGGTCGGTAGTCCACACATAATCTCAAACTGTCATCCTTCTTCTTTACGAATAGGGCTGGACATCCCCAAGATGACGCGCTAGGGCGAATAAAACCCTTGTCCAGTAGTTCTTGGAGTTGAAGTTTCAGCTCGGCCAATTCTTTAGGGGGCATCCTATACGGTCTTTTGGATATAGGTGCAGTGCCTGGTTGTAGTTCAATAACGAACTCAATATCCCTATCCGGTGGCATTCCTGGTAAGTCATTCGGGAAAACATCGGCATACTCGTTCACCACAAGAATCTCATCTAGCTTAAGTCCTTCCATCTTATAAGCACAGGAATTCGTGCAATCTATGAATGGTAGGTAAAGGGTAGTGGCTCCGTGACTAGGTGAATTTATCTCAACGGCTCGGGAAGAAAGGTCCAGTGTGACTCCATGCATAGCCATCCAGTTCATTCCCAAAATAATGTCCATGCCGTCAAGGGGTAAAAGGACAAGGTCCGTGTCGATGGTTTTACTACCCAATTTGACTGGTACTTGTCTGACCAGTTGGTTTGAAGCAATTTTACCACCCGGTGTTGATATCATATATGACCCTTTTGTGTGACAAACATCCAAGCCTACTTTTGCACCGAATTTTGCACTTATAAAACTATGCGATGCACCAGAATCAAATAATATAACGGCAGGCTTGTTATGGATAGAAAATGTACCCGACATCACTGGGGCGCCTTCTGGAAGCTCTGCAAGCGTGGTGAAGTTAATCCGTCCTTGCTTGACTTGCAGGGTCTGTCTCTTGCCCCTGTTCTTGGCGTTCGGGTTGGATCCTTGACCTTGGTTGGGCTGTCCAGGCTGAGGGCATTCTCGTGCGAAGTGGCTGGAACTCCCGCATTTGAAACAGCGATTTGCGGGGCTAGGTCGAAGAGACTGCTGAAAAATGGGCCTCGGACCATTCTGTGGAGGCATCGGGGGTCGTACCATGCCTGGCTGCTGTGGGGGTCTGGCAATCCATCTACCTGGCTGCGGGGCCCTTGGTGGAGCTGTGGGTGCGGTATTTTGCACGATGCGATACCTTGGTGGTTGGACACTTGATGGTCCTGCGGGTGCCTTTCTCTTCTTCTCTGCCCGGTGTGCCATGATACAGTCTTCCTGGGTAATGGCCATATTGACTAACTCGTTGTAGGCGTCAGCCCTGGCTAGGTTCAGACGTTCCTTGAGCTTGGTATTCAGACCTCGGCGGAAACGATCACGCTTCTTGGCATCCGTATCAGCGTGATAGCCCGCATACTGGCATAGGTTGTTGAACGCCTGGGCGTACTGCAACACGGTGCGGGTGCCTTGGGTGAGTGCCAGGAACTCATTCAACTTCCTCTCCATGAGACCCTCGGGAATATGATGTGCCCGGAACGTGGTCTTGAATTCATTCCAGTCGACCACATGGTCAGCCGGGAGCATCGCAAAATAGTGGTCCCACCACAGTCGAGCGGTACCGCGAAGCTGTTGGGCGGCAAAACGAGCCTTGTTGGCCTCTGAGCATGGGGCCACAAGTAGTGTGAACTTGGATTCTATGGTGCGAATCCATGCATCTGCGTCCAGGGGTTCCTCGGTCTTATGGAACAAGGGAGGCTGGGTCCCCAAGAAATCCGTGTATCCTGCAGCTTGTGGTTGGTGAGCATTGTGCCCACCCCTCTGCTGGTGTTGTCCTTGCACAAGCTGACGCAGGAGCTCGGTTTGAGCGGCCATCACTTCCACCAAACTGGGCGGGGGTGGTGGCGATTGTCGCGAGCGGCTGCCACCGGCACCAAAACCCTCGGGGTTGCCACGTGTTGATCCAACCATCTGAAACGTGAAAGGTTACCATTAGCCACGCGATCCATATTACTTCCTTGATTCATAAATAATTGGTGTAGTCATAGACTTCCGAAGTCTGAGCTAGAAGTATGGACAGAATCTCTGTTTGCTACGAGAAAAATCATAGCCTGCTGTGGGTCCATCCAAAACATCTCAATCATTTGCAGTAGTCAGAGAATTTAGGAATGCACCACCTTGGTATTTTAACTTCAGTGCTAGAACTATAGCTAAGGTGGTCGGAAAGCTCGTCCTTTGCCTTACTGTCTTAGCTGTTTTTCAGCAGATTGATCGGTACGGTTTCGCCTATATTTCAAACTAGCGAGGTCCAATGATGCTGAATTTTTGTGAGAACCTAGATCACAAAATTTAGCATAAGTCTGGTATTCAACACTCAGCCAAGAAATGCAAGGAGACATGGGTAAAAATTCCGACAAGTCTCAGCGATTGTGGATTCCATCGTTTACCAACTTACAACGAAATCACCAAGTTTTATCGCCGTTCCTTACATGCTGAGGGTATCCACATGGTTCAGGTGTACCCAACACAAAAGAGTTACTCAGCTCCTAGTTAGCCTATTACAACACTTGCCAAAAGATAGGCTACCCTATCGAGGAGTATGTGCAAAAGTCCTCCTAGGTCGTCCTCTAGAAATCATCCAAGTCGTTGACGGACGACTCGCTGTGAGCCGGAGAGTGGGCTCCCATCTGAGGTGCCTGTGGTACCTCACCCTCGAAATCCATACCTGAGATACCATCAATATCCTGTGGCTCCTCCTCATCCTCCTCCATGTCGTCCTCATGGGGATGGTCATTCTGATCATGATGCCACTGAATGTGCTCATTAGCATCCTCCAACTCAAGGTTCAGATCATGGAGCTGCTCCTCCAACTGTGCTATCGTGGTATCTCTCTCACCCATGAGAGTGTCCTGCTCCTGAATTTGGCCCTCAAGTTGGCCAATCTGAGCATCTCTGTCCTCAAGATCCTGACTGAGCTCCTTTATCTGCTCATCCCTGGTATCTGCCATCATATGGTAGGCCTGAGCAAGATCAGTGAGCTGCTCGAGTGCCTGACTCTGGAGAGTCTGAAGCCGGTAGAGTGCACTCATGCACCGCACGGAGGTATGGATAGTCTCCTGGGCATGGAAGTCTACCAAATACTGTGCGTGCTGCACCCTGTTGAGCCAAAAGGGGTCGTTGTCCTGGGCAGCAGGAAACAATCCAATGGGAGTGAGTGTGACAACCTCGGGACGCTGCGCACAAAATGTGGTGAGCGCCCTCATGGCTGTAAGCTCCCAAGTATCGGCCAAACGGCGACCAACAGCCTCAAGCTCTAAGGCGGGCCACTCCGGGTGTAGCGGGTGCGGAAGGATAGTCACGTTGACACGGCACTGGGTAACTCCATTTTCTGCAAACTCCAGTCCTGCGTAACGTGGGGGAATTAGATAGCCCGCGGTACGCAGAACATCCCACAAAATAGAGGGAAAGCCCTCCCAGTGGAGACACTGCGAGTGCACGCGTCCATCCTCATCCACCATCATCTCAACAGGCTCGGCCATCTGAACAAAAGATCAAATGGAATGAGATAGCGAAAAACTGTGAGCAGCACAAGGACAGATTCTGTATAGTGTGCAAAAATAATCATAACTCCCACAGTTCTCATCCAAAAATTCTCAAATTTCACCAGATCACTCCTAAGGTATTTGTGAACAACTTTTCTAGTCAACTCCAGAGCTAATTGGGTCTCTAAGATGGTCTTTCTTTCCAGGTTTTACCTTACTGTCTACCCAGAATTTTCAGTGAACAGAGGGCTAGAGTTTCGTACACCAGGGAAAACCTACCCAGCCAAAATTTACCAAATTTCAACAGCAGCTTCCTGGGTAAATTTGGAACAAGTTTCGTGTTGTGCTCTTTTGCAGAAAACCGCAGGAAGGGGGCCTAAAAATTTAAGAGGCAGAAGTGCTTATTCTGGACAGAAATCTGACGCTCCAAGGTTTCTGTTATTTCTTATTATCCATAAGTTCAGAATTTTTCATTTTTGAACAGGAGATAGAACACAAAATTTGGAACAATTCTTTCAACACGAACTTCTCCAGAAAAGGTCATTTTCTTGGGTCAATAAATCGCTCTTTTTGGTCATGGCAGAATTCGGACAGTTCCGCTAGATGGTCCTTATGCAAACCACGCTTAGATACGCAAGAACCTTTCCACTCTCACACAACGCATTTTTGATTTCAGATACACATGTTTATGATGTATGCACGTCCTATTCGTCCTCACAAATAAAACAATTGCCAAATAGCTTTGGTCTTACGATGATAGTCTCGGTGGCATACACAATACGGCTCTCGCTATAATAGCTAGTCGAGTCTTTCTAATCGTTCCTTAACTTATCGTAATCGCGGTTAGTGTACCTGCAGAAAATCGACAAGCATATATATATCATGAACCTTTCATGCCAGCACTCATGAAAGCGTCCGTATTCATTACCGTTTACTTATAGAAACGATATCTGTACAATTTCCGCCGTACAGACGACGTTAACATACGCTATCGAGATAGCGTATTCATGGGGGTACCGTCATGAGACGGGGGTATGAACAGCGATCGCCATACCCTGCGCCGAACCTTCTACTCCCAATATGTTCAACTAACAGTTGGCATATTGGCAGCACCTCAAGTAAGCCACTGCTTGAGGGCAGCGTTCGGTTCGCATCACCGACAGGAAGGCCAAGCTCCCTCAGTTGGCTGAGGATCCTTACCTTCTTACCTTAGCGACGAGTGCGTCGTTACAGAATTTAGGGTCGGTTGTGCATGAAAGTAAGTTTTGACAGAAAGTAAGGTGCTGGAAGTCAGTTGATACTATATATAGAAGTTAGATAGCCACCTAGTAACTTTCCCATAATCCCTTAGGGCTTTACGAACTAGGCACCATCCTTAACGTACCAACGCATTTCGCAACACAACCTTCTAGTCAAGTTTTAGTAAAATGAGTTTTTAAGGCTTGTAGCATTCTCTGGCGTATGTATTTCGGCTCTGGTGTCCGCTGTTGCCAGCTGTGGCACCAGCTACGGCTCTGATACCAGCTGTGGCAGAACCACCTGAATTAATCCGGCTCAAGTGTATTAACCATCACCATTAAGGCATCCTCGGTTAACCTTACACTTCAAACGGAGTAATCCACTGGTCTGTCGGGTATAACCTCCCGATACAACCACGGTGAACGGATCGAGCGCCGTACATACAAATGCTCATGCGACGATGAGCCCAGAGGATACCACATTCCAGTAAGTATTACATCATTTGCATAAGTCAATATTACAAACCTAATTCTGAGTTTAGAAAATGAGTACTTCAATTAACATAAATAAGTTCTTCAGAGTTAAATTGCAGCGGAAATAAACAACGGAAACTACTCGACGATACAGGATGTCTCGATGAAGCCCGTACGAGACATCACTCGGCCTTAACTCCGTTGGACGGGGGCGCATCCCATTCCACCGACCAACCAGGGGGAAGAGTGCAGGGCCAAGTCAAGCTAGCAATCATGTCTTCAAAGGGCTCACCTGAAAACGAGTCACAAGCAAGACTGAGTATACTAATACTCAGCAAGACTTACCCGTGTAGTGGGAACTACTCCACCGACTCTAGATATGCAAGGCTTTTTGGCTCAGGGGTTTGTTTTGCCGAAAAGCATCTACAAGTGGGTCCTTACTTTCAACTTTTAGCTCAAGATTCTAGTTTCGTTAGCCAGTCTAGGTAAGCAGCTATCTACAGCATACATGGTGAAGCATTAAATTTTCCATCCAACCAGTTCATTCAACATCCTTGTTCCTCTTCTTACTCTGTGGGTAAAAATGGTTAAGCAGTCTCAATAGCCGTGAGAAACGGACGATTCGAATCGAATTTCTTAACCTTGCAAGGGAAACCCAAACACACGTCACGTGGTTACTCCCTAGAGTCACACGTGCAACTTTTCCCCTTTCTTTCCGGGTCGTGGATCGGGGCTACCCTCCGAGAGTACAAGAGCCCCACGCCACGGTTCGGCGCCGGGTCGTGACCACTCTCTGCACTCGCCATATGCACATGGGACCGAAGTTCAAAGGGTAGGATGCCGTCCCCTTGCCGGGCCAATCAGGTACTTAAGCTTACCGATTCCCATAATCTCGGCATGTGTTTAGTACGTTCAAAGACTTAACCATCACTACCACACCCTGCGGCCTTAGCATTTTTCACTAGACAGACGGGCCTCAATCGTAACCATCGTTACATAACCCGTCCGTGTCCTTATGATTGCAGCGTGTAGTAGTCATTCAACTCCTATTTTCTCGCGAGTGACAGGAAATCACTCGACTTTTACCGGAGTCCTATTAGCACAGCATTCTATCGAACCTTACATCTAGTTTTCACGCAAGGGTTCCTGACATCATGCAACTAAGTTTTCATCCAACTCCTATAAACTTAATGCACAAGCAAGGAGTAAAGAGTTGCATAATTTCGGAAAGAATGGGTTATGCTCCGGGGCTTGCCTTCGCAGTTCGCTTGGGGATCTTCCGAACTTGGGCTCGGGTCTTCAAAAGCTTCAGTTAGATTTGCTTGAGCTTCACGCTGCTCACTCTCGGACGCGGGCACCAGCTCGTAAGTTCCGTCGGCGAGAGTCGTCGATTCTACATGAGTGCACAAGTTTAAGTCGTGGAAATAGCACTTGATTATGATTTGAGAGTCATTACTACAAGGGATAGTTTCTGGTCATGAAATTTTGGATTTAGGCACATCAAGGAAAGGTGTGCTTACTGTAAAATTTTCAGCCAATTTTATGTAACAGATTAATTCTGAAAAATAGATTTCATTGTTGCTGTTAGATACTTGTTCTTTTTGTACAGATCAATTGGTGCAACAATTGTGGCTAAGATTCTTACAGAGCTCTCACTTGAGCATGCAGAAGCTACTGTAATTTTTGTAGGATTTATCATGCAGTATTTAGAGCATAGAAAATATGAAATTCTACACCTAGGCTTTTTAAAGATTCGTTTTTACAGGACCCTACACAGGGTTTTTGTCCATGAAACTTTTTACACAGCAACTTCTACCACAGTGTAACTCCCAGTAATAATTTGGGGATTTTCCAAACTAAGGTACTATTTTCTTGATTTAATGTATGTTATTAGAACATAAATCAAATAAATAGGTTACTGTGAGATAAAAGGTCTCCTAATTTTTCTCTGGCTTCTAGTTACCAATACATTAGCATAGGAAAAATTTCAATGGGTGACTTACCACCTAACTGCAGGGATAAAATATTCTTCTTACACATGATATGAAACTAAGTTTAACAAACAGTAAATCTAGAGATGGAATTTGGGCCTGATCTTATTACACAGTCCTAATCATCCAGCAACTAGTTCACTGCCCAAAATTCAGGGTCAGTATTGTTCTAGAACAGTGGGTATAAAATATGTCCATTAAAGCTTCTATTTAATGTAGAGCAAAATATTTTGAGATTCTGAGAAAATTTTTGTAACAAAAGTGGTAGAGTTTGTTCTGAGGATTCCAGAACAGTTGAGTTTGCATTTTTCTGAATTTTCTACGATTTTATACGAATTTTACAAGTTCACTGAATTTGAATCTAGGTTTGAAATTTTCTTTTACAACTAGGTCCTTGAATCTTACGCTCAGACCCTTCTAAAGATTTAAATCCTTGCAATTGGGTCCTCGGCGGCTCGGGTACGGCGGCCGGCCGAAATTCCGGCGAGGGGGGCTCGCCGGCGGCGAGGGGCGGGGGTCGGGGAAGGTTCAGGGGTGCGAGGGCTACCTTGTGGGGGTGTTGTTCTGGTGGGGGACGGCCGGGAAGGGCTCGCCGGCGTTGGAGCAGAGGCGGCGGCGGCGCGGCTCGCGTCGACGGCGGTGCTCCGGCGGGCTTGGGGCGGCGTGGTCCGGTCGGTGAGCTTCAGTGGCGCGTGGGGAAGCTACTCAGGGGCTCGGCTTGGACGGAGGGGGTCGGGGTCGTGCTGTCCACGGCGAGCAGGGGCGGCGGTGCTCCGGTGGCTCTGGGTGGCGTTGGGTGGGTCGGCGAGCTGCGGTGAGGTGATGTAGTGGTGGCTGGGTGCTCAGTTTGGGCAGTGGGCGGCGGCAGTGGGCTGTCCACGGGCGGGTGGTGCTCGGCGGCGGCGATGGCGACGGCGAGGCGTTCTGGTGGCCGGGGGCTCGCGCGCGTGGCCGGGGTGGCGCTTTTATAGGGACAGGAGGGGCCTGGTTAGCGTGCGGGGCGGAGCACGGCAGCGGCGGGCACTGGGCGCGGCGGGCGGCGGCAGAACGCCGGCGCGGCGTGCGGCGAGCGGGCGCGGGCGACTGGGCGGCCGCGATTGTGGCGTGGGCGCGAGGAGATAGCGCGGCGTGCGGATTGGGGAGCAGCTGCTGCAGCGGCTCAGGCGGAGGGCAAGCGCGGCAGCTGGCGGGGCGCGGGGGCCGGGGCGGCACGGCGGAGCGCGGCCACTGGGCGAGCGGGCGGCGGCCTGGGCGCGGCAGCACGCGCGGGCGGGGACTGGGCGGCGCAGCATCGGGGCGGGGCAAAGCCGGCCGTGGCGGGGTGGTGCGGCGGCCACTGGCCTGGCGCTTCGCGCCGGTCAGGCGACGCCGGCCACCTGGCGCGCGGCGGGCGGGCGAGCGCGCGCGGCGGGCGGGCGAGCGCGCGCGGCGCGGCAGAGCAGAGGGGGAGACGCGAGGGACCGAAATGCAAAAATTCGAAAAAGTTCAGGGGGCTGGGTGCAAACAGGGCGTTTTCTCCTCTTTCTGATTTGAATTTCAAAAACTTTTGAACACGAAAGTTGCTCCAAATAAAAAGTTCTACAACTTTGGTTTCAGGCAAAATTTCATTTGGCTTATGGTTTTAAAGTTATTTTAAAAGTTTCAATTATGTCCAAATGTGCCCAAATTAAATTTGAATTCAAACTGAACCCGTTTTAATTCTTTCCACCCTCTCACTAGTTGGTTTAACATAGAGTTAGGCTAAAGTCTTTGATTTTTGGAATTGAAATTACCAGGGTTGTCACACCCAGGGCCCCGCCGGGTCAGGGCTCGGGTTGCGGTCTTCCTTGCTGTCGTAGCGGCCGCCACGGTAGACGTGGTAGCCGCGGTCCACCCCCTCCTCCCTATCCGCGTGAGAGCGCCTCCGCACGTCCAGGGTGTCACGGGCGTCGCGGATGGGACCGACGCGCCGGTGAACGGATGGGGCCCCGCCTCCTGCGGGTGGCGACATCCGTCGAGCGGGCGTGGCCTGGTTCGCCCGGGGAGGGGGCTGGTGGACAGACTCCCTCCGCCTCTCGGAGGGTGCGGTGGGGGCTGGCCCACTGGTGTTTAGCCCGCATCGCCGGGACGCGGAGCTTGCCGCCTGCTGAACGGCGGCGCACTCGAGCAGGTCGCGCACCTCTCGGTGCGCCTGGCGTTCTTGGGGCGTCTGCGGCTCGGAGAGTCATCGAAGTAGGGCCGCCGCTGCGGCGATGTTCTGGCTGGCGCGGGCGAAGAGCTGGGGGCGATCTTCGTCTGCGCAGATACATTGCTGGACATCGCGCGCTCGCTGTCACGCCCCGTCCTCGTTGCGGGGGCGCTCGACCTCCTGGCGGGGCACCGCGCGCGCCTCTGGCTGTCGCGGTCGCACCGGGGTTAGGGCAAGGGCTCCCGTCGTAGCCGCGGCGCGCGGTGGGGGAGTTCGCTGCCGCCTTCCGGTGCCGTCGCCATTTGATCCCTCGGAGTGCACATCGGTCGCGAAGCACTCGCGCGAGGGGTGGTGGCTCCTGCTGCTGGAGCCGGCATCGGAGATCGTTCCCGCCATGCGCGCGAGCTCGTTGCTCGCGGGTGGCACGGCCATGGACCGCACCAGGGAACGACCGTAGGCTGCTGCGGTGTTGCACAGCCCGAAGAGCCGCCCCTCCGAGGGAGGCCCGCCGGCGCGCGCCCGGCCGCTCGCCACCACCCCGGCGGCAGAGCCAGAGGTAATGAGGCGAGCGGGTGAGGCAAGGAGAGGGATCAAATCGATCCCCTCCCCGGAGCGAAGCTGGCGTCATGGCTGGCCATCTGAAGCCGGTGATGTATGCGCAAAGGTCCCCTACCTGGCGCGCCAACTGTCGTTGTCAAGATTGGCGGATCAAGACTTAGACTAGTAAATTTCTTTTATGCGCGTACGACTCCAAATGGTTGCGCGGGTGACACGGGATTTAGAGTGGTTTGGGAAAGAGCCCTACGTCCAGTATGGGGAGCTGCTCATGTTTCCCACGCGGGGTCTGTAGTAGGGGTTACAGAAAGGCGAGAGAGGGAACCGGTCCCAAGTCTCTTGGGTGTGGACTGAAGCTCTAATGGTGGGAATGTGTTCTTCTCGCCGGGGAAGAAGGAGTCCGTGCGGAATAGAGTGAGTGTGTAGAAGAGAGTCTAAGTTTTTTTTCTCCCCCCCATCTCGGGGCCCTCGGCCTTCCCTTTATAGAGCAAGGAAGACCTGGGGGATTACAGGCGAGGCGGACGAGGAGAGAGAGAGAGAGAGAGAGAGAGAGAGAGAGAGAGAGAGGATAGAGTCTAAAGGGAAGATTCGAGCCCCCAGTTGCCATGGCCGGCTCCAGCTTTCGGCTTCATCAGTGCATCCGCCAGGGAAGGACAGCTTCCTCCGATCTTGTCGCTGATCTCCTCGGGGGCCAGTGTCGGCGGGCGTGCGTGATGATGGCGTGGGTCGTGGCCTCTGTCCCGTCGGGGCAGACGGCTGCCCCTGTTATCCTGCTGACGGCCTGCGCGGCGTGGACGTCCCATCCCTTTCGTCGGATTTGCGGGGCGCGAGGACGGGCAGGTGGGCGCGAGGACGGTCGGGCGTGCTCCTGTGCCAGGCGACGCAGGTCCTGAGTGCCTGGCGGCAAATCAGGGAAGACTGCGCCACTGTGGCGTGCGCTGCACGGTCGTGTGTGGGTAGGTGTGACGGGTCACGTCTAGGGCGCGGGCGCCTTTCTGCGCGCCAGAGCCGTGGCGCATTTATGGCAAGGCAGGCGGGAGGCCCACGAGATCAGCGCTCGTATCTTCTAGCCTGCGCCCGAGGCTGACACTCGCCTGGTGGGCCCGGGTGAGTCCGACCCTCTACGCCCTGGGTCGGGCAAGGCGGAGCCTTGTGGCGAGGGGTCGGGAGTGTCCGACCCCGAGGCACATGGTCGGGCAAGGCGGAGTCCTGCCGTCGTGGGGTCGGGCGCATCCGACCCCGAGGGACTTGGCCGGGCGAGGCGGAGCGCTTCTCTCCCACGTTGGGCTGACGACGGTCGCTGTCGCCGCAGGTGGGCCCGGGCCCCCATGATCGTCGCTGCGATGGTTATCAGGAGGTCGTTAACATTTCCCCCTAACAATTAACAATGTTGAAATAGACACATTTGAAACATTATTTTTTTAGAAAATAAAATGTACTCACTTTGGATACCGTTTTGTTTGTTTGTTCTAAGCAACATGGAGGTTCAAATGTGTTGACGCCAGATTTTGACACGTGTTGAATCGGCATCAGGAGGAGAGGTTGGCCGATGCGGCCGATCTAAAGGCTACAGTGAAGAATCGGCCGATTGAGGTTACAGTTGGTAATCGGCCGATTGGTGATGCAACCTACGCCAACAGATCGGGACCACAACAGAGGATCCCGGTTAAAAGTGGTCTAATGTTGGTCAACGAAATAATGCTGATTCGGTCAAGAGGCAAAAGAAAAGAGTCATGATAGAATTAAGAGACGGCGGCAGAAGATTCTGCGGGAGTCCGTTTCCTTTATAAGAATATTATAGATATAGCAGTTTTTAATAAGATTGAAACAAGTCGTAATCGTCCAGGAGTCCTGGTTTTAGGGTATAAATAGGAGTCGCCAGGGCTTTGTAAAATATCAACACATCAATCAACAAAACACTTCTACTTTTTCCTAGTACTTTACTTTCAAGTCGGCGACTTCGCCAATACTTTTTCTTCTTTCACGAGTTCGTACGGATTGGCAGGGCTGCATCAACCTGATCTCTGGCCAATTGGTATGTTCCGCTTATGGAGTAACATCTGAGCTAACTACGGGCGCATCGCTGTGGTTTCGTTCGGATTTATTCACCAGTTATCGATATTTACTAGAATTATAGGTTTTACCTGTTGTTCTAGTATTATCACCAGTTATCCAGCTTGAGATTAGAACTATCGGCTTTATCATCGCTTTTTCTTGTTCATCGTCGTATAGCCGATTAGATCTGTTTCAAGTGTTGCATCTGTAATAATTGTTTAGATCGCTCCAGCAATTTTCTTTGCAATTATTACGTGATTATTGGCTGATCCATAGCCGATCATCTTCATTAGCAAATCGGCCGATTCGCCGATACGCTCTTCGGGACAGATCGGAACTCCGGCCGATCGGGGACGCCCGGAATTTAATACTCTTATTTCCTTGTCAATCAACAGGTCAGAGCGAAAACTTCAGTCCTAGGGACAATCCAGCAACAACACCCGTCCCTGCTACAACCCACCCTAGGGATTTCAGTCGCGCTTTGGAGGACAAGGTGGAGGATATCCGCAGAATCAACAAAATCAAAGAACTCCACAGCAGCCTCAACGCTACAACCAGCAGACTCAGCGCCACTCCAACCCGCAACCGTACCGTCCAGGCCACGCCACAGGTGCACCAGTGCGGACCAACAATCCAGTCACCCCGGTCCAACCTAACGGATGTTTCAAATGTGGAGAACTGGGTCATTACGCTAACAACTGCCCGAAGCGTAATGCGCAAACTCCTCAGAATCAGAGGAATAGTGGACAAAGCCAGACTCCTCAGCAGCAGCAGCCGCGCAACAGCAACCAGACACCACTGGGCAACAAAGGACAACAGAACTGCGTGCGCGGAAAGGTGAATCATGTGGCTGCAGAAACAGCTGAAGAGGCTCCCGACGTTGTGCTCGGTACGTTCCTTGTTAATTCTAAACCTGCATCAGTTTTATTTGATTCTGGAGCATCACATTCATTCATTACTGAGCAATTCGCTGCAAAACATAATTTACTAATGAGCCCTATGAAGCAAACATTTCTAGTAAGTTCCCCGGGCAAGGAATTGAAAGCTAGTCACTTATGCCCAAGGGTCAGCATGAATATTATGGGCGTAGAATTCCTAGCCAATCTAATAGTCCTAAAGACTAACGGCATCGATGTGATCCTCGGAATGGATTGGTTTCAGGATGTGATGGTGTTATTCAGTGTCGCAAGAGATCAGTGCTCTTGACCAACCCTCAAGGAGATAAAATAGAGTTTGTGGCATCAGCTTCACCCATTAGAGTTGGGACAGTAAACCAAATGAAGGGAATGCCTCTAAAAGATATCAGAGTTATCAGTGAGTACCCCGATGTCTTCCCGGAAGATTTACCAGGTATACCACCTGTTCGTGACATTGAGTTCAGTATTGATCTTTTACCTGGTACTGCACCTATCTCTAAAAGACCCTATAGAATGGATGTTAAGGATCTAAGCGAACTAAAGAAACAAATAGAAGAAATTTTAGCTAAGGGATTTACCCGTCCTAGCTCATCCCCATGGGGAGCACCCGTGATCTTTGTCGATAGAAGGATGGCAGCAGAAGGATGTGCGTAGACTACAGGTCGCTGAACGATGTGACAATCAAGAATAAGTATCCACTGCCCAGGATTAAAGATTTGTTTGATCAGATGAGAGGTGCCAAGGTTTTCTCCAAGATTGATCTGAGATCAGATTATCATCAGCTAAGGATCCAACCAGAGGATATACCCAAGACAGCCTTCACTACCAGATATGGTCTATACGAGTTCACTGTGATGTCGTTTGGATTGACCAACGCTCCAGCATACTTCATGTACCTGATGAACAAGGTTTTCATGGAATATCTTGACAAGTTTGTGGTTGTGTTCATTGATGACATCTTGGTGTATTCACAGAACGAGGAAGAACATGAAGAGCACTTGAGGATAGTGTTACAGAAACTCCGAGAGAATCAGTTATATGCTAAGCTGAGCAAATGTGATTTTTGGTTGAGAGAAGTTTCTTTCCTTGGACATGTTATCACAGATGGAGGAATTGCAGTAGACCCAAGTAAAGTTTAAGATGTTCTGAATTGGAATCCACCGAAGACTGTGCCTAAAATCAGAAGTTTTCTCGGACTTGCAGGCTACTACCGCAGGTTTATTAAAGGCTTCTCAAAGATCGTGAAACCTATGACTTCTCTGTTGAAAAAAGGGAAAGAATTTAAGTGGGATGCTACATGCCAGAAGTGTTTTGAAGAGCTGAAGACAAGATTGACCACGGCCCCTGTGTTGATAATGCCAGATATCCACAAAGGGTTTGATGTGTATTGCGACGCTTCACGGATGGGTCTTGGATGTGTGTTAATGCAAGAAGGCAAAGTTGTGGCCTATGCTTCAAGACAGCTGAGAAAGCATGAGCAGAACTATCCTACCCATGACTTGGAATTGGCTGCCGTCGTGCACGCATTGAAGATTTGGAGGCACTACATGATCGGAAACAAGTGTCAGATCTTCACGAACCATAAGAGTCTGAAGTACATCTTCACGCAACAGGATCTAAACCTAAGACAGCACAGATGGCTAGAATTAATCAAGGACTATGATTTGGATATTCAGTATCATCCTGGCAAGGCTAATGTTGTGGCAGACGCCCTAAGCCGGAAAGGACAAGCTAATATGATGATTGCTCGATTGATGCCTCAAGAATTATGTTGGGAGATGGCACGTTTGAACTTGGGAATTGTCACACAAGCGGAAGCCATAACCATGGAAATGGAACCTACATTAGAACAGGAGATCAGAAAAGGACAGTTGACAGATGCTAAGATCAAAGAGATCAAGATTCAAATTGGATTAGGCAAGACTAAGGATTTCACCGAAGATGAACAAGGAGCTGTTTGGTTCAGGAAAAGGATCTGTGTACCCGAAATTGATGACCTTCGTGAACTTATTTTGAAGGAGGCACATGATTCCACTTATTCCATTCATCTTGGAAGTACCAAAATGTATCAAGACTTGAAAGAAAGGTACTGGTGGTATGGTTTGAAAAGACACGTAGCAACTCACGTAGCTTTGTGTGATGTGTGCCAGAGAGTGAAGGCAGAACACCAGAGACCAGCAGGTTTACTCCAGCCTTTGAAAGTACCTGAATGGAAATGGGAAGAGATTGGTATGGATTTCATTGTAGGGTTACCTCGTACTCGTGATGGTTACGACTCGATATGGGTTATTGTGGACAGATTGACAAAAGTCGCACATTTCATCCCAGTCAAAACCACATACACTGGAGCCAAGTTAGCAGAACTATACATGTCACGAATTGTGTGTCTGCACGGTGTTCCAAAGAAGATAGTGTTTGATCGAGGTACTCAGTTCACGTCGCGTTTCTGGCAGAAATTACATGAATCCATGGATACAAAGCTCAATTTCAGTTCTGCATATCATCCGCAAACGGACGGTCAGACTGAGTGAACGAATCAAGTATTAGAAGACATGTTGAGAGCATGTGCCCTCTAGCATGGAGGTAGTTGGGATAAAAGTTTGCCATATGCAGAATTCTCCTACAATAACAGTTACCAAGCAAGTCTCAAGATGGCCCCATTTGAAGCATTATATGGAAGAAAATGTAGGACACCCTTGTATTGGAATCAGACAGGAGAAAGTCAAGTTTTTGGACCAGAGATTCTTCAAGAAGCGGATAGACAAGTCCAGATAATCCGGGATAATCTCAAGACTGCCCAGTCACGACAGAAAAGTTATGCTGATACACGAAGAAGGGAATTGACATTTGAAGTTGGTGGTTTTGTGTATTTGAAGGTATCACCCATCAGAGGATTACGTAGATTCAAAGTGAAAGGAAAGTTGTCACCACGTTATATTGGTCCTTTTCAGATCCTGGAAAAGAAAGGTGAAGTGGCATATCAATTGGAGCTACCGACACGATTGTCAGATGTCCATGATGTGTTTCACGTATCACAGTTAAAGAAATGTTTGAGAGTGCCTGAGGAGCAGTTACCGATGGAGGAACTTGATGTACAAGAAGATTTGACTTATGCAGAGCATCCGGTTAGAATCTTGGAAACATCTCAGAGGGTTACCCGGAACAAGGTGATCAAAATGTGCAGAGTACAGTGGAGTCACCACTCAGAGGATGAGGCTACTTGGGAAAGAGAAGATGAACTGATTGCAGAATTCCCTCAGCTGTTCCCTAGTCCTTCCCAATCTCGAGGACGAGATTCTCTTTAAGGGGGGTAGGTTTTGTAACACCCAAAAATATAGGAGTTGAAATTTTTAAAAGTATTATCATAAAAATCATAAATTAAAATTGTGCATGCATCTTTATTGCTTTTCTTCTCCTATTCTTTCTTTCAGCCAGCCCAATTCCTTTTCCTCTTCTTCTTTTCTTTCCCCGCGGCCCACTCAGTGGCCGATTCTCTCACCCGACCCTTTCTTCCACCGACAGCTAGGACCCACCTGTCGGCGCCTTCTCCTTCTTTCCTCTTTCCTTACCCAGAGTCCGGATCGATCCCGCGCCGTCGTTCGCACCCCTTCTTTCTTTCATCTTACCCCGAGTCCTGATCGATTCCGCGACGCCGCCTTCCTAACTCCCGGCCGATCCGCCCCTATAAAATCCTGCCGAAGCCCCGCTTTGTAACCAGAGCCAACTTCAATCTCGTTTGCTACTCAACATTGTCGCACGCCGCTGGAAGTTGCACACCGGAGGAACGCCGCCGTCCTGATACGCCGCCTCTCCGTCGACTCGCCATTCCGCAGCTTCTCCGACGTCATCAACTCTCACTAGAGCTCCACGAGTTGGTGAGTATCAAGCCACACCAGATTCCCCTCTCTCTCTTGCTCCGCCGCAAACCAAATTCCTCGCCGGACCCCTGCTTCCGCCCGCCGCCGTGGCCGACAGTTCACAGCCACCGCACAGCCAACCCGTGACCACCCTCACATTCACCGTACCGCCCACTCACTTCCTGGCATGAACCCAGCTTGAATTGAGCCCCAGAACACCACATTCGGTGAAGCTCCGGCCGTCCGCCGCCGCACTCGCTCGCCGCCGACGCCCAGTAAAACTCCGCTTCGCCCGACCCTTTTTCGTCCTATCGAGCCGACCCTTCCTCTGCCGCTCGATCTAGATCTAACGGCCAGAAGCGATCTTCACCTTACATTGCCGATTTACCCGACCTTCTCCTTATTCAGCCGATTCGCCTGACCCACTCTTCATACCGCCGATTCATCCGACCCTTATCCCGCCGATTCGTCCGAACCGCCGCACGATTCTGATCCAACGGACCAGATTCACCCGACCCTAGCCGTCCCCGAAACTTTTGCAGAAAGACCCCTAGGTTTTCCAGGAATCAACCCGCAGTCCAGATCAGTAGAAAATAATTAGAGTTGAGCCCTTTCTTCTTCTGTTCCGACCCCTGACTTTTCTAGAATTAGTACCCGCCGTCCAGAACCTATAGTTTATCACCCAGACCCTTTGTATAAAGTTTAATTATGTTTTAGCCATATCTTCATCGTTTCAACTCCGATTTCAGCGAATCTTGCGCTTACCTGATCCTTGCATCATGAACTACAGCTTTAGTATCTTTTTACTTTCTGTTTGTATTGTTTGTTGTGTTGTTTCTTATTTGTTTGTGTATGCTTGTTTGTGTGATCGCGTAGACAACGTGACGTTCAAGCAGAATCAAGAGCAAGCTTACGTGGAAGAGAATCAGCAGCTGTTTGAAGAAGGCAAGTGGATTTCCCCCTCTGCATATTCTATTTGAACCCAACAACAGCATGATAATTCACTTTATTTTATTGTTGCTTGCATAAACTTGATGGGTTACCCCAAACCTTGAAACACCTGGGTTTACTATACATGTTGGGTAGTTACGCTTAGTCGCAAACTTTGGGATTGGTATTGGTTTACTCTTTTAACAACATTGGTCACGTTTCATACTATTGTTATCGCATAAGTTCAAGATCAACTTTGTTTAATGGGAACATGGAGAACCACCCAAGAAAATAGTGCAACCACAAAGTCATATGGCTCTGACCTTAGCCAAATAATTAGATGTGTAGTTTGCGGGTGGCCTTACCGAAAGGGCAAGGAGGGGGTCGGTGCTAGGGGTCATAGCCCGGTCCTCTTGGGGTAGCTACCTTGGCTAAGGAGCTGACCATTAGGGAGGTTTATGGACCACGCCGCTACTGAAACTCTAGCGGGCTGCCTAGCTCTCGACATGTCTTTGTAAAGGCTTCGTAGTGTACCCTCGCCACTCACCTCGGAAGTGTTTAAGGGCCTTGCAAACCCGGGCGACTCAGGGAAACACGATTTGTGGGTAAAGTGTACAACCTCTGCAGAGTGTAAAACTGTTATAACAGCCGTACTCACGGTTAAGAGTGGCTTGGACCCTCACATGATAATGAAATTTGAAGATTAAATAAATTGTGGTTCATGATTTATGATTATGTTGCGGGAATCTTTATGATTTTGCTAAAGTGGGATGGTATAAACTTAAACCTAGTCAATAGGTGCTTGTTAATAAATACTTGACCAATTAAAAGTGACCGCTGCTGCAAACCTTAGCCTATCCTTGATGGCTTTGCATTTTCACCCCACCTGCTGAGTACCAACCATAAGAGTACTCACCCTTGCCCCCTGCTGTTCAGAAGAGAACTTTGAAGAGGAGATCTCTGACGACTTCGAGGAGTTCTAGGTCATGCGTTCACCAGTCATCGCCTGTGGAAGACGGAGTTGTTGAAGACTTCGAATAGGGTATAACGGTTATTTGTTTAAAGACATTTGTGTCTCTTTTATACGGAGTGTAATATTGTTAAATACTCTATTTAGTTACTTTTCGAGCATTGTCTTTGATATATTAGACTTTCCGTCTACCATATGTGTGTGAACGAGATCCTGGCGCACATATGAGATGCATCTGGTTCTTTCTAGAATCGGGTGTGACAATGTGTGTGTGTGTACATGTGTGTGTGAGTGTGAGTGAGTATGTGTGTGTGAGAGAGAGAGAGGGTGTCTCAGAGTGTGCGTGCGCGCACGCGTGTGAGTGTATGTACATGTGTGTGTGTGTGTGTGAGTATGAGTGAGTGTGTGAGAGAGAGAGAGAGAGAGGTTGTCTCATTGTGTGTGTGTGTGTACATGTGTGTATACAAGTGCACGCGCTATAATTAATAAGTCTAGAAAATGACACATGTAATTTCCATAAACAATATTATATATATACATCTTTCAAGTTACACATCCTTATATAGTACATATACATGCAATTTTATAATTAAAGAACACGTACATGTAATAAAGTATATATACATGAAATTTGCCTATCAGTATTTGTCAGTTGGTTTTCCGACAGAATTACGACCTAAACTTCAAAAATTACCTAAATTTCAAAGCTAGTTGCTAAACTATACCAAATTAAACTAATTTAACAATTCACTAAAATACAATTAACATATCACTAACTAAACTAAACTAATTTGAACCAAAACCTTAACTAAATTTGAATCTAGATTTCACCAAATTGAAACCCTAAATTAAACTAAACTAAACTAAAGTAAATTTGATCCTAAACCTTAACTAATCTTCTAGATTTCACCAAATTCAAACCCTAAATTAAAACAAAATGTAAAGCTAATAAACTAACCCTAAATTGAATTGAAACAAAACTAACAAAATTAAAAAGAAACTTGACAAGGCTCCCCACCGAGGAGGAGGTCGAGGAGGAGCGGTGGAGGCGAGGGCCGCCGGCATCAGGCTAGTGGCACGGCGCGCGTGGCCGGTGTCACGGCGGTGGCGGTCGAGACGAGGGCCAACGTGGGGAGACACGTACGGCACGACGTCGAGGCGGTGGCGGTGGAGGCGATATCGATCGAGGGCCGACGTCGTGGGGAGAGGCGGCGCAGCGGCGATGGTCAGCGTGGGGAGGCATGACGCGGTGTCGAGGCGGAGAGCCGGCCGACAGCAGAGGGCCGGTAGCGGAGGGCGACGTGGAGCACGTACGCGTAGCTCATGGCTTGCGGCAGCATAGCTCGATGGCGAGGAGGCGCGTTGAGGAGGCGGTGGCAGCCGAGGAGGCCGACGAGCGGCGAGGATGGAGGTCGACGAGGAGGCGTGCGGCGAGGATGAGGGCGGCCGGCGGCGGAGGGCGAGGAGCGCGCATGGCAGCTGGCGTTTTTAATCGGGCTGTGGGCGTCTAGGCGAAGAAGGAAGGAGGAGGAAGAGAAGGGGAAAGGGCCAGGGAGTAATATACCCTGGCCTTAGGTACCGGTTGAAAATCAAAACCGGTACCTAAGGAAGCCTTAGGTACCGGGTAAAAATATTACCCGGTACCTTAGGTGGAGTGAGTGAGTACCGGGTGAGCTTTACATCCGGTACCTAAGGCGCGCCAATGGGCGGGAAACAAATTCCCCCCCCCCCCCCTTTAGGTACCGGGTCAATATTTCCACCTGGTACCTCTAAAGGCATACAGGGAATTTGTTTCCTGCCGTTTCATTTTTCTTTCTTTTTTGGTTTTTTTTGTTTTTGATTTTCTGCTGAAAGTGTTTTAGTTCCCTAGAAAATTGTATATGGGTGCAAAAATTCACCAAAATATCAGTAAATATTGAATTTTTGATGTGTGAGAGTTAGAGAGAGCGAGTGTGCCTGTGAGAGTGAGTGTGTATGTGTTGTGTGTGAGAGAGCTAATGAATTATGATTAAAATTTATTCAAGAGACAATTAATCACCTAATGAATATTAACCTTTTGTGTGTGTGTGTGTGAGTGAGTGAGTGAGTGTGTGTGTTAGAGAGAGAGAAAGAGAGAGAGCGTGTGTTTATGTTATTAACAACATAATCTCCTCAAAAAATATAATATTACAAATACTAGAAATATGAGTCAAAATATTACATGAATACTTGAGGTGATGAGTCAAAATATGTCAAGAGAATACTAAACATCTTGGAATATTAACGATAGTTTTCTTTACAATTGTCCCTTCATTATGATCATGGCGTACGTTGGGAGGGTCCTCCTAGGCTAAAAGGATACTTGTGTCAACATCCAATGCGAATGGAGTCATGTCTTCATCCTTATTGTATTCTTCTTCATCAGTAACATCGTCGACTCCCACTATCTTTCCTTTACCTGCAAGAACTATGTGGCGCTTTGCCTCATCGTCCTTCTTGGGTTTGCTAGACATGTCCTTCACATAGAAAACTTGAGTGACATCTTTGGCTAGGACGAACGGTTCGTCTCGATAGCCAAGCTCTTTGAGGTCTACAGTTGTCATTCTGTATGCGTCAATATCGATGCCTTTTCCAGTTAGCTTCACCTGTTGGCAATGAAATAGAGGAATCTTCAAAGGCCCATAGTCTAGTTCCCAGATCTTCTCAATGTAACCAAAATATGAGTTGCTTTGGCCATTAGTATCTATGGCATCTACGAACACCACTATTTTGATTGGTACTCCTTTTGTCCTGGGACCTTGTGTAAAATGTGTATCCATTAATTCCATATCCTTGGTATGTCATGATTGTATGGGAAGGAACCCTGGCCAACCAGGCAAGTTTTTCATGAATGTCCTTGTTAGCCATAAGTTCTGAGCGCAACCAGGTGAGAAATGTTTCAATGTGACTCTTTGTGATCCAGGTTTTAGACTTCCAAGGGTACTTATTTCATACGAGCTACTTGTGCTCATCGATGTACGGAGCCACCAAGGCTGACTGTTGCAGAACCGTGAAATGTGCTTTGCTCAATGAAGCGTGATCATTGGCATTTATTGATTTCTTTCCTAGTGTGCCCTTCCCAATCAGCCTCCCCTCATGCCATGATATTGGAACTCGAATCGGGCAAAGTTCATCCACATAGTCAACACAAAACTCAATGACCTCCTCTGTCGCATAACCCTTGGCAATGCTTCTTTCTGGACGAGCACGGTTACGAACATATTTCTTTAGGACTGCAAAGAATCGTTCAAAAGGAAACATATTATGGAGGAAGACATGCCCAAGAATACCGATCTCTTTGACAAGGTGAACAAGAAGATGCGTCATAATATTGAAAAGTGATGGAGGAAATGTCATCTCAAGGCTAACAATACTTTGGAAAACATCATCCTGTAGCTTCAATAGACTCGTTGGATCAATTGCCTTCTGTGAAATTGCATTGAGGAAAGAACATATGATTGTTGCTCAAACATTATCTGGTAGAATACCTCTCAATGCAACTGGAAGTAATTGCGTCATCAGGACATGACAGGCATGGGACTTTACGTGTGCGAATTTCTTCTCTTTCAAATTTAGCAGCCTCTTTATATTCGAAGAATAGCCTGACGGGACCTTGATACTGTTCAAACATTCAAACATACTTTCCTTCTCTCACTTGCTTAGAGTGTAGCCGGCAGGACCTAAGTAATGGCGTCCTTTATACCTTTTCTCTGGATGTTGGGCGGCTCTCTATTTCATACGTTGCAGGTCTTCCCATGCTTCCAGTGTATCTTTCAGCTTACCATACACACAAAGGAAGCCTAGCAGGTTCACACAAAGATTCTTTGTGAGGTGCATCACGTCAATTGCGTGGCGGACCTCTAAGACTTCCCAATAAGGTAAATCCCAAAATATACTCTTTTTCTTCCACATAGGTGCACGTCCTTCATCACTGGGCACTGCTTTGCTACCAGGACCCTTTCCGAAGACTACTTTTATATCTTTGACCATTTCAAATACCATTTTCCCACAAATGTGCCTAGGTTTCATACGATGATCCACCTTTCCACCATAATAAGCATGCTTCTTTCTCAATGGATGCTTGACAGGAAGAAATCAACGATGGCCCATGTATACAATTTTCCTATAGTGCTTCAGATACATGCTGTCGGTTTCATGTAAACAATGTGTGCATGCCCTATAACCCTTATTGGAGTGTCCGGACAGGTTGCTAAGTCCAGACCAATCATTGATGGTTACGAAAAGCAATGCACGCAGATTAAAATGCTCCTCTGCGTGCGCATCCCACACACGAACCCCCTCCTCTTTCCACAGCAAACTAAGATCTTCAACCAGCGGTTGCAGGTACACATCAATATCATTACCAGATTGCTTCGGTCCGGGTATAAGCACCAGTATCATAATGAACTTCCGCTTCATACACAGCCAAGGAGGAAGATTGTATATACAAAGTGTCACAGGCCATGTACTATGGCCACTGCTCTGTTCACCGAAAGGATTCATGCCATTCGTACTTAAGCCAAATCTCACGTTCCTTGGATCATTTGCAAACGTTGGGAATGTTCTATGCACCTTCCTCCACTAGGACCCATCAGCAGGGTGTCGCAACATATTGTCTTGCTTCCTCGTTTTTTTGTGCCATCGCATCAACTTTGCATTGGTTTTGTTCATGAACAGATGTTTCAAATGTGGTATTATAGGAAAATACCACATCACCTTGGCAGGCACTCTCTTCTTGGTACGCACCACCTCAACGTCGCCTGGATCATCTCGAGGTATCTTATAACGACATGCTTTGCATACTAGACAAGCATCTACATTTTCATACTCCTCACCATGATAGAGGATGCAATCATTAGGACATGCATGTATCTTTTGTACTTCCAATGTGTTACCCTCAGGGAGTAAGCTTTTTATAAGTCTCAGCAACTCCTCGAAACCCTTGTTAGATAAACCATTGGATGCCTTCCATTGCAACAATTCCAATGTGTTACCCAACCTTTTGTGGCCTTGCTTGCAATCTGGGCATAACAATGTTCTGTAGTCCTCAATCATACGCTACAAATCTCTGGATTCCTTTTTAGTTTCATAGACTTCCTCTGCTTCGCGCAACATGTGACCAAGATCATCTTCTGGAGCCTGTGCTCCAACATCTTCTTTAGTCTCCATTGCAATATCTTCATAGATAGCACCGTAATCATCACCGAAGTTAGGGACATCTTCTTCTCCATCCTGTAGCACAATCCCTCTCTCTCCATGCTTGGTCCAAACAATTTAGTTGGACATGAAACCGCTTTCGAACAAGTGACTGTGAATGGTTCCTGTTGACGAGTAATCCTTCTCATTTTTACAGATTTTGCATGGACAACGAAAGAAACTGTCATGCTTGTGTTTCTTGGCCGCCTTGATGAATTCATGCACGCCATTAATAAACTCCATTTAACGGCGTTGTACATTCATTGATGACTCATCTGGAAAATCTGGAAAAATAAAGAGTAAATCTACTAATTCTTTATGCTAAAATGGATATTTCAACTAATATAAAAAATCATGATTAATAAAAAGGTCTAATTCTCCATTACGCAACATGATTAACAAGAAGGTCTAATTATCCATTAATAAACATGATTAATAAAAAGGTCTAATTATCCATTACACAACATGATTAATAATAAGGTCTAAAATACCAAATAAACTACATGCTAATACAAACTACTTAAGAGACCTATTGACCGATGCCTCACGAACCGCCTCACGAACTCTCGACACTGAACGGTCAATTTCTACCATCCCCGACACTTCACGCCTTACATTACGTCGAGCCATCAACTCGCGATCATCATGCGTACCATGCAACTCGACGTCAATTTCACACTCAAATTTGCGCCTTGCATTACATTGCGTGAGGCAATCAAATGCTTTCTTAATCCAACGACGAATACAACCGCTAACAAGTCCAAGACGCTCTTCAGGGCGGAACTCAAGGGAATGTCCGATGCGCTTCAAATGATTGCGTACGGATGCTCGAGCGGACGCACGACGCTCTAATGCATCATGTTGCAGTGCCATTTCTATGGATAAAATATTAATTACTCTCCAATAAATTTAATGAACTCATATGGTCTCTACATATAAAAAATTCAATCACATGGTATCTACATGGCATTGCTGGAGAATATCACATACGTACAGGGCGGGAAAGCCCGGTTAATACTGGTTTCCTGCCCGGTACAGCCCAGGCGGTACTAACCCGCCAGCATTTTAGTACCGGGCGCTGCCCCGGTACTAAATGGTGCAGTTAGTATCGGTTGGTAACACCAGCAGGTGCTAAGTTGCTTGCCACGCCTGGCGCCATGTGCGGCTGTTTAGTACCGGCTGGTAATACCAGCCGGGACTAACTTCTTTTTTTATTTGTTGGCTTTTGAATTCTTTTTTTGGTTTTAATTCGAATTCGTATTCGTATTCGTATCTATAGCGCGTTTGTGTGTAGCTAGCATTCGTATTTATACTTGTATTCGTATCTATATAGCATATATCGCATAAAGACGCATGTAGCTATACACACACACACACACAATTGATATACAATTTCATAATACAAGAATATGCACACAAGTTTTTCCGTACAATTCAACCATCACTGTCGTCCTCTTCTCAGTTTGGATCTAATCTAGCCACGCTTATCCTATGATCTGCATAAAATTCTCCTTTTGGATTTATGACCTCATCAAGCAAGAATCCACATATTTCTTCTTGAACCGCCCTAACTCTTTCCGGTTCGATGAGGTCCTCTTTCATTCTGAAGATTTGTCACACACAAACATTATTTATTTAAATCAATACTTGTACAGAATTAAAAGAAAGGAATCCTTCTTAATTTTTTACTTATTTCAAATGCTCTTCGCGTCATTTTCTTCAGGCCGCAAAAGTTGCGGATGAACTCACAAATGTAGTACCCACATAAGTTATTTCCGGGCGCTTGTCTCATACACTATATATATTTACACAAAGGGTTATTAAATATTAATGGTGATTAAAGAAATGGAACTAGATGTGCGAGAATTGTATTCATACCGAAAGTCTATTTTGAAAGAAAGTTCACCCGGGTTATCTGATATTCCTATGTGCTTTTTTAGGAAGTGAGCCCATGCTATTTGGAGGAGATTTATGAGGTCTTGATATTTAGCCATCAATGTTTTCTTAGAGTCAAACACCATGAAACGAACCGGGTTTTCGGAACGAGAACCCGACTCTCTGTATCATCGTGATAGTCCCTGGATCAGTAGCTATCACATACAGAACTCATTTCAATTCAATATCATAGTCATACAACTTGATAAATCATTACATGGGATTAAATATTACATAACCCAAAGGATTGTCTTTCTGTACAAGCCCCTTTGGCTAAAAGGTAACAAACAGAAAACGAAAGCGGTAGCTAAAGCTTCTAGACGTCCTTCATCTTGATGTTCCTCCTCCACAGGCAAACTTGAGCGTAGCACGAACCGTCCTTAATTCATCCTTCAATATTGGGGTTGCACTTCGGGCCGAATCCTGCATCTACCAACTATCCCCAAGGAGTGGAATAGGTTCACATCACCATCCGTATGCAAGCTTTAAGTGGAATGCAAGTGGTATAAAGAGTAGCCAAGGAGAGGCTGGGGTTTTCCTATGCAAGCAGCAAGCAAGTTATATCGTCATCCAACTCCTCACCACGGGCAATCATGGCATCCCAGGATCTCGGGTTACTCACACCTTCCACAACCACCCAAGTCGATGCGAGGACTCCCTCTCCTCGCACCTCAACTGCCCCCAGGCAGGTATATCATAACTAGAGGGAGGTAGAAATCAAGTAACACTAATCTATGAAAGCGAAGCCGGGTCAAGAGTTGTCCATGACCGAGGACGCGGCTATACGTATAGTTTTCACCCTGCAGGGGTTGTACACCTGTACCCACTCAGGCTGCAAGCCTGGGATCAACCGACTGAGACACAACCCACAACCATAACTCTCTAACTAATGCGGTACCATCCTGCTTTCCCGGGGTTAGGTACATTCGGCGCAACGAATGACCCGGGACTGTGAATCTCTAACCTGGCCAACTGGTTTCGAGAGTCTCGAAGACTAGGGTCGAGGAATACAACGAGGTCCGGCACACCCCGAATTCCTCATGGGCGTGTGCACCTTGGCCCTCTCCTATCACAAACACTACTCCTACAGTCCTAGTACCGCACAACTAGGAATGGTTGGAACCCCCATCTATACAGGAGTAAGTGGCGTGCACGTTTGACATAGTTCCATCTCCAGGTCCACTAACTGAGGCCTTAAGCGCCGAGGCAAGTAACTTCCACAACGACGAATCCGGTGCAACGGTCCATCCACGACACCCATTACAGGTATAGCCCCCAACTCCTCCAAAACGTCCCGAAGGACCACACCGTCCCGAAGGACATGTACCCGCCACAGGTACTGCGTAGGATGTGCCCAACACACATCCCAAGCCCTTGATCCGAAGATCAGGTTAGGTTTAACTCGGCCAAACTAGAGTCCTATTCACCAGATCCTCAAAAAGGGGTATCTCCACTCACACCAAGACTATATCACCATATCCCACACATACACATACAATAGTAGCCAAAGCATCTTATGTATATTCAATCAAGGTAATCATGGGAGTACAAGGAATCTAGATATAAAAATAGGCTATGCAGGTTCCTTCCAAGGTAACACATCTGTTGACGCCAGATTTTGACACGTGTTGAATCGGCGTCAGGAAAGGAAGAGATTGGCCGATGCGGCAGATCTAAAGGCTACAGTGAGGAATCGGCCGATTGAGGCTACAGTTGGGAATCGGCCGATTGGCAATGCAACTTGCGCCAACAGGGAGGGTGAAAGCCATTGGGACCACAACAGAGAATCCCGGTCAAAAGCAGCCTGATGTTGGTCAACGGAACGATGCCGATTCGGTCTAGAAGCAATGGAAAGAATCCTGATTGGATTAGGAGATGGCGGCAGAAGATTCTGCGGGAGTCCGTTTCCTTTTTAAAGATATTATAGATATAGTAGTTTTCTTGTTTTAAATAAGGTTGTAACAAGTCATAATCGACCAGGAGTCCTAGTTTCAGGGTATAAATAGGAGTCGCTAGGGCTTTGCAGAATCAACACATCAATCAACAACAATACTTCTACTTTTTCAACAATTTACTTTCAAGTCGGCGACTTCACCAATACTTTTTCTTCTTTCACGAGTTCGTACGGATTGGAAGGGCTGCATCAATCTGATCTCCGACCAATTGGTAGGTTCCGTTTATCGAGTAATATCCGAGCTTTAACTATGGGCGCATCGCTGTAGTTTCGTTTGGATTTATTCACCAGTTATCGATATTTACTAGAATTGCAAGTTTTACCTGTTATTCCAGTATTATCACCAGTTATCCAGCTTGAGATCAGAGTAATCGGCTTCGTCATCGTTCTTCTTCAACTTATCATCATACAGCCGATTAGATCTATTTCAAGTGCTGCCTCTGTAGTAATTGTTTAGATCGCTCCAGCAGTTTTCTTTACAATTACTACACGATTATCGGCTGGTCCATAGCCGATCATCTCTACGGCAAATCGGCCGATTCGCCGCCAACGCGCTCCTCAGGACAGATCGGAACTCCAACCGATCGAAGCGCCTGGAATTTAATACTTTATTTCCTTGTCAATCAACAGGTCAGATTGACTGGCACGCCGCGCGAACCGTACCAGGGCGATAACCCGAACAGGAGCTAAGCAGATTCTCCCGGGTCGTGTGTCCGACGCTGAAGACCATCGGCCGATTCCTGTCTGGCCGATTTTAGCGCCAACAACATCAAGGAGCAATAGCGTATCTAGCAAGCAAATGCCTAATAGGTAATCAATTCATAGATGGGTGTGAACCTGATGGTTCTTCGTTGTTCTTCTAAGTCTTAGGTTGTTTGGGTAGTCCTTCTGGCTCCTGGTCACCTGAGAAGTCCTCCGGAGTCTTCTGGTCGTCCGATATGTTAGTCCTCTCCTCCTCGCAGGGGCCTAATCGTAAATACTAATAAGCGTAGGAACCAAAGTGCAAAATGCATAAAGTTACTCAAATAAGATTCAAATCATAATTTTAGAAGAATTATGAAACTGGTTTCATAATTTTCAGAGGTCCGGTTCATTAATTGTGAATTTTCTAAGTTTAAATCATTTTCTAAAATCTAAAATTAATAAAAATATTTTGAAAAAAAAAACACATGGTCAGTGCCACGTGTCAGCACCTGGGATTGGCACGTGGCTTGCTGATGTCAAGCTGACATCATTCGATCAACGGGTCAACTCTAGGTTCACGTATGAGTGGGGTCCATGGGTCAGTCCTACACCGAAACTGATAGGTGGGACCCCTAGATCAGGGTAACCAAAACAAGAACACAAGGAAAAGGTTGGTTAGATATTGGGCCGAAAGGAACTTGGGTCGGCTCAGTTCTAGCCCAATGGCTTTTAGCTCGGCTCAGCCTACGGCCTGTAGGCCGGCTCCAGGTGACGGGCTGGTGGCTCGGGTCCTTGGCTCGGCAGCCCAACAGCAGGCACGGCTCAGGCAGGCTGGCTTGGCTTCGGCTGACAGGCCGGCTAGGCCTACGGCTCGGGCTGTAGCAGGCCGACTCGGTCTACTGGGCTGGCTGGCTCGGTTATCAGGCCAGCGTGGCTAGCAGGCTGGCCCGAGCAGGTTCGTGGGCCACACGTCTCTCGGCCCGGTCCGAGTTCTCTCTCTCCCCCTTCTCCTGCTGACAAGGCGGGGGCCACTCGTCAGTGGAAGCGCCACGCGCTGACGAGCGGGGTCCAGACGTCGGTCTCGGCGCGATCCCGTGTGGTTGCCAGGTCCGGTGCGGGTTGGATGTGTGCGTGCGTGCGTGTGGCTGCCCAGAGGGTATGTGTTTGTGTACAGCGTGGGCGCCCGCGGGGTGCTCGGCGAATTGCCGTAGTGACACCTGCGTGCGCACGCCGCGACGTCGTGGGGACGCGCGCGGACTGGGGGGTGGCGGAACGCAACGGCGGCGAGGCTACGAGCCGGAGGTCAGTTAAGGCCTTTCGGCCGGCTGGGCGTGGGTCTTGCCCACGCGCGAGCTCCCAGTAGCCCAGGTTCGCGCGTGGCCGCGCTGCGTGCGGGGCAACGACATTCCGAGCCCGGCTCAGGCGAACCTACGGGGCGACGGCAAGGTGTGCAAGGCAACGGCGGCAAAAGGGCAAGGGCTACTCGGTGGCGACGATCGACTCAGAAAACCAGCATTGCTGGTCTGCAGCACACACACGTGCTGGTGGAGCTAAAGGTCAAGGAGGCAAGCTAACTCACGTTCAAGGCAGGGAAACTAATCACAAATTGGTCACGAGAGCTTACTAGCATTATGCATGGTGCTGTAGCTGAAGCTAACAGGAGAGAACAGGGCTCACAAGCTAGCGTGTATGACCAACATGGCAAGGAACAAGGCTCATGAGGTTGGCTGGTGGTTCGTGGCGACAAGTGCAGCAAACGGCACGCGGCACATGGGAATCCCAGGGCCACGTGGGTGACGGCGCAGCAGCGGCTGAGTTACAGCGGCAGACGACATGGCTGCAGCATATCGTCGAACAGGTGTTGCAGTTGAGGGAGGTGGCAACTTGGTTTCATCGTGCCCTTCGTCACTCTCGGCTTGCGATCGCCGTCTTCATCGGCTAAGCTACCAGCTTGAGCCTGTGCTTCTCCGAGGCAGCGCCATCCCGAGCAGTGGTAGCGGCGAGCCGGCTTGAACACGGTGGGGGCGTCGAGGTCGCCGGTCTTGAGGTCGTCGTCGTGCTGCCCCACTTGAGCAAGGATGGAGCGCAAGGGAGCTGCTTGCAATGGAGAAGACAAAGAACAGGAAGGAGATGGCGTGTAACAAAGGCAGGGTCAAGGGCAATGGCCTATCGGCCGGTTCGAGCTTGGTACGCGCTCACGCGCGGCGTCTGGCATGCCAGGGCCGCGACGTGGCCGTGCCAGGCACGCGAGGCAGCGGCTACCTGGGCTCACGACGCGGCGCGGCGGCGGCGGGACAAGGCTGGGCGTGAAGGTCGGTGAACGAGTCCGGGTGCACTAGGCGGCGAGGCTGCGCGGAACACCGGCGTGGGCACAAGCAAGCAGCTACAGCTTGCATGTTCGTGGCTGCACTCAAGCTAGCACGACTCGTTTGGCTCTCAGATGGTCCTCCGTGGCTTAGGCTGGGAAGAGAGGCATGGCATCGAGGGTGCCCGATGGGTGTTCGACGAAAGGTTGAACTGGCCCTCGGCTCACGTCTGGCCGGCGTCGATGCAAAGGCGAGGCCTTGGGTCATGGAGATGGCGCTAACGGAACGACGGCCATCAAAGCGGCGGCGAACATCGTAGCGGGGCAGCAAGCTAACGGCACGATGGCCGGCGCAGGCAGGCAACAAGGGTGGTGGCGACATTGTGCTGCTCACCGTGGGGTTTGAGGATGGCAAGGTCGTCGCAGGAAGGGCTGCGGCCGTGGCGAGGTGACGCGGGCAGGCTCGTGGTTCAGCTCGGCTCCGGCTCGGCGTGGTCGTCAACGCGGCGGCGGCGCAGCTTCCGGCCCGGCAGCTCCTCCGGCTCCCGGTCGTCGTCGGCGTTGGTGTCCTTTTTCATCCTCGCGGCCGTCGTCGTGTCCCTCCGGCGGTCCGCTGGCAACGGGCCGGCGTCCTCCTCCGTCTCCTCCTCTTTCCCCTCTCCTTCTCTCTTGGTGCGGCGGCGCAGATGGGGAAGGGGGTAAGGTGGCTAGGGCTCGGAGGTCTTGCCGTGGGGGTTTTATAGCCCGGGGGCTAGGGCTCGGCAGGGGCAGCTCAAGTGGACGGCGGTGATCCTTGGTCCGCGTGCTGTCGGCCACGCGGTACGCATCGGCGAGCGGGAGGTCTGGGTGCGTGGGCTCGCGTGCGAGGGGAAAAGCAGAGAGCGGCGAGAGAGCGGCGTGGGAAGGACGCAGCGTTGTTGCTGCCCCACCGGTCAGCGTCGGCTAGATAGAGGCCTTGCGCTGGTCGTGGTCGTCGGTGCAGCTGCTGCGGCCGTTGCTGCAGCTCGTCGTGTAGCGCGCGGAGGCAAAACGCAAGCAGGCGAGAGGCGGAGGCGAGCAGAGGATGGCTTGGGCGCTGCGCAGCTTGCGATGAGAGGCAGGCAGCTTCCTGTGGGCTTCGTAGGGAGGCAGGCAGCATGGGTTCCAGCAGCAGGCGGCTAGCAGGCCAAGGTGGCTAGCTGGGCTTCACGTGCACAGGAGCATGCAAGAGCGGTGGATATGCTGGGCTCGATGGATCAAGGGAAAAGAAAGGAGATAGGCCACAGGTTGATGTGGCAGCCGGGCTACACATGGGTCATACATGCAGATTTGGATTGCTAAACGTGATTAGACTTGGGGTTAGAGGTTTAAGGTAGACTAGATCTCACGGTGTAGGTTAGTTTGGTCAAGACAGGTCAAAGGTCCAAGTTAGGGTAGTTAGTAATTAAAATTAAATTTGAATGTCTCAATAATGTCTCAATTCAAATTTAATTTCCACACAAAATCACACAAAGAAAAACAATAAACCCAAATCGAATTCAATTAAACAAGGTTCGATAAAATTCAAATGAATCCACAAATGCTCACACTAGCATTTATTCCCTTAATTTAATTCAAGAATTTACTTACTAGGAATTTAGGGAGAAAGAGAGATCAGCCTTATATTTTTCTAGCTATTAACATGTTCACACAAAAAGTTTTTGAAAATCCATATTTTTCGACTTATTAACATTCCGGCAAAATCCGGGATGTTACACACCACCACCCGGCATTTATCAATCTCGATACATAGCAATATCCTGTGAAAGCTGTTGAGACACATATACATATCAAATGTTCGATATACATATTATCAAATAGAAGGCATGGAAAAGATATATAGTTGAAGTGCTGACTTGAAGTTGTACGGTAACAGAATGAATTCACAAATATTCTGCCCATCCAAGGCTATGAATATATTTTTTGTGGTCCTATTTGGCCATTTGCGTACGCTATTCTCGTTTATAACATCCGGGTCCATGAAGCCGACGTTGTAGTAACCCTTTCTCCGGCATTCTTGCACATTCGACCTATACATGATACAAAATAAAAGAGGGGATGAGAAAGCCCAGAACCAGTTGAGCTACAATGTAGAAATGAGAGGAGACATACTTACATACAAAATACACTGAGGAGGGACTTGTCTAGAGTGTCTTGATGGTATAGAAACCAAAGACTCTCAAACTCGATCCATATATCATCGGGCCCCCGATGGAAATCGTTATTTTTAATTCGAGTTGTGAACATTATGGTTCCATCTCTAGATTCCTTCATGTACCATCTATGCAACTCCCGCATCCTCGTTGGTAGCATCTTGATCAACCCCGGCCACATAAGAGGTTCACCCATTTCAAATTTTTTCTTTTTGATCCTTGGTGCATGGGAATATCAGCCTGCCCTAGGAGTTGGGCTTTCGTGAGACTCGATTCCACCACAAACTCAGTCGTAGCTTCATTCTCCTTTGAAAGAACTACAAGTGGAGGTATTGATTGGTTCGGCTGTTCTCCGAGCTGGGGAACTTGGTTGTAGCGACGATTGCTCTTCTTCTCATAAGACTTTGTGATCGAGCGTGCGTAGTCTGATAGTCTTTCTTCCTACCTTGGTTGGCACATGGCTATGAAGTGCTTTTTCCCGGCTGGATCGACCGGTTGTTTCGGCTCAGGCTTCTTTGGCGCGAGTTGTTCTTTAACATATTTTTTTCACGCTAGCGTCCAATTCCTCTTGTGCCATATCGTATGGTAATTTCTCGGGTGGAGGCTTCTCTTTCTTCTTAGGTTGGGTCTTCTTCTTCCTAGGAAGTGGCGGTGGCGGGACCCAAGCCTTTTTTGCATTCTTCTTGACTTTAGGAGGCAACGGACTTGTGCTAGGTTCCTTTGACTGGCTGGTGACGGCGGATCCATGCCGTGGTCCATTTGAGCGGCTGGTGATGATGGCGGATCCATGCCGGGGCCCATTTGAGCGGATGGTGATGGGAGATCCATGCTGGGGCCCCTTTGAGCGGCTGGTGACGGCAGACCTATGTTGGTTTGTGGCATTGGCGATCTTGGCCTTGCCATGTCCTTAGACGATGTTGCAGGATCTGTGGTTCCTCCCGGAAATCTTATGTACTGCTTGTTCCAACAGATCCATGTGTGGAGGGCTTGTTGTAGTTCCTATTCTCCATCTCCTTCAGGGATCTCGAGGTCGAGGTCTTCCCATCCTTTCTCGACTCGGTCAACCATGACTCTAGCATATCCTTCAGGAATCGGCGCGCCATGAATTGTCCCGCTTTTGATAGGTACTTCAGCAACACTGTGAGCCACAACTTTGTTCTTTTTTCTTTGTTGAAAAAGAAGCTCGCAGGGGGTCCTGACGGTGATGTCGTCCACGGGGTAATGTCGTTGTTGGTTATCTCCAACCATTTCAGTTTGGTCCGCAGCTGTGTGCTCCGTGAAAGCGACGCTGCTACGGCGTTGAGAGCCAAGCCCGGGGCTGCTCTCCGCATTAGGAACTAATGGAGCATCTTGTTGTCCCTTGGAAGCTGCCAATGCACTTTCAATCGTAGCTACTCTTTCTTCTAGGGCATGCACCTTTTCAGCATCTTCAGCCTTCCTTCTGAATCGGCTTCGATAAGTATCGATATCTGCATTGAAGTCGTGCTTCCATGGAAGTACACCCATGCCTTGGACACGTCCTGTGTGTTCTGGTATCCCAAGAGCGTAAGTCAACTCATCTTTTTCTCTATTAGGCTTCAAAGCTCCTTCTTGAACGGCCTGAAGTGCCGTCTCAAGCTGGGCAACCGCTTCTCTTAATCGATCCGTAGTCACGAACGATCCATCCTCTGGATCTAGTGTGCCTCCATGAGCATAGAAGAAATACTTTGCTCGTAATGGCCAGTTGAATGTCGCTGGTACGATTCCTTTTGCTATCAGATCTTCTTCCATCTTTTGCCATTTCGGAATGGCCGATGAATATCCTCCTTGACCTAGATGATGGAAGTGAATCTTCTTGCTCGCATTGGTTTTGGCCTGCACTGTTTTCCTCTCGCTGTCATCGGACAACTTGTAATGCACGAATTCATCACAATTCCTTTTGCTATCAGATCTTCTTCCATCTTTTGCCATTTCGGAATGGCCGATGAATATCCTCCTTGACCTAGATGATGGAAGTGAATCTTCTTGCTCGCATTGGTTTTGGCCTGCACTGTTTTCCTCTCGCTGTCATCGGACAACTTGTAATGCACGAATTCATCACAGAAAGCAAGTTGGTTCTTGAACTCTTTCTCAAAGTCAGACGTGAGGCCCTTTTTGATGTAGTCTTTATTCAAGTTTTTCAAGAAATAGCCATCTTCCTCATGACCCATTTCTTGAAGACTTCCTCTTTCTCAAGTGGAAAATTGAAGTGTTCTTTGACTTGTCTCTATAACATTTCCTTCTCTGTATCTGGGACGACATCTGCCTCATTATCAGTGCTTTTGACTTTCTTCCATAACTTGTAGCTGATGGGGATGTTTTCCCTAACATAATATCCACATTGGTTGACCACGGTCCTATCAACACCCTTGGGAGCCTTTGGTTCACCGTCAGAGTCCACTTGTGTGATGGTGGTACGCCCCTCCATCTTTCTTTTGGAGCCTTGTTTCCGTTTTAGCTTCTTCGATCCAGATGCCTGCAAAATTATCTATTAATACATGCATTTCATACGTACAGATCGTATTCATATATGTATGTATATGTATATGTACATGAAATCCATATACCTCGGCTTCATCCTGTTGCTGAGCAATTTGTAAATCGCCATCGCCAGTTTCGTTAAGATACTAGCTGTCGTCATCCGCATCTTGTGCATCAGCTTCGAAGGACGTTTGTGGGTCTAGGGTTCCTTCACGAATCATATTATGAAGAAGGAACTCCTGCTCAACATCACTAGGTCCCATTTTGATTTCTACACAAATAAAATATATTTTATAGAACTGTGAAGTTTTTGTACAATTTTCTTAATTTTTTACATTTTTTTGCAATTTCCTTCAATTTTCTATAATTAACTTCAATTTTCTACAATTTACAATTTCACATATTTATACAAAATATAATTTACATAAATATAATGACTTTTATAATCACTAGGTACCATTTCATAATTTTCTGCAAATTTCTACGATCATTTTAATCCAACAAATGACAATAAAGAAATATAATGACTTGTATAAATACATGGCGTTGTACATCAAATATTTATAATGACAAAATATATTTCATACAAAAATAATGACTATAATAAAATAAAACAAATACATGGAGTTGGACAATAATTTTATACTTCACTTTACTCCTACAACTTGTTCAATTTTTCTTAAAAAAGAATCAAACATTTTTCATAAAAATATATTTCATCACTATAATACAACAACTTGTTCAATTTTCTACAATTTTCTACAATTTCTGAACATTATTTGAAATATCTGAAAAATCAAAAGGCTAACGTCAGCACTTAGTCGTGCTGACGTCAGCCAGGAGCTTACGTCAGCCAATGCAGGTGGCCGGCGGCGGCGTCCGCCGACGGGCGCGGGGAGGGGGTCGGGACAGCGTCGGCGGCGCGTGGAGCGAGGCACGCGGCCAAATGATGGCGTGCCAGCCGCGGCGGCGGCACGGCCGGACAACGACGGAGGGCCGTGGCGCGGCGCCGCGAGGGGGCCGGGAGCTGGGGTGCGGTGGCTGGCGCTAGGCCGGGCTCCGGCGGTGCACGGCGGGGAGGATGGCGCCGCGAGGGGGCCGGGAGCTGGGGGCGCGGTGGCCGGCGCTAGGCCGGGCTCCGGCGGTCCACGGCGGGGAGGACGGCTCTAGGACGGGGCCGGAGGCGGGGGGCGCTGCCGGCGCGCGCGCGTGGACGACGAGGGACGGCGGCGACCGCGCGTAGCAGGAAGGACGGGACCTGTGGCGGGGATGGAGTGCTCGTCGTGGCGGCGTGGCGGCCTGACGGCGGAAGGATGGCGTGGAGGCGGAGGTCGGCGACGGGGACGAGGGACTTGGTGTTGATTGAGATCGATGTCAAGTCCCGTGCCCTATATAGGAGGAGCCGGTTAGTACCTTGGTTACACAAATTACATAATTAAATCATAAAATACTACATAATGGTTACACAAAACTACTCATCGTTATTTAATGGAACATTGATAATCTTCTGTTTGACGAAGGTCCCTTGGTTGTGATCACGGCGTAAGTAAGGAGCGTCCTGTTTGGATAGTAGGATGCTGGGGTCAACATTGACTGAGAATGGAGGAAGATCATCAAACTGATCAAAATCTTCTGACTTATGTGAAATATCCTGAACACCAATGATTTTTCTTTTTCCAGGAAGAACTATGTGGCGTTTTGGCTCATTGTTCTTGGATTTGCTTGACATGACCTTCACATAGAACACCTGTGTCACATCCTTGGCTAGAACGAATGGTTCATCTTTATATCCAATCTTTTTGAAGTCCACTATTGTCATCCCATACCGGTCTGTCGTCACACCTCCTCCAGCTCGATTCACCCATCGGCAGCGAAACAGAGGAATCTTCAAAGGTCCATAGTCTAGTTCCCATATCTCCTCTATGACACCAAAGTAGCTGTCCTTTTTTCCATCATTGCCTATTGCGTCTATACACACGCCACTATTTTGGTTTGTGCTCTTTTCATCTTGGGCTTTGGTGTAAAATGTATAGCCATTTATCTCATACCCTTGGTATTGCATGATTGTGATTGATGGTCCCCTTGCCAACCATTGAAGTTGTTCATCAATTGAAGTCTGAGCTAAATAGGAAAGGTATCTATGTGATGATGTGTGATCCAAGTCTCAGACTTGCTCGGGTTTTCAGACCCTACAATATTCATGTGCTCCTTTATATATGGAGCCACCAGGGATGAATTTTGTAGAACCGTGAAGTTTGCTTTGCGGATTTCCTTGTCAGGGATGTTAACATTAGATTTCTTCCCTAGTGTGCCCTTTCCTTCAGTCTCCCTTCGTGGTGTGACATGGGAACCCCGATCGGACTAAACTCATCAATAAATTCAACACATGACCTCCTCTGTTCTGTAGCCCTTAACAATATAACCTTCTAGACGAGAACGATTGCAAACATACTTCTTTAGGACTGCCATGTACCTCTCGAAAGGGAACATATTGTGCAGGAATACAGGGCCCAAAATGCTTATCTCTTTCACAATGTGCACGAGGAGATGTGTCATAATATTAAAGAATGACGGTGGAAACACCATCTCAAAGCTGAAAGGACATTGGACCATATCATTATGTAAATTTATGAGCTTATTTGGATCGATTGCCTTCTGCGAAATTTCATTCAGGAAGGCATATAGCTTCACAATTGTCAATCTTACATTCTCCGGTAGAATAGCCCTCAATGCAACCGGGAGCAATTGTGTCATCAGGATATGACAGTTATGCGACTTTAAGTTTGTGAACTTCTTCTCTTTCATATTTATTCTTCCCTGTATATTTGAGGAGTATCCGGATGGTACCTTCGTACTATTCAAACAATCGAACATGCTTTGCTTCTCCTCTTTGCTGAGAGTGTAGCTAGCAAGATGCAAGTAGTGTTGTCCATTGTCTCTCTTTTCAGGATGTAAGTCTTTCCTTTGTTTCATTTCTCTCAGATCACGCCTTGCTTCCAGTGTATCATTTCCTTGCCCATACGTGCCTAGGAAACCTAGCACGTTCACGCAAAGATTCTTCGTCAGGTGCATCACGTCAATTGTGTTGTGGACCTCTAAGGATTCCCAATATGGTAGGTCCCACAATATAGACTTCTTCTTCCATATTGGTGCATGCCCGTTTTCGTCATTCGGAACTTGTTGGCTGCCACGAATCTTTCCAAACACTACACGCACATCCTTTATTATTGAGAAAACACGCTTTCCGTCACGTAACATTGGTTTAGCACAAGTTTCTGGCTCCCCATTAAAATGTTTGCATTTCCCTCTTAAGGGGTGGTTGAGGGGAAGAAATCGACGATGGCCCATATAAATGACCTTTCAACAATGTTTCAAATAAAAACTGTTGGTTTCATCTAAACAGTGGGTGCATGCCTGGTATCACTTGTTCGACTGTCCCGACAGGTTGCTAAGTGCAGGCTAATCATTGATGGTTACGAAAAGCAATGCTCCGAGGTTGAAGCTCTCTTGTTTATACTCATCCCACACACGTACACCTTCTTCCTTCCACAATAGTAGTAACTCATCAATCAATAGTCGAAGGTACACGTCAATATCGTTGTCAGGTTATTTTGGGGCTTGGATAAGCACAGGCATCATGATGTACTTCCGCTTCATGCATAACCAAGAAGGAAGGTTGTACATACATAGAGTCACAGGCCATGTACTGTGACTGTTGCCCTTTCGCTGAATGGATTCATTCCATCCGTACTCAAACCAAACCTTATATTCCTTGCGTCCTTGTTAAACTCTGGGAATTCTCTATTCACGTTTCTCCATTGGGACTCATATGCGGGGTGCATCAGCAACTGATCCTGCTTATAGTCTTCTTGGTGCCACTGCATCAACTTAGCATGTGACTTGTTTCTGAATAAGCGCTTCAAACGTGGTATTATAGGAAAATACCACATAACTGTAGCGGGAATTTTTTTACTGCCATCATCAGTATCATATTGCCTAATCTTATACTGCTTTGCGTCGCAAACAGGACAAGCATCCACATTCTCATATTCTCCGTGATAGAGGATACAGTCATTTGGATATGCGTGAATCTTCTGTACATCCAATCCAAGAGGGCAAACAACATTTTTTTGCTTCGTATGTTGACGAGGGAAATTCGTTGCCCTCGGGAAGCATGTTCTTTACGATTCCCAGTAGCTCCTCAAAGCCCTTTTAGTCATCACTTCTAGCTATATATCTCAAAAAAGTGAAAATATCAAGAATATTATTATTTTTAAACCCTAATTATTTTGACACTCTTCCGTTTGCGAACACTCGTCATCAAACACCATATGTGGGATGCAATCATGGTTCAGAACATCTATTCAGGCTCCTTACGCAAAAATCATCGAAAAGAAAAAAAATCTTTGTTTAGGATATATGTATGTCGTCAACCTTGATCCGGAAGTGTTGACACTATCATTCGGGGCCAACATCGATATCCGCGACACCATGCGGTACAAGGATGTGATGAAAGAGTACGGCCTTGGTCCTAATGTTGCCATCCTTACCTCGCTAAAAGGTGAGGATTTCTACATTGGGACCAGGACGGTACCCCTTCATCATGTCCCTGCACCGCACGGTATCGCGGACATCGATATTGGCCCCGAATGTCAGTATTAACACCATCGGATCAAGGTTGACGACATATACATATCCAAACAAATATTTTTTAACTTCGCGATGGTTTCAATGGGAGCATGAATAAATACATCATTAGAGTGTCAAAATTATTCCTTCTTAATACAAAAATTTGCTATTTCACATTCACTAGCTTCAAATCATAACACAAATGGCTATACACATTTCACTTGAAATTAAATGAAAACAATATTGCTACGATGATATAAACATACATACATGTCACTTGAAATAAATTGGAAAAAATTACTCTACACATTTCCCACATTCAAACTAGCCACATTAAAATTCTAGTCATCATTTCTAGCTATGTATCCCAAATAAACGTGAAAATATCAAGAAAATCGTGCTCATTCTTACTCTTCCAATCAACACAAATTTCTCTAAGTGTAAAGCATGAAACGAAGTATAAAGACCACAAAAAAAGAGAGGATGAAGTTGCTAACCTTTTGAGCACTTGGATGAGTGAAATTCCCTAAAAACTTGACTAAAATGGGCAACAAATCTCTAGAACGCAATGGGGAAGAAGAGAGCCCGAGCTCGGGTCAAATGAATGGCTCGGGCTCGGAGGAAGAAAGGTGGCTGATATTCCAGCCAACCAAGTTAGTACCGGCTGGTGGCTGCAGCCGGTACTACTTCTCACCATTTAGTACTGGCTAGAGCCACCAGCCGGTACTAAGTTTCATCGGCTCCATTTAGTACCGGATGGAGCCACCAAGCCGGTGCTAAAGTGCCACCGGGGGCAATCTAGCTGTTGCCCCCCGTGTTGGTGGAGCAGTTTAGTACCGGCTGGAGCCACCAGTCGGTACTAAAGCGCTCCTAGAGTCACTGTAGCCCTGGCCTGGTACTAAACATGTCCCTTAGTACCGGCTAAAAGACAACCGGTACTAAGGGCCGCGACGAATGTGAAGTTTTCTAGCAGTGTGGTATCTATATAGAAAAAATAATTATCACATGTATAAAAATTATTATATCTATAATAAACTAAATAGATAGCTAAATATTATTATATCATTGACTAACTACATCTAAATCACTTGCTATGTAAAACTACAAAAATTAATTAACAAGTGTATAACAATTATAAACTAAATCAAAGGCTAAGCTAAAGAAAAAAAAAATAACTAACCTTGAGGCGAAAAAACTGCAAAAGCTCCCCTCCCCTCCCCTCCCCTCCCCTCACACGGCTGCCATGAACAATGCTGTGTTCATGGCAGCTCGAGGAGGGCGAGGGGGGCTGGTATATATAACAGCAGCATTAGTACCAGGTCCTGGCATGACTCGACGCTTATGGCCTCTACAAAGGCACCGGTTCGTGCCACAAACCGGTACTAATACCATTGAGCTCACCAGGCACCGGTTGGAGGCACGACCCAGTGCTCATGGCCCCTACATAAGCACCGAGTCGTGCCATGACCCGGCACTTGTTTCTCCACGATGCCTTAGGCACCGGGTCGTGTTACGGACCGGTGCCTATGCTCCAGCAAGTGGTACTTTAGGCCGGAATCTTTTAGCCCGTTTTCTAGTAGTGATGCATTTCATAATTAGCTATATGTGCAGGACCAATAATTGATTTTGTAAGAATAACTTGGATATTTCTAAATGAAATTAGAACTAACGCAAATCACATAAAACAATGGATAAGTAACGTAAAAAGTCACCATATATAAACCCACAGTTGCAATGCAAGTCCAATCCTTCCTTGCATCGTGTAAACTCATCCTTGCCATTCAATCAACACACCTCGATTTCCTTCTCCGTCAGCTGATGGTCCTTCTCTTGTATAGCCTTCTCTTCATGCCCCTTCACGTTGCAAGTGAAGTCCAACATCAATGATACCCTGTATTAAATCCTAAAATATATACTATAAAAAAGAGAAAGGAACTATATAAGATGTTCTTATTATATCATAAATTGAATGCATCAGTTTTACCAATTCATGTTCAAAGGCACCATTTTTTAAAATAAACTGATTCATAATGAACACGGGGATCCTATTGTGTTGTTGGATAAGTTCCATATATAGCCAACCCTCTTCAGATTTGTATGCAATGTCTTGTTACATTTATAGTCAAGATTGTCACGGTATAGACCCAGGCCATACTACCAACTAACTAATGTGCAAGCTCAAGCATGGTTGTTCCATACCCACCAGCCAGTGATCTATGCCGCAAAACTTGATAGGTATCTTATGTGAAATTACTAATTCAGCAAATGATCAAGCCTCTTGTCCATGCGACAAAATTGAAAAACTGCAACAATATTCTTTATTGTAATCCGACTTGTTGCAAGCTACTGGGATAAATCCCACCTATACAAGTTAGAATTTACACAAGATTTAATAAACCCAATTGTTTTCGCTAATTCGATTAGTTTCTATTGGATCTTCTTCATGAATATAGAAAATATGGAAAAAGAGTGGTCTGGGATTGGGTGATACAAGGTTTTGATTACTCACCAGGGACAAACCGTTGGCTCCCTTCTCATGTTTGAGGACCTCCCACGTTGTTAAGATGACTCCTATCACACGTACACCTTCTTCCTTCCACAATAGTAGTAACTCATCAATCAATAGTCGAAGGTACACGTCAATATCGTTGTCAGGTTGTTTTGGGGCTTGGATAAGCACATGCATACTTCCGCTTCATGCATAACCAAGAAGGAAGGTTGTACATACATAGAGTCACAGGCCATGTACTGTGACTGTTCCCCTTTCGCCGAATGGATTTATTCCATCCGTACTCAAACCAAACCTTATATTCCTTGCGTCCTTGTTAAACTCTGGGAATTCTCTATTCACGTTTCTTCACTGGGACTCATATGCGGGGTGTCTCAGCAACTGATCCTGCTTATAGTCTTCTTGGTGCCACTGCATCAAGAAGGACCTCCCACGCAGTGAACACGAAGGTGTCACATGACCATGAGCCCTCCCTTGTTAATCAGGTGAGTAATAGAGTTTATGGTTTAGCTGTTTCTGTTGAACTCAGATTGTGCATACGTGTAGGTATAATAAATCCTTTCTTTTGTATCAAGTAATGTGTTCTATTAGAAAAATGATTGTCACCTCCATTTCAGCTAGACCATTACATATGAAGGGAAATATTTGATAATAATTCTTTTATCTCTTCATACCATCATTTCATTCCCGTTTCTACAGACTAGTCAGGGTACCAACATCATTTCGGTGGATGGCAACTCGATGTCCTCCCTTGTCCAGGATCCAGCTATGGGCACATGCACCATAGTAGCTCCCTCAGAGACCGTTGTCATTGATGACACCAAGAGCACAGACTATGATAGTGATGATAGTTACATGTTTTATGACTATGGTGATGAGGCCACTGAAAGTGACAATGAAGAGAACAACGCCAATAGGGTCTACACATCTAGATCTGTGCTATCTTCTAAATTCCATTCTCGTCACTTGACAACTGATAGCTCGAGCGATAGTGATGCTATTACCGATGCCAATTCAAATGGCAATGATTTAGTTGTGGCTGGATGCCGAATGCGCATGCTATACATCATGATCCCTGCAGGCACTAGTGTTTGCTTCTGGTGCGGCAACTCTGGCCGTATTCATTTCGGTGGCAATGGACAAGCCTGATCTAAGATTCCATTGCAGGCACCATATGGGTGACCACTTACAAATAATAATGTGGTAGAATCATCTGGACATTGAAGCAAATATCCATGTAACACAGCATTTGAGTTTAAGTTTAATATCAGCGTGATTATGTGGTTGTCCATAGGATGTGTACCTTCTATAAGTGATATATATATTTCAGAAAATTTTCATTACTGCTACTACTACGAGAAGAACCAATCACTTGATGATTATACTTACAGACACTCACCATGCACACAGAGTAGTGAAGTTACATGTTAACGAGCAAGCTAAGAGCAAGTCTAGTTCACAATGCGTCATTTGTTCCTTTGGTCTCATGCATGCAGTTACAATTAAAAATAAAAAGCTTTAGCAAGCTGATACTCTCTTTGACGATGTGGCACTTCTTACTAATCTCCCCCTCAGCACTGGTTGCCCATCTTGGTGATGGACTCGCTGAAGTCCTTGAAGAACATGTCATCGGATGTGTATGTTATACATCATGATCCACGTAGGAACCAGTGCATGCCTCCACTGCGGGAACTCCAGCCTTATTCACTTTGGTGGCAATGGACAAACCAGAGTTTGCGGTGAAGAATAAGCCATATATATGGTTGAGCACTTACAAACAATGTGGTAGCATCCTCTGCACATTCATGCAAGTTTCCATGTAGCTTGCGATCCAATAGCATTTGAGTTTAATATCAGCATTGGTGGTGGCCCATAAGATGTGTACCTTCTCTCTAATTGATAGGTGTTGCAGAAAATTTTCATTAACTATTTGTAAAAGATACATTGAAAAAATTATCCCACTATGTCTCTTGTCTCTGACACACACGCACGCACGTGCGCGTGCACGTGCGCGCGCGCGATGCAGTAATGAGGAGAACCAATCACTTGATATATATTATATTTGATAAGATAACAAAATATTTATACTCTCAGACATTCAACGAACAAATTCAGGCAGTTACAATTAAGAATTAAGTTAACACGTGCACGCTAAGAGCAAGTCTAGTTAACAATGTAGCAATTTCCTGATCTCCACTCAATGCCGCTAATATAAGCAAACCGAGGTTGCCCATCCTGATCACGGACTCACTGATAAAGTCCTTGAAGATCGAATACATCATGGAATGTGTATGTTTATACATCAAGATCCCTACAGGGACCAGTGGATGCTTCTGCTGCGGCAACTGTCTTATTCATTTTGGCAGCAATGGACAAGCAAGAGTTTGCGGTGCAGGCGCCATATGGTTGAGCACTTAGGATAATGTGGTAGCATCCTCTAGACATTGATGCAAGTTTCCATGTAACCCAATAGCATTTGAGTTTAAGTTTAGTATAAGCATGTGTGGTTGCCCATAGGATGTATACCTTCTCTTTAAGTGACCCCCCCCCCCCCCCCCCCCTTCTCTGTCTCTCTCACCCACACACACTGTGTGTGTCATGTGGTGACAAGAAGAACCAATTAACCTCTCTCTCCGTGTGACTGTGTGTGTGATGTGGCAATGAGAAGAACCAATCACATGATACAATATTTGCTAACAAAATACAAACATTATATTTGCAGATATCCAACGTACAAACTCGTGCAGTTAAAATTAAAAATTAAGTTAACACGCATGCTAAAAGAAATTTTAGTTAATGATGTAGCACTTCTTCCTGATCTCCCCTCTACGCCCGTAAGCACGCCGACATTGCCCATCTTGATCATGGACTCACTGAAGTCCTTGAAGAACAAGTCATCAAACTTGGCGTGGTGATGCGCTGGACGTACTCCCTGGTGGTGGCATCAGTGAGGAGCGCGGCGTCGGATAGGAAGAGGCCCTGCCACTCGGCGACGCGGCGATAGTAGCTGGTGTCGAAGGCAATGGCGGATCTAGGAGGTGGGTCGGGGGCCACGGCCCATCCTAAGATTCAGCCCAAAAACCTTACACCCCTTGGTTCTTCTGCCGCCGGTCCAGCACTCCAACTTCTTCACTGGTCCAGCATCCAACTCTTTCCATGTGATAACTTCCATCTCAGCGTGTCTCCTCCATAAAAAAATAATTCTAGGCATATGAAGAGGGAAGTACACAAAACAAGAACATAAACCCTGTAAAATTAATTTTTTTTATTTTTTCCTATTTATTTGTCAATTCATCTGCTTTTTAGCTGATAGGCATAGCCAACCGCAACACCTGCCATTATGCACATATCTATAAACCCGCTCAAAGTAATGTGTGTGTACTTATTAGCAGGTTTATTAATTAAACTTTTCTAATATCATAAATACTTACTAATCTTTAATTTCGAAACAACACACCTACGCTTGTATATATATGAGTGCGCTCTTGTACTATCCTAATTTAAAATGATTGAATTTTATAAATACATTCTCATAGAAAAGAACTTTTTTCCGAGATTAGCTAATAACATACAACACAAATTTTGTCATTCGGTCACAAATAGTTTTGCTATATCTTGGTACCTTCGTTCGAAAAGACATGAAAAAAGATAAACAAAAAATAATAGTCAAATTTATGTCTTTAAATTGCATCATTGTTTAAAACAGAAAGAATTTGTGTGGGTGAGAGAGAATATTTTTAAAATATAGTAATATTTTTTGCGGCTACATATTGAAAAATGACACTTCCAAAGCTTTATAATGTCACCGTGAAGGCTCGGTTTGCCTGGAGCTGTGTGAGGGATGCTTTTGGGTGGGCTGGCTGTCCTCGCGACATTACTGACCTCATGTCGGGGAGGTTAACTAAAGGTGCAAGGTTGTCAAGAGGATTGGCCCTCTTTATTTTTGCAGGGGTGGCTTGGGCTATTTGGAAGACTAGAAACAAAATGGCAATCGAAAGATCATTTCCTAAAAGCCCCTTGGAGGTGATCCGTTCTGGTGTTGCTTTTGTGCAGAAATGGCGGCTGCTACTGGGTGATGGTGATCAGGCGGAGGCCGCGAAGCTAGGGGAGAAGATGAAGCAGTGGCTCAACAACTTCAAACCCAGTGATGTTATCTCGGACATTGTTGAAATTTAGTTGCTCTTTCCCTGCAATAGCTTAGCTTGCGTTTGTTTTGGTTAAATGGGTAACCCCCATTCTTGCTGTACTGAACTTTATTGCTTTCAAGAAAAGCAGAGTTGATCTCCTTATAAAAAAATAATGTCACCGTGAAGTTTAAGGCTCTCTTAATACTAAATCTTGGAGTTCAATGGTATAATGCGCTGGTATAATGGACGGCTGGCCTATATGATCATATCTAATGTCACAGGTCACATCTGCATGTGGGATCGGTTGTTGAGAGCTGAGACGCGGCCGCGCCATGCAATGTATATATGATGTTGCCGCAGCCAGTGATTTAGATTCAGGTAGCCGGCCAGGGAAGCTCTCTACGACTAGTTTCACATGGGAACAAAAATTCTACTTGGCGGTCGTCAATCACGGTGCGTTGTAGAGGCTCGTTCGTTTACCGATACAACTTCACATGATGATGGCTAACAAGGTCGACGGTCAATGTGTATTATCCCATAGATGCTGGTGGGCATCAGTTGGCTAGCTAGAGCAAGAATGTTGTTGTTATGCAATCTAGGATGGAATGTCCTTGCCACTCTCCTTATATTTTTTATATATTTTTATATATAGGTGATGGGCTGCTGGTGACTATAGGTGGAGTTTAGTAATATCTTGCTGAGACAACCTGTTCTTGCTGTGACTAGGTGGAGTTGAGTATTTTGTTTGCGTACGTTTGAATTCTTTTAGGATGTTTATTTGTTACAATTTTGTAAAATTTTAACTTAATTTACTGGATTTAACATTGGGTGCTTGCATACAAATGCAGGCACTTTTATACAATCACAACATATTTTATTGAATTTCATAGATATGTTCCAATAGGGAAAAAAACTTTTTTACCATATATACCTAGGTAATAAGAGAGGGCTTCATTCTAAAACAAAGCCCAGCGCTTCGTCTCCCCCGTGCCGCCCCTCTCGGGCGCAACGAGCGGAAACCCAGCCGCCGCCGCCGCCGCCCAGACCTCCCTCCCCCTTCTCCCTTGCCATGCCGTGACCAGAGCCAGTCGTCGGAAGCCTTTGCGGCGGATAGGATGGTGGCGGCGAGGCATCCCCCTTCCTTCCCCTTCTTCCTGCTCTTATCCTCCCGATTCGGCGGCCTCTTCATGATGGCATGGTGGCAAACTCCGGCGGCGACGGCCGTCCGTGGGCCGGTGGTGATCCGATTCGGCGCTTGGGCGGAGCCGGGGGCGCGCCGCCGTCGGGATGCGGGCGCTCGCCAAGGACTACACCGCCGCCGAGGGTCAGACGTCTAGTCGTGCACGGCCGCTGGACTGCCGGAGTTGTAGCTCCCGCTCCGTGCGGGCCGCTGGATGCCGCTGCTCGCCTTCGTACAGGACACTGGAAGCTGCCGCTTGCCCTTGTGCGGGGCCGCCGGTAGCCGCCGCTTACCCTCGTGCGGGGCTGCCGGAGCAGCAGCTCACCCTCGCCCTCGCGGGCCGTCATTCATGCCGACACCGGGGCCTGGGCGCTAGTCGTTGGCCCCTGATCTAAGCGGTGCTTGTTAGGCAAGTCGGTTCCGGCACTCCCCATGGTGGCGACTGTGTTGAAGCTAAATCACGTCGAACACACTCGGATGCGCTAGAACACACGGATTGTCAACACGATCAGCACCAACGAGCTCCCTGCACGCTGATCGGTCAGACCGGCTAGGGCAACTGTTCAGACCGGTTAGACAGGAAGCGCCGCGAAGACCTAAACCTTGAGCTCGGTAGGGACCCCGTCAGAGCTCGCGGATCTAGGGTTGCTCTGAGGTCAGCAGGCCAGTCCGAACGCCCTCGAACGCCATAGATACGAGCGAAGAACAACAATTAGGGTTTGGAAAAGCTAGGGTTGGAGAGGTAAAGTAGATGATAGATTGTGTTGATTCGATTGGGAATAATCCTCAATCGGCCTTAGCCTTTATATATATAGTCCGAGGAAGTCATACCCCTTCACGAATAGGTTTACAAAGATCTAAAAATCATAAATCTATCCCTACTCGGATTACATCTAGTCAGGCCGGTCTGACAGGTCGGCTCCACCGGTCAGACCGGTCAGCCGTAGCCTTTGACAAATTTGGTTGTCAACATATGCCCCCTGCCTTTTTTCGTGAGCTTTGCAAGCCAAAAAGCAACTAAACTTATCACAAGTGTTACATCATGCGCATACTGGTCTAAAAATAATGCTAAGGGCGATACTCATGCATTGGCCGTCTTCATCTTCAAGCATCTTGCCATACGCTGGGATAATATTTCTTCAAGTATCTTCCATTGATAGCCCTGAGTAGACGATCTCCCTGCAGCGTCTCTGTAACACCCAAAAATATAGGAGTTAATTTTTTTTTTTAAAAAAATATTTTTATAAAAGTCATAAGATAAAATTGTGCATGCATCTTTATTTCTTTTCTTCTCCTATTCTTTCTTTCAGCCAGCCTAATTCTTCTCTTCTCCTTCTTCTCTTTTTCCCGCGGCCTAGCTCAGCGGCCGATCTGCTCACCCGACCCTTTCTTCCACCGACAGCTGGGACCCACCTATCGGCGTCTTCTTCTTTCTTTCCTTTCTTCTTCCTCTGCTCCGCATCACTCTCGCTCCTCTATTTCCTTTCTCCGCCGCTACAACAGGCGCACCGTGCCGTCGTCCGCGCTCCTTCTCCTTCCTTCTTCCTTCCTTACCCCGAGTCCGGATCGACTCCGCGCCGTCGCCCGCGTCTCTCTTTCCTTCCCCGCGATGCAGGCTTACCTTATTAGCCGCAGTTCCACCCTTTCCTTTGCAAGAGCCGCCGCCTTCCTTGTTTTCGGCCAATCCGCCCCTATAAAATCCCGCCGGAGCCCCGCTTTGCAACCAGAGCCATCCTCAAACCCTTTCCTCTACTCAACACCGTCGCACGCCGCTGGAAGTTGCACACCGGAGGAACGCCGCCGTCCCGTGTTGCCGCTTCTCCGTCGACTCGCCATTTCGCAGCGTCTCCGCCGTCTTCAACTCTTGCCAGAGCTCCGCGAGTTGGTGAGCATCAAGCCGCATCAGATTCCCCTCTCTCCCTTGCTCCGCCGCAAACCCGATTTCTCGCCGAACCCCTATTTCCGCCCGTCGCCGTGACCGCCAGTTTACAGCCGCCGCACAGCCATCCCGTGACCACCCTCACCTTCGCCGTGCCGCCCACTCCCTTCCCGGCATAAACCCAGCTTGAATCGAGCCCCGGAACACCGGATTCGGTGAAGCTCCGGCCGTCCGCCGCCGCACTCGCTCGCGGCCGACGCCCAGTAAAACTCCGACTCGCCCGACCCTCTCTTGACTCTGCCGATTCGCCCGACCCTTACTCCGCTGATTGGCCCGACTCGCCGCTCGATTCTGATCCAACGGACCAGATTCACCCGACCCTAGTCGTCCCCGTAACATTCGCAGAAAGACCCCTAGGTTTTCCAGGAATCAACCCGCAGTCCAGAACAGTAGAAAAATAATTAGAGCTGAGCCCTTTCTTTTTCTATCCCGACCCTTGACTTTTCTAGAATTAGTACCCACCGTCCAGAACCTATAGTTTTGCATCCCGACCCTCTGTTTAAGATGTAATTATGTTCTAGCCCCTAATTTCTTCAGATTTAGCCCCTGGAAGATCAAAACTCTCGCAGTTAGATCCCTGAATCACTGTTTTAGCCATATCTTCATCGTTTCAACTCCGATTTCAGCGATTCTTGCGCTCATGCGATCCTTGCATCATGAACTACAACTTTAGTATCTTTTTACTTTCTGTTTGTATTGTTTGTTGTATTATTTTTTATTTGTTTGTGTATGCTTATTTGTGTGATCGCGTAGACAACGTGACGTTCGAGCCAAACCAAGAGCAAGCTTACGAGGAAGAGAACCAGCAGCTGTTTGAAGAAGGCAAGTGGATTTCCCCCTCTGCATATTCTATTTGATCCCAACAACAGCATGATAATTCACTTTACTTTAATGTTGCTTGCATAAACTTGATGGGTTACCTATGCTAAGGACATACCTAGTCGTTTACCCCAAACCTTGAAACACCTGGGTTTACTATTCATGTTGGGTAGTTACGCTTAGTTGCAAACTTTGGGATTGGTATTGGTTTACTCTTTTGGCAATGTTGATCACGTTTCATAATGAGGTTTTATCGCGTAATATCAAGATCAACTTTGTTCAATGGGAACATGGAGAACCACCCAAGTGAACAGTGCAACCACAAAGTCATATGGCTCTGACCTTAGCCAATTAATTAGGTGTGTAGTTTGCTGGTGGCCTTACCGAAAGGGCAAGGAGGGGGTCGGTGATAGGGGTCATAGCCCGATCCTCTTGGGGTAGCTGCCTTTGCTAAGGAGCTGACCATTAGGGAGGTTTATGGACCACGCCGCTACTGAAACTCTAGCGGGCTGCCTAGCTCTCGACATGTCTTTGTAAAGGCTTCGTAGTGTACCCTCGCCACTCACCTTGGAAGTGCTTAAGGGCCTTGCAAACCCGGGCGACTCTCAGGGAAACACGATTTGTGGGTAAAGTGTACAACCTCTGCAGAGTGTAAAACTGTTATAACAGCCGTACTCACGGTTATGAGTGGATTGGACCCTCACATGATAATGAAACTTGAAGATTAATTAATTTGTGGTTCGTGGATTATGTTATTGTTGATGGTACCGTTATGTTTTTGATAAAGTGGGTTGGTATAAACTTAAACCTAGTTAATAGATGCTTGCTAATAAATACTTGACCAACTAAAAGCGACCGCTGCTGCAAACCTTAGCCTATCCTTGATGGCCTTGCATTTTCACCCCACTTGCTGAGTACCAACCATAAGAGTACTCACCCTTGCCCCCCTGCTGTTCAGAAGAGAACTTTGAAGAGAAGCACTTCGACGACTTCGAGGAGTTCTAGGTTCTGCGTTCACCAGTCATCGCCTGTGGAAGACGGAGTTGTTGCAGACTTCGTATAGGGTATAACGGTTTATCGTTTAAAGATATTTGTGTCTCTTTTATATGGAGTGTAATATAGTTAAATACTTTATTTAGTTACTTTTTGAGCATTGTCTTTGATATATTACACTTTTCGTCTACCATATGTGTGTGAATATGATCCTGGCGCACATATGAGATGCATCTGGTTCTTCCTAGAATCGGGTGTGGCAGAAGTGGTATCAGAGCTATGTTGATTGTAGGATGCTAGCCTAGATAGAAATATTCGAAATTAAGGATTTATCTTCTAGCAAGCCATATCAGCATCAAAAATTTCTGTTTACTTTATATTTCCGCATAAAAACCTATGTTTACATAAACATTCTATCATTTTCTTTCTTAAAGAAAAATATCCTGAATTTTACTCCCGCTCTGCCAGATGGCCAGGACTTACCAGACTGCTCGCAAGCACACCGGAGGTCGCCAAGTTCGCATTGCCCCAGCTGAGCCAGCTTCTCCTACCCCAGTTCCAGCCCCTGTTGAAGAGGAGGGAGCTACGGAGGAAGAACCCGAGGAGTTCTACTATTTCGTGGATTGTGAAGATGGCCGCATCATGGCAATTGATGAAGAAGGAAATCAGTTCACACCACCGGCATCACCAGTCGTTGAGATATCGCCACCACCCCCAGTTGTCCCTGCTCCAGCCCCCGCCCCAGCACCGGTCGACGCTGAAGGAAGCCCGAGTAACTTCGAAGATATTAGAAGAGACGATGACGAGGACAACAACAACGATGAAGATAACGACGATCAAAGTGATGAAACTCCAGGGTTGAGGCAACTTTGCTGTGTTCGCACCTCGGACAGAGAACCCGACCACTTGTCTCTGGTGCTACAAGGTGTTCTTCAAGAGTTGGGCAACCGCGTGAGACCTCACTACCACACGCACCACTACATCGACCCTGTGCTCGGCGACTACTACCTCTCTCGCGTCCACATCAGGATGGAAAGTGCCAGAGGCCTGAGAACTCTCACTGCACACGACTCCGCCACACCCCACGCTACTTACGACGCCGCCATCAGCAGTGCTGCCAGGAGAGCTCTATGGTCCATCTGCCACACCTACCGCAAGGAGCTTCAGAACACGGAGTATCGCCACCTTCCTCGCCGCCTCAGTGGAACTGAAGAGACTGTGATTACTCTGGGTGAAGATGACGAAGACCGCCTCAACACTCTTGCTCGAGTCACCGCCGCTCTCAACACTGAGCTGGAAAGCGTCATCACTGAGCTGGACGATACTCAGGACAAGCTACTGGAGGCCTATGAAAAGATCCGCATACTGGAAGCTCGACTGGAAGGAAGAGCGCCGCCATCCCCACAGATGGATGAACCCCGCTTCCCTGCATTGTCACCACCCTGCAAGAAGCTTCGTCGTGGCGAACCCGGCTCCATAACTCGCCCCGAGGAATAGGCACTTAGGCTCTTAGGCTAGTATCTCTTGAAGTTCTCGTTAGAATCATTTTCGCTTGAGAGGACGATGATGTAATGATGATTGCTTGAGAACAAATGTTTGCTTTGAGTGCTATAAGAATTGCTTGATATAATCTATTCATTAATATCAGTTGGAGTCTTATAAATCCATATTTTGTTAAGATATTACCTTCTGTCTACCTATATCTAGAACACCTGTCTTATCCTGGGTTTATTCCCTAACGGTCAGATGGTGAACACCAGGACAGGTGGAGGACAGAATATCCCTATCTCTAGGCGTGCTCGCACAGTTAACCAACAGAGTCAGTTGCCACCACCGCCCAATCCAACAATGGAGCAATTCTTGGTTGCACAGATGCAGGTGTTGCAGAACCTCACTACCACCATCCAAAACATACAAGCTCAGCAGAATCAGCAAGCACCGCAGCAAAACCCGCCACCAACAGACAAACACAAAGAATTCATGAGCCACCACCCTCCTACCTTTTCTCACTCTGTGGACCCCTTGGACGCCGATGATTGGTTGAAGGTCATCACTAAGAAGCTGGACATCATGCAATGCAGTGACCGTGAAAGGGTCCTGTATGCTGCAGGACATTTGGAAGGTGCAGCCGCTGATTGGTGGGATGCTTTCACTGCTGCCCACGCCAACGCCAACACTATCACTTGGGAGGAGTTCAAAACCAATTCCGCAGCCACCATATCCCAGCAGGACTAATGAAGCTCAAGCAGAAGGAGTTCCTGAACCTAAAGCAAGGCAGCATGACTGTCAGTGAGTACCGGGATAAATTCACTCAGTTGTCTCGTTACGCGCCCCATGAGGTGGATAGTGACGCAAAGAGGCAGGAGCGCTTCTTGGAAGGTCTGATAGGGCCGCTCAACTATCAACTGCACAGTCACACTTTCCCAAACTTCCAGACTCTGCTAGACAAAGCCATTGGTCTGGAGAGCAAGCGCAAGGAGCTTGGGGAACACAAGCGAAAACTTCAGTCCCAGGGACAAACCAACAGCAACACCCGTCCCCGTTACAACACACCCCAGGGATTTCAGTCGCGCTCTGGAGGACAAGGTGGAGGATATCCGCAGAATCAACGAACTCCACAACAGCCCCAACGCTACAACCAACAAACTCAGCGCAACTCCAACCCGCAACCGTACCGTCCAGGCTATGCCACAGGTGCACCAGTGCGAACAAACAATCCAGTCACCCCGGTCCAACCTAACGGCTGTTTCAAATGTGGAGAACTAGGTCATTACGCTAACAACTGCCCGAAGCATAACGCGCAAACTCCTCAGAATCAGAGGAACAGTGGACAAAGGCAGACTCCTCAGCAGCAGCCGCGCAACAGCAACCAGACACCACTGGGCAACAAGGGACAACATAACTGCGTGCGCGGAAAGGTGAATCATGTGGCTGCAGAAACAGCTGAAGAGGCTCCCGACGTTGTGCTCGGTACGTTCCTTGTTAATTCTGAACCTGCATAGGTTTTATTTGATTCTGGAGCATCGCATTCATTCATTACTGAGCAATTCGCTGCAAAACATAATTTACCAATGAGCCCTATGAAACAAATATTTCTAGTAAGCTCCCCGGGCAAGGAATTGAAAGCCAGTCACTTATGCCCAAGGGTCAGCATGAATATTATGGGGGTAGAATTCCTAGCCAATCTAATAGTCCTAAAGACTAACGGCATCGATGTGATCCTCGGAATGGATTGGTTATCAGGATGTGATGGTGTTATTCAGTGTCGCAAGAGATCAGTGCTCTTAACCAGCCCTCAAGGAGATAAAATAGAGTATGTGGCATCAGCTTCACCTAGTGGAATTGGGACAGTGAACCAAATAAAGGGAATGCCTCTAGAAGATATCAGAGTTATGAGTGAGTACCTCGATGTCTTCCCGGAAGATTTACCAGGTATGCCACCTGTTCGTGACATTGAGTTCAGTATTGATCTTTTACCTGGTACTGCACCTATCTCTAAAAGACCCTATAGAATGGATGTTAAGGATCTAAGTGAACTAAAGAAACAAATAGAAGAAATGCTAGCTAAGGGATTTATCCGTCCTAGCTCATCCCCATGGGGAGCACCCGTGATCTTTGTCGATAAGAAGGATGGCAGCAGAAGGATGTGCGTAGACTACAGGTCGCTGAACGATGTGACGATCAAGAGTAAGTATCCACTGCCCAGGATTGAAGATTTGTTTGATCAGATGAGAGGTACCAAGGTCTTCTCCAAGATTGATCTGAGATCAGGATATCATCAGCTAAGGATCCGACCAGAGGATATACCCAAGACAGCCTTCACTACCAGATATGGTCTGTACGAGTTCACTGTGATGTCGTTTGGATTGACCAACGCTCCAGCATACTTCATGTACCTGATGAACAAGGTCTTCATGGAATATCTTGACAAGTTTGTGGTTGTGTTCATTGATGACATCTTGGTGTATACGCAGAACGAGGAAGAACATGAAGAGCACTTGAGGATAGTGTTACAGAAACTCCGAGAGAATCAGTTATATGCCAAGCTGAGCAAATGTGATTTTTGGTTGAGAGAAGTTTCTTTCCTTGGACATGTTATCACAGATGGAGGAATTGTAGTAGACCCAAGTAAAGTTCAGGATGTTCTGAATTGGAATCCACCGAAAACTGTGTCTGAAATCAGAAGTTTCCTAGGACTTGCAGGCTACTACCGCAGATTTATTGAAGGCTTCTCAAAGATCGTGAAACCTATGACTTCTCTGTTGGAGAAACGGAAAGAATTTAAGTGGGATAATGCATGCCAAAAGTGTTTTGAAGAGCTGAAAACAAGATTGACCACTGCCCCTATGTTAATAATGCCAGATATCCACAAAGGGTTTGATGTGTATTGCGACGCTTCACAGATGGGTCTTGGATGTGTGTTAATGCAAGAAGGCAAAGTTGTGGCCTATGCTTCAAGATAGTTGAGAAAGCATGAGCAGAACTATCCTACCCATGACTTGGAGTTGGCTGCCGTCATGCACGCATTGAAGATTTGGAGGCACTACATGATCAGAAACAAGTGCCAGATCTTCACGGACCATAAGAGCCTGAAGTACATCTTCACGCAACAGGATCTTAACTTAAGACAGCGCAGATGGCTAGAATTAATCAAGGACTATGATTTGGATATTCAGTATCATCCTGGCAAGGCTAATGTCGTGGCAGATGCCCTAAGCCAGAAAGGACAAGCTAATATGATGATTGCTCGATTGATGCCTCAAGAATTATGTTGGGAGATGGCACGTTTGAACTTGGGAATTGTCACACAAGCGGAAGCCATAACCATGGAGATGGAACCTACATTAGAATAGGAGATAAGAAAAGGACAGTTGACAGATGCTAAGGTCAAAGAGATCAAGATTCAAATCGGTTTAGGCAAGACTAAGGATTTCACCGTAGATGAACAGGGAACTGTTTGGTTCAGAAAAAGGATCTGTGTACCCGAAATTGATCACCTTCGTGAACTTATTTTGAAGGAGGCACATGATTCCGCTTATTCCATTCATCCTGGAAGTACCAAAATGTATCAAGACTTGAAAGAAAGGTACTGGTGGTATGGTTTGAAAAGAGATGTAGCAACTCACGTAGCTTTGTGTGATGTGTGCTAGAGAGTGAAGGCAGAACACTAGAGACCAGCAGGTTTACTCCAGCCATTGAAGGTACCTGAATGGAAATGGGAAGAGATTGGTATGGATTTCATTGTAGGGTTACCTCGTACTCGTGATGGTTATGACTCGATATGGGTTATTGTGGACAGATTGACAAAAGTCGCACATTTCATCCCGGTCAAAACAACATACACTGGAGCCAAGTTAGCAGAACTATACATGTCACGAATTGTGTGTCTGCATGGTGTTCCAAAGAAGATAGTGTCTGATCGAGGTACTCAGTTCACATCGCGTTTCTGGCAGAAGTTACATGAATCCATGGATACAAAGCTCAATTTCAGTTCTGCATATCATCCGCAAACAGATGGTCAGACTGAGCGAACGAATCAAGTGTTAGAGGATATGTTGAGAGCATGTGCCCTAAAGCATGGAGGTAGTTGGGATAAAAGTTTGCCATATGCAGAATTCTCCTACAATAACAGTTACCAAGCAAGTCTCAAGATGGCCCCATTTGAAGCATTATATGGGAGAAAATGCAAGACACCATTGTATTGGAATCACACAGGAGAAAGTAAGGTTTTTGGACCAGAGATTCTTCAAGAAGCGGATAGACAAGTCCAGATAATCCGGGATAATCTCAAGACTGCTCAGTCACGACAGAAAAGTTATGCTGATACACGAAGAAGGGAATTGACATTTGAAGTTGGAGATTTTGTGTATTTGAAGGTATCACCCCTCAGAGGTTTACGTAGATTCAAAGTAAAAGGAAAGTTGTCACCACGTTATATTGGTCCTTTTCAGATCCTGGAAAGGAAAGGTGAAGTGGCATATCAATTGGAACTACCGGCACGATTGTCAGATGTCCATGATGTGTTTCACGTATCACAGTTAAAGAAATGTTTGAGAGTGCCTGAGGAGCAGTTACCGTTGGAGGAACTTGATGTACAAGAAGATTTGACTTATGTAGAGCATCCGGTTAGAATCTTGGAAACATCTCCGAGGGTTACTCGGATTATGTTATTGTTGATGGTACCGTTATGTTTTTGCTAAAGTGGGTTGGTATAAACTTAAACCTAGTTAATAGACGCTTGCTAATAAATACTTGACCAACTAAAAGCGACCGCTGCTGCAAACCTTAGCCTATCCTTGATGGCCTTGCATTTTCACCCCACTTGCTGAGTACCAACCATAAGAGTATCACCCTTGCCCCCCTGCTGTTCAGAAGAGAACTTTGAAGAGGAGCACTTCGACGACTTCGAGGAGTTCTAGGTTCTGCGTTCACCAGTCATCGCCTGTGGAAGACGGAGTTGTTGCAGACTTCGTATAGGGTATAACGGTTTATCATTTAAAGACATTTGTGTCTCTTTTATACGGAGTGTAATATTGTTTAATACTTTATTTAGTTACTTTTTGAGCATTGTCTTTGATATGTTACACTTTCCGTCTACCATATGTGTGTGAACATGATCCTGGCGCACATATGAGATGCATCTGGTTCTTCCTAGAATCGGGTGTGACAGTCTCCAACATATACGAATTCCCGAAGATAACTTTGATAATCTTGTACGGACCTTCCCAACTTGGCGACAATTTGCCAAACTTATTACTTTTCATCCCAAGAGGTAGAATTGTCTTCCAAACCAGCTCACCCACCTGAAAAGATTTACCTTTTATCTTCTTGTTGTAAGCCCTAACCACCTGAAGCTTATCCTTTTCAATCTCCTTTAAAACCCTCAATCGCTTATCGGTCACCTCATCAATATTATCCATCATCAAGTCATGATAATCAACAGCAGATAGGTCATTTTGTTTAGCCAACCTATAAGCGTCCAGATTCACCTCAACGGGCAAAATGGCCTCCTAACCATACACAAGCTCAAAAGGAGTAACTTTAGTAGTACCATGCCTAGATATACGATGAGCCCATAATGCTTCAGACAACACCTCATGCCACCTCTTCGGATTTCCTTCTATTTTCTTCTTGATATGCTTGATCAAAATCTTATTACTCGACTCGGCCTGACCATTGGCCTGAGCATAATATGGAGATGAATTGAGCAACTTAATCTTGTAAGACTCCACGAATACACGTAACTCCTTTGATATGAATGAAGAACCTTGATCCGTTGTCAAAGTTTGAGGAATAATGAATCTATGAATAATATGCTTTGTAATAAACTCAATCACCTCCTTATGTGTCATGTTCTTCAACACGAAGCGATGCCCCTTTGAAGATGGAGGATTAATTTGATCGATGAAATCCAACCCCCAACCTCGGAACGGCTATGGTTTAATAATAGGATGCATCAATGCAGCAGGAACCAATTGTAAGTTACCAAATCACTGACATTCTTCACACCCTCTATAATACTTGAAACAATCGGACATCATGCTAGGCCAATAGAAATCGGCTCTTCTAAGCAACCACTTCATTTTAGGAGCCGATTGATGTGTACCATAGATGCCTTCATGGACCTCACCCATAGCAACTTTAGCCTTTGAGTCTAAACATTTGAGAAGTAAATCTTTGGCGGTACGACGATAAAGCTCACCGTCGATCAATGTATACTTAAATGATATACGCCGAATATTCCTATCTGCACCTCGACCATGATCTTTTAAATAGATAATAATGAGGAACCCTCCAGTCCAGATCTTCGGCTTTGTCATTTGAATCAATTTTCTTAGCCGAATTATTTTCTCCAGCAGCCTGGGCGGTCAAACCGGTCTCATGACCGGTCGGACCGGTCTGGGCGGTCAGACCGGTCTCTGCGTCCGGTCGGACTGGCTGGTCCAGAGCCTGCACCTCAACCCTCGCTCGCATCGGTTTTCGAAGGTGAAAATATTTTTTCACAACAACATAACCAGACGCTTGTTGAGCCAGGGCGTTAGCCTGTCCATTCTGTTCCCTTGGTATATGTCTTATTACGAATTCATCAAAGCAAGAGATGATATCAAGGCATCTATCAAGATATGCATTTAGAGAACCATTATAACATTGACATACCTTGGATACCTGCTGCACCACCAGAAGTGAATCACCAAAGGCCTCAATATGTTTCATGCTCATGGATTGCAAAACTTCCAAGTCAAATAGAAGTGCTTCATATTCAATTTCATTATTTGTACAAGCTTCTTCCAACCGGTTTAAAAATTCAAAAATAGCACCATTCGGGGAAATAAGAACAACACCAAATCCTTGACCCTCATCACAAACCGATCCATCAAAATACAACTTCCATGGTGTGCAAGTAACATAGCCGACTTCTAAATCATGCTCATCATTAATCCGATGCTCAACAATAAAATCATCTATGATTTGGCCTCTCATGGATTTCAAAGGTTCACAAGCCAAATCATACTCAACCAATGCATAAGCCCACTTGCCCATTCTACCACTCAAAATCGGCTTATGTAACATATGCTTGATCACATCTGTTTGACATGCTACTACACAAGCACTTGATAGTAGATAATGTCTCAACTTGGTACAAGCATAATATAGAGACAAACATAACTTTTCAATAAAAGTAGACCTTTTCTTGTGGCAGAACCACCTGAATTAATCCGGTTCAAGTGCGCTAATCATTACCACAAGGGCAATCAGGGCTAACTCGCACTTCAAACGGAATAATCCACTGGTCTGTCGGGTAACCTCCCGATACAACCACGGTTCTTGCGGATCGAAGCCACACATACATGTACTCACACGAAGGTGAGCCCAGAGTATACAACATTCCACATTTTTACACCACGGGGTTCATCATAAATTAACATTACAATAGAGTTCAAATTCGTAAAACAAGGTACTTCGAATTTCGAAATAAAGGGTTCTTCAGAGTTCAAGAAGCGGAAAAGATAGCGACAACTACTCGACGATAAAGGATGTCTCGATGAAGCCCGTACGAGGCATCACTCGGTATCACCACCTTTGGCCGGGGGCGTATCCCATTCCACCGACAAACCAGGAGGAAGGGTACAAGGCCAAGTCAAACTAGCAATCATGTCCTCGAAAGTTTCACCTGAAAACAAGCCACAAGCAAGGCTGAGTATACTAATACTCAGCAAGGCTTACCCGACTAGTGGGGTATACTTAGCCGACTCCTAGACATGCGAGGCTTTTGTCTTGAGGGATTTGTTTTGCCGAAAAGCATATATAGTAGGTCCTTACTTTCAGATTTTAGCTCCAAGTTCTAGCTTTCTTTAACCATTCTAGGTAAGCAACTATCCAATATCATACATGGTGGAAGAATTATTTTTGCATCCAACAAGATTAATCATTATCATTGTTCCTCTTCTTACTCTATGTGGTAAAAGGGTCAAGCAGTCTCAATATCCACGAGAAACGGTCGATTCGAATCGAATTTCTTAACCTTGCAAGGGAAACCTAAACACACGTCACGTGGTTACTCCCAGAGTCACACGTGCAACTTTTTCCTTCAATTCCTGCTTCACGGAACAGGCCCACCGCCCTCGACTACACCTCCGCACAGACCACGGTACGTCGGGCTGTGGTGGCCGATGCACCCGCCATTAGCTAGATGTGAACGAATTCAAGACAGTGGGGAGTATATTCCGGCCTCGGTTCAATCCAGTACTTAAGTTTACCGATTACCATATTCTCGGCATGTGGTTAGTACGTTCAAAGACTTAACCACCACTACCACACACTGCGGCCTTAGCATTTTTCACTAAACAGACGGGGCCTCAATCATCAACATAAACATCGTACCATAGCCCCGTCCGTCGACCTTATGATTGCAGCATGTAGTAAACAATCAACTCCTAATTTCTCGCGAGTGACAGGAAATCACTCGACTTTTACCGAGTCCTATTAGCATAGCAATCTATCGAACCTGGCATCTAGTGTTCAGAGCATGGGCACCTAGGATCATGCAACTAAGTTTTCATCCAACTCCTATAAACTTAATGCACAAGTAAAGTAGAGTAATAAGTTGCATAAGTTTGGAAAATAGGGTTCATGCTCCGGGGCTTGCCTTCTTAGGAAAGGCTAGCTTGGGGCTCGTCCGAAATTGGGCTTGGGTCTTCGAGAGCTTCAGTTAGATTTACTTGAGCTTCACGCTGCTCACTCTCAGACGCGGGCACCAGCTCGTATGTTCCGTCGGCGAGAGTCATCGATTCTATATGAATGCACCAATATAAGTTATAATGAGGTAATATGACGACTATTTTCGTTCACGTTAAAGTTGTAGTTCACAAAACATCAATTTGGTTGTGATGTTACTTAGTTGAGATTTCGGTGGGCAATTGTTAAAGAGTATAACTTAAACTATTAACTTCATTAAACAAGAAGAGGTTGTGATATAATAGAAACTGAATTTTCCAAGCACACATGGCTTAATTACAACTTCTGGATTAGGTAACTTCTGGTGATGAAATTTTTATTTAGAGCACAACAAGCAGAGACAAAAGCACTGTAAAAATTTCAGACATTTTTACGCAGCAGATTAATAATGAAAAAGGTAAAACACAACCACTGCTAGCACCTAGATATTTTTATACAGAACAAACCATTCAAGTATTGAAGCTAAAACTTTTACAGGGTGTTAATCTATCCATAAGTGTGTTACTGTAAAATTTTCAGATTTAGACTTTGCCTACAACAGGGGGTACATTTAAAGTCTATTAAACCTTCCATTTAACTTATAGTAAGATTTAGTGAGCAACTGAAGAAATGCATGTACAACAGTTGTAGATTTTCATCTAAAGATTCCAGAACAGCGGAGTTTGTATTTTTCAGATTTTTCTACGATTTTAAATGAATTTTACGAGTTCGCTGTGTTTGATTTTAAAGTTTGAACACAGGTTTACAGATATGCCCCTGGAAACTTGCGTGCAGACTCTTTCAAAGATTCCAACCAAAGCAATTGGGTCCCTGGGCGGCGCTGGCATGGCGGCCGTCCAGATTCCGGTGAGGGGGCTCGTTGGTGGCGAGGGAAAATGGTCGGGGAGATCCAAGGAGGCGAGAGCTACCTTGGGTGGCCTTGGTCGGGGTTGGGAGTGGCCGAAGGTGGCTCGTCGGCGTGGAGCAGAGGGGCGGCGACGGGGCGGAACGTCGGCGGTGGTGCTCCGGCGAGAAGGGAACAACGTGGGCCGGTCGAGTAGCTTCGCGGCGTCAACGGGAAACCGCTTCAAAGCTTGTCTGGGACGGAGGAGCTTCGGTGTGGGCTGTCCATGGAGCAACAAGGAGCGGCGGCGGCGCGGGCGGTGCTGGCGGTGCTCCGGTGGCTCTGGGCGACGATGGGTGGTGCAGTGAGCTGCGGTGGGTTGCTGTGGTGGTGGTGGGAGACTCAGCTTTGGCAAAGGGTGGCCAGAGAGGTGAGTTCCACGGTGAGCTGAGCACGACGGCGTTAATGGTGGCGGCGGCGGCGTTCTGGTGTTTGGGCGCGCGAAGGGGGGGGGGGAACTCAGCTTGGCCTTTTATAGGCAGCAGCGAGGCGGGAAGAGGGGCGGGACTTGACTGTGAGACGCGGGGGCGGCGGCACGACTGGGGCGCGCGACTGGCCACGGCGGGCGGTGAACAGAAGCCAGCGCGGCGTGCGGCAGGCGCGGGCAGGGGACTGGGCGCTGAGGATTTGGCGTGTGAAGCTGGAGATCACGCGGCGCGCGGGTTGGGCGAAGAGGTGCAGCAGCTGCCTTGCCGGGTGGCGAGCGCGGCGACTGGCGAAATGCTGCGGAGACACGGGCACGGCGCGGTTCGTCTATTGGGCATGGGGGCGGCGAGCAGGGACGCGGGTCGCCGGCTTGCGCGTGGCGTGCGCGGACTAGGGAGGAACGCGGCGTGCGGGTGCGGCCAGGCATTGGCTTGGCACCTAGCGCGGTCAGGCATCGCCGGCCAAGTGGCCTGCGGCGACTGCTCGGCGGCGAGGGTCGGGCGAAGCGAGGGCCGCAGTGAAGCCGAGGGTCGGGCGAAGCGAAAAGGGTCGGGCGAAAGCGAAAAGGGTCGGGCGAAACGGAAAGGGTTAGGCGAACGGCTGCGCGTGGGAGGGTCTGGCGAGACGGAAGGGTCTGCAGCGAAAAAGAAGAAAAGGCAGGGGCTGGTTCGCAAAACCAAGTGGTTCTCAACTTTTTGTGTTGCAACACGAAAATCCTTAAACGCGAAAGTTGTTCAAAATGGAAAGTTCTACAAGTTTTGCTTCAGGCCAAAGTTTGTTTGAGTTCTAGTTTAGAAGTTATTTTAGAAACTTATTTCATTGAAAGTCCTCCTAATTATTCATGCACCGCGTTAAGGTAAAGAGGCTTATTTCGTAATTTAAACACCTGAGGTGTTACATTTCTCCACATCAATAAGTCGTCGGCTTATATAAGTAATGACATACTCCTTGCCTTCACCCTCTTGCCACATAAAGTCTGAAAGGAATCCCCCTCCTAGGCGCCCTTAATGCCGGTGGTGAAGATAAATACTGCTTGATCTTCTCGAATGCTTCTTGCTATTTTGCCCCCCAAGTAAATTCGGCCTCATTCTTTAGCTGAAGAATAGGAGTAAAAGCATCAATTTTTCCAGACAAGTTAGATATAAATCTTCTCAAGAAATTCACCTTGCCCAGAAACTTTTGCAAATCTTTCTTGCAGGTAGGAGCCTCAACCTTTTTCATGGCCTCAATTCTCTTAGGATCAATCTCTATGCCTTTTTCATGAATAATGAAACCAAGAAACCTCCCAGCCGATACACCAAAAGCACATTTGAGCGGATTCATCTTCAAACCATACCAACGCATTCTTTCAAGAGCAAGTCTTAAATTGGCTAAATGATGATCTAAACCAGCTGATTTAATCACAATATCATCAATGTACACTTCCAAGATGACACCAAGTAAATCATGGAAGATCAAATTCATAGCCCTTTGATAAGTTGCACCAACATTTTTCAATCCAAAAGTCATAACAACCCACTCAAACAAACCAACGAATCCCGGACATCTAAAGGCCGTTTTAGATGTATCTTCTTCGGCCATGAATATTTGATTGTATCCAGCATTACCATCAAGAAAGCTAATAACACGATGCCTAGAAGCTTCATTAATCAACATATTGGCTATAGGCATAGGATATTCATCTTTGAGAGTAGCTTTACTAAGATCTCTAAAATAATTGCAAACTCTGATTTTTCCCGAATCTTTCTTCTCAACGGGCACAATATTAGAGATCCAATCAGCATAACGACAAGACCGAATGAAATCAGCATCTAATAAACGATTAATCTCTTCTTTAATTCAGTCATATATAATAGGATTGAAACGCCTAGCGGGTTGTTTATAAGGTCTAAAACCGGCTTTAATGGGAAACTGATGCTCAACCAAATCACGACTCAAAACAGGCATTTCAGTGTAATTCCACGCAAAACAATCAGCATACTCCTTTAATAACTTTATTAAATCGGCCTTATACTCAGCCGATAAATTTCTATTTACAAATGTCGGCCTAGGAATAGTACCATCCCCAATGTCTACCTTCTCTAAAGGATCCGCCGACGTAAAACCTTGGCCCAACTTTTCTATATCATCAAGTTCCTCAATGGCTTCACACATATCGTTCGTACGCGCCCGATAGTGATCAATCCGCTGTTGCAGCCACATCGAATGATTTAGCCGATTCTCCATCAGCTTTAATGTAGCAGCAACAAAACCATCCTTGGTGCAGCTAATCATTTCATAATCGGACAGATCCAAGCCCGATAAGCATTTAATGTTATCATGCGCACCAATAGAATTGGAATAGGCTGTAGCAAACAAAGATGAAGTGTTACAATGCACCACTTCTATCTCATCGTCGATCCACTGAATAAGAAATGGATGCAAGGTGGACGACACACATTGATTGGCATGAATCCAATCACGTCCAAGGATTAAACTGAAGTTACCTTGCACCTCGGAGATGAAGAAGGCAGTGGCAATTGTCTTGCTCCGAACGGTCAATTCCATGGAAGCAACCCCCTTGGCGCCGATAGGATCACCTCCACCCACGCCGCTGACTGTCATGTTTGTTTTGATCAGCTCTTTGTCTTTCCCACCAAGCCACTTGAACAACGTATAGGGGATAAGATTTACAATAGCTCCCCCATCAACAAGCATTCGGGAAATCGGCTTTCCATTAATATGTCCCCTCATATAGAGAGCCTTCAAATGGTTATCCGACTCTTTGGGCTTCTGGAACACAGCATCACAAGGCCCAAACTGAAGGTGAGCAACCTCCTCCTCCGGCACCACAAAGTAATCTGAGGATAAGTGCACCACACTGATCTCCATATTACTATGGTCTGCAGACATCTCGTAATCCACTAGCTCCTCATCATCCCGTGTTGAGGGAACCAATGGCGCTTCACCACCATGAGAAGCCGAAACAAGCACTGCTGATTCGGCTTGTTGTTCTGTACTGAGTCCAACCGGCTGCTCAGGGTGGTCTGACTGGTCAGATTTGCCGGTCTGACCGATCGGCGAGGTCGGTCCGACCGGTTCTGCTGTTGGCTACCCGACTAACTTGACCCGCCATACTTTGCCTTGAGAGACCAGAGGCCTATACTTGTTGAAGTGTTCGTCCCTCAGCCTCTCGGCCTCCTGCTCCTTCTTCTCTTTGTTCCGCAAGCGTTGTAACTTCCTCTTTTGTGTATGAGTTAACCCCGGAGGACACCATCTCGGCCGATGGTACTTGTCTGTTGCACCACTGTTGCTAGCTTCATGATCATTGGCCATGATGGACTTCTGAACAAGAGAATTGACCGATTTACCAAACACCATTGGTCTTTTGCCCGTGCCTTGTACAACCACTTTAACCTCACCGATTTGTAAAACATCATCAGCTTTGGCCTTTCTGGTATCAACTCCCCCGTGCTGACTTTCTTCTTTCTTCTCTTTGACACGATATTCCCGTCTTGGAGCAGAATCACGAGCCGGTCTCTGACGAGACTAATCTAACCGGTCCTCAACCAGTCTGACCGGTGCAGCATGTCGCGTCGGACTCTATTGGCGTGGTCCCAATCGGTCACGCACCGATGTTCTAGAGTTCTCCTCATTCTGATGTTGTGGAGGACATGGCATTGGGAAACATTGCATCCATATCCCCTCATGCTCCCATGACGGGCAAGAAGAATTAGACGTGGCATAGTAGCGTATACCTTCTATGGAGGAAACACAATAGTTATATCACCCCGACGCTTGCTGGATTCTCCCCTAGGAGATAAAGGTCTATCTGAGCGCGGTGGTGACCTAGGTCTCTTTTTTAGTGGCCGATCGTTCCGAAGGGCCTTTGTGTACTTGCTCAAGAGCTGACCAAAGGTGGGTTTGTGTTTCACAAAACTCCCCTGTACCTTTGATTCATCTGTCTTCCAAGTACCCACTTCCGAGCCCTTAGGCTTGAAAGTCCGGGGTCGGCCCTGAATAGGACCGGTCGGACCGGTTGGGGCAACCGGTCTCACCGGTCGCACCTGGACAGTAGGCCGAGTCGCATCATGTGGTGAACTCTCTTGCCCCCCAGGCCTTGAAGCTTCAGTGGTAATTTTTAGAGACTCCTTGCCATCAGGAGTCTTGTCCAGCATTACTTTTCTGACCGGAATTTTGTCATTGACATCCTCCGGTCTTGCTCTGGCCGAATGAGAACTTTAGCATTGCTCAGATCCAACATGTGAAAAGGGAAAGGGAGGGCAAGGGAGTCTTGTAAAGTTTCATTTCCGCTAGTATCAATCGTCCTTCATCAATGGCCGATTCTACCTAGCGACGGAAAACATTACAATCATTAGTCGCATGCGAAAAAGAACATGGTTTGAGTGAAGGGCAAGAACATGGTTTGGCCTTTGACGGCCAAATGAACTCAGCGGCATATACCTCTTTCTCCACATCGTCTGGGCTATCGGAATCCCGATCAACAATATGTGTGGTTGACTGATGAGCCTTGTAGGTATCTTTTGCGTTTTTCAATTTGAATTCCAAACCTACGGCCTTCATTTGCAAATGATTAACGGAAAGAAAATTGAAACCTTCAAGTTTTTCTTTCAAATGAGACAGCAAGCCCGCAAAATCCAAATCCGCCAAATCTTTTTCAGAAACTGTTAAATTGAAACATCGGTTCTTTATATCTTTAAATCTTTTGAAATAATTAGAGGCCGATTCATCTCGGCCTTGGCTAACCGATGTCAAACTAGTCAATTTAGCCTCATTTTCCCCACTAAAAAAATGATCATGGAACCTTCGCTCTAATTGATTCCATGTCTGAATAGAATTTGGAGCAAGCGAGGAAAACCAAAAGAAAGCGGTTCCAGTCAACGATAAAGAAAATAGGCGCACATGTAAAGCATCATGGAAACTAGCTTCTCCCAACTGCAAAATGTATTGACTTACGTGTTCCCATGTCGTACGAGTATCATCACCATTAAACTTAGTGAACTCAGGAACACGCCAACCAGCAGGGTAAGAAACAAAATCAAATTCAGGAGGATATGTGTCGCTCTCGGAAATGGGCGGCAGGTAAACTACTCGACAGCGTGTGTGCGTCGTGCGTCGTGATCGGAGGTGACCTAGCACACAATGACTCGAGGGATTATACTAGATCAGGCGAGAACGCCCTACGTCCAGTCGAGGGTTAGTCGGATGTATTGCTCGAGCCTAGGTGCTCATGAGAGTTGGGGAGTACAAGCTTTTCGAGTGCTAGAGAGCTAGGTCTCCTGTCTAACTTGAGTTCTGATGTCGTCTATCGTCTTATCTAAATTTAAAGGGACCCCTCTTTTATAGCTCAAGGGGGGCCCGTTTTACAGGGAATTCATTGGAGGAGAAGGCTTCGGGGAGAAATATCTTTGACTTCGGTAGTCGGGCGGCCCAAACCGTTAATGGGTTTCGTACAGATGGTCAGTCGGCGATGTCCTTGGTGGATTGCATGATCCCAAAATCCTTGGGGTCTCCTGGTCTTGAATCTGTGCGCCGTGCTTGGTCAGTCAACAAGTACTGGAGTCCTGATGGGATGAGGCAGCCATCCCATCGGGGAAGGACTGTTTACATGCCAAGTTCCATCCCGGTTGATGGTTTCTTGGTGGCCAAACCATGATGATGGCAAGCCTGATCATCACAAGGACCAAGTGGATGCCACAGTCTTGGTCTTCTCCTGTGTCAGAGGCACAGTGGGCCACTGTTCGAGCGTGCGACCCCAGGAGAGCCGCGCCCACTTGGTACGGCCAGGTCTGACCCTTGAGGACCAAGTCTGGGCGCGTGTGACCAAGTGGGATTTTTCCTCCCGGTAGTGACCTGAGTCAGTCGGGAGTCCAAGAGGAGAGAAGGAGAGGCGGTGCCTACGGGCCTTCAGCTGGTCCGAGTGGAGGCACTCGGACTTCGTGCTATAGGCTGTGGAGTTTGGTTAGGGGGGAATCCCTTTCAACGGGGCTCATGGGCCGGGACGACCCACAAGTGTTGTCTAGTCCAAAAGGCCATGGGTGTGAGAGTCGTTCAGGCCTTGCTCTGACAAGGCGGACCCATTGGTGACCCTGCTTCTAGGAACCCAACAGAGGCCCCCGAGCGTCGTTGCGATTTTTGTCTTAATCGCGTGGACGCTTTAATTTTGTCAGTGGGAGTTACTGCGTGCGGGTGGTGCCGTGCTACGTGGCGGTCATGCAGGGGCGTTACACTTTTACCCGGTGGTTCGTCCGGGGGGTCGCCGGACTATTATGACGGTTCTTCACCGTCTGCCTCGTGTTGCCCTGATGGGGGAGTTGTCGGGTCTCTAACCCGTTGTGTCACGTCGAAGGTCTGCCGTTTCACCTTTTTTAGGGGAATCTATTCCCTATTCGATTGGACGTTGTGGTCAGTGTGTGTGTGGCCAGTGTGCGGTCACCCGCAGGGGCTCACCAGATTAGTCCTCCTGGGCTATAAATAGGTGGCGTGCCGAGCGTGCTTCACAGACCACCCAAGTCATGTTTCTCGTGTTGTGTTGTATGCGCCCTCCTGAGGGCGGCGGTAGTTCTTCCAACATCTGGTGTTAGAGGAGGGTTTGCGAGAACTGGGGGATGACCTGCAGGAGCCGGGGGATCGGTGCCACAATCGTCGGACCAGCCGGCGCGTCGCGTCCGGTTATGAGATACCATCGCCGTGTTCGTCGTAACCGTCCGATTGAACGGGTACAGCATGCGATGGCGCCCTTGCTCTCGGACGACGATCTCCGGCCGGCGGCGGCGGTCTCGAGCTTGACGTTGCAGTTCAGATTGTTTTTGCCTAGTCCGCATGTCTGTGAGGTGAAGGGATGATTTCATCGCGAGCTACTTTGGACTGAGCCGAAAGTGCCCCGGCTTTGACGGGGTCTTTGTTAGTGCGAGCAGCGTCGCAATAATCCGAACTCCTTTGTTCAGTTTCTTCTCAGCGACCTTTTCAGTCGGTGGGGTCGAGTCGGCGTCGTTGGTTCATGCGGAATCCTAGATAGAGCCGAACGCGCCCTAGCTGGCATGGTCTTTGTTAGTGCGAGCAGCGTCGCAATATTCTGAACTCCTTTGGTTCAGTTTCTTCCCAGCGACTTTTTCAGTCGGAGGGGTTGCGTCGGTGTCGTCGGTCCACGCAGAACCCTTGATAAAGTTGATCGTGCCCTAGCTGGCAGGGGCTTTTGCGCGAGTGATGTCGCGAAAATTGAACTTTTCTTGTTTGGGTGTGCAACTGAAGTTTTGCCCCCGCGACTTCCGCAGTCGGGTGGGGGGGGGGGGGGGAGGGGGGGGAGGGGCGGGGGGGGGGGGGGTTGAGTCGGCGTCACTTATTCGAGTGGACCGAGTGACGTGCTCGGTGAGCTCCTAACGGGTGTGCTCGAGTGCAATGCTCCGAGCGATCCGAGTGATGCCCAGTTTCACCGTTAGTGACGCGCTTGGAAGGACTGGCATGGGGCGCGTTACTACTCCACGACCCGCCCATCCCAGTCAGATCTCCTGAGTCATTCAACCGACTCAGGCGGCCCGTTGGCCTCCCTTCAGGTAGGGATTCTGTGGATTCGGCTAGAGGTCAGGATCGGACGAGAAAATCATGGCACTCCGAGTTGCCGGGGCATGTCGGTTAGCAACTGCTGGAGTCAGCCATCTGTTTCCCCCTGGCTCTATTCGACACAGGGCATCCTAGAGCCCGCTGGGAGCCGGCTTTTGAACCCCGGTCTATGAGTCCATGGACTCGGCATGTTTTGTACCTGAAAATAGATTCAAGAACAAATAGGCAAAGTAGATTTGCAAATGACAAGTGCAGGGGTGTGCATTGGATCTCACCAGCGCGACAACGGTCGCGGTGTGGTTTTACCTGGGGATGCTTAGCGTCGTCGTGTGTCAGGCTACACTATGGCACTTGATGAGACGCTTTACTTGATGTACCTTCCTGCACTTGCGTCAGGCAACTGCACCGTCTCCCATTCCTGTTGCGGTCATGGGTCAGGCGTAAATGTGGGAAGGGTCGTACTTCTTGGCCTTTCCACAGGAGTCGAGGGGTCGCGCAACACGTGGAGCCATTTTCAAGCTATAAATACCCCGTCTCTCCTTTAGCCTCTTCACCATCGAGCAGCAGTTGCACCGTTCCTGCAAGAAGTAGAGAGAAAAAACCCCAGTCCCCCATTTCTCATTCTGTATGTAGCGATGGCCGATCGTAAGCGTGTCGACAGCGAGGGCTCGAGGGGACGGTGCCGTCGTCCTTCGCTCCTGCGCGCAGTGCTCCCTCCTCCGACTCGTCACCACCACGATCGTCGTCGCCTTCAGGGTCCACGTCCTCGTCGGAGTTCGACGGGGACGCGCGAATTACGATCCGCATCCTCATTCATGAGGGTGCCGAGGCGAGGGAGCGGTATGGTGCGACAACGCGGGAGCTGGACCGTGTTAGGGCCGCGCTGGAGATCGCGGAGAAGAAGGCCACGGACGTCAAGGGGGCCCTTGACGCCGTGGATCTGGAGACCGCCGTGGCTCGCATCGAGGCGGCGGATGCCCAAGCGCTCGCCGTAGATTAGTCTGTGTTTGAGGCACGTTCGTTCATGTTTGTTTTTTGGACGAGAGGCCACTTGATCATTCTTCTGTTCCAGGGCGAGAGGAGGAGGTGGCCGTTGTCCGGGCCGAACTGGAGTGCCTGCAGCTGTGCTTCACCGACCTAGAGGTGGAGCATGGCGACCTCTCGCATGCCGCGACGACGGCGGTGGTGGCGACAGGGACTGGAGGGCAGTTGTTGCCTGACCGTCTACGCGCCCTACCATTCCGCGTGCGTGACCTGGCAACCGAGGGCGTGAGCCAGGGAGGTGTTGTCTCCCTAGCGGCGGTGTACGCGCGATCTTCGTGGGACCAGCACATGTTCCCACCCAGGTTCCCGCCCCATCTCGTCCTGCAGCAGAAGCGGCAGCTTGGCGCCGCCTTCCGGGAGTGGGATGACGGGGCGACCGTAGAGGTAGACATCAACACCGTCCTCTATGGCAACACTGGGTCGAACCTGGGCGGCGCGTACGCAGCATTCGTGTCGGTGCTGTGGCGTCCGCGGCGCGGGCCGCTTTTGTTTTAGTCCGAGTGACCGGGGGTAAGGCGAGGCCCCCGAGTGTCATGTACTGTGGACTTGGATTAGTGGGCATAATGCTCACTAACCCGATATGTATCTCCTATAATAAAGTTTTTAATGTAAAAACTTCCTTGTTTTAGGCTTACGAATTTATTGACTCGTGTCTCAGCCAAATGGGCTTGTTCAGCAGCGTGAACGAGTCTCTACAAATCGGGTTTGCATGAATTGGTTTGTTTCTGCGGTGTGAACAGAGTAGTGAGACACATTTGTCAAGGCGAGGTAACGCTTCGCGTGCGGAGTCTGCAAGCGTGCTAGTGGTGGGGCCCTCGGGCCGCGTGGCCTGCCGCGACGGTTTGGCTTCGGCAGGGCTCGCGGGCCCACTTGTGATAGGTCATGTCTCATTAAGGAGGCTGCGGGAGGGAGGGTTTTGTCAATTGACTACTTTTCTCCGCCTTCGACGCCCTTCTTGCTCCCTTTCATCTGTTCTCGCCGTCTCCGCCGCCATTGCCGCCGCCAAGTGTTCCCCGCCCTAGAGAGCTTCGCAGCCGTTGCCCGATTGATTCGCGCCGCCGCGATGTCGCACTGGCGTCAATTGAATGTCGATGAGATGCTTTTGGAGGATTTTGCGGTGAAGGGGTTCCTCCCTTCAAAGGAGGTGGCAGGGTGGAGAGCGCCAGCACCGAAGCATGAGGAGCCGCACCCAGAACCACATGAGGTGGTGAGCTTCCTCACCTTCCGAGAGCGGAGGCTTGGTTACCTTGCTCACTGGTTCTTGCGGGAACTGCTTCACGAGTGGGGATTGGAGTTGCAACACCTGAACCGAACGGTGTGCTGCACATTGCCGGCTTCGTCACCCTGTGCGAGGCGTTCCTCGGGATTGAGCCGCATGTGGGCTTGTTCCGAGCGTTCTTCTATGGCAAGACCTCACCGGCAAAGGGGGAGACATCATCTGCCGTGCCCGTTGGCGGCTTTGGTCTTCAGAGGAGACCCTTCCATGATGACGTCTACCCGGAGTACACCCCTACAGAGTCAAACAAGGGGTGGCACGGCGACTGGTTCTACATCAAGAACCCGTCGGAAGCGCCCTTCCCCGAGTTCCACGGGGGGCGGCCGGTGAGGGAACTTAGTTGGACAGGGGGGACGCCGACGTCAGAGAAGTTCCTTGCGAGGGAGATAAAGGAGGTCATCCGGAAGCACGTGGTGGAGGCGGGGCTCAATGGCGCGACGCTCTTCTTTACTATGCGCGAGTGGCGTGTGATGCCGCTGGCGGAACGGAGGATGCCGTTGTGGCTTTACTCCGGCCCGTCCGACCCGGATCGGGCATTCACCGAGGAGCTCCCAGAGGATGATGTGTACTCCTAGCCGATGATGGTCTTCAAGGGGGCGGATCGGGAAGATCTCAGGGTGCTGGCTCCATTCGATTGCAAGAATCCTCCCAATCTGGTACGCTTTCCTCCCTTGATTGCTATTTTTGGTTGGTGGCGAAGAGCTTTGCTAGGTAGTTCACGGTTGCTCTATTTTTGTAGGGACTCGGCCACCCGTGCTCTCGTCCTCATCTTCTCGGAGGTCCTCAGGGCCAAGCAAGGCAGGCTGCCCAGCAGGAGGCTGCCCAGAAGAAGAGGAATTGGGTAGCGAACCGGGAGTCGAGGGAGAGGGAGATCTCGCGCCGTGCCCAACATGGGGAGGATCGTGACAAGATACGGGAGGAGTATCCTTCCACTAGCGAGGATGAGTCAAGTCTTGGTTCCGATGATGGGAATGACTTGGAAGAGATGTGGAGTGGGGTGCTGTGCTTCTCCGTGGCGGGCGAGGCTAGTGACGTTGTGCCGCAAGAGGCCAGCAGCTCCAGGCCTTGTGATGCCGGCGACCCCGGGTCATTTCCCGATGAGTCTGGCACAAGGAAACGTGCGGCGGATGGCACTGTAGAGTGAGAGGATGAGGAGGCGAAGCGTGCTCGGATAGAGCGCCGTTCGGGGTCGCCGCCATCGCCGCTCGCGTGTTCCGGAAGTGGCCGCTGTTCATCTCTCCCAGTGCCGCCGCCACCGCAAGCAGTGGCACCGACGCTGCCTCCAAGGACTTCTAGGGAGAAGATGCTGGCCTGCCACGGTGGCCGCACGGTGCCAGCAAGGCGTGGGGTGCCCCCGATGCTCGGGAGAGCGTTCGGCGTCGCGAGAGCTCCTGCCGGAGGCATTCATTCGTCGGCGGGACCTCCACCCCTCAAGTTCGGGTACGTGATCTTCCCCCTTAGTCCTGGTTGACAGGATGCCTTGTGATTTGGCAATATGATTTTTTCTTTCTTATCTAAGGGGAAGGATGGAGGTTTCCATGGGCACTGCCCTGGAAATGGTCCGTTGGACACCTAACCCGGCCCTTCTCGCGATGATGGGCAGAGGGAGAGGGCAAGGAGCTGTTCGTCTGACCGCCCTGCCAGAGGCGCTCCTCCTCACGTTGGAGCAGGCGGTGACAGTGGCCTTTCGGCGCACAGCCGACACAGGAGGAGGTCGGAACACGACTCCTCCTTCCTCACCCACCAAGGAGTGTCCCAAGTCTCCAACCGTCGTGGTGCTAGAGGATGAGGATGACGACGGACGGACGCGACCATCGCCTGGCGCGGCGAATGTGGGGGTTGGGCATGCTCCGACTGCAGATGGTTGCGCTACGCAGACTTCCTCTTCACGTGAGGCCCTGACAATGCGAACGGGTGGCTCCGCATTGGCACTTGCGGGCGACTCGTTGGTGCCACACGGCGGCGCGTCGAGCGAGCTGGTGTGGCTTGACCCATCGGAGCCTGAGCGGGCGCATTTCGTTCTCCGCGATCCGGCTGAAACGGAGCTTTGGCAGCGGGCTGCTCAATCCAGGCAGTCTGCTCTCGTAGATCTCGCCAAGGCAGAGTGTGCCTTGACGAGGGTTCAGACTGCCTGCCTCACCTCATCGTGGGAGCTCGAAGAACTCACCCGCCGTTTGGAGTTGATTTCCCCCGAGAAATCACAATTCATTGTGGGGGAGCATGCCCGGTAGCAGCGTGACACTGGGGCCCATCAAAGGGCGGAGGAATTGGCATGGGAGTTGGAATCAGCGCGGTCAGCAGAGGGCCGGGAATGCGAGCATGTGGTGGTCGCGGAGCAACAGCTGTCACTAGCTCGGTCGGCTCTGGAGGAAGAACCAGCTGCTCGCGAGTTTGCGGAGAAGCATTCCCGGGCCTAGGCCGGTGAGGTGATTTCCGTGAAAGAGCGGGTTCACACATTGGAGGCTACCGCAGAAGGTGAAGGGTTTCGTTTGCCCCGGTCGATGTTTCTGACAATTGCTGACTCCTGATGTCTATTCCTGCAGAGTCGAAACAGAGGAACACGATCCTGCAGGACAAGTTGACGCGGTCGGAGGATGCTCTGCTTACCGTTGAGTCGAAGCTGGTGGCCTCTCAGCAAGCTGGGAGCGAGAGTCTTGCTGCTCTGGCACTCTCCCAGGAGAGGGAACACATCCTCAAGAGCGAGACCAGCCGGCTGGAGAAGGCGGCCAACGACCTGATGGCGGAGCTGAGCGCGCTGTGTCGGAGTCGTCGTTGTTGTCCTGGGGCCCCGCCTGGCGGAGGAGTCGCTTGTGGCCGGTCTCCAAGCGGTCCCAGGTGAGGTGTCGAAGCTCATTTCCAACGGTGTCTTTCACGGCGCATCAGGAGTGCTTACCTCGGTGGCGACGCATTTCCCGGACCTCGACTTCCAGGTGGTCGGCAATGGGTACGCGACTGGGTGGATGTTCGATCAACTGCGCGAGGTGGGCCTGTGCAAGGAACCTGTTGCAGCGGCGATCTCGGAGTCTATCACGGTCGATTAGATCAAGGCTGCACGTCGCGTCGAGGAAGATCCCTCTCCGGTCGAGAGCATGGAGGCCTTCGATGGCGTCATGAAGATCGCTGCTCCGTCGCACCCTACAACATAGAGCACGCCTCCCCCAACGCCAGTGGGGACCAGCGATGGGCAGAATACGAATGAAATAGTAAAATCAGTTTGAATTTTGTTGAGTTTTTGTAATTTTGATCATGTGAACATGTGGGGGAATCCCTGTGGCCCCTGAGTGGCCGGTCTTAAATGTTTAATGCCGGGAAACTCTAACTCAAACCGTGTTTCACATTTTTCGTGTTTTTTGGTTCTTAGTTCCATTTCTTTCGCCTGAATCATCCCGTGCTTGCACTTTTTACCCTCGAGCCGCTCGTTAACCGTAGACTGCAGCATATAGCCTAGGGCTGGCTCTGTTGGCGTCAGCTGCTAGTCACCATATGTCGTGATGAGGACTCGGTGGAATTAGTGTGTTACGAGGACCATTCATGCAACAAAGCAGGAAAAAGACTGCTCCTTCATGCAGGAGCAACAATTTTTTCTTTTCAAAGGCAAAGTTAGTGGTGCAAGGAAGGCCGCCATGTGATGGCACATCCTGCTGAGGCCCCCGAGCATCTCGGGCTGAAAAGGTTTTCAGGCCGGGATGCTGGAAGAGCCTAGTGAGATAGCAATGAAAAGCGCAAGTTTACAGGTGAAAGCTTAAGGGTAAAAATGATGTAACTGTTTGATGTTCCAAGTGTTGGTGAGAACGTTGCTGTCGCTGTCGTTCAGTCGGTAGGTGCCTGTTCGGACCACTTCCGCGATCGTGTATGGCCCTTCCCATGGCGGAGAAAGCTTGTGCTTGTCCTTTGTTGACTGCGCCCTCCGAAGCACCATATCGCCGAATTCCGTAGTGCTTCCTCGTATCTTTTTGTCATGGTACATGCATAGAGTTTGCTGATAGCGAGCGGAACGGAACAAGGCTATTTCCCGTGCTTCCTCCAAAAGATCAACAGCGTCTTTCTGAGCCTCAGCGGTCTGATCTGGATTGAACACCTTAACCCTTGGAGCGCCGTAATCTAAGTCGGATGGTATCACAGCCTCTGATCCGTAAGTTAAAAGGAATGGGGTGAGACCCGTGGAGCGGTTAGGAGTCGTTCTCAAGCTCCAGAGTACTGATGGGGGCTCGCCCACCCAACGGCCAGCGAACTTGTTGAGCTAGTCAAAGATGCGCGGCTTGAGTCCCTGGAGGACCATGTTGTTTGCTCTTTCGACTTGGCCATTTGTTCGTGGGTGTCCAACTGATGCCCAGTCGATCCTGATCCAATACTCCTCTGCAAAATCCTAAATTTTTTTGCCTGTAAAGTTGGTCCCGTTGTGAGTGATTATGGTGTTTGGCACACCAAATCGGTAGACGATATCTAGGAAGAGCTTTACAGCCTCCTGCACACTTGCTTTCACGATGGGTTTTGCCTCGATAGACTTGGTGAACTTGTCTACAACGACAAGCAGCCGAGTGAACCCACTTGGGGCTTGTTTAAGAGGACCAATCATGTCTAGTCCCCAAACTGCAAATGGCCAAGTGAGTGGAATAGTTTGGAGTGCCAGAGCCGGCAGGTGCATCTGCCGAGCGTAGAACTAACATCCTTTGCATGTGCGGACGATCTCCTTGTCGACATTTTATAACGCAATCACCAAGTATGGACATAGAATCCATTCTCGGGCAACGGCGCCAAAAATGCTTGTTGGCATTTCATAGCGTCACCACTAGGATACGTGTTTCCCAGCAATGGCGCCAGAAATGTTGTGGGGTATTTCTTATGTTATAGAAGGATCCGCAAGCGCACGGAATACCGTCGTAGCATTTTACCCGTGAGTACGGGATCATATTTATATTTCTGCAGGGAAGGCGGCGGTTATTGGAATAGATTAGTGTGTTTGATTAGTTCTAGCATGGATATTTTATTGAATAAACAGGGGTAAGATGATAAATGGTAAAGAGGTAGTGTGACACACAAGTTGCTCAAATTCTACTCTATGCAAAGCTTACAGGAAGGGAGAAAGGATGAAGAAAGATAATCTAAGGACTATGCACTCATAACTAAGCATACAGTCTATACTAGGCACACACATATATACACATGAACACAGACGGGTTCTAGGCTTATAGGTATCATCGGGAGACCGCACAAGATATGGCAAGGTGGCCACTAGATCTTCACGGCTATTTTATGCACCTCCTACAGCTACTACACGGACGGGGAGGGTTACGCTGGACGGACAAGGCTGTCACCACCTGCCGCCTACCTCAACTAACCATGGTATAGAGCCGCATCCAGCAACACTGATTAGCCCAGACACCATGTCTACACTAATAAGCGATACTCTAATGCCCCGCGCGGAGCCCCCACCCTTCGGATGGACAGACATCACACTAGAGCAAACATGCGAATACTGGAACCGATGCCTTAGCCTAGAAATACTATCACGTCTAATCATGCAAGATACAGGTCCTAGATATAAACTAAGCATAGCATACACATCCGAATGCACAGAACATATAATATAAGAGTACATTATACTAGAAGATAATTCTACTAGAGAATTCCGAATATTACAAAGGAGAGGAAGAGTAAAACCCATACCGAATACTCCTAAGAAGACTCGAGAACCGAAGAAGAGCTACTTCACCTAGACTCCACTATCCTAAAGACTAAGCAAGAGAGAAATTGAGAAAGAGCTTCAACTTGTGGTGTGTCTCTTAGTAGCACTACCCCTCATATTTATAGAGGTGAGTGAGGGGGGTGTGCAGCAGCTTCCCGGCACAAATTCACCCCCTAGCACCTGGAACCGACATGGAGGACCAATGGGGAGGCACCACGTCAAGGAAGGTAAGTCTGTTCCTCCCTGGTGGGTCGGCCGACCAACATGGGTCGGCCAACCTGGGCTTGGCCCAGGTCGAGCCCATCTTGCTCTAGGTGGCTGCCATGTGGGTCCACACTGCTCCTGTGCATGAGTGGGTGCTTTCCTAAGTCGGTTGCACCTGTTTGTGGGTCATTTGATCCATGGGAGGCTGAACGACGCGCTCTGATTGGTCGACACCATTTGCCTTGGATTGAAGTGCTTGTTTACACTTGATTTCTGCTCCATTTCCCTGCATTGCGAATTCTCCAAGGGGATTGTAGAAATGACATTATTCTATATAAATATGCAAGTTAAGTATGCTAGTCATCCCAATTTTCTTGTCAAATTGACGCTCAAAATTGGTCCGTATCGAGCGTCAACACTCCTCTGCATCCCACAACGCAGTCGGTCAGTAAAACCCCTGTAGAAAGGCTTTGCCAACTAGAGAACGCGAGGCCGCGTGATGTCTGCAGATGCCGGCGTGAATCTACAGAAGCAGATCTTTGCCCTGTTGACTCGGGATGCATTTCATGAACATCCCAACAGTTGAGGGGCTGCGTTTGAACAGCTCGCCATTAATCGTGACGAACATCTTTGCCCGCCGAGCGATTCTGCGAGCCGCAGTTTGATCCGGTGGAAGGACGTCGTCAAGGAGGTAGTCAAGAAGAGGCACCCTCCAGTCAGAGTCGGTCGTCAGGGCCCCCGAGTCAGGAGTAATGACATCCATGACTTGACGTTCGATGTTGCTAGGTGTGGTGTCAGAAGGTGAGGACTCGGGAGGTCCCTGATCCAGGCCCCCAAGCGTCTGATTGACGGGTTGAGTTGGGGATTTGAGGCGTACCGAGGGTGTATGAAGGTCGTTGACGAACACGTCAGTCGGAGCATCTTCTCGTTGTGCCGCCATCTTGGCGAGCGCGTCGATGTCAGCATTGTCCTTCCTTGGCAGGTGATGTAGCTCGATCCCCCGAAACTTGTCCTCCATCTTGCGTACCTCCTGGCATTAAGTGTCCATGAGGGGGCTTTCATAGTTCGCCTCCTTCATGGTTTAAACCACAACGAGCTTGGAGTCGCCATATACGTAGAGCCGAGTGGCTCCAAGCTCGACAGCAATGCGAAGCCCATTGATCAGCCCTTCGTACTCGGCGGCGTTGTTCAAAGCGGGGGACTGGATATGGATTGCATACCGGAGTCAGTTACCTTCGGGCGAAACTAACATGACTTCGGCCCCCGCGCCCGGCCCCATGACTGACCCATCGATGTAGAGGGTCCAGTACTCTTGGGCTATGTCGGGCGTGGGGGTCTATACCTCGGTGCACTCAGCGACAAAGTCGGCGAGCGCTTGCGACTTGATTGCTGTACGGGGAATACACTTGAGGTCGTAACCCATGAGTTCGACCGCCCATTTAGATATCTGCCCGGTCGCGTCGCGACTATAGATGACCTCTCCAAGTGGAAATGAAGTGACGACGGTGACTTCATGATCGGTGAAGTAGTTCTGGAGTTTCCTAGTAGCCATAAGCATGGCGTACAGAAGCTTCTGCACCTAAGTGTATCGAGCCCTGCTCTCGGTAAGCACTTCACGCGCAAAGTACACCGGTCGCTGGACCTTCATGATGTGGCTCGGCTCCTTCGTCTCAACCACTAACGCGGCGCTGACCACATGTGTCATGGCTGCGAGGTAGAGCAAAAGAGTTTTGCGTCGCTTGGGAGCGACAAGAACGGGTGGTGTGGTCAGCAGTGCTTTTAGGTTGTCGAGCGCCTGCTGAGCTTCCTCTATCCAATCGAAGGTGTTCGATTTTTTGAGGAGCTTGTAAAGGGGCATGCCTTGGTCTCCCAGTCGGGATATAAACCGACTGAGGCTAGCAAAGCACCTGGTGAGTCGCGGGACGCCCTTGATGTTGCGAACGGGGCCCATCTTGGTGATGGCAGTGATCTTTTCGGGACTGGCCTCGATGCCACGCTCGGAAACGATGTAACCAAGCAGTTTCCCCTTGGGAACCCCAAAAGTGCACTTCGCCAGGTTCAGTCTGACATTGAACTTGTGGAGGTTTGCGAAAGTTGCGTCGAGGGTGGCGATCAGATTGTCTGCGCGGGGCGCTTTGACCACGATATCGTCGACGTAGACGGAAACACCTCGCTGCCTAGAGGTAGAGTCGACTATCTGGTCTATGCGTGGTAGGGGAAACGAGTCCTTTGGGCATGCTTTGTTTAGTCCCGTGTATAGACACACATTCTCCATTTCCCATTCTTTTCCTTTACAAGAACGGGGTTCGCGAGCCAGTCGGAGTGGTAGACCTCCTTGATGAAACTGGATGGGAGGAGCTTGGTGATTTCTTCGCCGATGGCTCTGCGTCTCTCTTCGTCAAAACGACGCAAGCGCTGCCAAACGGGTTTTGATCCTGGCAAGATTCGGAGCTCGTGCTCGGCGACCTCCCTCGAGATGCCAGGCATGTCGGACGGATTCCGTGCCTGCTCCCTGGCGTGGATGACGCTTCACGCATCATAGTTAGGGCCTAGACGACCCTGGATCATTGCTGGCCACGGCACGGGCACCGGGTTGGCCTGAGGGGCAGTGACTGCGCCTTGAGCCCGCGGTGCTTGAGGACCTTGTGGCTGAAGCACCGACGGGTTGGGCTGTTATGGCAGAACCACCTGAATTAATCCGGCTCAAGCGCGCTAACCATCACCACAAGGGCAATCAGGGCTAACTCGCACTTCAAACGGAATAATCCACCGGTCTGTCGGGTAACCTCCCGATACAACCACGGTTTTTGCCGATCGAAACCACACATACATGTACTCACACGAAGGTGAGCCCAGAGGATACAACATTCCACAAATTTTACACCACAGGGTTCATCACAAATTATTATTACACGGAGTTCAAATTCGTAAAAAAAAGGTACTTCAGAGTTCGAAATAAATGAGTTCTTCAGAGTTCAAAAAAGCAGAAAAGATAATGACAACTACTTGACGATAAAGGATGTCTCGATGAAGCCCGTACGAGACATCACTCGGCATCATCACCGTTGGCCGGGGGCGTATCCCATTCCACCGACCAACCAGGAGGAAGGGTACAAGGCCAAGTCAAACTAGCAATCATATCCTCGAAGGTTTCACCTGAAAACAAGCCACAAGCAAGGCTGAGTATACTAATACTCAACAAGGCTTACCCGACTATTGGAATATACTTAGCCGACTCCTAGACATGCAAGGCTTTTGGCTTGAGGGGTTTGTTTTGCCGAAAAGCACATATAAGTAGGTCCTTGCTTTCAGATTTTAGCTCCAAGTTCTAGCTTTCTTTAACCATTCTAGGTAAGCAACTATCCAATATCATACATGGTGGAAGAATTAATTTTTCATCCAACAAGTTTAATCATCATCATTGTTCCTCTTCTTACTCTATGTGGTAAAAGGGTCAAGCAGTCTCAATAACCACGAGAAACGGACGATTCGAATCGAATTTCTTAACCTTGCAAGGGAAACCTAAACACACGTCACGTGGTTACTCACCGAGTCACACGTGCAACTTTTCCCCTTTCTTCCTGGGTTGTGGACCAGGGCCACCATCCGAGACTACAGAGCCACGCTCTGCACCCACCATGTGCGCGCATGGAACCGAAGTTGAGATGGTGGGATGCTGTCCACTTGCCGATCGGATTAGGTACTTAAGCTTACCGATTACCATATTCTCGGCATGTGGTTAGTACGTTCAAAGACATAACCACCACTAACTCGCACTGCGGCCTTAGCATTTTTTACTAAACAAACGGGGCCTCAATCATCAACATATACATCGTACCATAGCCCCGTCCGTCGACCTTATGATTGCAGCATGTAGTAAACATTCAACTCCTATATTCTCGTGAGTGACAGGAAATCACTCGACTTTTACCGAGTCCTATTAGCATAGCATTCTATCGAACCTTACATCTAGTGTTTAGAGCATGGGTACCTAGGATCACGTAACTAAGTTTTCATCCAACTCCTATAAACTTAATGCACAAGTAAAGTAGAGTAATAAGTTGCATAAGTTTAGAAAATAGGGTTCATGCTCCGAGGCTTGCCTTCTTGGGTAAAGCTAGCTTGGGGCTCGTCCGAACTTGGGCTCGGGTCTTCGAGAGCTTCAGTTAGATTTACTTGAGCTTCACGCTGCTCACTCTCGGACGCGGGCACCAGCTCGTACGTTCCGTCGGCGAGAGTCGTCGAATCTATATGAATGCACCAATATAAGTTATTGTGATGGTATATGACGATTATTTTTCTTCACGGTAAAGATGTAGTTCACAAAACGTCGATTTGGTTGTGAAGTTACTTAGTTAAGATTTTCTCGGGCAATTGTTAATAGAGTATGACTTAAACTATTAACTTTATTAAACAAGAAGGGGTTGTGTTATATGGGAACTTAATTTTCTAAGCACAACATGGATTAATCACAACTTCTGGATTATGTAGCTTCTGGTGATGAAATTTTTATTTAGAGCACATTATGAAGAGACAAAAGCACTGTAAAAATTTCAGACAATTTCACGCAGCAGATTAATTATGAAAAAAGCATTACACAGCCACTGCTAGAACCTAGTTATTTTTATACCCAACAAACCATTCGGGTATTGACACCAAAAATTTTACAGGGAATTAATCTATCCATAAGTGTGTTACTGTAAATTTTTCAGATTTTACTAAGCAAGATACAAAGAATAATAAATAGGACAAGATACACCTACTCTAAAGCGTGCTACAGTAAAAAGTTGAACATCTTCCAAGCATAGAAACTAATTATTTGAATTAGTGCATTTCTCCTACCACAAAATTATATAATTAGGTTACAGGAAGGAAAAAGGTTCTAAACTTTTTTTGTGGTATTTAGGCATCAATACAACAGTTCTGGAAAAGTTTCACCACAAGAATCACAACATAAAATCAGTTACAAATTAGTTTTATTAGTTCATGCCATAAATAAGTTTTATTAACAAGTTTAGTTAGAGATGGGTTCTGGCCCTAATATTTTTACAATGGCTTACAAATCAAGTAATCAAACTACTGTTAAATTTTCAGGTTTAGACTTTGTCTACAACAGGGGGTACATTTAAAGTCTATTAAACCTTCCATTTAATTTATAGTAAGATTTAGCAAGCAACTGAAGAAATGCATGTAACCAAAGTTGTAGATTTTCATCTAAAGATTCCAGAACAGTTGAGTTTGTGTTTTTCCTATTTTTCTATGATTTTAAATAGATTTTACAAGTTCGCTGTTTTTGAAATCAAAGTTTAAACACAGGTTTACAGATATGCCCCTGGAAACTTGCGTGCAAACTCTTTTAAAGATTTCAATCAAAGCAATGTGGTCCCTGGGCGGCGCTGGCACGGCGGCCGGCCAAATTCCAGCGAGGGGGCTCGTCGGCGGCGAGGGAAAAAGGGTCGGGGAGATCCAGGGAGGTGAGAGCTACCTCGGGATGGCCTTGGTCGGGGTTGGGGGTTGCCGAAGGTGGCTCGTCGGCGCGGAGCAGAGGGGCGGCGGTGGGGCGGAGCGTCGGCGATGGTGCTCCGGCGAGGAGGGGAGAGCGTGGGCTGGTCGAGGAGTTTCGCGGCGTCGAGGGGAACCCGTTTTTATGCTTGTCTGGGACGAAGGAGCTTCCGCGTGGGCTGTCCACGGAGCAGCAAGGAGCAGCGGGTGGCGCTGGCGGTGCTTCGGCGGCTCTGGGCGACGATGGGTGGGGCAGTGAGCTGCGGTGGGGTGCTGTGGTGGTGGTGGAAGACTCAGCTCTGGCAAGGGGTGGCCGGAGAGGTGGGCTCCACGGTGAGCTGGGCACGATGGCGGTAATGGTGGCGGCGGCGGCGTTCTGGTGTTTGGGCGCGCAAGGGGGACTTAGTGCGGCCTTTTGTAGGCAGCAGAGAGGCGGGAGGAGGGGCGGAACTTGGACTACAAGGCGCGGGCGCGGGCGGCACGACGGGGGCGCGTGACTGGTCGCGGCGAGCGACGAACAGAGCCGGCGCAGCATGCAGCGGGCGCGGGCAGGGGATTGGGCGCTGAGGATTTGGCGTGTGGAGCTGGAGATCACGCGGCGCGCGGGTTGGGCGACGAGCTGCAGCAGCTGTCTTGCCGGGCGGTGAGCGCGGCGACTGGCGGGACGCGGCGGAGACACGGGCACAGCGCGACTTGCCCATTGGGCGTGGCGGGCGGCGAGCAGGTGCGCGCAGTGCTGGCGCGTGCGTGGAGTGCGCGGACTGGGGAGGGGCGCGGTCGTGCTGGCGCGGCCAGGCATTGGCTTAGCACCTACCGCTGTCAGGCATCGCCGGCCATGTGGCCTGCTGCGACTGCGCGGCGGGCGAGGGTCGGGCGAAGCGAGGACAGCAGCGAAGCCGAGGGTCAGGTGAACGTAGGGTCGGGCGAACAAAGGGTCGGGCGAAACAAAAGGGTCGGGCGACACGAGGGTCGGGCGAGCGGCTACGCGTCGGAGGGTCGGGCGAGGCGGAGAAGAAGGGTCTGCAGCGAAATAGAAGAAAAGGCAGGGACTGGTTTGCAAATCCAAGTGTTTCTCAAATTTTGGTGTTGCAACTCGAAAATCCTTCAACACAAAAGTTGTTCAAAATGAAAAGTTACACAAGTTTTGTTTCAGGCCAAAATTTATTTGAGGTCTAGTTTAGAAGTTATTCTAAAACCTCATTTCGTTGAAACTTCTCTTAATTATTTATGCACCGTGTTAAGCTAAAGAGGCTTATTTCATAATTTAAACACCTGAGGGGTTACAGCCTTCCCCCCTTAAAAAGAATCTCGCCCCAGATTTGGGCAATAGGCTTAGGGTGGAGGGGGTGTGTAACTTCGGTGGAGTTGAGAAAACCCGGGAAATTTTGTTTTAGAAAACTTTCATTTTCCCCTATGGCTTCTTCCTCAGTGTGATGACTCCATTGAATTTTGTAAATTTTAATCACTTTCCTCCTAGTGCTTCTTTCTTTTTGATCCATGATTTTGATAGGATACTCAACATATGAGAGGTCGGGCTCTACTAAGATTTCCTGTTGTTCGACAACCACGGTAGGGACTCGGACACACTTCTTGAGTTGAGATACGTGAAAGACATCATGGATGGCTGCAAGCTGAGAGGGCGGTCGAATTCTATAGGCTACGGGTCCACAGCTCTCGATGATTTCGTAGGGACCAACATAACGGGGAGATAGTTTTCCTTTGACTCCGAATCGTTGGACACCCTTGGTTGGTGAAACTCGAAGGTAGACGTGGTCACCAACTTCAAATTTTAGTGGCTTTCTCCTTCTGTCAAAATAGCTCTTTTGTCTGGATTGTGCGGCTCTAAGGTTTTCTTGTATTACTCTCACTTTCTCTTTTGACTCGATTACCAAGTCTGGTCCAAATATTTTGCGTTCTCCGGTCTGTGACCAACTCAAAGGGGTTCGACACCTTCGTCCGTATAAGGCCTCAAATGGTGCCATTTTCAAACTCGCTTGATAGCTATTGTTATATGAGAACTCTGCTAGGGATAGGCATTTGTCCCAACTCTTGTCATAGTGAATGACGCAAGCTCTAAGCATGTCTTCAAGAATTTGGTTTACTCTTTCAGTTTGTCCGTCAGTCTGAGGATGATAGGCTGAGCTTCGAATCAGCTTAGTGCCAAGAGAAGCTTGCAATTATTCCCAAAAGCGCACTACAAACTGAGTACCACGATCGGAAATAATAGTCTTCGGTACTCCATGTAGGCAAACAATGCGATCGAGATAAATCTCGGCATACTTCTTGGCAGTATAGGTGGTGTGTACCAGAAGAAAACGTGCCGTCTTTGTGAGCCTATCAACGATAACCCGTATGGAATCATGTTTCTGTGCCGTACTTGGCAATCCAACAATGAAATCCATACTTATGTCCTCCCATTTCCATGAGGGTATAGGCAAAGGTTGAAGTGTACCGGCTACTTTCAAGTGGCTGGCTTTTACTCTCTGGCAGGTGTCGCATTCTAAGACATATTTAGCGATTTCCCTTTTCATCCTAGTCCACCAAAAATTTTGCCTAAGGTCTTGATACATTTTGTTACTACCGGGGTGAATGGAAAATTTTGAAAGGTGTGCCTCATCCAAAATTTTCTTACAGAGCTCATGATTCTTTGGAATGACTATGCGACCTTCGAACCATAGAACTCCCTTATGGTCCTGGCGGAAACATTTGTATTTCTCTTCTCCTAGAGAGAGTTTTTGTTTGATGATCTTAACTCCTTCATCGTGTAGTTGTGCCATGATGATCTGGTCGTGAAGAGTGGGCTCGACTGAGATGTGATTCAGAGTGCCTTGGGAAATCATTTCCAAATTAAGCTTTCTCATTTCCGAACATAATGTCTCATTATAGATTTCCACTGATAGGCAATGGCAATGGGCCTTGCGGCTGAGTGCATCCGCGACTACATTAGCCTTGCCGGGGTGATAGTGCACCTCGAGATCATAATCCTTGATTAATTCTAGCCATCTTCTTTGTCTCATATTCAGATCGGCTTGGGTGAAGATATATTTGAGACTCTTGTGGTCGGTGTAGATGTTACAATGAGTGCCCATGAGATAATGTCTCCATATTTTTAGAGCATGAATGACTGCTGCTAATTCGAGATCATGGGTTGGATAATTCTGCTCATGGGGCCGAAGGGCTCTTGAAGCATAGGCGATAACTCAATTTTCTTGCATAAGCACACAACCAAGATCAGTGCCAGATGCGTCACAGTAAACATCGAACGGCTTGGTGTTATCGGGTTGAGCTAACACAGGGGCTGTAGTCAAACGTTCTCTGAGAGTGTGGAAAGCCTCTTCACACTTCTTATCCCATACAAACTTTACTCCCTTTTTTAATAGTTTGGTCATAGGCTTAGCAATCCTGGAGAAATCCGGAATGAAACAGCGATAGTAACCGGCTAAGCCAAGAAAACTGCAAATCTGATGAACAGAGGTGGGAGGTTTCCGATCCATCACTTCTTGTACCTTGCAGGTGTCAACGGCTATGCCTTCGCTGGAAATAGTGTGACCGAAGAATTTCACACTATCCAACCAGAATTCGCACCTAGAAAATTTAGCATAGAGCTGATGGTCTCTGAGACACTGAAGAACAATGTGCAGGTGCTTAGCGTGCTCTTCCTCATTCTTGGAAAAGATCAGGATGTCGTCAATGAAAACTACGACGAATTTGTCGAGCTCGGGCATGAATACCGAATTCATGAGATACATGAAGTAGGCAAGAGCATTGGTGAGACCAAAGGACATGACCAAGAATTCTTATAGTCCATATCGTGTGGAAAAGGCGATCTTAGGAATATCACATGGACGAATCTTGATCTGATGATATCCAGATCGAAGATCAATCTTTGAGAAAACTCTAGCTCCAGATAATTGATCAAAGAGAACGTCGATGCGGGGAAGTGGGTATTTATTTTTAACGGTTACCGCATTGAGAGATCGGTAGTCCACACATAATCTTAAACTGTCATCCTTTTTCTTTAATAGTAGGGCTGGACATCCCCAAGGTGATGCGCTAGGATGAATGAAGCCTTTGTCCAGTAGTTCTTGGAGTTGTGTTTTCAGTTCGGCCAATTCCTTAGGTGGCATCCTATAGGATCTTTTGGAGATAGGTGCAGTGCCTGGCTGCAGTTCAATAACGAACTCAATATCCCTATCTGGTGGCATTTCTGGTAAGTCATCCGGAAAAACATCGGCATACTCGCATACCACTGGAATATCATCTAGCTTGATTCCTTCCATCACGAAAGCACAAGAATTTGTGCACTCCCAGAACGGTAGGTAAAGGGTAGTGGCTCTGTGACTAGGTGAATTTATCTCAACAGCTCGGGAAGAAAGGTCCAGTGTGATTCCGTGTAGAGCCATCCAATTCATACCCAAAATAACGTCCATGCTGTCAAGGGGTAAAAGAACAAGGTCCGTGTTGATGGTTTTACTACCCAACTTGATCGTTACTTGCCTTATCATTTGATTTGAAGCAATTTTACCACCCGGTGCTGATATCATATACAACCCTTTTGTGTGACAAACATTCAAGCCTACTTTTGCACCAAACTTTGCACTAACAAAACTATGTGATGCACCAGAATCGAACAATATAACTGCAGGCTTGTTATGGATAGATAATGTACCCGTCATCACTGGTGCTCCTTCAGGAAGTTCCGCAAGGGTGGTGAAATTGATCCGTCCTTGTTTGACCTGAAGGGTCTGCCTCTTGCCTTTGTTCTTATTGTTCTGGTTAGAGTCCTGGCCCTGATTTGGCTGCCTGGGCTGAGGGCATTTGCGAGCAAAATGACTGGAACTCCCGCACTTGAAACAATGATTGGTGATGCTCGGTCGAAGAAACTGCTGAGTAGCGGGCCTTGGTCCAGTTTGTTGAGGCACCGGGGGTCGTACTACACCTTGCTGCTGTGGGGGCCTGATAATCCAACGCCCTGGCTGAGGGGCCTTCTGTGGAGCTGTAGGTGCAGCATTTTGCACTAATCGATACCTCGGTGGCTAAGTACCCGAGGGTCCAGCTGGCACCTTTCTCTTCTTCTCGGCACGGTGAGCCATCATACAATCCTCTTGGGTAATGGCCATGTTGACTAGCTCACTATATGTATTGGCCTTGACCAGATTCAACCGTTCCTTGAGTTTAGTACTCAGACCTCTGCGGAAACGATCACGCTTCTTAGCCTCCGTGTCTGCGTGATAGCCCGCGTACTGGCACAGATTGTTGAAGGCCTGAGCATACTGAAGTACCATGCGGGTACCCTCAGTGAGTGCCAGAAACTCATTTAGCTTTCTTTTTATAAGACCTTCTGGGATATGGTGTGCCCGGAACGCAGTTTTGAATTCGTCCCAGGTGACAACGTGATCAGCACGGAGCATAGCAAAGTAGTGGTCCCACCAAAGACGATTTGTATCGCGAAGCAGCTGCGCGACAAAGCGAGCCTTGTTTGCATCCGAACATGGGGCCACGAGTAGAGAAAACTTGGACTCGATTGTGCGAATCCAAGCATCCGCATCTAAGGGTTCCTCCGTTTTGTGAAACAAGGGAGGCTGGGTCCCAAGGAAATCCGTGTAACCAGCAACTTGAGGTTGGTGAACATTGTGTCCACCACGCTGTTGGTGCTGTCCTTGCACGAGCTGGCGAAGCAACTCGGTTTGAGCGGCCATTACTTCCACCAAGCTGGGTGGTGGTGGTGGCTGTGGTTGTGATCCACTTGCGCTAGCACCAAAACCATCCGGGTTACCACGGGTTGCTCCAACCATCTGAAAAGGTGAATGTTTATCATTAGCAACGTGACCCCATATTTCTTCCATGATTTAAAAGGATTAACGCGGAAAAGTAGACTTCCGAAAGATCATGGATAGAATCATGGGCATAAAACTCTCTGCCATAAGAAATTTATAACTCCTGGTAGGTTCATCCAAAATTTCTCATATCTTGGCAGTGGGTAGGAAATTTAGAGATGTACAACTTTGGTATTCAGCCAAGATGCTAAATCGATTGCTAAGATGGTCAAACCATTCACTCCTTGCTTCGCTGGTTTGGCTGTTTTTCAGCAGAACGAGTTATAGTATTTTCCCTATAACTCAAACTAGCAAGATCCAATAGTGTTGAAATTTTGTGAGAACTTAGATCACAAAATTTAGGACAAGTTTGGTATTCAACACTCAGCCCAGAAATGTAGAGAGACATGGGTAAAAATTCCAACAAGTTTCTCTAATCGCAGATTCAACTGTTTTCCAATATCACAATCAAACCACCAAGTTTTTAGCCATGGCCTACATGATTAGAGTATCCAATGGTCAAGTCGTACTCAACACAAAAGAGGTACTCAACTCTTAGCCTATTACAACACTTGCCAAAAGTTAGGCTACACTATCAAGGAGTATAGGCAAAAGTCCTCCTAGATCATCGGCTAGAAGTCGTCGAGGTTGTTGACGGACGACTCGCTGTGAGTAGGAAAGTGAGCTCCCATCGGAGGTGGCTACAGTGCCTCACCCTCAAAGTCCATTCCTGAAACACAATCAATCTCATGTGCCTCCTCCTCATCTTCCTCCATAGCCACCACGTCAGGTGGGGCATTCTGATCACGGTGCCACTAAATGTGCTCATTAGCATCCTCCAACTCAAGGTTCAGATCATGGAGCTGCTCCTCCAAGTGTGCTATCATGTCATCCCCCTCACCCATGAGAGTGTCGTGCTTCTGAACTTGGCCCTCAAGTTGGCCAATCCGGGTGTCTCTGTCCTCAAGTTCCTCACTGAGTTCCTTAATCTGCTCATCCCTGGTATCTGCCATCATGTGGTAGGCCTGTGCAAGATCAGTGAGCTGCACAAGCGCCTGACTCTGGAGAGTCTGAAATCGGTAGAGTGCATTCATGCACCGCATGGAGGTCTCGATGGTCTCCTGGGCATGAAAGTCCGCCAAGTACTGTGAGTGCTGCACCCTGTTAAGCCAAAAGGGGTCGTTGTCCTGGGCAGCAGGAAACAAACCAATAAGAGTAAGCGTGACGGCCTCGGGGCACTACGCACAGAAAGTGGTGAGCGCCCTCATGGCAGCAAGCTCCCAAGTATCGGCTAAACGGCGATCAACAGCCTCAATCTCCAAGGTGGGCCACTCCGGGTGTAGCGGGTGCGAAAAGATGGTCACGTTGACACGACACTGGGTAACTCCATTCTCTGCAAACTCCAGTCCGGTGTAACGTGGGGGAATCGAATAGCCCGTGGTGCGCAGAACATCCCACAAGATAGAGGGAAAGCCGTCCCAGTGGAGACACTGAGAGTGAACGCGTCCATCCTCATCCACCATCATGGCAACAGGCTCGGCCATCTGAACAAAAGATCAAATGGGTGAGATAGCGAAAAACTGTGAACAGTATAGTGAACAGGTTCTGGACAGTGCGCTAGAATAGCCATAACTTCAACAGTTCTTGTCCAAAAATTCTCAACTTTTACCAGAACATTCCTAAGTTATTTGTGAAAATCTTTGCTAGTCAACTCCAGAGCTAGATAAGGCTCTGAGATGGTCGTTCTCTTCAGGTTTTGCTTTACTGTCTACCCAGAAATTTCAGTGAACAGTGGGCCAAAGTTTCGTGCACCATGGAAAATATACCCAGCCAAAAATTACCAAATTTTAACAGTAGCTGCCTGAGTAAATTTACAACAAGTTTTGTGTTGAACACTTTCGCAGAAAACTGTATTAAGGGGGCATAAAAATTTATGTGGCAGAACTGCTCATTTTGGACAGGAAACTGACATCTTATGGTCTCTGTTGTTTCTCATTATCCATATGTCCAGAATTTTTTTCATATTTAGACAGGAGGTAGAATACAAGTTTTGGAGCAAACCTTTCAACATGAGTTTCTTCAGAAAGAGTTATTTTCTAAGCTTAATAAATTCATCTTTTCAGATAAGGCAGAAATGTGACAGATTTGCTAGATAATCCTTATGCAAAGACAAATGTGTGGGCGCATGAACCTTACCACTCTCTTGCATCGCATTTTCAATTTCAGATTCATATAGTCATGATGCATGCACGTCCTATTCGTCCTCACAAAATAAAACAATTACCAAATAGCTTTGGTCTTACGAAGTTAGTTTCGGTGGCATACACAATACGGCTCTCACTATAATAGCTAGTCGAGAAATCTCTAGCCGTTCTTAAACTTATCATAATCGTGGTTAGTGTACCTGCAGAAGATTGATAGAGCATATATATATATCCAATGAACCTTTCATGCCAGCACTCATGAAAGCGTCCGTATTCATTACCGTTCACTATAGAAACGGCATCCGTACAATTCCCGCCGTACAGACGACGTTAACATACGCTATCGAGATAGCTATTCACGGGGGTACCATCTTGAGACCGGGGTATGAAAAGCGATCGCCATACCCTGCGCCAAACCTTCTACTCCCAATATAATCAACTAAAAGTTGGTATATTGGCAGCACCTCAAGTAAGCCACTGCTTGAGGGTAGCGTTCGGCTTGCATCACCGACAGGAAGGCCAAGCTCTCTCAGTTGGCTGAGGATTCTTACCTTCTTACCTTAGCGATGAGTGCGTCGTTATGGAATTTAAGGGTCGGTTGTGCATAAAAGTAAGTTTTGACAGAAAGTAATGTGCTGGAAGTCAGTTCATAATATTCACAAGTTAGATAGCCACCTAGTAACTTTCCCATAATCCTTAGGGCTTTACGAACTAGGCACCATCCTTAACGAACCAACGCATTTTCCAAACATAATTTATGTGGTCAAGTTTTAGGAAAACAAGTTTTTAAGGCTTGTTGCATTCTCTGGCATATGCATTTCGGCTCTGGTACCAGCTGTGGCACCAGCTATGCCTCTGATACCAGCTGTGGCAGAACCACCTGAATTAATCCGACTCAAGCGCGCTAACCATCACCACAAGGGCAATCAGGGCTAACTCGCATTTCAAATGGAATAATCCACTGGTCTGTCGGGCAACCTACCGATACAACCACGGTTTTTGCCGATCGAAACCACACATACATGTACTCACACGAAGGTGAGCCCAGAGGATACAACATTCCACAAATTTTACACCACGGGGTTCATCACAAATTATTATTACACGGAGTTCAAATTCGTAAAACAAGGTACTTCAGAGTTCAAAATAAATGAGTTCTTCAGAGTTTAAAGTAGCGGAAAAGATAACGACAACTACTCGACGATAAAGGATGTCTCGATGAAGCCCGTACGAGACATCACTCGGCATCATCACCGTTGGCCGGGGGCGTATCCCATTCCACCGACCAACCAGGAGGAAGGGTACAAGGCCAAGTCAAACTAGCAATCATATCCTCGAAGGTTTCACCTGAAAACAAGCCACAAGCAAGGCTGAGTATACTAATACTCAGCAATGCTTACCCGACTATTGGAATATACTTAGCCGACTCCTAGACATGCAAGGCTTTTGGTTTGAGGGGTTTGTTTTCCGAAAAGCACATATAAATAGGTCCTTACTTTCAAATTTTAGCTTCAAGTTCTAGCTTTCTTTAACCATTCTAGGTAAGCAACTATCCAATATCATACATGGTGGAAGAATTAATTTTTCATCCAACAAGTTTAATCATCATCATTGTTCCTCTTCTTACTCTATGTGGTAAAAGGGTCAAGCAGTCTCAATAACCGCGAGAAACGGACGATTCAAATCGAATTTCTTAACCTTGCAAGGGAAACCTAAACACACGTCACGTGGTTCCTCACCGAGTCACACGTGCAACTTTTCCCCTTTCTTCCTGGGTTGTGGATCAAGGCCACCATCCAAGACTACAGAGCCACGCTCTGCACCCACCATGTGCGCGCATGGAACCGAAGTTGAGATGGTGGGATGCTGTCCACTAGCCGATCCGATTAGGTACTTAAGCTTACCGATTACCATATTCTCGGCATGTGGTTAGTACGTTCAAAGACTTAACCACCACTAACACGCACTGCGGCCTTAGCATTTTTCACTAAACAAACGGGGCCTCAATCATCAACATATACATCGTACCATAGCCCCGTCCGTCGACCTTATGATTGCAGCATGTAGTAAACATTCAAATCCTATATTCTCGAGAGTGACAGGAAATCACTCGACTTTTACCGAGTCCTATTAGCATAGCATTCTATCGAACCTTACATCTAGTGTTCAGAGCATGGGTACCTAGGATCATGCAACTAAGTTTTCATCCAACTCCTATAAACTTAATGCACAAGTAAAGTAGAGTAATAAGTTGCATAAGTTTAGAAAATAGGGTTCATGCTCCGGGGCTTGCCTTCTTGGGTAAAGCTAGCTTGGGGCTCGTCCGAACTTGGGCTCGGGTCTTCGAGAGCTTCAATTAGATTTACTTGAGCTTCACGCTGCTCACTCTCGGACGCGGGCACCAGCTCGTACGTTCTGTCGGCGAGAGTCATCGATTCTATATGAATGCACCAATATAAGTTATAGTGATGGTATATGACGATTATTTTTCCTCACGATAAAGTTGTAGTTCACAAAACGTCGATTTGGTTGTGAAGTTCCTTAGTTAAGATTTTCTCGGGCAATTGTTAATAGAGTATGACTTAAACTATTAACTTCATTAAACAAGAAGGGGTTGTGTTATATTGGAAACTTAATTTTCTAAGCACAACATGGATTAATCACAACTTCTGGATTAGGTAGCTTTTGGTGATGAAATGTTTATTTAGAGCACACAATGCAGAGACAAAAGCACTGTAAAAATTTTAGATATTTTCACGCAGCAGATTAATTATGAAAAAAGCATTACACAGCCACTGCTAGAACCTAGTTATTTTTATATCGAACAAACCATTCGGGTATTGCACCAAAAATATTACAGGGAATTTATCTGTCCATAAGTGTGTTACTGTAAATTTTTCAGATTTTAGTGAGCAAGATACAAAGCATAATAAATAGGACAAGATACACCTAGTTTAATAAATATTAATTTCTACTGGATGTTTTACAGGATTTCTGTGTATGAAACTTTTTATACAGAAAGAGCTACTCTAAAGCGTGCTACAGTAAAAAGTTGAACATCTTCCAAGCACAAAAACTAATTATTTGAATTAGTGCATTTCTCCTACCACAAAATTATATAATTAGGTTACAGGAAGGAAAAAGGTTCTAAACTTTGTTCTGTGGTATTTCGGCATCAATACAATAGTTCTGGAAAAGTTTTACCACAAGAATCACAACATAACAGCAGTTACAAATTAGTTTTATTACTTCATGCCATAAACAAGTTTTATTAAGAAGTTTAGTTAGAGATGGGTTCTAGCCCTAATATTTTTACACTGACTTACAAATCAAGTAATCAAACTACTGTTAAATTTTCAGGTTTAGACTTTGTCTACAACAGGGGGTACATTTAAAGTCTATTAAACTTTTCATTTAATTTATAGTAAGATTTAGCAAGCAACTGAAGAAATGCATGCAACAAAAGTTGTAGATTTTTAATCTAAATATTCCAGAATAGTTGAGTTTGTATTTTTCTGATTTTTCCACGATTTTATATGGATTTTACAAGTTCTCTATTTTTGAAATCAAAGTTTAAACACAGGTTTACAGATATGCCCCTGGAAACTTGCGTGCAGACTCTTTTAAAGATTTCAATCAAAGCAATGTGGTCCCTGGGCAGCGCTGGCATGGCGGCCGGCCAGATTCCGGCGAGGAGGCTCGTCGGCGGCGAGAGAAAAAGGGTCGGGGAGATCCAGGGAGGTGAGAGCTACCTCGGGATGGCCTTGGTCGGGGTTGGGGGTGGCCGGAGGTGGCTCGTCGGCGCGGAGCGGAGGGGCGGCGGCAGGGCGGAGCGTCGGCAACGGTGCTCCGGCAAGGAGGGGAGAGCGTGGGCTGGTCGAGGAGTTTCGCGGCGTCGAGGGGAACCCGTTTTGAAGCTTGTCTGGGACGGAGGAGCTTCGGCGTGGGCTGTCCACGGAGCAGCAAGGAGCGACGGCGGCGCGGGCGGCGCTGGCGGTGCTCCGGTGGCTCTGGGCAACAATAGGTGGGGCAGTGAGCTGCGGTGGGGTGCTGTGGTGGTGGTGGAAGACTCAGCTCTGGCAAGGGGTGGCCGGAGAGGTGAGCTCAACGGTGAGCTGGGCACGACGGCGGCAATGGTGGTGGCGGCGGCGTTCTGGTGTTTGGGCACGCGAGGGGGACTCAGTGCGGCCTTTTATAGGCAGTAGAGAGGCGGGAGGAGGTGCGGAACTTGGATTGCGAGGCGCGGGCGCGGCCGGCACGACGGGGGCGCGTGAAATTGTCGCTGTGGGCGGCGAACAGAGCGGGCGCAGCGTGCAGCAGGTGCGGGCAGGAGATTGGGCGCTGAGGATTTGGGATGTTGAGCTGGAGATTACGCGGCGCGCGGGTTGGGCGACGAGTTGCAGCAGCTGTCTTGCCGGGCGGTGAGTGCGGCGACCGGCGGGACGCGGCGGAGACACGGGCACGGCGCGACTTGCCCATTGGGCGCGGCGGGTGGCGAGCAGGGGCTCATGGCGCCGGCGCTCACGTGGCGTGCGCGGACTGGGGAGGGGCACGGTCGTGCGGGCGCGGCTAGGCATTGGCTTGGCGCCTAGCGCTGTCAGGCGGCCAAGTGGCCTGCGGTGACTGCGCGGCGGGCGAGGGTCGGGCGAAGCGAGGACCGCAGCGAAGCCGAGGGTCGGGCGAACGTAGGATCGGGTGAGCAAAGGGTCGGGCGAGCGGCTGCGCGTCGGAGGGTCGGGCGAGGCGGAGAAGAAGGGTCTGCAGCGAAATAGCAGAAAAGGCAGGGACTGGTTTGCAAATCTAAGTGTTTCTCAAATTTTTGTGTTGCAACTCGAAAATCCTTCAACACGAAAGTTGTTCAAAATGAAAAGTTACACAAGTTTTGTTTCAGGCCAAAGTTTATTTGAGGTCTAATTTAGAAGTTATTTTAAAAACTTATTTTGTTGAAATTTCTCTTAATTATTTATTCACCGTGTTAAGGTAAAGAGGCTTATTTCGTAATTTAAATACCTGAGGTGTTACAGCTGTTGAGGGCTCGCATCTCCCGCAGGACATGAAACTGGTCATCGCTGATGCATCGACGAGCTTTCCGCTTGCTAAAAGGCGGCGTGTTCCACCAGCGCCCGGATGTTGCGGTGGATTTCTTGTTGCTGAGGGTCAGCAGAAGGCGGCAAGTTGCGGAGAAGTACAGCCGCAGCCGCGATGTTCTTTCCAGCTCGCTCGAACTTTGGGATCTCGTCGCCTCCTGCGATGATGCTTCGCTGCACCTGCTGCACGCGTTCCCGGGCGGCGCTTGCAGCACCACGGGGGTTTGCGGGCGGTGGCACATGCTGCGGGTCATCTTGCGGTTTCCTCAGTGCCTCAGCGTGAGCCTGCGCGTTGGCCAGAGCCTGCACACGGGGATCTTCCACGGTATGGGTGTGTTCCGAGCTTTCCAAAGACGAATTTTCCCCGGGGAGGTCCGCCATGGCGCATCTTGGCCAGATGGTGCACCCAGGCATCGACGCGTCCTTGACGCTCAAGGCGTCGCTGAGGGCATCATCTCCATTAGGAAGGAGCTCAAGGAACGAGGTAGGGCTGTACCCTGTCATGCCCACGAACAAGGTCGCCAAGGGGAGTGACGCCATGGTTTTGCCAAGCCCCCCGGCGTAGGTCGCTGCTGCGTTTGGGAGGCCGAACGGCGACGCGGCCTGTGGTGACATAGGTGGCAGCAGGGGTGCTCCACCCAAGAGCTGACGGGCGACGTTGCTCATGGAGTACAGGACCAGGTCCACGTTGCTCGCAGAGAGATTAGCACCGAGCAAGAGCTTGATGCGTTGGGCCAGTGCCTCGGGGTCGAATTTGGCCAGCAGGTTGATGATGAAGCTGACCCCCTCAGACATTGCCGGGGCGATCACGTCTTCCTGGAGGTGGAGCGTGCTGAGGTGGTCGGCGATGAAGTCCAAGCTTCCGAAGCGGAAGGCCTGGAAGGGTGCGACGGGCGGTGGTGACCATGGCCCGGCGCATGTTGGAGCAGAAAGCACCGGCGAGCCGAAGTAAAGCGGGGCACTCTTACCATCGGCCCCGGTGACATTGATGAAGGAAGCCATCCGATCACCGGAGCAAAGGACGCACGACGTCCTCCCCACGGTCGGCGCTAAAACTGTCGCTCCCGGAAATGGGCGGCAGGTAAACTACTCGACAGCGTGTGTGTCATGTGTCTTGATCGGAGGTGGCCTAGCACACAATGACTCGAGGGATTATACTGGTTCAAGTGAGAACGCCCTACGTCCAGTCGAGGGTTAGTCTGATGTATTGCTTGAGCCCAGGTGCTCGTGAGAGTTTGGGAGTACAAACTTTTCGAGTGCTAGAGAGTTAGGTCCCCTGCCTAACTTTATTTCCGATGTCCTCTATCGTCTTATCTAAATCTAAAGGGACCCCTCTTTTATAGCTCAAGGGGAGCCCGTGTTATAGGGAATTCCTTGGAGGACAAGGCTTCAGGGAGAAATATCATTGACTCCGGCAGTCAGGCGGCCCAAACTGTTAATGGGCCCATACAGATGGTAAGTCGGCAATGTCCTTGGTGGATTGCGTGATCCCAAAATCATGGGGGTCTCCTAGTCTTGAACCTGTGCGCCGTGCTTGGTCAGTCAATAAGTAGTGGAGTCCTGATTGGACGAGGTAGCCATCCCATCGGGGGAGGACTGTTTACATGCCAAGTCCCATCCCAGTTGATGGTTTCTTGGTGGCCAAGCCGTGATGACGGCAAGCCTGATCATCACAAGGACCAAGTGGACGCCACAGTCTTGGTCTTCTGCTGTGACAGAGGCACAGTGGGCCACTGTTCAAGCGTACGACCCCGAGAGGGCCGCGCCCACTTGGTACGGCCTGGTCTGACCCTTGCAGACCAAGTCTGGGTGCGTGTGACCAAGTGGAATTTTTCCTCCCGGTAGTGACCTGAGTTAGTCGGGAGTCCAAGAGGAGAGAAGGAGAGGCAGTGCCTGCGGGCCTTCAGCTGGTCCGAGTGGAGGCACTCAAACTTGGTGTTGTAGGCTGTGGAGTTTGGTTAGGGGGGAATCCCTTTCGACGGGGCTCATGGGCCGGGGTGGCCCACAAGTGTTGTCTGATCCGAAAGGCCGTGGGTGTGAGAGTCGTTCAGGCCTTGCTCTGACAAGGCGGACCCATTGGTGACCCTGGTTCTAGGAACCCAATAATATGGTTTTTGATATAATCGAGAACTACCCATATCCACTCCCAGCTTAGTTTTAATCATGTTAGCCAGATCCTCTTTGAATCTAGAGAAATCGGCCTAATAATTCCCGCTGGTTGAAGCTTGAGATGCAGATGCAAGGCGATGTGAAGTAGGATAAGTAGGAACCATCGTTTGCATAACATTAGGAATCGGTCCATTATGGGAACCGGATCCTTGCGGTACACCACTCGCCGGCGCATTATGAGGCAGCACATGTGTCACTACCTCGTTGGTTCGGCCAGGAAAAGCCGAACTAGGGACAGATGCAAGCGGTGTAGGCGATGGTGGGCTAATCACCATAGCACTGGTCTGACCGGTCGTCTGACCGATCTGACCGGTCTGACTGGTTGCCTGAACCGGTCGTACCGGTTCTGTGTGGACCGATGTAGGCGGTGGAGTTTGCCCTGCAAAATAGCCTGGTGGCATGCCTAATAGTGAATCTGATGCAGAAAGTGGCGTAGCCGATGTACCACGATTTATGACGTCCGATGCATAAGAATTATCTACCACATTTTTATTTTTTCTTAATACATCTATCTCATCGGACATAGAAGCAAGCATATCACCCGCAGTTAATTGCGCAGCAGAAAGTTTCTGGTCTACCATGAGTAATAATTGCTTAAGTAAATCAGAGGGCTCGTTGCTTACATTGGGGATCTCTTCAATCTGATTGTTATTCAGCTTGAAGGACGGCATGAAGAACTCTTCGACCCTCTTGACGAAGCCACCCCGATCCTTCTTGAAGCCCTTCAAGAACCGCGCCTTGAAGTGCTCTTCGGCGATCAGGTAGGACTTGCGCTCCTCTTCGGTGAGCTCCTCCATTGTTGCCGATATTATGTTCTCTTTGCTGATCTCGGAGTTGGAGCCCATCCGAGTTGCTCCGCCTAGATTGGTTTTTCGTGTAACCAAGATCTTCTTCCCCAGCGGAGTCACCAAAAAGTGTGTTGACACGAAATCACGTCGAACACACTCGGATGCGCTAGAACGCGCGGATCGTCAACACGATCAGCACCAACAAGCTCCCTGCACGCTGATTGGTCAGACCGGCCAGGGCAACCGGTCAGACCGGTTAGACAAGAAGCACCACGAAGACCTAAAACCTTGAGCTCGGGAGGGACCCCGTCAGACCTCGTGGATCTAGGGTTGCTCTGAGGTCGGCAGGCCACTCAGAACGCTCTCGAACGCCGTAGAGATGAGCGAAGAACAACAATTAGGGTTTGGAAAAGCTAGGGTTTGACTGGTAAAGTAAATGACAGATTGTGTTGATTCGATTGGGAATAATCCTCAATCGGCCTTAGCCTTTATATATATAGGCCGAGAAAGTTGTACCCCTTCACGAATAGGTTTACAAAGATCTAAAAATCATAAATCTACCCCTACTCGGATTACATCTGGTCAGGCCGGTCTGACCGGTCGGCCCCACCGGTCAGACCGGTCGGCCGCAGCCTCTGCCTAATTTGGCTGTCAACAGGCTGGTGCTCGGCATTGGCGCAATCAGGCAACGGAGTTGGTGTACGGGCGTAGCGGGGGTGAGGCGATGTCGATGATGGTGGCGAGGCGAGAGGTAGACAGACTTCTTGCAGTGGTGATGTTGTGGTCGTGCATGAGCAACGGGCGAAACCTTTACCGGCTGTTTATGTCGGTGTCAGCAACGATGGCGCAGTTGAGCGTCGTTTCCTTGAGGTGTTTGTTGTGATGCTTTCTGCTGCAAGGCCAGTGGTATTCTACGTGAAAACTTTACTCCGGCTCATCGGATAGGCGACGGCGGCATCTTCGATGTCATGTCCTTCTTGAAGGCATCGCCTTAGAAGCTCTTTGGCTCGACATTCATTACCTAAGTCAGAGTCTGTGTTGTGTGAGAGATAGAAGGCAAGTATTCCAAGTCCGGCACCAAGTTCCTAAGTAGATGAAAGATGAAATGGACTGAAGATGCATGAAAACAACGCATGGATGAAGAAGAAGAATGAAGCTTAGTCTTCTATTTTTTCTCTGTCTTAGAGTTTGCCTCCTTGTGTTTTTGAGCTCCTCATGTTGAGGATTAGAGTGTAAGAACTCTTTGTAATCTTTGTAAGCTTTGGTTGTATATATCCATAATGTGGATATGGAAGGCCGGATTTATCCTTAATCTAAAAAAAGGCAATCTGCATGTGGGATTGGTGGGTTGAGAGGTGAGACGCGGCTCCGCCATGCCTTCGGTAGTTGCATGTATTGCCGCACCCAATGATTTACATTATATTCTTCCGGAAACTCTGATTATTGATTTCACATGGGAACAAAAATTCTTCAGGTCGACGGTCAATCAATGTGCGTTGTAGCCATTGGTTCGTGTACCTTCGCGGACGGGTACTACTTTGCATGATAGATGGCTAACAAGGTCGACGGGCAAGGCGTGTCATACTCATATCACATTGTTATTACGTTATCAAAGGACAAGTTCTGATCTGGAGTCAACCCAATGTGAACCAAGAGTATGGAGTAAATAAGATGGGTAGCTACAAACTATTGGTTTTAGAACCGGGAGTGTTAGTAGTCCAGAAAGAAAATAGAATGGCGCGGCTCATATGGTGCTGATGATGCATGCAGCGGGCCTCTGCCATGAAGCCGGCCACACCAAAGAAGCATCTAGTCAAGCACTTAAGCCAGCTAATCTTGCAATCAGTCCAAATAAATAATGCACAAATCAATCCAAACAGACTACACAAATCCAACCATGGAAATCTTGCTCTATTTATACATATATAAAATAAGAGATCTTTTATGGTACACAATATTAGTCTATACTAGTATTTGAAAAGAACTAGTGTAGAAACATTCAACGGTTCAGATTAATTGTATACTATAAAAAAAGTTCAGTAGTAGTATATAGGTAGTATACGTGAGTAGTATAGGTAGTATAAAGGTATTATGGGAAAAATATAATTAAAATCAGGATTCATTTTATTTGAACTATGTTACTAATTCCGTACCTTCATTGTTATTTATAACTAAAAGATAATTACCAAATTACCTTTACTAATGAAGAGTAACTGATAGTGAAAGCCAGTTCTCAAGTACTAGTGTCTGCTAAGACGAGCTATGTATTCGTGTGCGCCGCAGACAGCCTGACACTGAGTGAGGATTTTGTTGAGGGCCATTTGGATTTAATGGTTATCTTTCCTGTTGGACAGGGTGCAAGTAACATAAAGAACCGATTTACTACTCCATGATAATTTAACAAATTAACACATAACAGTGATTAATACAGCCAGACATGCATTGTACATACACCTGCAGTGACAAGCAAGTTAGTCTAGTTGACGATGTAGCACCTCTTCCTGATATCGCCATGGGCACCGGTGAGCACGCCAACATTGCCCATCTTGATCATGGACTCACTGAAGTCCGTGAAGAACACGTCGTCAAACTTGCCGGTGGCAATGCGCTGGACGTACTCCCTGGTGGTGGCGTCAGTGAGGAGCGCGGCGTCGGACTGGAAGAGCCCTCGCCGCTTGGCGACATGACGATAGTAGCTGGTGTCGAAGGTCTTGTAGCTGCCAGGGTCCATCTCGGATAGCATCGCCTTGTCGTCGACGCTCTTGCAGCGCGTCCTCAGCCTGTCGGCGTACTCGCTGTCAAGGGTTGGGTCGGCACTGTAGGCGCTGCTGAACTTGTAGAGCCGGCCGGCGTAGGACGAGCAGTGTGCCGTGCCGAGGGTGTGTGCACCGGAGAGGACGACAAGGTCCTTGAGGTCGAACCCCTTGGAAGCGAAGATCTTGGTGAGCAGCGGGACGTCTCCGTTTGCTGGCGGCAGCTGGTCGGCCGCCTCCGTTGCGCTGGACACGCTGCCGTCTCTCCTACCCAGCGCGACGGGCCAGAAAGGGCCCTTGGCAAGCACGACGGCGTCGCGGGCCATGATGGTGAGAACGTCGGCGCAGGAGACGGTGTTGGGGCAGGCAGCCTCGAGCTTGGCCTTCACCCTGTCCACGGAACCGAACCCCCGGAGGCTCTTGTTTGGCTTGGCATCCCTCTCTGCCAGGTTGCCCTCGGTGGAGTTGAGCAGAACAGAGGCGTCACAACCCTGCAGTTTCGAGTTGCATGCATTGGTATGTATCAGTACTCAGGTCTACTTGCTGATCATGGAAATTTCACTAAACAGCGAACACACGTGCTTAACAACGCGACTTACCCTAACGAAGCAGTCGTGGAAATGGAGCCTGAGGAGCGGGCCGGTGAGGCTGGGCGCCGCGGAGATGATCTTCTCCATCTCCTCGCGGACGATCGCCTCGACGTTCGGGCATGTCTTGCTGTAGTAGCCGACTTGCAGCTGAGCCACTGCTGACGAGCTGAGCGCAAGAAGCAAGAGTGCCAAAGGTATCAGCATCACCGCACAAGGCTTTCCCTCCATGGTATGGATCAATCTTAACTAAGCGAACACAGCAAGAATTTTTTGCTGCTAGCTTAGAAATCTACTAGCAAGAATTTCTTGGCAACTCCCCGTATTTATAGAGGTTCTAGCTGCGCTGACTTGCTCGTTTAGCGTATGTGACAACCTGTTCCTGCGTAAATGCATGTGCTAACTTCCATCTCAACATAATTGCCTCCATAAAACAAGTGCACACTGTTATGACTTATAGGATTGACGTCCAACTACAAATGAACAGGTCAATGTTTCAGGTAGAGGAGGAACATAAACAGTGCAGAACGATGACAGTTCATGTGCGCTTAGACCGTAACATGGCTCAACCTGTTAATGATTTGAACTCTAACCGGTTTCAGTGGTTCAGTTTCTTATCTGGAGGGGCTTGGTTTGGTGGGTAATGGAGTGAAATATATATAGGTTCGGTTTAGTTTGGTTTAGCAATAAAATTGGTTTGAACTGGTTCAGATCGGTTTGGACTTTGGAGATGGTTTTAGGATCTTTCCATAACGGAAAGGCTAGCATGGCTGTGGACGGGTTGGACCCCATTGACGGACAACGAGTTAGCCTTGGCCGTGTGGAGCTCCTTGTACTTCTGGCGGGGCCAGAGCAGCATGCGGGTCCGCCGCCACGCCTAGCACGAGGCCTGCTGCTGGTCCGCCATCGCGAACGCGAGCTCGCCCTTCAGCTGCTGCACCACCCTCCGACTGCTCAACTGCCGCCGCCGCCCTCGCGCTCTTCCCGCCGGCGTCATCCTCGTTGTCATCCTCCGCCGTTGTCCCTGCTGCGTCCGCCAGAGCTGAAAGAAACCATTATTAGGAAAGAAGTTTAGTTTGGATTTGGGTTAATGGACATACGGTTTGGTTTGGTTGGGTTACAATGCAAGAAACTATTTAGTGGGGTGGGGTAGTTCCATGGAACAAGTATTTATATTTACGGGGTGGAGTGATTTTGGTTCGGTTAGCAGCTTGAAACATGGCATGTATCTAAGTGCTCAATAATCTCTAGCATCCACCTGGCTACAGGCAAGGAGAGCAAATATCTGTTTCCTATTTCAATTAAAAAAGTCAATGTTTTCAATATTCAAATTATGAAGTCATATACAAAAATCAGATACCAATTTTACATATTGTCAATTATTGGTCAAAATAAAATGTCTATTTTTATATTAAATAAATTATTGATTTTTTTCTAATAAGAGTACTCAAAAACATGACTTTTAATAAGAATCCTCAACTTTAAAAATATATTTCCAAAGCTTACTTTAATAATTAAAATTTCAAAACATGAAAAACACTTTTTGAAAATTCAATTTGCATTCACTCAATGCGACTGATCCTGCTGCTAGGCCCCTAGTGGTGAGAGCCAGAATTCTTTCTCTTCCATCATAAATCCAGCAATCACTTTCATGACTCCCTCAACATAACCCAGGATTGTAAATCTGGACATGCAAATATGTGACCTAGCGAACGACTTTTATTAGCTCCATAATACGTGGCCTCCTGACCCTCCACTTGTTTTCCTCCACCCCCTAAGAGCCTGACCGATCTCAGTAGTGTTGCTCACGTGGCTCAGGCCCAGCTAATATGGGTTGCTGAAGTTCACAATGGCTAGATACAACCTCCCTTAGGAGTCCTTTCATCTCTTTTTGATCGCTACGGGCGAACGCTTTAATTTGCTGCCGTGGTTATTCTAAATATTCATCTATACTAGATTGATGCTTTGCCATCTTTTGGTTAGGGCAGTCTATATAGGTAGATGATGATGTCGCTACTCTCACGGCCTCGGTTGTACGTGGTGATCTAGTTAGATATTTAGGGGTTGTTTGGGATACTCCCTTTTCTTGCTATTTTTGTTTCGCCTTGCTTGTCACCAGCTTGGTGGTTTGTATTTCTACGCTACGAGGGTTTTTTCGTAGTTGCGTCATTGTAATTCTCCTCATCTTAATGAAAAATATGTTCAGGCATATTCCTTAACTCTCACCTTGTAAGATTTAATGGATGGTAGCTTTAGGGTGACAATAGCAGACATGCTTGTCACTAGCTGGTGGTTTGTATTTCTACGCTACAAGGGTTCTCTCATAGTTGTGTCATTGTAATTCTCCTTCCCTTAATAAAAAACGTGTTCAGGCACGATCCCGAAAAATCTCTTTTCATATTTCTTCGCTTTCTCCTCGTAAGATTTGATGGAGGGTAGCTTTAGGGTGTCAATAGCAGACGTTCCTACTGGAGCCGGTGACTCTCGGCATGATCACACTCCTTTGCATATCCCCCTCCCTCTCCCTCTCTCACTTTTTCTCATTTTCTCATTGTTTTTTTGACAGTTTTTGTGCAAAAGTTTTGCAAGATTTCTTACGAATGTATTTTTGCAATATCTTTGGGAAAAATCTTTACAAATCTTTCTTGAATAACATCTTCATAGAAGTTCCATGATTGCCACCGGTGTTCTTCCAACTTTGATCAAAGGTGCCCAGCATCTTCAGTGTTTGAGGTATAGAAAGTGCCTCCAGTTATTCGGCAAGGCTAACTCTAGAATCTTGAAACTCTAATTTGCTGATAGAATAAAAAATTTAGGTAAATTTATGTTCTTTGTCCAAACTTTCACAATTTAAACTGGAATTCTTCTTAAGTTGACATGGTGAGATTTATTTGCTTAAAATTCAGTACTTACGTGTTAAAATCTGTTATATTAACAAGCGAGTGTTAAAAGAAACCACCACGTTCACTGAGGGGGTCTAAAAATTTCCACGTTATAAAAAAGTGAAGAATTTACACCATTAGATTTTATAAAGATCTAATGCTTTAAAGTAACTCAAGAGTCCATATATGATTAATAAATAGTTAATTTCTGAATTCAAAAGTATTATATCAAAAAGTTAGTTTTAAAAGAAGCCACCACATTCGTCAAGAGGGTCTAGAAATTTTCACATTCGTCGAGAGTTTCTGCAAATAACACTGTTAAATTTTATGAGGATCTAACAGTCTAAATTAAATATATCCAGATCAAATATGATTAATAAATAGCTAATTTCTGAAATAAAAGAGTAAAAATAATAGAACATGACCAAATAGTCCGTGCCAATTACCAATAGTAAATTGATAAATTTGGAATTAGAAAAATAAAAAAATTAAGAGTCTATATCAAATATAATTAATAAATAACTAATTTTGGAACTAAAAAAATAGGACATGAACCAAAATTCCATACCGATTATGATTAGTAGATAGATAAATTAGAAATTAGAAATATAAGGAAATTAAGACTTAACGAAAGAGTCCATTGCCAAGTACGAAGTAAATAGATAAAAAATTAGAATTAGAAAGTAAGGAAAATCAAATACAATCAATCAATAGCTAATTTTAGAACTAAAAATTTAAGAACATTACAAAAGAGTCCAAACTGAATATGATTAGTAGATAGATAATTATGAATTAAAAATATTAGAAAACTAGGATTTAACCAAAGATTTCATGTCAAATATGATTAGTAAATATCTAAATTTAGGATTTAAAAATTAGCACTTGATAAAAATGTTACTATTAGAAAATAATTAAAATCAAAATTTGAAGATATAAGAAATTAGTTCATATCGAATAGGACTGAAAAATAGATGAATTTAAGAATTATAAAATAGGAAAATTAATAGTTGATATTATAGAAATTAAGAAGCAACATAGGAAGAAAATAACTAAAAATTAGTATGGGTCAAATAAAATAATAAATATCAAAAAAGGAATTACAAATTCACAAGCATTTCATGTCAAATATGATTAATAAGTTGCTAAATCTAGAATTGAAATTAAAAAAGATTAGTAGTTGATTTATATATAAGTTTTGAACAAAAATAGCTAAGTAAAGAATGTGTCAAATATAACTAATAAAGAACTAAATTTTGGAAAAATGATTAAAATAAATATTTTAATTTCTATTGACTTGGAAAGCAAATTTCGTATTTAAGTAGCACTTGTAAATGTATTTCAGCTCCAATTAAAAGTATGGCTAGAAATCGCCATGCTAATAGTAAAATATATACCACATTGATTTTGACAATAATTTAAATATTTGGGTTAGTTGAAAAGTCCATTGAATATGATTAATATACACTTTAACTTGATATTGAAGTAATAGTAAATTACTATTCTACATCAATTTGGAAGGAAATAAAAAAATAAATTCATGTTACTATCAAATAAAAATTAACTAAATTATAAGAAAAATAATGAATAATGGTATTTTAGCTTCAATTGATATTAGGAAGCAAAATACTTAAATGAAGAGCATAATACCTAATTTTTCATGCTATTTCCACTACGGCTACAACTTCCTTTGTTTTATAACAAGTAACCATTGCCTCGATTACGTTTGTGTGCGGGTTGCTTAAGTAGTTGTCCAGCATAGCAGAGTACAACAACTACGTCAAGGCAATTGCCACT